>OX421223.1:4855000-6259719 GCA_949125135.1 Alcis repandata
ATAATTGTTTGAAAAAGTTGTTGAAGAAGCACAAAATTTATCTGTGAACTCCATCTTGTGCTGCTCAAAAACAACTCACAGGTACCTTTGGAAAGGTACAACTTTTTTTGTAAGATACGCAATTTGTATGCAGTTTGTATCTAATTACGTTTGCGACTGCCGGAGGATGCAAAAAAAAACGTTTTTAAAATATACTCGTAAATATTAATTTACTTGAATTAAATATTGTGTATCTACTTAATATTTTTGTTCTTTATTTCTCTTTTGAATTGGATTGATTGGAACTTGCCATCTCTCTACTAGCTTGTGGAAAATTCAAGCTTCTCATATTAAATATGAATTAGGCATCAAGGTAGGTATTACTTATTGTAATTGTTTTCGTTCTTAGGGCTAACAAAATATTGTAAGAAATATTTCTAGATGTTGAATTTTATGATTACGTTATGCTAGAAAAATACTGCTTAAGTAATAGGTGGACAAGTTAGTTTATACTGATTTTATATTAATACAACAACGAATGTTTGTAAACTTTAATAATAATTTAACAAAAATAAGTGTAACTATAACATACATAGGTACGATAATATTATGCAGTGCATCGGATAGATTAAAATAAGTTTAGGCACGGGTGTTCGTAACCATAGCTGCGCCTAAAAGTGTTCTTAAGCATCTAAGTAAAATGAGATTCGCGAGCTCATGACCGATCTCAAGGCATGAGGACTTCGTAGTCGGGGAATCCTAGTTCTTGGCCTCCGAAAGAGATGTAGCAGACGCCATGCGACTGCTGCACCTTGCCGGTGGTGACGCTGCCCTCGTGGCGCACGCGGCCCACGAACAGGGGCTCGCCGTCCTCCGACTCTCCTCCGGGGAAAGCGTTGGGGGGCACGTTGGCGCCGTGCGTCGGGATCCAGTTGTTGGGGCCGCCCACTAGCACCTGCAATTAACGGTGAAACGGTGAACAAAATCTCAGGTGTGAATAGATACAAAACTAAAAATGATTTTCTACAGCCAAACATTTCGAAAGAAAAAAGTACCTAGTCTCATGAACCGTGCTAGTTAGACAGTTGAAATTTACACGGATGATGTATTTCTATATATCATTATTAGGTATAGTTTATATAGATAACTAGCAGCATCCCGCGGTTTCACCCGCGTTAAAAAAGAAGTATCCTGCTACTTTTAATACTTCCAAGAATATGTGTATAGTTTCATGATGATCGGTTAAGTAGTTTTCGCATGAAAGCGTAACAAAGTTACATTCACATTTATAATAATATTATTATTAGGGATGGTACGGAACCCTTCGTGCGCGAGTCCGACTTGCACTTGGCCGGTGTTTTGGAGTAAAACGTACCTGGTATTGCGGCTTGCCGTGCTCCGCTCCGCCCCAGGCCACGTACGCGCAGCCGTGCGAGGCGCACAGCTTGCCCGGGATCATGGCTCCCTCGTGCTGAGCGCGCGCCACGTACAGCGGCTCTCCGCTCGTGTCCTGGCCTCCCACCACCGCGCCGGGCGGCACCTACAATAACAAACAACACAACATAACAACGGCTGCCGCTACGAACGCTATCGATACTGCTAATGGCATTTTTTACAGAAGAGCGAAGAGAATTTAAAGTCAAAATTTGACCTAAACCTAAGTTAAAGTCACGTGTGTGTGTGCGCATTAAAATGTGTATTTTATTCGATTTAAAAAATTACAATTAATTTTTTTATGTTTTAAAATTATTTGTTTTCCTAAAAGTAGGGGGTATATTAAATATTCGTATAATTGATACAAAAATAATTAATGATTTTGCAGTTTCGGTAGTGTTCGGAGCAGTCGAAGTACAAAGTTGAATTGAAAATTCAGAAACCGATACAGCAACCTGGATCACGCTATCGACGCTTTCAGTTACAGCCCCTAACGGTGTAATTAGATCATACTTACTACCTTACTTGAAATTAGTTGAGGTCCAATCCTATTTTAAACTCGATTTTACCATATCTATATCTATTATCTATATCTATTATATTATCCATAAAATATAAAAATTAAACCCGTTTTCCTTGGTCACGGCATCACGCGTGAATGGCTGGACCGATTTCACTAATTCTTTTTTTGTTGTATTTGTTAATAATAGGAGAAGGTTCTTACGGAAAAAAATATTAAGAAAATCTCTCAGAAATATTGAAAAACCCTAAAAACAGCCCTTTTATTTTTCCCATACAAACGTTTTCTAACTAAAACGAGCTTTATTGCTATTGTATAAAGTTCATATTGAATTGCAAGCACTCACTGTTGTTTAAGCAATGTAGGTATGTTCCTAACGTCCAAGAGTCAATTTGCACTTTATTACCTCTGTACAAAGTTCAAATTCAATCATATCTATCAAAACAGTGTGCGCTGGAGCACAGGTAAAACAAAAAAAAGAAAACGAAATCGAATAGTTCATTCATTTGTTTTAAAATTTCGAAGGATTTGACTCCGTCATATCAAATTAAAAAAAAGTTGAAACAACAACAAACTGTCAATGTCAGTGTTTTTTTTTTTTCATGGATGAGTTTGCTTTTGTCAACTGATACACGAAACAAATTCGTACCTAATTGAAATATAATATTCTATGTATAAAATTGTAAATAGTGTTTTGTGCAGTGTTTATATTTACTCGTAATTAGGCAGTACCATAGAGAAGTACTGTATGGCAGTACGAAGTCTGCCGGGTGAAGCTAGTTGTAAATACTATGGTAAAAGTTGTTATTGTTGTCCAGTTCACTAGTGTCAGTTCACTATACCACAGATAAAACAACCCGTCTGCGACTTTGCCCGTCGGCAAGGATGTTACTTAAAACAACCACAAAAGTATCAAAAAGTGGTTACCTGTCCGCCAGATGCGTCAACCCATACGGAGGCGCCGCCGTGCGCGGGCGCTCCGCCGGGGTAGCCGGGCGGCGGCGCGTACAGGGCCGCGGCAACAGGCGCCGATGGAGGCACTAAAACCATACATCGTAAAGATAAGTCTGTGATAAACATTTATTTGTTGTTATTACATTACAAGCAGCTGTTGTTGCAGAAGCTTCAAAAAAATAGACGAAAAAATTAATGGATAGCTTTTGTCATAGTGGACATTAACAACTGACATGCATATATTTTATGGTAAGAAAGTATTAAACTGAAAATGTGTAATACGTTAAGTATGGCCACGATGTTGACCTACGAGTAAGTAACGTGATTTTGCAATGTTGTGCTTCGAACAAACTCTTGGAATTTTGAGACGAGTAGGTACAAATCACGCGATTGATAACTCGCATAAAATAATAAGATTACATGTTGTTAGTTAGATCTACACCGGGCCTTAATAGGTATACGAATTAAAATTGTAGCAACGAAAGCTACTTACAAAGGAAAAAAACATGCGAACAGGACAGAAGAGAACCCTTCTAAGATAGACATGCACAATGCACATAATATTAAAACAAAAATAAAGTCAAAGAAAGTTATGGAAGTTCCAGAAGGCAAACAAGTCACAAAATGTACCCAACAAACATACCACGAAATTTTATTCATCATCCAGGTGCACGCCTTAAACAAGTTATTTCCGAAATAAGTAGATCTATCTTAATTTGTATACGGTGGTTTTATTTTGTTAATAATTCCAAATTGCCTAGTTTATCTAACATGTAGGTAATTAATCGGTGTTATATATCGAGGTCAGTATCTATAACATCAGTCAACAAAAATTTTGAATGAGTTGGAATGTAGCAGTACACCCATGCATTCCAAATGTAGGAAAACTCAACGAGGCTGCTGGGCGCCGCCAGCGGTGGGGAAATGCCTGATGCGCCACTGGCCGGTTGCGCCCCACCCCGTGCGCACGCCGAAGTGCGTGATCGGGAAAGGTGATGGGTCGATCCACTCCAGGACGATGGCGCCGGAGAGCTGGTCGCGGACCACCAGCCTGCCGCACCGCCACTCCAATAAGAACTTCTTAAACTCGTTAGGGTTCATCAACCCGGGCGTGGGCGCCGTCACCTATGAACCGACCGACAATCGTTACTTTAACGACGACAACGCGAGACACTGCGGCGAATACGAGGTCTACGCTACCTTGTCAGGTTTCTGTTTGTTGTGCCTAATTACAGACTGTGTGTTGTCCCATCCTCCGAGCATAATCTCGTAGATGGGCTCGACCTCGGCGGGTGCGGTGGTCAGACAAATGTGGCAGTTGTGCGGACCGCGGAATGCGAAATCCAAGGAGCCGGAGGCAGAAGGTCCGAAAACGTATTCTAGCTTGTCCGGAGTATCGAATTCGGCGCCATCTGCACCATAAAGGGTCAATTTTGAGTCGTTGGGTACATTTTGAGTTTCCATTTCGTGTTTTAGCTGCCGGACTTACCTTCGATCTTCCATGTGCCGGTTGCACCCCAGCCGGTGCACACACCGACGAAACCGATAGGGAAGGGCTCAGGGTCAGCCCAGGATAGGAAAGGGATGGCTTCGCCTTCGTGTCCGACAGAGACGATGCCTCCGTCCCATCGTACCCAGAATCCGCGGAATTCACCCCCGTTCAAAATACCGGGAGTATCGAGCTCAACTTTCTCGGGTTTGCTCCTGTTCTTCCTGATGACACTCTTTGAGTTCCCCCAGCCTCCAATGAAGATCTGAAAGGGGTGAAATAATTAAAATTATGTTCTTATCTTTACAAGACACTACACTAGAATACTCTTGTCATTTACAAGGAATCGTTACATGCAAGTCACAAATCGCTTTTTCGTCTTACCTCGATCATGGGATCAGTTTCCTGAGGGCCCATGGTGAGCGCAACATGCGCATCATTAGGGGCGCGTACTTTGAACTGCACCGAACCGGCTGAGACCGGATAGAACTGGTATTGGAGATTGTCCTGCGTCGACACATCTGAAAAATCAAAATATAAAGTGTCGCATGTCTGGTCTAAAATAACCGCATAGTGATTGAGTCAGTGACCGCTGCGGCGCTAGTTTTAGCATTCTACGCGCAGACGATTTTCCGCAATTCCTATTTAGTAAAAGTAGATATGGTAGTGTAGGTAGCTCGATCGACTGCCATTCCGGGTGTGCCTCTTAACTAACAGTTGGCTCTAAATATAGATTGTTGTATTAGTATGCGAGGAACATTCAATGAATACCAACACCCATGGCGTTCGACTTCGCTGCAAAATCTAACTTCTGCAGTAAATGAAATTGTTTCAGCAATGATAGCTCTAGTTATATACTCGTATCTATAATAGAATTATAGAATAACAGCTTCAATGCCTATGTAGCGCGAATAGCACCGTCCCAAATGATGTCATCCAATAAAATCAATGCTACGACGACCTCTCTAGTCGCCTAACTTGTTAAGCGAGACAAACAGAACGTGGAAAATCGGTATTTCTACTTAAAGATGTTGATATTCAATTGTTTTTAATAATTCCACGTTCGACCTTGGCCATCTGTTATTGATATGCCGATTTAGGAAACCTAATGAAAAACTTCCAGCTCGTTACGACTCAACTCGTTTATCCTTAAATGTATGGTTAGTATGTCTAGTACTTGCTTGGTATTACTGCAAGTGCCTACCGTACATACAGTTTGAATACCCCAATACAAAACTAATAATTAAACAAACATAAATAAAAATAAAAAAGCCTTTTAAAAGCTAAGAAAAATAAATGAATATCTGAATAGAAAATAAAATAAAATTGAGTTAATAAAAATGAAAATTATTGAATATATATTATCTATTTATATCTAGCAAACATACATAATGCAAATCAAAATCATTATTCAACTGAGAATAACTACAACCGATGAGAAACAGCTAACAATGCTAACATCGTGAACAACAGTCACCTATTAGTTTAATTAAAGGCAATCTAGTACCTGACTCAACCGAAATTTCTGTCTGGAATTATACAGATAGCTCAATGCATGAAAAATGAAACGAATATGTGAACATTTAATTTCAGATAATAAAAGTACCTGCATGACCTGCATCGGTAAGTAGCTCCTATTTGACCTCAATAAACGCCAAACTGTGACTGTATCAAATTGAATCGGTGTTTAGCTAACTGACGATACCTACGCTGGACTATTGAATACAAGTTCCCAGCTATGAGGATGTTGATCATTTAACAATATACATACACCTGCGTATCTTTCTAGTAGATAGGTAGTTATTAGATACATAATAGGATCGTTTGAATATGCTTGAATAGCGTGACGAGGGTTCGTGTCGCAGGGCTAAGGGCAACCTTCAGTGGCGACAGAATTAAGGATGATCTCATACTTTACGATCAAACAATGTCGGCTAGAGTAAATAAAAATATACGTGAAAACTTGTTTGTTGAGGTGAGATACCGACGTTTTCATAATTAGCGTTATCTTGCGTATAAATAGTTTACTTTGGTCGTTTACGCTAGTTTCGTTTAAATAGCTTTCGACATTATCGAAACACCGAATTACCGAAACATATAAATGCAGGCATATATAAATCACAAAATTTCTTAGAAACTACCTATTGATCTAAGTATTTTTATATGCGGGGAGCGCCACACCCGATATTTGGCTACGTGCCAAGAAAACGCCGACTGCTTTGCCGGCTTTTTTGAAAACATGATCTATTCTATGATCGGTTAGGTCTAAAAAACGCTTAGGAATTTGACTGGAGGTAGGACACACTGAGTCTACCCACCATTTTTATCATATAAAATTTATTTTTTAACACTAATTGCGCATTTCCTCTGAGTAATGCTTTGAAAAACAAGCAGTGATCACTTACCCATGACGTTGGCCATGATGAATAATACAAATGAACTTTTCCACCGAGTAGTGAGCTACGTTAGTGCTCGCCGAATGCTATTTCAACACTGGGACCGGCTCGGCGGAGTACCCACGACCACATCTTGCGACCTCGACGCCGACGCGACGTAACAGGATGATGTCATACCGCGGGCTATGGAAACAAAGTTTACTTGCTCTAGTTTTAAGACATATTCTTACTTTACTTCTTCTGAAGGGAGCATACGACATTTTGGAACTATGTACGTGCGTTTAACAACAACACCAGCAACCAGCATCGTATCGTTTGCAAAAAGACTAAAAATGCTGGCTTTTAAATGCTTAGAAACTGGGACCCAAAAGTAGGCACTTATATAATAGGTACGCCACCATCTCATTGCATATCTTAAATATGTCTATCACGATACCCATATCTAATGATGGTTCCAACAAGATACATATTCAGCCGTACTGTATGTCGACCTCTGGCAGTCCTTGCTTTGGTCAAGGCCAGATTATTGAGTAATCCACGACACACCCAATTCGTGCATTGTAATTCAAACTACCACAAAACACACTTAAATTTTACATGTGATATTTGAGCTTCTAGCAGATTCTACCAGACACGTAATTCATGTAGCATTTGAATAGATAATGCTCTACGAAATTGACTGATTAATGAGTCATCAATGACGAAGCCAGAGGTCTGTGTGACCTTATTTGCTTGACTGGAGTAGCATATTGCATTGATACATTTCTGTGACTAATAAATAAGTTGCTCATAATGTAGGCGGTAAACTTTAATATTTTTATTTCCTTATTTTATTTTATTTTGAAGCTATATAAAATGCAGCTATTCCTGCTTTAAAATGCTGCATTGGAGCTCTAATCAGTAGACACTGACACACCGTAGGATTTTAGTGGGTCGGACTTCCCGCATAACCGCGCTGTCTCCGTGCCAGTATGCATGCGCATTATTCCTTATTCCACGAAGAAAGGGCGGTAAACTTATATTTTAACTTATATCTCAGTATTTTCATTTCCATATTTTATTTTGAGTTAGCTATTTCTAGTTATTAAACAATTGGGAAAATAGCGTTGGCGGTTTTTAGCGCGGGAAACCAATAGACTAAGGTCCGACAGAGAAATTATACCTCATAAAACCCCAATTTATTACTACGTGGTGTAGCGATCGAAATCACTTAATAACCTAACCAAAGTAAGTTTTGCTATTCCAAAGCCTGAAATATTTTTTTTCTTCAAAAACTTTGCCTCATGTCTACACTACATACAGCTAAAAATATTATAGGTAGGTATAAGATTACTAATTGACCCAAGTGGGTTAGGTCAATCAGTAATCTTATATTTTTGCATGTAGATACGTAGAGTATGCTCAGATCAAGTAGTGACCTGAGAGATGAGGCGAATTTTCAAGAAAAAAAATATTTCAGGCCAGGATATAATTTGGGATTTTATCTAACGAAGGAGATCTATTTGGTGACCACATTCCACAGAGGTTGCCACAAGTCAAACTTTGAGTCACTCCAAAAAAGTTGGTAATTGCTAATTTATTGAACATTAACATTAATTAGCAATCAAGCAATTTGTTGAGGTTAGAATCTAAATTCTTAGGTATGTTAGGTACTGAAAATCACCATTAAAATTTTGCTAAACTTAGACAATTCAAAGATTTGCTATTGGCAATTGACTATCTATTAAACCTTCATCCGAACCACTGGGTTTTCTTCCCAGTTGCAGTTACAATTATTTTTTCACCAACCTAAAAGTTATCATATGTAAGTTGACCATTGGTTACTTATTTAGCCCTGGCAGAACTATAATAATAAAATCGATACCAGGCCGCCGCGCTGCCGGTCACCAGGTCGTTGAAGAAAATGCCAAGGATTTGGTAACGTCTAGCTACTACAGCGATAGCCCCTACGTATAATAGGTTACGTATACGTATCCTACATATACGTAACCTACCTTCAGGTCGTGGATCAATATGAAAAAGTTGATCGGATATGATGCTACAAGAATAGTTCGACATGTATTTTTTTAAAGTACTAGCTGTGACCCGCGCTTTTACCCGCGCCATGATAATGATGATAATGAAAAGTAGCCGATGTGCTAAACCAGGGTTTAATGCTATCTATATTCAAAATTTCCGTTTCAGCTATTTCAGCCTTTCACATAGTGTAATATAATATATAAAATACGAGAAACAAAGTAAAGACACGTAGTATTATCTCTTGAACTATATTAGGTACTATCAAAGTATGACTATTCTGTGATATTATATGATCAGAGGCGTCAGATCAAGCCGTGTGGTTTCAACACTGCACGGACCTAACTCTACGCACTAACATTTTATTGCATTTTGATTGATAAGACGCGCCGTATTCGTGGAAGATCTAATTTCTCATTATCGTGTTTCTCTACTACACTGGGAGCAACTCGGCCAGCCACCTGAGCCTGGCTCAGACATTTCAAAGAGCTGGTAGACGGAGAGCATAATTCACCCCAGCAGACCGTCAGCGGGACTGAACGAATAAGAGTAAAATTAATTGAATAAGGGTACTTAATCGAACTTTATCAGAAACTAGCTGCATCCCGCTGTTTCGCCCGCTGTTTGATAGGAACTGTTAATTACCTACTAGTTTTTTTCTAGACAAAAAGTAGCCAGTGTTTATCCAGGTTATAAACAACCTCCATGCTAAAATCGTTGAGTTATTTCAGCGTGAAGTCGTAACAAACATACATACACACCATCTCACTGAAATTTCGCATTTGTAATCTGTATATTTATAGGGTGATAATTAATCACTACTTTCTGCTGTATATGAGTCACTTTGGCCTAAGAAGTATCAAACGACCTTGCAGGTGAGAGGGGGGAGTAAGCAGTGGGCCTAGCACAACTTTGACGTAAAAATACGTAGAGAGTTTTCGACAGAAAAGTGTACGCCATTTACGACTGTCAAGTATGCTTCTGACGGGTGTAAATGGCGTACACCTTTCTATCGAATACGCGCTACGTATTTTTACGTCAAAGTTGTGCTAGACCCACAGGTGGCGTTATGACAGGCGACTTGTTAAAGATAACGTTATTAAAAGTTAAAAGTTATTAAAAGAAAACGTTTCACACTCATATTCCCACACTAGGATACCCAGCAAAAAAGATGTTAATGTGTGAAATGAATAAATGATGTAACTATGTCATGACCTATATAACTTAAATCGATAGTTCCTCCTGATTCTATGATCAAACGGACATAATTATACTGCATGTGGTGTATAGTCAGTCCACGATGAGATTAGCTCTCACAGCTGCAGGCAATTATAAAAAGCTTCCTCAATAAAAAGCTGTAAATTCTTAGTTTTAATTAATCTTATTTTTTTTTTTTTTTACTTTTTTTTCGCGCTCCATCGTAGACCGCATCATTGCTTACCATCAGGCAGGATGGTGGTCAAAAACAAGCTTATAATTGAAAAAAAAAATTGTTGCTAGTAAAAAGTCAGTTATTCCAGAAATTCCCATTGTAATAATAGCCTAGCCCGTAATCTCGTAGCCGCTTACTGATGACGTACTGTGAGTAACTGGATCGCGGTTACTTTTGTCTCATATTTTCTCTAGACAGAGCGAGACAAAAGCCAATATAATTTAATTTAAGCTAGTACTAAGATTTCACGACCCTAAATGTGAAAAGTTAGAAGGAAAAGTTTTCATTCTGCTTTTTACGAGCTACAGCAAACTGTCCAAGCTAATCTCAGCGTGGACTGAGTACGAGTATGCGTGGTGATACGATGTTATGTTTGCCTTCCCTTGAAATGGCATCATTACTTATGGATGGGTAATAAAACTGGATGTCTATAGGGTCGACTTTGTGACTAAGTTATCGTAAGGTTGGTACCATTGACAGGTCAGAGCTATTTCAATAAATGACGTCACATCTGACGACTGAAGCCGAAAAATGCTTATAGTACTTATTATGAACATTTTTTATTAAAGAACCAACCCTGAAATCGTGAAATAAAAAACAGCATGTTGCTTAGAAAAATGTCAATGTAAAACTCGACTGATTTTTTCCCCGATTTCAGGGCTGGTCCCATGATTTTTTTTTCATAATGATGAGTACCTAGTATGAGCCCCTTTAGGCTTAGAATACTCTTTCCTTAGAACCTATAGTGTCGACTTTAAAACTAAGTTGTCATATAGTAAGCTCACAGCTATTTCAATAAATGACGTCACATCTGACGGTTTAATATTTAGGTGCCTTACGAAAGTGTCGTGACGATTATATAAGTTGGTGACGATATCATTCAAGATCTACGATTATACCTAATTATAGAAATTACGTCATGCCTTAGTCAAAGCTGAGTTACCTAAAGGTTACCTACATTTTCTTACTTTGTTGCTGTTTGTTTTAAAATTCTTAATAAAACAAAACAAAATACAGAGGAGAGTATAATTAATCACCATTTTTATTGTACATATTTATTGGCACTCTACTTTTGATTGAATAAACTTCAACTTACTAACTAAAAAAAAATTACCAGTGTACCTACGTGTGTCCTAGTACATAGTAAATTTCAGTGTTTGTATTTGTTTTTTTTATGAGCACTTATCTTTTGCTATTATAATTATACAAATCTTCATTAATAATTATAATTATGATTTAGTCGATTATAGTAGTTTTCAATTCGTTGATTTAAAACTTCAACAGATGCAATCGACCTATCATCATCATCAGACTTAATGTACAATATAAATAAATAACTTTTACGAAAAGAGCCAACCGTAAAATCGAGTTAAAACAACTGTATAATAGAATTGTGGTATGTATTATAAATGTTACAATGAAATAATGTATAGAACATCTGATTCCTTTTCCACGATTTCAGGGTTTGGTAAAATTAAATGGCAAAAGTTCATGATGATGACCCATGTGACCTTCGCGTTTTCAGCTTGGTACACCCCGACCCTGTACATAATGATATAATCTACTATTCCTGTATACGTATCGTAGTATTCTCTCCAAAATTTTCTTACGTTTATTCATTTTAATAATTCTAAACTCGTGGCGCCATCTAGCCATAGACGGGGCATTAATTCAAGAACAATGAAACGCAGATGCGGATATCTAGAGCACTACTTGATCAGCATTGAATAAGAGAGCTTCAGTAAAAAAAGAATAGAGGGCGTCACAATTTCGTATTGCCAAAAATGTAGTCCGATTAAAAAAAATACTAGGTAGGTATAATGTTTTTTCTAGGTTTTTGCATCTATTCAAGATACAAGAGAATAGTTAAATGCAATTGGCAATACCTTTCCTTCCAGGGTTTAGTTACGTTATAGGTGATTGTGATCAAGCTTTTTGATTTCGGTGTTGAAATCGTACTTCGCACCAACTACAAAAGTATAAAAAACAGCAAGACGCAAATATGTTAGGTAATCTACTAATCTAGCCTTAAAAACAAAAAAATCAAAAAATACAGTAAAGAAAAGAAAGTACGTAAGGTTACGTTTCACTACTTTAATTAACCGACTTCCTTTTAATAGTTAGTTCACTTTTACTAGTTTAAAATACAGATGGATTTCTTTATTTTATTAAACCTATCTGCCCATTACAAAAAAACCAACATTATTGTTTAGTTTGGAGATTTTTTAACAAAATATAAGTAAGGGCTCAAGTTTAGGTATGGCTTATTTCAGTAGGAAAACAATCGAATAAGAACATACATTACATTTTACTTGACCTGCCTTTTCCATAAGCTACGCAACATAATAAAGTTACCCAATGGGTCATTATAAAATCCATAGCGCGTTTATGTCTTTTGTTAACATTTCCGAATAAAAGACATCAACGCGATACTTTGTCGTATGTTCAAAAAAGGATTTGAACGTAACCAGCGTTGACTGTAACTATTCAAATATATTATCCATCTTATGGCCATAATATTCTGCATTATGCATTACTTTAATCAAAATCACTTAAGCTGCTTATATGAAAATATTGGTCTAATAATGTGTTGGGTTTAGTTTAAATTTTCATTTTGTATGCTGTTTTTGTAAAAAAGGCTTTTTTATTTTTATTATTATTTTATTAATGTGTCGTGACCTCAGGTTTTTCAGTCGCTATCTTAGAGCATTCGCACTTTTTTTTTAAAATAGCCAATGTTCAAAGTCGGGGTTTAAGCTATATCCATATTCTCCTTTCATAAAAATCCGTTCACCCATTTAAACGTGAAGTAAGAGACACACACACTCTCTCACCCTCTCACACACTTTCCTATTTATAATATGTACTCGTAATAGTCGTAATGGTGTCGTGATGTGCAGCGTGATATTAGAATGTAAGAAAAATCAATAACCAACCGAATTTACTGAGGAGAGAACCGGTTCTTTCGCGGGGGATGAAAAATAGGGGTGCGTTGCGCGGGAGCACGCAGGGGTTACTGGGACTCCCGTTGTTGAGGGCCGCTTACCCTACTTTTATTTGTGTTTTTAGAATCGATATTGTAGTTTATTTTTGTTGAATTTATACTGTGTCTCGTGTTTGAAACTTTTTTCTTTTATTCTGGGAAATGACATGAGTTTAACACTTTGGTTTAATATAGTGCGAAGCATACCACAGTCTAAATTGGAAAGTAATTTTTTTATCATAGCAAAACTAAATCTTTTTAATTTTACTAAACACGTTAGTTGATGGTCAAATACAAACTTATGTTACACGTCAACAAAAAAGTTTACTATATAGGTAACCTTCAAAAACACTAAACCTTGCTTATAAAAACTCAGCTAAATAAATAAACACTATTTAAACTTAAGTGACATTAATTAATTAGCACTGCGCACTTCATAATTGAAACACTAGTTACGTCAAGTGACACTAATTAGTATATTGCGCCCGCTCGCCTTTAATTTTTGAATCAATGCGTAAAGTTATAAGATATTTATGAGTAGGGTACACTTCATTTTTGTGTTACGCAAAAATTAAGTGACATTTGTCAATTCAATACAAATGAGGCCATAAGGTAAGTAGTCCGTCGCGTTTTAGATTTACCGTTTAGGCCAGTATTGTTCAGTCCAATAAAAGTTTAATATAAAAAAGCCAAATTGTCCAAGCCATCTGCCCTCCCTAGCAAGGGCTGAAGAGCCAGCTGTCAGCGCACGCGTTTCACAATAGACGCGAGCAATGAACCCACGACCCCCGCACTCACCCTAGAACTTTACCGTTTTACCTCGCATTATTTTTATTTTTGATAATTTTTTTGGAGTTTCGTTTGGCCAGCGTGTGCTTTTTCACATTGAGTTGACCAAGCGAAGTGAGATCTCAGAGTCTAGAGGAGCTAAGTGGGTCTGTATGTTTGTGTGTCTGTCTGACGATAACTTGAGTAAGATCTTCATGAAATTTTGCAAATAAGTAGTTTAAATCAATACAATTTCTAAGTTCAAAATATGAACCTTTGTCGATTATTATTCGAGTTATGGAGATAAGGGCATCGCGAAGTTCAGTTTGCTGCTAACTACTGGTGTACCAGTGTAGTGGTAACAGTAAATTTTATGAAACAGAGAGACTAAGGGCCGATTTCACCGAAGAAGTTAAAAAGTTCAGTCTAGTTTAAATGTTAAACCAAGTTCAAAGCTCTAATTTGTTTAAGCAGAACTTGGTTTGATTGTACTGGTTCTGTTATAAGATCGGGAAATCGGCCCTTTCTCGGTAAGCTACTAAAACACATTGCTGGGATTGGCAATATATCTTTTTTAATTTGTAGGTATGTCGGAACATATCATCAATTCATTATATAAATATGTAGTACTTTTCAGGGAACACCTCAGATAAAGTAGATATATGTACTTGATCCTTGAGAAACACACCGCCTGGTGCAGAGAGGTATCATAAAGGCAGTAACTTACGAGATGCTTGCCAATCCTATTAAGATTTATATGATTTACTAGGAATATTATCAAGTAAAAATATTTATTTTTTTTATTGGAAAAAATGGAAAATCTAGTGTTTCATCTTTTCTGGTCCTGTGGCAGTCTCATCATCTACTTTTGTTTCGTATCATCATGTCCAACTAGCGAAAAAACCCTCTGGCGTCGGACGACACAATAATTTTATGAATCTTTGGTTCAATATCTAAGCAAAAAACTTCCTTAGAAACAGCTGATTTTGCTTCACCTTCCAAGACACAATGAATTAGAACAGCTGATCCTCACAGCTGATCGTCTCAGGAAGTTATGCGGCCAGGTGGGCCTTACCTCGGCGTTGAGAATAGGGCCCGATATTTTGGGTCTCTATTGTGAAAGCCGTAATGATATTTGCTCAGGGTGTTCATTGTTAGCATGTCAATAAAGATTTTATTGGACGAGACAAAGTGACAAATATGCAAATCACTTAGTAATGTAAAAGTGATATCACTTACTAATCGAAGTTAATTTTGAAAAATATTCTCTTACATTTATAATAATCCTACTATTTACCTAGATAGATATATATTTAGAAAAACTCTTTATTTTTCACACCAAAAATTGCAAACAAAAAGGATCACAAAATTAAAACCAGTGCAACAACTGGCGGCCATATCGCTACGAGTAAGAGCGATCTCTTCCAGGCAATCTTAGGATGTTAGGATGGACTATTATTAGCATTCGATTTTTTTTTTCATAATACAATTTTCATTTACATTATTTCGAAAATACAGGAAGGTACATTCAGGGTAAATTACTTTAAATAAGTTGGGACAAAATCTTCTTTCGACTACTTTTTTAGTGCGTAGTTAGTGTCTACCTTTCTCAGTACCTACAAATGCGCAATTTCGAGTGTGTAATTTCTATAGCTATACCCTTAACGCAAGGGTATAGCATATGGTAGGTATGTAAATGTCATAGGTATGTAAATGTCGATATCTGTTTTTAAATAACTAGCCCTGTCACGGTATGAACCACGCACGAAAAATAATTATCTAATTATCTAGATATTGATTTTATTTGTACCTACTCAAACACTTAAACGTTTAGCGCCAAACTTACCAGTAAGAATGGGAACAGCACACGTAAATAACAAAAAAAAAAAATGCAATATAACAATTAACAACCACATAATTATATGGAATAATTAGATTAAATTAAAAGTAAAAAAAAAAACCCAACATTGAAACGGCAACCGATTTTGATTTAAAAAATGTCTATAAAAACCACCGCCACAAAACCCGCTATCAAATAAAAAAAAGCATCTAAATCGTTTGCCCCAGACAAACACACCCACACAAATAGCGGTCAAAATTATATTAACACCCCTCTTTTTGCGCCAGGAGTTATCGAAACCTTAGTATTCTGTGTCGAAAGAGACAAGTTATTCGCTGTAACTGCTGCTGTAGCATATCAGTTCGGTAATAGTAATTAACGGTGTAGTATTTACCTAATTCACGCATTATCTCGGATATCGTCGCAGGAAACCTGACCCAGCGGCTCTGTGGGAACCATTGTTCCACTGTTCACCGGCGCTTCCTGCACTGCGCCGTAAACTGTTGACAGAATATTGTTTACTTTAATTACCACTATTTCCTGATATACGTGCATTATCGGTAATACGTCTGATCTGCTTACTATACTGTGCATTTCCGACTGCTTACTATACACATACATACAACCCGGTCACAATATCGGGAAGCGGGAGCCTCTCCCACTTCCCCTGTCACCTCTCCGCGCACTCCCCGGTGCGACAGTGCGACTATATAAGGCTATACGCATTCCAGCGAGGTGCACAGATATTGTGACCGGGTTATACCTACTCACTACCAATTCCATTTCCAATAACATAAAGTCTTTGTATGTGTGCCTGTAACGGAAGAAGCGGGGAATCCAGTCTTGATGTTGATTGAACCATCAATAAAATTATGATCATCATTTTGATCTTGATGGTCTTGACTCGAATCATCATTTTCATCGTTGACATTGTAAACGTTTACGTTGAAATAAAATTGTAAAGGTTGTAAACTTTGCAACCATTGTAATATTATTTCTATTTGATATTGCGCTGCTGAGCTAGGCATAAGATTTAATGTGTTCCGATCAACCTTTTTAATACTATGTCAGTCTCATCCTCATCTATTGCTTTCTTGTCGCCCTTAGATAAAATTCCGAACGACATGCTAGTGCGCCCGGACAGTTATTTTTAACCGACTTCCAAAAAGGAGACGGTTCTCAATTCGACGAGTATGTTTTTCTTTTTTTGCAATTCCGTATAACACACACCAATCTACGGTACGATGGGTTTGGGTATATTACTTCAATGATAACCTAACTTAACCCTTTAAAACATCACACAGTAAGCCCTTTTAAAATTTAAAGAGTCCTCTATTGTGCTATGTATTTTAAACTTGCTTCACGATTTCCACAGTTTCTAAATTCTTCATATTGGTAATCTTATCTTAAACATTCATTCCTTATACTTACGTGCACTCCGCTAGAGCACTTGCGTGTATTCTATGTACGTGTACTTTCAGACACACAACTAGGTTACCAACGATAAAGCCCGTTTGAATAAATAATTATAGGTTTCATTCTGAAAAAGTTAACAAAAAGTATCTTTGCTAAAATTCCGTAGTACTCACTCAAGGTTTACTTGACAGTTGCGTTCACACGCAAATTGCAATAATTCGAAACGTGATTAATTTTGCAAACTATAAAATGAGTCTTGATTGGTAATTGTAGCAGGAGGTACACAACTGTGATAACGAGGCATATCATTAAGCATGAGTGGAGGGTAGCAGCCAGTAGGGCATGGTAGGGCACGCATCGCATGTGGCCGGGCAGACGGGTGCCGACGCATCTGGTGACGAGGGGGGCGCGGCGGGGGCTAAAATTAGTACCGGAGCGCCACGTGCGCCGCGAACGAGCATCAGTCCGCGTCCAACCACCACACCGAACGGTCGCACCGTCAACCTCCACTGTTTACACTCCGAGACACTCGTGCACGCCTCAGACTTGGACTCGAAGACCGCGACAGCGGCAGTGACAGTGTTCCTTCAGTGCAAAAGTGGTCGGCGCGACGGAGGCGGTTCAAGGCATGTTGATGGCGGGCGCTCTGCCGGCCGAGTCCGAGGGCCTCCTGGCTCTCGGAGCTCTCCCTGGCCAGAAAGACACCACATGGACCAAGCTGTTCGTCGGTGGACTTCCCTACCACACGACGGACAAGAGCTTACGGGAACACTTCGCGGTTTACGGGGACATCGAGGAGGCCGTCGTCATCACGGACAGACAGACTAGCAAGAGCAGAGGATATGGCTTTGTAAGTTTCTCTTCTGACGTGTTTTACTGAAAGCATTGTGTAAAATTGTATTGACACGTAAACCTTTGTATGCCCGTGCGCAGTCGGGTCGTGGCTCTGAAACAGCAGGCGTATCGCACGGTAGGCGCGCGTTATCGCACCTCATTGGTACCTACTGGTTACCTACCGTGCGCTGCCTAGCCCGGTGGCTACACATACGGTTGTATCGCAAAATTACATCTAACACGGAAGTGCCTATTCCTCGCAGGTGTACATTGTGAGCCTAAAACTAATGACCACATAAACTGTTTCGGGTTCCGTTAGCGGGAATCGATGCCGACGTAAATAAGACGAGAATTTTTGAGTGATGAGACGCTTGCCCTTGAAAATGGTACAAAATTTGCGTATCTAAAACTAAGCTCGGCTGAATGAGCGTGATTTCCACAGTGCATAAAGATTCGTAATCCATTTCAGCGTCAATCGCCGCGAGGAGAATGGATTAGGCGCGCGGCTTTTTGTTCATTACCTGCAGTTGCTTTTACATTTTCTTTTTAATGGCATAATTTTTCAGGACAATGCAATTTGTTCTGGTTGCTGGCTCATATAGTGATTGAATAGTGAAGACCTTGCACGTAATGAAGTTTGGAGCGTTTAGTTCGGCGCTCGCAGTAGGGCTCGTGGGAAATGAATCACAACCCCATTTTCAATTCGTGCTAGGGTGGCTGAGCTCAGGGAGGGAAGCGCCCTGTTGCACCCTCGTGACATCCAAATAGCTGTAATAATCGCAATTCATCGTTGCCAACACTTTCTGATGCTTCAAACAAATACAATTTTGTAAAAGAAATCGAACAGCATCAAGCTTAGCGAAACATTTTGTTTTATTAAACTTTTCGATAACGCCGATAAACGCATAAGCTACCTACTGAAATATTAGCCTCAGTGGTTATGGAGGTTTTACGAACCGATAAAATTATTACTATCCAACTTTCTAACATTGCACAATTTCTTTGAATCAATTACATTTAGAATACTTTAAAAAAAAAGCAACACATTGTAATTTCGATCTCATTACAGGGTTTAACAATTAGGGTTCGCTTCAGCAATTATTTTTTTCCATGAATATTTTACTATAATCAAATAAGTACGTGTGAGCATAAAAATAATTTTCTTATTTATTTACACATGAGACAAAAAATTTATAATTTGCAAGTTAAATTAAAATTAACGCATTAACCCGCTTAGATTACAACGAATAATAACTCAAACGTAAAATTACTTTAAGTTACTTTATTTCACTGAATGTTAAGTTACTTGACTTCAAGTTACTTTATTGAAAGTTAAGTAACTTCGCCGGTGGCTTGGTCTAAATGCTCGTTGGGTAGAGCCCGCGCCGAAGTATCGTGCCAAAGTGGCGACAGAGGACAAAAGGCCGTCATCTGATACAGAGGCCTCGCCCTCGGAGCGACCCGCGGACCTGCTCAACAACCAGATATCCAGTTAGAGGCTATACAGTTAGTAACGCCGGATAATAATGAATAGAATAATGGCGTTAATTATCTTGTATCTACTGAATAAGCTAAATGAAACTGACGGAACTAAAAGTGCTTTTTTAACATGCCAAAGAAGCTGAGCAATTTTGCAGCTGCCAAAATTAGTTTAGTTTTTGAATAGTGATACAACCAAAACCATGTATTTAAAAAAGTTCGGAATAAAAAATCCAAAATAAAATTAGCAATAGACTCACTGTGTCAAGATTGACTGGGTTTCTATATTTCTCAAAGAATAAGACACTTCTTGGTGTGCAGACTTTTCACGTAATTCCATATTTACTAGGCCTATAATTTAAATCCATCGATTTTCAGTTTCTAAGTACAAAATTTCCCTACAGCTCAAATCTACGAGTATATTTTCAGTTTCTGCAAATAGAAATTTTAAATTTTCATTTTCCTCTTGTTTCATAAACTCACCTACAGTATACATAGTTGTAAAAAGCTAACTTTTAAGGAGAACAAATAGGCATTTTTAATAAGTATGACTAAAATGCAATTAAGAAAACAATCAGTGAGTTTACAAGTTGATCGAACTAACTTACTTTTAGAAACAAATTTAAACGTAGGTATCACTGTTGGATTTTCTTTCCCTTTTTGTGCAAGCGCAATCGTTGCAAAATACCTATCCAAGTGTACAAATAGACGCGAACACTAACAATTGTTATCAATAGCAATCATGGCCGGCGCGGCACTCACAATATTATCTAATAGCTAAGCTTCACACTTTTTTGATAATAGCATTTTTATTGAATAAGGTTGATAACGATAATGATGCGAATTAAATACCTGTTAATATCTTGAATATCTTGTACCTTGAATATCAGTTGGATGAACTGCAGCTGTTTCAAAATTGTTTGTGGATCGGTGATCTATAAAATTTTATAAATATAATAGGTGCTAGAATAGTTTTTTGGGGTAACAACTTGCCGGTTTGTTAATACAGGGTATTAAGCTTCTTTCATACTAAATTTCGTCTAAAATTGGTTAGCCGCTTGTACGTGAAGAAGTACAAACATCTCTTTTTACTTACAAACTTTCGCAATAATAATACTTAAGTGATAGCTGTGATCCGCGGGCTTACCCATAATAAACTATTATAAACTAGCTGACTCAACAGACGTTGTCCTGTCAAAAGCCATTTCAATTCTATGTCAAATGTCAAAAGTTACATTAAAAAAGTTTACATTGTCCAAAGCGCTATATGGTTTAAGTATTTTTAAATTTTCTAATTTTTCATGTTTTTTTACTATAAATTGAGATGTGAGCTATCCTATCTCCTAAGTTAGATCGAACTGCACCCGGTGTGCAAATTTGATTGAAATCGGTTAAGTATTTAGTTAGGAGTCTATAGTGGACAAACAACGTGACACGTAATTTATATATATTAAGAAGATAATACCCAACACCTGCTGTTGTGATACAAACTATTTTCTAACAAAATTATACTAATATTGGATCTGCCGTTCACTTATAAATAGGCAACAAACAGACAGAACTACAAAAACATAAAAAGACGTGTTTTAATCGATATGTATTGAAACGCATTTTAATTTATTAGTGTGAAGAAGTCTCAGGAAAGTACCTGTTTCTTAGTTAACTGTTATAAGTACTATAACAAAGAAAAACAATAAAACGATGGGCGTGCGTGTCGTGGCGTGGCGTTGAATTGGGCGTATCGCATGACCGTCTCGCACTACGAATGCGCTACGCCGTAGCCGCTCTCTGATTCGCGAGGGGCCTCTACGAATATTTGTGTTTTTTTCTATTTTCGACGTGCTGATTCAACTGTACGTTTTCAAATTTGCTAGTAATTTTAATAACGAAACCAATTAAATTTTCTAACTTTCTGAGCCTTAGGTCCATAGGTACATGTAAGTTCATTATCCAAATGTTTCTCTACAGTTTTTTTAATTGGCATAATTGGCCCTTTTCCTCATTACCTTCCAAATAAGAGTACCAAGTACAATGTGTTAATGTTTCAATATGTAATTTGTAAACGGTTTGAAAGTATTTTTCTTTGAATTTCATACTACGTCGTGTCGCATGTTATTCGACATGCTAATTGGCACTCTGTTAAGATAAAATACAAGTTTATAGCTTTAATTAATTATCGAATTTGCTTAACTAAAGTTTAATTGAATATAATTAAAATATGTATCTCTACAATCTACAAAGTCTACAAACATTATGCCTGAGTATTTTATTTCAATTTAAAATGGAATTCGTTTTTTTTTTCTTAAACCCGAATGCAAATTACGCGGAGATCTAAATTAACTTATAAGATTTTTAAGAATAATTATGTGATTTAACAACACGTAGATGTTGGATGCAGAACAAAGTTAACGAAAAATATGTCCAAAGTTTACTTATAAGTGTAAATAATTATTTTTACAAAACAAAAAAACAAAAACCGACTTCAAAAGACCGACTATTGATTTATTCATCTATTTGTCGCGCATACTTAATGCAAATTTAAGACTTATATGGTTTTCTCATGGATACCATTATCAGAACTGGACTAAATTGGATTGATGAAAATGGGACCACACAGGAAGCGTCAGCTTTCTAATAAAAAAATAATCATCAAAATCGATTCACCCAGTCAAAAGTTATGAGGTAACAAACATAAAAAAAACATACAGTCGAATTGATAACCTCCTCCTTTTTTGAAGTCGATTAAATACTAGACATTTATAGAAATATCGAAAAACTACTCACTGCATCCCTCAGTTTCACCTGCGTGAGACCACATGTACATATACTGCTGGGTACATAATGGTTTAAAGTTTGGATTGTTTAAAGCGCTGACCCGAAATCTTTGACATATGTTTGTACCTCTATATCTATGATTTAAACTATAAATCTCACGGCAGCGGCGGCGGCGTGTGCGCAGCCTAGACGTCGATGCTCGTACTTTTCGTTATCGCCGCGGTTATTCGATTCGTTCAACAAACAAGCAGCTCCGATATAAACTCGATTGAAGTTTATTGAACCACTCCGAATGTTTCATTTTTACATTTACACTCGAAACTACATTTGCATACAAATAACTTGCAAGGAGTCAATTTCCTGTGACCACAGTTCAATTTACTTGGTGCTTTAATATTCGTTCCATGTAAAGAAAAATAAAACTGATCAAACAAAAAAGTATATTGACTTCGATTGGGTGACGTCATTCTATAAACTAAACTAGTAAGACGATACTAAAATTATTGGTATCTCTTTTCATTTCAATATGCAAGAAAAG
This sequence comes from Alcis repandata, assembly GCA_949125135.1. NCBI lineage: Eukaryota > Metazoa > Arthropoda > Insecta > Lepidoptera > Geometridae > Alcis > Alcis repandata. The sequence continues at coordinate 4,877,854 of OX421223.1, forward strand.
GATAAGATCGTTTTTAGAGCTGTAAAATTTGATTTATAATAGTATAGAAAATAGTTCTGCAGAATTGACGCTATTGTATAATTTTAAAAATAATTTTGCATGAATTTTTTTTTTTTTTTTTTTTTATGCCATAGGTGGCAGACAAGCAAACGGGCCGCCTGATGGTAAGCGATCACCGTCGCCTACCGTCGATTATTTACTATTTTGCATTTTGCCATCATACTTCATTTTTATCACAATCTATTTAGCCGTAAAGTATTTGAGTGGATTTTTGGGGACAATTTAAACGTGGTCGTGAATAGAGATACGAGTTATTAATTATGCGCGAGCGTAGCGAGTGAAAACACTTTCAGATGTTTTTGATAAATACTACAAAATATGTAGGTACTACACGATGAGCTGTGCCATACGTAATAAATTAAATATGCAAAGATTTTTTAAGTCGGCGAACTATCTAAGAAACAGAAATACAAAACTTCTGGTTGATCTCGACTCAGAGTAGCTCATGAACTCATGATACTTAACAAAATGTGATTTAAATTCAAACTTTCATTTTTTAAACATTCAACCTTTATACTTTTAACAAAACTATCGAATATTTATGTTTATTTTAGGGATGAATAAATGAAATATGTATGAAACCCATAGATAGTTTTTGTTGTGCAATAAAAGAACCAATAACAAAGTTCGTTGAAAATTACCATACGAATTTTCAATTATTCCAGACCTTTTGTATCTAGAGGTCATCACATTTTGCTTTACTTCCATTGGTAGAGTAATTTTAAATAAAGTGCCCAGTTTAAACTGAGCTTTGATTGTTGAGGTTTTAAAGGTCGTGCAAAGTCAGGTAAGGCTGGGCGAGTAAATAGTGGTGGCGACCGAGCTCCGCGCATGCATTACAATAGGTAATGCCGCGGCCGCGTCATACGTCGTTCAATTCTTCGTTTACCTATCGATTTAATACGAAATTACACAATGAACATGAGTTCTAGTTGCTTCTGATAACGTGATGGGACCTTGGTGTTTGATGATTCGTTTATAGAATTAGTACCAAAGTAATCAACTTATGTCTGGTGCCTTCTAGAGAAAACGAAACGAAATGGTAACAAAATAGTGTGAAAATATGACTGGCTATATTGATAGATAGATAGATAAACTTGTTTTATTGTTTATTTTATCTGTGTCGCCTGAAACTATGCTTAGTTGTAAATGTATCTCGCATACACATCAAAAGACTGACTAGGACGACCGATGATTAACGTTAACTTCAGATGATCAGTAGGAACCATCAAGTTGAGGTATCAGGAAAGCTTCTAATTTAAGAATAATTATACCACTTACCATCAGATGTTCCGACGTTTGTTTGTCAGTTATTTTTTTCAAAAAGACAGATTTAGGCTAGCAAAAATATACCATACAAAATGTTCCGCTTATTTAGCCTTTTGATCTTGCTTCTAAAGTGTCCTACTCAAGCCTTTTTCGTGTTACTTATAAAATATGTTTGTTTCAGGTAATAATGGGTGACCGAGCGGCAGCAGAGCGAGCGTGTAAGGACCCTAACCCCATCATCGACGGGAGGAAAGCAAACGTCAACCTCGCGATACTAGGAGCCAAGCCCAGAGGGAACCTTGCGCCAGGTTAGTGATTCTTAATTGCTATATAATACTACTATAATTACTACATATATCGGACTTGGCCAGCGCGGTGAAATAGGGCCTAATCACCCTTCGGCTGTTGACCTGATATCCTAGAGTGGGACAATTATTAGATGACTATAATTACTATAGCCCGCACTTGGCCAGCGTGGTGGAATGCGGCCTATCAGTCCTATCACCCTTTGAGGGTTGACCAGATATCCTAGCAATGCGAGATTATAGCACTACTACAATTACTATGTTACCCGCACTTGATCAGAGTGGTGGAATACGGCCTAATCCCTCTTCGTGGGTTGATCTGGTATCCTAGTAGAAGGATGAAAGGTCGAGTTGGAATTGTTATATTATACGAGTAACTCACTGGCTTCATTAAACATATTTGCTGTGGCTGCCTATATGTATCATGTAGAACGAAAAGTATGTCTTGCTACTCCGCACAACTTGTGTGTAATTTTAAATTTTAATACACTTTGGTAGAAAACACCATGGAAATATGAAAGAGCAGCAAACGTGTTAATAGTAGTAGTGGTGGGATTCTTCTAGCCCGTCTCGTAATCTCGACACTATTACGAGTATGTACATAGGTATATATAGTTTCTATTTTTCGCCGAGCAATTTCTAGTTGTTAAAACTCTTTTGAAGTCGCCTCGGGTTCTTTGTCAGGCATCCAAACAATTGTGTGCAATCCTTTGCGTGTTTCTTTGCGTTTATTTGATTGCTGTTATCTTCGAATGAGCTATATATATAGTACACAGTACCACAAGACTTTAAGTAGGTATATGCAGAAAAATTGAAAGAGGTGGAAAGTCAAGCTCAATTCCTTTGTAAATAATTGGTCTTAGTTTGCTTAACAATGAGACAATCTAGGATGATAATCATAGTAATAACAGCACGACTCGACACGTATTGTTAGGAAGTTCCTCACTCTGAGCCCTGCACCAATGCTGGCGGGCGGCGGCACCCTTGGTTAAAGTTTTTATGAACATTTTATTCTTTTTCACAAAAAAAAAACTTAAGAATGAAAATAAAAATAATAATAGCTAGTAGATGTTGCGCTTACTATCAGACGACGGACTTACAATCACCTCTTTGCTCAGTTGTGTCTATAAAAACTCCATACCTATACATTGTTTTGTTCAGCAATACAAACGCTGTAAAACGCTCGACGAAACAACTAAATAGGTAATACAAAGTAGATAAGGAACTAAATAGGTACAGTTCTAAGGAGACCACGTCAGTTTCGAGAACAAAACTTCTGTACTTTACGTATTAAACTGTACTGATAATAATACTTGACGTTGCTAAAGACATAATATAGCTTTATTAACACCTAATCTATACTAATATTATAAAGAGGAAAGATTTGTATTTTTGTATGTTTGTGTTGAATAAACACAAAAACTACTAGACCGATTTCAAAAATTCTTTCACCATTAGATTGCTACATTATCCCTGAGTAACATAGGCTATATTTTATGCCCGTGCAAAGCCGGGGCAGGTCGCTAGTTCTTTTATAAATTGCTTGCACCCGGCGGTTTTACCAGTTATCCCGCAGGAACCGTTATTTTTTGGGATAAGATGCCTTGCGTTTATGTGTTTGTTCATTGCATAAATTATAACCATTCCATGTTTCACTCAAATCGGTTCTTCTGTTTTAGTGTAAAGATGTAGGTACATACAAACATAAGCACATCATAAGCACTCATCAATTTCATACATAAAGTTGTGCATTTATATGTATAATACACATAATAATATGAAGTTTATATAACCATAAAGCATATTCACAGGCAGGCTTTATCATTTAATCAGAAACTTTTTCCTAAAAATATCTACTTATTAGTTCAATTCAAAACAATTCTACGGCTTAGATATTTTAAACCTTAATCGAATGAGAATCTAGTTGCTGTTTGAGTGAAGGGCTACGCACAATGGTTCCACATAACCTCGAGAGCGGGCTTATCGCTCAGCTGTTTGTTAAAGGAGTATTTTTTGCGGCTTGTACACATGAGGCGTTTTTTCTGTCGTGTCGTCAACCGACAAAAAATCGTGAGATCTGCCTTCGTCGTGTGTGACGCGCCTCGGCGGGGGTCAGTGCGGCCTACATCTGTGCTTAACGTGGTCCCTTATAGGTACAAGCTAGCGTTATATTCTTATCAAACTAAACTCAATATTGAACCAAAACCTCGGAAATAGAATAAAACTTCACCATTAAAATTAACTTGGTTTTAACACACTTTAGTTATATTGGAACTTACTTTCGATTATAACTTTTACACACAAATACGCAAGTGTTAGATTTTAGAAATTTAGGTTTTGATGATTTTAGAAATTTATTTAATTCGTAAGAATAAAACTGTCATTCGCTCACTGAAATAACAAAACGAAATGAATATCAGACCATGATAGAATAATATCTACATTTCAATAAAAATACTAAGATAAACAAGCAACGATTTATACACTATGATATCCTTTATTGATTATACCTACCATGGAATACACAGAGATACCATACGATCATCTAACACCCAGATACGGTAATCCCAGACCAAGAGCAGATTTTGCCAGACAAATATTATTATTGTTACATTAATTAATATTCTAGCCCGAGACATGACCTGTGGGGCTAGCACAACTTTGACGTAAAAATACGTAGCGAGTTTTCGATAGAAAAGTGTACGCCATTTACGCCTGTCAAGTGCCTGCTTCTGACAGGCGTAAGTGGCGTACACTTTTCTATCGAAAACTCGCCACGTATTTTTATGTCAAAGTTGTGCTAGCCCCACTGGTCATAAGACAGATGCGCTACCACTAGGTACTATTTAAAATATTTTTAAAATTTTAAAATTTGTTTATTTTTGTCAGAAAATGTTAACATAAATCACATTCATACTAGATGTAGTTTAACGACCATAAATCTGAATTGAGAAATATATGTAGGTTCTATTAAAAATATGATATCTAGGTAATGTAAATGATTGAAACCTAGATAAGATATTATCAATAAAAGTAGGAATTATTACCATACAGACAAGAGGTAGGCGTCGAACCGCAAAAATAAATGATAATTTCCCCGAAATACTCTATCTTAATTGATTATTTTTTGTAAAATATTTAGGCAGATAAAATTTTGCACACCTTGCTTTAAGTTGATTGTTGATAGCTGCAGTTAGTAAAAAAATCTTATTTTATTTTTTAGTAGACAAAACTACAGGAAGATTATAAACTGCCGCTGTCAGTGACTACAGAGGTATAATACCGAATGAGTGTATATGTCTAATTAGATTTAATTTTAAATATGTCATTTATTAAAAAAACTGAAAGAAATGGGGAAGATTCGACCTTTGGCCAGCAGAGTTATACTGATCCACTGCTAGGCAAAGGCCACAGGTTAAAAAAACATAAAAAAATCTACTTTGAAATTGAGTACAACGTGATTTGAACCCAAACTAAAACATTTTTAACGAGTTTAGGTACTCGTACAGCAAAGGGAGGAGCTTTTCTAGGAAATATTTTATTTTAACTACTAGAACCTCCTCCTTTTTTGAAGTCGGTTAAAAAACGATGTTTCATAAAAAAATGTAAGCTCTACGTTTAAAACAAAGAACAATAGACCGGAACGACATTTTAAATTCAGAATGCTGGTCCAAATCGATATAAATGTAATTACAATAAAGTAGGTCGCCAAAAGTATGTGCGGTAAGGTAGGTACGTACTATACACAGTTTGATTAGGAACTGATAACGACTCGTTCCGTGGCGTTGATAAATTTTCATTCGAGGACTATCCACTGCCCCAGAGCATTATCTCGAGTGGTAGGTAATTTGGATTATTAATAGATTGACTATTGATTATTAATTATCCTTGATAATGTCTTCTTACTGCATTGCATTCAGGTTGTTTTGTTAACTGAGACACGTTACGGTGTGACTGTTTAGGAAACCGTCAAATGTTCTAGTTTCAAATCTTGATTGATGTTTTAAATCTAGTTTAAAAAAAGTAGATGCGCCTCGCGATATCACCCACGCGTTGATGAAAAACGGTGATGATGAAAAGTAGTCTATGTGTTAATGCAGGGCACAAGCTATTACAAATTTCATTAAACCCGGTTTCATTATTAATTTTACTAAACCCAGCTTCAGTAGTCATAGATACAAGTGATAACAATCACGCACACATACTTCCGTATTTAAATTACCTATAAGTAAGATTCCAATTATAGGTACACGTACTTTAGGTGATTAAGTACAAACAATTTGCTCCTCTGAATACTCTATTCTTATGCAGACTTCAAACCAATTAAAATTCATTAACGTAATTTCAACCTTCAACGCTGTTGTCGATATAATATATCACTGTGGTTTAAACAAACTGTTCAAAAGAAAAACAGCAAATAACCACTATAGCTATATAACAGGGCAAATGGGAGATTAAACAACTTATATCTCAGGGTGACGAGCGCAGTGCTGTGCCGCGCAGGGTCTTGAATTCTGCGAGTTCAAAATTCTGGGTGGCGCAGACCTGTTATGGGCAAACGTGACGTTTAATATCAGGCGAGCGATTTGCTCGTCTCGTCACTCAATTACATAAAAAAAAAAAAAAAAACTTTTGAAATTATAATTCAGCCAATTTCGAAGGCAGATAGACGAGATGACCAAAAATATTGATGTTTTAGTAGAGCAAAATGACAAAGACAGCATATTATTATCTTAGTAAGTACATTTCACATTGACACACATTTACCATCGATGCACCGAAAACGGTAACAAAATGCAGCGCTATACCTAACAAGGCGAAGCCTGAGGGTGAAGCACGCCATTACTTACAATTCGCGCATTTCACAAGAGAAACAAGAAATAAGAGAAATAAGTCATAACGGTAGGTATAAGTGCTAAGTCTACAGTTTAAATTACTGAACCCCTACACTTCCTAAAGCAATAAAATCAAATGTGACGATCCTATTACTCTTGCATTCAACAATCGGTGTTACTTCCGAGCTTGTTAGAACGTAATCTTTAGAATAAGGGCAACCAACAACTCGCACAACCTTAAGATTAAAACGAAAAGGTGCAAAATAGGTGTGCTTGTAGATTTGATCGTATCGCCCCACAGGAAGTTGCTAAACGGTCGTTCCTGTAGCGGAAGTGTACGTATGGTAACCACTAATTGATTGCGCCCTTCGTAGTATCGGTCACGCAATGGTACTGGCAACCCTAGCAGGTGACATATCGGTTGTAGAACTGTAACTAGCAATAAAATAAATTATTTAGAAAAATGTATGAATTCATGCCATACATAATATTGAATAATTTATGGCCCCATGGCAAAAATATTTAAAAATGTATGCCCTATGTCATACATACATTATTTTTCTTCGGTACGAGGCTACTCTTTATTTTAGCTTTACGTAACAATTATAACTATTTAATTTTTAAATGCTATAAAACATACAATTTAAAAATTTAAGTAAAAGTTATGCCTCTCAACATTTTCCCTGTGTAAAAAGTTTTAAAATCCTGAGCAGAGCCTTGTCAACCGTTCTGTTGCCTATTTTACGTTGAGCCATAAATGAAACTTTTTATCTCCTATAAAACTACACATAAATAATACTTTAATGACCATTTTTGATGATTGATGAATGTCTCAACTAAAACTTCAATTCTACAGAACTCGAATAAATCAGTCAAATTAATTTCATTTGAAACGTTTCGCCACATCTAATATTAATAGTGAAATGAAACTAAAAGCATACCATGTAATGAAAACACTAATACTGTCAGCTGTACGTGAACGTTATTTCTTTGCAGCCCGTGTAAAGCGACTTGGCGTAGTCGGCGGGCGAAGCAAAGGTACGACATTAGGCATAATCTACATTACATATCGATCGCCCAAGATCAATCAAGATTATCTAAATCTTAGATTAGAACTAAAGTTATTAAAATGGAGAAAACCCGTAATTATTAATCGCGTATAGATTGAGCTGCGCGAGCCTTGAGATAGTAACACCATGTTTTGTCTTTTTCTGTCGTTGAAATTATGAATTCGGATCGAAAAAAAACGAAAGATGGAGTAACTATTCCGAGGTTTCGCAACGTTTGTTAATAAAAGGGTGAGATGATATAACGGCCACAGCCAACCCTTCCACCGCCGACTTTTTAACGTGTCGTAGTAATGAATAATAAAGAAAGGTTTTTATCAACGATAACTCAATCAAATCGTTCACATTTTCCTAAACTGAGTTTCCAATATTTAAGTTTAGAAGTTGAAATTGATAGAAAATGGCGAAAACTGTTGTTTCTTGATAATGCCTTTAGAACTTATATATATTATACTCTGAGTCTAGAACAATGATAACAAAACAATACCGTGAACTAAATATAGTTAGATAAAATGCCCTAATGATACAACATGACACAGCAATGCCACTTGCGTAGGACATCTAGCAATCAACAATAGTTAGATGCGCTGATAACAGACTTACAAAATGATAGGTAACCGGTAATTCTAACGTTACGAGTGACGTGAATAAGACGAATCGTTTAATATGTTCTTTGAATCGTTTTCTGTAACTGACAATGAAAATCAAGGACAAAATCACAACAACTTTAAAAAATATAAGGAGTATGTGATAATTAGTTTTCTTTTACCATAGAATAATAGTGCAACATTACAAAGATACTTTAATATAGGAAGTTTTTGGAATACCTACATACACACTGGACACTACACAGTGTAAATTTATCACAGAATTTTAACTACGTAGGTACTGAAACTTACAACTTGATTTTACATGTCTCATAGATAGCAAGATGTATTCAGTAACAATCAATGCTGATAATATCAGTTCCGGAAGTTTGTATTGTATCGAGTCGAGCAGCTGATCGCTTCCAAATTACGCGTGTCACATACGCGTTCTCACTTCGCATCCTCCATTGTAGAGGTCGCAGCATTGTTCCATGTGTCGCGGGCTGCGGGGAGCGCGGTCCACAATGGGTGCGCCTGCGCATGACGGCCACCTGGCCACCGCCGAGCTATACCGGCCCCACCATATGCCTCCAGCGATCCACAGTCCGTGGCAACCCTATTTCCCTTGCCGTTTCCGTAAAACGCGACAGTTACTAATTTGTTACGGTTTTTAAGCCGCTTTTGCGGAAGTTAATGGTACGAGATTGCTCGTAAATAAACCTGCTTAAAATCATCACGTGTTAAAGAAGACATGAAATTGACGTTCGAAATTGGCACAGCACCCTTGTTGCGAATCAGTTTGGCACTAGATTTTAAAGGTCACAAAGATTATAATCCGTAATAATTCGTTGGCGCATTCAACTCCTACCTTTTGCTTCAGCATAGGTACTCAACTCATAGGTACTCTACTCACCTATAGGCAGAAAGGTACCAACCATGTAAACAGTTTCTCACCACCACGATTCTTGTGTACATCGTCACCAAGGTGTTTCCAATGCTTTACTGCCATTCGTCCCGCCATTTGTAATGCTGATAAAGATCAACCGCATTCTATTATGCAAATCTAAGAAACTTTGTCCAGCTTGAATGATCTGAAACGTATTGTTTACAACTTGAATATTTTAAGGCCATTCAGTCCATTATCGACTCTTCCTTTCATCCACGTCTAGATCGTTTCGGCCTGAATTAATAAGTCGGCAACAGAACTTGTTTAACGTATCTCCGCTATTCTTTTGAACATAAACGCCGGATTATTGAAACGCATTAAACTTGCTGCCCCTGTTTAGTCTGCATACATTCTACCTCGTGTGATTGCTTTACAGTGCCATTGTTTGTTTACCGCGCCCTCCTTACTTAAGGTAAACTCAAATGTAGTTATATTTCTCATCCAGAACAGGATTTACTCGTATTTCTGGATCTGTTTAGCTTCAGTTGTGCAGCATCTAGATATCGGATTCTGTTACACGTTTAGCAGAATGACCGTTAGGCCGGTTTTCTCGCTTTGTTCGACACTGAATGTATGCAACGTTCCGTTCGTTACCGTTATTTTGCGGAGGGTTGCGATTTGCTTTGAATGAGACGCTTGCGCAGCCGGCTCGCAACAGACATCCCTCGAAGGGGTCTACCTGCGAACTGCTACAAAAAAGCTCACAAAAGACTCGCATAATGATTGCAAATGAGATAAACGCCAGCCAGACTTATTGAGATCAATATTGATTAAATATTTTTTTATAAAAATCCATTGAGTCGGTTTGATGGAGGAGTAACTGCGTGTCTGTCTTCGGCGCCCGCGCATCGACGCTCGCGCCAAAATAAATAAGCAAGCTTCCTCGTACGAGCAGCATTGAAAGTAATGATTTTGGTCTATCAAAAGCTTTCGGTTACCTACCGCTATCAATTCAAAAAGCGCCGTTGAAAGATTGAGGAATTTCAGGAGCCTGATTCATACGCGGGCCTTATTGACATAAACACGTGAACCGCTATTGTGATAAGTATATAGCTTTGTTTGATTAGGTGTTTTATTTTGTACAAAAGGCTGCATGATGGTATTTTGCCTTCATATATCGCGCTACACACAGTAAATCTACCACGATATTAAATTAATGTAGCTCTACAGTTTTTAAATGCTCACACTATTGCTGCGATTATTTAAAGGTAGGAGGGTTTGACGGCAGCAGGCGGTGGTGGCAATGGCAGGTCACGGGTGGTGGGCGTCGATTGTGATAATATTGTTAAAGTTTTATATTATGGTGTTGGTGAAGGCCGGTGGGGCACTTGTCCAAACACGGCGTGCGATGAATTATTGAGTAGCGCGACCACCACAGTAATCGATTTACACCTGTCCACGAGCGACCAAACAATACACCCACCGACTTCCCAAGCCACCCATTATCACTGCTTTTACTTTAAATTGACTTTGAATTACTACCAGACTTTTAATTGCTGCCAGCTATTAAATATCAGCGTGGCGTATGGTAATTTATTTACTTGTGTTCAATGATGCAAGACTTAATAATGATGCAATAATATCGTAGAAGATAAAGACTTCATTAAATTAGGGAGCTAGCGATTATTTTCTAAACACATATATATGGTAGATTGGGTTAATCTAGCGATTAGCAACATTGGTGCAACCTGCCTCGCAAGACATTAAAATGTTCTGCCTTCATGACCACAACATCCTAATGCCTAAATATTATTATGATGTTAACATTCACAAGCGAAATTATCAAATCATTTGGATTGCAAATAAAACGTTAATACATGCAACATGGACAGTTACACCATTCCTAGAAATGAAATTGTGGCAGTTATACCAAAGACGGCCTTGCCGAGCGCAGTCATCATTGATTAATGGTAAATGCTTTGAGCGGCCCTGAGCGGTATTTGTGTCGTAGCCCGCAAGACAAGGGGTTGCATCGCGTGCGCACTGGGCCGCCCTTCGCTTGTGCATTACTTATGCATGTGTGCCGTGCGAACCCCCGAGGACACCCCTGCCGCTATTTTTATTTAGGCTCTGGGATTTGGGCGATGCACCAGTGGGTCCGCACGCGCCATTCACTCATACGGCTTAATAAGACCAGCTTATTCGAGTACTTGATTAGGGAGCCACCATTGTATTTTCTGAACAAAACTGACAGCTGTTGGTAGACAATTTTTAGTTCCCTCGTTTCGCCAACTCTACATATATGCTTGCCCCATTGTACGTGGGTACATGGCACGATCGATACGCTTCTTGGTTCACTGCGTCTGAGGGACTTGATGAACCATTTTGGACGTCATTCAGTTTGGACGAACGCCAGAGTAGTGAATAAGTCCTTATGTACTGAAAAGGTGACGATGGGTCATTATCCCGATATACTTCGTATATTCCGAGATTTTCCTCTGTATCGAGCTATACCTAAACACTATTAACTATTAGTCATGTACGTAGAGTTAGAACTCTACGTAAAATTTTTCGATTGCAGTTGCAGTCGTGAAAGAGCGAGAAATCGATTGCATATACTGTGTTCCATTTGTAATTGTATGAAGCGAAGCCATAATGGTCAGGCGGGCTGCCTTCAGTCGCGCACTGCATGATGCTATCGGCGTGTATCTCTGCTTTATTGTCCGCCACGGAAACGTGTAATTACCGCCACCGCCGACCGTTCGTTTCACGTGATTTTCCAACTAAAATAGTCACAACTAATCTGTATTATTTCGGACTGGAATTGAAGCCAAATCTCTACGCAGGAGAACTAAGTGGAAATTCACAGGGAAACGAATGTAACGCAATCGGCGCTTTAAAAGTATGTGATGTAAATTAGCATACGACACGTCGTCGCACAAATAAACACGAGATTTTGAACGTGGTCCAAGTAAATACTGTCTTCCGTGTCGTGCGGATGTATGGCACGCAGCCCGAAAATATGCAGATTTGACACCGAGATGGACTGCGTCGGTGACGCTGAGCCTCCTTTAATTACAGCCAGTTTATTAATCCGAGGTGACGTCGGTTCATAAAATGTATCAACCTAGAAGCTAGAACAATATCGGCCAACGACCGCGCACAGGAACACTCCAGTGTAGTAGTTCCGCTCCCTTTGTCGCACCATACGTAACCCGATCCCCGGCAGCGACTTCCGCACGAAGCCCTTCGATCCTCCGATAATCCTTAGACGGCGTAGATTACATACCAGCCTATAGTTAAAAATCTAAACCGCTTTAGATACGTAGTCTATGATTTTTAGGGGTTCACAGACCGCGATTTAGTGACGTTTTGATCCGAAAAGACGGACGCGTGGAGCTTTCTTCGTGTCTTAATTATTATTTATGTATAACAGCTGGCGAGCAGAGGTTGGTCGAGCGAGGCTGACTCCGTCCGGCGAACGACGCGGTTATTTATAAAACAGAGTTGCGTCTCGTTTTGTCTTCGGCGCGCTCTTTATTTTGTCTAAATATACGCAGTTTTGGGAACGTCGTCGCGGCAGCCGCCTCTGCCGCGACACTAGCGCTGGCATTTCGCCAGACCCCTCATCTTTTCGCACTGGCTTATCTTTTGTAGGACCTATATAGCATAGAAACACTTCCACGCTAAACATCTACGAGTTAATTACAAATCACCAACACTCCTTAGATTTACGAGCTAATACAAAATGGTCTTTCGGTTTGCTAAAACGTTTTAATATCAAACGAACCCGCTAATTCTAGAAACCTTACCAAATCGCTCGCTCTGCAGTGGCAACCATAAAAATTGGGGCAGCTAATGCCTCATGCGGCGCACGTGTTTTGTCCAAAAATAATTGTCCCGAGAACTGACGCCTCAGGTCAGGCCTCAGCCGTGCTTGTAATTAACCAATCGGTAAACTGCGAGTTAAAAAAGGGTGATAAATTTCGCTGAGGTAGATTGATGTTCGGAGACGACACTGCCCAGATCAAAGAGAAGGCCACCGGAGACCGGACACACAGAAATCTGTCACGGCCGCGTTCGGTTTGGGTTTACAAAACTAGGTTATGCATGACTCGTCTATGTCTATTCTCGACTGAACAAACTCGACACAATAATTTATTTATTCAACAATGTATTTACCGAACAATCAGTACGCTCAATGAAAGATTTTATAAGCTTTTACTGTAGATTCTAAATTGCATTTGCATAAATCTAAGGCTCGTAAACAATACGACCACACTTTGGGATGCTTCAATTGTTTGAAGTTCAACAGTTTATGCATATTTTACGATAGCTGTATGTTGTGAACTAGAGGCAGTGGCATTGGAGGAGCGTATTCTACTGAAATATAATAATACATGCCAGCTTTCTGTCCCGCTCGGTCGGCACGAGTCTAAAATCGTATTTCCGTAGAATCCTTACAAGCGTCGTTAAGCACTTGCTGTTGGCTTTGCAGTTCGACGACCCGGAGTCCAGAAGACGTCCTGAAAAAAGCTACAATTCAAAACAAAACTTTAAAGGTGTCGCCCACACAAACACTTACTCTACATTACTTTGCAAAGGACTCGTGACTTGCAGGAATTTTATTGAATTTACGAGTGATTCATTTAGATTTTATCTGCGATACTGTTGTATGTACTGTATGGGTACTTCGTTTGAGATCGTCATATTTGTGGCGTTCTGACGTTAATGCATAAATAGCATTACCGAAATGTTTGTCTATACCGCCGAGTGTTGCTTCAATCGATTACGAATATAAAATCTATGTGGGTCACGTATAGTGACTGACAAAAGACTCGGTCTCTTTTAGGTCATTTGACAATGGACATTAAAGGAAATTTTGTAATGAATCAAGATAAGCTTTATGATGGACAGCGGTCCGACCTCGGCCGTCAAATGGCCTGGCATCGATCGAGTGAATGTAGCACGCTTCTGATAGCACGCCACTGGTGTAGAGCCTTGATTCCGGGAGTCATGCGACAATTATCCTCCTGATGCGTCATAAGTAGTCAAAAATTAATTGAGCAACCAAGCTGAAACAAAATCCGTTTACAAATATGGAAGGCCATCATCATGGCCATAATTGTTAGGTGTAGCAACAATACAGCGCGACACCATCCGGGCCGTTGCGGATGTGATTTGCTGTAATCACCGGTGAAATTTCACCACACACAATGGTAAATATGTTTTTGTCCAGTACAGGACACGCTCTTCTGATCATTAGGCAGGCATTAATCAGGGATTTGCCATTGAGCGATACCATAATATTATCGTAATTGCACATTTCCTAAATACGCGTAATTAGGTTTGAAATAATGACTAAGCCCTGATCGTGATGATCAGCCAACCGTGACTTAAAAATAACCGATGAATGCATGGGATGCGGCAGCCTCCGTGTCGAAATTTGTGCGACGTAGGCACGCCACTCAAGGTAGACGATGCTAAGGCATTTCAGTAATTGACGAGTTGTGCCAAAGTCTGTACGCCATTTATAGCTAGTGTTTGTCGTCTTCTTGTCAATAGGCATGTCCCTGGATGCCGCTGCCCGGGCGGCGCGCGGCTGCGAGCGACGGAAATAGCGCCGCCTCGCGCGACTTAACAATGCAATAAAAAGAAATTAACATTGACGCTGCCTGCGCTAAGTTGACTCGCGTGTCATTTGGAACTGCTCCAAACCCTCGTGATATATTTTAGTGTGGCTAGAGCTACTTCCGTTAAGTGAGAACTGAAATAAAAACTTTTAAGATGTGTCGGACGGTGAGAGAGTAATGGATAGATATTTTTTTCGACGGAATTCAGTGTCCCCGTTTCGTTGTCACCTCATTCTGTAGGATGTCTGGGATCGGCTATTAATAGTGATGTGTGCTTGTTCCAGGGTTCGGGCTGGCGGCGGCGGCGGCGGCTGGTGTGCGCGCTGGCTACCCAACGGTCCTGCAGTCTCCGTATGGGTAAGTGTGAGCCTGAACTGTATCGAAAGCCTTTGTATGATGTATCAATGTTCAATGGTTCAACACTTCGATATTTGCCAGCACTAAGCGGCGCCGTATGCGCCCTGTTGACATCTCACGAGACAAAAATCAGAGAATTTTAGTACCGTCACCGTAACCGCGGCTGGGCTAGGCAGTAGTTAGGTTTTGTTTCAGTGAACTTTGATAATTGAAAATTTTTAAGAAATCTGAAACGATTAGAAATCTTATATAAATGAGAAGCTCCCAAACTATCTATGTTAGTGCCTAGTCAATACTTATAGTCGGGGTCGGTTAAAACTGTAGGGGTAGTAGAATGCCATTAGGTACAATAATGTATGGCGAGTGATACATTGAAAATAAGCATAGAGCAGAAAAGGGAATCCAGTAGGATGCAATGCAGTAAGCTGAGCTGACTTTTGTCTCGGTAGATGAGGCGAGCGGCGTCCCCGACTGCTAGCAGCGCGGCGGCCGGCGGACCTCACCTAGACTATATTATCAAACATTTTCACATAGGTATCTATGGCAAGCGTGAGCGTGAGAGTGGATTTTTTTCGTTTTGGGTGTGAATTAGTCGATTGGGTTTTTTAATGTTTACGTTTTACAAAGCTATGGAAGCATGGGCGGCGCCGGCGGCGGCCACGACGCTCGCGCCGCCCATCCGACACAACTTGCATCGTACGCGACACTTCTATGTTTTCCTTAATTATTATGTTTTTATGCCGTGTTCGTGTAAGATTTTGTTGATTTGAATTGAGTTTTGTTGGTGGTGGATTTCGTTTAATACACTGACTGAGTATTGTTATAATGAGACTCGCGCGGAGGTCGCAGTGAGGTCGTGGGCCGAGGGCGCGCAGTGTGTGAGTAGGTGTGCGCGCGCCCTGGGCCTGCGCCCGCGCCTCCGCGCCGCCACCGCCGCCGTGCTGTCTGCCCACCTACCATCCTCCTCACATACGCGACACGAGCCACCTGATAGCCTGCCGTATCGTCTGCGTGTGCCCTGTGTCCTTTACATAACGGCCGCGGCCCGATCGATGCTCAACCGCGGCCCGCGGCGCCGACACGCCACGGGCCTGACTTTCTCATCTATTATTCCCGACACTCTTGTTTTAATGGACAAATAAGTAATCAAGCCCCGAGCTCCATTCGATTAACCGCTCTTTCTATTAATCCTAATGAATTGACTTTAGGTGCAATATCGTTAGGTGACCGCGGCTTAATAGACTAGCTCTATCTATTACTTTTTCACTTAGGTATTGATTGGATTAAACTAGGTCATGGAAATGCCTAGTTTGTTTAAACAACGACTACGTTAAGAACTGTCTTATCGCAACTAGAAGTTGGTTTAGAAATAGGAATTCACGTAACCGTAGAACATTATAATGAAAATGTAGAGTGCATATAATAACCCTGTTGTTTTATCACTAGGTTTACTTTTTCATCCATTCTGTCTTTTTCCGCTCACTTGCTTTCGTGTTTATTTGTATTTAGATATTTTAAATTAAATTACTTAGCGAATTTTGCCAACCAGCGTGTGGTGTGTCAGTTGCAATGTTTTGGCTTGTTTATCTTCCATAGAACCTATATACCTAGCTGTCATTACGCAAAATTATTCTTATATTTACCTACCAGCTTGATTGAGTACTTAGACTAAAATTCTAAATAATTCTTAAGGATCTCGGAACATCGTGGGGAAATTTCTTTGTCAGGGAAGTAGGAAATATACCTACAATATTTTGGCGAGAAAAACCAGTATACCACAGGTGGGCGTGTTCGCAGGCGGAGTCACGCGGCGGGCGTGCTCACGCATGCGCGCTGTTGATCATCTCCTCAGCTAACTAATCAACACCACTCTCAATTACATACGACAATCGATCTATCTCTGTCCACCACTATTACGATAGAAAAAGACAGAAGGCTCACAGCATTAAGGCTGCACGGCGCGCGATGGCTCTACAAAAATGATGACGCAGCAAAACTCGATGGATGGAGCAAACCTCTCGAAACAACTTGACCGCCTTCCTCCAGGAATTAAGCGAAGTCGACACATTCAATTCATCGAACCGTTCTCTACTCTACCGTTATGGCCTGTAGTTCCAAATTAGAACACGAACGACGCTGGGGATCGGCGCGCTTCAAACGTCTTCAAATAATTAGATGAGCAAAGCTGAAAATAACTTTTTAATTAATGCTGTAATCTAACCGAACAATAAATCGGGCGGCCACCGTTTTACTATCCGCGTACCAACCTGTGCATTAACGAGCCAGAAATATTTCAGTAGACACACGCTAATTCCGTTTCGTAACCGAAATGAGCCGTTTCACCTAAATCTTAATTTCGTCGACGTTTCCTCGCGCGATGCTGCGATAAGTAGATAAATACGCGGACATTCGGATATTTCCGTCGAGGAGAGTACCGGCCGGCAATATTTTTATTAGAGAAACTTTCGTGGCAATGACGCACGGCGGCGGGTCCGGCGACAACGCAGGCTGAGATCAGACGCATACTCACATTATATAACCGTTTATCGATGTCTACTAACATAACAAGACTAGAATGCTCGTCTGCAGTGGGGCTAGGTAGAGTGTGATCGGATCTTTCATGGATCAGGTCGGATGTGACCCCGGCGCTGTACATTTTCGGTTAGACACGCCGAGATACCTCGCACTTTTAGAACCGAATCAAGAAGACGGTTTCTTAGACTTGAGCGCAAACTTTCACGCTAGTAAGACTGCGCGAGGCGAGGCATGAGCGACTTAGACCCAGCAATCTAGCACTTTCGCTCTCGGCCTGTCTCGGCGAGAGTGTACAGCCCATGAGAGGTGATCGAGTGACATGGAGAAGCACGTTTTGAATTGTTTGTCGCATTGGCAGGTTGTCGCCTGGCTACGTGTACGGGACGCCGAGCTACGTAAACGCGATGAGTGGAGTCGGAGGCGGGGTGGGGTCGGGCGGGGGTGGCCTGGTGCAGCTCCCGCAGCTGCAGCACGCGGCCGCCGTGGCTGCAGCCAACCACCTGTACGAGTACCAGGCGGCGGCTGCGCAGGGCGCGGCGGCCTACCAGCAGCAGTACGCCGCCGCCGGGTTCGATCCCTATGCCACCGCTGCAGGTAAGACAAATCATTTTATTATATTTTTTCCTTTAGTGAAAGTTCTATTTCTTTTAAGGATACCCTTAGCACGGCCTAGGAAAGGTTCAAGAGATTCGTAGTCTTTACAATTTGAATTACGAGTATAACTCCTGTGATATTTATTAAGTTTCCAGTTTCTCTGACTTTGATTACACTGTTTAGTGTAATCGCATAGTCTACTCGTATCATAGGACTTTGAAAGATCGAAAACATATTTTTAAATGGTTTGAAAGTTAGTTTATTAAAAACTTCGGTACGATGTTTCTTGCAGCAGCTGCAGCAGCGAGCGGTGCAGGCTACATGTCTCCCTACTACACGCTGCAGGGTGGCGGCGTCCAGGCCCCCCTGCTGCCTCCTCTGCAATACCCCCCGCAGCTGCAAGAAGCCAGGATGCAATAACCGTCGCGGCTGCCCTCTGGTGAACCATGACAATGATGCTACGAGATCTGATGGACTGGACGAGCGTCAGTCGCGCGAACACCTAGCTAATGCGGTAATAATGACAATCAGCTAAGGCCTGGAGCAAAAAGATATCTAAAATTTGTTATAATATCTTTGAACTGAAGTAGTATTTTGCGTACAACGGTTGCATACAAATTTTCAGGAGGTGGTCAGTTGAACTAAGTTAAAACTGAGCTAAAATCAATAGAGTTTCCTTCAGAAAATATAATGGTGGACTTTTGAGCTCAACTTGATACTTAGTATCACTGTATTTTTGTCCTTAATCCTATGACAGAAAACTTTATTTTACATCAATCTTTCTGCTGTATTTCATTTACACACTTTAGTATGTAATTCCTCTAAGATTCAGTTTTGAATACGAACTTCCACAAACTAACACTTATCACCCTATTACGTGTCAGTAGGCGCTAACTACCCCACAAAAATCAGCCGTAGGTCAGCACTTACAATCTAAATAAAACTTTGATATGCCTGAAAATTCGCCAGTTTTAATTTGTTCGCGACCGATTGCACGCATGGCACTACTTCAGTGCACTCAACTAAATACCATATCTCCCGCTAGAAAAGAGAAGCCAAATATATTTACCAATGTAAAATCTTAGTGGAGTGACCAAAGCTATGAGCTTTAGAAGTAAGACGCCTGGATCCACCGGGTTTTAGTTATGCAGGTGATAGGCCGGATGGTACCAATATTCAAATACTTTACCTTGTTACTTGTAACTCTAAGTAGATTATTTCACGTTTTTATTGTCAAACAAGAACTTACCGTATCATAAACATATTTTTATAAATACTTAGTGTACACTTGAATTTAGTTGTATTGTTCACTGTAGTACATAATACATTATATAGCCTCCAATCTACTCTATAACAGCTGTTAAATGACAATAATTATGTATTTAGAACCAGAGACGCGTCGATGGAATACATAAAATTAGTAAAAGTAATCATCGTTAAATCAGAGCACATAAATAAAATTATTAAAATGTTACCAAACCTACATATAACCTAGATAGATAGATAAATTCTTTACCTCACACCAGGAATTACAAGCAACAGGATAATTACAACAATTACAAAGATATTATTTTCTATATTTTTATTTAATTACTGAAACGAACTAATTACTGTAGCTTTGGAATAATCTTGTTCAAATTGACCAAATTGTTTTTAGAGCTGTCAAAATTAGATAACTGAACTTTTTGATGGAAATTCTGGGCCCTACCGGCTAACTCTCGTATTTCTGACAATGAACTTCACGATGAAGGCCACTGGTAAAGTCCGAAAAATCAGGACATAATTAATAGGTATAGGTTCCTGTTTTATTTGACGTATTAGACGATACGAATTTTTATGTCAAAAAACTCTACCAAGTTTAAAAAAAGCTTAAAAATTTCCGTGGCTGAAGAAAGGCAAACTGAAAAGCAGATTGGCCCATTTCGACAGAATCGAAAATCAGAGAAGTTAGCCGAAAGGGTAGTTTTGTTTGAAAATACAAGGGTGACTCCACCATCCGTTTCCGTATAAGTTTATCGTATTGTATACCAACTGATTCCACAGATTAACTGTTAACAGATACGATGCTAAAGGTTGTTGCATAAATTGTTAAAATTAAAAGCCTAAGTCTATTATAGGCGCATAGTAAAATTAAGGTCGATATCTTCTTCCTTCACGTGTTTCCATTTTGAGTAGATATTATAAGCTAGGCCATAATTATCCATCAGCTAAATCACAATCTACCCCCATTTTAATTACGCTTGGCTAAGAAAAAAAATATACCAGAGAAGTAAAACCAAAGTATGTTTTAATGAATCCGATATACGGTACTGCTTAGGGAGATACCCTAGTGTGTCCCTGCTTAGGGAGGTACCCTATGTAGTGATGTTTTGTTTTGTACCCAGTGATACTTGTAAGATCCATCGAAAATACCTATATTTGATACAAGTATTTATATCTGTATATCTATAAAGACAAAATATCAACAGGAGAATTTGGCAGCGTTTTTATAAGCCTGGGTTGCTCAATGTTTAGCTTAAGATTGAGGGAAAGCAATATAGGGCTACTAATATTTAATTTCTTGTATTTTACTTATATTATCTCAATGGAAACATACTTTAGTAGCGCCCTAGGACGCTACTTTTATTTTATAATTTTGTTCTCCAAAGCGGTATAGTTACTTACCTGCTAGTTAGTATAATTATTCAATTACTAGTCCATATAATTTTAAATTAATGATTTTAGACGTTCGTCGGTTGTCCTAAAATCCCAAGGCTCTATCAACCCTATGTTTTCAGAGACCATAGGGTAACTAATGGATGTGTAACTATAAACAATGATAAATTTTAGCCCCATGTAGAGAATATAAGGTAAATAAGTCTTAAGTCTGTACTTCTGTGGTTCAATCTAACATAACACTTTTTCTCTAAAAGTATTTAGACCAAGTACTCGTATCTACCTGCGTCTACCTACACTAGTAAATACTTTACGGATACTTTGTGTAGGTACTCGCTTGCTATATAATAAAATAACTCACTTCTATTTTTTTGGGATCAAAGCATGGCAAACCGCGGGATTTACTGGCGACATACTTAGTACAAGTTAGGAACTGTAGACGAAGTACGTGTCTCGAAAATAATGTACTTACTTACTTAGTTTTTGTATCTGTTAAGGCTAATTATATAATTTAGTTCTTAATGTAAAATTCTGTTATTCGTAATTTATTTTGTTGATATTTGTAAATCTACATGTTGAAAAATATTTATTATACTTACGTGGAAAAAAGAAATACTTAAAAAAATGTTAAATATATTTTACTACAAACCGAAACCTATTGTAACGTTTTCAATTTTATTGTACGACACAATACTATTATATGGTTCGGTCTAATATAGGTATTGAAATATACACAATTTATCTATTATTGTAGCATAGTTATTTTTAAGATGAATACCAAAATGGATAACTATATTCTTCGGCTGCACAGCCATAAATGTGGCCATCTTGCCATTTAGGTAGGTAGGTAGATAGTCATATGTATTTATAAATAATAGATTGTAATAAAATTTTGAAAATATCAGATAAAAAATATTCAAATTCACACATATCAACAGTCAGATACTGTCCATATATATATATAATACTTATTAAGTATCAATTCAAAAGTCTAGAACGATTATTCGTTAGGACAGTCCATATTAGTGCATTTCATTCACAGTAATTTTTAAGCACAATTTATTTATGTACCAACAATATACTTAATTATTTATGGTATTGATTCAAAATAATTGTTATAGTTAATTTTAAATTATTATACTTACTTTAATGTACTTAATTAAGATTACTGTAAAATGGAAAATAAATTTCTAAGATATAAATGTGTTTTCTTTTATACCTATCCCGAGCCTATCCCATGCTAACCCGAAAAAGGTTAGGGGGCGTTCAATAATTACGTGAGGTGTTCTAGGGGAGGAGGGGATCAAGCTAAATCTTTTCAAATGTCACTTAGGGGGGAGAGGGAGGGGGTCTTGGCAAATATTACGTAATTATTTTTCTCGCAGAAAACGGTGTAAAATAGCGTGAAAAGTTATTTCTAAAATAAAATATGGCCAAATCTGAGATAATAGTATTTGTCGTAGTAGTTTTAAATTACGGTAGGTAATATTAAAAAATACTAGGCTTTGTGTCAATAAAAGTAATAGAACAAGTTGTTTTTTTTTCTCAATAATTTAACACGTTTACAGCCAAAATATAAATTTTGAAGAATCTCGCGTGGGATTAGGGGAGGGAGCTGAGGATAATCTTATAATACCTCACCAAGGGAAGAATTCTCAAAAATGTCTCACATAATTAATGGACCCCCCCTTAGCAGTAGGTACGAGTATATTCTATATTTCAAGTAAATAAGTACCTACCTTTCAACTAAGTACCTACCCGCCTATGGGTAGGTACCTACTGACTTGGATTGGAATATGTATACATAATTGACCGAGCGAGCGAAGCGTCTCTGTAACAACTGGCAAACTTTTCTTTCACCTGCCTGAAAGTTTGTTTGTTTGTAAGTTATAGAAAATAGAAAAATTTACAAAAATATATCTCTACAATTATACATACAAACATACCTACTAAATATTTAAAAAAGACAGAACATTATTTTTGCCTTATACCAGTCTCAACTGCTGGTCGTAAACAACCGGCGCTGATCTTCCGTTGAGACTGGTTGATGTTGGTAGGTACTTGATAGCACAACAATAAAATTAGTTACAACGACGCTGAATATCATGGTGTACATTTATCGGTTCAAACACCACTATTATTGGAACTAAAGATCTTCGTATAAAGTAGTCTAAACTTACGAAGAAGCAAAAGGTGAAAAATGGCACGAAATTTAAAAATTTCAAACTATTTTCGTTTTTAAAGTAGTGTTGTTGCAATAGTTGAAGGTCTATCGAGAGTATCGTAAAACTATCGTGGCCTTGAAAATCAGTCATACTATCGAAAGTGCTATCGACTCTTGACAATACTATCGATAGTTTTGCCCTATCGATAGCTTAATATTTTACGATAGTATTGTATATTGTGTATTGTAAATATGTATCCCTGAGCTACCGATCAGGTGTCGCATGATTCTCAGTCAATAGTATCTAATCTATACGCGACGATGTATCAGAGATAGTATCGATAATATCGATTATTTTGTTTAATAATATCGATAGTATCGACAACATTAAATGTTGTCGAAAGTGAAAATCATGCAATCGTTTTAAATTTTAAAACCGATGTATTCGTTTTATTTTATCGATAGTATAGACTATTGCTGAATTTCGATATTTTCGATAGAACTATCGATACACCTGTGTTCTTTGAGGTGACTTTGACATTTATTTCGTTAGAAATTGACATTTAAAGTTTTTATTTTTGAAGTGAAAACTTCTTTAGCGGCGTTGTACACTTTTTTGGAATGGGTAAAAAATGTTAAACTCGCGACAGGGTCACGTGACCTGATCGAAAATTCGTAAGACGGATGGAGAGTAGACAGCTAGTATCCCCCTCTCTTTCTACGGCGCGGCGAAAATGTATGCCTGCGCCGGCTGTTTCGTTTAGGCGGCGCAGGGCGCTTGCGCGAATGTTCTAATTTGACAGTTATAGTGTTGTGACCTAGTGATTATAGTAGACACAATATCGATTCATTTTTCTATTAAAATAATTAAAGCAATTCGTGCAAAATTATTCCCTAACCATTCCAAAATATCCAAAACGCACAACGTTAATACTTAAGTTTTCACTTCTGCCGGCACGGAGTGCAACCCGTCGTTTTTTTTATCATTGTTACCAAACGCATGAATCTGAAGTCGATCATTATTTTCAATTTTCAATGATTTTTGTGTGATTGTCATGTTTTATTTATTTACTTAGTTCGGTGACTATTACGAACAAAAACATTTTTATAAATGAAGCATGGATTTTACTTATGACACGAGTTATTTGCTGTACTTTATTGTGATTTGTAATATTAGCTGTACATTATTCTGGGTACCTCTCTCCTCTCACCTCTCATCTCACTTCTAGGGGAGCCGAAGGAAAAGAAACGTAAACAAAACAATTTCAAAAATAGATTTAAATATAAATTTACGGACGGGACTCGGATTGGTTATATTTCTATTGAAACAACATCGCTTCGCTTTTTATTGTTCATTGTTCTGTTTGTACACAGTACGTTCCTATAGCAATTTCATACTAGTGGCAGTCAAGCTACATTCTACAAAATCTTTTCTCTACATTACCAGTTAGGCAAGCACTGCGCTCTCTACAATCAAACATAACGATTTAGTACATAAACAAGCAAGTCAAAATAACTTATCAGTGAAATTGAATAATTCCTGAAGAAATGGCGGGCCAAGGGCACCAGTTTCCCGGGAACTTCCAGGCCAATGCTGCTGGCATGCGGTCCGGTTTCGGTGGCGGACCCATGGGTAGCCAAATGCAGCCTATGTCAGGTCAGCTTTCAGGTACATTTTTAGCTAGCTACCTATCTTGGAACTTTAGTCCTGCATGACCAGCACATACTTTAGTTTTACAGCTTAGATAGCTCAAACCTTTTGTTTTGTGGAACCACAAGAATAATTGTAGCCAAGCACCTTGTGTTCCTCCAGTGTGTTTTGGCATCCTTATCTGGGACTCACTTCTTGTTCCTGATTTATGTTAACTATTATCATTCGACCACAGCATTACTTCTTACAATATAGCAAGCTGCAGTCAATCCCTTACCTTGTCAATTCCTTCAAAGGGTTAGCAGATTTTTTTTCTCCAGTCAGTTTATCGAAGTAGGATGTGAAATTGGTGGTTTTGACTTTAGTCTAAGCTGATTTCATGTTGTTTTCTTAGTTTTTTCTTCATATTTTGTTATTCATAGGATGATATTCAAAGAGAAAAACAAATAAAAACTGTTGTAGAAAACTTAAGTGTTAATTTTTTTCAGGAGTAATTCACCCAATGGCGGGTGCTGGTGGTATGGTCAGCATGGGGACTCCCATGGTGCCTCCGTACGGGGCGGCCATGGCCAACCAGATGAGCAATATGGGAATGGGACCACAGGTAGGCTAGCACATCAACAAAATGGATAGTATGGATAAAGAACATTTAACACTTTGGCTGCGGGAAACACATACCCGGTGTTTTCCTTTGCGCGACGCGAGTGCGGCTACACACGCCAGGCGCGTAAAAAACAAGGCGTTTGACTATTACCCGCGCCTGGGGCTAGCGCATGTGATTACTCGCTGCAGCCAAAGTATTAAAAAGTCTTAACACTAAAAGTTGTTCTAGATTTCAACATTACTTGGTGGTCAGGTGTCAACTGCGTTAAACTTTTATTTCTATTAACTTCAATAAAATTTTTGTATAGACTTGTATTCTATTATCTGCATTTTTTTTAGTTACATTATAAAGATGCAGAATAGTACATTCAATGTATTAAAAAGATCCAGATTATAAAACATGTGTAAATGTTTTTAAATAAATGGTTTCAGGGTATGGGGGTGGGTGTGGGTGGTAATCAGGGAGGTGGTATGGTGCCGCAGCAAGTCCAACAGCCAGGTATAGAATACTACAACTTCAGTTTTAGGCGTTTATCTTTGTTTCTATGTATATGTACTATGTAGTCATAATTATGTCCTGCTTGACTAAAACATATGTGTCAAAAAAGAAAAAAAATAAAGTTAAAAAAATTATTAATAAAATTTAAAGCTGAAGCCTGTGAGTGCTATTGTATATTGAGAATAACAAAAAAATGCACTAATTAAAAACCAAAAAAAAGCCAGAAAGCCTGCAGGGCAAGGTCTGGGTGATAAGGGTGGGGTGACATGTAACTTATTTATGAATTATTTTAATGACATTGTAATTTTTTTATTAAGTTCTAAACTTAACTAATAAAATTGGTTTCTGTAACCGTTTTAGTTAATAGTATAATAAATCAAAGAAATAATTGGTTAATCAAATCTATCAAATGGCCTTGTGACCTGTTTGGCTCAGCGGTAGTATAACCACCTTTTAAGTCAAAGGTTCCGTGTTCGATTCCCGGCCAGACAGATGTTTGAATGATGAATTTAAATATCCATTCTGTGTCTGGGTGTCAGTTGTCCTTCGATACAGTTAATTCTAGTGGGGAGGTATGAGTGTGAAACGTTATTTATTTTATTATGTTTCCAGGAGGCATGCAGGCCGGTGGGTCGGTGGTGACCCCAGTAGCGCCGCCGCCTGTGCCGCCCTCCGCCGTTCAGCAACACCAGAGCAAAGAATTTAACACTGCTTCACTCTGCAAGTAAATATTGATTCTTATACATATAACCCTTATAAGGAAAAGCTATGCTAAGCCGAAAAAGACTTAGTACTCAGAATTAACAGCTTTTGCAATGGGACCAACTCTGAAATAGCGAAAAAATCAGCTGTTCTATATATTTTGTCGGGCGTTATTGAAATTTTTCCATATTTGTTATTTTTATTTATTGCAAAATTCTATTTAAATCGAAATTAAGTTCCCGAAGTCCTCATTTTCATTCCAAATAAATACCTGATTGAAGAATGACACTAAAAATACCGTGGGTATTTAAGGTGTTCATAGGCGGCGGTGACCACTTACCATCATGTGGCCCGTAGCATGCTTGCCACTTTTTTATAAATAAAATAAAGAAATGATTTGAATACCAGTCTCTTCCTATTTATTTGCCAAACACTAATTTATTTAGAAATTATGAGAGTTATAAATGCTATTATAACACACACACATACACACATTGTTATGTTATACAGTTTGTTGTATTTTTAACCGACTTCAAAAAAGGAGGAGGTTATCAATTCGTCTGTATGTTTTTTTTATTTTTTTATATTTTTTTTTTATGTTTGTTACCTCATAACTTTTGACTGGGTGAATCGATTTTGATGATTCTTTTTTTATTAGAAAGCTGACGCTTCCCATTTGGTCCCATTTCAATTTAGTCCAGTTCTGATAATGGTATCTATGAGAAAACCATATAAGTCTTAAATTTGCATTAAGTACGAGTGCGACAAATAGATGAATAACTCAATAGTCGGTCTTTTGAAGTCGGTTTTTGTTTTTTGTTTTGTAAAAATAATGTTCTTGTTAATCTGCAGGTTTGGCCAAGAAACAGTTCAAGATATAGTCAGCAGAACACAAGACGTTTTCCAAACGCTAAAAGCTATTCAAGTAAGTTAGGTTACAATATATCGTTAAGAAACAAGCAGATCCCTGCCTGATAGTAACTTAAAATATGCCACTGTCTAATGTAGAAGCATTGATGCTACTGAGTTTAACCGCTATCTTATTGAGTCATTTTCTTCTTTTTTCTTCTATACTAATATTATAAAGAGGAAGGATTTGTATTTTTGTATGTTTGTGTTGAATAAACACAAAAACTACTAGACCGATTTCAAAAATTCTTTCACCATTAGATTGCTACATTATCTCTGAGTAACATGGGCTATATTTTATACCCGTGCAAAGCTGGGGCAGGTCGCTAGTCTGATATAAAAATGAATGGCTCGAGAACTGTTGGACCAATTTGAATATTTTTTTATTCGCTCTAATAGATAGGCGGGAGGGAGGATTTCGAAGAAGAAAAAAAGCGGGGGAAACCGCGGGTTGAAGCTAGAAACAAATAAAAGACAAAAGCTTAGCATTTATTATTCTTATTTACCACACTTTAATAATTTAATTTTATTAAATTATAATATTTATTAATAATATAAATATTTGTTATTTGCAGCCACCAAATGGCACGCAGCACGGTGAAACTGCCAGCAACGACAAGAAGGCGAAAATGCAAGAACAACTGCGGACCATACGCCTGCTGTTCAAGAGGCTCCGACTCATTTATGAGAAGTGCAATGAGACTTGCCAGGTGTACATTAATTTTATACCATTTAGGCTAGGCTGTGCTTATTTATGTTTAACTAATAATATTGCAAATATATATTAGCTAGATTAGCCCACATTTTATATTACAAAAACGGTGAAAGTAATTTGATTCTAAAAATATTGTTTTTATAATGTTATTTGGACTACGTTTGTTGTTTACATGTTTTTGTAATGTTGCAGATGCCCAATATCAATTTTGTATACTACTATATGAATATTAGATTATCTTTTTAACCCCAACATAAAAGACGGGTCTTATAAATTTGACCTGTCGGTGTATCCATCTCTCGTGGCATCGTAGCTTCCAAACGGATGAACCGATTTTGTTTTTTTTTTTTTTTTATGTTATTGAGTGACGAGACATGCAAAACGCTTGCCTGATGTTAAACGTCAGGTTTGCCCATCACAGGTCTGTGCCACCCAGAATTTTGAGTTTGTGAAGGTCAATCCAGAGTGAATCCGGTTCTATCGTTTGAATATTAACAGATCTTTTCTAGTTAGTTTTAAAATTTTCAAAATTACATACTAACTTATCATTACTTATCGTTTATTGATCCAGGGAATGGAGTACACTCACATGGAAAGTTTAATCCCTCTGAAGGACGAAGCAGAAAATAAAGCCCTCGACGAGCGCCGCAACACCGAGTCGTACCGGCTGGCGCTCGAGGAGAACAGGGACCTGACGGAGCAGGTGCGTTGCATTATAACTGAGGAGCTCGCGACCAAAAGCAGACTTGTCCATGAAACCATTTTTTACAGGAGAGGGTAAAAACTAAAAGGTTGAATATGTTTCTGCTTGAAAACGCAATTTTCAATTACTAATTTATACAACAGCTATGAACCGTATTTGTAGCCGATATTAGATGTATACTTATAGAAAGCCTGGAAATACATAAAAATAATCGTTGGACGTGGACAACGACATGTCCGCATTTGTTCACCGGCTCCTCAACTATTTTACGCAGTAAGGGTGACGAATCAACATCGAGCTGTGCTGCGCTGTACTGCGCTGTGCTATGTTTGGTCAACTCGCTCGTCTAATATTTCAATGAGGATAAAAACAAACCATGCTGTGCTGCGCTGTGTGACAAGGCTACGCTCTGTTTAAAAACGCAGCAGTCCCGAGCGAGGCGCGCTACCCGCCGTGCTGAGCCGCGCTGTGCCGAACTGTGCTATGTTTTTTATGGATTTTTATGTGCTGATTACTTTTTTGGGGGACGGACAACATAGTTCTAGTTTAGCTTAGCTTAGTTCAGTGAGTTTCGTTTTCATTTAGTTTAGCCGGCGGTGGACGTTCGGCTTTATACTAAGCTAAGCAAAGCGCAGCACAGCTTGATGTTGATTGTTAAAAAAACGTAGCTTAAGAAACCCAGCACAGCACAGCGCAGTACAGCGCAGCACAGCTCGATGTTGATTCGTCACCCTAATAGTGTAGTAGTAGTGCACATACTCGTACATAGTGCTGAAATGCTTACAAAATAATTCTTCCAGAGGCGAAGAAAAAATTCAGGGTTATAATGAAAGGGTATGCTATTGCTACACCCTTTCCTTATAACCCTGTATAGTACTGGAATTCTTAAAAATAAAATTTTCAGAGGCGATGATGAAAATATTTAATATTTTTATCAATCCAAAGTTTTCGTTGTACACTACCAATTAAATTATCAAACTAAAATTTATTAAATTAAATTATCAAACTACTAAACCGACTTTGATGAAAGGTATATGAGACCAATTTGAAACTATGTATATCCTTTCAAATCATCATCTTTAGCCTATATAATCTGTCCACTGCTGGACATGGGCCTCTCCGTTAGAACGCCACATGGCACGATCTTCTGCTTAACAAATTCACTTGCGCCGTTGCTCCACCTGGCCGTAGGGCGCACTTATTCTATCTTTTCTAATAATACAACATGCATACAGACATACACTAAAGTCTCGCCTTAAGAGTTATTTCCGAAGAAGGTTCAGAACCCTTAAAATATGTTCGAAATCGGTAAAATAAATGACGGAATTATGAAGTTACGCAAACGAAAAAAATACTACCAAATTTAAAACCTTATCCTTTTTTGAAGTCCGTTAAAAATGGACAATTCATTAGTTATACTTTTATTGCTTCAGGTGGTGTTAAAGAATAAACAGCTAAAGGAAGTGATCACGAACTTGAGGACTATCATATGGGAGATAAATGTGATGTTGACTATGCGAAGATCTTAGTGCAGTGAAGTTAAGTTAAACATTGTGTTAATTTTAAGTTAAAAGCGTTGATTCTGTTGTGCTACTCTCTGAACTAAATTAGTTTGACAACACAAAAAAATATGCTTTCCTTTTTATTTCAATATGCGTGAGAGGCATAGATGGCACCATTCTTAAAGAATGGCATTATTGTTAGAGTTAGTAGTTTAGTTTAGAAAATGGTAAAACAGAATTGATTACTATATGTATAGTGTCCTTGTTTCTAAAGAGTATTGTTATGGAGTTACATATTAAAAAAATAAGTAATATAATTAAGTGTTTTGCTTTTGAATTCAATTGCACTGTAAGTCTGTAACAGCTGGTGCTCATTACCTAAAGTAAAAGAAACAGGCAAAATGGTGGTCAAACGCAAGCCCATCATCAAACAAAAAAAAAAAAACATTGACAGGTCAAGGTTAGTAAATCAAAACCACAATGTACATAATATAAAATTTATTGCGAAATAGTTATATGTCAGGCGTAAGCAACTTCGTTCGATTTATAAATAAATAGCTTTAATAAATAAAGCAGAATGGCAAGATAAAATTAAACTTAGTAAAAATACAAATAATTAAACTATAAACCGACTCTAGATCTTTTCTACACTTGAATCTCTCAATTTTGTTCCACGATTTTATCATCGACTTCGCACTTGGAGACGATTGTCAAAATCCTTCAAAATACAATAACTGTGTCTTAAAATTCTTGTCAACGTAAGCCTTCCTACGATAGATTAGGCTGTAGCTTAGGCTTTAAACATTTGGATTTAAAAATATTTGCGAAGACCCGGCGTTACTCACAAAAGATTACCGGCGCCTAACTAATCTTATGCCGGGAACAGACACGGCGAACGAATACACGATTCTTAAACCAAGCACAGTAAACAAGGCGATTAATTTGAGACCAACTACTTTCAATAAGTTAAATGTCAACAATAATAGGTGTCTCTTACTTACAAAACCCTGCAATTTAAAATCTGCTTCAATTTTTAATTTAATTTTTAATTTTTTAATTTCAACTCTGTCATGTTTTGGTACGTGACATTTCACGACGATAAATAGGAGTTAACTTTAAACAGTGTTTTAAGCAAGGCCCTAGACGGTTAAATAAAATCAACCGGTCAAATACAAAATACATGTGGTTTAGTACATAAATAGTTTGTGATTAACTAAGATTAGAGTCGGGACCTTAGAACTACACTAAACTATCTGCGCTCAACCGGCTTCGTGATTTCAGTAGCTTTCTTCTTCTGAACCTTCTTTTCGTACGGGCGGCGGTCTACCGCGCTTTCGTCGGGTATGACGGGGAGGTCGTCCCTTGGCTGGTCTCCTTGCACCTGGTCTCCTTGCTCTTGGTCTCTTTGTTCCTGATCTCCTTGCTCTTGGTCTTCTTGTACCTGTTCTGGTAACTCTGGCGAGGCGTCTATTAGTTGGCTGGCGCTGCGTCCGGCGGGGAGCGCGTGGAACGCCTCAGCGAGCTCAGGGTTGATCTCGTAGAGGGGCGTGTCTCCGGGCCGGATGTAGACCGGCACGTAGCCCGGGACGGCAGGCAGGTACTGCCATTTGGGACGCGCTTCTGGAAACAAGGAAAGTAATGGTAAGTGATACAAGTAAGTTATGGTAAGTAGTACCTATAAGCAAGTAATGGTAAGTAGTGTATGTAAGTAATGGTAAGTATTTTAAGTGAGTAGTAAAATTAAACAGTAGTAAAGCATGGTTTATTCCAATATTCTTTCTAAATTAGGGGAAAAACTGAAGTTTAATGTAAAACTATCGATTTTTTTATTTATCGATCTGAACTTCATGAAATTTAGAAAGAGGTATCGTGTTGACATCGTGTCTTTTTTAATCCGATAAAATTGTATTTCCATTAATCTGTGCATATAGTTTTTCAAAGTATTTCACTAACTTGTTATTTCGGACTAATCTGTGTCATGAGTGCAGGAAGCACTTTGGTCAAAAACAAATCTAATTAGAAAACTCCTTTCAACACGTCAGAGAGATTTCTTTAATTTTAGTCCGATTACTTGCTTCCATAATATTACTCATTCAGAATATAACTATTCGACAGTCTTGTATAAGCAATTAGCCAAACTCTCACATTGCAAGAAAGTATCCGAAATTGAACGTAGTCACGAGATGGATTAGTCACGGGACATCCACATTGTTATGATGATTGGAGCAATCTTTTGCGCTGGAATCTGGTTGCTCAGTCAGATCAAAACAATCAACAAACAAAAAGTCATTTCTCTAGGGCACACCTCTTCTGGGGTGCCAGAGGAAGTCTAATCCCCCACTCCCGGTGACGGCCCAAGCCGAGGTTCGTACCTTCGAGCTGCCCTTGCGCTGGGCCCAGCGCTATCTGCGCTCGCTACCCACCCGGTACGCTGTAGAGGCCTCAGTGGCCAACAACATTTACTTAGTCATTCATAAAAATAAATAAAAACTATCTGGTTGTAAGCCGCTGACGCATCTATTGAAATCATGCATGGGGTAAAGGCGCATCAAACTACACTGACAATGATGCTATATTTCCATAAGAAGCCTATAGCCATGCCGCCAATACCTAGTTTCTAAAAATACCTGACTGAAATATCCAGAACAAGTTAATAATGTTCTCGGAATCTAACGTGGAATTCATGAGTAGGTAGGTACCTACATCCAGGTGTGTCGCTGGCATTGAAAGGTTTTCATCGCATGTGTTTTTAAACGGTTTTATTTAGCTCACGTTTCTTTTTTCTTGGGTCAAATTTAGTAATTCAAATTTCACCCTCTTCCTGTCAACCGATTTATCTGAAATTTTGTATACACTTTGGATTTTGGTGACAATACAATTATGTTTATTCATTATCATTATAAATTCAAGATGGCCGCCGCTACAAAATGGCGGATAACGTAGGTTTTATCAATCCCATCAATATGGGTATCAAATGAAAGGGCTCAACAAGCAGAATACAATATACTATAAAAAATTGAAATTCAAGATGGCGGCCGCTACAAAATGGCGGATAACGTAGGTTTTATCGATCCCATCAATATGGGTATCAAATGAAAGGGCTCAACAAGCAGAATACAATACACTATAAAAAATTGAAATACAAGATGGCGGCCGCTACAAAATGGCGGATAACGTAGGTTTTATCGATCCCATCAATATGGGTATCAAATGAAAGTGCTCGACCAGTATAATACAATGTACTATATAAAATAAAAACTAAAAACTAGAAAATAAAAATAGGTAAAAAAAATTTTTAAGTTAAACGGTTTTATAAAACAATAAAAAAAAATGTACTAAAAACCAAAAAATAATGAAATAGATACAATATAATATAATAAATAAAACCGTGGGGTGTTATTTTAGTCTAGTCTATGCATATGTTTATAATTCCCACGACTGTATCTATTTCATTATTTTTTGGTTTTTAGTACATTTTTTTTTTATTGTTTTATAAAACCGTTTAACTTATTTATTATTTCACACCTATACCTATACCTACTTGAAAGGTTTTCATCGCATACTTACCTGTTTTATTATTTTACACCAATGTAATTATGTTTTACTTACGTAGGGAAAACTATAGAGAATAATATGACAATTTTTAGAGCTAGGCTCCTGTTTGTTTGCAATTTGGGCTTTTAAACTATATATCATGGCATCTTTACAATAACTCCAATTTTGTGTTTTTTGTTTTTTCTCTTACGCAATACTTAGTTAGGCGCGAGGTACTCGCCTAAAATAAAAATGTTTTTATCCATCTTTTAAGCTGTCTTCCTCTTTTTCTTTTGCCATCCCGTGGTTGCCACTCTGTTATAATTTTTGTCCACTTAATTCTGCTGTCTCTTGTCATGTGTCCTGTCCATCGCCACTTTCTTTAAAATGTCCTCGACATTCGTTGTGGATCTTATGTCTTCTGCCTTTTTCCGGTTCTTTAACGTGACACCTATCATACTTCTTTCCATTCCTCTTTGGCACGTTCTTAGTTTTAGAAGATTTTGAATTTAGAGTTACTTTAATGTTGAAATTTTCGATTGCGTGGTCTGTCCAATTAGCGGCAAAAGACATGTGCGTGTCTAAATAAACATTCTGGGTGGTCAGATACGATTGCGATGCAGCCATTACGCGGCTAGTAATTCGCGGATGCTGCGCTCGCACTCGCGGGCGCATCCGTGCATCGCAGATTCGCTAATAACCTAATACGTTATACCTAGATAATGGCTGGCTCGGCCACTCGCTTTCCTTGTTATTGGAGGTCGTTCAACTGGTCAGTTCACACATTGCACTAAGTAGGTAGGTAGGTAGTTGCACCTTCATAAAATGTAGGTAGGTAGGTACTTATAGTTTTAGTGCTGTTCAAATTTTTCTGTAGGTGAAGGTGACGGAATAGGGTCTTGGCCTAATTTATCACCATTCATGCGAATCTTTTGTGAATTGTTGATGAATCTTTGCAAAATTTTAAATAGCATTCTTTACTAACATGTGTAGATAAAGAGGTAGAGTAAACCGTCCGCAAATAATTAAATATAAATTCAACAAATGATGATTTAAATATCTACTCAATGAGATTGGTAAATATATTATACAATATACCTACCGATAACGAAGGAAATTCTTATTTACTCTTTCCAAAATTTACAATTCACTGAGGTTTAGGAGATATACCGGCAGCCGTTTTGGATCAACCAATCCGATCCTCCTTTTGCGAGTCGGTAAAAACAGAAGACGTGACCTTTCATTTCATTAAGTTTCTCACTACGATAAAAGGCCGAGACGTTGGCAATAAAACAGTTTTAGTACCGTTATTCAATTTTCGCCGCTGTTTATTACGAGTATTATTCTGTCGCACTTCCCGTCTGGGACCAACTGGGCTAGCTCCCAGCATAGATATAATGTTTCAGAATGAAGGTGCATCTAATAATGTAAAGTTGAGCATACAAGATGTTACAGAAAGGTGTGTATATCACATTTCGAATCATGCACCAAAATATCAAAACTTTGTTTTACTATACAAAAGTTCGGTATGTAGGCATTCGGGATGGGGACTAAATTTGTGGACTAGCGTGTTTTTTTATCTACGTGTTTGAGTTGTATTCACTCTAAATATGAATCTTGTATTGACCTATAGGTACATTTTTTTATGTATGAGTATTTTTATACATTTCTAATTATTAAGTAATTTATAGTATCATCTCATTATAATGAATTAAGATTTCTAATAATGATGTTTAACCAATAATGTTTAACACTTACCTAGTTGTCCTAAGTTTACAGAAATATAATTTAAAATCGCGGTCTCACTCAAATTTTATACGAATAGTACCTAAGTAGGTATAATAAGCTAAGGAGATAAAAAAGTTTTATCGATTATTCGGCGTTTCGAAAAAGTACTTTTTAATCGGTTCATATCAAAGTAACAAAGCGTGGAACATCACTAAGACATCACCAGCAAAAATAAACTATGCGAACGTGTCTTTATGTTAAACTTACTATCACACTCTTGTTAGCTCGTTAACATACGAGTATGAAGTCTATGAAGTAACTGGTATTTTAAAACGTACGCCTAATCAAGTTGCTTAGAATGATGCGTAAAATTGCCTCGTTAGTGTCCGACGTGATTTGGTATATATCTATGTAGGTAGGTTTACAGGGTTATACAGAAAGGGTATGCTAAGCCGAAGAGGGCTCATATTATCATTATCATCATTACGAACAACTTTTGCTATGGGACCAACACGGAATTCGAGAAAAATAAGCAGCTGTTCCTTACATTTTGTTGACTGTCATTTGTTTGTTTCTATGGAACAGCTGTTTTTTTTTTCTCCAATTCCGGGTTGGTCTCATGGCAAAAGTTGTTCATAATGATGAGTACCTACTATGAGCCCTTTTCGGCTTAGCAGACTCTTTCTGTACAACCTTGTGTAGGTATAGGTAAATATTTGTTTGATTGATTCATCATGTAAATCTAGACACCCGGAAGGTCAATCTCTATGAATTTGTAAAATAAATAAAAAAAAAAAAATTTATTGCATTATTGAAAAAGGAAATCTTTGCTACATTATTCATAAACAGAATTTAATTTTTAATTTAAGAATTTAATTGGTATAAGAAAATAATGAATAAAATTAAAAATGAAAATGAATATCAAGCATCATTTATGTTTTGTTGTTGTTTATCAGAAAGCTCTACTACTATCTCCTAATCATAGCTCACTCTTTTACAAATTTTCGTATTTATTTTATTGGTTTGAAAACTAAAAGGCAGTGCCGTAACAAGTCTTTTTGCGCCCAGGGCGACGATCTACATATAACTGCGCCCTTGAAAAATGTTCGTTTTAATTTAACCAAAATTATCTGGCAATTTCTGCGTCCCTCCAGGGCTTACGCCCTGTAATTGTACATGGGCACCGTTCTCATTGCCCTTGTTACGGCACTGCTAAGATGTCTATTTTATTTTTTGTATATGCCTACCTACGTAATACAGTAGAACTCCAATTATCCGAACTCCGGCTATCCGAATCGCCGATTATCCGAATCACAAAAAACCCCCGCGTGAGTTGTCTGAGATTTATGGTGTTGGACAAGCAACAATTTCTGACATTAAAAACAGTAAGTCAACACTTTTAAACTTTGTTTCGGTGCTTGAAAATGAAGTGAAAATTTCATGTTTCTTTCATTTAATTCAATAAAAAAATAGTGCAATATCAAAACGTAGCTTTTATTCTCTCCAATGGCAATTTTAAAAAAAAAATCCGATTATCCGAATATTTGATTATCCGAATGGGTCCCGGTCCCCATTAATTCGGATAATTGGAGTTCTACTGTAGATCGATTACACGTAACGAGTACAGTGGCGAGACAGTGTCTTCGGCCGAGTGCTCAGTTTGTACAAACATTTTGACGTGGCGAGACAGTCACTAGAACCATGATTTGTTGGCTCGGCTGAGTTTAAGTGTTTTAAGTGCTGTCTCGCTGCTGTACTCGTTACGTGTAATCAACCCACAACATATCGCAATCTTAACAACTTGTAACAAACTTTTTAACTATTTTGTCGTTGAGATAATAATATTAACTGCAATGACTACTTATGTCAATATTGTTTATGAAAATGACTAACTGCGAATAAGTAGTTTGTTTATTTTTGTTGACGATAATCTGTCGGAGCGTGCCGATGGCCTGCTCCTCTCAGGTTATCAGAGAGGTTTACCCTGATTCGCGGACGGAAATCGAACTGTTATAACCATATTTATGTATATATCTTCGTATATTTGCCTCGACTATTCGCCAAATAGCTTTCCAAGGCTGTTTTATCACCAATAACATTTTATACGGTTCCCATAAACGCAGTCTGTGAATGTGTGCCGGCTTTCATCTAACGGTCTCGAACTCAAGGTTAGTTTTTTGCTTGTCAAACTGCTAACTGTACCCATTTCATTTTTGAGGTACACTTCACATAAATTACTTTTGATGTGGACACAATTTTGATCTTTAAATTGAAGCGTGGAACGTGTATTTTCATGCTTTGGTTGGATTTCGTCTAATTTTAATAATTTTTTTCGTGCTCTCGGCCCAGTTTTTGAGATAGTGTTACGCTACAGAAAACACAGTATTATACATACGTACATTGTATATATCCGATGTAAGGTGGCGGTACGGTAAATGTGCATTATCTAATCTAAAGAGAATAAAATGATTCAGAATGTTTTTTGGTTCCTACTGATAGTAACCTTTTAAAAGGTAACTTATGTATCTTTAATAACTTCAATAATTGATTATTATATAAACATATTACATAAATATACATTATTAATTAGGTAAGTATATGTATATTATGTATGTGTGTATAAATAGGACCGTTGCGCGAAAATTATAAATTTTTCAATTCTGTATCTGTGGCTCTACCTTGAACTTTATTAGAGCAGCACTTTTGCCTGCGCTGTTCATTAGCATTTTCTGAAAATTGATTGTATGCAAAGTTTATTTTGAAAACCTAATTAAATAAACTACTTAATAATACTTACTTTATTAAAAAAAATAGGTTATTTTTTTCATTCAGTCATTATTTACCAATAAAGATAACTTTTTCCTGTAAGTAAATCTGTCGGCGTGCTACAAATACCTACGTTCTTAGGTTTTGTTATGAGCTTTTGTAGGATATAGAATGAAATATAGGTAGGTATGTAGGTATTTTGTTACTTAGTCATTTAAATGAGCTGCGTAATACGCTCATGTCATTGCCACTTACTAACCAACAAGAGCATAATATATTTTATCTAAAAAATCTTCTAATACTGGATACAAAATGTATTGAAAATAGCCGGGGACATATATGTCAAAAAATTTTATACGTTTTTTTTTGTTATAATTTTTTATCAAATTTATCTATCAAATAAGTAACGTTTTTCTTTAAAGTTCTGTTAAGTATTGTAGTTTCGAAATAAGGAATCGGTAGATACCACAAAATACGAGTTCACAAAACCAATCTACCGATTCGCCGAGTGAAATGCATCTCGACCACGAAAGTGGGTCAACGAGATGTCAAGTCGTGGTTTCTTATCTAAATACGTCTAAACAACTCTAATACCTAACCTAACTGATATTGTGGACGTTCTAGAAAATCAATACAGTTAAAGTAGATCTAAGTAGTAGTCATTGCAGGGCATAGCAACAATACGAGTAGAACTATTAACGCAGGAGTAGATAGTGCTATCCTAATAACTGATTCTCATAATAATTTTTATCCGACTTCAAAAAAGGAGGAGGTTATCAATTCGACTATATGTTTTTTTTTATGTTTGTTACCTTATAACATTTGACTGGGTGAATCGATTTTGATGATTCTTTTTTTATTAGAAAGCTGACGCTTCCCATTTGGTCCCATTTCAATTTAGTCCAGTTCTGATAATGGTATCCATGAGAAAACCATATAAGTCTTAAATTTGCATTTAGTACGAGCGCGACAAATAGATGAATAACTCAATAGTCGGTCTTTTGAAGTCGGTTTTTGTTTTTTGTTTTGTAAAAATAATGTTCTTGTTGACGAAGCCAAATAGGAGCAGTCCTAATTTCCTTTATGGCCCGACTGCCTACACAGCAAAAATTACTTCCTATAAATTGAAATGCTATGTTACTGTGAGTTTTGTGACCATAAATCTTTTTCTATTCTATTATTTTTCAGTCCGTAATCGTTCACTACAGAGCATAGGAATCTCTATTTTCTTTTATTTAGTTATGTTTTTGTATATTTTTGCCATTGGTTTTTGCTTTAAATAAATATCTGTCTATTGTCCACTTGTCTGTCACTTATCCCGGTCCTGTGCCATATCCAGGTTTGCCCTGGTAGTATGTAAATGATAAGAACGGTAGGTACATTTATAATGATTAAGTTAGTTTAATTTTTTAATAAATGTTCGTTTTTGTTCTGTTAATTTACTGGACATTAATATTAATATGAAACAAAAACTTTTTTAAAGGCTGGTTTACATGATGCAAGTTTCTTGCCTGTTGCATACAATAAAATTGAAGCAATAAATTACCTGCATGGTCTAAACAGTACGTAACATTTTGATCTTTTGCGCAAGTTTTGCTTGCCAAAATTTTCTTGGTGTAAACAGCACATACAAAAATTTCTTAGGCAATTCTTGCAAAAAAAATTTCTTGAAAAATTTGACAACGCAAATACGTGCAATACTTGAAGCAACCCGTCAATATGGTACACGCATATACAACCTCTCTATTTAGACAAGTCAAAACTTGAAAGCAATAATCTCCTAAACATTATTGTATTGGTCTAAACAGAAGACATTTGCAACTATTTTTTGTCAAGACTTGCATTCAATAATTGCGTTCAATTTTTTTACTTGTATCCACGTGTAAACAGTTGCGTACAATTCTTGAAGGGCAATTAACGCACTTGATTTATTGCATTCAATAATTGCACTTGAATGTACAAGAAACTTGCATCATGTAAACCAGCCTTTATTATTCTCATTCTACGATTTGCAAAAAAGTTTGCTCACGGACGTTTTTCTTCCGATTTGAATTTTTTTTTTGTTTTGTTCGCTCTAATGAAGGTTTAAAAGTAAAACAAAAAAAACAGCGGGTGAAATCGCCAGGTGCAGCTAATAACATGTAGTTGGGTTGTAAACTAGTGCTAGCACCAGTTTTTACGGTGACAAGGACAACTATTATAAATTGGTGCTAATCATCGTACTTTATGCTGATCAGTATGCTTCGTACTTAAGTGAATTCATCATTCTTTTAGCGGATTTTTTCTCAGTGTATGGGCAGGCAATCAGATAAAAAAACCGCGTCTTATTGTTTTTTAAATTTCTTCTCTCTCCTCAAAGCTAATTTCGCCTCTTTTAAATAGCGAAACTTCGCAGTAAAACTACCACAAAATAAATTCTGCTTTGGTCTAAAAGTTATCTTCATAGCTGTTAATACAAGGGCTTTAATGTAAGTGTCATTGTCCTGTCCACTGGAGTATGACCGGCGCAACAGGTCTTGTTTGTTTTTGCATTATTATAAAATTCCACCTGCACTTTGAACAGGAACCTTTCCATCGAATAGCACGATATCCATTGCCGATTTATTCAACATCTAGAGAACTTGCTTATAGAACTGCCGAGTGATGCTTTTCAATATAAAATTGATACCGTTTCAGGTAAGAAAGCTCGTTGACCTGAGTTTTCTACTTTGGTATTAAAACTGCTCTTTCTAACTCGAATTTAAAGTTCTACACCATATTGCGGATGTGCCAATGAAGTAGGTAGTTTTTGTCTTCATATTAAACCTGAGTTTCTTTTAAAACCGTTTGAACCTTTCTCGGTATAACGATGATATCATTGTACCTATCTTATTAAGTTATTGATAAAAAATACCTAAGTAGGAGATGACTAATATAAAATAATGGACGAAGGAGCTTTTTTGCCCAGTATTAGCTGGGTATTATTAGTGAGTTTTACCATGGGTTAGGCACCGATTGATTCCTGTTGAATCAAATTACAA
Source organism: Alcis repandata (assembly GCA_949125135.1). Lineage (NCBI taxonomy): Eukaryota > Metazoa > Arthropoda > Insecta > Lepidoptera > Geometridae > Alcis > Alcis repandata. The sequence continues at coordinate 4,919,133 of OX421223.1, forward strand.
CTTAAGATGTTATCATTTAAGTAAGTTTCATAAAATTATTTTTGCGCTGTCTTACTAGTCCATTAGATAATGTTACTGCTCAACTGGTTGTGATTTCAAACATGTTTCATATCCTGTCGGGTATCTATCCGTTATCAATTATATGTGAAAGAACGTCATAAAAATTCTTGTTCTTAAAATATTTTCTTAAAATTACAGAGCAATTGGGAGATGAAACAACTTATATCTCAGGGTGACGAGCGCAGTGCTGTGCCGCGCAGGATTTTGAATTCTGCGAGTTCAAAATTCTGGGTGACGCAGACCTGTTATGGGCAAACGTGACGTTTAACATCAGGCGAGCGATTTGCTCGTCTCGTCACTCAATTACATAAAAAAAAAAAAAAAAAAATATTTATCAAAATGCTTATTTTATTCAGCTAACGCTAGCTAAAAGACTTGATTGATTTCTCAAGTTAATCCCACGACAAGGCGATTTTTTAACGCTTCTCTTGATTGACGTATCAATACTTCTAATCAGGATTTAACAAACCTATAGTTATCCGATGAATAAATGTTAATTGATTCATCATTTTACGCAAAAAGATGGATCGGCCACGACCGCGGAAAGAATCTTCTCATCACGACTTGCTCTCGCCCGTGACTTATAACTATAACCTACCGATTAAATGTCTTAAACAATGATTTAAACAGTAATTAGTACGTCAGGTTGTTTTTGTTTTAGCACTTTGTTATTATATTTTAGGTTTTTTGTTTGTAAATGAGATGGTACGAGTACAACGTGTTATGAGCATACCGCTCACGATTTTGTAAGGCTGTAAAAAATTAAAGTTAGTTTTTGTTTTCAATTACGGAATATTACGGTATAGAGTATGATGTTCAATTGCTAATGGAGCGTGATCGATTCCGATATTTCTGATTTTAGTATCGTGTATTGCACGTTCAATTTGATTATTATTATAGGGATTTCATAAGGTACCTACAGTAAAATTATAAAGAGGGAGTTTTTGAAAATTAAATCCATTTTGAAATTACTCTTTCTATTTCTGAAAAGTTATTAAAAAGTACATTCTTAATAATTATGCAAGTAGGTCTTAGCCAATAAAAAATATTAAAAAAAATGTACAAAAAAAGATAGGTAAATCGAACTCACCAATCACCACAGCGAAAACAACACACAACAGAACAACCGACTTCAGCATTCTAAATTTGAATCGAAAACTTTTTTTAAATGTTACGGTACAGTGGCAAATGCGGCGCGGGTTTCAGCGTCGGCTGCGAGCTTGCAAGTGATGCTCTCCGCACACATAACCGGATTAAAAGCGTTACCATTCCCTGTGATGCGCTTGCGCATTGAACCCTTACATTTGTGCGTATCTTTATTCCGCAATTGTTTTGTTTTGCGAGTGATAGTGTTATCCATTAATTAGGTATGCTGAACGTTTTCTAAGAAGTTTCTGCCGGCTGCTTTGTACTTAAGAATCAGGGGTCAATTATAATAACATGCTTTTCAAAGTCAATTTTACATTTTATCTTACCAACTGTCATTAAGTAAGTAAATGCAAGTATTTGGAATAGGTAGCATGATTAAGAAATAACAAAGCAAGTAATAAATAGGTCACTAGTAAATTTAACTAAAATAACAAAATAAAAATTGCACGTTGCGCCGTCGCGTCGTGGCCCACATCGACGTACTTCTCACAAGTATAGGTACGTTTCGATGCGACGTAGTTGGTAGAAAAAGACTTTGACAGCAAATTGGGACGCAATCTTCAGGTCACCACCTCTACATATCTAGCTCTATAGATTTACATTGTTTCGTATGATTTCTAATCTAAGCCAAAACAAAATATGCTAAAAAAACTGTGAGCAAAATATTGACTAAGTATAAATAATTATATTAAGTTTATGAAGGGCTATAAGGGAAGGAAATACAAAGCTGAAAAGGCTCATAGCACTAATCATTATGAACAACTTTTACTAAAACCAAATAGCCTGAAAACCCGAAAAATAAATCAGCTATACCTACATAGCTATAGCATACAATTTGTCGGGTGTCATTGACATTTTTCTATGGAACAGCTGATTATTTTCGCGAATTCAGGGTATGTTCCCATAGTTAAAGTAACAAAAACAGACAATGTCTTTTCTCTAAAGCGACTTACCGCACTTCATTACTATTAAGGTAGTTTAAAAGTTACAATAAAAACTGCCTCTTATTGGTTCGACGAGCGAAATTTATTTTCATAAATATTTACAAAGCAGACCTGAAAGCGACGTGAAAGTATCAACACTGGCGAAGTAACTTTCCTGACATAAAATATTACCTTTTCGATTTGAACATAACGACTAGACTGCTAGTAATAAAATATGAGAAGTTGCTGAATGGTTTTAATTTGTAGTAAATGTGATTTGATAAGCTTGTCCATAGAGTTGATTAAATGTTGGAACTAAAATTTTCCACGAGTTGCGATTAGTTTTGTACACAAAATACGACAGTGGCTCCCTCACGCAACTGCAGATAAGTTGGCCGGTCAATTACTGCTCGTTTGCCAATCTACGTTTATGGTCAAAATAGCTAGATTGAAACCTTATTAGGGGCCTTTATCTTGTTAATTTATCTGCGTTAAGCAGGAAATTTAACGGATAAATTTTCTGGAATAAATTAGTTAGTTAGTGAACCAGCAGAATACTTACATCCCACTTTTATTGTACCTGTAAACGAGTGTATACCTAAGTAGAAAACATTATATGAACGAAGTATTTTAATAAACAATTATTAATAAACATTTTTTTTATTATACGGTTTCGAAGAAATCTGGGTGTCATTTGTCCAAGGGCGATCTGAATTGCGATGCCTTTAGTCTCGCTTTTTCTCTAGGTGACGGAATGAGAAGAAAGCCAGGGCGATCGAGGCTAGCGCTAATGGGTTTATTACACGTAACGAGTACAGTGCCCTCGGCCGAGTAGGTACTCGGTTTGTATAAACAGTTTGACGAGGCGTGACAGTCAAGACGACGGCCGAGAGTCAGTTACTGTCTCGACACTGTACTCGTTACGTGTAATCAACTCATAAGAATGCGTTAAGACGGCAGGAAGTACTTATTCAATAATAGGTTTAAAAAAACAGCAGTTAACTATCACTAAAATGGCCAAGCAAATATTGAATAGCCTTATCTTGAGGCCTCAAGCCTAACTTGAGACCTACGCAAATAGAACGAAGGTCAAGGTCCAGCGCCGATAACCCTACTTCGGAGGAAGATGAGCAGCGGCCGGCAAGGGTTGCATCAGACCAGCTCAAGATCCCAAGGCCGGCTTCAGGAGCGACGACCTCAGGGCGGAGCGATGACCGCTTCAGCTGGGTCTTTTACTAGATATTTACTTACCGTGAAACCCATGATCTATGCAAACCACAACAATGTATTTAACGCTTTGCTTACCTACAGGTACCTACATCTTTATTAAGGGGTAGAGTTAGCGTATTGTAGCTACGAGTATGATTTACTAAGTTATAGCTAAATAGAAAAACTTTATTGCAACGCTCTGTCAATGTTTTGCTGTCGTGATATGTTACATGCGAACATTATACGTAGTAGGTAGGTTAAGTTAGGTCACCTACGTGAGATCTTGACGCAAAAATGGGTGTTATAAGTTTGACCTAAATGTGAGTGTGTTTGTCTGTGGCACCGTAACTCTTAAACGTGTGAACCGTTTCGGATGGTGTTTTTATTAATTTGACAGCAGGTTTTTAGGTGGTTATACTGTACATGTTTTATCAAAATTGGTTCAGACGTATTAAAGATGGGGTTCTTTTAATAGTAAATTATTAAATTATTTTATTTTTTTTGCTTTGTGCTGGCTGCTCCGACTTCGGCCTGTTTGGGCCTATTGAAATTAGCATAGGTAATAGTAATATCACTTGGTGAAAGTGTAGCTTTCCATTATTGAAATAATTTTTGAAATTGGACTAGTAGTTCTGAAATTATAATCTACTAACATACAAACTTACAGACCTTACCTTCTTTTTATTTATAACATAAATAATTTATTCACAGAGACTTAAATTATACAAATATTAAAATATCCTTAAATTAAAAATTAAACTAAACTAATCTAAAAAGCCGCTGCCTGTGGGAATTGTTCCCAAAATGCTGGCCCCATTACCATGTTGTAAAGCGATGCTCACCCTTTGGGCGAGATAGAGGCCAGCATTTTGGTCACGTTTTGCTTCGACCAGACAAAAAGCGAGCTCTTTATAACCTTTATGTTGCTCTAGGTACCTAATAATATGGTGTGATTTGAAAAAATTGTTATGAAGTTAGTGAATCATCAAAATTATCAACGCACTTACATACCCTACTGCAGATAAACCCAAGAATATCTATAGTAATTTACAAACATGCACAATTTGTTTTCAAAATCTAGGTATTTTTATTGATGTGCGTAGCTTAGGTATATCACGATTCGATAATTATCTTGTAGAAACAGGAACTCAACTGGAGTCAGGATAGCTGTGTGAAGTTATTTTTAACTTGATGCATAATTGACTCTAGCAAAATACTGGTGATTGAAGCTACGGTGTGTGATCTGAGCAACATGACGTCAAATTTCAGGATTAGTACAGAACAAGTTACCTTTTTTTTTTTTTTTTTTATGTAATTGAGTGACGAGACGAGCAAATCGCTCGCCTGATGTTAAACGTCACGTTTGCCCATAACAGGTCTGCACCACCCAGAATTTTGAACTTGCATAAATCAAGACCCTGCGTGGCACAGCACTGCGCTCGTCACTATGAGATATAAGTTGTTTAATCTCCCATTTGCCCTGTAATTTCACTGGAAACAATGCCCTTCCAACCGGAACACAGTAATGTTTGCACATTACTGTGCAAACATTACTGACACGATCTATAACTGCGACGACGAACACTAAAATTGTAAATAAATGTTATTAGATAAATGACTTTTTTAAATAATTGTCTGTATTGTTGTATTAAAGTTCTTAACACTTGGCACGCCTAACATGGAATTTTCGGCCTAACTTATAAACATTGCTTTGATCGACAAATGTTATTTATCTTTTATGTAATATAAAAAGTGTGCAGTATTAACTACCAAGTCACCTTAAACTGGTATTTAACTTTAAGCAGTGTTTATAAATAACCCTTTATCAAACTTTGATAGATAAATGTATGAACAAATGCAGTTTCTATTTACGTCTGAGACATCCGTCCTATTTTTCCTACATTTATGTATTGAGTACCTACTCGCTATGTTTTTTGTCGATATAAATTCAGGCCTTCTGGCAATATTTCAGGATTATTGACTGATGGATTACTTGTAGCAAATCGCTAAAATCGACTTCTTGTGCCTCAGCGAAATGTGACAGCAATCTAAAACATTTTCATTAACAGTTTTGCCGTATCAAAATGTAGGCACAGCGTTATTTCTGATTTATTTTTAGATTTATTTTTTTGCCATGACTAGACTAAAACTTGGTAATAGTTTTGTGAATAAGCAACTCCTACTTATGATACTTCTATCTATTCTTTGATTTGGTATGCGTTTCTTAGCGTTGGCCTCATAAGGTAAGGTTCTCATAGGTTTCTAACCTTGATAAATTGGTTGGTTGGATAGTTGGTTACTGGTAACTACATAAGTACCGAGCATGAATGAGATATTATCTTGGTATTTTCAAGGTCAGAGTGAATAGGTATCTTCTAAATCTGCGTGCTTCAACTTCGATCACAACATCGCTCTTCAACAGGCGAGCTGGTGGTCAAACGAGGATTTATTCGTTTTAAAAAATAAGATTAATCCGTCGAAAAATACGAAATTATAGGTAGTATTTGGTAGAAGCTGTGTCGTGAACATAGTACCTACGTGAAACGAATTATTTGATCCTTAAGCTGTCGAGTAGTTACATTTTAGATGTGGATTATTATGTACAGGCAACACCAAACTGTATACCCCGATTTTGTTACGAAAGAAAAAGAGGAGTTCACGTTCAAAATGTATGAACAAAATGTAGTCATCTCCTTTTACGGCCGAAAAAGGAGCTATACCATTTTTCGCATTTATCGATCGAGTATTTTTGAGAAACGCAATTAGTATAGGTAAATGAAACAAACATTGTACAAAATGATAAAAAGTTTATTTTATTTTTGACTTTCTTATAGACATAAAAACTTACAGCTAGTTTACTGGCTCCAAGCTGTCCATGTAAATAAAAAAAAAATTGTTTTACTTTTGTCTTACTTACATTTTTGAACAATAATAAGTCATGGTTATAAAATATGTAGGTAATAGGTACTCATTACATATTTTATTTAATGAATGTTGAATGTTGTTTACAATTTTAAATTGTTTCATTCTGAAAAGGTTTCAGGACAAACGAATTTTAGTTCTTAAGTATCCTTAAGTCGCTGCTGGAAAGTTTTTTAAAGACCTAGGTTTTTTATGCAACTTCAACTATTAATATGTATAACAATTCAGTGCTTTCCAGGGTTTCGAAGTTCAGTAGATCAAAACCACACGCGGCAACGTCTGAGTGGAAATATACAGACGAGCTTGCTTTTTTTTTTGCTTATTAAAACTATTTGGTTCGTAGCAGTAGTGTTGCCACAGTTCATTAATCACAGTTACTTATGTAGCTAGTTTTATCACTGTAGCTGGGTTTACTTTTTGCCGTATCTGAAACAAAAAATAAAATGCTTTTACTAAATGAAGTCGGTTAAAAAACACACTTTAGACGTACAGTATGACAAACTAAGTCAGGTACTTATTAGTGGAGGTGGCCAAATGAAAGAACTAAAATTTTCCATGAGAATCTGTCAGTATTCTTTAGATAATACGATGGTAGCTCCCCCAAATACTACTACAACTGTATTTATAACTTATAACAATATAACTATATTTATAACAATATTTATAACAATAACTATATTTATAACAACCGTAATTTTAATCTATACTACTAAAACTGAATACTTTATATGTACTAGTAACACAGCTCTAATAGATTCATCATTCAAGGCACCTTCTTCTTTCTTCTGCCTTATGCATCCACTTGCTACCTGCCACCTTACGGAGGTCGTCGCTCCATCTGCCCGCAGGGCGCCCTACTCTACGTTTGTCTAATAGATTACAATAACCTAACTTGCAATAATTATAGAGTACCTTATATTATCATATAATAGATGCACATTGCACATAGTGCAATTATTTTCCTACTCATTTACACAGAATTATAAGGAAAAGCCGCAAAGCCGTAAAGGGCTCATAGTACCCACTCAATAATTTGAACAATGCTAACTCTGCGAGCAATCTTGGAATTGCGAAATAAAAACATATGTTTCATACACTTTGCTGAGTGCCATTGACCTTTTTTTTTTTGATTTATGTCTCATAGTTAAAATGTAAAATGATTTATTTATTTTATTTATTGTAGATCCCTAGTGTTTATATTAAAATTGAACCCTAAGGAGGAAGTTAAGGTAAAGCTATTGACAATACTTAGAAGTGACCTACCCTGATGTATAAGTCCCTGACTCCGCATGTGAACTTGCGTAAGAGTGGGTTTGCACGCCGCCGTTGTTACCGCACCCGCCGCCACAGCCTCCACCATGGTTGGGCTGGGCATACTGGCCACCGTCACCGCCACCGCCACCGCCGCCATAGCCGCTGCCGTAGCCGCCGCCGCCATGGCTGGGCTGGAAATACTCGCCACCGCCATGGCTGGGCTGGGCATACTGGCCACCGCTATGGCTGGGCTGGACATACCCGCCACCGCCACCGCCACCGCCGCCTCCGCCGCCGCCTCCATAGCCGCTGCCATAGCCGCCGCCGCCGCCACCGCCACCGCCGCCGCCACCGCCGCCGCCGCCACCCCAGCCCTGGCTTCCTTGATGTCCTTGATGTCCTTGATATCCTTGGTGACCGCCGCCGTAGTGACCACCACCGCTGTAACCTGTAACATTGAAAACTTGAATTTAGTACAACTCTACATGGCATTAGGACAATTTAGTATGAGGTAGGTACGAGTACAGGCTTGAATACCATTTATACAAAATTGGAGCTGCAGACAGCCCGCTAAACTGAGACTGTTTACAGGACGAAACATAGGTATACTACATATACCTACTTATTATTTTTAAGGATAAGCAAAATAAATCCCACAAAATATCGTTTTCGTTTAAATTTTGTGCCAAGTGTGAGGTAAGAACTCGTGAGGCAACTTATATGATAAAAATTTTGCTATTACTTTAATAGACGGGAAAACAAATCCAAAGCTAGCGACTCGCTAAGCTAGCTAGGTACTCGTATAAAAATCTTAGCTCGTAATTATAGGAATTCCCAGGACGACATCAAGGATTGGACTAGATTATGCAAATAGTTTCGAAGCAACGCCATTTAAACCTCAAAGGTTTGTTTTGATCTCTATCAAACTTTAATAAATTAAAAATAGCCTAATGACGATTGCACCATCTGTAGAAATAGAATAAGATACGCCAGCTAGCTCTTTTATAAACAAAATATGACAAAAAAATTAGTCTTAAACACTTAGCTAGATACAAATTGAAGTATACAGGGCTATTTTTAATAAACGACAATAATTTTGCGCGGGTTCAAATGAGACGAAACTCGGACAGCCGGACAAGGGTTAACTGTCATTCGCGCCTTAAAAAAGCAATAATTTATAGACAAAATAATAAAAAAAAATTGCGAAAAGTTAAAAAAAACCTGTTATGTTAAGTATGCTGTTTGTGTGGAAATTGCCAACAGGTCTTTGATTAATTAAAACTAACACTGTATTATAGACTAGGTGTACGTGCCAAAAATTCCCAGCATGCTATTACGGATTTCACGGTAATGGACGTAATGACTGCCAACTCGTCGCGGCTGTCAAATTAGTATACGATAGAACTAGACCACAGAACGATTCTGTGTTTTCTCTTTGGCCCGCGTACTCACCTTTTTGAACTGAGAGGATGATTGTCTTGGAACCACCGCCGTAACCACCGCCGTGACCACCGCCGTAACCACCGCCTCCGCCGTAACCACCACCACCAGAATAGCTCTTGTATTTATGATGATGACGCTTCTGCCTGTTCAACTGCACTTCCTCCTTCGCTTGGTCTTCAAGAGTCTGCAATTAATATAGAAATTGAAGTGTTAGAAGTAGAGTAGAAGTATTAGTATACCATAATTATTTGTCAAATATTTTTATTTCAGGCGAGTAACCCAAATAGCGTAGTACAAAAATAACAAAATAATAAAATTAAAATTGTAAGTGAAAAGCTTCAATTATGTATCAAAATATCAGTTAGCCAGTCGTTCATTTTCTGTTCGCATTTATACTTTATGCAAATACTTTACTTTGTGTAGACTAATTATTCCATTATATTCTATTTATTACCATTGTTTTGGACGGAGAGCTAGTAAGCATGGAAGTTGAATTAACAATGCAGATTACCGCAAGGATCAGCCAAGCTACGTACTAGTTTTTTCAAAAATAAAATGAGTTGGCTGGCAGCGGTCTAAAAATATTCACCGAGCATTTTCTAGAAGACGTTGAACAGGTTTGTTGGTAAAAAACGAAGATGCTACAATGTACTCGTAACCAACAACCAGCACGACGTTGAAGCACAAAAATATAGTTGTTGAACTTTATCTTAACATGCCTCATGCACTAACTAGGTTTTTAATTTGCAAATTTGGATAGGCAAGCCTTCCAAAATCCTCAACACTTCACAATACCACACTTAATTTAAAATTCACCTTGACATATATAGGGCTTCCCTCCAGGGACTTGCCCGAAGCCTCTGGTCGCACATGACCGGGAGGTTTCTGCGATAGCAGGACCAGGATGGGGAACTGCCGCGATCGATCGGTGGGGTTAGTCCTCGAGTCCCGGGGCGGCGCTAGAACTGGCTCAACGAACACTCTGCGCTCCTCTAAAGTATTGTCTCCTATCGAGGCCGAAGCCAGCGCCGCCAGCGCTAGCACTAACACCACTTTAACTCCCATCGCAGTCACTGGTCACTGCGGCAGGACTCGACGTACAGACCTATTTATACGACGCGGTTTTCCTGACGTCACCGCCTTTGTGACGCTCTGGACATCTTCGCAGAAAAGCCTATTTGGATGACGGTATCAATTAAATCTTGTTATTGTTAGATATAGGTAGATAGGATACTTTTTGATTCGATTCGGTCAAATATGTTTACAAATAACAGTTGCGAATATTATTGAGTAATATTGTGTGCACGCCAGATTTCGGACGCTGGTCACGTATAAACCTGGTTATCCCCATAAACCGGACGCTGTGTGCTTGCTGGATACAGGTATGCGTTATTGTGGGTCTTTTTGTTTGAAATTAAGCAGATTGTTATCATTTTGTAAGTAAATGGTAGAGGTGTTCTTTCTTTTTTTCTTTCAAACCGGTTTACTTTGCTTCTGAGGGTTCTGCCAATGTAGCAAGCTCCTTTTGTTTACAATTTGGCTGGAAAGATATGAGTATAAGTCACTTATGTAAGTAAGTATCATAAAACAAACATAACTTAAGCAAACACGAACAATATTTTGGTAAGAGAAAAACTAAACATATTTGTATGAAAAGATATTTTTTTGTGTTGTCAGTTACCGTTATACATGCCGTTTGGCATTTTTAAAGTGGCCACTTATTTTAAGACAACAACTTTTAAGTTGAGGTACTTACATATTTAAATTTTTACAAAAACAAAATTAAATAATGTTGTATCGTGCTGTAACATTATACATAACATTATTTTACATTACCAATCGGCTGCCTACGTGGTTAGATTTGGGGAACTGGTCTCCCAGGGAAGGACAGAAAAAGCTCCCGAGCTGTGGAACATTTCCCGAAAGCATTGCCTCAGGCAACGTCTTAGTAATAGTAGGTTTCCAGTGTCGTCCGTTAGGGCCATGACAAAAAAAAAATTCTTCCCATATCGAAGGTTACGCCACAAAGGCTACCGAGGGAGTTTTAGTAGATTTAATCTTAGATAGCCAAGCACTGTACCCCAATAATACAATCGGATATCGTTTGGAAATGTTCCCTCCCGTTACCAACAAAAAAAGGTCTAAAAGGTATTTTACTTCAGTGTTTGTACATGTACAAGTACATACATTGGAAGGACGTTGCATTTGCTGGTAAGTAGGTACGTATACTAATAAGGTTACAGAAGTAAGTAATAATACAGTCATCAAATAATGATCTTGTAATACCTCATTGTACTATCGAGTATATAATCTTGTTTGTTGCGTGCAATTAACGATGACTTGTATAAAGAGATCATGGAAAAGGTGATTTACACAGATTCTACCTTAGCTGGTAAAGCGCAGACTAGAAATAGGTACTGCTATTAACTTAATCTAAGCATATTCGAGTCTTTGTTTTTGTGCAGGGAAAATAATTATGGCAGACAGTATTTAGAGGTGTCAGTTTTTTTTTATTGAATAGCACTTAAATTCACATAATATACCACAGAAGTACTCTTCGTGGACATGCTGTGGATAAAAAATATGGATTAAAATGTTTCTTAGTAAGTATTGACTGGTTTTTCTTTTACATAATACGGGTGGCATTCGTTGGTAGTCAAATAAAACGTCCGATTTGTATGAAAATTGACGACATACTTTATTACGAGCATCGATCTAGTATGTAAGATTACGAGCCACAACCTACCTACAAATAAGCCATGTACACGGAAGCTAATATTAGGTTAGATTAAAACGCTACAGCCTGTTTGAGTTCCCAATGTATCGCCGGCCTCCGCCGGTGGGGTAGTAATTATCATCTGAAACAAAGAGAAACAACAAAAATAAGATTTATTAAAATAATACCTAATGTAGACGAAAATAATTGCATAGATACGAAGCATTTAATTATGTCTGTGGTTATTAAGTATTGTATGTAATAAAATGTAGCATGGCTTAGGTTTCTTAGCTAGACTTTCCAAGTAATTCTAAAATTAATATTGTTGTAAATGAGATCTGTATTACACGTATTTGTATTTCGTATTTGTTGTTCTGTTGTTTTGTATTTGTGTTTGTTTGTGTTGTTGTATTAATGTAAAGACTAGCTGCGCCCCGCGGTTTCACCCGCGTTTTCCGGGATGAAAAGTAGCCTATGTGTTAATCCAGACCATGAACGACCTTTATTGCAAGTTTCATGTAAATCCGTTCAGCCGTTTCAGCGTTCATTAGTAACAAACTCACCTACATACTTTTATAATACATATTAGTAAGATCTTCCAAGTTAAAAGGATGTAAATTGTATTTGCACTATAGCCATGGTTTTAAATGTTTATTCTTTACCATGTAGGTTTATGGCGAAGCGTAAACTCTCACAAATTATCACGATCCTTCAATTTAAACTACACTGTAACCGGCCTACCTAAGGGTAAATTAATGTAAGTATGTATAAGTGTACTGTTAAGGGTACACGATAAATATTGCAGCGTCTATTTCTATACTCGTAGTATAACGAAATACTCGAAATACTAGTAGTACAAAATACCAAAATCACGAATGAGACTGGCGAGATTTTGGTATTTTTACTTATACTTAGTGTGTTTTTTTTTACTCTAACTGTGTATTTTGTGAATACATAGAAGATACGAAATTGCTAGTTTTATGATCAATTATGACAGAACCGACAAAAACAGTTGATGAATAGGTAATTCCCCTTACTCGTAATTAACATTTGCGAGCAGAACTTTTTAAAGCAAAAAACCCTAAGTATTATGCTTGAAATAAACCGATCTGTTAATTCTAATTAGAATATGAATAGCTTAAATTAATGAATCAGGTATAATATTAGATTCTTGATGAAAACTAATCCATTAAAGTTTTTGCGATGACAATTTTGCATGTTTAATGAAGATTAGATATTTAATATTTTTGATTTGATGACAATGATTGCTTCAAATACAATACAGGGTTATATAGAAAGCGTATGCTGAGCCGAAAAGGTTCAACTATGAACCATTATTATAAACAATGACCAATCCTGAAATCGCAAAAACAACAGCTGTGTTGTAATTTGGTATCATAAACATTTTTCTATGGAAAATTTATGTTAGCCTCTTGACTATCAATTTAGACTTTTGATTTATATTTTGACTAAAGTGCCGACCTTTGCCCTGCTCAGAGACTGTTAACATTGCAATTAGGTCCGCATTTTGGGCATCATGCTTTATCCTAGCAGTGGTGGCGTTTCCTATTTTGCACCTCTTTCCCCTCTGTACCCAGTCACCTGGTTTCCCACCTGGTACATTGACGATGATAGTTTGGGTCTTATCATTGTTGTACGACGGCAGCCCTCGGTATTGTGAAGGGGACCCTGGAAATGTTAAAGAAATTGGATGCATTTATCAAACATATTCGACCCTACTTATACTAAAATTCCTACTTGTGACTACTGGGAATAACAGGGTGGGTGTGAGCGTACCTTCGCTTATACTCTAACAACTTTTAATAATACTCTAACAACTTTTAATAATACTCTGACACTTTTAATAATACTCTAACAACTTTTAATAATACTCTGACAACTTTTAATAATACTCTAACAACTTTTAATAATACTCTGACAACTTTTAATAATACTCTAACAACTTTTAATAATACTCTGACAACTTTTAGCTAACATGAAATGTGACGTGCGTAACACGGCGCGAGAGTTTTAGGCTGTGATTACCGAAACTTGATCGATGGCTGTGATAAGGTTTAAGCTGACTTTATAACTTTTTCAACGAAAAACCATAGATTAAACCTAACTTCCTCGCCGCGCCTTAACAAATTTTTATCTAACTAAATTGAGAACATATCAATAGAAACTGTCAAATCATTTCATAAATATGTTAGAATTATGAAGATTGTCCATTTAAATAATAAGTCACAGTAATAGAGTCACAGAATAAGTAATAGCACAAGGTTGAGCTAACGAACATTGCTAGTAAAAAACCAGTCAAGAGTAACGAAGTAAATATTTTGACCAGCTTTATAGGCATGCAAAAAACATACTTAAGCAGGCACTTATTACAAACTTAATCCATAAGTAACTAACTTGATTCGTTCAACTCAAAACGTTTGAAATAAAAAATAAATTGTCGAAAAAACGGACCTGACTACGGAAAAAAAAACATTTTGTTTTGGCGCCAAATATCATGCCATTATGTTTTTTTATCATAATTTTTAAAATCAAGTGACACTTGTTAAAGACGAATCTAACGACGTATCATTCACAAAAATAGGTTCAGCCGTTTAATAGTTACTATGGAATATAGGGACAGACAGATGTACATACATACATAACAGACATTCATATAGACAGGTCAAACACATGACTCCTTTTTTATACAATAAATAAGTATTTTATGCAAGATTAAAACAAGCAAAATTGAATAAATCTAATCTTGTAAATCTGATCTTGTGAATCTTGTCTTGTTTTCTATTTATCCTCAATAGTTACTAACCAATTATTATTACCTACTAGTACCTAGGTAGTTATCGCATAAAATCCATCGATTACTACTTTGTACTAAGAAGTGACTCTTCTATATAGAGTGAATTATTAGTTTTGAAGGAAGATCCGCGTTTATATCTACGTACTTAATAATTATGTAAACAATTTTTTAATATTAGTAATAAAATATACAGGGTTATAAGGAAAGGGTATACTTAGCCGAAAAAGGCTCATAGCACTCATCATTCTAAACATTTTTTAATATGGGATCAACTCTGATATCGTGAAAAAAAATCAGCTGTTCTGTAATTTTGTCGAGTAGGTATCATTGACATTTTTTAATGAAGCAGCTAATTTTTTTTCGCGACTTCCGGTTTGGTCCCGTAGTAAAAGTAGTTCATTATGGTGAGTGCTATGACCCCATCGATCTAGTATGTAAGTATGACCCCTATTCGGCTTGGCATACCATTTCCTTATGTACACAAGTATACCATATTCCCATGTATACAAGTATAAAAAAAGTATACAACTACCAGAGTTGGGTACAACGATGATTGTCTCTCGAGACTGGATTGGAGATGGGTAACCTGCAAAAAAAGTATGAAAAAAAACATTTTTAAATATTGAATATTGTAAGCGTCCAACCAAAAAGGGACATGACCTGACAATTTATGCTCGTAAAATACTTGTTTGATCGGTCTAGGCGAACTAAAACGGCTTTTTATGCTCTAGTGCAACCTCTCTGAATAAAAAAAAAAATCTTTAGACGAGGTAAGTACCAGCCCTTTGGTCGCGTTTGATCTCTATATATTTAAATAGGCAGAAATTAAATTACATACCTACGGTCCGTCGAATGACCCCCACACTATTCTCGTACGCCGCACCAGCCTGCAAGAATTAGTCATAAGAATAAATTATACTAAAATAATAACACCACAAAACACAAGGAAATACAATAATTACTTATATTAGTTACCTGTATTTCGAGAGCTGCGTCACGATTAATATTCAATGATAAACAATTTGATTGAGTTGATAAAATCACTAGAAGTAATATAGCGGTGTCGAATTTGAACATGTTTGTTTTAAAATTATGTACCTCTAATAAAATTTCAGGCCAGAACTTAACTTTTTAATAAGTACGCGTAGAGTAAATAGTACAAAAAATACAAAAATAAGTTGCTTGTTTTTTTGTTATTTAGCTTGAGAGATAAATGAAATGTCCGTTGTCCCTGCACTTGCACTTGGCTAACCCAGCTAAATCTGCATAATTTTACAAACGAAACTCTTAACAAACTAACACATGTCATGTAGCACACTTGCCTTTTTATACAATTTTATAATTGTCACATTGATGTTATCATTTCTAAGACTAGCTTTTAAAAGTAATTAAAAAGATATCCTCCACTTTTCTAGAGTGGAAAATATTAAGCAAAGTAATGTCCTATTAAATACGTCATAATAATATTTACGTCGTCGGCAAATTAATTCACGAATGAGTGACTACGTTCTAGATTATTCTAAAGTTTTCCGATCTTTATCTTTGTTGTTACAAAATTTGAAAATTGGGTAATCTTTATTATAAATTGAGACATAAACATAATTATGAGATTAACATCGATATTCCCGTTACCATTGAGATAACTATGGGGGTCAAAGTGTATTAAAGACTAGCTATGCACTGCGGTTTTACCACCGCGATGATGGAAAACACTGATAATAATGACTATCATGATTAACCTATATATCAATACAGGATATAAGCTATTTCTATTCCAAATTTCAATCAATTCTGCCCAGCCGTTTCAGCGTGAAGGCGTAACAAACACACTGACAATTTTTGCATTTATAATATTAGTAGGATTTAAAGCGCTCGCCTGACATTTGAACGAGGTGTGTTAGGTCATCGATAAATCATCGTCTTTATTATAGGTAACATTATATCATTCAAGGTCGGCCGGAAAGCATCGTTGAGATTCGCCTGCGACGACTTCTGTACTGGTTCTTCTCGTCCAATTTCTAGAAGTTGAAGCAATAAAAGCATTAGTTATTGTAAGTTATGGCTGTTTTGTTGTACAGAAATATTCATAGTACAGTATGGTAATTCTTTAATTTTATATTGCGGATTTTATGTAAATAGGTTTGTGGTTTATTAAAAATGCTCTTTGAAAGAAATACACCTGTCAAAGTGTTTTGATTAAATTCGAAGTGTAAGAGTAAGTACTTATATGCTTTAAAATAAAGAATACAGAGACTAGAACACGGCAGCCATTGATATTTGAATTTCAATACACAATTTTGATTTTTTTCCAATTTTTTTATTTATTTAATAAAAAGCTTGCGTTTGACCGCCATTTTGCGTGAAGCGATCAAACGAGCCAAGCACATCGGGTATAACTAGACCCCTACTTTATCAAAACAGTCTGTAAAATAGAGATCAAACTTACTTTGACATAGTATATCGGATGAAGATCAACCTTATCACTGTTTTCTTTGTAATTCAATTCGATTTTTTTATCGAAATCTCCGTTAATAACATTATCCGTCGCAAGAACCATTAAACTAGGAAAATCTTTGGCAGTTTCTATCACTTTTCCTCTTGAACTTTTCTGAGGAGCCAGCACCGGCATTGTAATTACTATTTTATCCACTCTCGCTTCTACATCACTAGCAGAATTAGCTCTTGTTATTTCTTTGCCTTCAACGATAATGCTTATGCTGACTGCCAAAGTCAATAAAGCAGTTTTACAAGTAATACCCATCGTGTTGGCTAATGAATGATAAAGGAAGTATTTAGGGAGCTTTATTTATACAAACCTTGTTCATTGGAAGATGAGTAAGATCACGATTTCAAATGATATTCAATTATAAATGCAGTCACGCTGGCAAAGTGCATTGATGCGTTCATTCATTAGGTAGATTCGTGAACGTTGAATGTCACTGTAATGCTTATTTACTAGTTGCGCAGCGAGCGGTCTAGAGTTCCGAGTCCAGAGATCTCGCAAGTCTCTTGACAGACTGTTGTGGACTGATTGCTATTCTTCAGGCCATCGCAAAGGAATGCCCAGTCTGACCCTTGTGCAGAACTGTAGATCGCTCGCTATGCGGTCTGTGGCCGATCGTTATTCGTTGTTGGTTTTCGGTTTGAGTGTTGGTTTTGACTCATCAACGTAAGGGCTGAGTCCATAGGTTCTGGATTAAAAGATATATGAGTGTAGTGGGCAGTTCAAATGTATTTTTTGCTATCGTTATTATTTTTTTGGTTACCGAAATTGAAATTGTTTGAATAATTGATCACAACAACAAATGTGATCAAATATTATTAAAAATAATTCACAGGTTTTATATTTATTTATTTATTTTAAAACTTATATTTGTATTGTATAATATTATAGTGTAAACAGACTGCGAGTATCATCATAAGTATCATAATGAGTCATCTCTCTGGTATAAACTGTAACAAACAAAAAAAACGTTCGGATTATTACGTTCATTACCAACTGCATGTAAAGTTTCGCTATGGTTCAGGTTTACAAAAATTAATGAGTCTGTTATTCAAGATCTTTGGAAAATATGTAAAAAATAAGCAAATGAGCTAGGTATATTCCATGCTATGTATCATTCACCTACGTTTAGACTTCCGATTATAGTCAGTGCAATAAAAACAGTATAATTGTTTAATAATTATAGAGTGACCGACGTATAATACATGAATATCTTAGATACCTACTTGTATCTTTTGAATGTTAAATTTAAAAACATTCAGAGTATTGACTATTCTTCTATCCTACTTAATATTACAAATGCCTAAGTTTATTTGTTTAGATGTTTGTGGCTCAATCATATAAAAACGTCTTAACGGATTTAATTATGAAAGTTGGTGTAGAGGTAGAAATACCTAACATTAATAGATGTGCTACTTTTTATCCCTGAAAATTTAACAGTTCCTGTATCATAGCGAATGTAACAGTGGGCGTAGCTAGCTCTAATTTTGTTTTATTCAGTAATGGGTTTGCGTTTGACCACCATCTCGCCTGAAAGAAACCGATTCACTCGTGACTTGAAGAGACCCAGATTAAATCTATCGGGAAACACCTTCGATATGATTCTTTTTACGTCTATGGGAAATACCCACACAGACAACGTTCCATACTCTAGCCACTGGTGTATATACCGCTAGAGTCCAGCGGTTCGCACAATTTAAAAGGTTTTATAAACAAAGCATAATTATACTCACTTGTATTAATAACTCGGTTGTTTTTTAACTTCAATGTCATCTAGTTCATCTTCCGCTACAATATATATTCCATCACCCAGACTTGCTTTGTCTCCTTCAACTTTTTGCACATTCAAAGGCTTTATGGGTTTCTTTCCTCGGATCAAATCAAACAGGTCTGCCCCTTGGATTTCGTAAATAGTTTCTTCTTTACAAGAATTTTGAACTACGAAAACTGCGATCATTACTGTGATAATGTACTTCATTATGCAGATTTAAGATAATACTCGAACAAGGCGCTAAAGTTGGAGGAAAAATCAACGCCGAATGTTTTTTTATCCAGCCACCTGCTATTTATAAGCTTTTGTTGAGTAATGTACCTATTTATAGGTAGGTATAGCTAAGCACGGTATACCCGTTCTTGCATGAAGTACTTTTGATATAAAAGCGAAATTTTAAAAGCGTGTTCTTTAATCGAGTTTTAATGTAGATTATTTTCAATCAGTTTTTATGATAACAAACAAAATGACAGTGACATTATTTTTAGCCCATTGCCTAGAAAAACCTGATCTAGGCTTTATGGCAATTGTAAAATATTAAAAACTATGTAATTGTGTTAATATAATAAGATAACAAACAAGTTTTACTTTAAAATTTTAAGTATAATAACTAAAGGTATGATCGATGCCAGTATTTCTAAAAAATTGTAAAATATTGATTGATACATTAAACATAATATATTAAGGTACATAAGCATAAGTTTATTGCTTGTCGGGGTTTGTGGGGTGAAATTATAAGAGCGTCTGATCTTCTTTTATGTTTCTTGCATGATGCCTTTTCTGCCATCCCTTTTTTAAATTTAAATTTAAATCTTAATTTTGATATTGTGTTCAATACAAAAGGTTGTGGTACGAGTATAACTTGGCCAACTCGTATTTTCCGGGCTTTAAAGCCAAGACTACGCAGCTTAGTCGCATAAATATTAGATTATTTGGCTCATCTCAGTCCTACGTGTATTAAGTACTTACCTTGGCGCGCATGTTGACTGGTTGAGCAAGTCTGCCAGCGCGCAGCGGGATTCTCCACAATCATGCAAAACAAGTCGACCGAGTCACATGCCTTTGTTATACCTACAAGAAGGCACTACTGAACCTTAACACTATGTTGCTTTAACAATTTTGTTACAACAATAACAACAGCTAATAATTACACTAGTAGTTGAGTTAAGTGGAAAGTAAATGCTTTAACAGTTTTGACTGGCTAACGAACATGTTCAGGACGAGTCTTGAAAAATGTTAAACTAACCCACTTAAAATTATCCTTTTTTTATACAATTGAGTGACGAGACGGGCAAATCGCTCGCCTGACAAGCCTGATCTTAACGACACGTTTGCCCAGTACAAGTCTACGCCATCCAGAATTTTGAACTCGGCACAGCAATGAACTTGTCACCAGGAGACATAATGTTTAATCTCTTGTTTCTTATCCTCTGTTTGCACTAAAATGAAGTTAAGTGACCTGTGAGCCTGTGACCTTTTACCTAGAAAGAGCCGACTGGGTTTTAAGGCAATTATTGTTTAAAAATATACTGTAATACTGTAACAAATAAAAAAAGAGTTACCACTAATTTAACAAAAACAAAATCCGTTGCCATTCCTGTCAGGTCTCTTTTCGCTTGACCGCTCACATAGTAAGTTAGGAAGAAAAAAATCTTAATCTCATTGTGATATGGTTCAAAGCATGGGTTTTATTGTGTGATAAGTTGTTAAGCGTGTATGTAATTTCATTACTGGTTATCGTACTTACATCGGGTATGTCCTATAATTTGCTGTAGGTATCTCTTTAGAATGAAATCGGTAAATAACCGTCAAAAGTATGATTTGACGAGCAAAAACCGTCAATGTTTCATTAACTGGTAATTGAATAAAGTATGATTGCGTCATTTGTGAAAAAAAGGGATTTTCCTGTTGATGATGCTGTGAACTGTTCTATTATGTTGTTAATAAAATATCTAATAAATGATTTGTGATTAAAAAGGAGACTTGATTTATCGATACGTAGAATAAACAAGATAATTACTGCTTTTTCCATGGAAAATTATTATGTTCAAGTCAAGTCTGTTCAAGCAGGTATCTTTTGACGAGAACTTATTGTCTAGATTTACCATATTGGGGCCGTTCTGCAAATTGGATCGGGTTGCTTTTGTCCTGCTTTTTATAGCAGATAGAGCGAAGCGAAAGCCATTGCGATCCAGTTTAAGCTTGCGCTAAGAGTTCGCGGTACGCCCCCTGATCTTGGTTTAAAGACTAATGCAATTATATAAAATAAATATTGAGTAATTTTGTTCATGATAAATAAATATTAAATAATATTCGCGGAGATATAGATTTACTTAGGATCCTATTCGTGCATACATTTAAATATTGGTCCGTCCGCCGTTAAGTCATAAAACTATTTTGTTATGTGTGTTCGGATAGATGACGCACATATTCAAGGCTTTGATAAAAGGACTTACAATGTACGAAAAAGTCTGCTAAAAATGTTTACTGTCAAAGAAAACTGTTAAAGAAAATCGTCATTAAAGTTTACCATCGTCACAATTGTAGAATACAATAGAAGAACATGGATACGCGAGCGAACGTCCAAATATGGTCAAAGGGATGTGACACAATTAAGGTCATTGACCTCTCACATTGATCGCTTTGGTCAGCACACGGTCAGCCAATTTTCCAGCGGCTGTCCGGCAGTGCAAAACCTATATGACCTAATATGCCATAATATGACTATATTTTTTACATAATTTAAGTTCATCGAACGTAACTTTGAAAAACATAATTCCATGAATTTTAAATCAAGAAAACCATAGAAATACGCAAGAGCTTATTTAATTGACTAAAGTTAAGTTTGGTAAGAAGCGATTGGTCTAAGACATAAAATGACCATGACGAACTTAGAAAGTAAGTACTTAGGTATTTACTTTATTTATTCAGGGATAAGTAATTTCTCGATTTCAGCAGATATTTTGGTCCAGTCGTCGTATCTCGGGTCGAAATCATATTTTCGGTATTCGGTCTGAAAAAAAAAACAATTTG
Source organism: Alcis repandata (assembly GCA_949125135.1). Lineage (NCBI taxonomy): Eukaryota > Metazoa > Arthropoda > Insecta > Lepidoptera > Geometridae > Alcis > Alcis repandata. The sequence goes on from OX421223.1 coordinate 4,940,931, forward strand.
GCATTTATTAAACTGATGATATTACTCTTCTTATTAAGCACATATTAAAGGAGTCTTATTTTATCATATTAATATTAAATTGAAGATGTATGAATTTGTATGACCAAACTGCACTGGCGGATGGATTAGTAGTTAGGTACTTAGCGTCTCCAAGTTGCCAGTTTAACAAAAAATATATCTTTATACAAAATTATTTAAAATAATCAGAAGCGCCACAACCGCAAACTTGACCCCAAGATAGAAAGTAGACTATACCATATACTGGCAGACTCCATAAAAAAACCGATTCGATAAGACTTAGGTAGGCTAAGCGCTAACCAAGCGTCGTGATCGCTTCTAGTTTTTTTGTTACGTACCTTAGGTGGCAGCAAGTTTATCGATATGTTATACTCTGAAAGTGATTCAGTCAGTGTGGATAAAGTGGTTTCTGTTGTAGTCGTTGCTGTAACCACGTTTTCTGTAGAGTTGACATCAATAGATGCCTTACTAGAGGCCTCTGTAGACGCTTTATTAAATGTCTCTGTAAACACTCTGGTAGACGCCTCGCTAGATGCTTCGGTATATAGTTTAGTAGATGCCTCAGTAGGCGCCTCAGTAGGCGGTGTAGTAAACGCCTCAGTAGACACCTTGGTAGTGGTCTCAGTTGTAGTTATAGATTTATCAGGAGTGGTTGTGGTAGACTCAGACAAAGTCGATAAGATTTGAGGTGGGTTTGTAAATATTTCAGTCGATTTTGTTACAATTTCATTTAAGATCAGCGAGGCTTGACTATTTTTCAATGATTTTTCATTTGGTTCTGTTGAAATTTCACTTGATTCCGATGGATTTTTTCTTATTTCCGTTGGAGTTTTACTAATTTGGCTTCGGTTTTCACTTGATATAGTTGGGTTTTCGTTTGTTTTAGTTTGGATTTTACTGGCTTCTGATAAATTGACACTTGTTTTTGCGGAATTGTCACTTGTTTTTGCGGAATAGTCAATTGTTTTTGAGGCATTGTCACTTGTTTTCACGGAATTATCAATGGTTTTTGCGGAATTGTCACTTGTTTTCACGGAATCGTCAATGGTTTTTGTGGAATTGTTACTTGTTTTTGCGGAAATGTCAATTGTTTTTGCGGAATTGTCACTTGTTTTTACGGAATTGTCAATGATTGTCGCGGAATTCTCACTTGTTTTCGCAAAATAGTCAATTATTATTGCGGAAGTGTCACTTGTTTTTGCGGTATTGTCAGCTATATTCGCGGAATTGTCACTTGTCTTCGCGGAATTGTCAATTGTTTTCGCGGAATTGTCACTTGTTTTTGCGGAATTCTCACCTGTTTTCGCGGAATCGTCACTTGATTTCGCGGAATTGTCACTTGTTTTTGCGAAATTATCAGGTGTATTATCCGAATTGTCACTCGTTTTCGCGGAATTGACAATTGTTTTTGCGGAATTGTCACTTGTTTTTGCGGAATTCTCACCTGTTTTCGCGGAATTGTCACTTGATTTCGCGGAATTGTCACTTGTTTTTGCGGAATTGTCAGCTGTATTCGTGGAATTGTCACTTGTCTTCGCGGAATTGTCAATTGTTTTCGCGGCATAGTCACTTGTTTTTGCGGAATTCTCACCTGTTTTTGCGGAATTGTCACTTGATTTCGCGGAATAGTCACTTGTTTTCGTAAAATTTTCTTTGGTTTTTGTTAAATTTTCACTGGCTTTTGCTGAATTTTCACTTATTTGCGATAAATTTTCATTGCTTTCTGCTGAATTTTCACTTGATTCCGCTGAATTTCCGCTCGACTCTGCTAAATTTTCACTTGATTCTGCGGAATTTTCACTAATTTCCACTGAACTGTCGTTGGTTTTTGCAGAATCTACACTATTTTCCGACAGACTTTCATTTATTTTTGCAGAATTTACAATTGTTTCCGCTGAATTGTCTATTGATTCTGTTGTGACTTGACTTGATTCTGTTGTAATTTCACTGGATCCCGTCGGGACTTTACTTGATACCGTTGTGATTCCACTGGATCCAGTTGTAATTTCACTTGATTCCGTAGTTATTTCACTGGGTCCCGTTGTAATTTCACTTGTTTCCGTTGAAATTTCAGTCGATTTCGTTGAAGTTTGACTTTCGTTTGTGAAATTTTCACTCGAATTTGTATTAATAGAGGTTATAGAAATATTTTTAGTTTGTGACAAAGTTTCAGCTGGCTTAGTAGTATCCTCAGATCGACTTAGAGTCTTCGCAGTTATCAAAATATCAGGTTGAATTTCAGAGCTGCCGTTCTCACTTCCATCAGACGATATCTCAATACTGTCACGCACAACAATAGGCAATCTACCGACTACAGGAAATATTCTATAACTACTCACGCAGCACAACGATACCAACACGATTAATAAACACGTAGAACTCTTCATTTTAAACGAGATTTCTATTCGAGTGATCGAAACCGAATGCTTCAATATTCTCATTAAGAATTTGTGACACAGTGCCAATAGGCATTTACATAAATCAAGTGCCATAGCATACCAGTTCACCCTGAAGGAAGATCCGTGAGTTTAGGAGCTTGGGTAATATTGCCATAGACTGGTTCTGCGGTTAACATTTTATTGATTGATTGCATCTATAAATTTCTCTATTGCTTAAATTGTATAACTGGTTTGTCGGGAAGAGATTAGCGCGCTTTTAGAAGAAAAACTTACTTGCGGAAAAAGGAAGGAAAAATAGAAGATTGGGAAATCGGTTTAAATCTCATGATATTAATGTTTTAGTTTTAAATAAAAAAGCACAATTAAATACAAGTATATCGACAAGACAAAGTTTATTTCCGTGACCGTTGATTATTGTCAACAATGGGATCTTATCATATGAATCAAAGAACAATTGATTTCATTCACAATAATTGGCATTGCTGATATTTCACCCTACCTCATTCTCTCTAGTCTCACTCTACCTCATTTCATTGTAATGCTATGCACATTGTAATTAATAAAGGTGGATGCACAAGACGCTATTAATTTGTTATAATTGACTAACCGCATTTTATGAACATTAATCTTTAGTATCTCAGCTATTCAGTGCAAATACGTTCGCTGAAAATCCACAGTGGGATAAACCAGTGAGTCATAATAGTCATGTATTCGAGCTGGTTACAAATGACGCCAAAGAGGCTTGTGGTTGCGAAACGTGAACTTCCTACGAATGTAACCAAAATGTAAAGTATCACTATTAACGTCATCTTTGTTCAACTTGCATGACAATTAGAGACCATTGTTCCATATCCTATAACTCCTAACAACAAAGAAAAAAATATATTATATCTAGATAATTTATTGAATCACACAACATACACTTTATACACATACACACACTTTATACACTTTACTTCTTGGAAAGTTATTTGAATATAATCTAGATCTAAACATTGTAATTTTTATTAGAGTAATCAAATTTAACTTTTGCTTTGTTTCTTAATTGAAACCTTTTTTCGGCTTTGAATAGTAACTTTTTCGTTGATTGAAGGCGAGTTTATTTGGTATTCGCATATCGGTCCGTTTTTCTTTCGTATTCACATTCGAGGAACTAAGATGAATGATATTCACAGTCATCTTTTTGTGACAAGGAAGCGATTCTCACAATTTACCTAATTTTAATTTTAAGTACCTCTACTTAGATATCACTTGTCCCACTTCCGGGTAGAACTGGTGTTACGACCTGTACCGACAACCCGCTTAGTGTGTTTTGTGCTTTGCCCTCTACCGCCATCCTATCCTCCATCGAGTTCGGTATGTCCTGGGGTTGCTGGCATAACTTACGTACCTACCTAGCGTGGGGGCAAACTTCTCAGTCGCTTGCTTTAGTGCCTGCCTTGAGATCTTCAAAGGAATGTACCAGTTCGCTCTTAGTAGGTAGGTACTGGGTATCGGTTTCTCACAAAACAGCAAGAAAAAAAAAACAAACATGAGTTAACATTGTAGTCCTCAGACTTATTGGGGTAAGGTAGATTTTAGGCATATTACCAGTACAATAGGCCCAAGTTTGAAGGCTTTTTAAGACAGATCTATATTTTCTAAAACTATTGGCATCCTTGTCTAATGGCTTGCAATGATAAAGACAGATATATTTTAGTTAGTTTAGATCTGTCAAATAATGCCTTCAAACTTGGGCCTAGTATGCGTCTGTGATATAACAGCTAGATAGATAGCTTATTAAAGGCAATTATCAAATTAACATAAACTTTTCAACTAGCTCAAATGCGGTTTAGTTTGCCAATTTGTAGCGATTTTCTTGCCAAATTCCCATAACCTAAGAGTTAAAGACTGCAGATTAAGGAGGTAAATAAGATTAAAGTAGGTACCTATTTATATCCATAGAACCAGTCTCAAGACCGGATTCGTGTATCTTGATTTTGAACACGTTATAATGCTAGGTGAGCTGGTTAATACATTGTTTTATAAGAAATTACTGCTACTAATACACACAATAAGCCCAAGTTAAAAGGCTTTTCAAGACAGATCTAAATTTTCTAAAACTATTGGCATCCTTGTCTAATGGCTTGCAATGATAAAGACAGATATATTTTTAATTAGTTTAGATCTGTCTTAAAAAGCCTTCGAACTTGGGCCCAATACGTCTTTTATTAAATATTTAATTCAACTATCAGCTTTAGTTGCATTGTCATCAGGCATACCAAATTTCAAGACATCAGGAATTCAAAATTGAGTTGCAAGATTTGATCCAAACGTACGAGTACATGATATACCTACATACATGATACATACATACAAACATTATAATTCAAATAAAAGCTTGTAAAAGTCAGTGGTGGATTTACCAGCAGGCTGAGTAGGCTAGAGCCTAGGGCGGCAGATTTCAGGGGCGGCAAATTCTGGGGCAAGTTTTTTTAATTTCGGACATGTTTTCTGAAAGAAAGTATTATTGTGAGCAGGGACGGGGGACGGGGCTAGTGTATCGAATTGTTTAGGTCGGTAGGGGCGGCAAAATGTTGAATAGCCTACGGGCGGCAAATGTGTAAATCCGCCACTGGTAAAAGTTGTTCATAATGATAAGTACTATGAACCTTTTCCACCTTAGCATACCTTTTCCTTAAAACCCTGTATATTTCTAGCCTTTCCGTAATGTGATTTTCGTACAACATTCTAGCTAGAGCCTCACTCGATCATTCACAGCTCTGTGACGGTATAAGAGGGTAATAGCAGGCGTTGTTAGTTACCAAAGACTCTATGAATACATAAGGAAGTACTAAGAATTGGTTGGGACGTTCCTTACTTTTCTATGGAAAATAGTAAACTTTTTCTTTGCTTACTATTTAAATACAAATCCAATTTAATCTAATTTTCATTTTAAATCTTGATATGGTCAAACGCGACGCTTAACCTCAGACGAGCAATTTGCTCGTCTTGTCGTCAAATGCATAAAAATTATTATTTATTATTTTATGATCTGTCTACTTGAAAGAGCTACAAGCTGAATTCAACAGTATGAATTCATTTTGAAGTCATAGAAATACTTTGTTATTTCTAAAGAGTATTGGTATACCTACCTAAGTATGTAAAAACCATATATAATGAATGTATGTGAATGTGAATCCACCAAACTGCACTTGGCCTACCTGGTGGACTTCACCTTACGATCGTATTCGTAGCTGTTGCGTGATTAATAGTTGTTTTGAGTTGTTAAATAGTTATTTGTTATACAAGAGTGCAAAGTTGCTTTTTAACCGCGTGTTCAATTTTGATGACCGAGCAAGCGAAGGAATCAAAAGAGCACGAGGTGAAAAATCTTTGCACTCGAGTGCAACACGTAACTTTTCATTCCACCTCAGCGAGGAAAGAGTATTTTTAATCTTCAATATCTGAGTGGAAAAGCTCATTTGCGCATTATTAACAGTTTCAGTCAATTCTGTTGGCGTCAAACAAACTTCCTCGTCGCTAGAATCACTCATTTTAGTTTTTTCACTTGTTTTCAAGTTTCTTGTTTTTAATATAAGGTTTAACAATGACGTGAAAAAATGCCGCGTAAAGAACCGCGTACAAAGCAAATTGAAAAAAGAACACCAAGAAGGTTCCGTGTCTGAGTTTTTAACAAATTTAAAAAAAGTTGTATGATATATTCGGCACCATAGAGGTAGCAGTAAATAGGTTTAATGTTTTTTTTGATTCACAAACTTAGTACACACGATGTTCTAAATTCAATTTACTTTATCCTCTAGAGAATAAAAACGGCTTTTCCACTCAGATATTGAAGATTAAAAATACTCTTTCCGAGATGGTGGGATGAAAAATACATTTTGGGCTAGACTCAATTTTCACGTGTTCTACTTTCTTTTATGATTACTTTTATCGAAGTAAAATGACTAAAATCCTTTACGTACTGTGTTGACATCTAGTGAGTATCAGGCGCTAGAATATGCTATAGCTATAGTTATAAGAATATTTAAAAGGAGGACGTTATTATCATCGTCGGTGATATTTGATTACTGGGCTTTTCTTAGGTTCGTAGGCCTCTACTATGATATCCATTCTAATCTGCTCGATTCATATCATACTTTCACACTATCCACACTTCACACTATTATATTGCGAAAGTTTGCAAGTGACAAATGACGATGTGTGTATTTGTAACTTTTTTTCCACCGAAACGGATCAGCGAATTCCTATGAAATTAAGTATCGAGGTTGCTGAACCCCGGATTAAAATATAAGATAGGTGTAGAATATTTTTGATTACCGGCTTTGTAAGATACAGATGAATCCGCAAGCGCAGTCCGTAATAATTCATTGTATAACAAAGCTTTTGGTAGTTAAAATCTTTCTATAAAATAATTATTTTGCTGAAAAATTAACATTAATTGAAATTTTCTTCAATATAATAAAAATATTCTGTATGGGCAGCTGCGATATTTCATATTACAATTCTGAGAATAAATAGCAACCGCCAAACCAACAGAAAGTATTAATACAATAATTGTACACATGTATAGTGTAAGTAGGCTGTTTTGAGCTTTTGTAAATACTTTATTCATCGAATGCAATAAATATACTGGTAGCATCTGTGTCCATAAAAATAAGTCTATGGTTTTCAATTAGGTGTATTGGCTCAAGTGCGGTATGCGTGGAAATTTCGAGAATTTTTTGAAGTATCTTTGTTTGTTTAATGTAGATAATATTATGTAAGTAGGAGACACGTTCACTTCGTATTTAATTTAAAATGAAACTGTATTTTCACAACAAATGTGAAATAAACTTTGTATAAAATTATGTCTTCGGCAATGTGTTTTAGTGAATTTAATTTTATAGTCAGGCGTTATATAAAATGCATTGTTATTTAGTAACGCCTTGTTATAATGAAAAATAAACGAATAAAAATTAAAGTTAATGGCCCAGTAATTTCTAATTAGCAAATAGGTTATCCTCTACTTTACTCTAAGAACGATATTAAAAAGGTGACAACATTAACAAACGTACATAAAAAGTAGTATAAAACTGGTACTTAAGCTTTCATCAGACATTAAAAAAATACTCAATTACAAAGAATACTTAGGCACTTCTGTTTGAATAGTAACAGTGAAAGGTGTCCAGCAAATTTATCTTTGCATTGAAATTTTCCAGAAATCAACCCTAACACAATAAATAAATTAGAATAAAATCTCGAAATCCTTTATTATTTCTTATCTTAACTGCTACTTACAAACTAAATTAATAAATAAATTATACACCTACTCATTACTTAGGTAATGCTGCAGTCGAACCTTAGAATCAGAATATCTTTAAAGTATCGCAAAATGTATGGCTACTGTGCTTTGTAACATTTTTAAATCTGACAGCACTAAAATTATATGCGTCTCTTATAATTCAAATTATTATTGAAATTTAATTATTAAAATAAAGTGAAAAAAGGAAGGTAAAATGTAGAGCTGTCAAAAAGTTTAAAAAAGGTTGCAACTAAATCCACTCTATTGTTTTATATTCTAACATTTTTCGATATAGAGTAAATATTAATTAGGTACTTTAACTGAAAGTGACAAGGTTCAATTTCAAATGTGATTCTTTCGTTACCTTCCTTTAGCTCCGACATAAATTGAAATACATCGTAATTATCAAGGCTTTGCGACAGTACATCGCGGAAGCGGTATGTTGTTTTGTTAAATATGAATAACGACTAGAGCACATAACGTCTTTCATAGATAATAATGCAGCTTATTCCCGGTCAAGTCATGAAAATATTGTAGTACTATTAAAATAGTGGTTCATAATAAAGTTGTAAAACAGAACTTTTAATTTGGTCTGTTATTATTAACTATTAAAACAGTGGTTCATAATAATGGAGTACTGTTTTAATAGTTTACAACAGAACAAATGAAGGTTCTCTTTTACAACAGAACCTTAATTTATTTATACCTCGGTTTGAAGGAAATAAAATATTAAATGTAAAAAAAATTAGATATTTTCTTGTTTTCGTCACCAACGTGCATAACTTTTGTTGAAAACTAAAAGTATTTTTTTTTCCTATCATTTTGTGTGTAAGCTGTTCGTTTAATTAAATAACCTAGTGCTTCGAATATGCTATTGTATTTTCCATTTCGCTAGTTGTCATGTTTGTAGCAAATAGTCAGTTATTAGCAAGTGATATGAATAGTGAAATCTTCAATATTTTACCTCGCCTGGTTCGAAACTACTCTTTTGCCATGAAACTTCTAGCTGTATCGATACATAGGGCCGAACCTTAGCGTGAGCCTAAATTGGATCGCCCTGGCTTCTATCTTGCTCTGTTAGCTAGAACAAAAATGAGACCAAAGCCAACGCGATTGCTTGGATTCTTTTACAACCTTCGCAAACGTAGTTCTAAATTGTTTATAATATTTTTAATTAATCAAAAATCTAAAACTTTTATCTATTAAAGTTTAATTTGTATGGCACTTGTTTGGATTGTTGTTTTTTTAGTTGAAAATGTCAAATTTTTAACTAAACCCGAATCATTTATTGAACGAGATTTGATTAATTGATTTTTGATTTTTAAAACTGACCTAGTATATCTATCTACTCAATAGATTTAATCGGATACAACATAAGTGACTATGCTGCCTCGGCTGCTAGGTTTGAAGCTGCTGCTTCTGAAGGAGCCAGTGCTGATCCCCTTGCTTCTGCCGTTTCTACCCAGGAGATCCGGGAAGGGGAAGTTGGGGACTCCTCGGTGTCTACCGTTGAGGAAACCGTCGCCGAAAGTCGCCTGAAATGAGATAATGTTTTTTAAAGAAAATAAAGAATAAATCAACATTGTTCTTCGAAGCTTGGTATTTACGCCATCGAAAATGTATCATGTTTAGTTTTCACTTGACTATTCCACACTTTTCGTTTTGCTATATTTTGCCTGTCGGTGGAAGTGATGTAATTCGGATCCTTTGATTCTCTACCAGATCACTCATGTCAAATGTTAAATGTTACAAAGTAGCTTCTTCGTGATGCACTAGTACATCATAACAAACTTTTAATATTTTTTTACACTCATCGCATAAAAATGGTCATAAACTAGGTCCAGCAGGAACCCTATTCTTGGGCGCTCGAGATTATCTCCGTCAGTCTCACTCTCATGAAATTTCTAATAAGAGCGACTGTGACCGAGATAATATCTCACTCCCAAGAATAGAGCCCCAGTGAGTTGCTAGCACAAGATAACGGTCAATAATGGGGAAGACTACATTAAACCGGTGCTTTCTGAAACAGGAATGACCGTACGGTAGTTCCAGCTATGTGAGATAACTTCTAGATTGCCACTTTTACAAAGTAATCCAGTTTTATGAAGGTATGGTATGAGTAACTGCATACCAACACACCAAGACGTCCTCGACGAACTTCTCAGTTGTTCTTTGTGAAAGTTGTTTCTTTGTGAAAAAATGCCGTTTTTTGTTAATTATTTAACTACTTTATAGCCACAAATACAATGATCGTTTGACGGTCATAGCCATAAACGTACAATCAAGCCAATTTTGAAGGCTTTAGTTAATAGATCTAAACTTACTTAGAATAAAGCTGCCTTTGTCATTGCGATCTATTAGAGAACATCAAAACTTTTGTCCAATTTACAATTTACATTTTTTAATACTTACACCTAAAATATTCACGAAAATAGTACGTGAGTAATGAAATAACAATCTAGAATGTTTCAGAAAAGTATTGTTAATAATATATCCTACATAATTATGACCTACCTGTAATATTAATCATCTACTCCCTATGTAATATTAACAGCAAATATTAAAAATAATGAGAGTTGGCATCAGTCTACAAACAGCAATGCAGTTCAGTGAAGTTATTTTAGTTTTTTTTTAATGCGTTTAACGTGTCGCATCATAGCTTCCAAACAGCTGACCCGATTTTGGTTTAGTTTTTTTTTTGAAAGGTGAATTGATCAAAAGTGCTTTTAGTGATGATTTAAGGAATTATATTCAGCCCATTAAGACAAACAGCCCCTTTCTAACGGGTTTAAAAAATAACTTGAAGTTTACTTACATCTGGCGGTTGGAATCCGTTTAGGGTGTTGAAGCCAAACGCCTGAGACGAGCTCTGGCTTCCACCGAAGTTGTTTCCAAAGCTGCTTCCTCCAAGACTGGACGCTGAGGATGCTGCGCCGGAGACCGAAGTACCAGCACCAGCGAAGGCGGCTGCTTGGCTGCTAGCTTGGCTGCCACTGAAGCCACTGGAATTTAAAACGTAGGACGTTAATTTCTAAGAAAAATTAAAATTATTAATTTAAAAAAAATGTACGCAAAGGTTGCGGGAGTAGCAAGTCTAAGTAGTAAAACTACGAACAATCATTGCTACTATTTCTGATATTTAAAATGTCATTTTAGACTCTAAACTCTGTAAGTTTCAGAGAAATGTGACCACGTTACACGTCATATACCTAGTCCTGGTTTAGTTAACGTTCTGGAAAAATCTAAACAACAATTTTACACGCTAAGAACTTTGCTTTTTTGACAAGACATGATGGCTACAATGAGCAGACACAGCACACACACTTGAAAGTTTTGTTAAAATTCCGTCTCACTGGTTTACCTAATACTCTTCAAAGTGGGTCACATGTGGACAACTTTTAAATACGAGTGTGCCCAAATAATTGAATATTGGATTATAAATCACTTTCAAACCGCGTCAATTCGAAAATAAAACTAAACGTCAACAATAACGAGTATTTAATTTCATTAAATACCTATTCGTTGGTTACGGAAAACTAGATTAGTTACAGTGTAAGGCGCGAGCTGAATATTAATTAAAAATACTTGTGTTCGAAGTTGCATTGTAGTAGCAGTACATAATAGTGAAATATAGTGAGTTAGCTATTGGATTGAGGATCGTCTGATATTTACCTTGGACCTTATTTTGACGAAGTAAGGATCAAGGTTTGGGCTTTACGCTACACATTACATGGAGGTGGGCTATTTAAAATGTTATTTAAAATTCATTTTTTGTTACGAGTATTAAACGTTTTTGATTAAGCATGCAAGCTGATGTGTGCCGATATGGTCAAAGATGTAATGTAGGCTCTTGTTACTTGACTTCGGATTTTCAGGATGATTTCATTACAACAATTTTCTTTACCAGCAGCTGAGATGAGGTGAGATTTGATCCCCAGCCCAGACTCGTGGTAATATATTAAATATTTAATATATTTTATTATAATGAATAAATCCGCATTTTACCACCAACTCGCCTGTTGGTATGCGACGACGTGGTCGAAGATAAGGCACGCTGATATACAAGATGTAAGATACCTATTCACTCTGACTTTGAAAAGTCCAAGATTATACTCGTATCTCTCCGGGAACAAGGAAGCCGGTAGTCAGTAATGGAACAGACGGATTAGTGCTGTTTGTGGTAATACATCCATTGAGTTATTGTCTCTACAACTAGTAATTACCTTGAATTATAGTTTGTAAATTCCATGTTGTAATACATTAACAACTGTCTTTCAGATTTCGTTCAGTGAGGTTGTGTGAGTTTAGTCATGACCTGAAGGTTAACTTTGCAAATGAGTAAGAAGAGAAATCGACAAAATGTTGTGAAACAAGGACTAAGCTATTCTACCTGAAACGCACTAAAATATTTTATTACAGGCAGTAAAATGTGGAATCTTGAATTAAACCTCTTAGTTCTAATTCCAATTGGTGGTTTTGTGATCGTAAAATTGTAGCTACTAGCCGATTCAAGTATACTATAATATGATACAGATACAATGAATCTAAAAATAAATGTATTCGCTCTTCGTAATTTACTGCAACTGTTAGAATGGTTCTTAGCGTACCTCGAGTATAAAAAATTGTAAAAGAAGTAAGAACACGTAGGTTTGGTAGTTGGTGACAATCGTATGCGCGTTTATGTCTTTTCTAAGAGAAGTTACAATTTTATTGTATTGTATTACTTTGTTATAATATTCAATACTTTTATGTCTGATTTGAATCAAACATCTCATAAGTAATACACACAAGCACAAGTTTTTGTGCTTTCTTAATAAGGTAGCCAAAAAAGATGCGGACATATTCATTCCGCAAAGTTACATCACGCTATTATCACCAACTACCTAAAAGGATCTCGTGTCGCGAGCCCGACCGACAAAGTATCGTGGGCGTCAAAACCTGACCCACAACACATAATAAACATGTAGGTGTCATAACTTGACCACCGTGTCACTGACCTTCCGAAACCGTTGAACGAGGAAGACTGGCTTGCAGAGTGAGAAGCGCTGAATCCTTCACTGAAGCCGAATGAGAACGACTGAGACGCTGACTGGCTCTGCCCGCCACCGCTCGCGCTGCTGCTGACACTCGCAGTCAGCCCCCCATTCCCAGAAGGAGCCACGTTAAAGCCCCCGCCGAAATGGCGTGGTTTCACTGGTGCAGCGCGCCTCTCATGCGGAAGCAATGTGCTCGGCTCACGCTCCAAATGCTCCAAGATCGGCAGCACCGGCGGCGTGATCACCGGCTCCAATTTCCTCTCGCTCCGCTCTTCCGGGAACACGAACCCGCTCGCCGGCGCGGGGACGGCCACCTTCACCACCGCCGCCAGGCACAAACACGCGCAGATGAACCTCATGCTTGGGATTATTGGTGACACTATGCCGGTCCGAGTACGTATCTTGTTTTAATAGGGCCGTGCGAGGTCATCCGCGGTGTTGGCATGCGGCTCGCGGCGCAGCCTTCAGAAAACCCACTGTGCCGCGCCAGAGACGACATCCTGCCAGCCACCGATCCCCCCACCCAAATCTCGTCCATAAACACTATCCTATTTGATTTAATGTCGTTATTGTCCGACGAGTTTGGTGGCAACGGGAAATCTAGCGAAGTGTTGGGAAACCCAGCCGTCCTACATAGAGCTCATGAGAGGCGTTGTGGAATCTAAACACGTTAGCATAATTGCGGAAGAAAAGGGCTTAAAGTCTTTTGTAATCCAACAAACTGTTGAGTAAGGAAATGAGTCGATCGTCTATTAGTGTGAATAGTGTGGTTAGTTAGTTATTTTGGTAAATTTATTCAAAAAACTTGCTTGAAGATCAAAATGTCAGTGTGATCGTTTAATTTGCAATATCGATTTGTTTTATTACTACCGGTAAGTGTTGGAAATGTCGCGGTTCACCTGCACTTGCCCTTCGGGACACTCCCAGTGATTACAGTACTTACGACGTACGAGCGGCGACTGTCATCAAGTGCTCGTTGTGATACATATTTACTTATTCGACGCAGGGCTGTTAAAGAGTTATTCTGTAATATGATGAGTTGTATAGATATGTTGAAATTGTGTGAAACAAATTCGTTTAATAAAATATTCTCAAAAAGCCCTGTCCTGTCCTATTTTATCTTTTTTTTACTGTTATATAGATCTTTATTAACGGGTTTCATAAAACTATTTTGTTATTTATCTGGAAAGCCTGTATGTAGCTGTCATTTTTATGTATGGTTTAGAAAAAAATTTCTTGAATCAATCAAAAATTCGATTCATGTATGCAGTTCGTGTCACGGTCAATGTTTCTTTTATGCACATGAGCGCTTCTAAAGTGTTTCAAAAGCCATAAAATCCAATTTAGCACTAATCCTGGTGTAATCTTAAAAAAATCGTTCAATAATGAAAAGCTCCACTATTCCCAAAATCAATGTTTTACAGCTCGAAGCAAAGCCCCGAGCATCATCTAATTATTATTTTTTTCTGGCATAGGCTGGTATCATTGTCCAATAATCTATGTGACTGAAATTACATAAATTGTAATTACTAAACGGTAACCTAAACCAATTTCATATAGGTATTTTCTGATACACATAGTATGTAACGACAAAGACATCTTCGGCTGTCGAGATGTTATTGTTTCCAAGATTGCTCCCGCAGCCCTAATGTTCCCTTGTCCCGAGGCTGCACGTCCGTGTCACGGTCAATGCGTCAGTGGTTCGCCGCACGCGCACATCAAGCGCCCATTCAATCTGCAGTCGATGAGCGTGCCGTATGAGCCAACGCTCAAGTGTCATTACTCTTCTAGAGTATCACAATGTTTGTGTACATTTTGTGTACACTCTTGTCGTTTTTTTCGTAATTTTAAACCATTTTTATCGACACATTACAGTTGTATTTTCAGAGATAAAATCGATCCTACAAATACTTGAGTGTACGATCTTTTCGAATTCAGTTACGAACTATTCTACATTTACTTTGAACGAAGCAAATCCTGGCGAGGCGTTTCAAGTTAATAAGAATTAGTTACTTACCTATCATTATATGCCTTTTATATGCATATGCCATTTGTGGTGAGCTAATCCCGTTGTCCTGGAATTTAGACTACATCCTATAGCGATGCAATGCGGATCCATATTAATTTATCTTCATAAAAACCCACCATTCGACATTCGTCGGCATGTTTTTTTTTAATTTCATTGATTTTTATTGATGTTTTTCTTTGTGGAATGAAGTTATAGCATTTAAAAACATGTTTTTACAGTTTTCAAGCTATTAACCGCTAGGTGATTGCACTATAACTATACCTTGTAGAGTCTAGGTATCTAACTATTGGTGATTCTCTGGCCCTCAGATAAACTTATAGAAAAAGATGGAGCACTGTGTTCGATTTAGGTAAAGTCTGGTAAAATCTGGCCGTCTACTTTCACGTACATACATAAGGCGCACACATTGATACACAACTACTCTACTCGCTTGTCAGTTTTTAACGATGCGGACATTGCGCAGAGAATGTTACCAAAAACGAAACAATGAACAATCCGCAGCACATCATCGATCATAGCATATATCATGTCCGACTTCGGTGACTTCTAAAAGGGTGGCTTCAGGCAAATAGCCGCAGGCGTTATGGAAACTGACGTGGTTTTGACTCGTTGGTTTTGGTGGTTTCTTTGCAGTGCTTTATCTTTTCTTGAGCTCTAGCCGAGG
Source organism: Alcis repandata (assembly GCA_949125135.1). Classification (NCBI taxonomy): domain Eukaryota; kingdom Metazoa; phylum Arthropoda; class Insecta; order Lepidoptera; family Geometridae; genus Alcis; species Alcis repandata. Next base: position 4,956,361 of record OX421223.1, read on the forward strand.
TAAGCATAAGCCCTCTGGCCGCTTGATCTTCCATTAGAAATGGAAATTACTTATCATATTTATCAATTCCTGCAATTGAAAAGTAAAATATAGAAAACAAGAACCATATTTCAAAAAACTAACGTAGTCTGGTGAAGATTACGTAACCTTCTTAAATTAAATGAAATGTTATGTCACGGATCATAAAATTAAACATAATCAAATAATCTTAAAAAGGAGTCTAACTACATAGAAATATAATATATAATTTAGAAATACCTATCATCGATACCTTCAATTTAAATTTATACCATACGTCAATACTCGTTATGTAAAGATCACTTACGTATTAAAGTTTCTTATATGGTATCTACAGAGTTATTGAAAATTATAGGTAAATGTCTCAAACCTTTTAAGGGCAACTGTACGTCATTAGAAAACTATTGTTGTTCTACAACCATAGTTCAAAGTTTTCTATTGATAACAAAATGCTACATTTCAAATGGAGTATAATAAATTACTTATTTGAGATTATTCAGAACAAATTATATTAAAAAGTTGGCTTATAAATCAGATTATCATTATATTATACATTAAATGTTTTAAATATATTATGTTTAAAAAATATATTTGTATATAAAGTTTTTGTTATACTATCTGACATTCTTTTAAAATGTCTTCCACGCATTGTTGGCTCAGTGTATTTATTATTCATCGATCGATTTACTTTTGAATGGCAGAAAAAAAAATATAAATCATAAAAACCTAGGAACCAGTAGACCAGAGGACATCATGTTATGCAATGATCTCTGCAGTGCTTCATCTTTTTCGGTCCTGTGCCAGCCTCATCCACTGCCTTCCTGCCGCCTTTACGGTATCACAACCAGCGGGTCAAATTTGCCCTAAAAAGGTTTTATACCTTAGCCTATTGTAAACTATTGTAAATGAACCCTGTACATAATAAGCAGTTAAAGCGGCCCATTATAATGTTAACGATAACCACCACGACAGCAATGACATTGAACATTGCCTAATTCGCGACACAAGGAATGAATACGTAATGAGTAGGTACTTACTGTACTGTGAAACATTCTAGTAAACAGGTTTATCAATAGTAATTTTATAGTCTACTGGCTGCGCCACACGGTTTCTACTGGCTGCGCCACACGGTTTCTACTGGCTGCGCCACACGGTTTCTACTGGCTGCGCCACACGGTTTCTACTGGCTGCGCCACACGGTTTCCACTGGCTGCGCCACACGGTTTCGCCCGAAATGGTACAGGAATCGTTACATTTTATGGGATAAAAAGCAGTGTAGGTATAACATAATTCAGGAATACATACGAGTATGCTTACTCCATACCAAATTATATCTAGTTATACTGTTTTTGCGTCAAGTAGCAACAAACATACATACAAACTTTTGTATTAATGATATTAGTGTGATTAAGAATCGTAGAAGCTTGTTTTCTTTATAGCTTTTTTTCTGGCTAAATTATAACCAGTTGTTCGGCCGAACTGTGACCTCACGACCCCCTGTCTTCTCAATTCCTGCCCCCTAAGTAGCACGCTTGCCAATATACCTACTCTTTTTATGTCGCGAAAACAAAAGATTATGTATCCACATTTTAGCTTCGTCCCGTGGCGCGAGGATAAAATAACAAAGTGTATCCCGAAGGAGTCAAGTTTGTCTATATTTGTCAGGGGTACCGAAAAGCACATAGGCCACTTTTGTCATCATCATTACGTTTTTCATCACGCGAGTGAAATGCCGGGGTGCAGTTTGGTAACCATTAATGGTAACCATTGCAATGATAAAGACAGGTATATTTTTAGTTATTTTAGATCTGTCAAATAAAGCCTTGAAACTTGGGCCCATTAAAAATTAGATACTCGTATGTTCAATATTACGAGTATATAAAGTGTACGCTAGCAATATTGCGTTTCATCATTTCTAGACTTAATTCAAAGTATATTATGTAATATATTATGTGTTGTTATATAGTTGCATGACGTGGATTTCGTCGTCATAAGTAAATGTTACATTATCGAGAACGCGCCAAACACGTGATTCTGCATTACCATGTAGGGAAGAAAGTGGAATGTAAATTGCGGTATTTTTGCGCAACTATACACCCAATGTGTGGTTTTATATGACCTCAAATTTGTATATCCGGATATTTCTACACATACCTATTTTGGGGTCCCACTTAGCTGATTCTCGCGTGTCGCGCCCCGCAACGTCTTGCGCCTGCGCAGTGGAAGGTGGATGCGCCAACAACCGAGCCATCATCGCTAAAGCCGTTACATAAGACCTTTTAGCTTTTTTAAAAGCTATCCTGGAGGTATCCCACATTTTTTGAGATGAAGTATGTTAGAGCCATATGACTATAAAGGCTCACCGTCATGCGCATCTAACACTAAGAAAAATTTCACTTTCAATTTTACTTTGTACTTTATTAGGTGAATTCATCAGAATTTTGATGGCCATTTTTTCAGTGTACGATGCTGGAAATCCCAGACTGTCCAGTTTACCCGTTGTTTCGTTCCAAGATCTGCAAGTTGTCGAATGCCTTATCTCCGAAGGTTCTGTCGCCGAGTTACAGCATGCGGTGTTTTAAAAAGGATGCCTAAAAACATTTCTCCGGGCTGGCAAAAGATCAACACTTAGCTAGTGTTGCTGGTGTCCATGGGCGGCGGTTTGTTTACCACCAGATTGAAAGACAGCTTGTGACTTTTTTTCTAATAAATACATGATGAAAAACGTGTCCGGATAGCCGGATAGCCGGACACGTGATTCGTCATACGCTTGCTAAAGATCAATTTTATAAATGGAAGTAGGACAATCAGAATGACAAATCTTTGTTCAAATTAAAATTTCGTTCAAACCTTCTAGCTAATACGTAGCTGACTGAGAACAAACACGTTCCGATATAAATTTCCGCATTGTAATATAATATAATGTGAGTTATACATATTTACTACGTAGAATAAAATTACACAGGTGTCGCGTTTTAAATAGCGTCTATCTTTTGGAATAAATTAAACAAGAACGCCGTAAAATTGGCGGAACTCTGGCAAATTATTATTCGGGCAAAGACTTATATTTTACTGTGTTAAGACCGGGCCATGTAAACTTTTATATTGGTATCAACTCAGTAGGTACATAGTGTCACCTAATTAGTGTGTTTAGTCTAACAGACCGCTGCTTGTTAGAATTCCCAAAATCGCTTACCCAAAAACCACATTGTATGGAGTCAATAGCTTATCTTTTGGGTGAGATAGATAGAGGCCACCCTTTGGATTATATTTTGAGTCAGAAGTCAAGTTTAGGTGCGAAGTTTTACCCCAATTTCGTTTGTAATCAGAGCGACTCGCACAGCGGCGTAGCAGCAAGTATTTGTAGTATAAACTATGTAACGTTATTAGTAGATTTTAAGAGCTTGCGCTCATTTTCAAGCTCTTAACATACTAGAACGCAAATTTTCAGATGGGCCTATCTTTACTTTTAAAATCTTTGTATCTGGCATTTTTGGATGCTCAGCTAAGTATCCAAAATGTGAATGAACTTTATTTAAAAAATAATATAATATCTTCTGAGAAATGGAATCATACATGCTTACCTCATTTAAATAAATTCGGGGATTTTAAAGCGAGGTATACATTACAGTTACTTGTTTGTCAATGGCTATAAAATATATACCTAACCATAAAAAAATATGTTAATAAAGTTAAATAAAAAGTATATAAAATATTTTGGCGAATGAGGAAGAAATAACTGTATGTATATACTGCCAAATTGAAACATATCGACAAAAATATCGCCTGTTTTTCAATTTATTAAAATGTTGCAGTCAAAAAAAAAAAGCCAAAACAATTTTTCTTTAAAAGTAGGTACTACCTACATTATATCGGTAGAGCGCTGTACCGAAAACCTTATTCTTATTCTATTCGGTCTTTTAAACTCATACCGTACCGTGGTAAGATATCTGCGTAAAATCAAGTAACTATACTCAAACATGTAAAATAGTAATAGATTTATTTATTTATTTATTTATAACAGCAATGCCAAGGCGTATGATAAGTCACACAAAAATAATATAGTATTAAAAACAACTATGTCCAAAACAGAATCCCAACAATACGCGTCATTAGATATATGTATAAGCAATTGTAATGTTATATAATCTTAATATATATAAATCTCGTGTCACAATGTTTGTCCTCAATGGACTCCTAAACCACTTAACCGATTTCAATCAAATTTGCACACCGGGTGCAGTTCGATCTAACTTAGGAGATAGGATAGCTCACATCTCAATTTATAGTAAAAAAACATGAAAAATTAGAAAATTTAAAATACTTATACCTACCCTAGAGCGCTTTGGACAGTGTAAACTTTTATAATGTAACTTTTGACATTTGACATAGAATTGACGCAATGGCTTTTGACAGGACAACGTCTGTCAAGTCAGCTAGTAATTTTATATAAACCATAGCAACAGTAAGACATTAGAATAAGTAATTAGGCAGTAGAGTAAGTTTATAGGTTAAGGTATGGTGTTATCAAATTTTCTTGATAGTTTAATCCTTAACATACGGGGTGTCAGTTATGTTGTGTGTGGGTTATGTATTTTCGGAAATGTAGGTAGTTTTTAGTATGTACTTATTTGAATGTATTTCTAAGTATTTATTATTATTATTTTTTATGTAGGTTTATATGAGTATTCTTCAATATTGCACACCCCGTTTTTATATTTTTTATCTATCCTCTCCATCCTAAGGTTGCCTGGAAGAGATCGCTCTTAGCGATAAGGCCGCCAGTTGTTGCACTAGTTTTAGGTGCTTTAATCCTTTTGTTTGTAATTTATGGTGTGAACAATAAAGAGTTTATCTATCTATCTATCTATCAGTTAAAATAAACAATAAAGAAAAATCTTCAAAGAATCGTGTTCTCTATACCAACTTCAAATTAGAAAACAGATGCAAACTTCGTGTTATAAAACCACGTTTACGTTCAAGGCGTGGTATGACGTCACACGTTCACGGCAAGACATCGCAGGTGCATCTGTAAATAAGGACTCAGGTGGATAAAAATAGAGCGAAACTAAGGAGCGATGGGGATAAATCTGTCTGGGAACGTATTATGTTTGAATTCTTAAGGAATCAACCCCACAGCAAAATAGCTTATCCTGGGTAAAATCATAGAAATTATATTAATGACATCCGTTAATATCAACCTCAATGTTCCAGTTGGATCACGGAAGAAACCACTGGGCACGGCTAGTATTATAAGTTAAAAAAAATTTAAATTCGTTCAGAAATTTAAAATATTACGATTATTGGAGTAAAGTAAATATTAATTAACCGTCACTTTAATTGTTATGAAAATAATTTATAACTAGCTTTAGTATTTAACAACTTCTTAAATAATCAAATTGAAAATAAGAATGTAAATAGGAATTTTATATTATTTACTCGTATTTCTTCCATCTGTTTTGGAACAAAGCCTTTTTTCTGCGTGCCGTCTTCGTCACACGTAGCACAAGCTTATTGTTCCATTTTATTATCATATGTGTTCGTATTAATGCCGATTTAGGCAGTAAAGTATGTCTGTTATTGTCTGTGAAAATGATAACGCCTGAAAGTCAAAACAAATTTCTCATAAAAGTATTCAGCAGACCTAGCAGCCTAAGTGCACAGATTAGTAAATTAGTTACTATAGTTTTAGCCTTCTTTTGTTTTAGACCCGATAACCACTGCTTTAACGAGTAAAAATGTCTTTAGGGTCAATACACATCTGACGGAAAATGCGTCGCGTACTATCGCATACTATACTCGATGCACTACCGCATCATCGGTTGAGTGTGAAAGGTTGGATGTTTTATTATACATTTCTCTGTTCTGGCGTTACGCGACCGATAATACGCGACGCATTTTCCGTCAGATGTGTATCGACCCTTAATATCATTATACTGGCAAACGCAAAATAAAACAGACAAAGTCAGACAGACAGATCAGATCAAAAGATGATTTACTACCTCTATAATAAGACATTAGGCCCAAGTTTGAAGGCATTTTAAGACAGATCTAAACTAACTAAAAATATATCTGTCTTTATCATTGCAAGCCATTAGACAAGGATGCCTATAGTTTTAGAAAATTTAGATCTGTCTTAAAAAGCCTTCAAAAAAGCCAAAGCTCAAGCCAAGATCAAAGCCTTCAAAAGTAAATAATAGGCCCAAGGCTTACGAGTACAATTGATTTTTGAATACGTCAAATATCAGTGGTTGTATAAGATCATTAACAGATTACGCCACCAACGCTTAGTTGGTTGAAAAACACAGCTCAGACATTTCATGATGAGTCACAAAGGTAACAAACAGCAGCCTAATTGGAGCAAGGGGTCAACCATGATCGTTGTTCGTGCCTATGTGGGTTCAAATCCCATCTATTGTCATAATTTTGAAATGTCTGCCTTAACATTTAAACTAGATTATTATTTGTAAGACTAAAGACTAAAATTTTAATTCGTGTCTTTGAGCGGGGCGGTTACTGTATGAATTGATCACACAAGTTTGTTCAGCTTGAAGTGCTTAAACACAATAATGTATGAAAAATACTTAAATGAATATTTTAATGCACGAATTCCAGTTTGAGCTCGACAGTTGGTCAACACTTACCAACTATACTGAAATTGGAACTGTGACTGGAACTTCGCCAAAAATGGCGTTCCTGAAGATTTTGGTTGCGGTCTGCGTGCTTGCTGTCGTGGAAGGTATAATGTGATATTTTATAATTGGTCATTTTTACATAAAAATGAAATAGCGATTTTAGTAGCGAGAAAAATAGTAGTAAACAAGTCATTTTAATTAAGACGCTTAGCTAGCCCGAGTCATAGACATATATGGATATAAGTGCCCAAGTCTACGTCTATAAGTGTTCCATCGTAGACCTGATCATTGCTGACCATTAAAGGAAAAAAAAAGTTGATGGTAAAATGGATTTTATGCACGAGTTATACACTCAGATTTTCAGTTTAATTGCGAGGAATTGGAACAGTTTTATTGTAAGTAATATCTTGTTAGTTAAAAATAAAATAAAATATATATTATGACAAACAAAACCTCTACAAATAACGTTCGAAGTAAACATTTTGAAGCATTAGTGCCTAAATAGCTGAATTTTATGCACTTTTATAATCCTTAGTAATTTTCCTTGCTGACTTAAGGAATAACACACATGGACCCATTTGTTACCCACCTAACTATTATTATTATTCTTAACCCAAAAAGACCACCATTATGGTATTTTTTTTTGGGAAAAAAAGTTCAAATAATGTTCATCAATTTTACGCAAATGTGAGTTTCATAGACGCATTTAATTTTGTTTATTTGAATACTTTTTAACATAAGATCCAATACCTTTATGAATAATGTTATTTCTCTTGTAATTGACCAAGAACTTATTTCATTCAATATTTTCATTATTGTATCTTTTATACAATACCCACTACTTGAGGCGTATTTCCTGAAATTCGTCTTTGCACGTACATTGAACACTTGTTCAAATACAGTAGTATAAATAAACTATTATTACGCGCTTATCTTTAAGTTGATGTAACAAATAGGCATTTGTTACATCATCATCATTATCAGCCTAATCGCCAACTTATTATTTTAAACGTAAATATGTTTCAGCCTCTATAAAAGTTTCTGATCAAACTTTACCTATAGCCAAACCGTTGATCTTAGTCCTCGCCTGCGCGGTACAGAGGCGCGGGGGGGGGGGGGGGTATGACGGCTCGGGGGACTGAGAGGACGGCGCGGGCGCTCAGATAAACAGAGAGAGGACTAAGATAAACAGTTTGGCTATAAATACCTGCCCCCTAGCCAAGTTGCAATTCCATAATCGAAACGCTATAGAAAACTAAGATAATGTTAATGGGGAATGACATTTCTGAAATCTATTTATAGATTCTATATTCCCTTATAGAAATGTCGCTCCCCTACATTCTCATAGTTTTCTATAGCGTTTCGATTATGGAATTGCAACTTGGCTAGGGGGCTGGTTTGTTTTTTTGCCAACCGTATCTATTCGTTTTTCGAACTAAACAATATTCATACAAAAATGTTTTCTAATATTTTTTTACAGGTCACTTCAATTACTTTCCCCATTTTGGAGGGTTTGGAGGGTGAGTACTTATTACTTAATCAAAAAAGCTTGTCTACTAAAGTTTATATAAAATAAAAATAAGTTTGTTTGTATGTCTGTTTGTCTTCTATTATCATGTTCAGGCAAACCAACCCGGGTGAAAATTTGTGTTTCCAAGCCGGAAGACCAAGCAGCACCATGTTGAGGCCACAACAAAATTCATGAACATACCTCTGTTCGTTTACTAATTGATACTTTAGTAATTAGGTCGAAATAAAGTATATGAAAGTATTATATATTACAGAGAAATATGTAAGTTATAAGCTTACCTATAGCTTACATATTTCTATGATAGTAATACGAGTATATCAGTAGATTACTTACTTTCTTGTACTTAATATCGTCGGCAACATTGCCAAATCAGTATGTTTAATAACATTTGTGATATATTCTGATCCAATACCGCATAGTTGTATACGAGGTCTTCAGGCGGCCTAGCTCTGGCACCAGCGCTAGCCACTTGGCGAACTAAGAACTTATTAACTTACCGCAATCCTATACTTAGTAAAACTCATGGTCATATAACTAACTAACACAAGACTTGTTTCTGTTACAGATTCCCGCCACAGGTAATTTCAAACACACGCAACACAACACAAAACCATGCACGTAATTAGTTCGTCTTTGTGAATGGGTTTACTTTGCTTTTCAGGTGTCGTTCTTGAGACCTCTACCGATCCCTCAGCCTCTGCGCTTCATCCCGCCGCCTCCTTTCAACCAACTTCCTCTAGCACCGCTATTCGGTAATAATTTCGGATTCAATTACCCCGGCCCTATTATCGATGATCCTTTTATTAATGAACCACTTCGACGTCAACCAGAAAGGTTCATTGAACCGTTTGAAAACATAGACTTTGATCGAGGTGGCAGCTTCAGCGGGTTTACTGTGTCGTCAAAAAAAGCCGGAAATGGTGTCGTGACGGTCGTCACGACCAATGAGAACGGGGACACACAGACATGTGAGTATAAACTTTGCTTTTTTTTATGTTTTGAACTCAGTTTTTCAAATTATTACATAACATATAAATCAACGCAAGTCTTTAGAATTGGCCGCAATATTAGTAGATAAATATTGAAACCGAACTAAATCTAATAATGGGGCCAAGTGTGAGGCTTTATTAGACAGATCTAAACTGACTAAAAATATTATCTGTCTTTGTTATTGCAACCTATTAGACAAGGATGTCCATACTTTTAGAAAAAAACTATCTGTCAACTAAAGCCAAACTTGAGCACAATATTAGATTTAAGTAGTTCGGTTTCATTCTTTATCTACTAATATTGCGGCTACTTCCGAAGACTTGTGTTGACAGAAGATTATTAAAAATAAAGCTTTCTTTATCGTTTCGGTCTATGAGACAAGGACATCGACAATTTAAGTCTTCAGAACCAGCTGCATTCATTTAAATATTTATTTATTATTTTTATATTTATTTAGCTTTTATTTTGTTACAGTCATAAGCCCAGCATCACCGCAAGGAGGCGGTAAATTCTTTAGGTGAAAGTTCTAAAATAATACTATTTTAACGTAATATTCTTTACAAAAATAATAATTAAGAGGAAAGCAAGTGAAAGTGTTCTTCAGTGAAACATATTCCTCTCATAATATTTTTATGTAATTAAAATATTACTACTTTGCGCTCAAATTGAAAACAAGATATTCAAAAAGCTCATTCATATTTATATTTTGGGTTTTTTATGATATTTCAGAGTACATCCGAAATCGTCCGTACCGGAGCCGGTAAGCTACCTGCAATAAATCACTGATAAATCACACTACAAATGATAATTAAAAAAACTCACATATAAACCTAACTAACTATCAATTTATCTAACACAAGCCTTTCTTTGAAATAAAAAATACTAAGCAAGTCTGTCAAAAAACGTTGAACGAATACGAGTATATACTACAAACTATATAACAAGACTAAGTATAGTTTATCTAAGAATTTTGGCACGCGGAAGAAATTTCAAAGACACGGGTTTCTCACCCACTACAAATATATAAACTTTACCTATTCATAACATTAATACATAATAATAGAATATAAGTATAGAATACGGATATTGATAAAGGGAGTCCAGGCAGGATATTCTTGATTCTTAACAGAGGTACGGCCGCTTCACTGGGTTTTTCCTCTGAATCCACGTTGAAGTGGCCTAAGTAGGTTGCGGTGGTGAATGGGCGGCACCGCAACTGAGGCGGACTGCAGTGTCGTATGGGAAGCACTGCAGCTGTAGGGTAGAGGCTGCGGCGGGAGAGGACTGTTGGTGTTGCGTGGAGCCACTTCTGAGGCCTTAACGGAGTCACCACCATTTGATGGCGAACGTGGTGGGGCCGCAAGGGAAGATGTGTGTCGGTGTGGCGATGACCTTATTCTTTGTGGCCGACGTTGCAGGTGGGGGCCCACTTTATCTGACCCGTCGCATGGGGCAGGCCGCCACTAGGGTGGAGACTCCCATATAGCCACCGTGCCGGCCCCGGGACCGGTGGTATCCATAAAGGATTTACCCTGGAAAAAAAGTACATTCTTAATTATATCATTTATTTTTTTGCAGCAAGTTTTTGAGGTGCCCGAGATGCTATTGCCTAAGCCTAAGGTACTGCTTTTTCTATTTATTTCTAAAATTATACCTTCTACATTTCATCTATATTATTTTCGTTAAGGGTTTTACGCATAGGAATTTCATTTAAAACATTATGTATGATGCATCATAAGATAAAATATACTATATGTTTACAGAGTTATAAGGAATACCAAGCCGAAAAAGGCTCTTAAGTAATCATCATTACGAACAATTATGGGATCAACCCCAATAACGAGAAAAAAAGACAGCTGTTCCGGAACAAAAATTCAATGACACTCGACAAAATGGAACAGCTAATATTTTTTTCACAATGTTTGGGTTGGTCCTATAAATCAACGTTGTTCAAAATGATCCATACTATGAGCCTTTTTGGGATTAGCATACCCTTTTCTTGTAACCCTGTGTTATGTGTATTTTGATCTTTCGGAAGATAAGAGTGAAATTCAAACTAAAGTTCAGATGGCCCAGAGATTGAATAAATTTGATTGATTGATTGACTCTGAGGAGAGCTTGTAGATTTCATCAGATATAGTATCTTTGTCCTGTGTACGTTCAATGTATTATTAAAAGTGTCCTAAGATTTTTTAGTATGGTACCAGCTACCTATATTCGCCGTGTGTGAAACCCTTATCATTTTTTATATCATATCTTTCATATTTTCTTTATCTTCGCTTTAAACATTTTCGTTAAACTACCGCAGTTCCACCCGCAGTTTCGACCGGATGCTATCGAAATTCGCTACTGATCATCAAGTTAAGTAAGATTTTTCAATAAATCTGAGTGTAATGCAAACATGCTTGTTTTTGTGTATTTTTGTCGTTTGGAATTTATTTTGATATATTTTTTCCACATACAGGGTGACTGGTTAGACACTTTAGATATTCTAGGTTATCATAGTACTCATAATTATAAACAACTTTTACTACGGGACCATCCCAAAATTCGCGAAAAAAAAAACAGCTGTCCCATAGAAAAATGTCAATGACACTTGACAAAATATATGGAACAGCTGATTCTTTTTCGCGAATTCCGAGTTGGTCCCATAGTAATAGTTGTTCATAATGATATAATCCTGTATTTTTCCCATATTTACCAAGTAAAACCGAATGGTGTGGTAATGCTTAAACAGTCTATGCCGAGACTGATCTTGAATTCACCCCGCAAAGTGTCCTTACTGTCAGCATTTTAGATTACAAGTTATCACAAGTTATTACATACCTAACTTACCCAAATACAACTCCAAAAGTTTATCAAGTATTTAGTGACAAGCGAAATCAGTGAGCACTCAAAAGAGTACGAAAAATTAATATTTGGGTTTTGTACCTTTAGTAAAATACGTTTTTGATGAGGATTTTGATATTTCGAACTGTGATATAGAGATACATAATACACATACATACACGCTTTGAGATATTACCATATCTTTCTGTAACACCATAACAGAAACAGGAAGAAAAAAGCTTGGTAGCAGACTTCGAGAGAAAATTTAGATATTTTGCGGCGCAGGGCGTGTGAAATTTAGATATTTTGCGGCGCAGGGCGTGTGAAATTTAGATATTTTGCGGCGCAGGGCGTGTGAAATTTTTTTGGTGGTCGAAAATATGTTTTCGGTGGGCTTTGGACAAAATTCTTAATTTATCGAAGTTGGGAAAATTATACTTATTCATCGTCGTGTTTTATCTACCTAGTCTGTAAATATACAAGGTATATTACTATGTTTTTAACTATGAAATCGTGAAAAATAAGAACCAGCTGATCAATTAAAAAAATAAAGTCGAATTGAGAACCGTCTCCTTTTTGGAAGTCGGCTTGAAAAATGTCATTTACACTTAACAAAGTGCTATAATTTGAATACATATTACAAACATATTTAATATTTTATTACAGTACAAATGATAAATATAAAAAATACAAAAACACATTTTGTTTAAACTGGATAAAAATATGGCATTTAGAAATAAAAATACTTATTCTTGACAATTTGATCGATTTCACGGTGATTTTCATAGGTCTCATTGTAAAAATGCTTCTAACGATTAGGAAGACAAGCAGTGGGATAAAAGAGGCTGTAGATCATGGATGATGAATTACTGCATTTTTGTAGTACATAACAACTGTCTTTGCTTTTGGCTTAGTAAACCCGTTCATATATTATGTACTTACAAAATACAAATAAGATTGTTTACTGTTGTTTTGTGTTCGTTCGTTCGTTCGTTTGGTTTTGTGTTGCTGTTGTTTTAGGTAACTATTTATTATGTAAGTTAGCGGCCCCTAACTTAATTGTCTAGTTAAAAATGACAAGAAATGATTACACTGATTACTTTGTTGTAAGCTGTCGGAAGACTTAACTTACGGTAAACTTTATACCGAGGTTACCTTGGATACCTTTTGATTTTTAAAGCATTAAAACCATACCGGGTTATAAGGAAAGGCTAAGCCAAAAAGAACTCAGAGTACGCATCAAGACGAATAACTTTTACTACGGGACCAACCCTGATACCGCGAAAAAAATCTGCTGTTTCATAGAAAAATGTCCCTGACACTCGACAAAATGTATGGAACAGCTGATTTTCTTTCGCTATTTCATGATGTAGTAAAAGTTGTTCGTTATGAGCCCTTTTCGGCTTGGCAAACCATTTCTTTATAACCCTGTATAAAAAGGTGGCCAGTCATTAAAAAGCCACAACGTACTTGTAGAATAGGCTCATTCCTAGTTGTCACCGTTTTATACTTAACTGTATTTTCTCTTCCAGTTTCCCAAAATCCCGCCGATCGACTTGAACGCCAAGTCATCAAAGTTCAACAATTTCAAAGCACAAGCCGTGGGCAGCACCTTCCAAATGACAAGCAAAACTGGTGAAAAACCGAAATTTGTCGCTGAAACGATCAGCTACACCAACGACAATGGAAAAGTTGATAAAAAAGTGTCGAAATTTGAAAATTGAAATCAATTAGCGATTTCTTCAATAGATTGTAAGGTTTTCTTGAATATTTTGCACTCAATTGATATTGTTCGCACTTTATACATTTATACATTTTGGTTGTGGTCGAGTTTGGGTTACAGACATATTTGGGATTTCTATTATGTTTAAATGCTTTCAGAAATTAAAGATTGGATTAGATTTAAAAGAATACGAGTAGATTCCCCTGTCTTCATCAATCTCTACTTTTGTAATTACTTTTATTTCAATAAAATTTTCGTTACATTATGATAATAAATATGAAAATTAAAATGTAATTAAATTAAAAACTAAACCAATAAAACTAAAATAAACTAATCTAAAAGGCCGCTGCCTTTTGTAACTGTACTCTAGGTAGGTAAATCACAGGGGAAATATTTTTTTACTGTTTTATTTAGTTTTGTCGTCGTCGTTCCTTTTGATTGGCTGTCTTTGTAATGTTTTAACCGTGGTGATCATCGTAGTTGTTGGCTCGATTTTTCAATTTTCAATATGTTTTTGACCAGCACAATAAAATTATTTTATGTGTACTTAATTACAATAAATATTTTTCTACTGCCACCAAGTACTTTTTATTAATTGTCATGGTACCTTGTCGTAAATTATAAAAAAACGAATCTACATGAAAAATAAGTCAGCTTGATGATCCAACTATATTTTATATGTTAAGTAACTAGGCTGTCCTAGAAATGACCTTACTGAATACCTACTGAAAGCAAAAAAGTTCAGAATTTTAGAACTCAATTTCAGAAATAAAATGCGTTTTGCTATAATTTTATTAAAAGGAGCTCACTGTGCTCAGTTTATACTTTGTGTGTGGATTTGCGAGTATTTGCTACCACGTACTATGTACTACTAAACTACTAAACTGATTTCAATAAAAATTGGAATATAGCTTACACCCTGGATCTGCCTGTCTGGTTTCACCGCGCGGTTGAAACAAATGCTAAGTATTGTGAAATACAGAAAAGTTTATTGGTATTAAAAAAATCGCAGAAAAAGGAATAATAAAACACTGAGAACAATGTATACACAAAGACTCTAATCTAACACAAAACCGATCAAAAGTCAGAACTGTACACAACTAATGCTAGTTTTGCGTTATGTTTGGTTTTGTTTTGTTTATTGTTTTGCTAGTTTTTGTTTGTTTTGTTTTGGGTTGAAGTAAACATACATATATAGTACCTATGTAGGAGCTATGTACCTATTTTTATTGCATAACCCAATAATATACATAATTATAAAAGATTGAACCTAGCTCATAGAGTATTTTATTGATAAATACAAACCAAGCAGTCTCTAGATATCGCTTTATTAGCCTTACTGAATACGAAGAGCAAAATACACCTCTTTTTTAAAAAAGTAGCGCCTTGCTATATCTATTTTATTAACCGACTTCAAAAAAGGAGGAGGTTATCAATTCGTCTGTATGTTTTTTTTTAAATTTTTTTTTTATGTTTGTTACCTCATAACTTTTGACTGGGTGAATCGATTTTGATGATTATTTTTTTATTAGAAAGCTGACCAGTCCAGTTCTGTTAATGGTATCCATAAGAAAACCATATAATAAGTCTTAAATTTGCATTAAGTACGTGCGCGAGAAATAGATGAATAACTCAATAGTCGGTTTTTTGAAGTCGGTTTTTGTTTTTTGTTTTGTTATGGAGCTAACTCTGCTCAGTTTATACTTGCAAGTCGTTCGCCTGATGGCTAGTATCACATGATTTTTGAACTGAAATAGTTCAAGATCTTGTGGTGAAATGTACTACGCTCATAACCCTGGTATAAATAAAAATAAATAACAGGCGGTTTATTGAAAAACAACATTTCGCAGCATACGGCTAGGTCGGTGACAGCTTTTACCGAGAACCTAAATTGAATCTCCCAGGATTTCAGGCTCACGCTAAGAGTTCGCAAAACAGCTCCAACACGTCAGCCGACGAACTTCTGAAATTGATTTGAATCAAAGATATTTAGAACTATGAATAATGGGTTGATTACCTGTAACGAGTACAGTGGCGAGACAATAGATGAGCATACACAGCCGAGCAAACAAATCGTGGTTCTAGTGACTGTCTCGCCTCGCCAACTGTTAATACAAACCGAGGACTCGGCCGAGGGCACTGTCTCGCCTATGTACTCGTTACGTGTAATCAATTAGATTTAGTCAAATTATTGGACGATTTCGAGAACATAATGTATGACATCTTGTCATATGCTTGTCTCATATTCTTGTCTCGACACAATCTTGACAGTTTATTTGAAACCAAATGTTTCAAAAAGAGTGGCATTTCTCTTGAAACATCCGGTATTGTAAAATGAAATGAAAGACCACTGACTCACTGCTGCCTGACAAGCCTATATGGTTTGAGTAAAATATGTAAAAGACAGAATACATTATTTATTCGCAATTGATGGTCTCATATAAAGTTAACAAATGAATCACATTTTTCTTGATATTCGTAATTACTTATAACATTATTCAGACTCAAAACAAGAGGCGTATGCATACGTCACTGCAACTGTCGTTTCGACTTTGTTTTATTTTTCTTCGACTTCACGTGTTTCTGTAATATTCCATGAATAAAACAAAAGAACTAGCTAACAATTTTGAGTAACAGTCAAGCGACATTTAAATGACCGTTTCTAATAGATGAAAAGATTTTTCGGAAGCTGTCGCTTGCAATAGGCAGGAAAAGAGTAAGTTATATGATTGGGGTTAAACAGACCACTCTCAAACTAGCATTTTATGGCAAACTAATATCTTGCGGCTCTTACTTATGTCTAGTCTACACAACAACTTGACCAAGTTTTGCAAGGCTTTGCTAGCAACAATTATAAAAAGATGCACCCTTAATTGGTTTCTTTCTTTTGAAATTTTTTATTTCGTATTTGTAATTGATTAGTTTCATATAATACACAAAAACATTAAGTGTGAAGTCGATTAATTTTTTAAACTCAAAAATTGTATTTGTCTGTTCTACTTGTCTGTTATTTTCATGAACCAAATACGCACACTAAGGAAAAATCACTTCCAATATAATTTTACATCTCAAAGTTTTGTTACTTATCGACTCCTAGACATCACAATGTGTTTGCAAGCACTGTCGTATAAAATCTTTTGAAATCTTATATCATCAAGAAGTATAAATAAAAAGCTTGTAATACAACTGTGTTGTGAATTTAAAGTTTTTTTAGAACATTTTATCAGTGTAACACTGAATAATAATATTTTGTTTAATAAGGTTCGATTACTAATTCCAATTTACCCCATCTTACTCCAATTGATGAACATGTACAAAAGTCACATAGATTCAGTTCCAAGGTTACATTTTCTTGGGCAATATATAGCTGCTGTTCTAGCAATTTCAGATTCAGTATCTTACTGAAATTTGAAGTTCCACAAACTTTGTAAATTGTAACAAAACAAGTTAGAAAAAAAAACATGTCTAAAATAACAATTTTAGTGGTTGTAGTCGCCGTAGCACTTTCAGCTGAAGGTAAGCTTATTATAATTACTCCCTTTTTACCGACTTTAAAAAAAGGAGGTTGATAAATAATATGAAAATTATAAATAAGTTACTAGTACTAAGTTTTGGACTCGAAAAACTAACGAACGAATAAAACAATCTTTTCCCCTTCAAGATAAACACATAAGGCCTTCCTTCAGATTCAGTTAAATTTATTGAACAACAGCTGATACATTGTAATTTATATGCATAATCAGTTAACCCTTATCGAGCATTCAAAATTAAAATTTACTGAGTTAAATATAAAGTTATTAATTATTTTAAAATAATTATAATAAACAATGTCTAATACTATTTTTGATTCAATTACTTATAACGATTTTTTAAAGTTAAGTGATGGTAGTTAGTACTGCGCTCTACATTTTTGTATTGCGTAGGTACACGTTTACATTTCGAAGTGAGGCCCATAAAGCTTATACCCTAACGCCGATTTGCCCCGTTGCTTCGCTCGATCACTGAAAATTTGTTTTTTTTTGTTACAGCTGGACCTCTACCCGAATTTTGGTCTCAGTAAGTATACAAACACATTATCAAATAATCCATCTGATTCTTACCATACTTTATGTGCTTACGAGTGATAGTAGATAAATTCTTAGGAATAGTATTCTTAGCCAAAAAGGGCTCATAGTACTAATCATTTTGGACAATTTTTTATATGGGACCAACTCGGAAATCGAGAAAAATAAATCAGCTGTTCCATATATTTTGTCGAGCGTCATTGACATTTTTATACGGAAAAGCAGTATTTTTTTTCTTGATTTTCAGGTTGGTCCCATAGTAAAAGTGGTTCATTATCTTGAGTACTATGAGCCAATTTTGGCTTAGCATATCTTTTCTATATGACCCTGGATATGTATTATGTATATATTTAATTTATTATCAGCCCGGGTTGTCCTACTGTAAGGCAAAGTTCTCTCTTCCTTCTTGCAAAAGCAAAGGTCTTTATTTTCTTACATTTAAAAAATAATTATTACATCTTAACAGAGCGTTACAAACTAGGTAAATTTTAAGATATTTGAAGACTTCGAGCTCTTAGAAAAACATAGATTTACTAAACATAGATTTTTATGCAAGCAATCAGCAAGTATCTACTTAACCTCCAAAAATAATTGCTCAAGTACCCACAATCCTGGCAAGGAAAAGGGGATTACGTTTGTATGAAGATAATGACAAATCCTTTCTTCTAAAGGTACGTTTCAAGAAGATCGGTTCTAAAGTATATTTGTTGTTTCAATTTAATAATTTCTCAACTGTTATGATCATTGAGACAATAATAAAGAGAAATAATAATTCTGTGACTAGGAAACCTATTCTGTGTTTATTAACATACTTACTACATGAACGTTTAATCTTACGACATAAATAATAGCTAGCCTATTGGTTAATCAAGATTATAAGCTACCTCTATACCAAATTTAATCCCAAACTGTACAGCCAGTTTTGTATGTTTACCTAAGTAACAAACATCCAAAACACTAAACATTAATTAAATAATTAGGAAATGTATGTCGTACTTTCTAACCAGTGACATCAGTGTTTCTAGCTAAAAACAAATCCAAAAACTGATAATGTAACAAGGTCAATGAAACGTATCATATCAGATTATCTAACCGATATTTTTCCTGGTTCCAGATTCCAAGGCTTTCCAAACATTCCAAGGTTCCCAAGCTTCCCAAGCACTGGTAACTTCCAAACCAGCAACGGGCAAAGCTTCATCCAACACTTCTCCAGCTCGAATGATGGTACAGGAGAGGAATATCATGGAGCTGCACTTCTCAGTCAGACCGGTCCGAATGGAATCACCAAGATCATGAAAATTACCGATGATAATGGTAATGTAGAAAAACAACAGTTCACCTTACCAGTACATGGTAATAATTAATCACAGGAGACAGTAGACAACTAAGTAGACAGCTCTGGTTTACGCCTCAACTATTCCGAGAAATACGTAGTTTAAAGAACGTTTTCGAGTTTTGGATGTTTATATAGATTTAGTACTATAGCAATTGTAGAATGTAACGGTGAAGGTTTTAAAATAAATGAAGATTTTAAAGTTTTTTTTTAATTTTAAAACTAAGTGTTAATAGGATCCAATACCTAATTCTTTCCTTAGTATTATTTTATTGTGATATTTATTTTGAGGGAACCGACACGACAGGTACACCAGGCCATCTATAGTAAAACACACATCTGTACCTACTAGGTGTGTGTTACTATGGATATGGGTGTTTCCTGATATATATAATCTGGGTGTCTTCAAGTCTCCGAGTGGGTGTTTCCTGATAGATATAATCTGGGTGTCTTCAAGTCACCGAGTGGGTGTTTCCAGATAGATATAATCTGGGTGTTTTCAAGGCGCAACTGAATCGGTCTCCTTTAGGCAAGCGTGCTCCATCGTAGATGGCATCGATGATCAGGCAAGATGGCGGTCAAACGCAAGCCTATTAGTAGGATTCCAATTGAGCACTACTTTAAAAACTTTTTTGTTATAAAATCATTCCAAATTTGCGGCAAACGGTCAGTCTGATGGTAAGCAATCTGCTATCTATCTGCACTGCTACACTACACATCTAGCATTGTAGAGTTGACGATGCTTTGTCAGCCAGAGAAAAATGTTCTAGCCAAGTGAAAAACTTAGGTGGAGCACGAGACTATACAATTACTCGTGCTCCATCTATATGCAGAATTAATTAACTAACTATACCAAGGACCCCAGTAGGCCTAGCATGGGCCGTTGACAGGCTTTCTTTCCCTGTTTTTATCCGTGCGAATATGTGACAAAGCTAGAATGTTTCACTCTTTGGAAAAGCTGTGGAAATAGAGTTTATCCACGTTCCGTGCTTGGCTTGCAGGCATGCTTTCTGAATTTAGGGAGCTCGGCTGGTTCGGGTAAGCTGGCAGAAGGGGCAATGCAAAAAACACCCCAAGCGGGACTTCAGTACAGATCGTATTACCCCCACATAATGCAGTTTTACCCATGGCACTACTGGTAGTGTCACGGGAAATAGAAATCTCCCATGACACTATTAGTTGTGTCACGCAGTAGTGTCAAGGGAAATGGAGGGAATTAGAATATGTGGAAAACTCAGATGGAGCACAAGACTCAAATTTTTTTCAGACCTCGGTTGTAATCTTGTTGTTGTAAGGTACAAATTACACAGCGTGAAGTGTCAGTTATTACATAGGTTTTGCGCAGCTGTCACAGCATCTTCCATGTAAAAAACTCTTAGGTCTCTTTCAGGTCAGCCTCTTTAGTTATATTTTAATATTAAAACGAAGAATTAAAACATTTCTCTACGTAAATTTCCTACATTGGAGCTTTTCTAAAATTGTTGTTCCAACAATGTAATAACGTTTTTGATAGATTGTAAGTTTAGTGTTAAAAGAGTGTGGTACCAGTAGATATGTTTTACCCCATTCTCCTTATTCAGTATCATTAATACGTTTTTACTCAAAAATATACTTAAAACTGGTACCCATAAGTATAATTTACCCAGATCTCCTTTTTCAGCAGTATGAATACTAAACAGTTTTTAAATAAGCAACGAAAACAAGGTCACATCTTTCTTTCAGTCAATATATAGCACCTGTTGCTGTTTCAGATTCAGTGTCGAACTGAATTTCAAGGAGTTCCACACGTTTATTTAAATAATTAAATTGTTTAACAATAATTCTATAATTTTTACATAATGTCGAAGTTTGTTGTATTGGTTGTTGCTGTAGTTGTGTTAAGTGCTCATGGTGTGTATTTTTTTAGTTATTGTTCATTTAAAAATAAATATTAATTAATAGTTAAACAATAAAGTATTCTAAATTAGAACTAGACCGAAAACAGTTCATTCGATTTTTTCTTTGAGTTCTTCATTATTTTGTTTGGCTTCGTACTCAAAAATATATATCTCTTTTTTGTTTCTAGGCTGTCCTTTTGAGTTTTTCCTAATTTATTACAATAATACTTGTTTTTTATTTGTGCCGAACGGCCTTATAGCTATTTTACAGCGAACGATTTTGCTTTTGCTTTCTAATTTTATAAAAAACACAATAAGCAAGTTATCGTTGAACAAAATAAATATAAAGTCATCAAAGTAATTTAAAACATTCAGATATAGAATATGTGAGTGGTTGACCAAAAAGGGACCTGGAGGGATTGGAAACCGTTATTTATATTTTTGAATTTTTTAATCTGTGGTCTTTTAGCTTTGTTTTGGTCTAACCTGAATATTTTTAGGTGCCGTAGTGTTTTTTTATGATTTTTTTTGTGAGCCGACACGAGTCGAAACTTGTTTCTACACGAAATTTCAAACGCGATTTACTCGAAATCAATTATTTTCCCTTGAGGTCCCTTTTTGGTCAACCGCTCACATATAGAGAATATAGTTTCCATAGGCATAGGGTTTTGCTTTTCTTGGACAAAATCGCATCGAGCAATTTGGTTTTGGGTTTGGTCCTATATTTTTAAAGATAAGAAAAACGAATCGTAAGAAACGTCTTTTGTCTTTTTATAACAATTCCACATTTAACCATGTTATCATGACTTTTCCATAAACCTACTCGTTTATACCTACTCTGTTTCAGCTGTACCGGTGCCTCAATTCTGGGGGTAAGTGAAAGTTTTGTTACAATACATTTTTAACCCCGGACGCAAAAACGACGGGGTGTGAGTGTCTGTGAGGTGTGAGTGTGAGCTGTCTGTGGCATAGTAGCTCCCAAACGGATGAACTGATTTTGTTTTTTTTTGTTTAAAAGGTGAACTAGTCGGGAGTGTTCTGAGCTATGTTTAATGAAAATCGGTTCAGCCGTTTCAACGT
The DNA here is from genome assembly GCA_949125135.1 of Alcis repandata. Taxonomy (NCBI): domain Eukaryota; kingdom Metazoa; phylum Arthropoda; class Insecta; order Lepidoptera; family Geometridae; genus Alcis; species Alcis repandata. Next base: position 4,978,441 of record OX421223.1, read on the forward strand.
TGGGGGTTATTTAAGTTAAAACAAGAACATTATTTCCAAAACAAAAAACAAAAACCGACTTCAAAAGACCGACTATTGAGTTATTCATCTATTTGTCGCGCACGTACTTAATGCAAATTTAAGACTTATATGATTTTCTCATGGATACCATTATCAGAACTGGACTAAATTGAAATGGGACCAAATGGGAAGCGTCAGCTTTCTAATAAAAAAAGAATCATCAAAATCGATTCACCCAGTCAAAAGTTATGAGGTAACAAACATAAAAAAAAAACATACAGACGAATTGATAACTTCCTCCTTTTTTGAAGTCGGTTAAAAATTACCGTTATTTTTGTTATGCTACTCGTATGTATTTCTTGTTACCTATGTATTGTTTTCGTATTCTTATTAATTTATTTTTTACAGGTTCAATTTTGGAAATCCCGCTCCACCTCAGCCGTTTAATTTCTTTAACCCGTTTCCTAACTTAAACGTAAGTTACTTTATTTTGTAGCAGCATAGAGGCAGCTGCGTTGTCGAACTGGCAGACAATCGGAATTGGCTTTCGTCAAAACTAAGCTTATTCTAATTACCAGACAGTTAGGTAATAAGACCGCAGGAGAGACCTATAGTCTATAATCGTACTAGTTAAGATCGGAAACTACTTATTCGTCCGATTTTGTTAACAATCAGGATTTTCATATAAATCCTGCTTATGCAAAGTAATTTAATAAAAATTACTGTTTATAAGCGGCGACGTGATCGACGATCAAGCACGCAAAAGATAGCTATTTACTCTGACACTGAAAAGCCCAATAGTGTATGCTAATCCGAAAATGACTTTTAGTTAGTAGGTACTCATCATCATGAACAACTTTTACTATGGGGCCAACCTTAAAATTGCGAAAAAATAATCAGCTATTCCATACAAAAATGTCAATAATACTCGACGAAATGTATGCGGCAGCTGATTTTTTTCTTGATTTCGGGATTGGTCTCATGGTAAAAGTTGTTCATAATGATGAGTACTAAGAGCCCTTTTCGGCTTAGCATACCCTTTCCTTATCTTAATATATATAAATCTCGTGTCACAATGTTTGTCCTCAATGGACTCCTAAACCACTTAACCGATTATAATAAAATTCGCACACCATGTGGAGTTCGATCCAACTTGAGAGATAGGATAGTTTAAATCTCAAATTATAGTCGCAATTTTAATTTATTGCAAATTATATATATACTGATAATTTTTACTATAAATTGACAAGTTAGCATCAACATACTACGGTTGCTATAGTTACGCAATGGCTTTTGACAGGACAATGTCTGTCGAGTCAGCTAGTAACTCTTATATATTTATATTTTTAGGGCTCTGAACCTCCTTTGAGGAAGAACCCTTAAGGCGAGACTTGTGCGTCTGTCCGTCTGAAAGTCACAACAATAATTTTTTCATATAGTTTTATATAATACTTACGCAGGTGTTATCGATTTCCCATTGTTTAAAAATAATTGATGTTTGTTCCTAAATAAACGAGTTTATTGTCATTTTGCAGAATTATCACTTTAACACTCAAGCTGCGGGTGGTATGGTTGGATCTCAGGGCGGTACCTCCATGGTGTCGCAATTTGGCGAAGGCTTAGGCGCTGACATGCAGAGCTTCGCAGTTATCAGCCACTCAGATGGCGAGAAGATGGTCAGTCAAGTGATAACAAACAACAATGGAGAGAAGAAGGTGCAAGAATTTGTAGAGAAATTGCACTGAAGTATGCGATTTCAATTTTATAATTCATTTTTTTTTCTTTGATAAACTAACGCTTTAACCTATTTTGGTTGATCGTTAAGTTTTAATCAGGTTTTAATGTTTTGTACCCTTTATAGGCTTTATATTATTTTATATCTTTTTTAACAATATTATATACATTTGATTGCAATATGTATGGTTGTTTTATTTTATTTCGTCATTCGACGTCCTTATCCAATTTAAAGCCTATAAAATATACACTAAAACACGCTGTAATAAAATATACATTTTGGTTAATACTTAGGCATAGTATAGGCAAATTACACATTATTTTACACTAATATTATAGGTATATGACAAAGTTTTTGAGAGTGTATGTGTATGGTCGTTACTTTTTCACGCTGTAACAGCTCTACCAAATTTGATCGGAATCGGATCGGTATGTAAGCTTATACCTGGATTAGCACATAGGATCCTAATTAAGTTAATTTTAAAACATACTTTTAAAAACAAGCTGTTATGGGCAGTTAATAGAGTCTTATAAGGTCGGCAGCGTATCTGTGACGCCTCCAGTGCTACTCGTACAGGTATCCATAGGCGACGGTAACCGCTTACCATTAGGAGGCCCGTTTGCTTGACCTATGGCATAAGAAAAAAAAGGTTTTATTGCATTGTCATCGGAGTTACACAGGTAGGTTCAACTCAGCTCAATCAGACATCGAGAAGTGGTTCTTAATTTAAGCTTGTAAAAATAACAAGTACTGCAGAATAGCGAGTGAAACTACGGAACGCAGCAAGCATACATTTACCGAGTTATAAGAAAATGGCTCTTAGTATTTATCATTATGAACAACTTTTACGATGGGCCAATCCGGAAATCGCGAAAAAAATCAGCTGTTCCATACATTTTATCGATAGAATTTTTTCTATGGAACAGCTGATTTTATTCGGGATTTCCGGGCCACTATGAGTACTACTATGAGTGCCTTCAATTTTCGAAAATGATTTGAAAGCCGAATGAGTGAATTAAAGTGTGTGTATTTGACGTATTTGGCCAAAGCTTGAAGGCTCAGACTTGAAAGCTTTATTTGACAGATCTAAAGTAACTAAAAATATCCTTTCTACTATCGGTCTACCAAGGGCACTAAAAAGCGTCACCGTTTTATGGTTGACATACCAAAGACTCGTACGAAACGCTTTGATTCCACCTTTATTGTGCAAACCGCTAGGGTGTGGAACGCTTTGCCTGAGTGGGTGTTTCCCGATAGATATAATCTAGGAGTCTTCAAGTCGCGAGTGAATCGGTTTCTTCTAGGCAAGCATGCTCCATCGTAGACCGTATCGTTGCTTTCCATCAGGCAAGATGACGGTCAAATGCAAGCCTATCACTCAATAAAAAAAAAAAAAATATCGGTTTTCCTCGTTTTCGTTCTGGAAACGAAAATAATTTAAAAAGGCCACTTTTGCTCACAATCCTGCGCATGTAACATACGAACGTGTACACAAGCAAACTAATTTGTAATTTTGAACTGTTATTTTGGCCACCGCTTCCAAAACGAACACGAGGTTTGTCACTGCACTGCAACCTTTAGATAAGGGCATCAATTAAACCTGAGAATTAAACCTATCGAGGCAGTAACCAATATTAAAAAAAGGCATTTATACTTAAAAAATATTGGATCTGTCAACTAAAGCCTCTAAACTCCTCTAAACTTGGGCCTGATAACTTGCATCGGCTAATTGGACGACGACATGAAGGTCGATTCATGAACTTCGAAAATTGGCCGATAGGGCTGAGACATTATTCTTGCGAGTGAGATATTATTTCGGTCACTGTCGCTCTCATTAGAAACGCCATGTGAGTGAGGTTGATGGAGATAATCTCGAGCGTCCAAGAAAAAGGTCCGATGATAAAGTTAATGTCCTATAGAATTAAAATGGCGAGAATGCAAAACAACAGCTTCAAAAATTAAACGTTATTATCCAGAACCAGTTGTTTTTCGGATAAACCAAGTGTCTCGTATCTCATTGTGAGTCAGTAATTTATTTTGTATTGTTACTTATCTTTGAACAGTTGAGACCTCGGTGAAAAATTAAACAGACTATAGCACCGCTTATGGCATATGTAGGTATAGGTACATATGCATATACCTCAACGGTTGCCAGCTACATCTTTCGTGCATTTTTTAATTAAGGTCGATATAAAATGTGAGTAGGAATTAAAAATCCCTAATCCCTAATCCTAAGTAATAAGTAATATCCTAATCCCTAATCCTCCTTACAAAGTGCGTCGGCCTTTGCAACCTCCATACTCAGGTCCCCATCTCATTCTGAGAAGAAGAGACAAGACGCTCACCATTGATGTAAATGGCAGGCAGATTACTGTCAGCATCGACCGCGTGAAGCCTGCTCACATGGATCCAGTTACTGGCGTTTCAATGGGCGGTGCATCATCTTCACCGTCCGTGCCAGCTACAGCTACGTCACGTCCTGCGTCAGTTCAGGATTCTCCTATTCCACCGCCTACTCCTGTTACCACTAGGTCCGGAAGGAAAGTCAGATTCAGGGACGTATTAGATTTGTAATTTTACTTTTACTTTTATTTTTAATTTTTATTAAATTTCTATATCCTTTTCTTCTCCGTGGGGGGGTGGTGTGGCGTCTGAGTGGCCAGCATCATTACGATAAGAACCTTATTAACCTTAACCTGTCAGATGTCGCATGTCAGAGGAAAATAAAAGACAGAGATTTTCTGGAAGTAAAACTGAAGCGTGGTATTTTTATTTCAAGATTCCCAAAATCCTAAAGCATCGGATCAGACACCAAACTACTAATATTATAAACGTGAATGTAGCTTTGTTTGTTACGCTTTCACGCGAAAACTACTTAACCGATAATTATGAAACTTTGTACACATATTCTTGGAGGTATTAGAAGTAACATAGGATACTTTTAATTTTTTAAACGCGGATGAACCGCGTGGTGCCACTGGATATTTTTTTTAGACACAAATAAATATATTTTAAATAACATTTCAAGTGTCTTATACCATATAATATACTGTAGGTATAAATGTAACAAATAATTTTATGTAGATAAATAAGAATATGGCGATCTATATTTTCTATTATCTATTATTCTATTAATCCATCTAATATTCAACAGTTATATGAAAATATTTTTTATTAAATGCCTGTGATCATACATGAGATATCAGTCTCTTAAAACATAAACTTTTAAACTCTGTTTGAAGTAAATCACTGCCTAAATTTCTCCGTCTTGTTTTCGTATCTGACATTTCACGTTAGTGAGAAGTTGTGAGACTATTTTCCGCAGTGATTAACTTTAATCGGTGTTTGTAAGTAAGGGCCTATATATATTATACTAGCTGACCCTTGCCCACTTCGTTGGGCATAATGTTAATTAAACCCGAAGCCATCGCGCGCCGTCCGGACTTTTTTTTCTCCGATTCACTTTGCAAAACGGACTACCAAGTAAAAGCCTTTTTATTTTTCGGTTTTTTATTTAACCTATGACACTCAACAATAATGTGGCTTTCTATTGGTGAAAGAATTTTTAAAATCGATTCAGTAGATCCCGAGATTACCCCTTACAATTTAACAAATATACAAACACACAAACTTTACTTCTTTATAATATTATTATAGTATAGATAAATCAATTAAAAAACAATTTAATTAGAAGCCTCTCCTAAACCGTTTACCTAAATAAATATGTGCGTAACGTTCTTAAATATTTAACCAATATTTACCTTAAATATACATAGACTTGCTGCGACCCGCGGTTTTATTCGCGCGGTGATGCAAAAAAGGTGATAAAGATGATGATGATATAAAGTAACCTAAGTTCTTTTCTATACTCCTGACAACGTGTACGCAAAATTTCATGACGACTGGTTAAGTAGTTTATTATCCAAACCGTTTATCTTAGTCCTCGCCTGCGCGGTACAGAGGCGCGGGGGTAAGATACGAGTAAACGGTTTGGCTATAGGCGTAAAACGTTACAAACAAAGAAACAAGCAAGTCAATTCTGCGTTTATTATATGCTAGAATACATGGCTCTTAATTTTTTTATTGCCTTATCATAAATCAGTATATTTAGCCAGATAATTAAACAATAAAATTTTGATTTACACATAAAAATATAGCTACCTTGCTAAATCACGGTCATTAATTAATTGAGTGGCAAATAGTATGAAACAAATATATTAGGTCGATGGCCGTTGGGTTATTGGGTCAAAAATAAAACCAAAAGTGTACCTAAGTCCCAGGGGCGTAGCTACCGCCGTATCTGCCGTATCAATTATACGGGGCCCCCGGGCCACGGGGGCCCCGACGTGAGTAAGCAAAAATTAATATAAACTTCCCAATTTTTTTTTCTGAAATGACATCAGTCAAAAAAAGTAATTTCTTTTTTCCCGAGTAAAGCGTGCGTTCAAAAGTTGACAACACCCTACATCGGTTATTGCGACCAAAAAAAAGGCAAGGAGAGTGTATATTTAATTTGAATTGCTTGTTAAAATTTTGGAAAAAGTGACAGATAGATAATTATGACGAATAAATATTTCTTATAATTTTATTTATTTTTTCTATTGTGAGAAATCTTTACCCTTCAAAAGGGCCCCTAAACAAATTTTTATACGGGGCCCCGCCAAGGCACGCTACGCCACTGCTAAGTCCGTACGTGATCTGCTTAAATTGCGTTAAAAGATACACCCAAAATTAAAAGGAATTCTAATTTATACGTTAAGGGCAAACTGTACTTGATATTAGCTGCGCGCTTCGGTTTCACCCATGCGTTGTTGAAGTGTAATGATGAAAAGTAGCTCATTTTTACAAGCTTTTTCTTAATTTTCTCAACTTATGTAGGTATGGCGTGGGATTACAGGTTGCATATGATGATTTTTTTTAATGTAATTGAGTGACGAGACGAGCAAATCGCTCGCCTGATGTTAAACGTCACGTTTGCCCATGACAGGTCTGCGCCACCCAGAATTTTGAACTCGCAGAATCCAAGACTCTGCGCGGCACAGCATTGCGCTCGTCACTCTGAGATATACCTAAGTTGTTGTTGATATTCGAAATTCTTGTTTAGAATTAGGTACCTTAAACTTCTATCAAATTTTATCAAAATCGGTCGGTAAATGACGCTGCAGGAAATTTCCCCCCTTTTTGAGGGAAATATCCCCCAATCAAAAAATCCCGACGACTAGGTATCCATTCCGAGCATACAAATTCTGTTATGCGCATCCATGCCCTTAATTCTGCACTCAAACAAAACAACACAAACCAACCTATACGCACATAAAACACTAATGTGACAAAATGTTCCAAATCAAATAAATAAATTGAACAAACCAATACGGGCCAGCGTTTACCTGATAATACACTTTTTATCCCATAAATAGTTGGATGTCATTGTTTATGCGGTTCTAGGTAAATTCGAGATCGATAAAAACCTTGATATAACTACGTCGACAGCATTAGAACGCGATAACTCGCTCCCATCGCACGGACTAAGCGATTCAACTTTGGTTTTCAATTTTGCGTGTAAAAATCGAAATGTCAAAAATAATTTTGGTTCTTGTGTTCCTGGCCGTCTCTGTGGCAGTTCATGGTAAGCTTGGTGTTTCTTTATAAAATCCTACTAATGTTATAAGAAAGTGACTATTTGTACGGGTTTGTTTGTGTTTTTTGTATTTGTAATTCATTTTTTTTTAAATTAAGAATGAATTGGATGATTAGCTAATATATGGTAACAAGGTAATAGTAAGAATCTTAAAAATAGGAATCCAAGTATGTAGCGCGACGCGAATAAAACGAATAAAATAATATAAAAATTCAATTTGAAATTTTGAAGACGCTACTATTTTTCAAAGTTTGCAAAAATTTTGAAGAAAATTGATGTTATTTCCAAAAAATTGTACTAATCGTGTCCGGTTAGGTTGTTAGTTTTTTTTTTTTGTATGGTAACCGTATTAATAATCATAAATTGTTCGGTACCCATATTAATAACAGTACTCGTATTAATAGACTCAGCCAATATAATAATTTATTCGTTCAGTACCCGTACAAATAGTCACTTCGAATTGTTCGTAAAGTACCCGTATTAGTAGATTCAGCCATGTTATAAACGCGAAAGTTTGTGAGTAAGTATGGATGTATATTTGTTACTCTTTCACGCAAAAACGGCTAAAAGGATTTACAAGAAATTTGGAATGAAGGTTGTTCATGATCTGGATAACACATAGGCAACTTTTATTCCGGAAAACGCGAGTGAAACCACAGGGCGCAGCTAGTAATAAATAATTTTCAAATGTGCAATGTTTTATTTCTGCACACAGCGAATAATGTACAAAGATAGATTTAAAAAATGTATAACCTTTTCTAATCAATCGAATAGATCAATGTAAAACACTTCGTCTGCATCTTTTATTTATTGCGGATAACTGAAACGTTACAACCACAAATTACTTTTACTTTACAAGTCAACTAGCTGTGTCGCACTTTTATCCTATAAAATAGATTATTTTCTGGGATGAAATAGCTTATGTTATTTCCATACCAAACGTCAACCAAATCCGATGAGCCAAATCTGTAAAAAAAGTAAAAAAGTCCAAGAAAAAGTAAAAAACGTAATAAACACTCACTCAAAACTTTAGCATTTATAATATTAGTGGATTTTAATTATTGCTGTCTCAAACGCAGATGTACAAATTTACAACACTCAAGATTCGTACATTAATCAAATACATATATCCAACAAAAATCAACTAATATTTTGTTAGTGCGTTATGTGTAAAAAAAAATCAAAGGCGTTGGTACAACAACACAATACACTATCTAATGAACTATTGACCCCACAAAAAAGAAAGTAAAACATTCGAGAAAGACTCAAAATTCGGTCTTATCGCTAAGACCTGTCTTTTCCAAACCATCTTTGGATAGGAGATATGACATTTTCAGAGTGTGGACGGTGGTGTAATTTATTAAACAAAAAGAACCCTAAACATAAATACGTTTTCGAACACAAGACTCATCTTAATACATATTTAATTAATTAATTCACTAAACCAAAACCGTCGCAGTTTGCGTGGTAATGACGTCACATACCATAATATCAGCAGTGATAAGATACAGAATTAATGTATACAATATCACGTATCTGATGGTATTTCAAAAACCTGTATATTCGCATAAAATTTGTTTTTGTATTTTAAACATAAATAATATTATTAGTAGCCAACTAGTTTACCTGAATCACTGATTTACAAGCTCTCAATGGGCTAAGAAACTGCAATGAAGATTAAAATTTAACGTAAAATTATTATTTTATTGGTTTGGACTAGATTGCCTTGTGTATGCTATTTCTGGTATAAAGTTGACTGATTAGACACTATACTAGAATATCATTATGTATTATGTTTTCATTAATACGATTAACTTTAACTATGAAACCAACCCTGAAATCGTGATAAGAAAATCCTCTGTTCCGGGCATTTCGTCGAGAGTCAATAACGTTTTTCTTTGAAACAGCTTTTACATTCGCGATTTCATAGTTAGTTGATAAACGTTGATGATAAATATGAGTACAATTTGAAGTGAGAATTATGAATGGATACGAATGAGTGAACTAAATTGTGTGTTTTGACACACACAATTTAGTGTGTATTTAACACACGCCTTAAACAATCATATCAGCTTATTTTGACGACAACCTGAAGGTCGATCCTTGCACTTTGATATATAGGTATTAACCGACAAGACCTGTGCTGCTAAATAAACATGGGCTGCTGAACCTTTTTAAAACTGCCCTTGGCCCAATCCTTACTTATTCCTTTAGTGCAGCGACCCAAAGTGGTTCTTGGTCTCTGACATCAGAGAACCGATCCTTACGAAGAAGTCGTAAATCTATGCTAAATACACAAGTCACATTTCGAGAATACATCAAATATTGCACAAAACATTATAAATAACAATCTGGTCGCATGCAAGCAGTTTCATGGTCGGCCAGCGAGCGGTGACCTCTTCGCTGGGTGCGATCAAATTAGCATTATATACAAGAGCTATTTACTATAAGATATATGTGTATGTAGGTATAGTCCTACTATAGTCCGTTTCCGTTTGATAGCGGTTCATCGATGACAGATGCAGTTAATAACCCAAAAATAAGTTAATATCCTGTTTTATTTTGTCTTGTTTAAAGTTTTTAACATAGGTACTTAAGTTATATGCAATACCGTACAAAAATAAAAAGTTATAATTTTTTTAAACTATATTTTAACTGTCATTTCAACTGTCATGTATATGACCAGTTAGCTGAGTAAGCGAATATTTTCACTTTCGTTATTTTCACGATCACTGTTGGTCCCATGCTAAAATGTGTTCCTAATGATGATGAATACTTTGAGCTCTATATGGCATAGTAACACCGTTCCGTGCTACCCTGTGCAAAATTTAATTCTCTCGTTTGATGTAACTTGGCGATTTTATGTGAGTTTTATCACACCTTAGCCCAATCGATACCTATTAACATTTCAAATTTTATCGATTTTCGATACAAAGCAAGCAAAACTATGGTAAATCTTTATTTTATTCCGATTTCTTTGATACATTATTAAAAACCCATTTTGAAATGGCAATAAAAATCGCTATGTACTTTTTTCACCAAATCTTGAATACCTTAAACACAAATTGTTATTCGAAATTCTAATAAGAGTTGGTCAGTGTTATTATGATACAACATGATAACTACTTTATAAGAAAGAAAAAATGACTAAAATCAAGTTCAAAAACCCGACCGATTCAGAAAAAGTAACAATCCAAAAAATTATAAGAAAAAACATAGATACTAAACACAATAAATAAAGAGACTAGCGAAATAGCCCCAAGTAAACCAACTACATACCGAAAAAGATTGAAATTGGTCTACCCGAAAATTAAAGTACCCAGTCAAATTTACCCTAAAGCTTTAAAATTGAAATGAACATATAAATTAGCATAACGTATAGAATAGGCAGATGAAATTATATTTATGAAGAATGATGAATTTTGTGTCAATATTTTGCTGCAAAATTTGAATCTAGACTCGGTGCAAATTGTAGAACAAGCAACATTCAAACGTGTTGTTTGCTTTCAAGTTCCGTTTTCTATTCTTTCGCTACACAAATGTCAGGTAAATATCCTGGAATGCTATAGATACCTATTATGCTTACGTCATAGATATTTTACTTGCGAGATACAGACGCACATACACAATTAAAATTATGCGTGTGCTGTGCGTGTGTGAGGGCGTTTGTTATGACGCAACCGAACGAATTTAAATGTAGGGAATTAGTTGTAGTGTATGTATACTCTGGATTAACACATACTTACTTAACTAAGTCCTTTACTAACTCTACTTATATAAAGTCCTTATTCGCGCAGGGCACAGCGGCCCAAAGTGGGTCAACTTCAATTCTTGTTTGTGAAGATTTTTCATAACTTCGCCAATTTCACGTTAAACAAACGCATAGAATTTGTACAGTTTAAAATTGTTTGGTGACCGGTAAATTTAAATGAGTTGCAGAGTTTTTCCCAAAGTGGGTCTTTTTTTTATTAAACACCACAGACACCACGGTGCGTGAGTTTTACTATTACAATTTAATTTATTAACATTTACAAATTTTTACAACTTAATTTAATTTAGGCAGTGCGACAAGAAGAGTTATTTATAAAATTAAATATTTACAACTACAAAAGAATTGTGTGTTTGCCTCGAGCAGACAGTAGCGGATTTACACATTTGCCGCCCGTAGGCTATTCAACATTTTGCCGCCCCTACCGACCTAAACAATTCGATACACTAGCCCTGGCCTCCCTGCTCACAATAATACTTTCTTTCAGAAATCATGTCCGAAAATAAAAAAAAAGACGTGTGGCACTCGGGGACTAGGCTGCCGCGGTAAAGCTATTGCATAGCATATTTTTTGCAAATACATAGAAGAAGATAGAAGCTATGCAATAGTTTAAAAATACTGATTGTACTGCAAATGAGTAAAAAGTAAGACAGTATTTTTTGTCTCCTGAAAAGTAGCAAAATTCAACCTAGAGATTTCTCTACCACGCTGCCTTCTTAGGCTAGGGTCGATAATTTTTAAAACCAAAAAAAATAATAGTAGGATGAAACCCATTAGAAAAGGAGGAGAATATAATAAAAATTAAAGGAAAAATAATTTACGGGCGATCTGAGGTCGGGATGGGGGTGAGTTTTTAAGGGTAAAAAACGTTTTTTATCGATTTCCGGCGAAACTAAAAGTCCTATGGAAAAACATCAAATGGCAAAGTTGGTGTTAGGTTTTTTTGGAACGGAATTTCTGCATTCCACGCTCAAGGCCCGCGATAAAATCTATGCAATAGCTTAAAAAACTTGCCCCAGAATTTGCCGCCCCTGAAATCTGCCGCCCTAGGCTCCAGCCTACTCAGCCTGCTGGTAAATCCGCCTCTGTTCTCGCACGTGACATTTCACAGCAGCGAGAAGTCGTCAGAGCATTTTAAGCAATCACTGACCCACTGTCATATATTTTCAGTAATTAATAATTTCAAAGTAATTGTAATTTTAAATACTTAATTTTATTTCATGTAATTACTCATGATTCATAATTTCTAGTGTACTCTAAAATAGATTTAAAAACAGGAAGGCCTACTGACTCGTCGAGATACAGGTGATTTGCACCTAGGTTGAGGAGTGACATAACAAATGTACCTATTTTTATTCCATAAATAATTTTGAATATTTTTATTATTATTTTCCAGGAGCCCCTCCGACTCCATATGACGACATCGTGGACGCGGCGGCAGCTGGAGAATGGGACAAAGTGCAAACTCTGTAAGTAGTTCTACATGGAAAGGACAGTAGAAATATTTAACACTCTTAAAATATCTGCCTGCCTTTATACAAGTAGGTATAGTACAGCCGAGTGTACAAATACAGCCGGCTTCGCGTTCGTTGAAACCATCGATCTATAATCCGACTTCGGTGGTTGAAACTGACATGCATGTTGGCTAAAGTCCCTAATTCATTTAAGAATTTTGTAAAAATATTCTAAGTACAATTTTTGTTTGAACTACTTTAATTTTTTTTTCAAATGGGTCGATAAAATAATTAAATACGTTTTAAGAGCTTATCATTTTTCGGTGGTGTTTTAAATAGTATCCATTAATAATTTATTAGTTCATTCCAAAGATAATGCAGCACTATTAGAGATAACATTAAATAAATAATAAATTTTTATACTAAGAGGAAGGACTGTAGGGCATACCTAATTCTCTAATCTGTCTTTGTAATGACAAAGACAGATATATTTTTAGTTTTTTTTTAGTTTAGATATATCAAATAAAGCCTTCAAACTTGGTAATTCTAACTAGCGGCTCATTTTCCGTGTTACGCAGTAGTGGGTAATTCTAATTAGGTATGCCCTACAGTCCTTCCTCTTAGTATAAAAATTTATTATTTATTTAATGTTATCTCTAATAGTGCTGCATTATCTTTGGAATGAACTAATAAATTATTAATGGATACTATTTAAAACACCACCGAAAAATGATAAGCTCTTAAAACGTATTTAATTATTTTATCGACCCATTTGAAAAAAAAATTAAAGTAGTTCAAACAAAAATTGTACTTAGAATATTTTTACAAAATTCTTAAATGAATTAGGGACTTTAGCCAACATGCATGTCAGTTTCAACCACCGAAGTCGGATTATAGATCGATGGTTTCAACGAACGCGAAGCCGGCTGTATATAAGACAAAAACATCACAAACATCAATACTTTTATAGAAATTAGATTTGTCAACCCTTCAAACTTAAGCCCTTTATCTTTCTAAAACTATGCACCAAAGAGCCCAAAATAGATCAATCCTTTTCATTTGTTTATTTTGTCATTTTCCGCATAGATGCCTAACACATCCGGTATGAATATTAACAGCGACAGTGGTGCCAACCTCTTATTGTTAACCCAATTCAAAGCAAATCCATAAATAGAATTTTGGGGAATAGAAGCTTGGGGAGTTGAAAATAACAATGATAAAACGTTTAGGTAGCAGCGTAGACTGTAGGGTAGATTTGACATTAATCATTTTTTTATAACTTGAGTCGAGTGCTTCGTGTCCTCACAAAAGGACTCTCAATACTTCGGAGATAGATTGTTACTTGAAATTATGTTTCGCGTCTTTTATGTTTTTTTTTTCATATTTTCAGGATTGCCAGGAACTTTGCAAAAGATGGTTGGAAAGTAAGTTTTAATTTACTCCAAAATTATTACTACGAAGAAATAATATTTTACCGACTGCTCTCTGTTCTTTAAAAAATATGCAAAAAATGAGAGAGAAAAATAGTTTTAACAAGAACATTATTTTTACAAAACAAAAAACAAAAACCGACTTCAAAAGACCGACTATTGAGTTATTCATCTATTTGTCGCGCACGTACTTAATGCAAATTTAAGACTTATATGATTTTCTCATGGATACCATTATCAGAACTGGACGAAATTGAAATGGGACCAAATGGGAAGCGTCAGCTTTCTAATAAAAAAAGAATCATCAAAATCGATTCACCCAGTCAAAAGTTATGAGGTAACAAACATAAAAAAAATAAATAAAAATAAAAAAAACATACAGTCGAATTGATAACCTCCTCCTTTTTTGAAGTCGGTTAAAAACTAAAAAACACGCATTGTCGTCTGTCTTTGACAGGTGTGCAAAGTTTGAATTAAATCTGATCTTTCAAAGTAGGGCAAAATTGAGCTCAAAGGAGTCGGTTACATACATACATAATATATATCACATACAGTTGAAACTAATAAAAGCGTGTTAAAATTGCTTTCTGTTTAAAAAAAATTTATAAATGAAAAGCTGCAGCAGCAAAAAGCCAACATTACGCGGTGTTCCCAGGCGGTCACCCATCCAAGTACTGACCGCGCCCGACGTTGCTTAACTTCGGTGATCGGACGAGAACCGGTGTTTTCAACGTGGTATGAACGTTGGCGATAGCAGGGCAGAATTTTGTGTACAAAATGTTTATTATTGACGTCATCAAATAATATTTAGTTCTCAAAGTTGCCACAGCCAGCCACAGCAGCACCATTCGATACTTTAAAAATCTACATTATATTTTTTATTATCTTCTTTTTTAATTTTAATAACAAAATAGTTTAAAAAACTAAAAATCACGCATTGTAATCAGTCTTTAACAGGTGTGCAAAGTTTGAATTAAACCTGATCGTTCAAAGTAGGGCAAAATCGAGCTCGAAGGAGTCAGTTACATGTATGTATATGTATGTATGTTGTATGCATATACATACAGGTAAAACTAATAAAAGCGTGTTAAAAACCAAGTACAGGGCCATGCATGTCAGAATTGATTGGTTTTCAGCCCGAAAAGAAAAACTTGACGAAAATAGTTACCTAATACTGACTAGCTAAATTGGTAACTTTTAAAACTGCCTACTGAACCCAACCCGGCTGACCGAGTTCTGACCGTTATCCTTTTTACAGGACTTGGGTACCGTGAAAGAGCTCAAACCTGTCAAAGGAGGTCACGTGTACGGAGAGTCCGAATACACGTTCCATTCGCTGTCAGACATCGGCGGCCAGACGTCTGAGAAGAGCGGAGGACATAAAATCATCAACCAAGACGGAAAAGTGGCCGAGTTCGACTTCAAACCAACAGAGGGACCTAACGAGTTCTTCAGAAAGCTTGGCTTCAAACCTTTTCAACAGAGTTAGCTCGTTAACTAACTAAACCTCAGACAAACAGTTAAAACTGTCTCTATAGTTGTCACAATATAAGATGCCCGTTATGACACTTGAGAAAGACCGTAGAATGTAACTTGGAACGCTTTTCGCGCATACTTTATGGTAGCATGTAATGTCAAATTAATGTCAAACTCTCAAAAACAGTTACGTTCTCAGTCTTCTTTTTTCAAATATTAGTGTTGTAACTTGTAACCAATTAATTATTGAATTGACGATAGCTTAACTGACGATTTTGGCTCATCATCCGAAGAAAATTATTAAATGAAGATTCAATCACTTTCGTTTTTTCTTGTTTATTTGTGATTGAATGAATGTTATTGTAACTAAAAATATTAAATAAAAGACAAATTTCGTATCATTTTAATATAAGTATCTACCTATATAATATATTCAAGTTTAAGTTAAATTTTCGAATCGTAACCTTAATCCAATGTAGGTACTTTACAATACAAAATCAAATGGATCAAATACTCATACAAACTTGAATTGATTTATCGTGAGTATCGAGTACCGAGTCGTATGGTGACATCACTAGTTACGTCGCAATGACAAACGTCATAACGGGCATCTTATTTTGTGATGATTATAGTGTAGAAAACTAAACCTTTTATGCTCCATATCTTTATGTTAGCGAGAACCGACAGCTTTAGCTGATTGTGTAGAACACACTTTCGGGAGAGGGAAAATAGAAAAAATGTTAGCAACGGGAGATCTTACTAATAAGCCCTGGTTAAACCAATCATCGCTTAAAATTGTCTGTCTTTTTTTTTCACGTCAACGAGGTGTCAGACCATTTTAAGCAGAGATTAACTTTAAGCAGGGTTTACAAGAAAGACCCTGAGTATTGGTTTATCAATCTTGGGTGATAGATGTGAAATAAAATGAATAATTTTATTTTAAATATGAGTATTGAAGCGTATACCTAAACTATGTGTTAGTTAAAATGTTACTTGTGTACGTTTGTTTTATCAGCTGCAGAGTAAAAGAAAAGGAAAATGTGACGACATTGTAAAGACATAGTAAATACTATGTAGAGATGTCAAGACACGAAATGGGGTTTAATGATACGAGTACTCGTATGTACCTACCAATCTTTTTCTTATTCTTCTTCTTTATAACAACATATTAATAACATTATTTTTAACAAGAACATTATTTTTACAAAACAAAAAACAAAAACCGACTTCAAGAGACCGACTATTGAGTTATTCATCTATTTGTCGCGCACGTACTTAATGCAAATTTAAGACTTATATGGTTTTCTCATGGATACCATTATCAGAACTGGACTAAATTGAAATGGGACCAAATGGGAAGCGTCAGCTTTCTGATAAAAAAATAATCATCAAAATCAATTCACCCAGTCAAAAGTTATGAGGTAACAAACATAAAAAAAAACATACAGTCGAATTGATAATCTCCTCCTTTTTTGAAGTCGGTTAAAAATTAATCGCTGTCGGTAAGTCTGTAAAACTCGAGAGCTGCTGGACCGATTTGAATGTTTATTCTTACCTATGTATTGTTCGCTAATGATATTGATAAATAATTCGCTCTAAATAGTATAATATAAAAATTAACGTCACATTCTCTACAATGGGTGTTCCCCGATGGATATAATATGGGTGTCTTTAAGTCGAGAGTGAATCGGTTTCTTCTAGGCAAGCGTGCTCCATCGTAGGCCGCATCATTGCTTCCCATCAGGCAAGATGGCGGTCAAACGCAAGCCTATTTATGAATAAAAAAAAAATATATATGTTATAATGTAACCATTTTAGTATCTTGTTCAAAAAGACTAAAGGGCTCAAAATTGCATTGAATTGATAACTGTTGGGTTCGGAACGAACTGCTGTGATTATTGTTATAGGTTAGGTTATGTTATTAATTAAAATAGAGTACTTTATTTTAAGCTAACTATTGTCTTATTTCATCCCTGCTTCGATGTTAGTCAATTTTTAATTTATATAAATTAAAATTTGTGATAAAATAGTTTCGGTCGAATTATATTTTGCTAGCTAATGTTTTTGTCGTACGCGGTGCTGGTCGCGCTTCAGGCTCGCATTTCACTTTGTTTGACCCCTTTTACAGATAGGTAAATAAAAAAAATGCTTTTTAGTGTTCACCTCTTTAATGTTCCTTTGTAATTGTTTTTAGTTAGTTAGGTAAACAAAGAACTTCTGTGCAAAATTTCATGCTTCTAGTCTATGAAAGAAAAAGTCTAGAAAGTCTAAAAAGTCTAGAAAGTCTGTGCGGTGTCTGTCAATCAGTCGTTAGAATTTTACAAAACTGATTTCAATTACATTACTAAATCGTACCGTACCAAAACATCTTTTAGAGAAAAAGTTATTATTTAAAGTATGTGTAATATATTCATGTAGATGGCGCAGTAAATCGATTCGTCGCGCTGCGCCTACTTTATTGCTGTGGGCAATTTACAGAGCAAGATTTTATTCAAGATTCGTGTGATAAACATTATCATATTAATGAACGGTAGTGAAGGAAGGTTTAACACAGATCGCAGGGTGATAACTGAGATAAATCTAAAGGGATTCTCACTAGGTTTCATCATCAGTCTATCGTATGTTTATAGGCCTCTTCTAAAGAACGCCACAAGGAACGATCTTCTGCCTCACGCATCCACTTGCTAACTGCCGCCTTACGCAGGTCGTGGCTTCACCTGGCCACAGGGCGCCCTCTACGTTGCCGACCCGTGGTCTCCACTCCAGAACCTTCTACCTCAACGGTTGTCGGTTCTCCTACAGATATGGTTTTCACTAGGTTTATCTGTGGGCAATAAGTATTATTTGTCGGAGTGGCAGCAATGACGCGCGGCAATGGATGCGCCTAGGTTCGTGACACTTCCCCTCCGAATTGGGTTCCCGCCTTTCCGTGGCGGGGGGGATAAGTAGCCGGGCCGCCTTGCCCGGTGAAACTAAGAGGAACCCTAAAGGTGGAGGCTCGGGCCGGCGCCCTGGACATTCCGGGAAGCGGCGGTCTGGGCCTAGGAGCCCTCCCGTATACCCCTCCGTGGAGAGGGAACGTGGTAGGGCTCGGGGTCGTCTGCGGACGACGACGGGGGGCACATTGTGCCCTCCAGAGGGGTAGACTCGGCCGGCGTCCTGGACAGTCCGGGTAGCGGCGGTCGAGTCCCCGAGAGGGAGAGAGCGGGAGAGAGAGAGGGACCCTTTCTCTCACCCGCTCCGCAGAGAGAAGAGCGGACACGGGGGCGAGTCAGGCCAGAGGGGCCAGTAAGGCTCGCACTCCGTCTCCGCTAGGAGGGCCTGGAGTGGCGGGTGCGGGGACACCCGCTGCTTCGCATTGGGCCCTCCAGGGTGGTCGACGCGTCTGATGTTCCGACGCGTCGCCACGAGAGGGAGGGGGTGGCCACCCCCTACCCGAGGTGGGTCTGCCTCACGGCGGACATAGGCTGGGCGGGGCTGCGGTGATTTAATGGGCCCGCGGCTCCGTCCATTGCCTGGAGGAACTTCCCAGGGTTTTTAGTGGGTATGCCGCCACTAGGGCGGAGACTCCCACATAACCACCCTGCCCTCCCCGGGGCGGGCGTGGTATCCATAAAGGATTTTCCCTGGGTCACAAAAAAAAAAAAAAAAAAAAAAAAAAAAAAGGTTCGTGACACTTAATCATAATGAGGTTGAATTTGGAATTTACGAGTATAATGGATTTTCATTTTGAAATAGATAAATAGTAATGGACCCGAGTTTGAAGGCTTTAATGGACTAATCAAATTTTTCTAAAACTGTTGATGTAGGTTGGTGTCCTTGATCTATATATATAAAAATGAAACCCGTTTTCCTTGGTCACGGCCTCACGCGTGAATGGCTGGACCGATTTCACTAATTCTTTTTTTTGTTGTATTTGTTATTATTAGGAGAAGGTTTTTACGGAAAAAAAATATTAAGAAAATCTCTCAGAAATATTGAAAAACCCTAAAAACAGCCCTTTTATTTTTCCCATACAAACGTTTTCTAACTAAAACGAGCTTTATTGCTATTGTATAAAGTTCATATTGAATTGCAAGCACTCACTGTTGTTTAAGCAATGTAGGTATGTTCCTAACGTCCAAGAGTCAATTTGCACTTTATTACCTCTGTACAAAGTTTAAATTCAATCATATCTATCAAAACAGTGTGCGTTTTATACTGATATAATTTTTACTATAAATTGACAAGTTAGCATCAACAAACTACGGTTGCTATAGTTACGCAATAGCATGAGAATAGAGGTTATAACAAAGAGTTCCTATAATTATTCTCAACACCTTTGGTCACGCCATCACGCGTGAACGACTGGACCGATTTCAATTTACTCTACGTTAATCCCAAAGTCTACCCGTGCGAAGCCGGGACGGGCCGCTAGTATCGGATATTTCTAAACGTCAAAGTGAACCACTCCTAGAATACAAGTTTGCTAAATTCGAGAAAGATAATATCGAATCTCCATAGGACATTGATCACGTGACTAATTATTTTGTATGGAGACTCGATATTTTATTTTTTCGAGTTTAGCAAACTTGAGTCACAAAAGTTTTTACTTTGACGTGTAGAAGTAGTAATATAACTACACCTTGTATTTTTAGTTGTTTTAGATCAGTCAAAAAAAGCCTTCAAACTTGGGCTCAATAGCTTGCTTATTCTCGAATAAAGTAGGTACCTAATAATAATATTATCCATCACGCTCACAATCTACAGCCAAGATAACGGCTATGCCGTGGGCGTGAGGGATGAAAAGTAGTAAGTAGTTAGTAGGTAAAAGTGGTAGAAAATGGTAGGTATTGCTGTTTATTCAAATAGAATTAATTAACTATGGAAAATTAGCTGTCTGTTGTTGATGGATTCATTTACAAATTGAAAAGCATTGTGGTTGAAACAAAAAATGTCCTACGCAGAATCGATTATGACTTAACCACCAACATACAAAAAATGGAGATCCACCTCTAGTATACCTATAGCAGGAAAATAATGAACACAAATGTTACTAGATTAGGTCATTCCCAAGTCTTATATAAATAACTAGCTGTGCCCCGCGGTTTGCCCCGCGCGTTCACAACGCGGTGATGACGGTGAATGTGCTATGTGTTAATTCAGGATGTAAGTCACCTATCTCTATTCTATATTTCATCAATTCCGTCCCAGCCGTTTCAGTGTGAAGGAGTAACAAAAAAACTAACCAACTTTTACTTCTATACTAATATTATAAAGAGGAAAGATTTGTATTTTTGTATTTTTGGATGTTTGTGTGGAATAAACTCAAAAACTACTGGACCGATTTCAAAAATTCTTTCACCACTCGAATGCTACATTATCCCAAAGTAACATAGGCTATTTTTTATTTTATTTTATTATTTTTTTTTATCCACAGCAAAGCGTGGCAGGGAACAGCTAGTTTCTTATAAGTATTAGCGAGACACAACTACACAGGTGCACGATATCTGTATCTAATGTATTCATCATCGACATGAAAAAGCTGGTAATTATGTCTGACTGACTGATCACACTCATCCCAGGCACGCCTCCTAGCCGGATCTTCGATCTTTTAACCCCCGAAGCAAACACAAAAATAACGTTTCACACTCATAGCTTAGGATAAATCCTGTGTCGGTAATACCATGGAACACACAAAGACAAGGACAGAAGAAGAAGAACAATACAGCTCGCGTTGTAAGTGTGTCTGTCTGCGACATCGTAGCGTCTAAACGGTTAAACTAATTTCGATTTAGTTCTATATAGGTATTAGGCCCAAGTTTGAAGGCTTTTTAAGACAGATCTAAATTTTCTAAAACTATTGGCATCCTTGTCTAATGGCTTGCAATGATAAAGACAGATATATTTTTAGTTAGTTTAAGATCTGTCTTAAAATGCCTTCAAACTTGGGCCCATTGTTTCAAAAGTAACTTGATCGAGAGTGTTTTAGCTATGAGTATAAGATAAATTATCCAGTCGCTTTAAAGTTTATCTGTCAGGTTTTTAAAATGTTTTAAAATTAATTAGGTATTTCCATTATATTTTCTAGTTAGTTACCTACTGCTTCTCTCAATCTCTAATTTTAGGTTTCCAGATGAAAATTATATTTATCTTGGTTTAGAGAATGCAGCTTTTGGTAAATTAATTTTGCAGACATGTAAACAAACAAAGCGAGCCCTTACAATCGTGATGTACGCTCATAAGATAAGGAAACGTGATTCACGATTAAGTTTTATAATTATATAGACATACACCTACTGGGTGCTCGGTTAGACAATAGACATATTCTAGAATATACTATTATACTTGTAGAAAATATTATTGCACATCATTAAGAACAATTTTATTATGGGACCAACTCTGAAATTACAAAAAATAATAATTGTCAAGGGGGTTGCATTGATGTTTTTCTCTTTTTTCACAGTGGTTCTTTTTGGTGAAGTTTGATCCAATAGTATTTTTTTTCAAAATGACAAGCACAATGAAATTCCAGAACACCCTGTAAATGTATGTTTAAATGTGTTCTACACATAAATATATTGTCAACAAATCATTTCACTATTTCTAAGTGATTTTACACGAGAATTTACCAGACCACATTTTCATAAAAAATTGGTAAGTAAAACTTATTACCATTTTTAATCTTGCTTTTATAGATAAGATCGACACAGCACGTTTTCTTTCTGGGCTGATCTCTATTAGCTTTCAAGACGAATTGTCGCTGTCGCCAAAAAGTGTTCTATGCGAAGGAGAAATATGTACCAGAGGGATAACTTTCGTTCGTATTAGTATTTTTAAATGACTTTGATATTAAAAGAAAAATGTGAGAGCCCTATACCAGCGTCGTTACAACGGATTTGCCGACATCTGTAGTACAAATTTGATTTAATTCGTATATTAATTTATCTTCTTCACATACCTAAAACAATTTAAGCATTTTTATTTGCATCTTCTTGGATTATTCTCTTATTATAAGCATTATATTATATTCGTATATTGTAGTCGTATTTGAAATGAGATTATAACATATAATAATACTTTTCTTTATATACTAACTAGCTGACTCGACAGACGTTGTCCTGTCAAAAGCCATTGCGTCAATTCTATGTCAAATGTCAAAAGTTACATTAAAAAAGTTTACATTGTCCAAAGTGCTAAAGTTAAATTATGGTTTAAGTATTTTTAAATTTTCTAATTTTTCATGTTTTTAACACGCTTTTATTAGCTTCACCTGTATGTTTGTATGTTTGTATGTTTGTATGTTTGTATGTTTGTATGTTTGTATGTTTGTATGTTTGTATGTTTGTATGTTTGTATGTAACCGACTCCTTTGAGCGCGTTTTTGACCCACTTTAAACGGTCAGATTTCTTTCAAACTTTGTAGATATATCGAGGACCGATGACAATACACTAAACAAATCGTGTTTTTTAGTTTTTTTAACTATTAATTTTTTTAACACGCTTTTTCTATAAAGTTTCTTTAACTTTTAATACTGTGTAACTTACAAATGGTAATTTCGTCATTCGTGTCAGAGGACAGAGTGGCGCAGTGGAAGCGTGCTGGGCTCATAACCCAGAGGTCCCTGGATCGAAACCACGCGCTAGAAATCTTTTTGCTCAATATTTTTTGTTACGCATCAATTTTATTTTATGAGGTCTGAGGATCGAAACCACGCGGCTACAAATCTTTTTGCTCAATATTTTTTGTTACGCATCAATTTTATTTTTAATTTGCTTGAGCAGACGGCCAAAGTCGGATAACACCAACACATTTGTGTACATATTAAGGATGGTTAATAGTTAGCAAATCGAACTAAAAAGCGAAAAATAAATAATAGTTAAAAAAAACTAAAAAAACACGCTTTTTATAAAAAACCGAACTAAAAAAATAGAAAATAAAATTTTATAAATTTAAATTAAGAATAGGGTTGAAAATTTCAATAAATATAAATTAATAATAGTGTAAATAAATAAATATATGTATTTTATTTTAAAAAAAGCGTGGGGTGCTTTCTAAGATATTATCAAAATGCTAATCACTCTACTCATGTCTGTCAATACAAAATGTATCTACAAAATATATAATATCTATTGACCCATGCACCCCACGCTTTTTAAAAATAAAATACATATATTTATTTATTTACACTATTATTAATTTATATTTATTGAAATTTTCAACCCTATTCTTAATTTAAATTTATAAAATTTTATTTTCTATTTTTTTAGTTCGGTTTTTTATAAAAAGCGTGTTTTTTTAGTTTTTTTAAACTATTATTTTACTATAAATTGAGATGTGAGCTATCCTATCTCCTAAATTAGATCGAACTGCACCCGGTGTGCAAATTTGATTGAAATCGATTAAGTAGTTTAGGAGTCTATAGCGGACAAACAACGTGACACGTACTCGTAATTTATATATATTAAGATATCATTAACATTTTAAACTCTACATAAATTCCAAAAGACTTGAAAATCATTTCAACTAACAAAAATGTAGGTACTCATAAAAATCTTCTGACAGATAAAATTAATCTAATGTTATTTATTTTTACATCCAACAAACCGTGTCAGTAATACCCATTTATCGATTTTTTATCAAAGGCCTTCGCCTTAACCTTAACCGATGATACTACTCTCATGCACTTCGCAGATAAAATCTACTTGATTATTAGGTACCATTTCATTAACATTTTCGGGACCAATATGAACCTTATATGTATGGAGAATAAGCTCAATTTAACTTAACAATGATCATTAATAAAATACCTAAAGTAACTCTGATTCTACCTACTTGTTTGAGCCAATTTTCATAGTTTGGTTAATAACTTAGTTTACTTATTTTTTACTGAAACTCCGTGACCGGTCATAACCTTTTTAATCTTACATCTTGATTGTTTTCAAGCTAATAAAGCTTTTGCTAGAGCAAAAAGAGTGGAATTTTCATTGTAAATGCTGTTAGCGGTGGTAATTCGATCTTAATTTTTTAAATGTACTTTATTGGACTTCTTTTAAGTGAATCTTAACAAAAAAGTACAAAAAACACTGGTATTTTTGGTGGAATAACACATCGTTAATTTCGTTCTAAAACCAAAATTCAGAGTTTATATCTTTGACTGATTAACTTTTCCAGAAATAAAATATTCGAGCTTACATAATTGAAAAACATTTCACGAGTGAGTTAATTTCAACATCTAAAGTAACATACAGTAAAACAGCTATCTATAGTCACTAGAAATTTCCTTGCAAAGTAACATAAAGAAGATAAGGAAAAGCATAGCAAACTAGCTATAAACTGGTAAGCAGCCAATAGTAATGAGATGCATCTTTTCATTATTACGATACTAAACCAGCACGAATTATTAACTACTGATTTAAACCAAACCCTTTACGATCCTTTAGCAGCTATCAAGACGTTGCTCCCGGATGTTTGCCCTTAGCATCTCCCATCTCCATTTTCATCGCCACAATTTTCTCTAACAAAAAACACGGACAAATTGAACCTTATTTCAAAGCCATAAAAGCGTGAAGAATGTGTGTGATAAGCATCGAGGGAAATACATTTAATACTCGGCGAGGATCCTAAGGCAACACAATAAGTTTACCATTCGTGGAGCATACTCGTGCCTTCGATACTGATTATTAGTCACTAACAGGTTTGATAGCCGTAATTAGACAAGTACTAGAATACACAGTGGAAGTGTTTTCAGAATGAAAAGCATTATTTTAGTGTGTGCAGTATGCCTGCATTTGGGCGAAGTTTATGGATCGGGTATGTATTTTGTTTATTTTGAAAAATTGAAATTGATAAAGTTGTAAGAGCTTTCTATTACTATTCATACCCTTTTATATATGCACTAATTTAAAAAAAACTTTCTATTCTTAAAAATTACCTTCTTGTAATTTGTGTTGACAATTTTACAATATAGGTAATTATTGTAATAATCACGGGTACGTAAAGTAGGTACATAGAGCAGAGCAAATAACCTAATTTGAAACAATATCGATTTGACGGTAGTTGTAAACTGAAAAATTTCATCTGAACACGCAAGGCCCCGCGCATAAAACTGAATGACATTTAGCTTCCGTACTTAATCATATGCTCTCTTTCTTACACACTTTCACACTATTTTATCTGACATTTAAAAATAAAATAGGACAATAGGTATATTGAATATTTCCATAGACGTATTTTCATCAGCGTTGGTACCTTTTTCGTCAAATCGATTAGACTAAATGGGGTTTCTCATAAAACCGGTATTGTAGATAATAATGGAAAATGAATTAGCGACGCATTGCGTATAGGTTCATTACTTAGCTTACAGCAACGTATTATATAACAATCTTAACTACGAGTAAAACTAAATGTGATAATGAGTTTGTTTATTTGTTAGGCTTTCGCGACTTAACTATTATTACCATCCTCAACCAATCATTATGAAATTTTGCTTACACTTGGTCTGCGGTACAGTAAAGGACATCAATTATCATCATCACGGTTTCACATTGCGCGGGTGAAACCGCGGGGCGCAGCTAAATAAATACTTCATGTATGTTTTTATCTATAGTCATAAACATACATCTGTCTGTCACATAAGTTTTCTTAATAATGTTTGTAACGTAATTAACTTGATAATGATATTAAATAAAGCATAGCAAAGACATATTAGTACTACTCCTTATATAGAAACATAATTAACACCTCCAGAGTCCAGACCTTAATAACAACTTTCTGTAAATAGATAATTTTGATAGGTATAATTATGTATAAACATAATTGCAAATCGAACTCTGCTCCACCATAATTAAGAACATGAGTTTTTTCGACAATCAAAATATCGGTAAGTATAAATGAACCCTAATTTTCTTTTGTACTGGATGGAAATGTTTATTTTCTGTTCTAAGTGTTAAAGTACCGTTTAGCACTTCGTTAAAAATGTCACTTGTCACTTATGTGCTATAGAAAACACACCTCGATGTAAGTACCATGACGTCAGACTATTGTTTATTGCGGTCGAAGACCAACTACTTATGTTTGCTGATTGCATAAAAAAATTAATGAATGATTCAGATATTTCTACAAATAATTGACTCTAGTTATTTCAAATATTTTAGTAGGCAATTTGGGATGCCCCTAATATATCTGATATAATTTTGTTATGATTGTAACTAACTAGTTCCCACAAGTAGGTTTTAATTAACTAAACTGTTATATTGCATTTTATTCCTTAAAATATATATATAACAAGCGGCCCGTCCCGGCTTCGCACGGGTAGACACTATAAATTGAGATGTGAGCTATCCTATCTGTTAAGTTAGATCGAACTGCACACGGTGTGCAAATTTGATTGAAATCGGCTAAGTGGTTTAGGAGTCTATAGCGGACAAACAACATGACACGTAATTTATATATATTAAGAAGATAGATTATAAAGGTATTGACACAGCAAAAATAAAACATCAACATAAGTTGTCGTAAGTAAACGTTAGAGATAGTAGACACAAACGGCAGGTTTATTCTAGACAACCTTCGGATGAGTATGTATTAGGTAATTTTTTGTAATTGAATTTGTCATGTGCTTTTTTGGTACGAAAATAAAACTAAAACTAATTTTATTTATGGAGTTCGGGCGTAGAGTCTGCAATAAGTACGCAAAAGTTCAATAGAAGTGATCTGTATCGTATCTCCTAAGACTTTAGAACATCGATAGGATATGTTAATTAGGAACTAACGACATGGCAGTAAAACATTTTATAAAATACATAGTGTAGACCAGCTGGTTTCTAGATTACACATTGGTACCTACCTAGCTAACTGCGACATTTCAAAGTTTAAGACAAAAATGGAACAATAATATTATGACGGCATGGGTTTTCCAAATATTTTCCAAAAAATGTGTTGTTTACCAAACTATTAAAAGCCTCAGGTTCCTTGAAAGTAAATGCAGACGATTTTTCTCCACGCAACAAAATTAATAACCATATCAGGCGAACAAGATATGTACTAATTTGCTAGATATCTCAAGAATTTTGAATAAAACCCCGCTTTAATGATGATTATTTATCCCATTATAGATAATTAAAGTAAAACAAACGACAGCAGTTGAGTCATTCAACAGCTGTTTTTTTTAGGCTAGGTTAGGTTAGTACTGGTAGGGTTAAATTATACTTAATAGCAAGTGCTAGGTTAGGCTAGCCACAGTGGTAGAGATAATTGTCTTACTTATTAAAACGTTCTGCTTAAACTTAGTCAGTATTTACAATTTTCTGTCTTGTTTTTAAACGTTTTAAGCAAAGAGCCTTGTTATTGCTTCATCTGATATTTTAAGCAATGAATAAAATTAAACAGCGATTATAAGTGGGACTCACTAAATGTTATGTTATTGTTTTCATCCTCGTTTAGATGGGTCTGACCGAATTAATTTAGAACTAATAATAGTGATGTAACAAGCACTTATCGCCTCACTAGTGTATACTATCGTCGTGGAATATCACTATTTAGGTTGAATTATCATAGATCAGCGTGTCATTGCCAACAAGATGCTGATATCTAAACTGTTTGTTTACAAGATTATTTCGCAGCTTCTAATATTCGATCGTCGTTTAACTACGAGCGTGTACTGTTAAATACCTATAATAGCTAAAGCAATATCTACTCGTATTATAATTATAGTAGGTAAGCTAAGTACCTATAGGTACTAGTTGTATTAAATCACTCGTGAAACAGTATTTCTGAAGAAGGCTATGATTATCATTCTCTATTTTTTTACTAACACATCGATCACTGATTTTAAGTGACAAAATGTTTCGGTTTCCACTTATGCTGCAACTGGGTTTGAATGGCTATAAAAATAGCATACATAATAATCATATACATTAAACAATCATAAAGTACTCCAAACTATGCTTTTTATTCTAGCTTAGAAGAAAATAAACCCCTATTTATTAGCAATAGGTAAAATTAAATTAAATAAAAATAACTCTTAGCTTATTTCATGTAGGATAGTTGAATAGTAGAAATGCGACCTGTTCCTACCCACGCGAGGACGTACAAACAAACATCCGGACAGATAGCAATTTTGGCCAGTCGTTGCATAAACGCTTCGCTCGCTTCGCTTGCTCGGTCAATAACATTATGTTGGTAAATAAAACTTTTAAAGTGAAATAAATTGGTCAACTTATTTTAATTGACCTGAGTAAAGTCGCTAACGGCAAAATATTTCAAAACAATGATATAGCCTAGATATAATTATCCTCAAATAAAATTTCATTTCAAAACATACCCGCATAACAAGTTTTTGCAAATTATATTCGGTAATTTTACGGTCTACAATATCATGTATGTACCTATGTGAGCAAACGTTTGGGACCAATCATCATTTGAGGTCGGTATTTAATTTGATTTAATAGATTTTTTACAATTATTTACTCTCGATCTGTGATAAGTAGGTTATCACAGATCTGTGATAACTTATTGATCGAAAAATAAAACTAGATTACCTACTTTTTGTGACGCCACTTCGGCTGTAACCAATTAATTTGTAATTCGTTGTAACGATAAAAAAAGCTCTTCCATCCAGTTTTGAGACAAGAATTAACTTACATTTGCATTCGAAACCAGGCGTCTTTTTACTTCAACTTTGTAACCTGCGATTAAGAAGAATTTTTCCATTTGTATTTAATCTTATTATCAATAAACACTGGCTAGTTAATACCCATGCACCTTAATATAATAATTAAAAAACTTCAACTCCTTGCTTTACTGTAATTTGTTCAGTTTCATGTAAAGGCTGATCCACGAACAAGAGTTAAAACTTGGCATGTTTTCTAAAGGCGGGTCTACTCTAGACGAACCGAGCACGAGCGAAGCACAAGCCGAACACAATTCGTCTAGTGTGGACCAACTTACAAGCCTCGAACGAGCGCGCTGCGAGCATTTTGTTCGTGCTCGGCTGCGTTCCGCCTGTTGTCGGTTTTTTGACGAACACAAAGGGATTTGCTTCGCGAACCGCGCAAAGAGCCGCGAACTCACTGCGGAAAACTACGTTCGAGAACAGTGATCGTTGTAGGTTCGTTGTACGTCCACACTTGACGCCGCGAACGACGAAGCCGAGAACGGCTCCGCTTGTGCTTCGCTCGTGCTCGGTTCGTCTAGCGTAGACCCGCCTTAACAACCGCTAATTTTCGCGCCTTTTTGTTTTTGATCATTTATACTTTAAACCTTTATTTAACCTTCATCTTTCTGAAGATCAAGTACCTCTTCATTTAGCGGTTTGTTGTTTCTGATGTTTTTTGTGCTTAAAAGGCACTAATCAAGGCACCAAAACTGCTAGCAATTATCTACTAGCTGATGCTTGGAAATTCGTACCCGGTGATGCTCGGTCTTCGGCCTATTTAGCATCACTATAGTTTCGGGCTGTTTAATCTGATAAAATAATGACTATAGCACTCCGGGGTAATCTAGCTTTCCATTGATGAAATCATTTTTAAATTCGGACCAGTAGCTAGGATTTTATCTTATACAGGGTTATACGAAAAGGGTATGCCGAAAAGGGCTCGTAGTATTATTCATAATTACTTTTACTGTGACCAACCTGGAATCCGCGACAAAACAAAATCAGCTGTTCCATAGAAAAAGTAGTTCATAATGAGCCGTTTTTGGCATCGTATACCCATCCGCATAACCCTGTATAATTACGTGTGCTTGTGTTTCGACTTTATCTAGATTTTTTAATAAGACTCGTTTAATATTTTTCTTTAAATGCGTGAAGATGAATTTGAAACGCTAAACTATAAATCAGTTTTATGACTATGATTTTATTTTATTCAGAGTTTTATTTTATTCATTTTCCTATAGAATCAATATTTATTTCGCTAGCTGCACGTGCTACTTTTGGAACTGAAAGTCCTATCCAAATTTGATGCCTCATAAATTTGCCTTCTCACCAATTATATCAATTCTTTCTTGAGTAAAATTTTGAAGGGCAAAAAGTAGGTAAAAGCGCGAAAAGCTAAATCTTGAAAGATTCTAAAATAACGCCATGAGTGTGCCCCGCCGGGTTGGTACGATTGAAATAGTCCCCTCAGTCCGGTCTTTACAAAGAATACACATATAAGTCTATGCAAACACCACACCAATTACCATCAAAGTATGTTTGCTGATTCAACCGACCCAGGTTATTCTCACAAAACTCAGGCTAGGAATAATAATGAACTTGCTCGACTAGATCTTGTTTGTATCCTTAATTGGACTTATTTGCTTTCACACAGACGTGCAGAATTTACAGACATCATGTTAATACTTCTTGCAGGGTTGCCAAATTTTTGAACGACAAAATAAACATCATGTCAATAATTCATTTAGGTATGTCAACTTTTTTAACAATCGTAAAGTATATTTAGGTGTAAGTAAAATGAACAGTATTTGTTTAAAAAAAAAACCTTATTTAGACCCGAAGCAGCACTGGTACTCTAGGCTTCTAGCAAAAAAATATATAATAAAAAATAATAAAAGAACACAGTAATGTTAGAAGTTATGTCAGTAAATAAAATTATTGACTGATCGAAAACACTTTCTTTGAACAGGTATTTTGCACACTTCATTTATGATAAACACAAAAACAGTATCAATGATCGAAACCCCGTATAATACGCTTTTTTATACTAGTATGTGTGGCAACCCTATAGTCTTCATGTGAAAATGTTAACTTATTAAGTTAGTATCCAAAATAAACAGTTATAAAATGCTAATTAGAGTTTTATCTTTCTTGTGCAAATTAACTAGTAATTACACGATATTGTATAAAGGCGGAATTAAGAAAATAAGTTTAAGTTTCATTAATAAGTTATACGACAGTAGGTTAAAGAAACTGCTAGAGTCTGAATGAAGAACAAATAAAATAAATAAAAATATTAAATTATGACAAAATCAATATAAAGCAGTAAGTTAATGAAAACAAATGCAATTAAATTTTTATGTACCTAAATTAAAAGTAGCACGAGTAAATAGTTATCTCAAGTATTATTTTATGACAAATTGTTGTGTAGCTTAATCGACTAGCAGTTGCCCGCGACTTTCTTCATACATAAAAAAACCCAAGATCGCCGATTTCTTGAGCATCTTCTTCATCTGCGAGATTTCGTGATTGATCAGTTAGTCAATAATTAAGTAGTATATCGCTTTTATATATTTAAATTAGGAGTAGTCAATAACCAGCACAAACTAATAAATCTTGAAGATGTCTCATTATAGTCATTAACTGTAATGATGATAGATTTATTGTAGGTAGGCAGGTGGACATCCATAGTAAATAAAAAGAAGATGTATAATATCAAGACATCCACTATGATTGAGTCAGCTATATCCACAAGATGATTAAGGTGAGAACACAAAAACCTGAAACTAAAACTGCTAAGATAGAAACTTACGATTTTACCATAAAAAGTAAGTTTTTAGAAGGCCTATGATTTGGTTGTCGTGAGTCTCAGCCTGAGTCTTGAGTGTTCCAGATCATGGTAGAATCATGCCACCCGTGAGTCACCTATCCGAAGACTACAATTTTACTTAAACTGTAACACCCGTGTAACTATAACCAAATATATTAAGATATTAATATTTTTCGACTCATTTTAGTGCTCAAAGTTAGAAATATATTTAGTGACCAAACAAAAAAGCAGAAAATAAAAATATAGACATGTTTTCAAATCATATACCTACAATTTCTTAAAACAGAATGTTTCGAGCAAACAAATAATTAACACAATTTTCTAAGGCCACACTTAATTCAGTATGACATCATTTATCATGAAAAACTTAACATCGTTGAGTCACTATTCTTTTTGTATTGATCAATACCGAATCGAATAGGCAGTCTCGGTGCGAGCTTAGCTGGTGATAAAAGTGCTCGGTAAGGTTTATAAATTCTGAAACAATCGGTTTCAGAATCGTTTTCGGTTTTATGCTTATTTCTTGTATTTATTTGTGGCCGTGTTAAAATTATAGGAATAGTATACTGAAACTTAAGTTACTAAAAACAATAAGGTATTGTACTAATTTACTGAAAACTGCCTACCGTCTTAAGCCCAATAGCGGTTTCTCAAAAACATCGATTGTATTTTTTTTTTGAGATAGCTTAGGACGGCAAAACAACTTGAAATTTAGCGCGGAAACTTACAGCCAGTGACAAATGTTTTGTATCATTAAATAATTATTATTCTTTAATGATAAAAACCGAATAAGGTGATCAATTGTGTGGTCAAGCAAAAAAGGTTCAGTCGGAAAAATAAATCGTTTCGAGATAAACGAGTTTAAAGTTTGGAGTTGCTGTTAGGAAAAACAAACATGTTTACAAAGTGTCTCGAGAACAATTTGTGAAACTACGTTTGCACTGAAATTAAATCAGATACCACAGTTAAAAATTCATCAAAATAACCGCTTTCACTTGATCTCTCATATAAATACTCGTAGGTGTAAGATAGTTTGTCATCCATGTTGTGTTAATTTACTAATCATTCAGCTGTTTCAAATAGGCGATTTATCTACACATAATCTGCACATACTTTGCACTGGAATTCTACAGATTGATGACACATACTACATGTTTATTGTTAAAGATACGAGTAAGAATTCTCGGAATTCTTTGAATGGGTTTGGGCGAAGCGAAGTAGTAACTAATTTGAGAATTAGTTTTAGTTTCGTCGTAGATAAGAGACTGCTTGGAAATAGAGGTGTTTGTTGTTATTAGTACCTATCATTTACTTCATCATCATATTTTTTAGTATTAAGTAGTAGGTGTAATTATGTTTATTTTCTCAGAACTATTAATCTCGTACTTTATGTTTTTCTTTTAACATATTTCAACAAGCAAGTAACCAAACATATATACTATGTACATTGTACAATTCAACAATGTCATTATTCGTTCATTATGTTCAATATGGCACTGTATGTATAAGTACCAGCAGGTCTATGATAAAGTTGAAATTAATTGAAACGCTCACAGAACGTGGACAGAGAATACTATGGATGGCTAGAAGCAATAGTCTGTTTCCCCTTCATAGAAAATATTGAAAAGGATTCAAACTTAAACATAGTTTAATCTCTTTCTGTAGAACACCTTCACCAATTAATAAAATGTTTCAAGTTTATGACGTTCTACTTTCCCAAAATATAATGTTTAAGTCATCGAATTAAGCTGTCATTACAGTTACAAGCAACCTGCAAATGTATTTGTGTTTGGTAGCTTCACGTTTGATTTCTATTTTTAGTGTATTATGAAGTAATATCGTATTGTATTGAAAGTTTCCGCTTGCCGGACGTAAATATCCTTTCTAATGAACGAATCCACAATGGAGTAGGTATCAGGGCTACCTAGTCCTAGTCAGCCTACACAAACTTACTTTTTAGCAGGTATTTTAATAACTCTGTAATACCATGAGAACATACTAATAGCTGGTTTTCCCGACCATTTATTATGACCTCAGACTTATGTGCATTAGCTAGTTTATCAGCTCCATACATATCTATCTTAATTGGTATGATGAGACTATACTTAATCGGTTTGACGCGGGCTTCTACTTAATTAATAGCTGGACTACATTTACCTGACTCAAGCGTAAACATATATTTAGCGTTTTTATTATGCCACACCACTATTGTGTAATTATGGAGTGTTACGAGTACTTACAAATAAAGGTGTCGAAAATATATATTAAGTACGCATTAACTCAGTGACTAATAAATAGGACTCATTACGTGTTGTTTTTGAACAATGGTATAGGGAGCAATAACATTTAAAAAGCGTGCCATGACGTTATCTACGGCAGGATATAGTACCTTTTAGTCTAGGCTAAAATGCAAATGAATAAGGAAGTCAGGCGCATATATTTGTAAGGATATGCGTATAATTTGAGCACCAATTTGTTTAAAAACTATGTAAGGTAATGAAAATATACTTCACCCAGTTCATGTAAACCAGTTCCTTCTAGACACCGCCATAGGCATGGCCATGGCCTCTAGGCTCTTCCTGCCACGCATAAGCCTGGTCTTTAGCTTTACGTTTCTGTTTACTGACTCTACTTAGTTCAATGATCAACTGACCGTAAATGTAGGTAAACTTGAATCTTGCCATGCCAATAAATTGGATTTTTTTTTCCAGACGATACTGACAGTGTGGGAGCATTCGCATACGACGGCCCATCAGGAAGGTACGGCGGAACCTACGGCCTGAGGAACGGTCAAGTAGTGAACCAACAAGGCTCCTTCCCCCCGAACTTCTCGCCACCCGCCTTCCCAGACCAAGACTTTTTCTTTTCAGACTACTTTAGCAACCTCGACAATATACTACAAGAGTAAGACCAGTTTAAGTGAAGCTTCGAGCTTCCGGTGGAGGTCTGGCTGCTGTGGTAACTTGTGGTGGTGGATATGTTTAGGACTACCTAGTTCGTTACTCACTTTTAAAATGTATTATCTTCTACGTACACAAATGATCCTTAAAAGCATGTATAAAAACAAAATACTTTTCAGACTCAGAATCCGTAACATGAGCAGCTCATGTTACGGATCCAGCTTAGGCTCGTGTTAAGAGCTGCTCTTAGCACGAGCCTAAGCTGGATCGCCCTGGTTCTCGTCTTACTCTATCAGCTAAAAAAACGACACAAAATTCAGGCTTCTCTAACTAATCTTTAGTGATAATCTCATAAATCATAAACAAGCTAAAAAATTCCTATAATCAATGATTGCATGAATTCGTGAGTCGTGTTCGTTGAAATTAGTAATCTTGTCAATTCAGTTTAGATAATTCTAAAAATATCAAGATAGAACATCAAACTATTGTTAGTCAAATGCTTGGTTACCATAATATTATAAAAGGTATCATGGTGGCGTTGAATGTTGAATTAATTACTTAGGTATTTATCTTTCAGTCTGCACTATTTTTCTATATTGTATCACACATTTTAGATTTTCCAAGTTAATACCTACTTACTGCTGACATAGTACGCTTGCATTGCGGTAAGAAAAAATAATACTATAAAGTATTTCATTAAACCGATTATTTTTTCAGAGCAAGTCCATTCTTTAGACCGCCGCCATTCATTCGACTATCACCATTCCGCAGACCGTTTCCCAAACCATACTTCCAGAGGTAACATTGAAAACTGCGTCTTGGGTTCCTTCTGGTAAACTATCAGTGTCTAACAGTAGCTCGGTAAAGTGCCCTCCACTCATTTTCTCATTAATACTTCTGCTTGCATCAGCAACATTTGA
Organism: Alcis repandata; assembly: GCA_949125135.1. Lineage (NCBI taxonomy): Eukaryota > Metazoa > Arthropoda > Insecta > Lepidoptera > Geometridae > Alcis > Alcis repandata. The sequence goes on from OX421223.1 coordinate 5,014,230, forward strand.
ATAGCTTCTGCCCTCTACGTTCTATTTCTGAGTGCTATTTTGTGTGATTTCAGGACATTCGATAATGTAGAGAACCAAAGGCTAGCGTACACCGCAGCAACAAAAGCCTTTGATTTGAGCTCGAATCGGGCTGCTTCCAATCAGTTTTTCGCTCCCTCTAGGTTCCCATACGGCGGTAATTTCCCAGGATTTGACGGATTTACGGGAGGCCAAGGATTCCAGAGAGGAGGATTTCCAGGTCTGGACATGGCGAACTTCAGACCCCAGAATAGCGCATATGCAGGCGCCGCTTTAGGACCAGACTACTCGCATCAGGTGGCGGACATCAATCCTGCCAATCCGGTACGTGCTATTTTACTTCTATCGGCCCAGCATTAGAGCAAATAGGAAGGACTTCTATATTGTTCTGAAAGTGGAACTAAATATGTAATTCTTTATTACCAAGCATCAAAACGAATAAACCTTAAATTAGAGGTTTCGTATAAATAAAGATGACACCATATTGCATCAATATTTACATAGATGTGCGATGACGTATCCAACTACCTGCGTACCACTCGTGACTGGACTGCTTTATATGAGGTTTAATACGATAGCAATGCAACTAATCCTTGCTATGACCAATCGACCATGCATGGTACCTATTCTTATTTTATTGATTACAGCTGGCTGGTTTTTTTACTCAAATTGTCGTGCGCACAATAATTAAATTCTAAAACACCCAAAAGACGGTTGGAATGCAAGGCGTAAAAACCAGACAAAGAGACATACTCGTAAAACACTTGATTCCAAACTAAATAACAACTATTTATGAATAAGAATTTGAATTAGATTGTTTTATTACTCTGTTGTGTTGCTATTATTGTTATAAATGAATCTAAGCACTGACATATCAATACTGTTTAAAAGAATAAGGCGTACTATTGATATATTCCTGCAAAAACGATAGCAATTGAAATTTTCAGAGCAATCCTAACATCAACAAGCATTCCAACACCGGTGGCCAGCCAGGCGGCTTCAAGAGCGTCTCCTCTTCTTCATACTCATCAGCATCAAACGTCAACGGGAAAATAAAGGAGAGCAGGGGAGCGGAGACCATGGTCAATGACAACGGAGTCATCACCAAGTATAAGGTCCATAGTTAAACTACTCAGGACCTTTTCAGATCATCTCAATGACACTTGGCGATCTTTCAAATGTTTTTACGTTATGTTTTGGTTATAACACCATTTTATGTTTTGTTTAACTTACGTGTCTGTCAGTGAGTTCTGTTTCACTCTTGGTTTGGTTTTTACTGTTATAATAATAGCCTCTTCTATATTGTTTAGTTAGTTTTTAACGCTGTTATAGAAGATCGTGCGAATTTTTATTTCATTTTATACCCTCAATAGAACTGGCACCTAGAACTTTAACAAAGTTAAAAATCAATTCTAGAAAGAGTGCTTGATTTTAGTTGATTTACTTTTTCTTACTTTTGTTCTTTTGTTTAATTAAATTTGACAAAATGTGTGATATTTTTGTATTAAATAAATTGTTTTAAAACTACGCATTTTATTAATGTCAGTTTTAGAATGGGCTTAAGTTTTCAATAGTAAAATTTTATTTGATGTGGCATATAGTTCTCTAACTTAAATGTAAGTTTAAGTTAGAGAACAATATGCCAAGAGTGGAACAGGGTACAGGATTAGCAGGAAAGCACGTAGGTAAATTAAAATTAGACAAAGTACTTCGACAGTATAAAAACAAAAAGCTATGATTCTTATTTAGTGCACAAAAAGCTAAGAAACCACGAAAACGTGACCACCTCATTACTCCTCTCGACTCAAGGTTAGAATAACATCAACGTTTTTTCTACCTCTCATTACGGACAAAGGATGAACAAAAACAATGATACGCGCCCATTAGTTTAATTTCGCCAATTTGCCATCTATTTTCATCTTCGCCGTCGTGGTTTCCACCCACGGACGTGGATAAGCTTGAGAAACTTGACCGCATCCTTTGTTACCACTCATCTCTCTACATTTTCTGCAGTAAAAGTCTTTTACCCCATCGTCGGCTGTTTTCCTATGAATCTTTCCGGGGTTTTGGTAAGGTCTATCGATTCTTCTGACGAAATTGGAATCTCTGCCATCGTTGTTCCAATAGTTGATATTGTTGAAGAAACTTGAAGGCTTCCATTGCTGGGGGTTTGTAGCTAAATTGGGGTATATATCGTAGTCGTCGCGAATGTTTCGACTTATGAAAACTGATTCGGGGTATGCCGGTTCTGGTGGTTTAAACCTGGTATCTGGAGTTCTAATCTGTGTAGTCTCTACGCCTTTATAGCCTAGTACTATGGGAACTTCACCACTATCGTCTTTATTTGGTTTTTCCTTACGGCCAATGTTGTATGAAAGTATTCCTGAATCTCCTGCAATGGTGTTAGTTTTATAAAGAATACTGCAATGAATTAGTAGAGAAGGGGAATAACCGTATATTAAAGCTAGTTTGTTTTCTCATTCGATCAAAATGTTAAATAAAATTTTGTCATCCATAAAAGCTTTCCGAAAACAATAAAAGACGTAATTTCAACACGAAAGTCTAAATACATTTTACTCTCAATCTCAAACGTCATAGAATTTCTAGCAATTTGACTAATTAACTTTATTACTGCGTGGGCGTCTACTTTTACAATCATCGTTAACTTTTTAATTGCAACAAAAGTCTTTAAAACCTGTATGGACATGGGCACTAAATGAGTTTGTTTATCCAACTTTATAATGATGCACACTTTAATGCAAGAACGTTTCAGACTCACCATCATTGCTGTGCAATCCTCTTCTATTAGGGTTGCTGTTCTTCAGTTTAGTTGACACTACTATAGTATGTTTCACTTCTACATCATCGTCTTCTACTTTACTAGATTCGGTCACAGTAGCTTCATCACCGAAGTCTACCTTTGTGGAAATGCCTTGACCCGAATTGAGAAGAGCTGTAATACAAAAGAATAATATTATGTACTGTAGACAAGACATTACTTGTGTTGACCGTGGAAGTAAAATAAGTATGAATACCGATAAGGAGACATTGAATTTTAATAGGTCAATGTTATAAGGAGCCTTAACAAGTATACCAAAATATGTATTAAAAATTTGTTCTGAACACAATTAGAGCTATTTGATTTTCTAGGATGCATAAATAACTGGTATCTAAAACTACATAGCCTTAACTCCTGGAACTGGTGCTTATTCCATATTTTTTCAAAACAAAATTAATGTGATAGATTCGATCACATAGGTCCTCGGATCATACTTTTTCAAGGAATGAAAAAGGAGAATACGGATATTGTAAAACGCATACAGAAAGACGATTGGTTCAGACTTGCTAAGTTTTTCACACACATTTTATATCGAAGCAAGAAATCATTTTTGAAACGTAATGAAGTATATAAAGATAAAGACAGCAAATAATAGCTTGCTACTCGTAATGGGTTGATTGCCTACACGTAACGAGTAGGTAGTGGCGAGACAGTAAGTGAATGGGTTTTATTGGCCATACTTTCAAATCAAATCAAATCATTGTTCTAAATATGTGACAGTCTCACCACGTCAAAATGTTCATACAAGAGCCCTGTCTCGCCCTCTCGCCATTGTACTTACTCGTTGCGTATAATCAACTCATAATGTAAAACCTACTAATGTAAAATTTAGAAAATGTTGTAAAGATGATCTCACCACATATCGCCAGGCAGATGGACAGCAACCTCGTCATCACATCAAGATGCTACCGACTGTAGCCTCACCTTGCGTGTCCAACGTTTTATATAAACTACACAAAATTACTTAAATGATGTCGCAAAGGAAGTATAGCAATTACCTTACGTGGTTTAAAAAAGTACGTAAGACACCTCGGAGATCTTGAAACAAAGAGATGGTTATCGGTATCGTTGAACTATATACCTATATAGAGATACTATATTTACAGGTAATTTACATCATTATTATCATAATGATTATTCTAGAATTCATTAAAACACCTGCCTATCATATTTAACCTATAAACCTATCATATTTAACTGCTGGGATACAGGTCTACTCTCGAAGGGTGATGCGGCCGTATTCCACCACGCTGGCCAAGTGCGGATTAGTGGATTCACATACGCCATCCAATTTCTTCTCGAGGCGTATGCCTCACGACGTTTTCCTTCACCGAAAAGCCACTTGTATGTAAATTCGTACATATGTTCCAAAGAACTCATTGATACGAGTCGGGGTTTGTATCTACACTTGTAGGTATATTATAGTATCATAGTATGTAGGTACAAGACTTACCTAACCTTATGTTTGTAGTAGAGGACGACCGATGACTATTAGGTGCTATTAGCATGGTTTTAAGACTTTTAGCATTGTATCCAGTTATCCACTATACGTTTAGGTACCTACGTCTTTAGCTTAGCTATATTCATTCAGTCGTGTGGTCGTGTCGTCCAATCGCACAACGTAGATCAACGATATTTGAACACATACTGCCATCTATGCAACTTCAAACTAACTATTATGCAAACTGCTTCACCAAGGTTTGAAACGGGCAGCCGAGGTAGCCGATGCTAGAGATAAAGCCAAGTATACCCAAAATAATGCATACGGTAACCGCTAGATGGCGCTCCTTCGTCGCGGTCACAAAAAGGCGGTCACAAAAAGATGTTTCGCCCAACGTGGGGCTCGAACCCACGACCCTGAGATTAAGAGTCTCATGCTCTACCGACTGAGCTAGCCGGGCAATTGATGCAATGTTCGAAATTGTACATTCCATTCAGCTATTAATAATTTAACATTTTTTATTTTTATTTTACTTTATAGGTCAAAACACTCCTTTTACCGCATTGGCTAAATCAAATCTTATGGAAATTGTCGTGCGCTTGAATCATGCTGTCGCAGAGCACAATATCTAGGTTTCACTGCTTATTTTTTTTTATACTATTGAGTGACGAGACGAGCAAATTGCTCGCCTGATGTTAAACGTCACGTTTTTAAGTGATTTTTTAGTTTTTAGTTATTATTGCCACGTACCTACTGCGCACTTCATTTTTGTATTGCAGATGCTAAAACGGTTTTAAGTAACGCCGTTTTTATATTGTATAGGTAGCAAGCTAATATAAAATTAAATCCGACCTTGTTAGCGCTGACCCACTTACATTTTTGAAAGCTCCCAAAGCTCATGCCCCTACGAGTATAAAAGTACATAAATAACTATTTGGACTCAAGATTTATTCCGTTTCCGTCCGCTAAAGCCAGTAACACAAAGGCGGTAACTCCGTGCGGAGATAAGGCAGTGTTTACACGCGCATATTGCGGTGCTGGATCCGGTGGCGTATCAAAGAGTTTCAAAGCGATCCTGCGGGGATATGCGCAAACGTGCCGCGGATTATTTGAGAATAACCACTGAGGAGCAGGGAGGGATCTAGACTTGGGCAGCCGGAATAGTCTCTAACTTTATTTTAGAAAGTAGGTAAGTAATAAAAGTGAGTAAACCTTATCTAAGAATAATAAATTCATGAGTTCAATTCAATTCTCGTAACGAAAGAAGAATTCGATGTGGACGTGGGTCCACGACATCGAATTGCCCGTCATCGTTCTTGATAATTTCGATGACTAATTAAAGACAAATGATCAAACAGGTAAGAAATTTAAATATTTTAATCTTGAAAAAAAGTTTTATGACTAAGTAAGTCTGTGATTTCATGACAACATAATAGGTATCTTTTTTCGAGACTCAACTCATAATTTTATTAGCATTAACCAAATCGACGGACAGGTAAAATCTGTAGCTACGTAATTCTTTGAAAATATAACTTTCGATTATTTTCAAGCATTCTCATAATTTATTTTGTAAATTTTGTCACGTGAAACTTTGTCGTCTACTTTATAAAATTCGCTTAGTCAGGTTAAAATGTGAAGAAGCTTTTTAAACAGCGACGCAAGACCGTCTTTACTCTTTACACAAACAAAGCATTCTGTTTTGTTAAAACTGGGGCAGATATTCCCGTGTGCGAGTACTTATGCATACTTCTTATGATGATCTTGGATGCTGGGAGCTATGGAATGCATACGGCACAGCGCTCGCAATCAAGAGAGTGGAGCAAGCCAATGCAGAGCTGCACTCCACAATCAACAACGAATTGAACCTAAACATAGTAGGTATTTACAGTAAAGTACTACCTATGTAAAGAAAGAGAAGTAGCTAGATTTTAGATTTATTTAACAACCAGCTATAAGGTCTGGCCCCTCAAAAACGTCCTCTACGATTATCTAAGCTTATTCAATGCAATTTATCTTATTGTATGAATAACTGAAAACCTATATGTTTTTGATGTTAAATTACTTGTGACTGGTAGTTATCATTGGGTTCTTGGAACTTATGGGTACGAATACGAATTATCATGCCACTGGCGTTACGGTTAAGGAAAACATTGTGAGGAATCTGTACAGGTCGTCTGGAGAAGAAATTCAATAGCGTATTAGAATCCAGCAACTTGCACTTGGCCAACGTAGTGGGATACGGTCTAATCACCCTTCGAGGATAGACCTGGTATCCCAGCAGTGGGATGAAGATTAAAGATTTAGTTGAGATTGACGACATTTAACTACCTCAAAGCTTAACATTGCCCATAGAACTTTACTTTTTTTCTTTGGAAGACCATCAGCCCGATGGGTCGACGACATCAGACCTATCGCGGGTCATGCGTGGATTAGATTGGCCCGAGACAGAAAAAAATAGCACAAGGTAGAGAAGGCCTATACTCAACAGTGGGTCGATACATGCTGACGATATGGACGATGAAGAACTTTGTGCTTTCCTTATTATTTTAATCAGCAACAAAATGTTAATAAAATTATTTAATTTCGCCATCATAAGCAACAGACTAATAAAAGATCAAAGAACAATAAATTCGAATCGAGTTACGTACTGACAATATAATCACATACCATTATTCAAGCTTGTTAAGGGGGTGTCACAAAAAACGCCGGCTCATATCAAAGCATGCCAAAGTGTCGGTAAATTTATTGCTTAAAAATACTAGTGGTAGGATTTGTTAGTTTGTATCTGATAGAAGTGGGCGGTCACGATTGTGTGGAGGCAAAAAAGAACACCATGTACAATGCAAATTCAATTCGTGATTGTTATTAAACAGTTGGGACTCAAAGGAGTGCCGACTGGGAGACATGCTTAAGATTTCTATAAAAGTTGGGTACATCATGGGACTATTTTTGGCCACAAATAAGTTCTCATAGGCCAAGTGGCTAGCCTTGTCCTCTACTAATGCTAACATCATCATTCTCAACCTTTAATCCTCCCACTGCTGGGATACAGGTCTACCCTCGAAGAGTGTTTAGGTCATAATCCACGCTGGCCAAGCGCGGATTGGTCGATTCCCATACGATTCACGATGTTTTTCTTCAGAAAGATAAAGATATGGTACTTTTCTATTGTAGGCCACCGAGTTCTCTTTGCTTCCAAGTTATTTGACCCGATGTTGCCCAGCCACGTCTATCTAGGTCTAGTGTAACCAAAAATCTCCACGGCTGCGTATTACACCAATAAGTTTTGTACTTAGTATTTTAACCAGACTGCTGTCTTCTGCGGGCAAAAGCTCCATGGCTGCGTTATAGCTACTAATAAGTTAGGTAGTATTTGAACACGACTTTAGTTGACTGCAGAGACTAAAAAGCTGTTTTCAGTTTTCGGTATACCTACTCGTATTTGCAAGTTTATTAAGTTCACTAGAACTTTTACAGGCATAATCTGATTTAGATGTAGTATCGCTAATTAATCATTATTTTCCGAAAGACGTTGGCTTTCAAATTTTAAATGTGTTATCCATAGGAATGAATATACCATACCCTTGCAAATACCATGCATGATACATAACCTTACCAATATTAAAGTAAATAAGGCTCTCATTCGCAACTGAATGATGCAAATTTGATTTGCCAATCCAATTTCTGTATCACGAAATGTCACGTAGGAAATGGAATCGTATAAGAGCTTGTTATTTTCTTATTTTTCCTCGTCACTGACTTATTGTTTCTCTATCTAATATTGTACGAGTTGAAGCTTAGTAGTTGAAGCTCAGTTCGTGTAAAGCCGCGTAGGTCAAGCAAAAGGCACATTTTCTACATCACTCAATTTAATAAATTGAAAACCAAGAGATTTAATTAAATCGGAATCCTAAACTATTAACATAAATTAAACTATTTACACATAAGTTTTTATCATACTTCTGAGTAGCGTTTTACGGTTCTATCATGTTTTGTTTTACGTAATTTTTAATATTCACTATCCACTTAGGTTACGTGCAGAAACGACTTTATTTTCTTTTTCTTTTATTCGATTATTGACTTGCGTTTGACCGCCATCTCGCCTGGAAGTAAACAATGATGCGGTTTACCACGGAGCACGCTTGCCAAGAAGAAAAAGATTCACTATTTCATTTATTATTAGTTACTCTTTTATATCTACCAAAGTCCATATTAAAACACACAACGCAAACATTCCTTTCAAATCTAAATAAATCAATTAAAAACAATTTCAATTAAAATCTAACAGAGCGCATCGATCACCGCGATCTTAAGTGGATGCAGTCAAAAAAAACTAAATAAAAAAAAAAGAAAACTGACAGGCGGACGTCAAAAGCACTCGACTCGATAATCACGATCGTGTTTAGATAAAAAACAATAATAACAAATAAACACGGCGCGTAATCACCTCATGTCAAAAGTGAAGAGCCAGCCAGCACGTTGAAAATGCTGAGAGTGATTTTATATTTTAGTTCTTATTTCAAGAACTCAACAGTCCGCTCGGTACGGGCCATGGACAACGTTTCATCCCGCGAGAAAGTGACAAACATAAGAGCTTTGTCACTTCTAGGTGGATAAAATGGTGAGAGACCATTTTTGTCCACGGCCTGTGGAATGACCTGAATACACTCGATTACTATGAATGTGTAAAAGGTTAGTGAATTTCCGAATATAAATAATTTATTGTTCAAAAACAGAATGACGTGATCTTTATAGATTTAAGTAGTGACTTTGTGTTTGATTTTATTCAAAATCCATAGTATCTTAGATGTAATTATTCTAAGCCATAGTATACTTAGTTTAAATTCTTCTTTCTAGAAAATTCTTAAGTTTTTTTATCTACCCAGTGATCAGTGATGTTTAACTAAGCTGACTAGAACATTTAATAATTTTGCACTGAATGAGAAATTATTAATTTTTCAGAAAGGGTACAGACTACAGAGTGTATTTCTACGAGGAATTTGGACAGAGCTGTATTTATTAATCACTTAGAACAATTTTCAAATACCAGCTGAAGTGTAAATAAATAACCAAGTTGCAAAGCGAACCTCCATTTATTTAGATCCTGTAAGTTAAGTCCGAAGGGAGAACTGCCACCTGCGCCAAATGCATCTGAAACCACTTCCAAGTTCAGTCCACATTTACCATCCAACCATCATTGTTTGAGACCTTATCTATGAGCAGTAAGGCCTATTTTCGTATAGCTTTTAGATAACGAAGTGCTCAATTAAGCTTGTTAATAAAGACGAGCTTCAAAAGACGGCGGTAACCGATGCAACCGCTAAGGTTATGGGATTATGGTCTTATCCAATGGATTATTAGATGACAGCTGAGGCCCGTATTTCTAGTTAGGTACACGTGTATCTTGTCACTTTGAAGTTTCGTTCATTTTTTTTCATAGAGTTTGTAATTTATTTTGGCAACTTTAACTCATCCAATATTGCCATTTTGGCAAAATAGTAGCGGGGTCTTTCAATAAATAAGTACTTGTGTTTCAGAGTTTGACTTAGAAATATAATAAACAATCAAATAAATTGAATAAACTATACCAGGCTCAGGAAAGCAGTGCCAGATCCAGTGTCTTAGCGTTGTTTCATACAAAAAACTTTCATAATAAAAAAGAAACTTTTGACAGCTGTCAAAATAAATGAAGTAAGTATGCATTTTCGTTGAATTATTATGTGAGTGAGTACTTAAGTATTTTACCTACGTGCAGTAATTCACGACAGAATTACACAAACGAGTTAGTTATTACGCGTAATTGTAAATTGTTTCCTGAGTAACGATCTGTCGGGCACTTATTGTGATTATGTTGAGAATTTCGTGTTTGTTTTACCATCGATGTACTGGCACGTGTGTTTAAGAAATTACACACTGCGGTGGGGTTACGAAGATATTATATGGCGAGATAGAATGGCGATTAGGTTTTATCAGCAATTTTTCAGTTAAAAACATAATAATGTTAAAAAATATTTTTACCACAGTTTATATAGGTATTGATGACTTGGATTTTTCAAACCAAGAATCAGCGGAGTTTTTAAAGATTAGTAAAGTTTGTTTCGACCGACCAAACATTACGGTTAACTTTACGCTTTATATTAATTTATTTTTTATATTATAACTTAAAGCTTTAAAATTGTTTCAAATTATGCGGTAAAAAGTGATCAAATGAGCTGGTAGCAAGCGTACTCTTTTTTTCCTAGGAAAACACAATTGACAAAACACGGTGAAGCTCTGAATTAGCCCTTTTAAATGAAAAAGCTCGTTCGTTTTGTCGGAGGACCTAAAGTACATTCTGCCTTGCCATATTTCCGTGGAGCCCACTTATTGATTATCTGGCTTGTCAGTCGCTGTCTACAATTATGATAATTTTACGTTTACGAACCAATCTCTTCCATGTCTTTTATTTTCATGGTTTTAAATTACACGTTGCATATTTGAACATCGCTATTGAGCATGCCTGTACAGTTTGATACTATTATTTTTAGATGTCTTGAAAAAATATTGCTTCTAAATTAGATTTCCTAAAAAAACTTAAGTAAATGAGTGAGGCCTTCTTACTTACAATTTTTTTTGTTTCTAAAATCATAACTTAACCATAAACCATAATTTAGTTTTTTTTTGAAAAGGACTAAAATAAATACTAAAAAAAATATTTAACTACTTCTTTTAAATCAGTGTGTACAAAGTTACTAGATCTATGTCACAAATTGTTAACATGTAAGTAAATGCGAAGGCGAAAATTCAAACATGTCAAAACATAATAGAATCTATCTAATACGTACGTATACTTAACTAGCTTCCGCCCACGGCTTCGCCCGCGTGGACGATACCTCGGAAACCGATTTTTTTTCCGGGATGAAATTAATTTATCCCTCTTTTTTGAGAGCATGTAAAAAGCGTCATACAATGGAAGCAGAGACCCCAAAAACGCCCGGATGCAATAAGTCAGCCCCCTCGAATCATTTTGAAAAATCGCAGCCATTTGGAATCATTTGGATTTTCGCCACCACCATCAAGTAGCCCTTGCTAACTCCTATGACATTTAGTAAAACACCCATCCATCTTCAACCGTTTCGGAGATATAGACCCTCAAAGTTTGTATGGCGGCCATGTTTTTGAGGCGACTATGTTACTTTTAATGGCTCCAAAAAGGTCCGAGGTTTTGATGACTTTTTAGTCTCAGCGCTTTGGTAAAAATGTTTTTAGTTTTCGAGATAATTAGCAGTTCCACCTCGAGGATGTGACTTTTCGAAGGTTTTGGATTTTTTCCGGATGTTGTTTACACGCCTTAAGTTTAGTATATCTGTAAAGTTTCATTGAGTTAGCATCAAAAGAAATTCTCTTTTCACACAGGGGTTGATTTTCCAAAAATGGTGAAATTCGTGTTCGTAATTTTTTTAAGCTTTGTATATTTGTAAAGTTTCAATACCGTGGCGTCAAAAACAATGCTTCCCCATACAAACTTTAGCACCCTATTACAACCCTTTAGGTTGAATTTCAAAAAATTCTTTCTTGGTACATGTTTACTCGTCAAGACAAACACACCCTCCATATTTTAAATTTCTACGACCAGCGGTGTAGGATGTGCCTTATCTGTCAGCGAGTCATTACAATTCTCTCTCCGTACTATATTTACCACGCCATTTCACCCCCACAGGGGTTGATATTCCAAAAATAATGAAACAGGTATCTATTATTTTTTTAGCTTAGTACATTTGCAAAGTTAAATAATCGTAGCATTGGGAAAAGAATATTTTTATACAAACTTCAATACTCCGTTTCAGCCCTTTAGGGATTGATTTTCAAAAACGAAAATATACCTAAGTGTCTATTATTTTCTTAAGCTTAGTAAATTTCCAAAGTTAAATAATCGTACCATTAAGAAAAAAATATTTCTATACAAACTTTAATACCCCGTTTCACCCCTTTGGGGGTTGATTTTCAAAATCCAAAATAATAAGTGTCTATTATTTCTTTAAGATTAGTATATTGGCAAAGTTTCGTAACCAAAGCATCAAAAAAAATCTTCATACAAACTTCAACACTCCGTTTAACCCCTTTAGGGGTTGATTTTCAAAAAAGAAAAAAATAAGTGTCTATTATTTTTTTTTGGTTTAGTATATTTGCAAAGTTTCATAACCACAGCATCAAAAAAAATTCTTCATACAAACTTCAATACTCCGTTTCACCCCTTTGAGGGTTGATTTTAAAAAAATGATGAAATAGGTGTCAATTATTTTTTTAACTGTAGTATATTCGCAAAGTTTGATAATCGTAGCATTAGAAAAATATTTTTTTCATACAAACTTAAACACCCCTTTTCACCCCCTTAGGGGTTGAATTGGGCAAATTCCTTTCTTAGTGTACGTCCGCTTTTTGATATAAAACTTTTGTCCAAATTTGACGTTTGTAGCTTAAGCGGTTTAGGCTGTGCGTTGATCTGTCAGTCAGTCTCGACATTCACTTTTATCTGTTTAACCCTATTAGGGGTTGATTTTCAAAAAATAATGAAACAGGTATCTATTATTTTTTTTAGCTTAGTACAATTGCATAGTCAAATAATCGTAGTATTAAGAAAAAAATATTTTTACACAAACTTCAACACTCCGTTTAACCCCTTTAGGGGTTGATTTTCAAAAAATAAAAAAATAAGTGTCAATTATTTTTTTTAGCTTAGTATATTTGCAAAGTTTCGTTACCATAGCATCAAAAAAAAAATCTCCATACAAACTTCAACACTCCGTTTCACCCCTTTAGGGGTTGATTTTCAAAAAACAAAAAAATAAGTGTCTAATATTTTCGCTAGCTTAGTATATTTGCAAAGTTTCATAACCACAGCATTAAAAAAAATATCTCCATACAAACTTCATTGCTCCGTTTCACCCCTTTAGGGGTTGATTTTTAAAAAATGTTGAAATAGGTGTCGATTAATTTTTTAACTTTGGTATATTCGCAAAGTTTGATAATCGTAGCATTAAGAAAAAAAAATTTTTCATACAAACTTAAACACCCCTTTCCACCCTCTTAGGGGTTGAATTGGGAAAATTCCTTTCTTAGTGTGCGTCCGCTTTTTGTTATAAAACTTTTGTCCAAATTTGATGTTTGTAGCTTAAGCGGTTTAGGCTGTGCGTTGATCTGTCAGTCAGTCACGACCTTCACTTTTATATATATAGAAGATGATGTACAAATTCAGAAAAAAAAAGAATATTCATTAACTTGTAATTAAAAATGTGCAACAGTAAGTTATTTAATTACTTAATAACACTTTGTATGTCTTAGTGGATCGCTATCCTTTTCCCAGCAAAATTCCTCCCACCAAGTTACCAGTAAAAGCACCTTCAAAATAATGAGTCATTTCGGGTCGCGTGTCACCCCAAGGGTGAAACGGAACAGACGCGCCAAAACCAACCCTAAAAATAATATCGATAAATAAAATAAACATTGGCCTAAATAAAAAATAAAGTGCGGCTGGTTGGGATGCGCCGCGTGCCGTGGGAATTTTTGTCAATGGTAAATGTCAATTACTATAAAATGTTTTTTTTTTTTCAAATTAGCCATAAAACAATATTACGAAGAGTAAAAGAAAAATCCAATATAATAGATAGCAAATAGATAAGAGGGTACACACAGATTATATGATAGTTTGATATTACTACGAAAAGTTGACTATCCCTGCTCTACCGTGTATTCAACACAAAAAGTAGACAAAAGTAAAGTTAATTAGTAAGTAATGTTTGCCAGTCTCAATGGCTCTTTATTATAATTTAAACAGAAAAAAACTAAACTCATCGTAAAACTGACTTGTCATCGCACTTATTGCATAAAATCTGTCAACGCACACATGGACCTACCACCTACCATTCACAGACTACCACATGGCTTGTAAACGACATAACCCATATCCTGCCTGGCGCTGACGAAGCATTTGTACACAAATCCATTAAAAAGCCATGTCGAACAAAATACCCGCCTGTCACCCGTGACATGACAGTTTTTGCGACCAAAAAATACATTTTTTATCCTAGTTTCAGATCATGATGTACCTAAGAATCAACCTGTAGTAAAAACAGTAGCAGAAGTGTAACATTTCTCCAATGTAAAAATGTGTGTAGGTACGAGCGAGTAGGTTTCGTTTGTTTCGTATACCTTTCGTTTGTTTCATCTATGATGCCTCATTCAGTTGTTGTTAACACTAGTCAGCCGCCTCATGTTTTACTACAAGGTAATTAAGTAGGTATATGTTCTAAAATATATCTTGACCAAAATAGTTCCAATTCTAAACGTCTGTTCTTCAATTTCCCGAAACGTCTGATAATAATCAAATGCGGACTCATTACGAAAAATCTAGTGAAGTTGTGCTTTCGTACTTCTTATAAGTAACCTATTAGGTTCTTTTACCTAACTATATAGCTAGCTAAAAGGCCTCTTAGTGAAGCAACCAATTTTTAAACATTTTTACTCTAATTTGTAATTTCTAGCAACACTAAAGAAAAGTTAAGCCATCTAACAAAATTCAGCTAGTATCCTTACTGTTTTCACTACTGTGTCCGCGATATAAAGATAGCGAAGCTGTAAGTGTTCGTGCGTGAAAATTGTGAAATTAAACACGTGTTACACGTTTCCCTCTAAGTGATTAAAAGTGGGGAACCTATTTGTAAATGAGGGGTAATTAATTTTTACACTTTAGGGGCGGAACGGGAGGTTCTAACGATAAAGGAAAAACCTCGTGGTTATTAAGAAAGTATAGTAGATATGGATTAAAACTTCATTAGTAATTAGTTTACTGGTAAATATTTGGTAAAGTTAAGCGAAAAAGTTATTCTTAGAATACCTAACCTGTCCCTGATTAAGTAAGGGTCGATACACATCTGACGGAAAATGCGTCGCGTATTATCGGTCGCGTAACGCCAGAACAGAGAAATGTACGAGTATAATAAAACATCCAACCTTTCACACCCAACCGATGATGCGCTAGTGCGTCGAGTATAGTATGCGATAGTAAGCGACGCATTTTCCGTCAGATGTGTATCGACCCTTAGTGTAACAAGTAGGTTTAGTAGTTACAAATAAATTAAGTCAGTAAACTGAACGGAAAAATAATATATATTTCCTGACTCGTCCGTTAAAAAATTGGGTTTAAGATTAATGATAAGAAGCTTTTTGAGTAATCATTGTAATAAATTAATTAATCTTCATTTTTATCCTCCTATTACCACTTACCCAGATAAATTAACTCAGGCACATCTTCCAACCCATTTCATGTACGTCCTATTTCACATTCAAAATACTTGTCAGGCGTCAGGCGTTTTATTTTGTTTCAGCAAGTTGGCCGACGGCGGGCAACTGGACAAATAAAGCGATCCCAAAACAAACACGAGCACAAGCAAACACGCGCAGACGTGGCTGTTTAGACTGAACTGTCTCAGCTCGACAAGTAAATAATCAATTCTCTCGCGATGCGACTTAATCGATTTATTTAACTCGAATTAACACGTCCTATCGAGTTACTCGTAATTCAGCGACACCACGGAATAAATTAAGTAAAAGCACTGCAAGCTGTACCCGCGAACCAATTTTTATTATAATTAGTTACAAAGTGACAAATTCCTGCTTATCTGTCAACGAGGCACATCCGCGAAGATCTTGCGGGGAAGTGGCAGGCGAGTGAAAATTTTGATGTTTCGAATGAACTTGAAAAAAAATTGAGTATTTTTTTATTAAAGCCCATAATTTTTTTTCTTTATGTAACTCTAAAAGTTAACTAATTTACTAATTTGAATTAGAAAGGTTCTCTAAAAATCGGTGATGAATCAAGTTTGATAAAAATAATTACAAATATTGATTATTTCAATAATACCTCTACAAAACATAGAAAACCACAAATAACTAACTTCATCTAGGCTTAGTGGCTACAATATTATTACCCACTCATATCACCAAATTACGTCCAGTAAACAGAAATAAGCCGTGTTTGTTTTGGCCCATATTCATAGGGTGATCAATTAGGCGGGAGCACACTGTCCGGCGCGATACGACGCGACACGTAAACAAACACGGATTACGGCGCACATTATATCGATCCATCACGGCAGCGATTAAAACTCAATTTATATTTACTATGCAGGTTAACGAGCTTGTTTTAAGTTGATTAAAAACGAAAATAATGTCCGGGCGCTCCACTTTTACGAGGCAGCTTCGTATTATCAAACATACTATCTAAAATAGATTAATTAAATCCATGTTAACAATAGTCGTCGTGTTTTAGCAAAACATGGTACAAAATTAGCTTTGCTTATTTGCTAATTAGCTCTAATCAATACTCGAATACCTATACCTACCTACTTGCAAACATGACTGGGCTGTGTACTTTATTACTGGCTGCGATGAAAAACGTTAATAATGATTATGATGAAAAGTAGGCTCTATACGTTTGTGCATCCCTGGTAACCTGTATCTATGTACAATTTTATTATAATAAGTTGAGCCATTACCAAAGCCAAAGCCACTTTTGCGTTTATAATTTTAGTTAGGATTTGACACTGGCCGCCAACAAATTTATTATCGAAGTTTTTTTTTGTTTTTTTTTTATTCAAAGATATAGGCAGGATGGCGGTCAAACGCAAGCCGCGTTTGACCGCCATCCTGCCTGTTGGGAAGCAACGATGCGGCCTACGATGGAGCACGCTTGCCTAGAAGATACCGATTCACTCTCGACTTGAAGACACCCAAATTATAACCATCGGGGAACACCCATTCAGGCAGAACATTCCACACTCGTGCGGTTAGTGCGGTAGTTTCTAATACGCATAAAAATAGGTCCAAACGACCAAGGAGTTCATTACGTTTTAATAAAATACTACTTCCTACTACGTCCATTACATCAAGTATTACAACTAGCCGTCCTGCTTTATCCGGATCTAATATTAAAATGAGCGGCAATTTGTGTCGTGCCGATACCGGAACGATCAATCTCCCGGATTGGAAACACCATGTTTGTACCAGGCTTAAAACTGTAGAGACGGCGCGAGGTGGTCGCGGCCTTTATCTCTAATCCGATAGGGGTTTTTCTTTTTATATTTCCTTTTTATATTACATGGTTTTAATTTTAATTATTCGTTAAAAATTCGTTCGTAAAAAAATGAAATGCTATGCTATTTAATAATAATGTTATGATACAAGAAAACGTTCTATTTTTCTATAATACAACTAAAACTACTCACTCATAGATAAAACACTTTCTAAACAGGTGGATCCCGAAGTATGAAATTTTTCTGTCCCTATTTTTGGTGGCATGATGTGGAGCCGAAGGCCGAACGATCGAACACATCGCCTACAAATTAACGAACATCAGCGAGCATTAAAAGAAAATAAAGAGTAAGAGAAAATAAAAGTAAGCGTATGATTAAATATCTACCAATACATTTATTTTATAATTCACCACGTTCACTAATATTTTTAATCAAAACATTTTGTCGTGATGGTTCTATTCCTTTTCTGTCCAAAGGGCGTTATTCAAATAAGAAAGGCTGCGTATCGCAGACGACTTGTCGCTTGATTGATAGCTTCAGACCATTTTTAATCATCCCTTGCTATACGCTAACATGTCTTTAACACCACAACTTCGTTTACAATTTTTAACTTTGTTAGTAGAGCTCTAAGACTCAAAATTCTTTACAAAACATTATAATTTACGTCTTTATACGAGGTTGGTAAGTTAACATGCTATGTTCAATTTTTAATAAGCTCCGTTGTCAAATATTCCGTATCATTTTCCTAAGTAAAGGTAGACGATGACATGTTGTCTGATAACAGTTTGAGTAAACAAAGATTTACATTTACTTTCTTACTATAATCTGGCAGAGGTAGAAACGAGACACAATTTAACCTCCGAAGCAAGGGGGATCTGTGTATCTGTGTCTATCTGTGTCATCGTAGTTCCCAAACGGCTGAACCGATTTTGATTTAGTTTTTTTCTTGAAAGGTGAACCGATCGAGGGAGGTCTTAGTTCTTAGTGCTATAACAAAATGGGTTTAACCGTTTCAAAATATTATTGTTAACTTTCTAGTTTTTTTAAGGTTCTTTTTTATTATTAAAGAACCCAAATATAAAACTCAATTCAAGTTCATCAGCGTCGAAGAAGACCAAACTAAAATGTTCTGACTATTTCTCACGAGTCTAAGTATTATCTAAGTACTTATTACTTACTTAGTTGTTATTTCAGATGGTTCTAAGAGTTCTTCAATCCACATACAGTAGTCGTTCCCAGGCTGAAAGCATGACGGATTACCTCGCAGAAGACAATGGCCAACGTTCATTATTCCACCGACGCAATGCTTCCACAAACCGAGGATCGCGACAAAACGCACTCCATTAGCTAGCAGCACTCTATTGTGCCTCTCAATGCAAGATTAATGATCGAGAGCATATTCCTTCGACATATTTCGTTCGTGGGAGCGTTTATATCGACAATGCGTTCGATATTTTCCGCGAGACGAAAAATGGTATGTTTACGAACGCTCGATTAGGCGCGAAGGATGGGTTTTTGAAAAATAGTCGATAGATCGTGGCGCGTGCCATCCCTATCCTCAATTCATCCAATGCACATACACACGGTACAGAACTTTGAGCTTAGTTCGGTTCAGGTTAAGGTTTAGATTAGCATTTTTATGTGTGTGGTAGAGAGTAGGGATGCTGTTTTATTGGAAACGGGTAATTTATTTTGTGTATTTATTTTGTTGCGGCATGTCGGATTCAATAATGTGGGAGCTCGGCGATGATGTGCGTCATTATTGTTATTAGGGTTTCTGTGTGTATAATTTATGATCCACGATGTCTCAGAGCTGCTATTTCTACTGCAGGTATTAAGAAACATTCATATATATGATAGTTCTTAATAAATTAATAAAAGAAAGTCGAGGATTTTTTTTTGCAAAGTGCTCGCATTTACAACTTACAGCATGTCTAGTCGTTTTTTTTACTCTTTCATGCTGAAACAACATCATAGAGTTGAATGAAATTTCTAATAAATATGACTTATATCCTGGATTAACACAGTCTACTTTTCATCATAATCATCAATCAATACGCAAAGCGCAGATGCTAGTGATAAATTAATGTTTTTTTATGATTTGAACTTTTCAAAGCTAGTCCAGTAGCAAGTCAAGTAATTTATGCAACCAAATAGAGGGCTTAAATATCAAAATCCCCAACTAATCAAGAAGACAGACAGACCAATCAAGCGGCAGCAATAAACATCGGCCCAAGTTTAATCCAATTCCACACCAACGGCCGAAACTTGAGACGCGGTTACTTTCCATGACATCCCTGTGGTATAAACAGGATAAACGGGATTAGTGGATAAACTCCATTTAGGATCCCGGGTCCAAATGTCCCGGGATCCTACTATCCCACTGTCCCGGAAGTTAACGGAAATTACAAACCCGCGTCAGACGTTTACAAAGTCTTCAAAACTGTTCGATAGGATTCAAGAGACATAGTTATCAACAATAGTTGTTTAAACACAATGGGAACTCACTTTCCGTCAATATTGAATATTAAAAAGTAAAATGGAGATAAAAAGTATTATATTGTAAACTAGCTGACCCGGCAGACTTCGTACTGCCATACAGTACTTCTCTATGGTACTGCCTAATTAAATATAAACACTGCACAAAACACTATTTACAATTTTATACATATCATATTATTACAATTATAGGTACGAATTTGTTTCATGTATCAGTTGACAAAAGCAAACTCATCCATGAAAAAAAAACACTGACATTGACAGTTTGTTGTTGTTTCAACTTTTTTAAATTTGATATGACTTGGAGTCAAATCCTTCGAAATTTTAAAACAAATGAATGAACTATTCGATTTCGTTTTCTTTTTTTTTGTTTTATCTGTGCTCCAACGCACACTGTTTTGATAGATATGATTGAATTTGAACTTTGTACAGAGGTAATAAAGTGCAAATTGACTCTTGGACGTTAGGAACATACCTACATTGCTTAAACAACAGTGAGTGCTTGCAATTCAATATGAACTTTAAACAATAGCAATAAAGCTCGTTTTAGTTAGAAAACGTTTGTATGGGAAAAAGAAAAGGGCTGTTTTTAGGGTTTTTCAATATTTCTGAGAGATTTTCTTAATATTTTTTTCCGTAAGAACCTTCTCCTAATAATAACAAATACAACAAAAAAAGAATTAGTGAAATCGGTCCAGCCATTCACGCGTGATGCCGTGACCAAGGAAAACGGGTTTCATTTTTATATATATAGATAGATAGATAGATAGATTGTAATCGAAGTTTGAAATGATAAAATATAATTGACATTTACTGTTCTTACTTAACTTATAAAGGATTACATAACATATAAGGAAAAGGTATGTAAGGCTGAAAATGGCTTGTAGTACTCATCATTATGAACCACTTTTACTATGGGACCATCCCGGAATTCGCGAACAAATCAGCAGTTCCATACATTTTGTCGAGTATCATTGTTATTTTTCTATGGAACAGCTGATTTTTTTGTCGATTTCCGTGTTGGTCCCATTGTGAAAGTTGTTCATAATGAAGAGTAGGTACTAAGTGCCCTTTCCCACTTAACATAATAACCCATTCCTTAAACTCTGTATAAAAACTAGCTACGCCCCGCAGTTTTGCGCTCTATCCTGTAATTTTTTTTTTATCAACAATTTACATACATTTATATTTTTACATTTTGGAGAACATGTTGCCCATGTGTAAGGTATGAGCTACATCGATACCAACTTCATCCAAAACCGTTCAGCTGCGTGTTTTAGCAACCAAGACCCAAACGTAGAAACTTTCACATTTAAGACACTAGCAGGATTTAAATCCAAAATAACTAACCATTCCTCAAATATTTGACTAAAATAAACAACAAATAACCGAATCATTTATTCAGCAAACATAAACAAGTTTAAACTCAAATGAAAATAATGCAACCGAACCGGATGTAACTGAAACAACTTTAAACGAGGTTTATTCCTCGTTCAGCGTTTACTAGCTAATTGTTGTGTTGGGATCTGAATAAATAGGGAATAAACATTAACGAGCAAAGTTCGCGTCTTATACAACCCTTGTGTAAACTGGGAATGGACCGGTTAGACTAAGCTACAAGTTTATAAGTCAAATTACAAACTATCATAAACAAAAAGTGGTTGTCTGGCTGTAAAGTCGGTTTACGGACGATAGTTTAACGTGACAACGTCATAACAAAACATTGATGAAATGATTGCATACTTTCTCGCTCCGATCGTAACGTCACAATGAGCCTAACGGGACAATGAGCGTAACGGGACACTTTTTCGTGCGTGCAGCCAGCGTTCATCGATTTATTAGACGTTGTCACGTCAAAATTATAATTGATCAGAGCTTTCAAACAGAAGAGCTTCACTTTCGCAAATACCTTTGTGACCTGGCTTTGATTTAGTTGTAATTTTAGGTTAACGAGTAGAGCTGTAGTGGACTTACGAAAAAAATACTGCGGAACCTTAAACAATATGTATTTATTGTGACAACTAGTCTATAACTATTAGATTTTTTTTTATTAGAAACAAGTGAGTGAAATAAGTAGATGTGGCCTTCGATCAGATTTTTTAACACGAGTACTTCTATTTTAATATTAAACTTTGTTAAACCGGCCCCACAGTTCAAAATATTTCGTTTCATAACAAATTGTCAAATAAATAGTAAAGCCGAAAATTTTGGCAATTGGATTTAAAACCGTCCACAAGCCGCGGCCCGTGACGCTCTACAATACAAACCGGCAAACAGAAGTGGGTTTTATCATTTTCAAATTTGGATTTGCGGATGAGATTTGAGAGTGCGATCGAAGCAGGGAGTAAAGTGAGAATGATGGAGGACAAACGGAGGAAACTAGCAAGGACGAGACGGGGTAGTAATGCGTACGAAATCGGAGACAGTTAAGAGCTGGTCAATCTAGCCAAGTCATGTATACTCGTAGGTTTAGTCATGCACGTACCAATTTATAGTGAGTATCCATATCATCCATGTACATTGTACAATTGTAGTTACTCAATGAACTAATTATAAAAGTGCTATGAAAGGCATTATCCAGTAGGTCAAGTTGTATAATTGAAAATTTAACCCTTCTCTTTCTATCCTTGTAGGTATCGTGATTCAGTTTAGTTGGCTCTCTTAGCCAAAGATTACCCCAATTCAGTTCCGAGTTGCTGATTGTGGGCATTACAACAGCTATGGCCGATACAATTTCGATTGCTTATCACCGTCCACAGAGAAACCTATGGAGAAGACTAAGAACTGATGTACCTTAGTTGTTCAATATTTCTGAGCTGTGAACTATTTTCAGTTAGCCAAATTTTACGAGGTTTCGTCTTCTCGTCTTCATTGACGCATCTTCCCTTATGACATCAATATCTGGTTACCTGTTTAATTTTTTTATAACAAATAAAAATAACATTTTTCTTATGTATTGGTACGTTACACTACAATTTATCAATTTCCTTACTATTCTCTGCTAGAACTATCTTATGCTTGTCCTAATTTAGCACTCAAAGTTATAATAATTAGTATTGGTGTGAAGTGTATTTAATAGATTTCTTCATTTTTTTAGCCTCTACATTTTGTCCTCTACTCCATTCCTCATTTCCCTCATTTCCTATTCAAACTCCTAGCTAAAGGAATGATCGGAGCTAATCTCTAGGGCGTGCAGACGCTTACGCAAATGTCACTCACTCGTCCCCTTCACGCCTTTCTGCCCAGTTTCAGTAGACCCTTCCTGTCTCCCACACCTCTTTGTAATCAAGCCGACAAAGGAAAAAATCAGTCGACGACAAGAGGTCACGCGGCGGTCAACTCGTGTCGAACCATTGGTTTGAGCGGAATAGGATTAGGGTCCGGTTGCGACGCTTGTACCTTGTACCTTGTACTTCCTGCGGTTGCGTTACAATTCAAAAGTTTTTACGTTATCAGCTCAAAATATGAGAAAATACGAACACTTTTAACCTTTACAATATAATCGTCAAATTTCAGTTAGCAGCATTGTCACTAGTATGAAATCTTCGAATTTAAATAGGGCGAAATGCTGCAAGCGCAGCTCGTTTTTTCTAATGGTCGTTTCAATTTAGGTATAGTTACGTTATTCTGTTCCAAAAACGTGTTGCAAAAACGCTTTTATTATACCAAAACCAGACATCAAGTAACATGTGTAGAGTGTGTATGAGAAGCGATAGGTATTTTACATTGTCTTCATCATAACAAATAGAAGTATTTTAATGCTCTTTAGCAATTTATTTTATACATTCATCTCACACAACACACAACCTTTTATCATAAATCAGTCTTGTTTTGTTATCCAATATTCCATTAGCTACAAGTATTAATTCATTCATAATATCAAACCAACAAGTACTTTTAGCCCGTTCGCAACTAAAATGTTTGGTTTACCGATTTATTCGTTCAAATAGCATCTGTGGCCGTATATCATTGTGAAATTAGTATAATGTCATAATTTATAGGCAGAGCATCCGCGTCATAATTTTGCCTTGGAAAATGTTTAAGAAAAATATATTACTAGATGCAGTTATATTTAGAATTTTATTGAGAAGAAACATCAATTTTGCGCTGTTTTTTACTGAGTTATCACCGGAAAGCGATGACTCGCTTCGTATGTGATCGAAGAAAAATGGACGAAAATCTTTTAGAATGAAATAGTATTATCTGAAAGATATATTTTCTGAATCTCATTACTTAAGACTACAGCTATAATTAAGTGTTCTAAAGTAGTTTCAAAGTGTGCTTTTACTAATTTATCGTAGGCAAAATACCACATGTCGCGCAAGATAAATGACATTCAAAGTTCCTGCGGCTTTCCCGGCAGTAGTTTACTTAATCCAATACAGAAAATTACTCCGAACTCCCAAATTCCATTGCAAGTCCATTAGGACCGAATTAATCAAAAGGAAGATATCCCCAAATCTAAGACACACCCTCCATTCCCAAATTGTATTGTCAAACCAACACATGGTCGTTAGTTGAATTGTCTTTGTAAACTACATGAATAACACAGACTAAACTACACTCATACGTTCAATTTCTGATACCAAACGAAAAGAAGTATCTGAAATGGAATCTTCCTAAGCTGTGGCAGTTCTAAAATCGCACACGTGCGAAACACTTAGTAGGGTTGCCACTAAAACGGACTCCTATCACGTAATTAAGCACCCAGACCCGATGTTCATCGAACTGAAAGGACACACAAGCCGGTAGGAATTAAAATAACAAATTTAACTAAGCAATTCTCAACTCTAAGCCTCCTAAACATACAGCTGAGATTAGAGTTTCGCAATTAATGTGTAAGGTAGAGTAGGCAATTGGGGTAATGCGTTAGGTATAAATTGCCAGTTTTCTTTAGTTAAGTACGGATGAGGGCAGTTAGTAGTTAGTGTCCGGTTTATTGCTGTGGAAAGCCGTGCGAAGGGGTAGTAATGGATTCCGGTAGACCTCTCATTTAAATTATTTAAGTGGAGTTAAAGCCGGGAAGTCATAATTAAGCCTTCATCCCCCGGGAAAATGGAAAAGCTTTACCGACTGCGGTGGTTCCAATTTGTTTCTTTCGCAACATAGTACTTTCTTAAGCTCGCTGATTTGTAAGCAAAGTTATTGTCCCGATGCCACAGTGACTGACATTGTCGGACACTGCGCCCCCGTGCAGGGGTTGTAGGTTTAAATCCCAACCCCATAAAAACTTAAAGCATGAAGCGTCCGATGAAGAAACATAGCGGGGAAATTACAGAGTTTTGAGAGTTGAGAAATTACGTGACAAAAATTAAACAGTTAATCCTACTTATATAATAAATGTCAAACTTTGGATGGTGGTTGCTCAATCACGCAAAAACAGCTGAACGGATTAGGATGTAGGTATATGTATATACTCGTATGATAGGTTTGGTACTATTCATCCCAGAAAACATGGGACAAACCACGGGGCGCAACTAGTATTGATAAACTTGCACTGCTCCTACAAAATAACTCTATTCAGGATTTATTATGACCTTACTTATTCACAGAAACATGAATGAATAAAAGTGCCATTAGAAAAGTTTAATATTCTCCCCAACGATCGTATGTAAACAAGCGATGTAGTTTGATTGAATGTGTTACGTGCGCTGAGTCGAGGATGAGGAAGTGTAGTTTACGTGGTTGATAGATGCTTACTTGTTGAGGAATACATTTTAAGAAACCTAATGAAATGTATTCGTCAAGAATTGTTTCTTGACGAATACATTTCAAGGTTTCTTCTTTCTTTCCTATTCGTCAAGAAAAAATTCTTGACGAATAGGAAAGAAAGGACGAAGGAGGATGATGAAACGATTTACATTCATACACTGAGAAAAATTTCACCTATAATACGGAGCATAGTGATAATCACCAAAAAGTAGGATGATAAGCACCAATTTTTACGGTGACAACAATCAACGAGTACTTATGGTTGTCATCGTAAAAACTAGTACACCAGTTTTTAGGTGAATTCGTCGGAATTTTGATGACCATGATACACTCAAAGACGAAGACAATTAACACGCAGACCCAGTGAAGATACTTGAATCCATCAGTCTGGCTGGGAATCGAACCTCTTGCTTAATAGGGCAAACATGCTACCACTGAGCTAAACCGGCCGTCTAGGTAAAGGTGAATGAAACGTTGAACTGTGAAAAAGCCAAAATGTGTAGGTATGTGAAATGCAACTAGCATTTCCCTATTCACCTTTTCACAAACTAAGTACTTATATAAATAAGATTCCAAATTGGAAGATATTATTTACTGCGAATTTATTTTAAAAGATTTTTGCGACACTTGCCAAAAACATTTTTTATTTTATGGGTCGAGGCTCGAGGGTTCCGGCGAGCCTTGAAATTGAATGATCGGATCATCTACAGCAGAATTTCCAAACGCAAATCACAAATACATTTGAAAATCGCTTGACAACAAAATTGTGATAGAAAAATCTGCTGTACGGGTCGCAATGTAGGACATTTCAATGTGCTAATGCAGTGTACTGTAAAACTGATAATGTAACGCCGCCGCGATCGCTTATTTCGCTTCTACGCTCTTTCGAAGCGAGGCCTAACCCGTTCTAATATTAAATTACATTCGATATGTGTTAGAAATAAATGTAATATAAATAATGGGTCTACATCACAAGCCAAATACACTCGAGAGTTGCTTGAAAATGATAATGGAAAATTCTGCTTTGTGTGCAATATAAAATATTTCAAAGTGTCCCGTGATCAGTATGTAAAACTGTCAAACAAGCACCGCGATCGCTTTCGCTTCTCCGCTTTTTCGAAGCGAGCCTACCCGTTCTAATATCAAATGTAAATGCTGACAATAGCTTATTTGACTAGCAAACAGTATCGAACCCGATTATCCTGGAGCTACGTTGCATTATGCATGAGACGTTTCCGTTTCGCCTACGATTGACGATTGACGCATGTTCGACGCTCGCTGCCCACGCGGCTGGAGATGGGATTTGAATTTGATATTTTTGTAATGAAAACATTAGATGACAGAATATAAATTATAAGACTGATCAAGGTAAAAGTCAACTAAAAGGTGGAAAGTAAAACTTATAAAATTGTGTAGTCAAATACGAATTGAAATAGAAAATATACATTAGATACTCATTTTCTATTGTAGAAAGTTGTATGAAAGGGGTTCTAAAAAAGAAATTGAGATCTAACACCAACACCAGCTATCTTCAAACTTTTAGTGGAAGTATGCTTTTTATTAATTATAATGAAATAAAGTGCTTCACGGAAAAAAATTAATTGAGACACACATAACGTGAGCCTATCGCCTCCTATAATTTTAACTAAGAAGGTAGAGAATAGAGTACCTACACCGAAGTCGGATTATTATATATACTAGATCGACTAGTGCCTATTATTTTTTCGACAGCGAAGCGAATTTTTTTTTCTAAAATATAAATATATATTATTTTACACCTTCGTTTTCAAAATTAGGTAAATCTTTCATAAAGCTTTCTTTCTTCCATAAAACGTTCTGTTCCTGACAGGATCCAGGACATGATATATTATGCACACACACACAGGACACAGGTCTATGACTGGATATAGGTTACACATCAATTATTATAGGTGCGTGTACAGAAGGGACAGAACACTCCTGATAAGGATTTATGAGAGATGGCTCTAATTGCGAGTCCATTATCAGAAATTGGGGCGCAGATGTATGATAAGCTTTACGATGCGATTTCGATTGATTTATAGTAAACAGGCGGCTTTGTATACCGTAATGAATATTAGTATCTCACTTATTATCGTAATTTCCATACTAT
Source organism: Alcis repandata (assembly GCA_949125135.1). Classification (NCBI taxonomy): domain Eukaryota; kingdom Metazoa; phylum Arthropoda; class Insecta; order Lepidoptera; family Geometridae; genus Alcis; species Alcis repandata. Next base: position 5,041,940 of record OX421223.1, read on the forward strand.
GTTTGTTGAAGCATTTATAGATCAAAATTGATGTTAAGTAAATACAAGTGACAACTGTTTTATGCTGTTCTGTCTTACCAAGAACAAAACAGAAAAGATAAAGAGGGTTAAATAGGACCGGAGATTTTTTAGATTAGCCCATTAATACCATTAACTTATTGACACTGAAACTTGGAAAACCAAATGTTTTATATATTATGTCGTAACTTGCATTATATGTACTCGTATTATGTGTTTCGTGATTTTCAACATCCACCCTGATGCCGCAAACTAAGAAGATAAAACAAACACAGAAGAACAAAATAGAGAGCGACAACTAAGGACATATTATATACGTAGACTTTCACATTTAATATAAAAAGGCAAGACTTTCATATTTAACTACCTAAATAAATACCTACACTGGCGTGGTGTGTCTAGCACATCCACTCATATCAGTCACTCAGTAACTTTAGTTGTTTGTTTTCTATTGACTTGTAACAAGTTTGTCGTCTGGTGCCACTTTGCATACAATGCACTGCGCGCTCCCACTCGCTTAATCAATATTGAACAGCTTTTTCTATTGATGATTCATTTATTTTATAGGTTAGAATTCATTATTATGAAGCCATTAAATCAAAACAATAAATTATCATAGTTTTAATGGTTAAAACCGTACTGATGTTCATTCATTCATTTAACAGCGTTGCTCTTGTCGGTGAAGGAATCTCCAAGCTTGGTTTTCTGCGAGTGTTTTAACGTCCTTGAACGCCAACATCTGCCATTTATTTGGTCCAAAAATGTTCTATTGGTCTTCCTGGTCGTCTCTTTTCTTTCTTCCCCTTCCTATTTTATTATTTTCATTAGTTTAGTTTGTAATTTACTTCTTACATGCATGATGTATGTGTAAAACAATATTAACCCTTCTTGTATCTTCTGATTCTGACATGAACATCATTAGGTCTTTTTAAAACGAAGGATCAGTTTTCAAATCCTTGTGGTTACAAATTCAACACATTTTTGTAGCAGGGTGCTAGCTAGAGCTAGGGTTGTACCCATTGGTAGAACTTTTATTTTGTCATGTTATTTTAATATCCTAGTCCTACTTCAAAAATAATGGAATCAAAATGCAGTACAAAAATATCTAGTTTTGTTTTTATTTACACAAAGATTCCAAAAGTAAGGAACACATACTCGTACACCACGTATTACATGGTAAATTTATGATCATAAAATTGTTACTGGCACATTTTTGTTTATTTTTTTCCTATTTCAGTCTTTGTCTAGCCCTATATTTTATCAATAATTTTAAATCTTTTTTTTCAGGTATGGCAACCCTAGCCAGGGGTAGTCATCGATCAAATGCACAGTTCTCGAGTTACCAGATACCAATGCGAGATAAGGAGATAGAATTTATGACGGGGTCGCCAGTGAATTATTACGGCGAAAGGATACTCCGTAAAAATATATCAAACATAGTATAGGTGTATTTTAAAATTGACATCATGACGTTATGGAGTGCTGAATAATTATGTCTAGACTTTCATCATTTGTTGGATAGTAATCATGTCTAGACCAAATTCTCTCCATTTGTTGGTCTTCCGTCACCTTTTACTAAATGTCTATAGTCCAATCAATGAGGGGTTTGAATACCTATGACAATTATTACTCTGTCGCTAAAACTTTACATTGTAATACATAGGTAATTATTAAACCTACCTTATCTACCTTACCTACCTACCTGGTCACTTGGGCGATCCAGTTTTGCTCTAAAATCTCGAGAAAACGCATTTTCCTAGACCTACAATCTCCATAGATCGCTTTTTCGCAAAAAAAAGTAATTTGTCAAACGTAACTTGAAATAAAATAGGTATCTTATTTGATGTGCCATGCTTAAATATTAGTTCAATAACAATTCTACACAGTAACGGTACATTACACTGCAGTCTGAAGTGCCCTAAGTTTTATTTCTAAGGCTTGTTGCAGACGATATCAAAGTCTGGTACTTGATACTCCCTGGTACGCTGGCACATGTTTGATACACAGTAAAAGTAAGCTTTTCTTTTTCTTTTTTTATTCAATTATAGGCTTGCGGTTGACCACCATCCTGCTTGATGGTAAGCAATGATGCGGTCTACGATGGAGCACGCTTGCCTAGAAAGAACCGATTCACTCGCGACTTGAAGACACCCAAATTAGGTATATCTATCGGGAAAGACCCACTCGGTCAAAGTATTCCAAACTCTGGCAGTGCGCACAATGTAAGTAGAATCAAAGTGCTTCGTACGAGTATATGCATAAATCCTTCGTAATAAAACCACATAAAAGCCATACCAGCAGCAATTGCCATAAAGTATGGTATTAATTAATTGCCACGAATAATTTGAGTCGTTCCGCGCCAATCAGTTTTAATCGCGACCGCACTTTGTGTATATATTATTTATGTAACTAACTGATAAATGTGCAGGGCTAAAAGGAAAGGAGACGCTGAGCCGAAAAGGGCAGGTAGTAGTCATCATTATTAACAATTTTCACTATCGGACTAATACTAAAATCGCGAAAAAGATTAGATGTTCCTTACATTTTGTTGAATGTCATAGACATTTTTTTATGGACCAATACTTTTCTGTATAGTAAAAATCGTACAAAATTAAGAGTAGGTATTATGCGCCTCTTTCGGTTTAGCATACCCTTTCTTTATAACCCTATGCCTGTTTACACAAAATATGCGGTTGTTTAATTGATATGTTCGCTATAATTGATTTGAAATCTCGTTAGATATGGTTACTGGGTTCAATTTCAATTCAGTTTCTGTTTTTACGGCAATTTACTTCTTGTAAAAAGAAGGGAAACCTAGACTGTAATAGGGCGATTGCACGGTTGAGTTAAATAGTTTTATCAAAGTAATACATTAAAAACAGAAAAAAAAACCAGAACACGAGTAAAAATAATGACATCTTTAAAAAAACACTCAATAAAGTAATACTTTTAACGGTAGGTACCTCATTATTTAAAAAAAGTTTAATTACTCGTTTAACTTGTCTTAACTAACCATAATCGAAATCATAAGGTCATTTACACATTTTGATAGCCTAAAAAACGTAGCTAAGAAGAAATTGTATAAAGACCACCTTCCGAGACCAGTTCAAACATTATTTAAACAAACCTATGTTAATGGAATTCGTTTATCAACAGACATAAAAACAAATACCTATGTTTCTTTAACCATCCCATTCAATTTTCCAATTACTTTCACACAGTAAAGCTCAATTTACGACCGAAACACTCGAAACCTCACACGGTCAGAATTAAACGACAAAAAATGAAATAAAGCCAAGTTTACACAGTTAACGGCCGGCGAATGTTCATAATTTATTGCAGCATAAAGCAGTCTTGGGCAATTCATTTATTAGTGCTTATAATAGCATGCGAATGTTGCCTGTTTTGATAAATGAACGAGTTCATTTGGTCTGTACTGGTAATGTGATGAAAGTCGATGCGACGACATACTCGTACTTGGTATTCGCGATATGGCGAGACTTTATTTTTGTGAGATGGATGCACTCTTTTCTTTCTTATGTTTTGCTTTTACTACAAGCTTTTATTTAAATTGTAATGGATATTATTTAGTCTGTTTCTTTAGGTCATATCTTGTAACTAAATTTTGTTCCAGTTCTTGATGTCCGATTCCGATTGAGTTTAGGTAACACTGATAACCAATGCAAAAAATCTTATTTTTTAACATGTTATAGTACCTTTTCTGCATTGGTGTGGTGGGACTTAAAATTTAGCAATGTGACAGCCACCACCAGAAAACAAATTTATCACGATGGCAGGGGCGGGATTGCTTAGAATTTGATTGATTGAATCAATTGGTACCATTGATTGATTAAAGACATAAGAAAAGCTGCAGTGATTTTGACACTCCAGTTCGCATGGCAGTTGCCAAGATCATCAGTTAATCATAGAAAGCTTAAGTTTTGTTATTATTTTTTTTTTTGGTAATTCGTTTATTTTTAATTTGTTGCTGTGTATGGGTGAAATGACGCCTGAAATAAATTGTTTTTTTTTTTTTAAAGCAAAAAGCATGTAGGTAAAAAAATATAGCAACAATTTTTCTCCAACAGAACATTGCTGTAAAAAATATAGATCGAATAGATTTGTCAGAACGAACAACGTCGTTTTTACACTGAGTCGTATAGGTGTAAATTACGAGGTGACAGACTCGCGCCGGCGCCGCACGGGGGCGTGCGAGTCGCTAACGACACCAGCGCACGCGCAGCCGCGCTGGAATGACAGCATACAGGGTGCTCTGAAACTTGCGAACAGAATACATCGGTATAAGCTGAATATTTGGAGTTGCTGCCTGCTTTGAAATTAACTATTTGGAAAAGAAGCCCTAAACTGTAAAAAAGTGAAAAAAGACATTTTGCGTTTTCTCTGAATTAGATTAAATTAATAATTATTTATTTCAAATTTGTAACATTTAAAAAAAACAAAATTTCTAAACTCGACTGATAGGTAAACAGATTTTTGTCAATTTTGGCATCACTGGTAGGTACTTACTCTTACTCGTATATTTCACGTGAAAAATTGTCTCAAAAACGTTTGGCTCCAACCTGTATCTGGATTCTGCACTTACAGGCAGACATAGAAACTGCACGATTCTGCGCAGGCCCCGAACCGAACGCAAATAGTTGATTTACTCGTCCCTCCCGCGAGTTTACACAGACATCGCAGTTGTTTCTCCGTGTCATTGTGAGCTCAATAATTTATAACGTCTCGTGCGGCTCGAAAATTACTCACTCTGAAATATTGTAGAGATAAAGAGGTATGTATTTAGAGGGGTAGTTCGAATAAAAAAAATTAAACGATAACTAATTTTATTGTAGGTAAAGTAGACATGTTTTTTTTTAAGTTTTATAAATGTTGATTTATAGAAAAAAAACATGGTCCGGTTCTTACGAAGTTATATATAACTAGCTGACCCGTGCCCACTTCGTTGGGCATAATGTTAATTAAACCCGAAGCCATCGCGCGCCGTCCGGACCGTTTTTTCTCCGATTCACTTTGCAAAACGGACGTAAAAGCCTTTTTATTTTTCGGTTTTTTATATAACCTATGACACTCAGCAATAATGTGGCTTTCTATTGGTGAAAGAATTTTTAAAATCGGTTCAGTAGATCCCGAGATTACCCCTTACAATTTAACAAATATACAAACACACAAACTTTACTTCTTTATAATATTAGTATAGATAGGCGTGACGAAAGATTTTAAAATCCTCTTCCATAATGTGAGTACACATTTACTATTTACAAAAAAGCCTTTATTTCGGTAATAAACTTAAGTTTAACGAAGTTTGAAGCCATTTTTCACATATTTTTCAACAGTGCCCGAAAACAGCTTGCTTGTGTCATGGCGTCGATCATTGTGTCTATGCGTGATGAGCGGCGGATGACCTGAGTTCACTGAGGCGTGACGTCATACGCTGTGATTGTTGTTTTTGGCAAGATGGCCGATTGCTTTATTTTAATGTTTTAATTTATTGAAAATCTTAGTAATCTGTTTTTTAAAAATAAAACTAAACATGTGTTTTAAATTTTTTTAATCTGGCTAGTCCCCTGAAAGCATTGAATCGGCGATTTTTTGATACTGTCGTCATGCCTATTATATAGTTTATATATATATATATATATATATATATATATATATATATATATAATAACTGCAATGGCTGGAGATGAACATTGTAAAATTATGCCCTTCCCTAAAATTTAACTTGCGTTATGCGTCTAATTTTTTTATTTTTTTTTATTAGAATTCGACATTTCGATATTCTCCACCACTAGATGAAGATTCGATTAAACTTACAGCTCCTCATTCTGGCTATTACTATGAGCTCCCATTAACCTCGTATTTATTGGCGTCGTGCGTGCTAATCTGTACAAAACAGCTCATCGCGCCCGACAGCCTCTTAATTAAGTGGTTTGTAAACAAAATAGTTTGGTTAGTTTCAGTAGCAGGTCGCAGTACATCACTCGAAACAGTAGCTTAAAGTGATCGAATTTAAAACTTCAGAAACTAACTAAACTAACTGCAACTCATTTATGTATTTATGTATAGAAGTACCTAATAAGGCTTTGTGAATTAACAATTATTTCACAGAAAAAAAATTACAAATTAAAATTCAAAGTAGATAAATCCGTTATCCTAATGCCATAAGTATTTATAGCTTTTTTGACAAGTAATATTAATTTACGCCGAAAGCGATATCGGAAGTGACGTAGGGATAGGACATCAAGATTGCCGTATACCGAGAGATGGCGAACCAAAGGCACGCGTCAAAATATTTTTGGCACACCAAAATCACCAAAAGTCTAGATTATTTGACAGCATATCAACAACCTCCTGAAACATTTCTTTACAAAAACTAACACACTGAGATTGACCCATACAGGTTCGCCGTCTCTGCAGCTACTGGCCTGGTCAAAATAATCCTTACCTTCGTACCCAAAGTTCATATATTATGTTCGTCCATACTGCCTCTACCAGAGCAATCTTTCCTGAGGTTATTTCCGAAGTAGCGTGATACTGATAAATTGCCGACTAGTGCGTGTAATTGACTAGGTCGTTAGTTCCGAAGCAGGAATGCGACGACAAAAGAAAGCTTTTAACTAGTTTTAAGAATGGAGACTTCAACTTAATTGTGGCGTTAACATTAACCGCAGACAATTACGGACTTACTTGTTTTATTGTATTGTTTCTTGCATTGACAAATGTAATTTAACTTGTGGGCAATACAATCATCAAGCGCGCAATACTATCAGACTACGAGAATCACTTAACTGTTTATAAATAAGACCTTAAGTACTTTGGTATGCAAATCTCTGATAATAAATAGGTAACTATTTTAGACAATGCCGGTTAAAACAAAACTTCTTCACTCTAAAACTTATCAAGGTCCGAATAGTGTTATAGTCCTAGTAGATGTATTCGGGAAGAGAGACGCAGCTACTGTAGGAGACTAGAAAGAAGACAGCCTCTTTCTCTTTCTACCGAGTGAAATAAACAAATCATTTTTTTCAGTGTGAAATCGTTTCCAGATAGGTACTTCCAGCATCGTTTCGAAAACAATACGGCAAAGTTCATAGCAGCAGGAACAAAACTTATAAAGTCTAGTCGCTATTTTAAAGTAAGCAGTACCCGACTTCTCTCGGTGCATATCCTTCCGTTCGACTCAAAACAAACAGCACTGATTGCAATCAGCTTGCTCCAAATCAAACAGCTGCAGCGATCGCAATCAAGCCGTAGACTTTGTGGCGAATTCGAGCCAAATCACAAATGCGGCATCACGTGTTACTAATGTTAATGGTGGCCCCTTTTATTACGAGAATCACATCAATTTACTTAGTTTGCCATATTTTTAGTCGATCAACTTGCATGCATTCGAAAACATCACCTTATTTTTAGTCGATCAGGCTCAGGACAAAAGACTTTGTTTTAGTATATTGGGCGTATTTGGACGACTACTCAATAAAGTGTGTGTGCTATGTTCAAACTGAGTTCAATAGTAGGGTGACGTGTCTTTTTAACACCATTTAATAAAATACACTCCATAACCAGATACCTACTACTAGTTACCTGCCTTCTTCCAATAAAGTCGAATCCAGATCATAAATCTAATATTTCCAATGAATCCACCCCAAACAATGCGCGCATTTCACCATTGCAAATTGACCTGCGCCCTCCAAATTCTCCAAATTACATTCCATTTGACCTCCAGTTGCAACTTGCAACCGTCCGAAGCAATAGCCTCCCTTGTGACCACAATCATGGCCCCTCTCATTATCGCCTGTCACGAGAGAAAATTTATTATTTGGCGAAAAATACTCTGTTGCTTACAAGATTAATCTTGTAAGCAACAGAGTATTTTTACTAAACTTTTCTGTTCTATTTTGTTAATTTTTTATTGGTTTATGATTAGAAAACTCCTAAAATATAAGTTACATTATTTTTTCTCAACTCAAATCCAAATAAGAGCACACCTAATATATTTGAATTAATTTATCAGTCTTCCATCCAACACAAAATTCCACGAGCTAAGGTAGAGTATCTACTAGAGATTTATTTATAATAAATAATCAACTAGATTATATAGGTAAGTACCTATTACCTATTATGAACCACAATAGTTACAGCCAAGTCATAATAGAAAATTGCAAGCCAAAGAAGCTTACGAGAAGTCATACAGTTGTCACTGTATCAGTAGGTTTCTGTCAGGGAGCGCGTAATCAAGGCCTGATTGAGACGTTCTGAGTCATTGGGTCAGGAGGCTTTAATCCGCCCCTGTGCTTACTGCGCCTGGATATGGACGTGGTAGCTAAAATACTGTATATCGTTGTCAGATTTTTTCGCCATTTCAAACGCTGTGTTCTCTTTTTATTGTTACATTATTTCTGCAATATTTACTGTTGTAATTAGAAGCAGTATAAAGTAGTGAATTATCTAATCTCTTTAAAAACTTTAGTGATCCTTCTGGATGATTTTAGGTTTTTATTTAATTTTTTTATACAAAAAAGCGGCAAACAGACGATCAGCCTGATGATAAGCAAAACCGCCGCCTATGAACAGCTGCAACTAGCGGCGTTGATGGTTGGCGGCGTTTCCGACACGATTCCCATAGTTATTTGTTATACAAGAGTGCAAAGTTGCTTTTTAACCGCGTGTTCAATTTTGAATCACTCGCTGCGCTCGTGATTCAATTTTAGAATCCTGAGTGTTAGCGAGGGAATCAAAAGAGCACGAGGTGAAAAATCTTTGCACTCGAGTGCAACACGTAACTTTTCATTCCACCTCAGCGAGGAAAGAGTATTTTTAATCTTCAATATCTGAGTGGAAAAGCTCATTTGCGCATTATTAACAGTTTCAGTCAATTCTGTTGGCGTCAAACAAACTTCCTCGTCGCTAGAATCACTCATTTTAGTTTTTTCACTTGTTTTCAAGTTTCTTGTTTTTAATATAGGGTTTAACAATGACGTGAAAAAATGCCGCGTAAAGAACCGCGTACAAAGCAAATTGAAAAAAGAACACCAAGAAGGTTCCGAGTCTGAGTTTTTAACAAAGTTAAAAAAAGTTGTATGATATATTCGGCACCATAGAGGTAGCAGTAAATAGGTTTAATGTTTTTTTTAATTGCTCAGGATTCTAATTTTAGAATCCTTCGCTTGCTCGGTCATCAAAATTAAACACGCGGTTAAAAAGCAACTTTGCACTCTTGTATAACAAATAACTATTATTCTACAAGAAATTAAGCCAAAAAAAATTTGAAAAACGTACAATTTTGAAATGTAGGTTAGTAACCAATTTTCCTTTCATAACCCTTGCAACATCTTAGCCCCCCATTCAGCACGGTTATTTTCATACCGAGTACGTGACGGTGCATTCCCGATGCCCTCTTATGCCCAACGCCCCCGATGTCCCCCCGAATGGGTGCCGAGGGATTACAACAGCAACCCCGATATTTACTTTGGTAATGCGCTGATATGACGATAATGTGCTGAGGTGTGTGCTGACACTCGAAAATTATATCGTTTTGAGTGAACATAACTGTTACATTACCAGCGTTGGTAAATATAATTTTAATTTTCTACTGTCATTTGCCAGCGTGCTGGGAATACGGCCTAATCACCCTTCGAGGGTAGGCCTGTATCCCAGAAGTGGGAGGATTAAAAGGTTGAAAATGATTAATGAAAAAAATTAAAACTGTTATTTACGTTATCCCTTGATAATAATGTAACGTTAAAGATCATCATCTTCCAGAGCCTTCTTTATCCCACTGCTGGCTGTAGGACAGGCTTCTCCCTAACTGTGCCATCTGCTTCAGTCATGTGCCAATCGAATTCAGGTTCGATCCGCAAAAACAATAAAATATTAATAATAAAATGTACATACATAAAAAATCGTGCGATTAACGATATTGTTGTTATTTTATTTCAATGTTCTTTAGAAAACTTTTGAAGAGGGTATTTTGTAGAATATAGCAGCTATAATTTCTAGTGGTATAACTATATCTTTATTGTACACATCGAGATATAATTACTCGATGATTGTACACCTTTTTTTACACAAAACGAAGACTAAAATTAATACACTAACATTATAATTATTGAAGTCCCTTAAACTTTATTTAGCACACGTATCTTTCCGAGAAACGTATCAAGCTCAAAATATATTGCGAAAGAAAAGTTTTTGAGGGAAATAAAGTGGTTTGAAGAAAAACATCTCGAGTTATGAATGCGAGATGTAATCCAAGTTGGGACCGCTGGGGCCCTATTCTGGCGAGTGAGATGTTATCTCGGTCTCTGTTGCTCTCATTAGAAATGTTATGAGAGTGAGAGTGACGGAAATAATCTCGAGCCCACGAGAATGGGGTCCATGAATTACTTCTGAACACGAGAACTGTGCTTATCTCGAGTTTTATAGAGTTTGTGAATTTCAAACTTTTCCTCATATTCAAAGAACAAAGCGTTTAATTTTGCTCGAGAATTCTACGTAAGTAAGTACGTATTTGACGACTCGAAAATATATTCTACTGCGTACTACTGAATAAAGAAATATTCGAAACCTTGAAAAAGTTGATTTTTGTGAAAATTGTGCAAAATTCTTGGAGTAAAATAAATGTTTGTATTCTATATTTTTTCCAATTTCACGTTACAAATTGAAAATCGAATTCCGTTCAAAACAATGGCGAAATCATGTTCCAATCTATTTGCGAATTTGGACACGGATTTGTATTTACTCATAGTCCAGTCAACAGAGAAATTCATACCAAATTATAATATCAGTCAAATCGTTTGATTTTCCCGTGCAAGTTGCAAGCATGAAATGAATTGGCACTGTGTATTTTTGTGAAGTAAACAAGCCCTCTCCAGTGACCAATAATCTGTGCTCAAATAGGTATATTTTTATGGAGTAAACAAATGATCCCCACTGTAAGCAATAAACTGTCCTTCAATAGTAGAGTTATTACCAACTGAGAACAGCCACCCAATGGTTCTAATAAAGGCTGGAATCTAAATAGGTACAGGGTTTAAACTGAAAGCGATTAGTTGTTTTTAGCAACTGCTGTATAATATTAGACATAATACATATCGTCAGTTGCAGGTTCAATTGGGGTAACTGACAAAACACGTAAAATGAGTTGAGTATACAGTTTTTCTTAGTTTTTTCTGCTCTTTCGAATGGTATACTCAAAAAAATTCTAGCGTTAAAAAAATGTCCGTTACGCCACAGATTTTCGGAGTGAACTTTTCAGATTTCCTCCAAAATGATGTTGTAACTGATTACGCTATTCATTTGCTGAGGGAAATTGGTGTAAGCGTCTTCACGCACAGGCATTCCTTTTTACGCAAACCATAAGTTCAAATAAAAAAAAGTAACATCGTATACACCAAAATGTCATTAACATTGTTACACCAATGGTTACGTTACATCAATTGACTCAACCTATGTTTAAGCTTGGTGTCAGTTACACCAATTTGAGCTTAGGAGTGAAATAATAGTTGGTCTCTTACCTTAATTTGAGAACCATTATCTGTGCCAAAGTAGAAAACAGTAAAGAAGCTGAAGTCGCGTTAGATACTAAACTTATTAAGGCTCACATTGAAGAAAAACAAAGCAACTTACGAAAGATTTCAATGTCATCAAAAAATGCATTCGATTGACAAGGACACTTTAGTATCGAGTTTCGACTTACAAAAAGTGTTGAATACACCGCATGGTGATAATATTTTACTGTTCTACAGTAGAAAATACACAGTTTATAATTTTACAGTGTATGAAAGCTCTACCCAAAACGGATTTTGCTACACATGGGGTGAAAGTGATGGAAAACGCGGCGCAAAAGAAATAGGTTCTTGCATTTATAAATACCTGCAAGAAGTCGACGAGCGAGGTTTTAAAAAAATCCTCTTTTATTGTGATTGTTGCAGTGGACAGAATCGCAATAAAACCTTACTGTCGGTTTTCCAATATTTTTTGACGGTATCTAAAAATATTGAAGTCATCCAAATTAACTACCTGCTGCCAGGTCATAGTTACATGCCAGTAGATAGTATGCACTCTGTAATAGAACGGGAAGTGCGTAAATTGACTGTTTGGAGTCCTACGCAATGGCCAAGTTTTATGGAATCGGCACGAAAAAATCCTGGTCCTTACAAGGTCCTAGTCCTCGAGCACAAAGATTTCATTGACTGGGACACCCAGTGATGCAAGAATGTTTTCCCCCTAGCACGAAAAATTTACAAATGTCAAAGTTCAGAATTGCCACAATAAAGAAAAAAGATGTGAAAACAATTAAAACAAAACATTCCATGAAAACCGATGCAACGACGTATGAAATCAAGGTTGATGAAGATCCAAAGCAGAAAGGAAAAGGGAAAGGAAAGGGCAGAGTGAAAAAGGTTGTCAATGAACCGCCCGAGCCATTCGAAGCAAGAATTGGAAAAGTGTTTCAAAAATTGAAACCCCTTTATAAAAGCAGACAGGCTATATCGCAAGCAAAATATAAAGATTTAAAAAAATTGTGTGATGATGGTGTAATCCCCAATAGATACAATGGTGATTTTTTAAACCTACCCTTTACCAAAGATGTTAAAGACTCTCTAAATCAAACCGATGAAGAGGACTCGGTCGAAGAAGAGTAGTTGATAGTTTAAATTTGATTTTAAATTGATTTAAGTTGATTGTTTAAATTTTGTTGATTGTTTTTTATAATAATTTTAAAATGGTTGTGTGAACCTGCGTTAGATAAAACTTACATGAAAAGAGTAGGTACCTACCTAAACTAATTGAAACTACTTTTTGATAATAATTTTGCCAGAATAAAAGTTTTATATGAATAAAAATGTTTTATTGAATCTTCTTATCCTATACTTACAATAAAAATCTAAATTAGTGTAACTGACATTAGGTGATTATTTATTTATTTTCTATACGTTCTTATGCATCTTAACTTAAAGTCACATAACCAATAAAATAATACACCACTCCTTACATCAAAATGAATTGCCACAACATATTTTTTTAGAAGGCATACACCATTTCGACCTGATTTATTTTAGGAAGACTTGAGGTCAAAGTGGTGTAACTGTCATAGGTTTGGAAAATAATTGGTGTAACTGAAATTTATCTCGGAAAATAGAGAGAGTATTTGAACAAATTTCATATTTAGGCTGAAAATTTGGTGAATTTTAAGCTATCGTGTCGAAACGGATCCAAACATGGCCAAACACAAAAGAAGTTATTTTAAATTTAACACGAAAAAAAACTTTAAATGGCTCTACTGAAAAGTCGTATTTTGTCAGTTACCCCAATTGAACCTGCAACTGACGATATGTGACTTATTGTAAAATATCAACTAGCTAACAATAAAAATATAAAACATTTCACTCAACTCAAACCTCAACACGAAATGTCAACTAAACATTTTATGTAATGTTTTTTTTAATTTAGCTGGAATTGTATTTGTACAGTTTTCATTAGGAGTTTAAATCTAGCTCCATAATATAGGTATACAAATCGGTACCTACATGCCTATATATTGAGATGTATACATATTGAGATATTCAAACCTGCCAGGTCCACAAGCTTAATAAATTGAATTTGAATTTAGATACTGGTTCATCTCTCATCTGTACATCTCTAGGTAGGTATATATAGGGTTATTCATGAAGGGTATGCTAAGCCGAAAAGGGCTCATAGTACTCATCAATATGAACAACTTTTGTTATGGGACCAACCCGAAATTCGCGGAAAAAAAATCAGCTGTTCCATAGAAAAATGTCAATGACACTCGACAAAATGTATGGAACAGCTGATTTCTTTTTCGCGAATTTCGAGTTGGTCCCATATTAAAAGTTGTTCATAATGATGAGTACTATGAGCCCTTTTCGGCTTAGCATACCCTTTATGAATAACCCTGTATAATATAAAGCTCCTTAGCATTAAGCTCTAGATATAATTTTAATTAGTATCAAACCCAATTCAACCCTCAAATAAATGTTGTCTGCATCCAGCGACAACTCAACTGCAACTGAGCTTACTGAACGCAGCTGCCGGATGGACAAGTCATTGGCAATAGCTTTCATCGATCATAATTTTATCGATAAAATCGAATGTGTTTGCGCTTGTCAGTGATAAAGGATGATGTGTGGTATCAGCTCGACTACAAACAGAACTTTCTTTATCGTCTGTATAGTACTCTATGTAAAGTTATTTTAAAGAGAAATTCTTAGTTTATACAAGACCAGCTGCACCCTGCATTTTGAACTGTCATCATACAAAAACCGTTTTAGCCAGGCAAAGTAGCCTATGTTAGTCGATAATATACGCTACTTCCATACATTTCATTAAAATCGATCGAAACGTTAATTTGAATAGCAGCCCTCGAAATATCAAAAGAATAATTCCATTTGCGCGCATGACGCAAGTTAATTAGTGCAAGCGAGATGGCCAAATTGACAGATAACGTATTCAGAATGGCTTATTATGACCATAATAAACTTGAAAATCTTTCTTTTCGACTACGGCAAAGCGAAAGGTAAAAAAGTTATCAACAATATAATTTTTAATAATTTCAATTGGAGTAAATCTCTTTAGATAAATACTACTCAAAGTCTCATCAATATCTTTCGCTATGCACCTCCTCTTGCACCCTCGGCCTCCTTTCTCAGCTATTTTCCGACTCAATAATTCCCTTTGTGACCGATTCCCATCGCGTCGCAACTTCATTGATTAAAACCGAGTGCAAACGTTCTAGTCTATCGCCTCAAGCACGGCACCCTTTGTTCCTGGCGTGAAACTTTTTCTTCGTCTACCCGCAATTTAAAACCCGATATTTATGCTGTCTTTGATTGCAAATAATCTTATTGTCTGTCTTCTTCTAAAAGTCTGCTAAATTACTCGTAAATAAGGAATTTTCTTTTTCAATCTTAGCAGTTTTCAAGAAATAAAAAAAAGCACTTGCAGTGTAGCTAAGTATTTAAGGAAGAGTGGCGCGTCTATAAAGCTACAAAACTTTGTCAGTGAAAGCAATTTAAATGCAACACTTTTATGCCATGGCAACACAAAAACAACGTAGAGCATACGTAAGTCCCGTTACATTGGTTAGAACGTTAGAAGTTTCTAAGTTTATAAGACCAAGGCGGAATAAGAATAAGTTTAGTCTGGAGTTCTGTCGTGACTCTCTGGAGAGAAGTTTATGAATAGTGGATAATACGAATGCTTGGGTTGTGAATACTGACACAATGTAGGAAAACTGACTGCGCGCTGCGAAAGACTTTTGGTACCCGACTTCGGTGCTTTTAGTGAATCATTATACCCCCTAGGCCCCCGTAAACTCCTTCTTTTTTTTAACATCGATCCTTATTAGTTAAAAACAAATACGGGTCGACGATATGAATAAAATCGCGGGTCGAACCTGGACAAAATTGATTCAGGACTTATTACGGCCCGATAATGATGACAATGAAACAAATAGTGACTTTCGAATACTTATTTCATTACAAACAGTGCGTTTTTAAAACTAAGTTTGCACCGTCTAATATACTTACTTCTATCACATTCGTCTATACGTCATTCCAAGCAAAGCTGCTCCGGACTGGTCATTTATCATCACACCCGGGAATTGTTCATTCAATGGAGGGAGTTCAAACTTTTAACTGTATTGTGAATTATTTACTATTTGCACAGCACCCCTTGACAATTGTATTGTACAACTCGGTTGGGTAGAGACGCCAGGCTTGGGGCTTTCTTGTGAGATTTTCGAACAAAATGTTCATAGCAAAGAAATACTTTAGAAAATAGATTTTTTAAAATAGGTATGGTAACAAATAAGGATAATAATTATTATCCTACTAACAAAAATATAGAAATTTGTCTGTACTTAGATCTAGACTATTCGCTTAGCCTTAGCCTTAGACTATTAGAGCCTATAAACTTGTGAAAGATTGCTCAAGGCACAATGATTTTTGTGCCATTACTTACCCTGATACTCTTGATGCGCTAGAAGCCTGTACCTAATAATTGAAATAAAATATGTTTATACAAGGCATTTAACCGATAGATATTAAAAAAATAATTAAACAAACGTTCAAAAACAAACAGTCGTATCGAGAACCGTTTCCTATATGAAATCGGGTACACAAAGATGAAATTGTGGAGTACAAATTTCAGTCAGTCATTTATGATTCGAAAATCGAGCTCGGGTGCGCTGTTAGCCACGTTTAAAACTATGAAGCTAGTTATATGTATTACTAGCTGCGCCCCGCGGTTTCACCCACGTTTTCCGGGATAAAAAGTAGCCTATATGTTAATCCAGACCATGAACATTGAACAACCTTCACTCCAAATTTCATGTAAATCCGATCAGCCGTTTTTGCGTGAAAGAGCAACAAACATAATCACAAACTTTCGCGTTTATAATATTATAGTAGGTTGTAGACACTGTTAGTTCCGATTGTTCGAAAAATCACAACTTCCCTAATCGCTCGAAATCTAAAAATCCCAAAACTCGAATTATTCCGATCTGTCAACCTGCTTTGTCAGGCCTACAGACGACTCTGCAGACCAACATTTTGTCTCTGTTTTCTGAAATACACTGTCTCCCTAGCGACATGTTACCGTTTTTTGTCCCGTACAAAGGTGCAGATCCCCACTGTGCACCCCTGTCCTGATAACTTCATTGCGAATCGAGAGGACACGGACGGTTTCACACTGAATGAAGCATGACTTGCTATTTGTGGTATTTTTGTCCGGACAATAAAATTGCTGGAGAAGGTTCTTTAGGGTTGTACCTATCTAGAAAAATGTCAACGACACTCGACAAAATGTATAGAACAGTTGCTGTTTTTTTTGCGATGAGTGAGTACTATGAGCCCTATCCGGCTTAGCATGTCCTTTCCTTTTAACCCTGTATTTGTATATTTCACATCCAATTATTTCAGCAACTTCTGTTATCTATAACAGACTAAATAATAAAGAGTTCGAGTTAGTTATTACAATTAAGAGGTACTTTATCTATCTATCTACATAGTATTCATTTGAAATTCGCTATGGACCTATTATTCATAACGCAGATTTTTCGTCATAATAAAAAAAATACATCCCATGTAATATAGTTCAAGTTACTTCAACATAAGTTAATAGATAATTAGTTTGCTAATTTTGACAAAGGTTATACTCCAGGGTGGTTACATCTAGCAGACCACTGTTCATAGTAGAATGCACATATATGCAGGTCGGATGCAGTTAGCTCCCTGGGGTCTAATTTTCGTAACCCTGCCCCGAGGGGTCTCAGGCTTTTCTGCTTTCATGCATTTATCTAGAGTCGTTAATACCACCTCAACTTAAATGAAATGAAGTGTATGAAAAAAGTGGTATGGTCATGAGCCGTCTTATACTTACTTTGTTTTAATGTCAATACATATACATATTTAAAATGAATATTTTTTACTAAATGGACACAGATTTTGAATTTTTTCGAAAAAAATATTCCTAAGTAATAAAGTAAGTTTATACAGGTTGTGCGATGTCAGAGTCTGGAGACCTCTGACATCGCTCAGCCTATATGAAATGTAGCAATAAAATGTTCCATTTAACAACTCTATAAAGTTCCCACTTCATTCTTATTCCAATCCCATAAAAAACACGTAGACATCCAGCGTTAATCTGCGAGATGTTGTCAGTGAATTGGACGGCCGGTCCCCAGTTCGATTCCCGACCCGGCAATATTTCAAGTGCAGGATTAAAACGTCTATAGTAAGTGCGAACGCGTTGTTTGTCCGTGACACATTGCCTTTGATCTAAGTTTAAATTTAAGGGCAACGTTTATGACCCTGCCCTTTCGAAATCTTTTTAATCTTGCTTTCGATCCATTTAGCAGGGCGAAGTCGGGTGCAGATGTTAATGGGACGGATTGGTTTTTGGCCCGGATTTAACGATTTACATTTTGTTGTGTTTGTTTGTTGTTGTTTTCTCTCTTTCACGCCTATACAGGGCTATACAGAAAGGGTATGCTAAGCCGAAAAGGACTCATAGTACCTATTCATCATAATGAACAATTTTTATTAGGGGACCAACCCGGAATTCGCGAACGAATTCACTGTTCCATACATTTTGTCGAGTGTCATTAACATTTTTCTATGGGACAGCTGATTATCTTTTCGCGAATTCCGGGTTGGTCCTTACCCTTTCTGTATAACCCTGTATACAGGTAAATACTTAGTGGGTATCTACAGATTAAACAGTCTCTCTCTACTCAAGTTGTTGTTTGTTATGTTGCTTTAGTAATTCTAGGTAGCGCAGACCTGCTATAGGCAAACGTGACGTTTTCGTGTAACATCAGTCCAGCGAATTGTTCGTCTCAAAAAAAGCCATCTGCCTCGGTTACATGCCAATGGAGACGAGGTCCAACCCCCAATATTGACTATGTGGTCGACCCCAATTATCAATATGTCGTAGTTTTTAATTCTTCAAACATTAGAATCTATAAAATAAATTTTAATACAAAATAGAGTTAGCTATTAATCAATTATTATGTATTTAATAACTATTATATAAAATATCTTAAATTAAAAATAAGCTAAACTAACAAACTAAAATAACTAAAACAAAGAAATTTACAAAGGTAAAAATCAAAAACTAGGTTTAGCCTGTGTGGCAAGGTACCAAGAACGCTGGCTGCATTAATTTAATCAATTGTTAAAAATACGTTGCTAAAGCGCGAATAGCAAAATGACAAAATTCTCCGAAGACATTGTTCATTAAGTTAATGGCAAACTCATAAATCTTGTCTAAATTCGTCGTAATGCTGTACAATCTATTCAACACATCAGGAACTCTTATCGATTCTTGGAAGACCCATGTTTTAACGATAGCCTTAGGTATACTTTTGAATAAGGACGTTTAGCTAAACATTTTTCAATGTAAACAAATCCGAAAAAGTTTTTTTTAACCCGTTAAAAAATACTTTTTACGACTAAAAAGGTTTTCATGAATCAAAACTAAAAACTATTTCGATCAAGAATCCTTTCAATCAAAATGAAATCGGTCCAGGCGTTTGTGTGCTACGATGCCACAAACTGACGCACAAAAAAACACGTTTATATAGTTAAAAAGTATAATAAGTATACCCTTCTGTAGGGGTTAAAATAATTTAAAAATATTCAGTTAACGAGCTTATACTAATTCGGCTGGACAGGCGACAAACCGTTGATTAAAATAGTTGTAAAACGATTAAAGTTATGATTGAATAGTTAAACGAAACGTTCACGCGCTGGTTAAGGGGGAAAGTTCCCCAGTTAACTTAATTATAACTTAAACTGTTTAATAGCTTTCAATTGATAAAATTTAGAGGGCTATTTACCTTGTACGAGTAGTTCATAGTTCTTTATTGATAACATAAATGTTCCGTCAATGAGGTATTTTAGCTTGGCAAATTAATTTTTAGCTGGGAAATGGGATGTTTCTGTTCTTACCCCATTCATGCTCATGGCTCATGTGACAATAATAATAATATGATCTTTTGCCAGACGATAGGTCCCAATAAAAAAAAAACAATCCAAAAACTTGCCTATTAATTTATTTTTCAAGGTAAAAACGTTGCCTGTATCGACTAAAAATCTTGCACACAGCGATCAATTTGTAAAACAGTTTAATTTTCTTTCAAACACCGCCATAGAAAATCATTTTTATTTCAAGTCATTACTCAATCAAAATTATAATCAGTATTGTAAAAGTTAAATAAGAACCTAAAAGGCACGTGTCATCTCGTCCAATAAAGCAATTAGAGACAGTTAACTGTTTAACCCATCGCCGAGCGGCGACTCGCTGACGACTTATTGACGTTAATCATCTTATCTGGCCAGCAATAAATAAAACTTGGTGTGAACCAGAAGCGTGAAGCTTGTAGAAGTGAGATGTGGTATCTTGACGCAAACGAATGTCTTATGGGTTGATCACGTAACGAGTACAGTGGCGAGATAGTAAATGGGCTCACTCGACCGAGCGAACTAATCGTGGTCCTAGCGACTGTCTCGCCTTGTCAAAATGTTTAAACGAACCGAGTACTCGGCCGAGGGCACTGTCTCGCAACTATACTCTTTACGTGTAATCAACCCAGTACACACTGCGCAAATAGTGCATCTTGAATTTCATTTAAAGCTGCTGAAACTCAGTTCTGTATTACATTTCTGCACGTGACATTTCACGGTATCGAGAAGTTTCAGAGCATTTCAGCGTTTAAAGTAAGACTCCTTGTCGCTGTGATAGTTGCTGCAACAAAACGCAGAGTTGTCATTATACATCTCATCGCTGCAACTAAACAAAGAGCTGTCGTTTGTTTCTGCGACTAGTCGTTACGACAGACGTAATGCAAGCCAGCAATCATTTTCTTTGACACTGACCTACTACTGTCGTGGGATGTGCGCGTGTACGCGTCTAGTCGCTGCGACAAGTCGCAAAAGCGTGCGTTTTCTCCACATAGCCTGTCGTTGCAACTTCACAGCTTTCTCAAACGTCACTTAAGATAATATGCAAATCACTGATAATAACCATGATATTATAAACTTGCTACGAACGGCCACAAAAGACACATCCAAATAATATTCTACCCCTCAACAACGATTTGCCCTAAGTCCTAAGGTCGTTCGTCTCTTTCTTTCCGGTGCTTTCCGAATGCGACAACCAATACCCATATATCATAGTTTAACCCAAGCTATGTAGGCACATTCTCACGGTGATCAAGGATGATCACTTGATCAGCGATCACAAGTTAGATATGATCGCGATTACACAACGAAACGGAAGGGTTTCCGATTCCGTTCGGGAAGCGGAAATGGACGTACAGATTTATGTGTTTGTTTATAAAAGTGTCGGGTAATGGGTTGGGTAAGCAATAAGTTGTGTTTGGATGTATCTCAAGAGATTGTGGTGGAAGGCTTGCAAATACAACAATATTTTATTTTACCAAAGGTTTTGTTTTCTTTTTGTGTGCGATTAATTTTAATCAAACACGATAACGACTCTTGTCATGTACTCTATACAGGTTTACATGGAAAGGGTATAGGTACGTACTAAACCTAATGAAGATAATGTACGTTCATCATATTGATGACCTGATGATTGACATTACTTTCCGCTAAGCAAATATCTAGACATATCACTTAACTGTATAAAAAACTCTATGCATTAGACTTTACATTAGGCATAAGTACCTGCAAGAACTAAGCTTAAAATCAAAACACAGATATCGACCCAACAATAGATCAAGATTACAACTAAGAGAGTAGTAGTAAGTTCGAATTTCAGCGAATTCGAAACATTTCGAAGCCAAAAACAAACAACAAGGAGCAATATTTCACGAAAAGCTGTTCCGTCCTGATAAGGAAGCCAATAATACAAAGTTACAGGATAAGACGGCTGGGACAATGAGCTTGTGGAAGTAGCCGCAGTGGATTGTAGGATATTTACGATAAAAGTAAGTAAATTTGTGTAGGCCGAATGAATAGCCCTGATGTCACAGTTTTTAGGCCGCCTGAGGGCCTCTGACATGGCTTGGCGGCTTTAAAGGGATTTTTTTTTTAATTCAGTAATAGTAATATAGTGCCCTTGGTAGACCGATAGTAGAAAGGGCTAGAGGGAATTAGATCATGCAGATCAGAAGCACACTCTCCGAAATGTATCCGGTAAAAGACCGACAGACTAGCAACTTTGCGCCGATGTTCGAGAGTTTGGAGTTTAGTCCGAACAAGGAAGGAAATCGAAATTTCCTTGCACTTTGCGCTATATTTCTATTGTATCCCTGACAAATATTATTTTCAAAATCTACTAGGTATCAAGGTCTACTAGTCAATACGGTATAAAACGGTTGAACATGGTGAAGTACCTAGGTACTTACTTTTTGGATTTTTTGTAATTATAACGATATAGTTTTTGAAGTTGAAAGCTTAAGTTTGACCACCATCTCGCCTGATGGTAAGTAATGATGCGGTCTATGATAGACCACACTTGCGTCTTGCATATAAAAATTTGATTCACTCGCCTCTTGATGACACCCGGATTATAAAAAAACAAACTTTCTGTTCATAGTCAATATTGAATGGTTCCGTACCACACCCCTATATCTATTACGACTATTGCATGTCATAAATTCGAGACATGCGAAGATATGAATTCGATGGTAAAATACATTTTTACAGCGGATGAGTTACGGCTAGTTCCCCATCTTGAACGACGTAACTTTGCCGAATTGTTCCATAAACCCCATTCGATTCGAGAGATAACATTATGGTTGCGATGACTCGGTAACCTAGTTTCGAGTTTTAGGGACTCTCGGGAATGATAACGGTAGAGAATTTGCGGTATTTAACCGGTATGAAGCAGTTGACCGACTCGTCCCAATGTTTTGACGTTTTCCTAAATGTTCATTTTCTGGAGCTCTGTATTTAGGTTATTTTACCCGCTTATAAAAATAGGTATATTTATCAATATCAAAAGTTTGCTCAGTTTGATTGTCACCCTTGAGGACAAAGATAGAGTGAAAACTGGGAATGACTCCAATCCACGAATACTGATATATGAAACTTAACAGAGATGTCTATGCATAATGGGATGTAAATTAGTAATGTCGTGTCGTGTGTCGTCATGCCATGTGTTTGTATGATGAAGTTGTTCTCGAGACAGTTGTTTAAATTTTAATAATTATTTATCGTTTCGTTATTTTAAACCTCAGCACACTCGCTGTCACTTTATTTCAGCGCAGGCAAAATTTCGACCGCTTCGTGTGTGTGTATCGTAAAATATTCTACACACATAATACAACGCAGCTACAATTACTCACTGTAACGTTTTTATCCGCTTATTCGGTCCTTTTCCCTGCTTTTAGGGACTTTCAGGAAAACGGGGATTCCACTCGAGCGAACAATAACGAAATCAGACGGAACATTGTTCGACGAGTAATGAAATCAACTGTGGTAATGGAGAGTGGCACACGAAAGCCCCTCGCGCTGTAAGAAACTGTTAGTGAAGGAAAAATTACAAAATTAGATAGACAAATAGATGACTTTTTTAAACTTAGAACCCTTTAAAAAAAACGGGAACAAAAAGTTATTAGTGGGTTTCAAAGTTATGTTGCTGTTGCTAGTTTTTACTATTGTCAAAGTTTTTGGTTTTCTCTTCATAATAAAATAAAATAATAATAAAACATGTATCATAATATTAAGTAGGTAAGTACCTAAGTTATTATTTTCATATAAATTAAATTAAATATGCTTTTTATAAATATAGCTTATTTTTTATACATATAACTGATACACCGCTCAGTCTATCCGCAATATACGAGTAATAAAAGCTCTCAAAGATAAACCGGTTATTTCTTAGCTTTTAAGAGCCCACTCACACTTAGGATCGCGCTTGAGGTGGCGGCATTACGACGCCACTTACAGAGTCTTGGCTTATTTTATTATGGCGCTAGTCCCTCCCACTCCCAGCATAAAATAAGTACATTTTAAAATAATTAAAAAAACAAGCATTTATTGCATTGTCATTGGAGTTACAAAGGTATTCCAAATGTCTGCTCAATCCGACATCGGGAAGTGGTTCAAAATTCAGATGCACAATTTGACCGAAACAACCAAAAAAAAAAAAAAGCTGGTAAAGAAGATTGAAAATATATTGAATACTAATATAATATCTATACTAATCTATACTAATATTATAAAGAGGAAAGATTTGTATTTTTGTATTTTTGGATGTTTGTGTGGAATAAACTCAAAAACTACTGGACCGATTTCAAAAATTCTTTCACCATTCGAATGCTACATTATCCCAAAGTGACATAGGCTATATTTTTTTTTTTTTTTTTTTTATCCACAGCGAATCCACAGCTAGTAATATTATAAAGAGGAAAGATTTGTATGTTTGTGTGGAATAAACTCAAAAACTACTGGACCGATATCAAAAATTCTTTCACCATTCGAATGCTACATTATCCCAAAGTAACATAGGCAATTTTTTTTTTTTATTCACAGCGAAGCGTGGCAGGGAACAGCTAGTACTTAATATGTTCCTTGTTCATGTACAACTTATATACTGACTACACAACCAATTTTTAACAAATGTTAACCCCTCCCCCAAATCAATATATATAAAAGTGAAGGTCGTGACTGACTGACAGATCAACGCACAGCCTAAACCGCTTAAGCTACAAACTTCAAATTTGGACAAAAGTTTTATATCAAAAAGCGGACGCACACTAAGAAAGGAATTTGCCCAATTCAACCCTTAAGAGGGTGAAAAGGGGTGTTTAAGTTTGTATGAAAAATTTTTTTTTCTTTATGCTACGATTATCAAACTTTGCGAATATACTAATGTTAAAAAAATAATCGACACCTATTTCATCATTTTTCAAAAATCAACCCTTAAGAGGGTGAAACGGAGCAATGAAGTTTGTATGAAGATTTTTTTTTTAATGCTGTGGATATGAAACTTTGCAAATATACTAAGCTAAAAAAAATATTAGACACTTATTTTTTTATTTTTTGAAAATCAACCCCTAAAGGGGTGAGACGGAGTATTGAAGTTTGTATGAAGAATTTTTTTTTGATGCTGTGGTTACGAAACTTTGCAAATATACTAAGCCTAAAAAAATAATTGACACTTATTTTTTTGTTTTTTGAAAATCAACCCCTAAAGGGGTTAAACGGAGTGTTGAAGATTGTATAAAAATATTTTTTTCCTAATACTTCGATTATTTGACTTTGCGATTGTACTAAGCTAAAAAAAATATTAGATACCTGTTTCCTTATTTTTTGAAAATCAACCCCTAAAAGGGTTAAACAGATAAAAGTGAAGGTCGTGACTGACTGACAGATCAACGCACAGCCTAAACCGCTTAAGCTACAAACGTCAAATTTGGACAAAAGTTTTATATCAAAAAGCGGACGCACACTAAGAAAGGAATTTGCCCAATTCAACCCCTAAAGGGGTGAAAAGGGGTGTTTAAGTTTGTATGAAAAAAATATTTTTCTTAATGCTACGATTATCAAACTTTGTGAATATACTAAAGTTAAAAAAATAATCGACACCTATTTCATCATTTTTGAAAAATCAACCCCTAAAGGGGTGAAACGGAGCAATGAAGTTTGTATGGAGATTTTTTTTTAATGCTCTGGTTATGAAGCTTTGCAAATATACTAAGCTAAAGAAAATATTAGACACTTATTTTTTTATTTTTTGAAAATCAACCCCTAAAGGGGTGAAACGGAGTATTGAAGTTTGCATGAAGATTTTTTTTTGATGCTTTGGTTACGAAACTTTGCCAATATACTTATCGTAAAGAAATAATAGACAATAATTATTTTGGTTTTTGAAAATCAACCCCCAAAGGGGTGAAACGGGGTATTAAAGTTTGTATAGAAATATTTTTTTCTTAATGGTACGGTTATTTAACTTTGCAAATTTACTAAACTAAAGAAAATAATAGACACCTATATTTTCGTTTTTCAAAATCAATCCCTAAAGGGTTGAAACGGAGTATTAAAGTTTGTATAAAATATTCTTTTCCCAATGCTACGATTATTTAACTTTGCAAATGTACTAAGCTAAAAAAATAATAGATTTATCTGTTTCATTATTTTTGGAAAATCAACCCCTGTGGGGCTGAAATGGCGTGGTAAATATAGTACGGAGAGAGAATTGTAATGACTCACTGACAGACAAGGCACATCCTACGCCGCTGGTCGTAGAAATTTAAAATATGGAGTTTGTGTTTGTCTTGACGAGTAAACGTGTACCAAGAAAGAATTTTTTGAAATTCAACCTCTAAAGGGGTGAAATAGGGTGTTAAAGTTTGTATGGGGAAGCATTGTTTTTGACGCCACGGTATTGAAACTTTACAAATATACAAAGCTTAAAAAAATTACGAACACGAACTTCACCATTTTTGGAAAATCAACCGCTGTGTGAAAAGAGAATTTCTTTTGATGCTAACTCAATAAAACTTTACAGATGTACTAAACTTAAGGCGGGTAAACAACATCCGGAAAAAATCCAAAACCTTCGAAAAGTCACATCCTTGAGGTGGAACTGCTAATTATCTCGAAAACTAAAAACATTTTTACCAAAGCGCTGAGACTAAAAAGTCATCAAAACCTCGGACCTTTTTGGAGCCATTAAAAATAACATAGTCGCCTCAAAAACATGGCCTCTATATAAACTTTGAGGGTCTATATCTCCGAAACGGTTGAAGATGGGTGGGTGTTTGACTAAATGTCATAGGAGTTAACAAGGGCTACTTGATGGTGGTGGCGAAAATCCAAACGATTCAAAATGGCCGCCATTTTTCAAAATGATTCGAGGGGGCTGACTTATTGCATCCAGGGGTTTTTGGGGTCCCCGCTTCCATTGTATGACACTTTTTACATGCTCTCAAAAAAGAGGGTTAACTTAATTTCATCCCGGAAAAATTTTCGGTTCCCGAGGTATAGTCCACGCGGGCGAAGCCGTGGGCGGAAGCTAGTTAAATAATAAAACTTTCAATTCCGCTCAGACATCAAACAACGTAATTTCGACGAAAATCACGTCATTTATTTCCAAAAACGTCTGATCTTCCAGTTAACCTGTCATCAGTGCAGTACGTTCTCCAAATAAAGTTAGAAGGGGATAACACACGGTTTCCTGATACAAATGGAGGTTTAGCTGAATGGAGATGATCGGAAACAGTAACGGGGCTGCAGACACATTTAAAGGAGAACGGATGGACTGCGCTCTTCTGTTTAGGTACGGTCAGCAGCAAAACCTTAATAGGTGAGAATTAAAAAAATAACAAGAAGGCCATTCTAATGTACATTTTCTAAAGTAAGCTAAAACATAGCTCCAAAATTGTATCTAACTAAATTATTTTAACCACCGACGCAATGAGGGGGTAAAAGTTTTTTTTTTTGTTATTTTTTTGGTTTTATTTTTTAGATTATTTGATAAAAAATAAAAAAGCTCGATAACAAAATTACTCGATAAAAAATCGGTTCAGCTGGATTATCACGTCTTTTCTGGTCGAGGGTTTTTTACATGTAGGTACATACTTGTTATTGTTAACAAGTAGGTAATTCAATAGGCGCTTAACCTTACCTGATGAGCTTCTCACCTCAGCTTACCTAATAAAGGATCAACTAGCTTTTAAATCAAAAGTAGCAACATCTGAAAATAAAACTAACGCAGCCGATGATGCACGAAACAAATATTTTCAGTGGCTGGATGCGGTGGGCCGCTGACAGACAGATGGAGTGTTGATGCGGTAAACGCACGCGCAAGTTCAAGGTATAAACGCAGTGACAGCATCACTTACCTTTTTTTAATGAATGACTAAATGCTGTTGGCCACTGAGGCGTCTACAGCGGCAGCGTACCGGGTGGGAATCATTCCTAAGCTTTTTTTGTGTACCTATGACTAAATGCTTTTGGCCACTAAGGCCTCTACGTCTACGGCGTACCGGGTGGGAATCACCCCTTAGCTTTACTGGATGAAGTAACGTACTACGTACATACAGTCATTTAGGCCAATTCTAAGACAGTAAGCCGGAAAACCTAGCACAGTGAGCTTAAGGTCGTCAATCGTAATGGGTTAGTTACACGTAACGAGTACAGCGACGAATCAGTGCCCTCGGCCAAGTACTCGGTTTGTATGAACAGTTTGACGAGGCGAGACAGTCATTAGAACCATGATTTGTTGACTCGGCTGAGTGTGCCCATTTAGGTACTGTCTCGCCACTGCACTCGTTACGTATAATCAACCCTACCTCGTTCAGTGAGTTGTACGTTCAAGCAAATTAATGCGAATGCCTGCATGCGCCAGGGTTTGTACAAAATTAATTCAAGAATCTTGAAACTTAATATTATATCTTAAACTGGCAGTCTTACGTACAACCTAATTTGTCATGACACAAAATATCCCGCTAAATTACTAAATATCCGCTAGCAAGCGGGCATACTTCGCAAGCTCTAGGCAACAATATTTCACTGTCCTGATTAATCATTCTGTCTCAAGGCTTGAACACCTATTGTAGACTAACTACTAAACTAGGGTATAGACTGAGTAAAGTATAGGCTACCTGGACTATAGACTAGATGCCATCGATAGTCTACCTCTAATAAATTATTAAGGACCCTATTCTCGCGCTGCGGGATATTATGCCGGACACTATTACTGGCTATGACTTCACTAACAAGAAGCAATAAAAATACAAAAGAACGACAAAAACAAGAAATACAAAAACCAAAAACAAAAACAAATATCTCACTTGATAGACTAGTTTAGTTTGCCTTTGGAGTTAAAACTCAGTGTCGAGAGCTACTAGTGCTAAAGACGACAGATCACTTGGTTTTTCCATACTGGTTGTCCCACAAACTTCAAATTATAAGAGAGGAAAAAACGATGTGAGTAAGGTAACCTAAGCGAACCAATCTCAAATCTATAACTAAATTATTTACTTATACTTTTAGGTGTAGACTTTTAGGTACTTTTACTTATTTTTATATTTATATATATTATATTATATATTATTATTATATACCACATATTTATTTATTTTCATATTTTTTAAATTTTTTACAATATACATAGAATATCAAAAACAATATATTATAAAAAACTTAAAAACTAGAGTGCCACCGGCAGCGGGGCAGGGCCCAAGCATACCGGTGGTTAAGGCTGCAGAGTGAGGGACCTCACTCTGCAGCCTCATTATTATATATATTATTATTATATTATATATTATTATTTTATATTATTATTTCATATTATATTTATTATATATATTATATTATATTTATATATATTTTATACTTTTAGGTGTCATAATTTCTTATGTGATGTGATGTAATCATCACATCACATAAGAAATTATGACACATTTCAAATCCTAATAGGTAAGTATTAAGGAAAGTTTCTTTGTATGTTTGTAACTTCTTCGTGATCAAATGGTCAACGATTTTGGATGAAAAGATGAAGCAGCGGGAATCTGATAATAAATGCATTATGTTATCCTGTGCTAAATTGAATAACGAACATAAAAAACAAAAACTATTTCCTTCGCAAAGAGGAAAAACCATTGTCTTACCATTATCATAGAGACATCGTAAATCTATGCTATTACTATTAATAAGTTTCTCGAAGTTTCTCATTCACCAGCATTAATGACACTTACATTAAATGCGAAAGTTTGTATATTTCTCACTTCAAGCTCAGCTGGGCGGGATTGGAAGAAGTTTGATATGGAGATAGGGTATACCCCGGATTCTTTTTCCGTTTTTTGGTGCCTTAGGAGATTCCTATGTAAAGCAATGGACAGATATGAGATAGGTTAACACATAGGCATTCATCATCAATACCGCGCGAGTGAAACCGCGGGGCGCAGCAAGTATACCATAACAAGCACACATCTCACAAATAAGCACATACCAAATGATTTGTAACCACAAAATAAACACGTATGTAAATAAAGAGCTACCTCCCGTTGCGAGTTTGGCACCATACAGGGATATCTTACACGTAGCAAACAGGTATTTTAATAAACAAAACGTACTCTATCTTATCACAAGATAAGGTTCAAATTTGGGTGGTTTTAACTTCATATTCTCAAGGTTAAAAACATATAACGAGACCAGAATTTATGTAGACGCTCTGACGGTTCGCCGCCTGCATATATCAATTTCTTGCTGTTACAAGATGATAAATTAACCGAGATATTGGTATGCGCTAGCGTTGAGTAACAAATGATAACTCTTCACTTAACTTTAGTTCGTGAAATAATAAGTTATTCGATTGTTTTATGTTAATCTTATCAAATTGAAATGGAACCTAAAAGCTTTGGCCTTATTAGTAGGTACCTACTTACTATATACTCGTACTTACGCGATACCACAAATGATCCAAAAATGAAATGAGGGCGGATATCACCAAAGCTATGTTGCTCCAAGCAGATTTTATATATTTTCATGATTATGAGGAAACATAAAAAGAGGACTGGAAAAAAACACTTTACATTTCGATCAATTTTTTATAAATATTAGTCACCACACAATTCAAACTTTTGTGAATTTTCACCCTAATTGCTACGTAGCATAAATAAGACGCGATCTTTTCTGTGTATCTTATCTTGGGCGTATAATAAGAAATTCACAAAAATCAATTTCAAATCTAAAATACAGATGTAGAGTGCAGATAAATAAGTACCTATCTACCAAAGTATAATATCTGTCTCTCAAAACAACAAGTACTTGCTTAACAGTTTCGCGAAATTCAGAGACAGCCCAATAAACTTCCCAAACAAAATTATCTTCATCACCAATGCAAATACTGTCACATAAATCTGTAGGTATTAACAAATCAAAACAAAAACATTTAGCCGCGCACCAATTCTTCTCACGGAGAAAATTTAAGTCATTTAAAGTCCATTTAGAAAGCGGTATTATTTTTCATAATTAACGAAGCTGTTTATGATTTAGTGGGTTTTCTCTGGAGCCGGACATTTTTGCGCCTCTCCGGGACATAAATAATGAAATTAGGGAGCTTACAACATTGGATTCGGGCGGTTCAAAGAGGAGCACTCATAAATGATGATGCGAAACTCGTGTTATGGGATGCAGGAAGTTGGTTGTGTAATTTTAAACGTGTCGTTACAATTATGGAGTGGAGACTTGATCAAAATTTACCTATCTGACAATAGGCTATTTGACACTATTAAAAATATGCTACGAAATGTGGTCATTCTATTAGGTAATAACATAAAAAAACATATTTATCTCTGTTTTATCCAAAAATATTTATAGATTTTTCAAAATAAACAAAATAAATTCAGCCACAAGAACGCTCTGTGATTGGCTACGCCTCGCGTGACGTCACACGCAGGTAAACATTGTTTAATGCTAAGACACTTTGTGTAATTTTATAATGTACACTTTGGTGCAAGTTTGACGTTTGTCAAAGAATAAAGTTTGCTTACTTGCCTGTGACGTCACGCAAATCACATGTCGTCCGCCATTACCGAAACAGCGTTTTTAGCGCGAATATTGTAATTTAAATTTTAACACAGTATTTTACGAAAAATACTGCAAATTTCGCAGAAATATACATGTGGTGTATTAATCATATGCCAACGAATAATTTAAAACAGTTTTTCAAAATCAGTCAAATAGCCTATTTAAAAAAATGTAATAAAAATCATTTATTGCAAGCGTAATAAATCTAGGGGCAAATATGAAAATACATAATATACGAGTACATTAGAATTAAAATTAAAGCCATTCAAATTTTATTATTAAATCTTCTAAATTGGTATTAGATTTTACATGGAACTCGATTTTTTTATTCGACTTAAACCCCTACCATGGATTCGCAGGCCATAGATTTTTTTTTTCGGAATGTAACTATTTCATGTACCTACCTAATATTGGTAATAATTAATCAACTACACTATAAGAAAAGTCAAGTGTAATTCGGAAGGCCCAGGGTGTTCTAATTTCACCGCGGACGCGCGCGTGCCTCACGAACGTCCTGTAAATCATGAGAGAATAAAGCGCCGGACTAGGACGTGCCAGGACGCACTGCAATATGCTCGCCGGCTCCTGTGTCACGCTCTCTGCATAGAGGTTTAGTGTTTAATAAGCAAGATGAGGCTTGAAGTGAAGCTGGTAATAAGACCGGCGCGACGTATCCCAACTTTTATTACAGAGGATTAACAGAAAAAGGGCGAAAAACATCAACTGTGGCATACATTTTGTCGTATCGTTGACATTCGAACAGCTGATTTTTTTTCGCGATTGCAGGGCTGGTTCTGTAGTAAAAATTGTAGCCCTGTCTTATTATATCGAGCTCCAATAGATAATTGTAGACATAAATTAATAGCAGGAGTTCCAAAAAGGTACCGCTACTAAAACATTAACTATCAATTTCATTAAAACGAATACGTCCCACAAAATTAAATATATAATAAAATAAAGTACACATTTTCTAGTGTCGAAGAATTCCCGACTTCACATCAAAATAGTCTGAGATATTACGAACGAAATTTCCAGATCAATTTATGGTTTATCATATTTTGTGCTCAACATTACGGGAGACCCTTGGCCCTTTCCGCAAATCGCTGACATCTTATTGGCAATAGACAAGATGTAGTGCGGATCCCTTCACTTTCGGACTTTCCGTATGTATGAAATAAGTCACTATTCTCTGTTTTCCTTAGGTTTGTAAAATAAAATCTATAATTCTCTATCTACGAGTACTTACCAGAATTGAAATGATTTACAGGCACGGTTTGTTTACGAGGCGCGGGTAAAAACTTGTGAAGTGTGGCTAAAAATTAACAAAAATATGTAAACACAAGAAATTGATTTTGTTGTAACAATTTGTTGAACAAACAAAATTGTCAATTTGTGAACCACGTTTAATTACTAGACTACAGTTATAAATGTGAAAGTTTGTGGATTAATAAGTGTGTATGTTTGTTTGTTTTTTTACTCACGACGGGTGAACGGTCACAAACACACACTCAACATAACAGACCTACAATGGTAGTGAAATTTGAATGTGAATCAACGGTATTCTACAGTCTACACCTCTAAGGAGAGTCTGCCCTTTGCACCCAATTTTATCTTTTTAGGGTTCTTATTACACGGGTTAAATTAAAAACGGAAGGGCTGCCGTGTGAATTTCAGGCCTGAATAAATGTTATTTATGGCCTCTGAGGATCCCCCGTCTTCACTTCTCTCTGTATTACCAGGATATAACATTTTTTTCTAGTTATTTTGTATGTTTTGTTAGTTTATGGAAGTACATTTTTCGATACTTACAATTTTTTTCGTGACCAAAAAGTTATCCTTCGTAATCCTTTTTTGCCTGGCGGAAGAGCAGCAGTATTCCTTAAAGACATGATATATGTAGAAGGTAAAATACATTAAATTTTTAACTAAGAAACATACAAATAAAATATTTTATGATGAACAGAGCTGAAAAATTATCTGAATTGTAATTACCATTTTAGTAGGTGTCTTTATATTCTTTGTGTTGAGTGTTTTTGGGAGAAACATCAATCACCCTGGCAACACTGATGAGATATATGTCTAGCGCGGGTCAGATATATCCCGAAATTAGAACCGGAAGCTGCGTGTGAGAGATAGTCTGGGTGAAATTTATTCGAGTAATACGTCCTTTAGTGCGCCTTCGTGATAAGGGTGAGACCTCCGGCCTATAAATGTGAATTACTACATACATTCGTCCTTTACTGTCACTGAGAAAAAGAAATTTACAATACAGCGAAAAAGGCCGGAAAAACTAGAGTCAGCGAAATTGGGTACATTTCTACTTTGACATAGTTTGCTGAATCAAGTTTTTGTGGCTTTTATCCTCTTCTACCTCTTTAGAGCAGTTTCGTTTGAGGTTATCTATCTTACTACTGTAACTGTGCAAAAACTGAGTTTGTTAAACCAAACAGTACCTAACTACAACTTCTGTGGAATATGTACCTAATAGTTAAACTGCAATGTCTGTGAAACGAAATATTAATAACTGTTAAAACGTACGCTGTTCAAACTTACGCTAAACATAAGTTAACTTCAGCTTTAGTCGTACTACCTACACTTTAACAGCTTTACTTTCAATTTACATTCTAGACCCATTTCACTGTTTCCTCTATAAACGACTCTCATAGTTCATCTTTAAACTATTTCTACGCAAAACAGTAATGCTAACTCATATCACGTTGCGTATTAAAATACCGAATTCTCAAACGACCATACACTTCGTACATAAACTACGAGCTCAGTACGAAATTTGCAAGAAATTCATGAACTTGGCACTAACCTGGCACTATTCGTAGCGCTTTTGAATACAAAATGTGCACAAATAGTTTACGCGACCATAAGATTTATTATGGTTTTAATTTATTGAGGAAATGTGTGGGGTTTGAAGTTTGAAATAGACGAGTACGTGACAATGTTTTCTTTTTGAAATTTGTAGAATACTCGTAAGTAGTACATCAGTTGTTTAGTATAATTCCTTCTAAGAAAGCGAGCTTCATAGTAGACCGCATCATTGCTTACTCTGGCGAGACGGCAAGCAAGTGCAAGATAATCACTGTTTAAAAAAAATCTTTTAATAACAATTGATATAAGTATTCTTTTTATGTTCTGTACTTACTGTGCGTAAAATTTACAAGTTTCTGAATGAAAATATAACTGTGTAGTATTTCTTGGTTTTTTTTGTCATCTGTTTAAAAAGCACAAAATCCAAGCTGGGAAAAATTTTAACTCTTTTGATACTCCATAAAAATGTATTTATCTTCAGACAGAGCCCTTACAGCTCAACAACTTTTTAACAGAGTTGGTCAAATATGTAAACTAAAAATTTTCCCGGAAGACAGTCAGTTCTGTTCTAAAACTGTGACGGTAGCTCCTCCACTCGCATCTACAAATAAGTTAGTAACTCTGTACGTGTCCTCTTTATTCAAGTAAAATCTTATTTCAGACTGAAGGTGTTGCCACTAGGGGGCGATTTGCACGACAATGGGCAAATACAGCGCGTTTCAGCGCATTTCAGACAAGCAACGCGGGCAGGTCGTACCGGGAATTTTAATAATGCACGTGTTTATGAGGAAAATCTCGGTAAAGAGGATATTTCGTAAATCTGCCTGCTTTTGTTTTTGTTTTGAAGATAACCAGATTTAAAAGAAACGCAGAAAAAAAGGTAAAAATATAAAATTTAGTTGCTCGATACTAAAAAATTCGAATATTTGAATGTTGTGTAGACTTTTGTTAGTAAGTAATTATTATTTGACTAAAAACAAAAACCGTTTAAAAATCAATTAATCCAGTTCAATCTAAAACCAAGCAATTTAGTTCCAAACATATTTAGTTGTAACTACATACTAACTATTCGTTCAACAATTAACTATTATTATCCATGACTAAAACCAAATCAAAATAAATCCATCGGTCCCATACAATCAATATTAATTCTACACCTTTCAACAATGGTTTCTCGTTTCAATCAATAATCGTTTACAACTTTTGTGCCGATTTCACACCAATTGTATAGAAATCGTGATTCCCCCGTGAAATCGAAAACGTCATCGAATGCTAAACCTCGTATTGTGCGACAAATCTTTGGCGACAAAAAGCTTTTGTAAGACGCCATATGGTGTGGAAGGGCGGCATCACAAAGCTGCGGATTAAACATGATTAGGGCTGCATACGAGTAGAGCAAATCTTAAGCTGTGCTAAGAGATGAGACTTGGCGTTAGGATTTCACAGTTTAATATTGAGTGATATATTTGATTACCTACCTACTTAACACAGGGTTTTATGGAAAGTATATGATAACCTGAAAAAGGCGCATAGTACCATAACTTACTATGCCAACGCTAAATTCGCGAAAAAAAAACAGCTGTTCCATACATTTTGTCGAGTGCTATATTGAGTTTAATTTTCAGGGTTGACCCCATAATAAAAGTTTGTTGCTTGTTTGTCACATATCCTACTAATTATATTTATGTGAAAGTTTGTATGTTTAGATGTTTGTTGCTCAATTACGCAAAACTAGCAAAACGGTTTTGAATGAGGTATGAAAGTAGCTTATACTCTGGACAAGCATATGGGATATGGGATCTGAATATATACATTTTATCCCGGAAAATACTGCTGAAACCGCGGGGCACTGCTAATCTAGTTTAATACCTTTAGAAGAATGTAATTTAAAGTAAAACCTGTGACATTTTCGTCAACCAGCTAAGAACACTCCCGACTAATCCACCTTTCAACAAAAAATACAAAATCATTCAAGGTTCATCCGTTCGAGAGTTACGATGCCAAAGACAGACACACACACACACACTGACACGTCAAACCTTAAACACCCGTCGTTTTTGCGTCGCGGAAAACATCTCTTCGCTTAGCTCGCAGTGAGTCCCCATAAAGTCATTCAGTTTAGTTGCACCAATTGAATCGGACTGCATCCATGCTGCCAGTCCCGCCATGTGTAGTTGTAATGCGAAATCCATTTGTTACTAATTGAAACATGACACGTACTCGTACTGGCCGAATGGAGAAATAATTCACTAAACTAATTAGCTTTTGGTAACGGAATAATTAGAGGAAATGTATGTGGACTAATACATTTTACCGCGTAAGTTGGTAAGAAAGAACATGTAGGAAAAGGTCTTTATTGTATTTTAATTGTCCAAGCCCTCTAAAGGAGTCATGCATAAATTACGTCACACGAATTTTATGATTTTTTGACCTTGATTAGAGCTCATTTTAATTCGATGGTCTTAAATAAAATAAAATAATATATTTTTATAAATAAATAGCCTAAAAAATGGTACTTCTTTTTTATTTTGGATCAATTTGTCGGGTGAATAGTAATGAAACGATTTTGCTCGTTACGTTCCGAATCCTTAGTATTCCTAGTCGATAAAATCTGGAATCTTTTGGCCGATAGCCAACAATTTCAATGATAATAAATTCTAGAAGAAAACCGGTGCCAAACTAGAGCTTTCTCGGTGAATCATTAGTATTTTGTGTTACAATTGATGACAGTTTTCATATCAACTATTCGAACAGTCGTGATAGTCCAGTGTATTTATACCAAAAAAATTATAGAAGTTTTTTTTTAACGCGAATAAGTCCCTGTTTGACTACCAACTCGCCTGATGTTAAGCGACGATGTGTACTACACATCGTCCCTTAACGCTTAACTACACATTGTGTAGTAGTGGAGTGTATGTAGTTGTTTTTAGTAGTTTTGCTCAATGCACTTTTGGGCATTTTTATTTACCATATTTTATCACAACAACCTCTTAACCAATCTTGCTTACATTGTAAATTCTTGATAAGAATTGAATACCAAAAATAATTGATAAATTCTGTTCATTTAATCCCAATGAAGTCCGACTGTTTGATGTACTTTTAACAAGTTCCATGCAATCTCCCGCCGCGTAGCAATAAATTACTCTACAATTATAATAATACACTTGAGTACAGAAATCTGAGGGGGCGTGCACAATACACTGCGTGCTCCAAAACCATTACGTACATACTTGTACTTGCACATTAAAATTGCTGAGGGATGGCATTATTGGTAGAAGTGGTTGGTAGTGTAGTACTTGGTAGAAGTATAAAACTTCTGCCAATTGGTCCGAAGTATTTTTCTCAAGATACTACCGAAAATTTTATTTTTAATCTATTATAGTATTTAACATAGATGATTTTCCATGTAAGACTCCGCCAAGATAATTTGCAAATTAGGGGTCGTACTTAAAAAACCTGTTTAAAGTTTTCCTTCTTGTTTTCGCACGTGATTTTTCACATCAGCGAAAAGTTGCCAGAGTCTTTTAAGCAGTTACTTAAGACAGTGTCTATAAGTAAGACCCTAGAAG
This sequence comes from Alcis repandata, assembly GCA_949125135.1. Classification (NCBI taxonomy): domain Eukaryota; kingdom Metazoa; phylum Arthropoda; class Insecta; order Lepidoptera; family Geometridae; genus Alcis; species Alcis repandata. The sequence goes on from OX421223.1 coordinate 5,079,402, forward strand.
TTTAGACTAGACTGTTAATCATATATAAGTAGATACAAATAAAGATAGGCAAATTTGAAGTATGTACTTGTTGTACCCAAAAAGTATCTGGTATCAAGTATCTGTTCAAAATACTCGGTCGCACAACACAACTCTCAACACTGGGTACAAATTACAATTCGCTCTTGGATGAGCGTGAATCACATTAAAGCGAATGCAAACAAAGACAACTTATGCAATTATTAACAGCAAATTGAGTTACAGATACTTTATCGAGTTAAAAGTGAGTTACGAGTCCCTTGTTCCCGATACAGGCGAGCGCTGCGTGCGGCGTGAGAGCTTCGGTTTGCGAATTTAAAGGGGTACCTACACTACCTACCTATTTTACTATAATAATATGAAGTGTGAGCCCTTTTAGGCTTTGTATACCCGTTCCGTATAACCCTGTATTGTTAATGCAAAAGTTTGTTTGGGGGGAAGTGAATGTGTTATCACGTACGTATCTTCGTAACAACTAATCCGATTTTGATAAAATTTGGAATAGAGATAGTTTATGCCTTGCACATAGGCTAATTTCTTCACATAGCATATTTATTTTGACAGCTCGAAGCATTCATTACTTTTTTAATCTTCCAAAAGGCAGCGGTTAGTTTCTCGATTTTTTTGAACAATTTAGAATTTCAATATGTAAGTGAGTGTGAGTGAGTATGTAATGTATGAATTCTTTATTTATGTTTGTGTGTGATATGCATTTAAACAGCATAATTGATGTTAAGTGATGTTTGGGAGAACACACCTAGGGTTACACTTTTACTATGACACTAACGTGACATTTTGTTATAGGTAAAACATGGGGCTTCTCACAGCGGCGGCGCTTTACATACCTCGCTATTTCTAAGTCTCCACTATCTCGCCTGTTCTACCACAACTACAATGAAACTCTCTTAACACAAGTAAAACGTATAAATAAGTACCATAACAGTATCAATAATAGAGCGTAAATAATTCGAAGTGTCGCGCGCCGGCACGCGCCGCACCTCCTGCTTATCGGGGTAACACGACTGGGACAGGCTTGCACTGCGGTTCCATTGACTAACGATTTCTACCAATCCTTCTAATATACTAAATCTTGCTGCACACCGTAGTTTTTTTGGGATAAAAAGTATCCAATATGTTAATTAAGGGTAACGCTTTGACTCCACATTCATTCTGCGAACCGCACGAGTGTGGAATGATCTGCCTGAATGGGTGTTCCCCGATGGATATAATATGGGTGTCTTCAAGTCGAGAGTGAATCGGTTTCTTCTAGGCAAGCGTGCTCCATCGTATAGGCCGCATCATTGCTTCCCATCAGGCAAGATGGCGGTCAAACGCAAGCCTATTCATGAATAAAAAAAATTAAAAAACTATTAGTTACCTTCATACCAAATTTCATCCAAATCCGTTCTGCCGTTTTTGCATGATTGCTCAAACATTTATAAACTTTGACATTTATAAAATCAAAAAGTAGTGTAAGTATTGTAGTATTTTTAGTTTACATTATAAATTCGTAGAAGTATAGGCAGCAATACCATCCAATCAGAAAAATCAAGAATTGGAGTTGGTTTATCGATTTATAATACAATTTTTCAACAAATACGAAAGTATACCAAAGTATTTATGCGGCTACCGCTATAAATCTAAAATATTTCTGCGAAATGCATAAAAAGAGACTTTACGATACTGTGCCCCTGTGCCCGATTTACCTTCAAACCGTTTGCGTTCTACTGTTGCTTCCCAACAATGGGCCTCGTTACACTTGCCGTGTATTACAGATTTACAGTCACCAACAATAGCAGTTGTTATCGCCCGTGGCAAGGAGAGGAAACTGTTAGTGTGGACGGCGGCAGGGCTCAAGAGTGGGGGAAAGCTGCTTCAAAAAATCTCAAAATATTTCCAGCATTTATACAGGTACGAAGCTGAATTTACATTAATTTATACATTATTATATATATTTATTATTTATTTATTTATTTATTTATTTATTTTTTTTTTTTTTTGTTATACGTTTTAGTATATTATATTTTCGGAAATGTAGGAAGTTGTTAGTATGTATTAGAATGTATTTTATTTGAATGTATTTCTAAGTATTTATTACTTTTTATTATTTTTTATGTAGGTTTATATGAGTATTCTTCAATATTGCACACCCCGTTTTTATATTTTTTATCTATCCTCTCCATCCTAAGGTTGCCTGGAAGAGATCGCTCTTAGCGATAAGGCCGCCAGTTGTCGCACTAGTTTTAGGTGCTATAATCCTTTTGTTTGTAATTTATGGTGTGAACAATAAAGAGTTTATCTATCTATCTATCTATCTATCTAATGATGTTATATTTTAAATGAAGGGAGATCTTCCAATCTCCCTGAAGCGCAAACTCATCGACATGTGTATCTTGCCCGTCCTAACCTACGGTGCACAAACATGGTCGCTTACCAAATCTCAGAGGTCCCGTCTCGGGGTTTTCCAAAGAGCAATGGAACGCAGTATTCTTGGAATCAAACGACAAGACCGCGTTCGTAACACCATACTGCGTTCCATAACAGGCATCACGGACGTAGGACGCAAATCTCATCAAATCTGCTAAGCTCAAGTGGGAGTGGGCGGGTCACACGAGCCGAATGCACCCGGACGGGTGGGCAAAGGTATCCACAGAGTGGGTGCTCCCGGACAGTCGACCCCCAGGTCGCCCACCGACGCGATGGCGCGACGAACTCGGGCGGTTTGAAAAAGGCTGAACGGCGCTGGCCCAAGACCGCCAGAACTGGAAAAAATTGGGGGAGACCTTTGCCCAGCAGTGGGACAGCAAAGGTTAGATAAAAAAAAATGTTTTGATGTCTTATGATGTTCATAGTTTACGAAACTTCCGAGAGGGCAAAGGATAGCCATGCAGCGCGAGCTTTTTCGTTTGGTTTAGGATAAGGAAGAATTTGCAAAGTTGACGGCCAACCTACAGTGGTGGCCTAATGACGATGACGTCTAATGATCTTGACAGTATAGTTTTCTTTTTTTTGCACTAGGATAATTTCTTACACTTACCGATGTAATTGACTCTGAAATTCCTTTCTAGCTAGGTAAAATTTCCCCTAATAGCCAATTTGCACAATTTCACTAGCCCGATTGACTTCAGTGATTAGCCCCCCCAAATCTAGCCCTTAGTCCGCCCCGCCCCGCTAGTTTACTTTATTTTATAGTCCATAGCGAAATGCGATTCGAAGTACCTATTCAAGTCGGAAACACTTGCGGGGGTGAACTGCACGCCCGCTTAAACTATTTCTGGTTTATGGCGATGAAAGTGCATTCAAAGTTAAATTCATAAAAGCGAAGAAGAAATAATATTACTAAGTAAAAGGAAAGAAACCTTTGCGACTAGTCGACGTTTACGAACTTATTAAATGCTACATCCCAATACATGCTACAAATAAAAAGTAGCCTATATGTAAAACCAGGGTAAAAGCTTTCTTCATACCTAATTTCATTCTAATTCGTTCAGACGTTTTTACCTGATTGAGTAACAACCATCTAAATAACAAACTTTGAAACGTACAAACTTTGAAAGTTGTAATAATTACTAGTTGTCCCCCCCGGTTTCACCCACAGTTACCGAGATGAATTCTAAAACTACACTGACAAAAATGGCCATCAAAATTCAGATGAATTCACCTAAAGTACGGAGCATACCTACTGATATCACCAAAAAGTACGATGATTGGCACGTTTTTACGGTGACAACCATCATAATATATGATTGTCACCCTAAAAACTGGTGCTAGTATGTACAATTTTTTACGGTGCTAATCATCGTACTTTTTGATGAATTCATCGGAATTTTGATGAATTGTGTGAAGTGAATTCATCATTCTTTTAGTGGAATTTAGATGGACATTTTTCTCAGTGTACGCCTATTGTCGTTTGTCGTTTTTGCGTAATTGAGTTGACAAATATCGAAACCTCCAAATTTCCAAATTTTCCAATCATACAAACACTGACATATACTTTTAAGCAACATTAGTAGGACATACAGTTCCATTGTAAACCATAGTCTCGATTAAATTGAGTATTCGTCTCGGCTCGCTTCCAATCTGAATACAAATGAGCATAGTGAGCATTAATTCGAGCTATCGGTTGCTATCGGAATTCGATACGGCCTACTGAATGTCTAGGGAGTAATTTGAAGTCTGCTCTATGAATCCGACTTCGGTGACTCTATGCAAATACTCGTAGGTATAGAAGCTTCATTTTGATGCTCCTCTTGAAGCGAGCGAAGCGCGAACCGAGCGAAATAGGAGAAGGCCCAATCGAGGCAAACGTACAGAATAGTACAGATATAGGTACAGGCAAATCGAATTTGTACAAATATACAGACAACTCTATGTTTGTTTGTATATTTGCATATTGTCCGACGATAACTTGAGTACCGTTGCTATCTTTGTTTTTACAAGCTGGCTATTTATGTTAGTTTGTTTGTGTGTCACTCTGTCACTTCTCAAATTTTTTTTTTTTTAATATTTTAGATTTAATTTTCATTACAAGTACTTACGCTTCTTCAAGGTGGAAAAATGTTAAAAAATCTTGCCATTTAGATGAAAAACGAATCTTATCTTTTATAGCCTCGCCTTCAATAACCGTTATTTTAAATAGGTAATTACAGTTTAAGTAATGTAAAACCGTGGTAGGGTCAGCGACCCCTGGGTTTAACTATTGTTATAATCTGTGGCGATGGTCCTCAATGAGGCTGAGTAATGGTAGGCAATTAGTTTAATCACCTCACACTCGTCTGTTGCTTAGATAAGCTGGGTAGTTATTGTGACGTGAAAATAATTCAAATGTATGTCCCAGTACTTTTGACAAAATTATAATTACATATAAGACAAATTAAATTCAAAAATTCAAAAAAAATAATTTTACTCAAATTTTTAATTAAAATTTTCTAGACACAAATTTTTGAGTCGTAATCCAGTTCAGAATTTAGATGTATGTACTGCGTTGTAAAATCGATTGTGATTTGTTTGTGTGTAAATAAAATAACATAAAATAAGAGAGTCGAACATTGGGACTAATGGGTTGATTACGCATAACGAGTACAGCGGCTAGACAGTGCCATCGGCCCAGAACTCGGTTTGTATAAAAGTTTTGATGAGGCGAGAATCAGAATCAGAATCAGAATTCAGAACATTTATTTGCAGAAAATGGTCGTACACAAAATACAGAATTGCATACATGGTGTTAGTATTATTAGTTTACAGTCTCATGCTCTTATTACATTTTTAACAGTCACTACAATCATGATTTGTTTGTTCGTCCGAGTGTGGCCATTTACTGTCTCGCCATTGTACTTGTTATGTGTAATCACCCCATTTTAGACAAAAAGGTGTTTAAAAGAAATAAGAATTTGATACCAACAGAATTAAGTTCTGCTTAAACAAATTTAAGCTTTGAACCTCCTTAACTAAGTTTTAGATGAACTAATCGCGATTAACTTGTACGTTGAGGATTGTAAACTCAGTCGGGGAGAGACGATACTTAAAACGACTAACTTTCTTGGCATTGAGATAACATGGTAGGTATAATGCAAACCATTTAATCGTTGGACTTTGCTTAATTTAGACAAATGTATCATTATTTTGATATCTTATTTAATTTTATGTTGTGCACAACACCAGTAAATTAAAATCATAAACAAGATAAGCATGCGTTTATTCAAACACAAATTAGTACCACAAGTGCGTACGGCCTTATCTTTAAAAGTGTTTAAGAGTTAAAATCTGTATTTTGTCTTGTTGAACTCGTTTTATTGTACGGTGAAATCAGCCCTTAAGTTACCTTCAGTTACATAAATTATGCTAGTTTTTAGGGTTCCGTACCCAAAGTGTAAAACGGAACTCTACCGCTGTCCGTCCGTCTGTCTGTCTGTCTGTCGACAGGCTGTATCTCATGAACCGTGATAGTTAGGGAGTTGAAATATTTACAGCCGCAAATTTTTGCCGCTATAACAACAAAAAAATAGAATAAAATAAATATTGAAGGGTTCTCCCATACAACAAACATGATATATTTTCCGTTTTTATAGATAACTAGTTGACTCGACAGACGTTGTCCTGTCAAAAGCCATTGCGTCAATTCTATGTCAAATGTCAAAAGTTACATTAAAAAAGTTTACATTGTCCAAAGCGCTATAATTATGGTTTAAGTATTTTTAAATTTTCTAATTTTTCATGTTTTTTTACTATAAATTGAGATGTGAGCTATCCTATGTCCTAAGTTAGATCGAACTGCACCCGGTGTGCAAATTTGATTGAAATCGGTTAAGTAGTTTAGGAGTCTATAGCGGACAAACAACGTGACACGTAATTTATATATATTAAGATGGTATTGAACCCTTCGTGCGCATGTCTGACTCGCACTTAGCCGGTTTTTTTAAATGATGCTGCTCTAAAATTCTTGTATACTGTACCAAAGCCGTTATACTTACCTCGGCCGCCGGCCGCCCACAACTAGCCTGCGTATTGTTCCTCGCATGAAAGAGCGCCATTTGTCCCAGTCCACGGTTTTGTTACACTCCATACATTAGCTATTATTACCTTACGAGCTTTACTTAACGCATTGTACAGACATAAAAGAAGTTCATTCATTATTAAATCCCAAATGACGATACATACATACTTAAATTGGTATGTCAATCCCGAATTTCGCCACCAATTTAATTTGTTAACTTTGTAGGTTCTTATGGCGGGCTTAGGTCGCCTGACAGTAACTCGACTTGTGAAGCTAAAACTGTTTTTACTAACTTTTCCGGTGTTCTATTTTGGCGTCATGAAAATCGAAATACGCCAATCCGGATTTTCTCAAGCACGTGGTGACATCGCTGTGGCCTTCAATTTTCGGAATACATACATAATTTTGAAGCCGAATGAGTGAATTAAATTGTGTTTTGCTATAAAAATCATTTCTGCAAATTTTTACGAAAACCTACGAGCCCGCCTGGGGAAGTACCACACCTTTGCCAGTTATTCCACCGCCAAGCAGTAATGTGCAAACATTACTGTGTTCCGGTTGGAAGGGCATTGTTTCCAGTGAAATTACAGGGCAAATGGGAGATTAAACAACTAATATCTCAGGGTGACGAGCGCAGTGCTGTGCCGCAGGGTCTTGAATTCTGCGAGTTCAAAATTCTGGGTGGCGCAGCCCTGTTATGGGCAAACGTGACGTTTAACATCAGGCGAGCGATTTGCTCGTCTCGTCACTAAATTACATAAAAAAAAATATATCAAACATCGAAAATTTGCCAACAGGGCCACTGGTATTGAAACCAGTAAAAGTACCACCAATTAAAGACAGACCCACGTTTGTAATCTCACTTTGTACCACTCAAGTTGGAGTATGCGCAGGCATACATCATCATACGTTCTATCTAATTGAAGTGCAAAAAGCTTTTGTGCAAACCTTTCCATTCTTCGTGCTAATCGAGTAAGCAAACAAAGCGGACGAAATGTTTGTATGTAGTAGGTAAGTAGGTATACAGGGTTCATAAAGGGTATCATCATATGCAACCTTTAATCCTCCCACAGCTGGGATACAGGTCTACCCTCGAAGGGTGACTAGGCCATTTTCCACCACGCTGGCCAAGTGCGGGTTGGTGGATTCACATACGCCATTGAATTTCTTCTCCGGACATATGCAGGTTTCCTCACGATGTTTTCCTTCACCGAAAAGCCAGTGGTATGTAAATTTAAACCACATAAAGGGTATGCTATGGTATGAACAACTTTTTATAAGGCACCAACCCGGAATTAACTAAAAAAGAAACAGCTGTTCCATAGAAAAATGTCAATGACACTCGACAAAATGTATGGAACAGCTGATTTTTTTTTTCGAGAATTTCGGGTTGGCCCCATAGTGAAAGTTGTTTATAATGATGAGTACTATGAGCCCTTTTTAGCATAACATACCCTATATGAATAACTTACTGTTTTCTTTTCACACTATTTTGTTGTTTTTTTAAGTTTTTACTGTTTGTAATATCTTTTTGGAAATAAACTTTATCTTATCTATCTATCTATCTTATCTTGTATAGGTAGGTACTACGGGTAGTTTCTAACTAAATAAGGTTCTACTCAGTACACTTCAGGGTTCACTTAACATGGTAAATTATATACGACTAGCTGCGCCCCGCGGTTTCACCCGCGTTTTCCGGAATAAAAAGTAGCCTATGCCTATGAGTTAATCCAGACCATGAACATTGAACAACCTTTATTCCAAATTTCACCTGAATATCAGCCGTTTTTGCGTGAAAGAGTAACAAACATACAGTCTTACAAACTTTCGCGTTTATAATATTAGTAGGATAAATAAATACAAGCTGTTTTGCTATTGACAGGCTAGACAGGCTTGTTAGCTCACACAACTTGTGCAAACACCTGAAATGGAAACTAGTTCTAAAGTGTAAGAACAAGTAACCGTATGGTTAGACGCTAGCCTTCTAGAATGCTGACTATAAAGTATCAGTCTAAAAACTGTTATGCATACAGGGTTATACAGAAAGGGTATGCTAATCCGAAAAAGGCTCATAGTACTCATCATTATTAAACAACTTTTACTATGGGACCAAACCGGAATTCGCGAAAAAAAATCGGCTGTTTGCATGTCCATATATTTTGTCGACAGTGATTGACATTTTTCTATGGAACAGCAGATTTTTTTTCCGCGATTTCCGGTTTGGTCCCATTTTAAATTTTTTCATAAGGATGAGTACTATAAGCCTTTTTCGGCTTAGCATACCCTTTCTGTATAACCCTGTATAGGGAGTTTGCAAGCGAATTGAAGAACTTGCATTTGTGGTGACACTTGCGCAAATGCACATACGCAGGTAAATAAATATAAACATCGTATCGACGACCATGGAATCGACATTAAAAAAATTGGATGTACTCGTATCTCATATTTATGGTGCGCGGGTAATCTCATGGGTTGCTTTGCTTACTGTGCGTCGTCGTAATCTGTGAACACACACATCTCCTGACAGAACGATAATTATAACAACCAACGCAAGTGCCTCAATATGCACTAGCCGCCACCGCTTGGGTGCTCATCCCCATATTATTGATAAGTGGAAATTGCTCACTGCGTTTTACAACGTTTTTCCTGCTACACATCTGCAAAATGTAGAACGAGATCCCTCCACCGGTATGCCCGAGTAACTATAACATGAGTTCTTCAAAAGGGCTGTTAATAGTTGTAGTTGGTCGGCAGGTATCCGCGAAGCCTCCAGTGTATTTGTGATCGCTTACCATAAGGCGGCCCGTTTCCTTGTTTGTCACCTATGGCATAAAATATCTAGGTATTTTGAAAATGTTGGATAATAATGACCAAGTACCTTACCTCCCCGAATACGGCCCGCACCCCCCCCCCCCCCCCCCCCTTCCGCGGTTATGATACAAACAAATGTGATGTTGGGGCGGTTCGATATAATACGACTTCGGTGGGGGTGTTAGGTTTTTTCGTAACGGAATTTCTGCATTCCACGCTCAAGGCCCGAGATAAAAACTATGCAATAGCTTAAAATGTTACCCGTGCCGAGTACAAACAATGATTTGACTTTTTCAATGATAGGTTCTCTACAAATCTCTACATAATAAAATCATACTTAAGTTCTAAAATTTATACAATATTTTGTTTCCCCGAAAATTTTCTCAGCTCCCAGCCTTCATACCAACAGAGCAATAGCATCACAACAAGATCCGTAACTAAACCTTATTGTACAAAGAAACCCAAAAAAGGGTCACCAATTTACACATAAACACGCCAATTTTTCTCCGTCCGTCCCTACATCCTGGGGGCCTACTATATGAATCCGCTAGGATTATTATCACTAGGAGTTTCGTAGCTTGCGTAATGCGCTAGTAACCACAAAAGCTACTTCTATAGTGGTTGACTATTACTGACGAACGCTTTCGTGGATCGAATGACATATGACACGGTTTTAGTTGTTTTTACTCGTACCTACTCGTATTACAATCATTAAAGTCCTTCGTGCGGCGGCAATATTCATATTCACATTTAGATACCTTGATAATCTGTCTTTGTACAACTATGTATTTCTGTAAATGTAGAGCAAGACCTGGCGTAGATTCTTGTACTCTACTTGTCTGAGAACTAAAACCTCCCTGTTTTTTTATTTTAGTTTTTGTGAAATAACAATATTAGCCTTAATAAGGTTCGCGTTATTATAGTCGTCACAAAATAAGAGGCCCGTTTGGACACTTGAGAAAGACCGTAGAATGTAACTTGGAACGCTTTTCGTGCATACTTTATGGTAGCATGTAATGTCAAATTATAACGAAACTCTCAAAAACAGTTACGTTCTCAGTCTTCTTTTTTCAAATATTAGTGTTGTAACTTGTAACCAATTAATTATTGAATTGACTACTCAACTGACGACTTTGGCTCATCGTCTGAAGAAAATTATTGAATGAAGATTCAATCACTTTCGTTTTTTCTTGTTTTTTTGTGATTGAATGAATGTTATTGTAACTAAAAATATTAAATTAAAGACAAATTGACCTCTCGCACCATTTCGTATCATTTCAATATATCTATAATATTCAAGTTTAAGTTAAATTTTCGAATCGTAACCTTTATCCAATGTACTTTACAATACAAAATCAAATCGATCAAATACTCATACAAACTCCAAACGGGCTTCTTATCTTGTGACGACTATAGGTACCTATTGTTTAATTTATATTTTAATTGAGTCAATACCATTGTAACACTGAAATAATAATGCTTTAGGTTTCGCGCAGGCTTTAGGCATTCTATTTTTCTTTTTTTGTTATTATTTTGCCGAAGTTTTGTTCGGGCTTTATCTTTTTTTCGTTCTTTTTTCATTATTTTTTACCAACAGTAGGCCCCTCCTGAGTGAATCCCGCTCCGATATGATTTCGTATGCGCCTCTCGTGCCCAGTATCGACCGACCTACAGCGAGATAAGCCCTCCTCCTTCCTTATCAGCCTCCGACTGCAAGTCCTACGATCATTCCTTGCGACATTAATGTCGAATACGAATTGAGTTGTTATGGAAACTGTTTGAGGGGCAAGAGTTATGACATGCACTTAGAGATACTAGAAAAGATTATCAGGCAAGTTGCGACCCGTGGGATAACCCGCGCGATGATGAAAACGATGATCATGAAAATTTGCCTATGTGTTAATCCAGGGTATAGACTATCTTTAGTACAAATTTCATCAAGATCGGTTTGGTATAGTCACAAACACAAACTTTCGAATTTATAATAAACTAGTTGACCCGGCAGACTTCGTACTGCCATACGTTTGTATGGGAAAAAGAAAAGGGCTGTTTTTAGGGTTTTTCAATATTTCTGAGAGATTTTCTTAATATTTTTTTCCGTAAGAACCTTCTCCTAATAATAACAAATACAACAAAAAAAGAATTAGTGAAATCGGTCCAGCCATTCACGCGTGATGCCGTGACCAAGGAAAACGGGTTTCATTTTTATATATATATAGATAGATTAGAATTGGAATAGGACTAAAGTAGAAATTGTGGCGATAAACAGATAAACACTACGTGTTTTCTTTAGGTATTTTTCAGCTTCGCTTCGCTGTTCTGCTATTTCACTGTTTCTTTGAATTATTTTACAAAGACTGATTCAGATGTGCAGTCGCGTAAGGGTAAATACGACAGACAGAGTTACTCTCTATTGTATAAGTTGATTTTATCCTTTCTTCAGACAAATAAAGCACAAGCTGCGCCCTGTAGTTTCATTCTCTACCTATATACAGGAGCTGTTAACGTCTCCGGGATAAAAAGTATGTAGATTAAACTCCACAAACTAAAGATATTTACTTCTCTTCTCCTCCTTTCTTTAAGTACTTTAAATATACTTTCATTACTAGATAAGATACTTAGTGGTTAGTAGTTTTTTTTTAATGGTAGGGCTCTTTTGCAGAGCCCGCCTGGGGAAGTACCACACCTTTGCCAGTTATTCCACCGCCAAGCAGTAATGTGCAAACATTACTGTGTTCCGGTTGGAAGGGCATTGTTTCCAGTGAAATTACAGGGCATTATGGGAGATTAAACAACTTATATCTCAGGGTGACGAGCGCAGTGCTGTGCCGCGCAGGGTCATGAATTCTGCGAGTTCTAAATTCCGGGTGGCGCAGACCTGTTATGGGCAAACGTGGCGTTTAACATCAGGCGAGCGATTTGCTCGTCTCGTCACTCAATTACATTTAAAAAAATGCTATTCCGGAAATTGGTAAAAGACTCCTCAAAACCAAACCAATCTTTCCAAACAAGAAAAAACATTAAAATTTAAATCTCCCATCCATTTTAATCACCACCCAATCAAATGAGCTACCAAAATCACTTACACAACTCACGGAAATCCTCACGGGACTCAACCGCCGAAAAGTTAAACTTCCTCAACTTTACACCAAAGCTTCATTCGTTTAATGCAAAAGGCAAGTTGTCGACGGCCGCAGATTACTCTTAACTTCTAATCTCGTTGGTATCCGGGGTGAGTTTAATTTTGGAGAATTTCCTCCTAATTTCCACCCCGGAGTTTTCGGGAGTTTTCTCTAAAGGTTTGCACTCACTTGCTTTGAGTTCACTTGAGAGGCTCAGACCCGAAAATTAATTCTAATTATAATTTACTTAATTGCGTAGAAATTTTACTTACTTATGCATAAAAATAACAACTTCTACGTTTTTTTTTAATTTTTTTTTTTTATTCAGTGATAGGCTTGCATTTGACCGTCATCTTGCCTGATGGTAAGCAACGATACGGTCTACGATGGAGCATGCTTGCCTAGAAGAAACCGATTCACTCGCGACTTGAAGACAACTAGATTATATCTATCGGGAAACACCCACTGAGGCAAAGCGTTCCACACCCTAGCGGTTCGCACAATAAAGGTGGAATCGAAGCGTTTCGTACGAGTTTTTGGTATATCAACCATAAAACGCCGCGCGGTGACGCTTTTTAGTGCCTTTGGTAGACCGATAGTAGAAAGGGCTAGAGGGAATTAGATCATGCAGATCAGAAGCACGTACTTACAGTTGGAAGTTTGAAATGTCTATGTATTCTAAATCACATGATAGAGATACTCAATGATTTTTTTAGATTTAGAAGAATAATGAGAAGTACTATCGGTATTAGGTACTAGTATATTCTCTAACATAATCAATCGATCGATTTCGAGCTTTCACAAAATCTTCATGTAACTAAAGACTATTTCACACCGATGAGGATTAACTCAAAAAAAACATTTCGAAGACATTTTCCCTTCCCTTTTCCCCCTATCATTCAAATTGTCACTTTTGTAATCCATTACAAATGTATAGGTATAGCTGTACCTAATCACAAAATCCACCTTTTCAAAATAGAGCAAAGTTATTGAGTTCATTTAAATTTTAATTTTCTGTGTTAATCCCACACTCCATCATTAGGTCATTCAAAAGTGAAGCACTTCTGATTTCCACAGAACCGTTTTTACCCATCAAAGGTAGAAGGTAAACAAACACTCAAACGAAGTGTGTCCCGTTCTTTACCTCCGTTAATTTCGTCGCCGTACGCCGAGTGTTTATTTTACCGGAAGAAAACTAATTGAGCGTGCTCTCAGACAATACTGGCAAGACTTTGATTAATTATATTTACTTTGTTTACATTAAAAACGCTGCAATGGTCTGCTTGATGATGGGCTTGAGGGTGGTAAGGAGAAAAGAGCTTAATGCTGTTTTTATACAATCTTAGAGGTAAAGTTATGGTGGTGCTTTGTGAAGTAATGTTTTACTTTGTTTGGTTTATAACAGTGTTTCAAAAATAGTTATTCGCATTTTTAACAAATACAATAGATAAATAGATACTAGACAAAGATATTTATTTTCCGTAAAGGATTTCGGTAATCTCAATACTACATGGCGTTCCAACCGTCTAGGTGGCTTCTTCGTTGTAAATAAAATTATTCATATATTATGTATCAATTACTTACTAACTTACTAGCAGTATTCCTTTTTACCACACAGTCTTTGAACAGCTTTATTCCTTTTTAGCACACCAAAATTAGTCTCGCAACTAAAATCGAACCTGCACCCGCATACCAGCTCCAATCAACACCTCCGCCACTGAAGCTCTATTTATTTTGTTTACACTATAAAAGCGCTCCAATGGCCCCTACATCAAGCGAAGCGGGGATAATGAGCTTGAGGGTGAAATGGGAGAAAAAGTAATATAAAGAAGTCCATAAAATTATGCGAAAGTAATTTTAAGTTACGACTGAATGCGGGCGCTTGACCTCAGATTCAGATGAGAATTGGAGTATCTGAGAATTTATCTCGTTCTGCATAATGTGCTGTATTTGTTTTAAAGGTACTTTATTAAGGATGATGTACTTTATTAGACAGAGTGAGTACTGAAGAAAGTTACTTCGGGGAAGTATCGTGAGCACGAAGATTTTAAATTGCTGGAAGTATTTATTTCAGACTTTTGCTGCTTCTTTTCAGAGTTTAGGCTTGTGAAAGTATTAGGTACTAATTTGTACTCTACGCTTAGTTTCTCTCTTTCTCTCAGAAGTAACTAAATTCAGTGTGTACTTTATCAACCACCAATTCGCAACCGTGAACCGGTGAACCCGTTAAGATAATATCAAATCCGTTAGTGATTAATGTCGTTTTGGTATTAAGAATAGAGGTATTATTTTCACAATATTTTGACTTTTTAAGACTCTACATTTTCTTTACAAAAGCGGTAAACATTATAATTTTAAAAACTATTTTGTGCCTATTTAGTTTTACATATAAAGTGTGTTTAATTTATCTATAGCTAAACCTACATAATACCTACAATCTACCTACATTTTCTACATATAAGTATGTACCTACATATACTGTAATTTATTTACGAGTAGGTATCGCATACTGAGGTAATGAAACATTTCGTGTAAAGGGCTGAATGAAGTGTCGGCTTACAGAAACCTTTGAAAGCATATAAAAGTCGATTCGATGTAGACCTATCGAAATTGGGAACGGAGGGAATTTCCTTTATGGGGATCGAACGGAAAATTACGGTATTGCTTTACAATGGGCTTCAAAGAAAATATTGGAAAGTAGGTCTTTGGGTGCGCCACTTAACAAAACGGGAAAGGAATTTAATGATATCTACGTAAAATACATCATATTGTAATTTATTCAACAGACATGATGGTAAAATTTTTTGAGGTAAGTAAGTACTATATGTTAGCTTTTAATTTTAGCTTTTTAGAGAGAATTGGGTAGATTCAGTAAATAGACAAAATAAAACTACAAAAGCAAAAAGTAAGCTCAAAATGTTTTGTATACAGGGTTATTCATAAAGGGTATGCTAAGCCGAAAACAGCTCACTCATCATTATGAACAACTTTTACTATGGGACCAACCCAAATTCGCAAATAAAAAAATCATTTCGGGTTGGTACCATAGTAAAAGTTGTTCATAATGATGAGTACTATGAACCTTTTTCGGCTTAGCATACCCTTTATGAATAACCATGTATAGCAAACCAATCCCAAAAAAACTCAAAAACCCACTACATCCAAATATTATATTTTTTGACGAGATCACAATGCCTAGACAAACTTCACTTAAATTTAAAATTGTGTATTAAATAAATGAAAATTAAAAACGATACGTAAATAGATAAATAAACTCTTAATTATTCATACTAGAACACCCAAGCACCCGAAACAGAACCTTTTTTGTCAAAAGGAACATTATATTCTCTAAACTTCCCTCTACACCTTATTGCCTTAACTAGCTCGCCTTAGTTTACATCGCAGCTTCATTTCCTGAGCAAGTCTGCGAGCTAGGGTTGGGTTACACGCTGCAGCGGCTGAACCACGGAGCGAAGTCTAATGTGTCGGAAACTTTTGCTTGATTAGAAGTAAAGCTCAGGTTGCCAGCCAACTAACTGAACTAACAGGATATGAACGTGGTAGAGCGATGCAGTTAGTAGAGCGCTTTATAAAAGCGGTAAGTTGTTAGAGATTTGTGTCCCGGCGGTAAAGGTAAAAATGGCAGACTTTATCTTTGACTTTAGAATTTGATACAAACCTACTTTCAATTATTATTTTTTGCTTTTATGGATCAGAGTCATCAGAGTTACACGAGTATGTAAATCAAAGAGGAATGAGTGCCAATTTCGCCTCAATCGAACATCGAAAAGTGGTTCAAAATTAAGTAGCAAGATAAAACCTAAACATTCAAATGTACATTGCAAGAAATAAAAACTTGTGGTAAGTTGAAGATAATGTTTAATGTGTCTGTACACCAAATTTCATCAAAATCCTTATCCTGCGCTAATTTACTTTTTTATTGAAGCTGAAAAGGCTAGTATAGGTAATTACAAACAAGATACGCGCGAAAACCAAAACCATTCCTTGGCAGTCGGGTGAAAAGAAAAATTATTTCGTACCTCTTAATCATTTGCTACTCATTAAAACTCAGAACAACGACCTACCTCCATTTTACCCCTCTTTTATACCAGAAGTAAGGCGGCTGTCACCACGTTCGTTTTGGGCCACATTTAGAGCTCGCGAACGGAGAGACTCCGTCGACGGCTCATTTGGCTAAATACCCGAACACGGCGCCAACTTTAATATCTGCTACCATTTTAGACACAGTCTTTTTTTTAATTAAACCTATCTTACTTATGTTTCTACTCCTATAGAATATGGCCAGAATGTGGTAATGGTAACAATATTTATTTAGTTATCTCTGGCATAAATAATAATTTAATGATATAAGTTAATAAAATAGGGCTGAAAAATGACCCGCTCTAATAGCATTTGCGACTATGGAATTGCATCTTGGCTAGGAAGGCTGCCGTGCATATTTCTACCTCCACATCGAATTTTATTCCAACCCGATTTTATGTGAAAAAAACTTATGTAACCAACATCTAACCAATTTATAACCTTTCACATTTACAATACTGGCAGGAAGGATGTAAAATAATTCTCGCTATCATCGAGATTAAAAACTCAAAACATACCATCACCAAATTACTCGTAGACAATAGCATCGATTTGTCTTGCCATCTCTTACCGCAATGCTACGGACTAAGCAGAGTCAGAAGGAGAACTATCGAAAAAGACAGCGGTTAAAACTAAATCAAAGCTAAGGCACAGATCAATGATCAAGTGCGGTTCTAATATGTAACTTAATGTTCATTTACTTGAGTTTAGATTGAGCTCTATCTGACTAACATTCTAAAATCATAGCTCGATACAAAACTAACAACAAACAAACAAACATTAAACATACATAAAACGTTAATGCTTGAAAGACTTTCTGTAATAACGGTCTAGAAAGCAATACTTTGTAAAAAATGACATGAAAAAAAAATTGCGAAGTATTTTTTTTAATTGGTGAAACTTTTACTGAAATGAAATTTTGGAATTTAAGACATGATGTGGCCCACTGCAGTTATAAGGATATCCTCCGTTTTCTAAACAATCTGTATATAGAAAAAGGAATAGCAAACTTGTCTCTCTATCCCTCTTTAATCTGCGGCGATGTTAACGAATATTCTGAAGCTCCGGCTTCCAAGGCTTCATTATGCAAAGTAAGGAGGGTTCACACTACCTGTGAAGGGCGTCTGTAAACACAGGTAGTGTATTGCAGGGTTAACCTGAAAGAGAGTAGCGGTGTGCACAGGTTATTGAGCTGGAAGGCCGTGATTTTTCATGTCGCTTTACTAGAGCTTCCTCTTGGAAAATATGTAAAAAGATATGAGCGGATATTTTTAGGATATTTTAAAAAAGGATGTAATTTTTTTTTATAACAAATGAATTTACGCCAAAATGCTTTAAAAACAACGCTAAGAAAGGCGATCGGTAATAGAGTAGGTGTACTTTGTATACTCTACAAATAGGCAAGTGAATTTGGTAGACGCTGCTAATTTACGTCACCAACTTGCGTACCTAGACAGGTACACCTACCTACAATCAAGAAAGCGAAATGAAAGAAGTTCTGAAAGATAAGGAAAATGAGAAAAGTTCCATAAGAAAATATTTTCATGTTACTTTTTCTGTACTGAATTATTAAAACTACATATTTAAGTAATGCTTGAGTTTATCCCCGATTTCTGGTTTAATCTCTATTTCACAGTTACAAAAACTACAAATAAAATCCCTTATTCGTAAACGCCAATAATCGAAAACACATATTGAAAATACGTAAGTCCCTAACTAATTACCCCAAAGTAAATCTCACGATCAATTTCGCGATGGCCGCGTAAACCGATGAAAAATGGCGATGATTGATTATGCTCGCACCTGATATCGGAGCTACGATCGCATCAATCATGGCTGACTGCTGGCTGCAGGCAGCTCGAGTACAAACAAGCGTTTCTTTGGAGCATGATCAGCTTGCTTGAATGTAGTATAGCTTGTACTTTCATCTACAACCAGTATGAACTTGTCAACAGTGAATCTGAGTGCCTAGTGCGAGTTTTTTTCGTGTATTTTAACGCGTTAACGTTAACTAACATTTGTATGGAATAAAAACCACGCCACCTAGTGTTCATAAAATGAACTACAATAGTTCCATACAAATTGTAGTAAACTACACGAAAAAAACTGCCTAGTTGCGGTCATGAGCATTAAAGTCAAACCCAAAGTTTTCTAGGCAAACTTCCTAGAGCAGGGGTGGCGAACCTTTATGACTCAACGTGCCAATTTTTCTAAAGAAATGTTTATGAGGCTCTCGACGTGCTCATGACTTGATGACAGGAGGGGGAGGGGGGTGTTAGAGTGTATTGGGTCGCCATCCCTGTCCTAGAGTAGGTATATACATATATTTGACCATATCATCGCTTCTCTGTATAAAAACTTTATTTATTGATTTAGGTCATTTTAGGTGTAGGTAAACTTAGGACTCCTGTTCTTGAGTTTCTGTTTCATTCTACATCAAATTTTACTGTTATATCTTCTGCTTTCCCGCCGCTTTTTAACACTAAATAAATTAACAATGAATATAGACCAGTTTTTGGAATACAAAAATTGTAAAGTGTTGTAGGGACCATGTAGAATGAATGACGATGTAAGCAGTTTTGTGTGCAAGCGAGATGTATGATCGGAGCTCGACCAGTTACTGCGTACTGGGTCGTAGCGTGTGGACGTCTTTCTCTTAAATTAAGGTTAAAATAAATAGAGTTTAAAATCAACAGTTTTATTATTAATAGTCACGACCCAGTGCCGGTAACTCCGTGCAACATCCCCTCTGCAGTTAGGTAGTCAGGAAGTAATACGCATTAAAATAGAAGAAACATAATTAAGCTTGGCGTATGAGGCGCCAACAATTGGTGACCCCGCGTTTTCCTGGTTGCTTCGCTGCAGTGTGGTAACATCAACGAGGTTGCACGTATAGTTTTAAATTAAATTAGAAGTGTTAAGTGAACAGTGATAAGGTTTCTGTGCCGTATATAGACAGTAAGGACTATGTTTCTCACCCCGGAAAAAAGTAACAGTGAAAAAGTGCCTGAACTAGCAACTAAAATGTCAACCGGTGAGGCCAGCACGGACTTAGCGGCGATAAGCGTCCAGTCCAGATTACCAGACTTCTGGGCGGAGATGCCGCGGCTTTGGTTCGCGCAGGTGGAAAGTGTCCTTAGCCCCCAAAAACAAAGCGATGAAGCAAAATATAACATGGTAGTAGCAAAATTGGGAAGAGATGCGTTGCAGCAGGTGAGTGATATTTTGCTGTCACCTCCAGCCGCAGACAAATTTAAGGCTATAAAAGAGCGATTACTACATGTATACGAAGAAAGTGCCGAGCGGCAGTTCCAAAAACTGGTTGGGGAGATGGAATTGGGAGCGCAGAAGCCATCGCAGCTGTTGCGAAAAATGAGAGAATTAGGGCGAAATGCCCAAATATCAGAGAAAACATTGCATAACCTTTGGACCAATAGGTTACCGTCATCAATAAGGTCGGTACTCATTGTGAGCCAGGACCAGTCGCTGGAAAATCTGGCAAACATAGCAGACAAAATTTGTGAAAACGTGCGAGGATCAGAAATCGCAGAAATTAAAAACGAATCATCAGTAAGCGACTTGTTCTCGGTCGCGCAGCTGACTACCCAGATGCAAAGACTCAATTTGGAGGTAGCAGCGCTACGCGAGGAGGTGTCACATCATCGGCGCACTGCGACTCGTGGTCGTGGTGGCTACAGGGATCGTCAGCGCTCGAGGTCGAGAGCCAGGACGCCAGCGGACCCGGGTTGGCTATGCACTCAACACTACAGATATCGTCAAGGGGCAAGGGGGTGCAAGCAGCCGTGTGCCTGGAAGAAACCAGCAGTGCCGGAAAACTAGTGGAGGCGCAGTCTTCCGTGGCGGGAGGTTTTGCGCCAAGCAGCAATCATCGCCTCAGTTTATATGACAGGGAGAACGGTTTAAAGTTTTTAGTGGACACAGGGGCAAATATCAGTGTAGTGCCGGCGACGCGAAAACAAAAGTTATTAGGTGGAGATTCGGACTATAAATTATATGCGGCAAACGGCACAGAGATTAAAACATACGGTTCTAGGAACATGCATGTAAATTTAGGGTTACGTCGTCCGTATAGATGGTGTTTCATATTGGCGGACGTTAACCAGCCAATATTAGGAGCTGATTTCCTAGAGCATCATAAACTAGTGGTAGATCTAAGTGCGCGCAAATTAATTGACAAACAAACAAATTTGCTGACAATAGGCTGTATCGCTACTATGAATGAGTTATCCTTATCCACAGTGGACTATAATCATCCTTTCGCGAATTTGTTGACAGAATTCCCAGATATTACGAAGCCAGTTTCTTTCAAGGACATAGACAAGGACAAAGGGTGTGACGTCTACCACCACATAGAGACATCAGGACCGCCGGTTCGGGCCAAGGCAAGACCGCTACCACCGGACCGATATCATAAGGTAAAACAAGAATTTCAATTAATGCAGGAACTCGGGATATGCAGACCATCAAAAAGCGAGTGGGCCAGTCCGCTACACGTAGTAGCGAAGAAAAATGGAGATATTAGACCAGTGGGCGATTATAGGAAGCTGAACAGTATGACTAAGCAGGATTGTTATCCTGTGCCCAGACTACTCGATTTCACGTATATATTGGCAGGTAAAAATATTTTTTCAAAACTAGACATCAATAAAGCATACCATTTCATAAGAATAGCGCCTGAAGATATAAAGAAGACGGCAGTAATAACACCATTCGGTTTGTATGAATTTCCAAGGTTAAACTTCGGTCTACGAACAGCGAGTCAGTCATTTCAACGATATATGAACAACACAGTACTAGAGGGATTAGATTTCCTGTTCTCATTTATCGATGACGTCATCATTGCGAGTGATTCTATGGAGAGCCACAAAATGCATCTACGGAAGGTATTTGACCGATTTGCAAAATTTGGCATAACCATAAATCTATCTAAATGTGAATTTGGTAAGGAAAACATTGAATTTTTAGGATACCAAGTTTCGGCCGAAGGGATCCGACCTACTGACCACAAGGTAAAAGCGATTGTAGATTATCCAAGGCCAGAGACAGTTGAGCAATTACGACGATTTCTAGGGATGATAAATTTTTATAGGGCAAGTGTACCCCATGCAGCTGAACATCAAGCGACGTTAAACAGTTTCCTCAAAGGTTCAAAAAAGCGAGATAAAACAAAGATTGAATGGACGGCGCAGTCAATACAGGATTTCGAGCGATGTAAAGATGACCTCAAGGATGCGGTCATGCTAACACATCCGGTAAGTAATGCGCCGATGTCAATTATGACTGATGCTTCAAATACGTGTGCCGGAGCCGTTTGTCAACAATGGGTAGAAGGTAAGTGGCTACCGTTAGGGTATTTTTCGAAGAGGTTTACGACAGCTCAACAAAAGTACTCTACTTACGATAGAGAGCTCACGGCGATTTACATGGCTATGAAACATTTCAGATTCATGTATGAAGGAAGGCAATTGGCAATTTTTACCGATCACAAACCATTAACGTTTGCGTTCAACAAAGTGCAAAATAATTGCGAAACGCCACGGCGAACAAGGCAATTATTATTCATAAGCGAATTCTCAACGGATATACGATACGTTAAGGCGGGCGACAATACAATTGCTGACGCGCTTTCGAGAATAGAGTCCATACAATGCCCCACAGTAGTCGATTACGCGAAATTAGCAGTAGCACAGGAAGCCGATAATGAGTTGAAACAGTGGTTAAACAACTGCCATGATCATATTTCTCTACAGAAAGTGTTCATGCCAGGTTGCGATAAACCAATCTATTGTGAGAATAAGAACAATGTTTGCAGACCGTACCTACCACAGCAGTTTAGACGATTAGGTTTCAATTCGATTCATGACATAAGCCACCCAGGTATTAGGGCAACGCGTAAATTAGTGACACAACGATTTTTTTGGCCAAGCATAAATCGAGACGTCGGTCAATGGGCAAAAACTTGTGTAAAATGTCAAAAGTCAAAAATAGGGCGACACACAGTATCCGAATTGCAGCAATTTCCGGATGCAACGCGGTTAAATCACGTGCATCTGGACATCGTTGGGCCGTTATTACCGTGTAAAGAGGGTCATAGGTATTTAATTACTATGATAGATCGATTCACACGTTGGCCAGAGGCTATACCAGTAACAGATATTACAGCAGAAGTAGTCGCTAAAGTATTCTATGAATCATGGATATGTAGATTTGGAAATAGTTCCGTGATCACCTCAGACCAAGGGCGACAATTTGAGAGTAACCTTTTTGTGCAGTTATGTAAGTTAATGGGAATTAAAAAAACAAGATCTAGCCCGTACAGACCGCAATGCAACGGTATTTTGGAACGTTGGCACAGATCATTGAAACAAGCGTTAATGGCACGACTATCAGATAACAGGTCATGGTGCGAAGAATTGCCAACGGTCTTATTAGGATTGCGTACAGTCGGCAGGAGCGACAATGGAGTGAGTGCCGCGGAATATCTCTATGGACAGACGATAAGGTTGCCAGGTGATTTTTACGACTCATCATATAGGGAAACGAGCGAAGGGCATGCTTATCTAGAGCAGCTCAAGGAGAACATCAGTAACCTGAAACCAGTAACAAGGATGTCGCAAAATTCACGCTCAGTATTCGTTCACGACGAGCTACATAAATGTGAGTATGTTTTCATTAGAAATGATATGCCCGATCTGACCCGCTCCGGCGCAGACGGGGGAGCGAGGAGGCGGTTCGCCCGTCTCCTCGCACCTCTGCAGTGGGGTTGCCGGGAGAGTCGGGGGACTCTCCCGGCCTGCACGACCCCACACTGACTGTCTGGGGGGTGATCCTGGGGAACAGGGTCACCCCTCCATAGGCGCGGGGGGCCCTAATCGGGCCCATCGCCGGGGCGAGGTGGCGATTGCTAACGCGACCCCACCTTGCCCCATCTCAGGCGGATGCCGAACACCCCAGTGGTTTTAGTGGGTATGCCGCCGCAGGGCGGATACTCCCACATAACCACCCTGCCTGCCCCGGGGCGGGCGTGGTATCCATAAAGGATTTCCACTGGGTAAACAAAAAAAAAAAAGCATTCGAATGGTGAAAGAATTTTTGAAATCGGTCCAGTAGTTTCTGAGTTTATTCCACACAAACATACAAAAATACAAATCTTTCCTCTTTATAATATTACTAGCTGTTCCCTGCCACGCTTCGCTGTGGATAAAAAAAAATATACATATATATAGCCTATGTCACTTTGGGATAATGTAGCATTCGAATGGTGAAAGAATTTTTGAAATCGGTCCAGTAGTTTTTGAGTTTATTCCACACAAACATCCAAAAATACAAAAATACAAATCTTTCCTCTTTATAATATTATTATATTATAGATAGTATAGATAAACGCGAAAGTTTGTAAGAGACTGTGTTTGTGTGTTATCTTTGTTATTTTTGCATGCAAACTTGAGCGAATAGCTTCTTTTTTTTTTTTGTTAAATTCTTCAAATGT
The DNA here is from genome assembly GCA_949125135.1 of Alcis repandata. Lineage (NCBI taxonomy): Eukaryota > Metazoa > Arthropoda > Insecta > Lepidoptera > Geometridae > Alcis > Alcis repandata. The sequence continues at coordinate 5,103,457 of OX421223.1, forward strand.
TTTTATTTCATTTCCTGCCAGTTGTAGGTATGCAGAAATAGGCGTGTGCAAAAAGTTTTCATCTTGAGGGATCTCAATACACAACTACCTATATACGTAGTTGCTCAAAAATGAAAGCATCACTCTACGGTTTTAATTAGAGATTGCCTGCTAGATACAGCCCTTGAAAGCCACGAGTATTACAGATACCTACTGTTGTTTATTCAGTGCTAATACTAAAGTTAGGGGGATAGCAGACCTCTTGGGAGTTAGAGGTTTCCCCGATTTTCCATTAAACATGCCATTTTGAAAACCATCAACTTGATAGTCATCTCGCTAATCTCAGAGGAAATGGTGAGGAGGGGTCTGTGGTCTGACTGATGGTAGAAAATCGTACTAAAATAAGTCCATTATCTTATGAAATCCAATGCAATAGTATGAGTAATATTATTATATAATTATCAAAATTTGTATGTTTAGATGTTAGGTGCTCAAAAAACGGCTGAATGTATTTGGATAGGTATGATGGTAGCTTATATGGGTACAAGGATTAACTTAATAGCCCATTTTTATCCCGGAAAACCGCGGGGTTCAATTAGTAAAGTACCTATAATATCACTTTATCATCTTCACTAAGATGTATGGCAGAATATTTCCATCCATGGCCCATGTTAACATGGAAACCTACCCTTTCGAATCGATATCTCAAGCGTAAAACAATGTTCGTTCTCGATTTTATTGCCGAGCTCAGCATCCGCAGATTAATTACGGGAATATCCGCATACATCCGCTCGTTACGTACACAAAACATTATTTTTTAGAGTTTCGCCATATTTGTTTTGGACGGAGGCGAGAATTTGATTCTGCGAGACTTTATTAAATCTGCCTAACGAAAATGGATAAAGAGTACGGATTTGGATATTTTTTTTCTGCTAAGCTCAGGTAACGTAAATACTACTTCAGGGCTGAGTAATCAGGTAAAAGGTTTATTATTTTCCTATGTTCTTAGTGACATATGTATTTAAAAATAATCTAAAATTGCCTATTATTATAATAGACTCTATCTACATTAAACTCTTATTTTTTGTTTAGTAAAAAAAAGTAGGTAAGTACGAATTATTTGCCGCAATATAAAGGTGTTAAACTAGGTACCTACGGAATCCGAGAAAATTATTTCACATTTAACCGGAGAAGCGGTTACAGGAAAATGACCGGACGGCCCATCTCTAATTTTATTTAAATGGCTCGCGTGGCATAGGCCTGCTAATTCAACCATAATTAATCTAAAGTAGCGTTAAACGAGTTTACCCTCTAGATTTTTCTACATCATTAGACACAGTACCGCTTATATTTTAGCAGAAAACCCTTGAAAATGCCACCCTCGCTCCCATACTTTATGGGAATGATAACCGAGCTATATTACAAGCTGCACTCAAATTATTATTACCCATGCGCTGTTAGCAATAAAAATACTAATTTCGGTTGTGAATTGGTTATGAAACCAATAACGAATGTTTGATAAAAAATAAATGACCGTAATAAACGGTGAGTGCAATGATAGCCTTTTCCTATAAAATGCTTCGTCAGCATTTTGTTCTTAGGTCAAGCCACAGACTATACATATACAACCCGCGCTAGAAAATTTCTTAGGTAAGATCAGTTCTTACCCAACGTCCATATTTCTGCAAAAAGTTCGCAGTCGGTAGGATTCGAACCTACGCTCCCAGAGGGAATCTGATTTCTAGTCAGACGCCTTAACCGCTCGGCCACGACTGCTGCGAGGACAATCTTGAAAACAACTTTCACACAAAATTTGCGAGAGATATTAATAAATCTTTGTTATATATAAAAATGAATCGCTGTTCGTTAGTCTCGCTAAAACTCGAGAACGGCTGGACCGATTTCGCTAATTTTGATCTTGAAATATTTGTAAAAGTTCAGGGAAGGTTTGAAACATGAAAAAAAAAGAAACAACGGTGAGAAACATTAATAATAAGTAAAGAAAAATATTAAAATTAACAATTTAATTTTCCAATACAAACTGTTCCTACCTTTGAAACATTTGATGTTTGGTACGGTTAACTCGGGATGTCCGAACTCTTTTGTCTTTTTAGAAATAAAAAATAGTGTCACTAGGTTGTCAAATATTTATAGATGTGTCCAGAAATTGGTCCGATCTTTGTTGTTGGTTTTTGTTTTGTTTTGTTTGCTCTACTACAGGGAAGGTTTAAAAGTAAAAAAATACAGCGGGTGAAACCGCCGGGGGTCAGCTAGTAAGAGATATATTTTAGTGAATGTCCATTTAATCATGTCGCAATCAAGGTGGCTGCCCAGTGCCCACTCGCCGTCTACAACAAACTGTAACAACATAACAACCGTCTGCTGATCACAAACTGCGTGGTTGCGATGTGTGGGGTCGCGTTAGTTTGAACTGATCTTAACCCTGTGCCATGATAATGAAGTTGATATTTCAGGTTTTATCTGTAGGCGTTACTATTATCTTATTTCATCAGTCGCTTGCTATCTTAACTTGAATCAAGAATCTGCGAAATAAATGCAAAGTAGCCTTGGAGTAGTTACTCCTTGTTTTGTCTTTTACATACCCTTAATAGACTCTCTCGAAAAGACAAAAGACCCACAGTATCTTTTGATTTGAGTCTATTCGATAACTTGCATTGAAATTGACAATGAAAGTTTTTGATTATTTTTTATGTAGTATATAGGGTTCTGTACGGAAATGGAAATGGTACTCATAAAGAAAATCCTTATCTATTGTTTATCAATAGTGTTATGGCAGATAGGAAATACGAGGTGACATCATTAATTAGTATCAATCAACATTCTTGTTTGATTAGATTTCTTTGTACAAGTAACATAGGTATGTGTTACCACTGTTTTTTAACCGACTTCAAAAAAGGAGGAAGTTATCAATTCGTCTGTATGTTTTTTTTTTTTTTTTTAATGTTTGTTACCTCATAACTTTTGAGTGGGTGAATCGATTTTGATGATTCTTTTTTTATTAGAAAGCTGACGCTTCCCGTGTGGTCCCATTTCAATTTAGTCCAGTTCTGATAATGGTATCCATGAGAAAACCATATAAGTCTTAAATTGGCATTAAGTACGTGCGCGACAAATAGATGAATAACTCAATAGTCGGTCTTTTGAAGTCGGTTTTTGTTTGTTTTGTTTTGTAAAAATAATTTTATTAGCCACTTTTTATTAGGAAAGTTTATCTTAATGCACCACTGTGTGTGTGTTACTGTTTCATACCACAATTTCGCAGAATTTTTCAAGAGGCGCCGTGGCTTAGTTGGTTAAAGCGCCTGTCTAGTAAACAGGAGATCACGAGTTCGAATCTCGTCGGGGCCTACCAGGTGTATCTTTTTACACCCGATTATATTATGGCTTTTAGTACTCATCATTAGAACAACTTTTACTATGGGACCAACCCGGAATTCGCGAAAAAAAGTCCTTTTCGGCTTTGCATCAAGTTGAAAATAACCCCGTATTGTGCTGATTAGGTTCTATCCGAGTACCTACTATAGCTTCTAGTATCAATCTTTTGTCTATTTCTATCACTAAAATTTTGAATTCGATCAAGACAAAATACGGATAAGCTATTCCAAGAATATTACAACACGTTGATTAGTGAAGGGGTTAGAATGTAGCACTATTTACCTACTTTTCTTTGACTACGTACCTATTGGAAAGAAACATCATTATCATCGTCGGTCTAGATGAGTCAACTGCTGCAGTTAAAATAATTATCCTCGCTCGTTTCTCTTGTTTCGATTCTGAGATTTTATTCTCTAGTCATTGATTTTGATATAAAATTCTTTCATTTATTTATTGCAAAGTAATTACGAATATTGTCACTCCATTGAGCCGCAGGAAGTCCTACTCTACGACTGCCGATTTACAGGCACAGAGAACACACAAAAGGTACAGTAAGAGTACCTGCATAGGTAGAGATCATCTATACCTAAAATGAACGCCCCTCTACTCTACTACACTACATGTGTGCGTGTCGGGGACTAATCGACCAATGAATAGGTACCAATTTGTGTATTGCGGATTGTACAAAACGGGTATGCTAAGCCGAAAAGAAATTATAGTACCTACTCATCATTATGAACAACTTTTATTATAAGACCAATTCGGAATTCGCGAAAAAAATCAATTGTTCCATAGAAAAATGTCAATGACACTCGACAAAAAACACGGGTCGGTGACGGGTTGGTCCCAAAGTAAAAGTTGTTCATAATGATGAGTATACTATGAGCCCTTTTCGGCTAAGCATACCCTTTCCCTATAGCCCTGTATAGTTTACATTTGCTTTGCAGTTTCGGGTAGTTCAGAGAGTTAGCAGGCGTCCAGTTTTATACTAAAAGAGAACCCAAAGGCCCTATTCTGGCGAGTGAGATATTATCTCGGTCACTGTTGCTCTCATTAGAAATGTTATGAGAGTGAGAATGACGGAGATAATCTCGAGCGCTCAAGAATAGGGTCCCTAATGAATGTGTGTATACTGTATAGGTAAGTGTATTGTATAGTATAGTAAACTTATGAGAAAAGTAGATAAAACACCTATAGGTACAAGTTATAATTTATGTCGTCACTCAATTACATAAAAAAAAAAAAAAAATGTTGTCTGCTATGTTTGTGGTAGGTGAGGTTTTAGGAAAGATCAAAAAAGACAACAAATTTTGAATATTCATCACTCGTTTATTCACATTTTCCTCATCTTACTTATTTACACAAATGTACAAACAAATATATCGCATCAACTAGGTATTATCTAATTACAAGTTAAGAAAATGCAAAATTCGAGTAGGTACATAGGACCTGGTTAAATATGGAATACGTAATAACCGATCGGTTCCAAAAATTCGAGAAAAATTTAAGAACTAGTTTTTACAAAAAAAAAATGTAAAGTTTTTTAAATATGGTAAGTGCTATTCAGATGTACTTGTTATTTGGTGTTCAGTAGGTATTGTCAAAAAGACGATCATAAGCTCCTCGACTATATCTTGAAAAGAATAATTAAATAATACAAACTGTAATGTACTGTTAAGTCACACAAAATTTAATACAAAATTTTGCGAAGTTCTTCATTTTTGGCACAATATTTTTAACATAAAAAAAAAATTAAGAAAATACAAAAAAAAGAAAATTCGCTATAAGTACAGTTATACGTATTCAATAGAGAATAGAGCTATGTCGATGCTAAATATCCAGTCTTAATTTATATTTTAACTTGTCTATTTAATTAAAACACCTATAAACATCTAAAACTTTCATAAAATCTGAGGCACATTCAATATACGTATAATACAGTTATAGATGTATGTTATTTATTTATTTACAATTTCTTACACTATTATGGCAGTGTTGAGGTTTAAAAACTAAAAAATTACAACATGAACTTTCTAGTTGTCACATAGTGTACCTATATTTTTTGAGGAAAGTGCATATTAAGAAATTATAACATATGAACTTAAAAATCATATTTTTTTGTATACTTTCACCAAAGTATGCAGCGTCTTCTACTAATGGTCTGTTTACACAAAGACAGTTAAAGGCAAGTTGATGACAGCAGATGTCAAAGTCAAACTCTTGCCAAAATGTCACAAAACGTTGTTTTTTCTACAACGTGAAGACATTTTTGTCTTGGGGCCTTACTTACCTTAGACTTACCGTTTAAAGTTAGTCATTGGTTAAAATGCTTTGACAACTTTTCGCCGACATGAAATGCCACGTGCGAAAACAGTACAATGTTTTATGCAGTGATTAAGTTTAAGCAAGCTTTAAAAGTCCCTTGATTTTTATTTTATTGTTCTACACCCTATAATAACCGTCTTTGTGTAACAGAAACAAACTCCAAACTGATAACAGAAGCAGATTTAAATTAAGATTACCCTTTGTCCCCTCTGACAGCAATGTGAGACAAAAGGCCTTCTTAAATTACAATCGAGAAACGAGACGAGACATACTTCCCGAAAATATGTATAAGGAGTTTTTAACACTTTAACTGCTGCTAATAATCACAATACATGAGTTTGTATTTTACGCGCCTGGCGTGTTGCCGCATTCGCGTTGCACAAAGGAAAACACAAGGTATGTGTTTTCAGCAGTTAAAGTGTTACAAGATGGCTCAGAAATATTGCTCTAGTTACAATCAACTCATATTGTGCGTGATAATTGACATTTCATGACAGTATCGTCGGCTTTCTGCAAGAACATTAACTGCAAAATCAGTGCCAGACTGGACGCATCTTCGAGCGCATCACGTTTGTAATCATTCCTTGAAAAAGATCGAATGTGATCGATACTAGTCGCAGTATCCTATTCAATAAAACTTGAGTATTCCCGTGAGTAGTCAAAATGTGTCAAAACCGTAAATTTTCATTGAAAACAGACTTTTTGCAGATGACTTCTTGCACTAAGCCGATGAAATGCTCCATTTGGTTACCATATTTGATTATAGACGTGGTGTCATAAAATTCCTCTGCCCTTATGAGATCATAGTAGGTTTAGAAGATTTATGGAACTATCGCAGTATCTGTGAAATAAGCGACGCGCGACGTCGCGATAGGCGAAGAGGTTTTGGGACATATCAAAATATTCTTGGTAGTAGCTGTACTTTTACAAAAAGAGATGAGAAACTATCATAAAGAAGGCATTTATTTTGTTTAGTTTATGTTTTCGCAGATAATTTAGATAAACTGGAAATATTTTGTTTGTGATGTGGCGACAATTTAAATACAGGATCAACTCGAAAACACTGATGACTTGCAGGCTGTTTTTTTTTGTGAGTTTTCGAAAGTCGTAGAACAGAAGTTTTTTTTTTTGGCGAATACGTCCGCTTTTGATCCTCAGTCTAAATCTAAACAAAAAGGTTATCAAACAATCCCGAATCAGTTGCTAAAGTAGAAATTTTGCAGAAGTAGCTTGTTTACGAATTTGCTTAGATGTGACTACAATAACAAAACTATTTTATCCACAAGCGAACTGCTGATGGAAAAAAATATAATCCGGGTTTTGGGTGATTTTTATTTGCCCATTTTCCCTCTTTCAGGGATTACGAATGTGATTGAATGTGCTTACTCTTGCTTGTTTTTGTTCTGTTAATCTCTATAGCATTTTATTCAACGCTTGCTGAAATATTAAGATGTGTAAAGATAATTATAACCAAAACAATAAATCCGAAAGCTAACTTTAAGAAAACTTTATAGATCTTACGTTTCAAATAACTTAACAAAGCCGTTTGAGGCCATTTTTGAACAAATCTAGTCAAATAATTATGACTAAGATGTAAAAAAGATTATGTGCATTATAATTATGATAATCGGTGACAGCTAATAGTTGTTGCCAAAAAGTAATTTTTTATTTTTGATTAACAAGACAAGAATAGTTCGTGTGTTTTGTAACTTTTTGTAACGTAAAGTAATGAGTAACTGCCATTATTCAAAGAAATTAAAAAAAATAACATTTGGCTCTTCGCAATTTACTACAGCTGGCAGCAATTATCATTAAAAATCACTGACTATAAAATATTACCATGTGACAACATTACACTTCAAATAAGTCCAATCAATATTAATCACTTAGAAAAAATCAGTCTCTTTAAACATAATCACTTCAATTACACTGAAAACGCACTTACATCCCCAGTAAGGCCTCATAGTTCTAAAGTTTATTTAAAGGGGCGTCTAAACGGGCCATATTTTACGACAATTTGTGGCTGCAATACTGTGGCCGGCAACATTGCTAGCAATACCAGCCACACTATGCAATATTTTAAGGATGGCCCGGCATTATATCCACATATTTTTTGGTATGTCAAAATGTTTTTATGAAATCATGGGTTCTGAATCAAAGGCCATACTATTGCAGCCATATTGCAACATGTTGCCTGCAATTGATTGCTCAGCCATAAAATGCACTAAAATGTTTTTTTGATGGCTGGGCAATATTTGCCAATAATTGCAGACACAAATTGTCGTAAAATATGGCCCGTTTAGACGCCCCTTAAGTTTAGTTATTTTGTTCTAGAGTGTATATTTTTATTGCTACTTTCACTTGTCACTTTTGACACATGTCACATGCTGTCAATTGCTGTCACTGTCACATGCTGTCACTGTCACTTGTGTCTTCTTTGGGTTAAGGAATGGTTTACACGAATCTAGTGAGTTGCGTGTGGAAGTCCCGGAGGAATATTTGTAGTTGCTGAAGCGTGGGCCGGTCGTCGGGCGACATTGCCCAACAATACGCCATTACTGCAAACCTGTGCCAAAATAGAATAATGTAAGGGTTAACGTAATAACATTTACGATGTTTACGGACGTTAGGTATTTTAAAGACATGGGACTAAAGGTGACATCCTTAACATGTGTCTATTCTATTCATACCTAATAGGATTATTTTTATTGCCATTTGACATTTACTGATTGTTTGAATAATGATATTATGTTGAGCTAGTTTTTTAACGCGGCTTTGGAAGGTGTCAAAATTTCATCCGCCCGCGACCTTCCAACCACCAAACGAGCGAGGGTGACAGCTAAGGGGGTTTATTAAAAGTTATATTTTTTTAATGACTTACAAAATAATCGCTACCTAAATGTAAATGTTTACTTACAGTTCATCGGGGCAGTTCGCCGGCTGCTGCAACCGGTACCCATCCCTCAAGTAAGCCGCCACTTCGAACGGGTCTACCTCGGCGTACGGCTGATGCGCCAACGTCGTCAGCTCCCACATCAGCACTCCTAGCGCCCACACGTCAGCCGCAGGACTGAACTGTCTCTTGGACAACGCTTCTAAGGCCAGCCACTTGATGGGCCGGTTTTCGTTGTCCCCTAAGCAATGGTAGTCGGCGGGGAATAGGTCCCGCGATAGGGCGTTGTCGGCGATCATGACTCGCAGGTTTTCATCCACTCTGTTGAAGAAAAACGAGTCGTAAGACTTCGTCCTGATATCTTTGCCAAAACCGTATAGAAAACATTGTGATAAGACTTAAAATAAACTGTTGAAAAACTTACATGCAATTTCTAGCAGCCATGTCTTTGTGTAAGACATGTTGCGAATGCAGATACGCTAAGCCGTCCAACGCATGTAGCGCCATCCGGACCACCAGTTGTGTCGTCAGAGGCGGTGGCGGCGCCGCGCCGGCCGCTCCTCCCACGGTCACTCCCCGACAAGCTAGTAGGAACTGCTTCAGGTTCCTCCAGGTCCCACTCCAAGGGTATAGCAAGAATGGAGCGGTCTGATCTTCAATACTGACTCCTAGAACGGATAACACGCGTTCGTGGTGGAGCCCGTAGAGCATACAGCCTTCTTGAAGAAGAAGTGATACCTGCAAAGGAACATACCGTTCATAAATCTGATCTAAAAACAGATTGATTGATATTTTTAAGTAAGATATACGCAAACAGAAGATCTTTACCTGAACTTGAGAAGCATGCTCAGCAACCGTCTTGACGAGCACTTCTTGCTCTCTAGCCTCCTCATCTGCGTAGGTGCCTCTGTAAACTCGACCGAACGTCCCTTCCATAGCCACCGATCGTAGCCGGACGCGACATCTCTGTATAGTCAATTCAGCGATTCTCTGCTGCAGATCTCTAGCTCTCTCTTCTGCCGCTGCGGCAGGTAAAGAAGTCGGACGACGGTAACTGGTATAGCTGGCAGCCGATTTGCAGGAAGAATCTGGTAGAAACGCGTGGGCATCTTGTTCGTCGCTGCGAGCTCGGCGGAGCTTCCTGGCACGAGCGCGACAGGCCGCGGCGGCTACAGCGGCGATTACCAGCAAGCCGCCGGCGCAGCCTGCGCCTGCGTAAAATATATCCGCAGACGTCGGCGCGTGCGGGACGCTGTCCACTCTCACAGCCGGACGTGACGCCTCCTTAAGGCATATTTTTTTCCGACGGAAGTGCAAAGTAGTCGATGAGGAACCGGTTGAGACGTTTAGAGAAATGGTGATGTCCACTTCTTTGGCGACGGTGTGCTTACAAGGCAAGTCGACTCGCCACGTTTGCGGTTCCGTCGGCACGAAGCCCTCGCTCGATATGTTGAACGTTGGTGCGTACATCGCATCTGCGTTTTTTTCTACCTTCACGTCCAGGGTGTACGGCAACTGTAACAAAACGAACATTCCGTGACCAAATGTGACAGGGCTTTCTTGCAATCGAAAGAACGCATTGTAACGCAACGTATTGTAACGGTACAATTACATCGTACGTAAGTACCTAACTGTAACAGAATGCTCGATTGACGCACCGCGGCACGCGATGACCCTAAACGGTCCATTTGAATCCGTGACCGAGCCAGAGGATCAAATGTCGAAATGTGACCCGGCTAAGATCCGAGACGCGAACACGAACATCTCTCCTTATAGGACACATAAACTACACGCATCGTTACCGCCGGCGTGGATGGACATCGACACGTGAATTTGCATAATACATAGATGCGGTGTAGTCCGATCGTTCACTTGCTTTATGTTTCCTTTATGTGGCTGACGTACACATATTGACACACGGTACGGAGTACGGAGCAGTGCAGATGGCCCAAACAACTGTCCGCTCGATAAAGGTTTTTTTGAGGCTGATTCAATATTATGATCACGATACGCTCATTATTCAACTAATATAATCATGTAACATATAGCGTTACATGAATGGTTAAACAAACGTCGGTCGCTAGCCCTTTGACCGGCCGGCGGCCCATCAGACATGCATTACGGAATCGGGATGCTCATAAAGTGTAGGTGCGACACTGAAGCCGCTAATTAAATATTATCACTGCAGTCGGTGAGCACAGACAATGGTGGCGCGATCGCTCATCGGCGCTAGTTAACCGGTTACCAAATATTTAGTTAGCTAGTCAAAGGCGCCGCTACAGCAAATAAGGGAGAGAGCGTAGGGCGGTGGAGGGGCCCGTGCGATCTGATAGAGGCCGCACAAAGCTGCCGAGATGCTGATAAGGGCCGCCGACCGCCTGATCGCGACCGAAGCATATCCCACATTAGCTTTTTAAATGCGGCATCAAGCTTTCTCGTTTCTAAAAGCCGACAATATTATGAAACGTACACGGATCCAAACATCGTGTACAAACAAGACATGTCTTGCTTATCCTTATTTAATAAATTGCAAATAACGGCCTAAATAAGTAGAAGTTCCACTGACAGGTTCAGTGAACTGAACACGTTTGCGGGATGGGATTCTTCTCATGATACTTTTGTTGGGCGCTGAATATGTAAAAGCGAACGTTGAGGCTTTTCGGATCAAAATCAGACGTTTGACGGCGTCGAGCGGCTGCCAGTCTGCAGACGACTATGGCTAAAATAAATAAATGCACATAATATTTGGTTAGCGATGCAGGGCACAGGATGCGATGTAGATATATACCGAAGGCAAACAGCTTCGTGTGCAGACAGCACCGGATTTGCATGAGAGGCGGCACTCGCTTGAATTATCTAGAAGGCGAAATTCCGAATATTCTAATAAGCCGGCGAAGATCAATCAAAAGATATAAAACAGCCGATTCGAGATGAAGATATTTTTATCGAAACTAGTTCCTACATTCTAAATTCTGATGGCGGGTGCCGAATTACCATGAGAATGGCTTGTTTGCCGACTCGGGATAAAGAGCCCGTCTGCTCTTCGCAACTCGAAAACTTTCGAAGCTAATTACGTGACTCCTCGAGACTTTATACAAAGTTGTCTTCATCGAATGGGAAGAAAAACAAGTCGTTGGCTGCGAATAATCTATACAGGAGTTCTTTAGTGACGATGCGAGATCCAAACCAATGATCGCTTTCATGATTTGTCATTCCGCTCATGAAGACATTACCATAATAGTGCGAGTTCTTTACGGATCGATTGTTCGAAGTTCCCAAGCTCTTATTCTGGTTCGCTCGAGATCATCTCATTCAGTCTCGCTCTTATGGCATTTCTATTAAGAGATAATCATACAGTAAACGAAAAAATCTCGAACGCAGAATAAGGCCTACCGTCCTTTGTATTTAACGGACCATTGATCAAAGTGGGTTTTTTGGCGCTTTAATGAAATGGCCATATTAAACCATTATTTAAAAAAAATACTGGTCCAGAATGATAAGTAATTATAAATAAGTAGCTCATGTCCTATTGTGGGGCTTTTTAGTACTTTTTACTGACTAAGATTCTATAATATGACGGCACCTTTTTACAAATATAATGAGCTCTTTATGGGCATATTTTATCTATAAGGAGCTATTGGGAATCGTTCAAATAAATTATTCAGTAGCATTATCTTTCTTTGAATACCAAATGAATACTCGAAACAGTTTTAATAAAGCCTTATTTTTGCTATGAATAACATGCTGATTAAATTTATATAAAACGCTTTCCTTTCATGGTATGGAATATCAGTCATTAAAGAGCACGAACCTTGTAGGTTGTCTCGTTTACACATTTTTTTACGAGCAAATTGTTGTAAATTACGAATAAGATAGTTCTGGCCGTAGCCGCTTTTATAGCTATTGCCTTGAGTAGTCTTCATCGTCTATGTAACATTTGTCTACTTCTGAACAGCTTCTCCTTTAAAAAAAATAGATTGCACGATTTTCTACTTTACGCATCTACTTATTATCTTGTATTTAGAAAGTTTTCGGTCTTCTTTGGGCTATGCCGCGAAATCTTAGCGATAGCCTAAACTTAATCACGTCTCTTGTCTCTATTTTACTCCAGCTGACAGAGCGACACGAAAGTCAGGGCCAGTTAAAGCTCCCGCTAAGAGCTTGCAGTTCGGCCCCACGAAGACTGAAATCCTGCCAAATATGAAAAGTATGCGAGAAAGTCGACTTTCTGCAGATATACTTTCTTCTATTCTGCTTTAACTCATTTAGTCTTCACTTTAGAACCTGTGGATACTGTGGAATCAAAAGTGAGCCAGTTTTACATTTTTTTTTACTCACCGGTTTTCTAGTAAGGCTCTGCCACGTGAAATGCAGCTCCCCGATGGTAGCAGGCACGGGGACTACGAAGTTGAGCGCGTAGAAGTTGATTTGACCTTCGCGCACGTAGAACAACTCCGCTGTTAAACCTGTGGACAACATAATAAGGGATGTTAGAACTGTAAAAGTTAAATTAACACTTCAAACAAGGGTTATATAAGTCGTTGAAGAGATTTAATAATAAATAATAATAATCATTTATTCAGGCAATTACAGCCACACACACACTAAACATTGTAATAAAATAAAATAAAAATAAAATAAAATTGAAATTAAATTAAACAATAAAAATAAAATGTCAAATAATAATACAAAAATAAACTATACAAAAAATAAAAGAATCAAAATGTCAAAAATAAATTACAATTTCCTATCCGGCATCGGGACAGCGACATGCCTCTCGCAGCCATGCCGGATATACGGACAGTCCAACCTGCTGGCAATCATCGCCAGGACGGCGTTGGGGCTGGCCCGCACCCTGTGCACCAACGATGCAGCCCGCTTGCGCATGGTGGCGTGAAAGCAATCGGTGCGCGCCTCCGCGAACATGCCCGAAGCGCTACAGAAGCGGGGCAGCCCCAACACCGCCCGGAACGCATTGTTGTACTGCACGCGGAGAGCACTGTAGGCCTTTACAGTATAGTCCGCCCACAAGCTGCACGTGTACAAGGATGTACAGTACGCTTTAAAGAGCGTGACGTTTACACCTCCTGAACAACGCGCAAACCTGCGGGCTATCATATTGGCTCGTACTGACAGTGCTCTCCGCTCCCTTTCCATGTCACACTGATCTCTAAGGTCCTCGGTGAGTAGATGTCCTAGGTATTTAAATTGATCGACCCGCTCTAATGGAACACCATCCAGCCGAACAGCAGGTATACTCGTAGGACACCCCACACCGAAGGCCCCAAAGACCATGTATTGACTTTTTTTGCTATTATACCTAAGACCATGACCACGAGCGTATTCCGCACACATATTGAGCAAATCTCTCAAGCCACAGACCGATGCGCTCAGCAGGACCATGTCATCAGCGTAGCTTAAATTGTTGACACACACTCCATCAACATGGCAGCCGACATGGCGTCTGCTGAGCGCACCAATGAGTTCGTCCATGTAGAGATTGAACAGGGTGGGTGATGTTAATCCGCCCTGTCTCACACCACACTCGAGCCTATAAGCATCCGACATTGCCCCCGCCCACCGGACACTATTGACCTGGTTCGCGTACCAGTACTGGAGCATACTGATAAGCTCCCGCGGCAAGTTTGTGCTTTCCAGCTTCTTCCAGAGGATGTCGTAGGCGACCAAGTCAAAAGCTTTGGATAAATCGAGGAAACATGCGTACACAGGCGTCTTTCTACTCGTATAGTATTTGACGGTGTGCTTCACACACAGTATTGCACTCTCAGTGGACAGTTTAGGTCGAAACCCAAATTGATTATCGTGCAGTGTTATATGGCTATTTAACTGTGTGTTAAGCAACCCGTCAAACACCTTGGCTGCTACCGTTGCTAGTGATATAGGCCTGTAGTTATTTTTATCTGCCATATCACCATATATATAACTTTACAATTTAAATAAAATATTTTATAAAATTGAAATGTTTGTTTAAATTTTATAAAAAAAAGTCGTTAGCAGAGATTTATATCTCGTTTTGAAACGTAAACCCCGGTTTGAAACTTGAACCTTGTCTTGAATCTATACCTCGGTTTAAAGAAACTCTACAAAAAGAAGTAACTACATAATATGTATGTACCTAGTTACATTTTAAGAGCGATAAATAAAAAAATCTATTCAAATAAAATATACAGGATGTTATCAAAAAGTAAGGAAAAACTGTTTTTTTTTTTTTTATATGAAATGTTAAATGATCATTACGTTGATATTTTATTTGATATGACAGGTTAACAGGTTTACTCTTTTTACAACATTTTATTTAACTTGCCTTGATAGTATGGGTATGTATGGGTCAAATCTTGCAACTGAATTTTAAACCTCTTCCCAAAATCCGACGAATTTAAATCTGGTAAGTATATTTTGTACTCTGAAGACAATGCTTAGCTTGCTTTTTAGATATCTTGTAAAAATATTGTTCGAATGTTTATTAAAACAGCTTCATACTCCTCGAGCCTGACACTTATAACAGACCTCAGTGTATGGAGACAGTCGTAAAGTTTTACGAGAAATGTCGAAAGCCGACGCCGGCGCGTCTCCCATACATCACAAGACAATCGTCCAAAAGATATTGTGATACTAGCGTCAATCAAATTGAAATCTATTGCCAGCGGAACACCGTCAATAGCCAAAATCCTGCGCAAAAAGTTCAATGCGCACGCGCACAATGTCGGCAAGATCAAAGGAAGCCGCACAAAGATGCCGCAATACGACTCCCGCGCCACCTGTCCACAAATCATGGGAACTGATTTAGAGAAAAAAAAACGGTGGACCGGTTCACGGAAAAATGATACGGACTGAGCGAGTTCTTTGCAATGTTTTGATACGGGAGTAAAAATAAAGAATTCTAATCTAAGGGAATATAAATCTACAGCCAGCTTTATCTAGAATCGGAGCAAAAACAAGTCCGAGTCATTTACACGAGATCTCCTAATACAAGCTTCTTGTCTTGAATCTTCAAACGGTTTCTCGGAAACTGATGATATTATTTACGGAGCTTGTTAAGGACCAACATAACTACTTACATAATTAACTTCACTGTTATAAACGTTTCATATTTGCTACGATTTTCCCCAGGACTCAAGTAGTACGGCCATAACAATATGTAAAATACTTGCGACTTGCTATAAACGTGCGGGTGTGCATTGCAAAGATTATGGGCGGAGCGAACGATCGGGCGTCAAACGAGGTGTGGCATTCGATCGACACGAATGAAATATTAATTAAAACACTGACATGTTCATTTGAAATTCAACCTTCAGGTTTGTCTTGCTTCTTCGAGATTATTATGCAGTTCATAAGAATATGGGTAGAAGACAGGACATGTCGTCGAACTCATTGACCATTCGAAGGTTTGTTGGCTTTTTCCTTCGATGCCTATGCCCTATCTTACCATCTAACGCCACTACAAGTAATCTAGCTTGCTCTAAAAGTAATATAGATGCTCTAGAAGTAATATAGATGCTCTAGAAGTAATATACATGCTCTAGAAGTAATATAGATGCTCTAGAAGTAATAGAGAATGCTCTAGAAGTAATGTAGTTCATCTACAAGTATAATTCTGAAAACTGTTTCTGAATTTACTTCCAGAGCAGCTATAACAGTTTTCAAACACTGTCGATATACGTATCTTAAATTGTTTCATTGAAGTTTTTGGTCCGATTTCGATACTATAATTTCGATACAAAACAAGTTTTTGCTAAATATGAGCAGTTCGATATAAATATGTTAAGTAGCAGGACACTGGTCGCTAGGGTTGCCAAGTTTTAACCAAAAAATAAAGTAAATTTAAGTGTGAGAAGTAAAATGAACGGTCAGTTCTTTAAAAGTATTGTTTAAGAATAAACTTATATTTATACCAGAAGCAGAACTGGGGCTCATGGGCTAGAGCAATCGACGCTAAATAAAATTATTGAGTGATCGTAAAATATTGATAATGAAATAAACAGTATTTTGCACGCTTTAAACAGTATTAATGAGCGTAAAACCGTATAATACTGTTTTTAACAGCATGGTTTGCATGGCAACCCTACCTGGTCGCTGACCGAGCGGTAACGGTGCCATTATTAACGCGAGATATTATCGATGAATATTACAATCCTATGCAAACACGTTTTAGTAACGTATATGGAAATGAGGTCTGAAACACTGTTGATTTAATTAACAATTTTAACGCCCTAAACGGGTGTTGGCTTATTGGTATAATGATAAGGATAACGAGGTTATAAACCAAGATATAATTTACACTTACACGAGTCGTATTATGACGGCAAAAGCTGGCATTGCACAGGCAACAAATCGGCCGACAGTTGCGCCACGCTGGCGACTCGAAACTGATATTTATGTTTATTGCTAAGTTTATTTTTATTTCATTTTACGACAGTGAAATCTTTTGTAGCTATTTAAAACTGAGCCGCTTCAACTATCGTATAATTAAAGCAGATAATCTAAAACGGCCTCATAATTTAATCGCAAGAATAACTTAAACGTAATCGGCTATCTTAACGATTTCTAGTTAAACAGATGCGTCGGATATGTTTTGAAATATTTAAATCGCGTTATAAAAAATCAGAAGCAATCAAAATAATTAATAAAATTAACGTTCCCATTGAGAACCGCCATGCGATATCTTAGAAGAGACATCTTACCTGCTCAATCTCGGTTTATCAGAAATGAGGATCTCTGTCTACGAGGCTACATATATATTGGTTCCCGGAAAAGTTGTAAACTTCAAATTAGAAAACAGAAGCTAACCGAAAAGTTACGTCCAGTTACCATGATGGTTTAGTATCGTCGTCCGTACGGTCGTTGGCTCGAGTGTTGCCACACAAAGTTTTACGAGACGGTATGCTAATCCCACCGTACACCACAAGACGCCAAAATTTCCCACATAAGTGCTGGAATACATTACTGCTACCGTCGGCGGTTCCTTTGTAACGGCGGCGGACCAAAAGGGAAGAGGAGCACTTGATACGACAAATAACTGGAGATAACTCGCACCGCCTCTTCAGGCGCCCACTTTTTCTGCTTATTCTAACTAATTCCTTGAGACATTAACGGTGTTTTTATGGTTTATCGCAGATCGGGCGCTTTGTTTTAATACCGACGAGAAATGGTAGATTAGTTATGGTAAAGAACATGGCTACTGTGATAGAATCTGGTATTGTTTAAGTTTTGCGGCGCAAGGGTCTCGATGTCAAACAGTGCATGTAGCGCAGCGCATCTACTCTCTGATAAATAATTGAGTCGTGACTTAAATCGAATTGACTGGTATATTTCGCCTTCCGAAATAAACTTGTCAATTCATGCTTATAACTTCCACACCACACACCATCCTCTCATGTGAATTAGAACCCTCAATTTGATAATAATACGCCCCGAAAAGAAATTTAATAACTCGAATTCCAAGCAAGCATCGCTCAAATCGCGTGTCTGCCGAATTCAACATTCGCACCTCCGAATAAAGCAGAATAAAGCCTTCATTACATTCACAAAACCCCATTTGTAAGGATAAATAGAACGGGGCACAATAGAAGCTGATAATTCGTATAGAAAGTTCCCCTCGCGAGACTGAAACGGAGGTTGTGGAATTATGCGGAGACGTGCAAGAAAATAAAACAAAGTGCAGGTGTCGCTGGTATGGAGTGTGCTTGTGCGGCAGTCGGATATGGCCGATGCTGGCTTGGTCGGTTATGCGGGTACAAAGCAGCAATGGCCATAGTAAGAAAGTACCTCTAGAGACCGTGGGCAAAACAAGCTCTAGAATTTTGTATCAAAATTCTTGTATAAATGTTTGTGAAAAAGTTACGTTACCGTCAATTATATTTTTTAATGTGAGGATTCCTAATGCTGAGGGATTAAATCTTCATTATTTTCCCCGTAATATCAAAACGTAAACAGGACACCGACTCTACCGGAAAACCGCTAAATAAATTGTTACAAACTTTACGGCTGAAGCTACATCCTATACACGGTGAGATAATGTATTATCATAAAAGTTACAATGTGTTAAGAATAGCCGTTGTAAAGACAGGGAATGCCAGGGTATCCAGGCAATGCATGTTGCAATGGTGACAGTTTTATTGGCGGCTACCGGAAAACATAGTCGTAATCTTAGAAGCGAGCCAGCGGCGTGTAGTTAGCGCAACTGCTTTAAAACTGGCGAGGAATAAAACTAACTGCAGGGTAGAGCTAGTACGGAACACTTTTACAAGTAATCGTTTTCTCGATTTCGAATCATATACTATTGGCAAAAAGGACGGTATTCCGTTCACAAAACTCATCAAGCTGGAATAGTAGAGAGGCAATAAAGTATTGAACAATAAGCAGAACTGCGAGAAGGGAACTGTAAGTCCAACTTGATCGACGTTTAAAAATTAGAAAGTATTTTAAAAGAACCGATATTATGCTACTGAGGGGAAAATTAGAAGACGAAGGAAACGAGAAGTTATGAGTTAAACAGGCAGAGCAATAGACCAGGATAGTAACTAAGAAGAGAAAAATTGTATAGTGAAGACCTATCTCCCCGATTTTAAGGAAGCGACTGATAAATAGCAGTTACAATGATTTAACCGTTCTCTGGAGAAACGCCTGGACCGAATTTGTCGCGATAATTGTAAACACACATAAAACAAGATGTTTAGGGCGCTAAAGATAGTTCTAATTGCTCGTTAAAACACTACTAACAGTAAAACGCATCAATACCATTTTGTGGACAGTAAAATGTGTAAAATACGGAAATGTCCATCGTTTAATAGTTAAATTTATGATCAGTTTTATTGCCTAGTTAGAATAACGCGGTGTCACAGGCTCTGTGAAAATACATGGCTAAATACAAATACAATATAAATACTGTGAGAAATTTTTGGATACGAAGTAATCTGGTTCTTTTCCAACGCAAGTTTTATTTACAAAAAAAAAACATTTAAACTCACGAAGATTTTTATTTACTTACCGCAACGATACAAATTTTTTATCAACCTTACAAGTCTATTTTAAAATTGGTTAACAGCATTACCAAAAAAATCAATACGAGTGCAGTCAGGTGTAAAAGTTTGAGGTTTTTCAAAGTTTGTGTTCCGGAAATGAGCAGGGTAACTCGATCTCGAGGTTCGTCTGCCCGTTTCTACGCGAGTGTTCGGTGCGGCTTTGTCCACATGTTCTTAACAAGATTTGCCCTCCAAAAGAACCGATCAAAGCTGATCCACGACACAAAAGCCTGTGAAATTGAAGTCTTATTGAGGTGCGAAAAGCTTTTCATATTTATCTTTTTAGCTTTAAGACGAAGCGCAGATCGTTGGCGTGAATACGAGTTTCATTATCAAGATTTAGGCTCAAACATTCTTAACAATACGTGTTAAACAAAGCATATTTTGGACAAACAACGGACTGAAAAAAATGTCCAGCACATTATTTTAAAGTTCAAATCTTTTGTAAATTTAAAATGTGGGTTCTTTATGTTTGTGCAAAATAAATGTCTATTATGAACTTGACAGATTTGCATCGTCTCACAATATTTACAGTCTGCCATTGTTTACGGCTCAATACGATATAGCTCCAGTAAATCAAGCTCTCCTTTCTATTTTCCCGTTCTTCCAGAAAACGTACATAATAAAATCAAGGTGTAAGCATCGCAAGAGCCTGAGGGCAAGGGGAGGAAGGGCGAGAGTAATGCGTGTAATAATCACAGCCATCTTTCACCACGCACCACCGTGTTACACATACCATTTACCCCAACCTCCCCCGGCCTGTATATTTAATTACACAATAATGTAGCAACATTAGCATTAATTAAATGAATTTGTTGAATTAATTAGAATTCTACCATCTTACGCGCCCTTTGAGAATCCTTAACAGGAAGTGCTGCTTACAAAGTAGACGTTAAAGTTGTATGAAGTAGAGCAGTATAAAATTAAATAGCCTTATTTAGACAGAGTTTTAATATTTGGTAACAGAACAGCTAAAACGTAAAAAGGATGAATAATAAGGTAAAGGTATTCTTGAGACCGAATACTTGATCTTCATTACATTTATTGGAGATATCATTTTTGGAAAATAAAATATATCCCATAACTTGTTTATAGTTGTAACATTTATTTCCTTTAAAAATATTGTTTGTACGCAGTTTTTGTTACAGACATAAAGTAAGTATTACACACTTCGATGATCAGATAATTACGCAAAGAGACGCTAAAAGCGCATTTGTAATTAATTAATTGAAATAAAAACGCCATGTTAATTGAGGTGTAACCGATAAGTGTGATCGCCGTATCAGCCAAATTAGTCGCGTGTCTCTTTACTCTTATTTTGCTCGTAAAACGGGTTCTCTCGATCGAGTTCTTGAATTGGCTTTTACCATATCGCCGTTCCAACACGCGTGCGGTAAAACCTTGCGACTATTCGGAGCAATGTATGAAGTTAGATGAATTGAGTCGTCCGGGACAGAGAAATGTATAGCTATTCCTGCTAGTGCATCGGCACGCTGATTGATGCCCGTTTTTGCCTTTGTGCCCCGCTTCAGGCTAAGCCCCGGGAATTACTTTGACAGTCGGGATCTTTTCCCGATTTTTTGCTTCGACAATGCCACATGTTTATTAGGATTTCGGAGCGCTACCGTTAATTAGGTGTAGCGGGGCGGATACAGCAGTGATTAATCGAAGCTAGTCTATATCTATCTCATTAGTCGCGACGCGTTGTATATTTACAGAGGCGCGAATGATCTAATAAACGCTAGTTAATTCGTCGTTGTTTGCTATTATCGGCCGGCATATGTTAACGGCACAATAAATAAAGTGTTGTAATAAAACAAACATGGCCCGGTTGCGATCGTGAGTGCTGCGACGATGGATTTATACTCCTTGAAGTGTTTCTGTTTATAGTAAACAGCATCCACCTGTCGTTTGATTATATTGCGAAAATGTAAACAGTAACGTTTAAGTTACAGCGCCCATTTATAGTGCGAGACAATCAAAATAAACCGTTTATGCTCGAAGTGTTTAGTAACATGGAAGACAAGGAAGTGAAGTCGAGGCAAGTACATATGTACGAGTATATAGTAGTCAGTTGTTTGAGAGAGTAATTTTACTGACGTTACGGAGGTTATTTTACACAGTCTAGAAAGTCATGTCGATATCATTCTGTATAGAACAGAGCGTTTACAACCACTGCAACAATGTTCGTTGTTCGTGTCCTCCTGAGGACCGCAAAAACCACAGGTCGAAACTAGATCGCTGTTCGCCGCGGCTACGGGAAACTGCTTAATGGCCGCGTTGAAGGACGAAATTGCCTATCCTGAGGGCTCAGCAAACAGAGTACGTAAAATGAGACTTGACACAAAAACAGCACCCATTTCAGTCGACAGCTCGAGGACCTCGCTTGCTGACAAACGGCTCCACGGCATCACGTAAACTAGAAAAAATGCAGCACGAAACAACTCGTGACGCGCTTGTAAATGTTGCGAGATTGTAAACAGCCCTGTCTCTACGTCGAGCTGGGTCATGTATCGTTTAAATTCCTATTTACTGAGTCAGCCCACGTGCACGCTGCACACCCAAACACAACTAACATTTCTCCAACTTATCAGTAAGATTAATACGATCCATTGCTCGAGGTTATCGTTCAGTAGCTTTTTCGTAAAAAAACGGTTCATTATCGTGCTTGTCATTCCGATCGGTTATTTACTGGCGCTTATCTCAGTTCGATAAGAAACATGTTCGTATAATCGTTGCTGCTACCGAATTTTAGTTTAATTTGGGAAAATGGCTCACGTAGTCAGATGTTCAAACAGACGGGAGCGCTATCAGGCGGCCACCTAGTGCTGAAACTCTCATCGCTTTGTGTCAGCAATTCAAACAAACTGTGTGCGGAGTGGAGGTGTCCAATAACAAAACACACGAACACGCTTGTCAAATAACGTTCACCAAATATTATCCGACCGCCACACTGTATTATGTCGTGGATTTGTACTAACATAACGAGCAGAGGACAGAAGCACGACGACAGGACCGTGTTTACTTTGGAACTTAGGACGATGTTATAAAGCTCCGACTGAGGGGAGGGAAATATTGTGTCCCGAATAACAACACCAACGACAGACGTGAAACTGTAATTCTAGTTCGACAGCCGCTGGCGTTATTTAGACAAGAAACAGAAGTATAACAATACAGGGAAACGGTGTAAAAAGTTTGTTGCGCGAAAGCTTGAAGAGAGCAGTTAGCGGAGAGCACTAGAGGGCCCTCGAAACGCGCGTCGACGCCAGCCGGCTCGACCCACGCTGTTTACATCGCACCGGCAGAACACCTACGTATCATACTGAATAACCCTTCAAAAGCGACGACGTAAAAAGGAAAAGTCAAGATCCAGTTACCGAGACTCGACCACAATCGAAATTGGAAATCGAACGCTCCGACGAATAAATTGGAATCAATCAAAAAGTACCTATTCGTCTCGAAATTATCGAGTTGGCAACCGTTCAGAGCATAATTTACTCCATCTCCGTCACTCATAATGGAAATCATAAAACTCGAAACATCGCCGTAAAGTAAACAATGGGCAAAAAGAGCAAAATTATAAACGGTTGGGCGAGAGTTGGCGTGCCCTCCGGTGCCCCGCAGTGCACTCGTGTTATTTCCCAGCTCTTATAAAATATAATTTTGAATATCAAAAGAATCTGCGTTGCTCGCCACGTTGCAAATTGTGGTACAGTCTGAGGGTAGAATTTTACAGCGGGACGCGGAGTAAAATTAAGCTCTTCTTGTAAATATTTTATTTGTGCATTTCAAATCTGTTGTTACGATTTCAAACAAAAAAGCGTTATTTTAAAACCCGTTTTTAAAGGTTTTTCCTGACATCATGGACAACCGTAACAATTGCGATTGAATCTAAACCGTCGAGTGGAACAGACGAGCCTGTTTAGCGATCTAATTACACGGTTTTCCATGGCTTCCGTCACGGGACCAATTTCCGGAGCACAGCACAATGGCCCCCCGTCCGACAGGCCGGGACCGTAGCCAGCCAGAGGTATCCAGTTTTCATTGGATCCGCTCTAACTAGGCGTAAATGCTCATAAACCATAACGAGGTTCAGTAATAAGCTCTGGCTATAAACGACACGTTTAACCGTCACCATTCAACTCTCACAACGCCGTTTATCGGCTCAATTTATAGCAGGCATGCACCTGAATACCGATACTCGTATGGCCCTACGTGTCTTACATATCGCCTTAATAAAACCAAGTAACTATACAAATTCAAATGTGAGAATGCTCAAATATGCGTGTGATTCGAATCGAATAACAAACATTCAATTAATTTTATTTTCCCAGCCATCGTCGCAGGATAACATCTGTTTCGAATATAAAATACACCAACACGTACCCGCAGCGCCTCGTTCAAACCCCAATAAAATGAGACCTACACAACAGTCAGCCGACAAAAAACAATATATAATAAAAACTACCTACACGTAGATCTTAAAATTTGATCTAACGACTTCGGAGGATCCATTATTATTAATAACCGATGTCTAAATAAAAATAAGGACATAAAAATATTGAACAAAAAAGGAGATAAGGTTTATTCTTCGATACAAGACATTTATTAACACGAACGCATTGGGCCGAGATAAAACAAACATGGCGGGCGGCGCGCGCGCATAAACACGGAGTTATCGTGGGAGGCTGTCACAACACGCGTCCAATGGCCGGCCACGCTGACTGCCGGTGAAAGCTCCACAAGACACCCCGTAATACGACATATGAGATGATGTTATCTCTCGAAAGCATTTCAAGCCTACGCAGGCTGTTGCATCTACTCATGCTCATATTAGAACTCCGGAATCCGATGTATCGATTTTCATTAACAACAACGATAACCATCGACATTCAAATAAGTTTACAGTATATGTAAATACTTGTTGTGAAATCGGTTTCGTTACCGGCGTGTAAGCTGGTGCCGCTCTATGGCTCGACGGGGAAGATAAATCTAGAGCCACTTTTCAAACTATCAACGCAAGACTCGAACCAATTAACCCTGTAAATGGGCTATTCAAATGTAACAAGGTTGTAATAATAAGAAAAGCGGCGCAGCGCGTTTATCAACAAGACAAAACAACAAAGAAACCAGTCGTGATCCCCATCAAAGATCCATCATCGAGCGCGGCCGGGATGGATCGCTCGCATTATCCCAACAAGCACAAGCCGACCGAGTTTCAATTGCCTACAATCTGTCCAAGTCACTTCGGCCTCGTCTCGTACCTACGCAATTTCCGACCATTTCTATATTCCCCGAAGGAATAACTAACAAGGTTCATTCGTTCCTCGAAACGATGCTCTTAAACAAACATACCTGCGTATCTCGAGGATTGATCGTGATGGCAGGTGATTACTTTTAGAGAACAGATGTGAGATGGCAAAGAGATATGACAAAATTGTATTCAACAAGATTATGAGCTTGACAGAATTCCGTGAATTTTGGTAACTTCATTAAGAGGATGCAAGAAGAGTATGCATGCGGCTGGTTTAATTAACAGTTTTAATTTTAAGTAAGAAATATGAATGAGTTAATTGATATTATAGGCTGGGAACGTCAAGGGGAATCCGCCCGGGCGGCGCGGGAGATATAACCATAATTTTATAATGATGGCGCGCGGTGTCTATAAATCAGAATTAAGGATCTAACCAGAGGAGATTCGGCTTTCGGCGTCGATTAAAGTCGAGTCGAAAAACAAACAGAGCTTCGGACACGCCCATCGCTTTTTTAGAGGCCTGCGGGCGAGAGCTGAGGGTTATTCCTCCTGGCAACTATCACAATTAGACGAACCAATTTTATAAAACGCTACCGGTTCCTAAGTCATAAAAGCACGACATACAAATTATCTTTTTGCCTTTTGTTTTCTATCCCGAGTCACGGCAGACTCAAAAAAATAATAAAAAGCCAACACGCACGACGCGGTCCAAAACACGATCAGTTAAAACGGTAGCGTTCAACAAATAAACACCATGAAAGCGAATAACAGACGAAAACAAAGTCGAATGAGTTTCGAACGACCACGACTCTAGCAAAAAGTGAAAAATACGGCAGATTTAAATAAAATCGAAAAGGAAAAATAGAAGGTCCAGAAATCGGACTAACTCGTTAATGAGGGCGCATGTAGGATGTATTCTAATGAATTATCTGATGGTTTGAAATGAGAAAACCGCCGACCAAACCGTACATTTCAGAGCTCATTTAGTTTTAACCTCGCTGACCCTCAGGCATGAATAAGTGGCGAGAGGAATTAGCATACGGTCAATATTAATCTTTCGCACGGGCTCGCAACGCCAGCCTGTAACTGGAAAGCGGAAAATAAAAATATACCTGGCCGTAAAGTAAACATTTCCATTCAGCATATTCTCGTAAAGATTTCCGAGTTGAAATTGAATTTGCATTTGCAAGAGGTGTGTTGAGCGCTGCGCCCACACCTCGCTCGTATTACCGTGCTTGCGTTTCTTTTTATTACCTGCACGTCTCCAGAAGCGTCGTTTCTGTGTACAGTTTCATAAAAAGGCTTGAAATTTTATGTTATGAAATAAGTTGAAGTTGCAGCTGCAGCTTTTAAATCTTGTTCGACTTTTATAGCGCGTTATTTGCATGGATTTGCGGTGCGCGGGTTTGGGTCAGACAGAAACGTGACCATAGAGCACACAACGTTTCTCTCGATCACGACCCGGCGATGCGATCTGGCAGTGGGACACTGGCGTATGGTAATGTAGGCACGGCAGAGATCCTGCGATACCGTCGCCCGGTTACACAATTAACCTAACAACCCTGCATGGTTCGTTAACGTTCGTCAGATCTACCAACCGACGATAGACAACTGGACGTTGGAAATGTCCGTTTGCAAATGACTGACATGTGGCAGAAACATTTATGTTATGCCAAATTCCAATCGAACTCGTTATTGTTACCTCGCCTTGTTCTTGTTATTTATTTATCGTCGATCTTGACCATGAGTGTTGCTCACAAACTCTTGTATTCCAATTTCCAACGCGGTACTTAATACCTAATTGATTTACAAGTCAACACAATCCATCATATAATAATTGATTAACGACTACGAGTCCGAGAGGCGACACGCTGTGGTGCAAGATATGTGTGAGAGCCAGTTATCTTATAAAAATCCACATGCGGTCGTAACGCGTCCATTTAACTTCAGTTACGAGCGGTAAAATAAACGCAGCCTACATTACTGTAACGTACGAAACAGAAATAAAATCCAATCCAAATGAGAACGTAATCGTAATGACATTACGATTTGAGGAAATGACTCACGAATTCAAATTTCCGACGCCTCTGAACCGTTTGATAGTGGAGTGAGCAGAGTTTAATCGCCTTTCGAAGGCGTTGATAGGTTTAATCAGAATTAACGCCTACCTGAAGATGACTTTTAGAACCACGGTCATCTATTTTTAAAGTGTTTCCTTGGTGCTAGCTATCTGATAGAGCTTTTGCAAAAACCTAATGACATTTTAAAGGACAAGTTTTCTCAGGGAATTGGTGTTGTAATCAAAGCCTGTAGAATCAAATCACATAGTAACGCGCCTATCAGTTCACCCCTAACTACGTTCGAGTCCAACACAGCATGTAATAACGACCTCCGAAAACCCAAATATTGGTTCACGCGCACCTCAGAGCGGATTCAACCAATATTTGTATTGTACGAGTGTACGACTGCTTCCCAGAGTTTATTTTCTTATTCAACAACTTCCACCGTTCAACGCCCGCTGGCTTGTCGCGCTGTTTGCCCAGACAACTCTGAAGATGAACGGGAAATAACAGCTTTCTATGTGGTAGTAAGAAATGATGCACAGTAAAACTGAAGAGGTGAAATCTGGGTAAACGTTCGAGCGAATAGTAAACCAAAACCAAAGTAATTTAGTTATAAAGGCCAAACATTCGTCTTTATTTTCTAAATTTTCAATTTTTGAATACTTTAATAACACCATAGGACCATGTTGTCGTCAATAAAATACTTGAATTTAAATTATTCAAAATGCTTATATAGTAATTTATACTGTACATTTGAACACCAATAACATCCTCTTTACATTTCAATAACTAAGATTAGAAAATGTAAAATAGAGAAATAGAAAAAACCAGTTCTGGCACCCTATGCAATGTAATTTATACGCTTATGTAAACAAACTTACAGACACAATAAGACCAGCCGTGTCCCCGGGGATCACATTGACAAATTCCTGTTTATTTTATTGATTTGGAAGTGACTAGACAGTATTCAGTCGGCAACAACCCTTGTTCGGGATCAGAATGTAAATTTCGGGGCCTAGGGGCCTCGCAGCGGGCCGCACGCCGCAGGAGGTCCGAGCCCGAAGGAACCCGAACATCATGACTGCGTCCCTACGCCATGCTGCGAAACATAAGACTTCACTTCCAGACATTTACAGGCTCGGATCCCAAATCAATCCGCGTCATCTCCGAGCTATTTATAAAAAGCTGATTGTTGCTAAACAAGCGGGGGCCACACAGCAAACAAAGCCCACACGTTATCCCCACGTGGGGCGACACTCGGACGCAAAGATAGCATTTTAGCTGGTATTATTGCTATCTGTTGAACCCCGCAGGGATTTACGACGCCGTCCCTGGTGGTCTGACCATTGATAAGGATGATTTTTTCATTAGATAATGTCTTCTAAATGAGTAAAGATGGCAACCAAAATTTACAGACATCATGCGAACAATCGTCGTCTATACAATACTTATGGCTTTCAAGATATATTTTCCCGCTTTACTTAAAAAATATACAAATCAACCCCATTGAATTAGCAATAAACTGCATGGGACTGCATAAATCCAGGGACACATCGGTTCGCCGTCACCTATAAACTGTAAGTATGCATTCATCACGGCGACGCGACGGCCACCTATAAAATGTTATTATTTAGGAGCTCATAACCACCAAGATTTACTGATCATAAAACAACTTGAGTTGACCGCAGCCGTATCTCGAGGATAAGATTGCCTTTATCCGAAGGTAATCCTAGTTTCGAGTGTCTGGAACGGTTATAGATGACCAGTCTTCATTTGAAGGCATGATGGATGCGTTCGAGTGGCAGCCATATCCGGTGCAAGCAAATTTAACTCCGAATAGCCTTGTTTATTCAGGGGTGCAGTGAACTATTAAAACGCAGTCGTCTCGACCGCGTTAAATTCTTCCATACTATCATAATGCTCAACTTAATTGCTTTCTTACGAAGCAATAAAAATCGAAAGTGGCCGCGCTGCTCCAATATTTACAGCTCTCTCGATCTAAATGCGTAACAATATTGAAATTGGAACAATTACGGGTGCGATAAAATGCGTCATGGTTATAGCATTACCGTACTTTAGAGCCAACATTATAGGCAAAGGGCTTAAATTTGTTCCCCCTATTTAAGAGTCGAGACATAAAACGTAATATAGTCGATCATAAACATTTATGACAATAGATCTCGTGGCAAAAAGTGAAGTATTGTCACGGGTCTATTGATTAATTTGTGTCGCCATTAGAATTCTCTTCACGGGCACCAAAACGTCCCGGTGGATAGCATCGCATTCGAAATTCGGGGCATTATTTATGATGTGCCATTCTCTTCAAAGCACAGTATGATTTACAGCCCAGGACACAAAAGCCACTGCCTTATTATGACGTGCTGCCCTGCATTGTGCCACCATATAATTTATTCGACCGATTGTCTGCGATGTTTGTTTATTTTTGGTCCTTCTCCGTAAATACTGTATTGTTACAAAGCTTTGACATAATTGAGTGGAACCATATTTCACGGTTCTTAATTGCAGCAAGTTGACGGTGCCATATGTTTTGCCAACACAAAAAGTGTATGGTTAAATTTTAAATAACTACTTTTTGGTTACAATAAAATTGTGAGGTGGAAAATACAGTTTCTCTTACTCACAAAGGTACTTAAGACAAAAACCAGCACACGAGATTGGTTGAACAAACATAATAAGTGCTTTGATCCGAGAAAGTACTTTATCATCAAGTTATCGACTCGTTAACGAGAGAAAGAATGGTGTTTCATAATGATAGTGGTGGTGTGGTTAGAGCTGATTAACACCGCGAGGAAGCTAAGCGTGTGTGTACGTACATACAGACAGACTCGGGAGAGGCAGGTACGGCCGCGCGGACGCCCGCCTTGTTTGCGTAGGGAGGGCTACCGAAGCTTGTGTGGTCTCAGCCTACATACGTTTTATGTTTCCAATACCCACCTTATTTTATGTTTACAATAAATAAACAAAATAATAAAAACGTGTTCTTTTAAAATAATTTTAGAACTCGCACCACTCAGATACGTCGATCGTTAAACCCTTTCGCTGTCGAGTGGCAATCGAGCGACTGTCATCTCGAAAGAGAAACGATGTGCAAAACTTTGCGATCTTAATGTTTCCTCAGAGTGTCTCGTAAGTGCATTTAACAATTTAGATAATGGAACAGAAGCGCGAATGTTTCGCACGTTTAGAACATTACTCGGCTTGCGAAGATCATCTCTAGCACGAGAATAACCGCTTCGATTCGTGTAATAATGTGCGTGGAGCTTCCACTATAGTTTATTACACACATTTATTCGCACATTTTCTGTGGAACCATAGAGCGGTCGCGTGCCGCGGTTCCCATCCGCCTATTCAATTACGGCATACACCAAACACAATTGTCACGGCGTTATCCCTAATGGGACATTTTTGAGCTCTGAATAAACATGGAGGAGAGTAAAATACTGGTCGTGTGTCGTGTGGCATCGCTACGGGAGTTCTAATAATGTTCGCGTCGCGGTATGCGTCACGCGGCGAGATATTTCCTCTGTGGACGATTAAAATGATAGTTAACGGGTGACATGGGATTATGCTGGACCATCAGTCGGATCAACGAGCAGTCCACCAAAACAAATACACAGCGATTTTAATAGTTCTCTAAACAAAACGAACTGTTGTAATGCCATTAGCGGTTAATGTTAACGAGTATCCGCGACGTCGCGTCGTGGCGGCTGCTATTTCAGTTTGGGCACATTCCTCTTCTACACATATCATCTATCACGGTCGGGAGCTGTCAGGTTTTAAACTGAGCTTAAACTGGGCTCCGCGAGAGAGCGCGTCATCGGTGGCAGCTGACGGACGCCTCGTGACGGCCCATCTCGCGTCAGTTTACCGGACGAGGGTGTAGCAAATGACCATTTGCCCTTGTCAAATCTTAAAATATTTGCGGCTCACGCAGGCTGATTGCTAGAAAAAGTCAACAGGTTTTGATTCAAATAGGCCTTACAATGTTGCATTCAATCAGGTCTCCAAATACCACTTGACCAAAATTTTGAGCGCCAGACCGTGTCGAAGGAGCTATCAATTTGTCGTTTCAAATTAAGGAATTCGTTTTTGTAAAGCTTCGAACGAGGCACCGGGCGTTGCACCTCGTCTCAAAATGACGCGTTTTTCCTGGAACGCCTATTGTCCCGTGCCAGCTTGCGAGTCCTGGTCCCGCGAGAATGCTCCCGACGGCGACGTGCCGCGACCGCTCTCAGAACTCTCTGAAGTGATTACGTCTGTGACACTCTTGGATATTGGATAGAGGAAGTGATCCTTGATTCAATTTTGCCTTACGATATATTTTTTAAGACTCCCAAAAGACTATTGAGCTCAATGTGCAATTCAATAACGCGATCTTAATGTGATGGATCCAAATATAATGTGTAAAGTGACATGAATCGCAAATCATTCATCGTCATATTATAACACAACAATTTTTAACTGAAATTCTCAAAAAATAAATTGTTACTAAGTATTTGTACGCCACAAAGCGCAGTATTCCACATGCGCTTGCGTCGCTGATCGATCGAAGCTTTTTGTCGCACTGACGTCTCCATCCATCCCCGGCAAATTGCCGTCACCGGGCAACCCGCGTCGAGGTGTGATCGAGTGCCGACCCTTCAAACCCATAACCATTATTTTGAATATTCCCTACTATCGATCACGGAAACGCTAAAAAAGACTTCATCTTTTTCATCTCGTGACCACACTTGATGCATGGCTTACATACTAGACAAATTGGAAGTCTTAGAACTCATAAAGAATGCTCGCGTTCGACGCCCGCGTCGTACGTCCAAATTTTTCACTGTCTGTAACAGAAATTTACATACCGTTCGTGTTCAGTGGGAAGTTTCCCATGTCGCTTTACGAAATGAAGCTCGCGCTTTGTATAAACAAATTGGCTTTCTTGTCTCTGACTCTGTGGATAGTTGCAGTTATTTATAAAAGATCTATTTATTCAGCTGCAAGCTGACCTGAATACACGTCCAAGATGTCGCGGCTATATGAACCAACTGCGATTGTTTGTTTAAACATCGATTGCCGAAGTTTTTGGAAAAAAATACTGTATGTTGTTGCCAAGTTGACTGATTAAAGTGTAACACATCTGTAAATAGTTGATTTCTAGATTGACATCACAAACTGATGAAATAAAATTTTAAATTATAAATAATTCTTCCATAGGCAAAGTTTTGAACAGCTTAAACAACTTAACAACATTATTGCTCAACTACCCACGTGCGCTTTACAATCGAACAAAGAAAATTAAAGACACGGCTTGACATGACAATTCATTAAAGTTGCATGAGCTGGTTAGACAATGGATTGCCGAGCTTTAGTGGTTCTATGCTGAGCCGCGTTCACGTAATTGAAAATAACGAGTTGCATATTCATGTAACTTTACTTACAGGCTCAGCAATATCTCCCCCGTCGTCGCCTGCGGTGCACGCACGCACTAATTCTATTTCTGCCATCTGCATTGAACCTACTTTCTTTTAATGGTTTTGGGGTTAATCCACTCGACCGACCTTTTATAATTAAAATTCAGATTTCATCTCATCTATTTTGCCACGCATGAGACGTGTTTCATTTCATTCCTGATTGGCTATCTCATTTGCTTTTCTACGCATGGATACGCTTGGTTCGATTCGATATCTCATTTCGGAGGATCTAAAGCTCAAATAAATGTAATTTTAATTAAAATTCATCATGGATCATGTTTTGCCTAAGCCCAACCTGCCTGCGGGTGACATATCACACCCTGCAGATTAAAAACTCAGCTCTTCTCCAGTCGCCCGTGAAATTAAATTTATTTAGGGCCCTCTCCTCATCATCCCGCGTGTCAACGGTATTTACATAAAGAATAGTTTCGAGAAGGACGCGAGCCCATATTTATATAGCGCCGTCGCTGGCTGTTTATTGAAATATTTCATTGTTAATTCTCCAAACGACGTCTCCGTTTAGGGGGACGAGTCCCGAATGGCGTTCACTGAATGCAGCATTAATATATTTATTAAAATAACAATGTGTCTATTCTGGAGTGTTTTTATTATGCCATTCTTGGTGCTTGTACCTGATGAAAATAAAAAGTTATCTGGCGATGCAGCCCGGATGCAGCGGATAAGCCTCAGCCCAGGACAATTTACACGTAGGTGAGCGAGAGACGTGAAACAGATAATGTTGGCATAGGTCGGGAAAAAAACGTCAAGATAGCCCTTCTGATAATGTCAGGACCGATAACGTGCCGGAAACGTGACGAACCCGAGAAACGTGAAACAAACAAGATTATTTGAGGAGAGCACGCAATACAGACGCAAAAAAATCCTAAAAATATCGATAAAGAAACCTTGGCATCAGAGAAAGTATGTAGGTTTAGAAGGCGTTTGAAAGATCGACTCGACGCAAGTTGGTAACCGTGTGAGGAGGTAATGATGTCTAGACGAACGAAACCCTACACGACAATCAAAATATCATGTTACGTTAAGTTTTTGTTGCTTTTCTCACCCACCGCAGACCAAGCCACGTAACCGAAAACTCGGGAAGATCTTTTTACTGATGACGGATGCTGTAGGTAACATAATAGTCGAGTGGAACATTTCGGTTCTGTTACCGAAAGCAGCCAGCTAATTTCATTCTCGTGGCAAAAATAATAATTTGACCTGTCCGTACGTGACTAATCTTAGATCTCAAGAATTTGAGAAACCATAATCAGTTGGATGATCTCATGCTGCGGTTTTCGCTACTGCAAATTGCTTCTTTGCTAACTCGTATACTAACAAGCACTATAAACCAACATTAAACTAATAATCTCGGAGTTTGAATCAAGGAAATGCGCCAGCGTACCTTCTCGTGCAAGCTTCCCGGTCGTGAGACAATGCCATCTCACGCCTTTTCTTCTATAATAATCGAACAATGGTCCCAGTCTTGAAAAGCAAGCGACTTCATGTTGCAACCTTTTTGACTCAATTAAGCTAAATTCACGATATCTTGAACAGAAGGACAACAATCGAGTCACAAGATATTGTAAAACAAAGGGAAAGGGGACAATGAGTCAGACCTTTTGCAAGATGGCCCGTGCCCGCTTGCTTTGTTCTCTTGGGCTCCGGTGGTGCGATCCAAGATACTAGGTAACCATAAAGCAAGCTGTCGTTCGATCCAGTTTCAATGGCAACACGTACAGAACAAGTAGCCCTGCACCTCGTTATCACTGGCCCAGGATTTATGAATTATGAAGGCGATAGGCCTAAGAATTATGGCTTTGGTTGTGGTTATCGGGATTATGGTTTGCACGTACAATATGCAGTTGCCTAAAGGTCTATAATGGCTGTGAGAAAAGGCATTAATATTGATTACTTTGAATCGTATCTTTGGTAATAGAAGCCTTATAAATTAGACAAAATAGAAAGGTGAGCGGACATTCGATTGAAAGAGAGTAGACAAATCTCTGACTCATGAGAAATGAACGTAGGTGCTGCCTTGCTACAAACGGACTTTATTACCTAGTATATCTCCGATTATAGAAGTCAAGCTAGAGTCCGACTAAGGTCAAAGAGCCAAAATTAACTATAATTCGCTACCGTTATCACATCTTAGTAAATCACCAGTAGTTCCTCGAGTAATAAATCAAACTGATTGGCGTGACCGTGCCGTGGAGAAGCACCAATATAAGTTGCATTACCATAAAGAATTTGAAAGTATTCGCGATCGTACGGTTTCTAATCGAATTGGAAATAAAACTCGAGTTAGGCGTGCCTGAGTACAAGTTTAGAGGCGTCGAGTTTATTGGCTTTCCTCCATAGAATCACCATAAATGTCATATGATATAAATTACACGTAGCGCAGGTACCCGCTGCGCTGATCGGCCGTATAGATTATTGGGCTTGTCTGTTTAGAAACTTTACTGATAGGCCCGACCCGAGACATAGTTGCTAGGCGATAATTTTTATGTCGTTTTCGATTGTCGATAAATTATAATTTTACTGTTGGTTTTATGGAAGATAAAAAGTTTGGGAAAAATCTCTTGCGTCTCTGTTTACAGAACTCGAAACTTGACAGTTGTTGGACAGTTTGTTTATCCTATCTGTTCTCTTTTTAAACTTTTTTTCAACTTCTCCGTATAGGCTCCGGGCTTTCGTCCTTGAAAACAGTCCGTATAAATAATCGGGATTTGAATACGTCATCGAAGTCCCGTTTGGTCCTTGCATTGTTTATTGAAATTCTAATTTTTAGCGACGGACTCGTGGTCACACCGTTTTGCTACACCAGTGTGACTACGAGTAATATAAATTCCTCGTGGTTACACTACTCTGAAAAGGATCGAGATTGCAAGATACTGGACGAATAAATTAATAGGTTAGGTTATGTTAGAACATGAAAAACAACGCACGAGCCGAGCGAGCGTAGCGAGCGTGCCGCGGCAGCGGCCGGCGAAGTGCTAGAAAGCTAAGTAGTGTAACCACGAGGAATATAAATTACTCGTAGTCACACTGGTGTAGCAAAACGGTGTGACCACGAGTCCGTCGTCTAATTTTTAAGCAAGAACAAAGGGCAGATGTTTCGTCGTTGACAATGATGGATGGCTCTCAATAGCTTCTGCTGTCCACAATGCGATGGGACAAAAAACGTACTTATTGTAAGGAGCGTCACATAGCAGCTATTATTTATTCCATGGCGTCGGTAAGCCCATTAGTACACCTACCTGCGCCGGCGCAGTCACAGATTAGTGAGTAGATAGTGGGCACAGGGGCTTTAAATCTGTCAGTTTGGCTTACCCTTATGAGATGAAATGACAAGTGGCCGGGTATGAGTTGTGACATCTGTCTAATTAAAGCTTTGGGATTATGTTTCTCGGTGCTCTAATTGGTTCGAAGAATAGGACGTAAATATGTGACTTGTGGTTTACCCTATTACAGGAATCGTAGAATTTTTCTAGGATAGACTACTTCATTACAGGAACTGTACTTATGTTGTTCTGGTATTAAAATGATGGCCTTTAAATTCTGTATAAGGATTATCCTGGAAGTAGGTACATTATAGATACTACTTGGTGTGTAAGTATGAGCCAGTTACTTGACATATCAAATGTCATGCAAAACTACCCAGCCTTGATGAAATTGTATCTTGGTCAAACAGATCTAGTTCCAATTTTTAGAAAAAAAATACCAACATACAGCATACAAGCATGCCCTGATAAGTAATGTAATGATACTGGTAATACCTACATTATACATTATAGTAAATTTTTACTAAACTACTCAGTAAACTAGAAAGGCTACAGATCAGCTAAATTAATATTTTAAAACCCTTTGTTTAGAATTTAAGTGGTTAATTGTATGTACATATTTTCAATTACGTATTTCATATTTTTCTTGTTACCAAATGTGATTGAAATGTGAAAAAAAAATCAGACTTCCTCAAATGTGAGTGATACTGTGTTATTAAAACAAAATTTTTCAAATCAGCAAAGTATATAGTTTCATAGTATTCTTTCATTTTAAGAGGGTGCTTTATCTTTTGACAAAGATCTGCATACATTTCTTGGAACGAATTAACCCAGCTCCATAGGGGTGTATTCATGACTTTACTGTCACCAAAGGATTTTATTAAAAATGTCTTGTAAAGTAACAAACCCTGATCAGCCAGAATTTATTGGAAATATTGTAGTAAGTCATAGTTTTATTGGTATAAATACTGTTAAACCACTCATTATATTAATCAAAGTAGACCAAATAATCTGTTGCTTTTAATTTGAATTTTGTATTTTTTGTATGTCAGGTATTTATTGTTTATGAAACGGTATACTGAATCTACATTATGTTATATTTCATATTTGAATACCTACATATACATATACAAATTCATTTAATGTATAAATATGTAGAAAATTTTGTTTTTTAGGTTTTATGTTTGTGTCACATAAATTTAAATGTGGTATAAAAGTGAAAAGTAGGCATGAGGGAAGAAAAATATGCTGATGCACATTTTTTTTGTTTGTATTAAAGCCTGTACCTTAACTAGTATAGTTATAGGTAGTTCAAAAGTCATTATAGGACAGTCACTGGAACTATGTGTAGTGACATGAGTAAAGCAGCGAGTAGAAACTGTAGAATAGAAAATCAAGCTCGGTAACATTTTATTTAGAAAAGTAAGTAAATTTACCTTTTTCTGGTAACATACAAACATTATCTTAAATGCAATGTTTGTTTATTAGTCTACTTAGAATACTTAGTTGCATTCAAACAGTTTTGTAGCCATAGTTGAAGTTCTAAGCTCACAGCTCAGCGAGTCAACATTATAAGGGCTCTCTTTTATCACTCTGTATCTACCTCAAAACTTATTTTACTGATTTGGTAATTCAATGTTTAAGTATCCCAATAACAACAAATAATAATTTATGTATGTACTTAAATTAATAGGCACAAAGTTCTAAAACTTTAAGTAAAAGTTTAGGTAGGTAGTTAATAGGCCCAATATTTCCTGTTTCTAAGAGCAAACTTCTTCACTAACCTAAAATAAGAAGTTATCATTTGCTTACAACAATCAAGATAGTGACACCTGTTATCTCTTATCAACACATCAGTGCAATGTTTACCGGCAATTAATAACAACTTACCGCCTATGATTTTGAAGAAGAAAGATTATAAAAACTTACCCAGTAGTCTCCAAACTTCTGCACTGCTCAGGTACACATTCAGGTGAGCCAAGCATGCTGGCAACAAGAGGACGAACGCTAACCACCTCATAGTTCTAGTCTCTTCTTCACTATACCCTCGGATAATTGTCCCCAGCTATGCTCAGCAGGCAAAGTTCACTAACATCACACATTTGTTTCACATTTTCATCCACCGTCAGACAAATTCAACGGTGCTGAGTCCTCGACGATACAAGATTACAGTCGCATAAAACTTACAAATCCAAAACGAATTTCTTGAAATTATCACGATCTACAACACGTATACGCAAAAACATTTCATTTTATTCACAACTGGAAGTTAAAGGTCTAAAATGTTAACGAAAACTGTTTATTATTGTAAACGTTAATTTGAGTATCAAAGCGACACAACCACCCCGTAAAGCGATCCCTGTCAAACTGGTTATTTTCGTTTCGTTTAAAATTTTTACTCTGCGTCTGTGTTGGTGAATATTGTGATTCGTTCGGTTCGTTCTTTTCGTTCTTACTTTAGATGTCATGATCTATCAGTTCATTCAATATTGCCAGATGTAAGCAAATAAATTTGACTTTTTTTAACACATAAAAGAACATTACTTAATTAGTAAAAAAAATAGCAAGATGATGCGTTTATGAGTTACCTATACTCAGCACCCGGATGTAGAATAATTGATGATGAATTAATGATGAACAAAGTTTTAGCTCCGATAATGATAATATTTTAGATGGCGTGGATTCGTTTGAAATAGATCTGTCATATTTTATTTGTATTTATAATATAATTGACATTGAAATAAAAATAGTACAGTCATGTATAAAACATGTGCTGCCTGTAGATCAATTAATTCCACTAAAATCTATTAACTAATTGAATTATATCTAAATAACTACCTGATTTCCAAATAATATTAAGATCAGAGTCACGACGTGTCGGCTGAAGCACGCGCTTTTATTGTAATTTTATGATGAACTAGTCTAACGGCACATTAAATTCATGTTAGTAAAAGACAACGATAGTAAAATTTTAACTGTATTTACTTCCGAACTACGGCAGTTTTTCCACAAAAGTTTGTGAAAGTCTTTCTAATTATTACGGAGACATTTTTTACTGTAAGACTGGGGAATTGATTAAGTGTCCGTACTTAATCGATTTGACATAACAACGTTATTGCTTACTACGAACTTTTTTTCATGAAAACTCCTCATTGGCAGACTAATCTAGTTGGCAACACTAAATTGCTTTAGTGAATCTGTTTCTGCGATTCGCTTCTTCAGCTGACAAAATACACTTCAAATAGTTCTACAGTAAATTCACAGATGGCGCATTTTATTTTCACTGAAAGGCCAAAGCGGTTGAAATAAATGTTACTTAATTTTTTTTGAACAATAAAAGCAACAATATGTAAAATTATTAGGTACGTGGTAAATACACAAAGTTCTCCCTATGACTAAATAAATTTATATTTTCTACAAGAAAATATAAGAACACATACTACCTATTACTTGCATGTGGTTCGTTAATTTAATTTGTTGATTAGCATTTTTTTTAATAACATTTTGTCAGTTATGTTTTATCTGGTCACCGTGATAAGTACCTATGTCTGCAATAACACTTGGTTTTAGCTTGACACGATAAGATTACAAGGGACGACAAAATATGCCAACAATATTTACCTACCTACTAACATAGGCAAATTAGATGAAAGCGGTAAAATTTAATCAATTTAGTATGTAGTGGACTCTTGCAAAATCGTTACGACCTCATGCCGCCTCATTGGACTCTGAGACCTCTCTTCGACCTCGTCAACGACTTACATACTGGACTTATTATTTATTACTTTTGTAAACTAAGAATTGATTGAAAGAAGCTTAGGAATTAAAAATGCGAGAAAGGATTTTTCAAAATAGACTTTAATACAAAATTACATTTTCTTAAATTTGATCAATTTAATAAATACGTCTCATCCCTTGGTAATAAAATTGATTTTAAACACAGATTATCAAATCAGATTGTTAAAAACATAAATAACTACACTTATGAAAAAAATATAAAAGAATATAAAACTTTAGATTAAACAATAATAATGGCCATGTGATCGACGATAAAAGTTACATCTAACATAAAGGTTACGCGGTACATAAAAGCATACGAAAATAGAATAAACGACACGGAGGCACGAATATGGCACAAGGAACTTTAGGACGCGCGAGCGCTCATTTCTCTTTGGGCTTCTTTTCCTTCTTGCGGGGAGGCGGTACGGGCGCATCGGCGCCGGTCGCAGCGGCGTCCTTATCTTTCTTCACCACCTTTTTGACCAGCTTCTTCTTCGGTGGGTCCGCTGCAGGTATTTCTGCAGCGGCCGCGGCGACGGACGACTCTATCCGCGCAGCGACCGTCTCTTTAGGCTTGACTCCGATCTGTGCTAAAGACACGGCGCCCACGGGTGGCGTCGGCACCTCGGGCTGCTGCACTGTGAGGCCTTTCTTTAAGGGTGCTGAAGCGGGCAAGGGAGGTGACGCGGGCAACGCGACTGGCGTGAGCTCGCCGGCGATGATGGCGGTGGCCAGCGACGCTGCATCTTCTGCTTCACTATCGGGCGTGGGCAACGCGTCTGCAGTCGCCGGCGGCGCCAGACTCAGCTTGGCGACCGGCTTGCGCCCCTCCGCTACAAAACACACCGCCCTTATTCTCTCGTTCGGTTATGCGCGGCGGTTAGTATTGCGGTCACATTATAGAGCAAGCTCGGTTAGGGCCTGGAACAAAGTCGAGGGAAACGAAGCTGTACACGGTTATAGAAACGGTGCAGGCGATAGTTAGATTGTCAGTCTAGCAGAACCGAAGCGTTCATTACAAGGAGAATTATTGTGTAACTCGGTTTATAAAAGTTTAGGTCGATAGGGTTGATATTAAACTAGATACCATGATTTTAAACTTTAAATTATTTTTCTAGAAAGTTTATATGGATTTCGTTCGAGATCTAGTGCTTGCGTGTGCAGTGACTACTATGTGAATGTAAGCTTGAATAATGTTCCTTGCAATGTGTGAAACGAACATGTAAAGCAAACAAAACATACAATGCTGAATATTGCTGCAGTTTTCTCGGATGAAACTGAAACAATCTCAGAAGAAAGGCAGGTACGACCAAAAATGACGCAGCAGCATTCAGCGAGTCATTTCGGGACATGTAGCGTGGTGTCACTCATTTTGCTAATCATCTTGGCATTAAAGACTATTTGAGGGGAAATCGCAATTATAGCCAATAATAGCTCCACGAGTGTTCGACCGACGGTCCTACTCACTGCATCCACTTGGACGCAACCCAACTACCACGAAATACCTACTCCACTATTTTAGAAAACGATAAAATTACACTGAATTCCATTAACTTTGTTTTGAGAAACACGTGACAGTTTGCATTGACTGCGCGGACAAACACAGACATCTCAAAAGAAATAGACGGAATCCGCCACCACATTGAGTTCCCCCCATATTTACCCGAAAGTAACGAAGTTGCGTTGGGCCCAAGTGAGGTAGGTTTACCTGTTCTATCAAAGCCGCGTCTCTTGCGCTGCCTCCTCGGTAGCTGGGTGAAATAACAACGAGTTTTGAAACGTATGCTTAATAAAGATAAAACCAAACATCACAAACGGCACAAAAGAAAACATCGAGTTCTACGACCGATCGTAACTTCACGGGTCGACGTAAAACGGATGCGGCTGTATAACGTATTAGTGTAACAAAACTGCAAAAATGAAACTGGTGAGAACTGAGTGCAAAGCTGTTAGGTTTTCGATGCTGCGGGATACTCACATTTGGCAGCGGGCACTGCGGGTGCTTCTTCCTTAGACGGGGTGTTGGCCAGCGGAGGGCTATCGGTGGTCGGAGCCTCCGCCTTAGCCGGGGCTTCCTTAGAAGGAGTGACGGGTGTGTCCAGTGCCTTAGGCGCTTCAACTGCAGCATCTTTTGGCACTGGGGCTACTTCAGTCTTTTGTTTTGGCTCCGCTTCGGGTGCAGACTTAGACGCCGCTACAGTGAGCGGAACCTCAGTAGGATCGGCTACAGGGACAGGTGCCGGGGTCTCAGCCGCAGGGGCTACTACTGAGACTGGAATAGGCTCGGTAGGAGCAACTTCTACAGCAGCCGGTACCGGGGCCTCAGTCGCCGGTACTTCTGCAGAGACTGGTGCGGGAGCCTCAGTAGCTGGGATTTCTACAGGGACAGCCGCGGGGACTTCAACGGTCACCGGGACTTCAGCGGAGGCTTTAGGGGCTTCGGGGGCGGGAGTAACCGGAGCCGCTTCGATAAGAGCCACATTAGGGGAGGCCTCTTCTACCACCGGAGTAGCAGGAGTAACGGTCGGCGAGGCTGGTATGGAAGACTCCGCGGGTACGGCTTCTTTGACGACCTCGACGGGCTCGACCACAGGCTCTTTCACTACCTCGGCTTCCTGAACTTTGACTTCTTCAGGTGCCGGCGGACTGAGCTCTTTAGGCGGTGATGGTTGCTTGGGCGGAGAAGCGCGAGGCTCGCTCAAGGTTTGCGAGATCTTGGCCCAGATTTTATCAAAAGAGTCTGCGCCCATATAATCGATGTTGCCAGCCTCCCATCCTTGACGGCGGGTAAGATCATCCAGGGCTTCATACGATGTTGCGCCGGGAACCACTCGCGCCAAGTTGCCAGCGACACCGCTCTGTAACACACACCAAGATAGGTTTATTTTCTTTTTCTAATCTTATTTTAGTGTTTGCTGCTGATACACATTGTATATGAAGTACTTACATTAAAGTTGTTTGTTATGATAGTAGTGCAGAAGTAGGATAGTAGGTACATATTTTGGATCATTTACAGTGTAGTTGAATATAAGGTAGGTGCGTGCAGGCACATTTTCAGGGCTTTGTAATTCAATTAGACATGCAAGCGAAGCTATTCTAAATATTGTAAGTTTACATTCGGCTGACAATCATTTCAGGCATTGGAGCGAATAAAGACAAAATTTACCTTTGAAAACTGCTTCGGTAACTCAAAACAGAGACTTACTTGGTTTTCGTCGTCACTTGGTTCGGTTTCCTCGGCCGTCTGGTAATCTTGGGGCGTTGGAGAATCGGGTGGAGACAGCGTGGGGGAAGGAGTGGGGGGTATCTCATGCGAGCAGATTTTACGTCCACGAGCATCGATCGTTGGCCTGTGCCGCAAATAGAATCCATCGTACGGATGCCTAGGTATTATTTCCTCATAGTCGCTCTCAGTTTCAGAAATATCTCCATTCATCAAACCGTTCGTCTCGTTAGCGACTATGTCTATCCGCAGTCTGCGTGGGCGACGATTGCGTTTCTTTTCCGGTGCCACGTGGACGTGACGAACCTCCACCTCGTGTGCATGTGTGTGGGTGTCTGAATGCTTATAATATACATGTTGCTGCTGTACCTGATGAGTGTGGTCGTGGTGGTCGTGGTGCTTGTTTGATTCATCATCGCGATGGAACTGCAGCTCAGGATGATTATGATTACTATCGTGTGAATGATGTTCTTTAGCGTGATGATCATTGTGTGAATGACTAGATTGTTGATGGTAATGATATTGCTGATGATGATGATCTTCTTGGTGTTGTTGATTTTGCTGAGAATAATCTTGGGCTTGGCTTTGCCAGTGTTCTTGGTAATTGTTAGATTGATCGTGGTAACTATGTGAGCTTTGTTGGCCGGGATTGTAATCATGTTGTGGAGCATTGGACCAGTGTTGTTCTGTGTGTTGGTAGCTTTGGCCGTAGTCTTGTTGTGGTGGCTCGGTGTGGTGTTGGTAATTATCGTGATGACTGTAGTGTTCGTGGTGGTGAGTACTTTGCGGAGGCCAATTCTGTTCTTGATGGTGGTATTGTTCGTGAACATTTTGTGGTTCCGCATGTTGCTCGTGCTGATAATCCCAAGCATATTGCCTTATTTCCTCTAGATTCTCTTCTGAGACATGTGAGTGTTGAACACTTTGTTCTTCAGAAATAGGTGGGATGTTCCCTCTGTATATTTCCCAAGGATCATGTACATCTGTCATGTCTATGTTCTTTTGGGGTAGCTCTTCAACAATACGATCATCGGGTCGATGCCAAGAGAATTCAGATTCTGGATCCAATACTGGTTGATAGTGGAGATTTTGGCTGACGTCGTGGGGAGGTTCTACCGGTGGCGGCTCCACTTCATCCTTCACCTCAACCTATCGTTGAAGTGAAACAACTCAATGGAAATGCATGCAAACAAATACTTGAACTAAGCTGCACGCACCAGCGATATCTACAACACAGTGCAACGAGCTTTGTCCAAGCTAATATTAGTATTCATACGATAACATTATAAACATACAAAAGTTTACTATAAAAGTTAAAGCAAATACTATATTAGAATGATCTATATTTTAGGTGATATAATGATTATTTACAATATTTTATTTACAATAATTAATGTATGTTTATGAAGCTATTGCGGTGAGGTTTCACCAAAATACCAACACCATCTAATTACTCCCAAATTAAAAATTAACCAAACCTTGATTTGAAGCGACTGTCAGCCGAATGAATAAGTTAGAGAATGTTAGTATTTTGGAGAAACACAGTATAAACGAGCATCAAAATGCTTCAAGACAGGTGCAGATAACAGCGCTAGATACAGTGCACAAGCTTCATAGTGCAAGCGTAACTGATTTTTATTCACACACAATATTAAAACAACTCAAATATTTAAAATTGTACATTTGAAATCTTTTAACAATGCAGCATAAAATCAAAATAAAAGTGGAAGGCTAAATAAACGTTGATATAATTATTAATTATAGACTTCAAATATTTCTCACCTCTGAAACTTTAGGTTCCCATTTCGGATGCTTGGAAAACATGTTGTAGTGTTCAGTTCAAAAGCTGATATAGGAATGGATCGATTTACTGTATGCTAGAATGTAAAATGAATACTCTGCGGTCGAGACGAAACCGCAACAGGAGGGTAAGATACCAACCATCCATGTATCAAGTGACTAACCTAAATATAGATCATGTTGAATCTTTTATGTGGCGTCTTGTGGTTTTGTACTATTTATGTGCAATAA
Organism: Alcis repandata; assembly: GCA_949125135.1. Classification (NCBI taxonomy): domain Eukaryota; kingdom Metazoa; phylum Arthropoda; class Insecta; order Lepidoptera; family Geometridae; genus Alcis; species Alcis repandata. Next base: position 5,148,204 of record OX421223.1, read on the forward strand.
CCACACCTATATTCTTACCTACAAACGTAACCTAATATGAAATTATTTATATCCACTTTCAATCACTGGGTCGTTATATTATAGTTTGCTGCAAGAATAGTGATATCATCAATGTATGCAATTCATCTAAATCTCAAGTTGGGAAATTAAATTGTTCTAATTGGCTGTAGGTATATGTAGCGTTGTAAACTCACCATTGAAGTATCGAGCTGTACATGGACTTGGCCGACGAAGATGTCCCACCACTGCTGAAGCAATCCGCGAATGTGATTTGGCGCATCGACCGTACGAGATTCGAAGTTGAAATGTTGCAACCATGGCTTGGCTGCACCGATGAAGTGAATGATCTTCAAATCCTGGCCAAAGCTAGAAATGGAAATAGATTTTTCATTATCGGCCGTCATTTTGAAGGGACGACGGAAATCGATACCCAGCGTGAATATCAAATTTCGAACCTTTGCCGTCTAACTCTGAATACTTCAACTCGGAATCAACCAGAAACCTGAATTTTCTATTTTTACAAAACGCAAAGTTGGCAAGTCGCCTCAATCTAATAGCAAGCAGTAATTTCTAGCCATACTGGCTCCATTTAAGAAATTGATTGAATTACGATCTGCTCCGATAAGGTGGAATGTGTAATAGATGACGTCATTAGCATCTTTGCTGACGAAAATGACGGTGTGACTTGTTCGTTTGTGGATTTATATTTAAAAACACTGCTCTTCTTTAGGGCAGTCGTTTAGGTAAGTAAAGTAGTAAAAACTCGTCGATTAATCTCTTGAGATATTTAACCTCGAGAAGACTTTCGAAGTGCAATACTATTTCCATCATTGGGAGCATGGTTTTCCAAGTCAAATGTATTTTGCACGCATTGATAATTTCAGAACTTTGAAATCATCAATTCAGGTAAGAAACTTACTGTTTCAAAGCGGGTAGGTAGGAGTAGAAGGCAGCTGACGTAACGTTGTACAGGAATGGCAGGTGCTTGTTGATATCTCCACGTGCCCAATCGGAAAAGAAGGAATTCAATAGACCCTGGTCACCACCTGTAAAAGGAAAGTTATATTTTTCTACATAAAAATGACTGGTACCTACCAATCTAGTTCATTAGTTAGTGATTGTACGTTTGTTTTTAATTTCATTTTCATTACAATAAGCAAAATCGTTTCGTCCACCGCAACTTTTTTTTCTACGCTTTCCAAGTTAGCAATAAAACTACTGAAAGCAAAAACCTAACAAAAAGTAGACTACTCAAATACTATTTCACCATTTAATCCTGATTCCTGACTCACCGTCAAAGCTGCCTCGCTCCTGTGCGAAGGCGATCAGCCTGCTGAACGTCTCAGCTGAGGGTGCGAACACAAAAACACCGGAGTTGAAGCAGTCGGGCCAGCCGACGTCTGGAGCGGCAGAGAGTTCCTCGCGCTCGAACAGCTCGTCGCTGTTTTGAACCACCTTTAGAAGACAGAAATGGGTCATGAAAAGAAAACGTATAAATTGAAGCTCGTTTTTCATTTGTTTCGAGTTACATGTGTTCTATTATTAAAATGTGGGATTCAGCCACAGACAGATACATTAGATGTATGTGGAGTATGGGTCCAGCAGAAAGTTCAATGGCTGATATTGAATTCACGTCGGCAGTCGTTTCATAGGGGTCAAGCGATGCTTGTCATTAAAAATTCCGCTGTAGTAGACACGACATAGAACTCACATTTCGGCTTCTGAGCCTAATGTGGTAGCAGCAATGTACTCAGAAAATTAACCGATTGTTTTCATCATTGCCTACTCATATTTTTCCTTGTTACATCTAGCTAATTTAAGATCATTCAATCGTGATTGTTAAAAACTGTTACTACCTAGTAGAACTATAATTCTCTTTCAGTTCCTCTTGGTTACTGGATAATATGGAACCGCATTTATTTATAAAACATGATAGTACGAGCGTAAATTGATAACATACCTAAATTGTACTTAATTATGTAATGAAACACTAGCTTTAAGAGTTAGACGATCATTGACAAGATTATTATAATAAACTAGCTTCCGCCCACGGCTTCGCCCGCGTGGACTATACCTCGCGAACCAATAATTAATTTAACCCTCCTTTTTTGAGAGCATGTAAAAAGCGTCATAAAATTGAAGCATCCCGCTTCAATTTTATGACGGAAAAAAAACTCCCGGATGAAATAAATCAGCCCCCTCGAATCATTTAGAAAAATGGCGGCCATTTTGAATCATTTGGATTTTCGCCACCACCATCAAGTAGCCCTTGCTAACTCCTATGACATTTAATCAAAAACACCCACCCATCTTCAACCGTTTCGGAGATATAGGCCCTCAAAGTTTGTATGGCGGCCATTTTTTTAATGTTAATTTTAGGCTCCAGAAAGGTCAGTCTCTCTCTCAGTCTTTAGTCTCAGCGCTTTGGTAAAAATGTTTTTAGTTTTCGACATAATTAGCAGTTCCACCTCGAGGATGTGACTTTCCGAAGGTTTTAGATTTTTTCAGGATATTGTTTACCCGCCTTAAGTTTAGTACATCTGTAAAGTTTCATTGAGTTAGCATCAAAACAAATTCTTTCTCCGTACTATCTTTACCACGGCATTTCACCCCCACAGGGGTTGATATTCCAAAAATGGTGAAATTGATGTTCGTTATTCTTTTAAGCTTCGTATTATTGTAAAGTTTCAAAACCGAGGCGTCAAAAAACAATGCTTCTCCATACTAACTTTAACACCCTATTTCACCCCTAAGAGGTTGAATTTCAAAAAAATCTTTCTTGGTTCACGTTTACTCATCAAGACAAACACACCCTCCATATTTCAAATTTCTTCGACCAGCGGTTTAGGCTGTGCGTTGTCTGTCAGTGAGTCATTACAATTCTCTCTCTGTACTATATTTAATACGCCCCTTTAGGGGTTGATTTTTAAAAAATGTTGAAATAGGTGTCAATTATTTTTTTAACTTTAGTATATTCGCAAAGTTTGATAATCGTAGCATAAAGAAAAAAAAATTTTTCATACAAACTTAAACACCCCTTTTCACCCTCTTAAGGGTTGAATTGGGCAAATTCCTTTCTTAGTGTGCGTCCGCTTTTTGATATAAAACTTTTGTCCAAATTTCACGTTTGTAGCTTAAGCGGTTTAGGCTGTGCGTTGATCTGTCAGTCAGTCACGACCTTCACTTTTATATATATTGATGATTGATTATTTTTTTTAGCTTAGTATATCTGCAAAGTTTCGTAGCCACAGTATCAAAAAAAAAATCTCCATACAAACTTCAATACTCCGTTTCACCCCTTTAGGGGTTGATTTTCAAAAAACAAAAAAATAAGTGTCAATTATTTTCTTAAGCTTAGTATATTTGCAAAGTTTCATAACCACAGCATTAAAAAAAAATCTTCATACAAACTTTATTGCTCCGTTTCACCCTTTTAGGGGTTGATTTTTAAAAAATGTTGAAATAGGTGTCAATTATTTTTTTAACTTTAGTATATTCGCAAAGTTTGATAATCGTAGCATAAAGAAAAAAAAATTTTTCATACAAACTTAAACACCCCTTTTCACCCTCTTAAGGGTTGAATTGGGCAAATTCCTTTCTTAGTGTGCGTCCGCTTTTTGATATAAAACTTTTGTCCAAATTTCACGTTTGTAGCTTAAGCGGTTTAGGCTGTGCGTTGATCTGTTAATGTTGATGCGTTGATTCAACACTCTGTTTAACCCTTTCAGGGGTGGATTTTCAAAAAATAATGAAACAGGTATCTAATATTTTTTTTAGCTTATTACAATAGCAAAGTTAAATAATCGAAGTATTAGGAAAAAAATAATTTTATACAAACTTCAACACTCCGTTTAACCTCTTTAGGGGTTGATTTTCAGAAAACAAAAAAATAAGTGTCAATTATTTTTTTTAGCTTAGTATATCTGCAAAGTTTCGTAGCCACAGTATCAAAAAAAAAATCTCCATACAAACTTCAATACTCCGTTTCACCCCTTTAGGGGTTGATTTTCAAAAAACAAAAAAATAAGTGTCAATTATTTTCTTAAGCTTAGTATATTTGCAAAGTTTCATAACCACAGCATTAAAAAAAAAATCTTCATACAAACTTTATTGCTCCGTTTCACCCCTTTAGGGGTTGATTTTTAAAAAATGTTGAAATAGGTGTCAATTATTTTTTTAACTTTAGTATATTCGCAAAGTTTGATAATCGTAGCATAAAGAAAAAAAAATTTTTCATACAAACTTAAACACCCCTTTTCACCCTCTTAAGGGTTGAATTGGGCAAATTCCTTTCTTAGTGTGCGTCCGCTTTTTGATATAAAACTTTTGTCCAAATTTCACGTTTGTAGCTTAAGCGGTTTAGGCTGTGCGTTGATCTGTCAGTCAGTCACGACCTTCACTTTTATATATATAGATAGAAACAGCTAGCATGTGATAAATTATGAATAATGTATCGTTAACATAATCGATACGCTATTCGGGGTCAGAAATCGTAACTTCGTTTCAGTATCTACGCAACGCTACTAGAAAAGATAAATCTAAAATCATTACTATTCGTGCATAGCGTGATGTTTTACACGTGAGCACATTACTCGAACTCAAATATTTATCGAGTTCTCTTATCGCCGCGGATAAAACTACAGTTGACTCAATAACCCGCGATAAAAATGCGAATATAAGTCAATGGATCCTCGCGAGACACTATCTTGTTGTCAAATAATGAGTTTTAAATGGTATTTTATCAAATCTATTACATAACTGTACCTAGTAATTTTTATTGACGTACAGATATATGAAGGGAAGATCCATGTATCGTAAGTTATGGCGGAGAAGTAAAATTTAACAATAAAAGAAGGCGTAGGTAGGGTAGTAGGGATGCTATTCACCTAGATTATTCAAGATATTTCCAGACGTTCGACCTTTCATTCTGTTCAGACACTTCAGACTTGGTCCGGTGAACAACCGGCTTTTTGTCGTAACTTTTCAAAATTCTAAATGGTAATCCTAGGCGTAGATAACTATTGACATGGAAATAGAAATGACACACGTAATAAAACAAGTAAGAAACATCTACCAATGAATGAAAAGGGAAAGTTACCAATAAAAACGTCACATAATTTCTATTCACCTTCGTCCCATATGCCTTCAAAAGAAAATTACAGAATGAAAGTGAATCTGGATCTGGGCCAAAAGTCGGGAAGAAAATATTTGGGCCACGGTTATAATATCGTCATCTCGTGTTACTCCGGCGTCCACGTCCGGTAACATTGACTTTCTTATCGTGTAAACAATTACATGTCGAAATAGATTTGATGCGTTTCATAGTCGTTAATCGAACATCAGATCGGAAGTAAGCAAGTCAAGCATAGACAGACAGTCTCGTCATGTCTATTCTAGGAAGGCAGAATCGAGAAAATATTTGATCAGAGAGATCGGAGACGTTGTTGGGTGACAAGGAACTGCTATATTGGCTAGACAATTTAGCAATTGACAGAACGCTTTTGCGAGTACTTCAATTTATCAAACTATTTACCCGTTCGAGTGCGTGAGTTGCCAAGTTAAAGAAGCTTTCATTAAATTTAATTAAATAGATAATACCTTCAGCCGGGGCGTAATCTCCATTTATTTTGATATTAGGTACTCGCAAACTGTTTACCTTGAGAAAATTGTTTCGATGATTGGAATTGGAAGCATACAAAAATAAAGTGTATGGTTAACTAATAATACCTAATAGTTTCTTACAGATTGGCTTACTTGTAACAGTTGAATCTATCATGAATTAAGAAATATACGTTAGTAAATCATAGGATTATTATCCTATTGCTGTCATTCACAGCTGACTCGATCATTTATGTCTGGCACAAAATACACTGTTTCACCGAAGGTACCTACTGTGCTCCGGATGAAAGGGCAATGTTTCATTTCCATTGGAATTACAGAGAATGATAAAATTTATTAATATTTTACAATTGTGAACATTGTATGTATTATATTCGTCATCAACAGCAGGAGCTAACTGGACCATAAGGAGTAAAGATCTTTCAAGAAAAAAGTGTAGGCGTAAAGCACCTTCGAAATAATTTGCATACTCAATAGCATTTCTATTATTGAAGGGTGCACAGTTTTACGCTATTTTACAGACTCCCAGAATCCGAAATTAAAGACTGCACAAATCTAACGGCACCTCGCATTTTAAAGTCTATCTAGCTGGGCTTCAGAAAGCATTTTTTTTATACGGAAACAGACACACCTACTTACTTACATTCACCGTAAAACTCTCTCTAGAGCAGTCGGGTGCACAAACAACTGCATCTAAGAAGCTCTTACCAAAGTATCAGCATCAAGGAAGACGCATTTCTCATACTGGGTGAGGTTCCAACAGTGGATCTTTGTAAATGTGATGCCCAGTTCAGGCCGCTGCAGCAGCGCTAAGTGGGCAGCATCTCGCGAGTCCAGCACATCTACTGTTATCACTTCAGCAAACACCGCGCGAAGGCGTTCTCTGAAAACAACATGCTCTTGCTTCATGCGTGTATTTCCGGACGAATCTTGGCATAGCGTTCTCACTATACTTAGTTTCCCTCATTTTATTACTACGACTGTTGTTTACACACGTCAAGTCCTCAAGGAGTGACGGCACATAAATTAGGATTTCACGACGATCTTAATAGTTTAATACCAAAATGGATATCTAGTTCTTTAGTTCTTTGGCCAAATCAAGGATCATTGTTTATAATGCTCGTACACAGCACGAAAAATAACATTTATATCAATCCTCGGGAGTGATGATTTTAAATAAGTAAAAGTAAGTAAAAGATTTAAAGAAGTATTGTAATTATAAAGATTTCCCCGATTGCATCTTTCTTCCTGAGCTGCAGCAGTCAATTGAAGCAATACCATTTTAGTTACCTCATGGCCTCAGTGACGGAAGGTGTGATGAGCACCACGGCCGGGTAGGCCGAGCTGACGCGACGCAAGGAATGCGCCAACACCAGGGCACCCAAGCCATATGAGTCGTTTGTGGCTAACGTTACCCATGCTCGATCTGAGGATGAGAATATCATACATTTTATAAGACCAACGAGGTTTACACATCGTTGACCGACTAATATATATTTTGCGGAGGAAGTAGAAAATGTGCCAAGAAAAAAAATTAAGTTCCGCTAGATTTCACGTCACGAGTGCTCTTATAATATTTGACGAGTCAAGATCTCCTGTAGATGTTTGTAAGGAGGTGAAAGTTTCACATACTATTCCACTCTTCGAGTGTATAAAATATTAAACTCGGAAGAGTGGTACCTATAGAATGTTTGCGGTTGAAAAACCACTAAACTCGTACCTATTGCTATTCTTTGCCGATGTACATATTTACCTACATTACAATTTAGGTATTTAAATAATGCAAACAAAATTTACAATGGCTCTATTTGCATGGATAAATTTTAATTACAAAACGAAGACATGCCATTGCCATTCGTAAAGATGAATTTAAATCATGTTTAATTAGGTTTGTGTATGTGCGAATCAAATCACTTCACAGCTGCACGTGGTGCCAAAGACGTAATATCCAAAATAACTGGAAATCGCGGCTATGGGAAATTACGTAGATCGATATTTTGGTACTTGCAATGTTCCGTTGGTGATGTCGTCATAAAAAGTTGTTATTAAATGCGCAGTTTGTTTCAAGAAATACGATGTTGAATATGATTTTATTGGCACGTGTTAAAAGAGCTGGCGCCCGCGCAGTTTTTCCTATACCTTGCCTTTGCGCACTATTTCTTCCCATGCCGATACAAAGAATGGCACGTGTCTATTAAATACTCATTGGAGACAATATAGCAGTGCAATATTTTTATCACCTGTCGAACAAAATATCAGCTCCTTTCAATAAAATATTGTTACCAAAAAGCATCCTTAAATCCGCACTCTTCTTTTTCTTTCTTATATAGACAGCTATGAATAATTGTATCTATTCTGTGGCTTTGTAAAACAAAAAAAAACTATGTTGTATGCAAAGCTCCAGGCATCCTAAGGCGTGGGCCACATACCGCCATGTAATAGACAAAGTGCCGCACGTTCTGTTCCAAAATAGCGCGACACAAATAAAATTCAAAATAAAACTACTGAATAGCGTCAGATATTCGGTGGCAAGACTGGCTAGCCAGTCGACGCCTGTGTATTCCACGATTAAACTTGTAATCAGTCTGTCTAAACGACATTTCTCAGGGCTAGACTTTCCAGGGCTAAACAGGTTCGTGAAATATTGCAAAATGCTTTGTGTCAATGATATTTTAGTTCTTAGAATACCTAAGTTTCTACGTCTTTAGTGGGATGTATCGAATGAGAATTCGTATCCTACTGTTAGAAGCTGAAAGAAATTAGAGTTTTTAGTGAAATCTGTGTTATTGTAATTACAAATTTTTAATTGATAAAAAATGTTAAATAAATAAATGAGTGATACGCCTACGTGCTATCCACCCACCAACAACACTTTTATTAGAAAAACAGAAGTTTAAAACATTCGCTTCCACCAAATCTAATCTAAAACTGTCTCAGGAAATGCCGTCAATCACTGAGGTCATATCTGTTAGGTGGCCGAATCGGCGACCACTAGATGTTTGTTTATTATACAAACAACATGCACATCATAAAATATTTTAAAGTCTGACAAACCAATATCGTTGCAGACACCTATTACTCTGATTTATGTACCCGTATGCTTCAAGCGGTGCTCGTATTTAGATAGAGGAAATATTTGTAGTGCCAAAAGGCACCCCAACAACCAACAAGGCACTTGAGAGGCGAGATGCAGGATCAGACGCGATGCGGGAGCAATGTCCCTGTGGTTTCTATTTAGGTGCGGCCGGTCCGGCGGGATGGAACCACGCGGGCAGTCGACCGTTTAGCGGAATAAAGGAATGCAACGGTGACGTGTTCATCTTTTAACATTTAATTAACTATATTGAAGAAACCCACCAATGCATCAGTCACTAAACTCACTAACCAGTGAAGCAAGAAAACAGTACACTTTCTAAGAGTATCTACTTGTACACGCTGAGACAACATCTCTGCGTCAATATTTAATTTTCTATGATAAGTTGAGTGAAGTGAACCAGCAGACGACTATCGAGAGAAAGCAAACAGACAAGTTTCAAATTATTCAATCAAGCTAACTCAACTCAATGGTCACAAATCGTAATACAGGGTTAACGTAAAAGTACTACACATAAACAAGTTTAAAATACGAAAGTCTTCCCTCGAGCAGCAACAGGAGAACGGACCAACGTGCAGGGGTAGGTATAGTTTAAAACTTTAAAGACTGCAAATTATCCAGGCATTATCCAGAAAAAATGTATGGTTCCTGAGAAATTATCGACTAAGATAAAACCGCGGGTACTTAGCAGCTAGAATTTGATAAAGTCAAAGATTGCTTTTATACAAATAGCAGTGTCTAGTTGTAGACATCAAGCGACAACTTCCTGGTTTTATTCTTGTCTGGAGTGAAGGAACTGACAAGCAGATTCACGCGGTAATAAATTTACTGGAATAACTTTACAGGACGATTTTAGTTGTTGAAGTTGACTATTAGCAATCTAACTGGAACAATGATGTATTGGAAAACAAAATTAATGGAAGTGCCAATATCCCTCCCTCTTGGTGAACACAATTTCTCGAGCAATCTGAATAATGAGATACTCGTATTATTATGTAAATTGAATAATTTGCATGACAATCGAGACAATGCATTTGTCTGTCGCTTATACAGTCTTCGATTAAGTAGGTATCCAGTGCAATATTGATGATCGTATGTCTGTGGGACCAGTTAAGCCGCAATCAGGTCGAATGAACCTTTGTGGCGAGTATAGAATTTCAGACATTCAACCACAAGCCTCGATAGTATAAAAATATATGCGATTTAAGTAGGTGGTACTATAGGCCTGATGAATTATTATATATTGGTTTTATTATAAATACTAATAGTAATAGTTCGCATCGAACTGAACCTCGTATCTTCATAGCCCTCGACCGATGTTATTCAAAGTTGTATGAACTACTTGCCTACAAAATTTCATGACGATTGGATGAACCGTACTCAATTTATCGTAATACAAATATACAAACATAAAAATACCGATTTGTTCCCTGGAGTCTTTGACTGTTTGCTCAAATCGGTCCAAAGTAAATGAACTAGTTGTCCCAATAAATGTTCATAATCATCTTTACAAGAAAGAGAAGAAATTATTAGAAATTTATAGCTCAAACGCTTAAGACCAAATATTTTTTCAGTACAGAATCAGCCGAATGTCACGGTCAAGACTAGTTACTGCACTTGGCTTGTTAGCGCCTGATGTTGATAGGCGTAATGTTTATGAATGTATTTCAAGATAAGCTGTCTGTTTACGATCTCGTACCAGATAGTGTAAAAAATACAATAAGGCGCAGTAGTATGTCACTAATCTTAAAGCCGTGATAAAATAGGCAAAGTAAAAAAATCGAAGGAATACCTACTAAATAAGTATAAATAGATGACATGCAAAGCATACATGGATTGAAACAGGACAAACAAGATAAACATACCAAGGCAGACTAGATTCTAATATTTGATAGGAATTATTTAACATAGCTTGTTTAAGCTATTTTTAAAAATGAATTTAAATATACATTGTGAAATTCTTCTTTTGATCAATAACAAGTATATTTTATTAAAAAATTAAAATAGATATACATCAGGGATGTAGGAGTAATAATAGCAGAAGTAATATCTCTCCTTGCCTCTTTCTTCCAGGAGTTCCAGGCTATACTTCCCTCGTGCTATGGACATTGTCAGCCTACTTTATTTTTCTCCGTTTTCTTATTTACTTTACTTTATTAATCAATAAGTAATACATATATGTATATACTGGGCTTACCAACCGCTAAGAGATTTCTTCGGGACGACCTTGAATTGAGATACTTAAGAAGGTGGAATAGCAGTAGATAGTGGAGATTTATTAAAGGTAAGAAATAAAATGAACTGTTGAGGAATGTTAACTAGGTACCTACATTTTTAAATCAACGTAAAGCTTATAGAAGATTAGTCTATGCATATTAGGTACCAAATTTAAATAATCTCCATTAATTATACTTAGTATCTACTCAAATGTTAGTCTAAAAAATTATAAATTAATTATGTATTTAGTCTTTATTTAGTTGAGTTATGCAAGAGTTGAATCTACCCTTCATTCAAATAAATACGACACGTTTTTCAACGGAACTTAATAATCCCACGTAGAACAGGAAAATTCAATAAGCCTTAAATTGCTATAAATCGTGTTAGTTTCATTTTATCGGAAAAAATAAGTACAGAAAGGTCCGCTGGATAGCATCGAACTTACTTGACATTATGAGGCCGGGTGTAGTCTCGTGCGTGACAGCTCCAGTCACCTCTAAAATCACGAACTACACGCGCTCTTCGCGCAGCACTAGCAAATGCACGCAACGTGCGCGACCGGCGACCGCGACCCCCTCGTACCGACACTCACACTGGCGTCACTAGAAAACTACGTACGTACATGGCAAGCACGCACACACATAACGAAGCTATCAGTGCGCATGCGCATGAAGCGTAGTCAAAAGCAATGCTAATAGATGGCAATATTATTCGTTTAAAATCAAGCTAAAAGCAAAGCCATTTACGCGTAGCGCGTTAATTTAATATTATTCAATTGATGCAAAATTAAGCAGTGAATAAAACCAAAATGTGAAATCATTTTTGTCTTGTTTTCGATTGTATTATGAAGTGGCAACTCTGAATCAGCTGTTCAAAGCGATCAATAGATGTCGGTGGCAGTCGCTTTATTTTCGTTGCTCGCCGTATCCGTAACATACCTACATAGCGGTAACTGTTGTAAAATCACTCGCTATTTATTAGTCTCGCACATTCGGGCTGCGGTCTCCTTTGATATTATTTCGACGTAAATTCGGGCCGATGAAGGAATCTGAAGAAACGATGTGGCTTATAATAAGCAATATTAAATGTTTATCGATAGGTGTAGTTCATAAACTGTATTAAAAAGCGGGGAGAACATTAACAAGAATGGCATAAACTGCGAGATTGCGTGTTGTGTTTGTTTTCGGTGTTTCGGTGGTAACGAATGTGAGGATGGCCAACTCCCCAACTAGTATAGAAACACAAATAGACAGTTTCTTGGAGCAGTTCAAAAGGAGTGCCTCCAGGGCAATGGAAGAGCGTATGGAGTGGCCTGACGGACCCTCACCAGCTGTCGTCAAGTCGCGCAGTAGCTGCTTCGCTATAGATGCAGCAGCTGGTAAGTTGTGTAAATATAAAGAAAATATAATAGCTCTGAAATGAGTTTTTAAAGGCAATGACTCATCCATAGGGTAATGAAGGATTCGTATTAAGGTGGGAAAGTCTCTTAGAGAAGAATGAAAAATGCTAACTGCCATAATGCGTTAGAGAACTAAAAAGATATTAATTACTTAACTAGGTACCGATTTACCTACATAGAAGAGCATAAAAAAAGACGACCATATTTTGGACTGAGACTGTATGTAATAACTACGAATACGAAGGTACTGCAGCAATGAAGAAAAGCTTATCAATGTAAATAGGCCTACTTACCTACTAAGCTTTTGTTATCATCCATGAGTAATATCACTTAGTCTTGATAAAGAGATAGCTCTCTCGAGTCTCAATTTATCTTTAAATTTTCACTCTACAAGATGAGCTGCTAATTAAGTTATCGATTTAATTACACCATTTATCTTGTATCAAATTGATGACTATTTATGTTGATGTATGATGAACTGTACTGTTTGCAAGCAACTAAACTACGAAAGAGTTGAAATGCAATTTCCCGCGATTTTCTTTCTCTGTATTTTGACACTTAAATCGATTGACGTCATGTGCGTAACTATTTATTTTGGAAATACATAGTTTTTTAATTGCATGCAACAAACAATTATAAAATCATTTCATTATTTTTATTCAGCTACTATAGAAGTGAATAATAACAATAATTAAAATTAATACCTATTATGTACTTTGAAAAAATACAGAGTTGCAGACCCGGAAATGATTTTTGAAATGAAGACGATTCATCTAAAGGTCTGCACATACTGGTATCTGTCGCCAACGCATTTTTACATTTTTTAATATGGTCATAATTTGTTTTAAATGATAAATTTGGCTATTTGTACAAATTACCTATAAAAAATGTTGTAATTACATTATTTTGTAAACATTTTGAAAAAAACTTCGTGTAAAAATATGTGGACTATATAATACTTCACCATACACATAAATAAAATATTCGAATCCGTCAGATTACGTTAGCAGTATTCGCAACTGTATTCGCAGACATAGGCAAATAAAAAATAAATAAATTGTACAGCAGAAAATGTTCTCGAACTGAAAGCCACTTCTCTCTTTCAACGCTGGACTACTATTTTAAGCCACCCACAGTTTAGTGGCTTGAAAACCTTGACACATTATTTTTGAATGCAGCTTTATGGTCCCATTTATGATTTTCATTTAATTATTTAGTTCGTCTTAATAAATAACACTCGCGTTTTATTAATTCAAACACTGAAATGTATGAACCTATGCAAGCGTACTAAGGTATTTAAAATTTTAGTTTCTTACATTTTAATTGATAATTAATTTGCCGTTCATTATTCATTCATTAGGTAGGTAGGTACACACTTAATTATATTGTATTGTGTACTATTTATGAACTTTACATTTCCAGACCCACGTATTTAAGAGCTATTGAAATCGGTCTTCCATGACGTTTGGTGTTTACTATTGAATAGACAGAAATGTAGATCAATATTTTTTTTTAATTAACAAGCCTTATAACAGCATTTTCGGAACGAACACGTCTACAGTTCTCTATCATCTGCGTGTCTCGCTCGACTCGCTCATGACTACAACATTATTTTAAAAGCTTTTATTTTTCTTGTCTTGTTAGCCCGGGCTGTGGTACGGGTCAAATCTCGAAACGCAACTGAATTTTAAACCAATGTCCAATACAACTTAAATTTGGTATACCTATGTAAATCCGATAACAAAGGCAAAAAGGCTTGTTAAAAAAAAATAGAAATTATAATGTTGTTATTGTTGCTGTCATTCGTATTTAGGTTTAAGTATTTCTTTAAAATAATTTGAATCCTATTGATATATTTATCAAACACCATATGATCATGAACATTTCTATTATTATGACTATTGCTAAAGTTTGTAGTTCGATTTAAAAAAACAATAACATTGATTGAGTAGAAAGGCTCTTTCAATTTAGAATTCTAATGTCGAACGAAGCATGCTTACTCGGGTCAAACATACGTCCAAATAGTTGAAATAGCAAACAAGGTACGAAAATACGTATGGATGAACGTGTGCTGTTTAGCCTTTTAGCTGACCGTAATGTCACAGCGATATCTATGTCATTAAAAAGCTAATAAACCGTGGTATCAACGAGGAAAAGCCCCGATTAAAAGATAAGAGAAACTAACCAAACATACACAATGAGTATTATTGCGCTCAATAAAAAATAGTTCAATGCTTTACGAGTGTTTTTCTTATTATTAAAAAAAGGATAAAACTACTAAATAAAAGACAACTAAGAATAAACTAAATACAACTAAGAATATTCTTGTCAGTTAAACGAAGTCTCAGAAAAGACTAATACATACATAAATTATAATTTTGACGAGATGATCTTGCGGTCCAGTCAAAAAGTCAAAAAAGGTGCACCCACTTGTCACCATCTCCCTTGAGCAGGAAGTGCATGCATATTGGAGTAGGTACGGATATTTGTGTGAACTCATTAATGGTTCCTGTTGCCCTCGCTCGCTGGCAATCAGGATGCTGATGCTCACAAATAAATGTAGCCTGATTTAGATTTCCACAGTTGATGAAATCGGATACGGGATAATGCTATCACTGTCTAGACTACTATTAATAGATTCTAGTCATCTTTTTAAATCTGATTTTGAGTAATTCACGAACTATTTGTACTTCAGATTTCAAGTATCACATAAATACATTACTGCGGTCGAGACGAACTGTAAAAGCTGGGGAGATAGTTATCTTCGACCTATCGTTGCTAGGTACTCAAGTGTTGGTAAATAAATATGAACAAGAAACTCTACTTCATGCTAACAGCTCCTTACCATCGTAGTTACAGTTTTTTCTTTAAAGACTCAGTGCTTGGTACTTATTTATTTAGTAAAAATCTATTTTATTCTTACATCTGGACTCTTCAAGTCCATCTTTAACCTAAATAATTGTCATTTAATGAATTCTGTTAACGAGACTTATGGTGTTAAGAGATTTATGACTTTTAACCTTAGTTTTTATTGATTCTGCCTGCTGCGTCATAAAAATAATAATCTATAAGTACTCATTTTAACATGTATGTATTGGTTGTTGGTATAATGTAGATCAACGATCAGTTTTTGTTCCACTTCGTTGCGGACCCTCCTAAATGCACAACCAACACAGTTTAAGCCCTGGTGAACAAGTTATAATGTACTATACTCGTATGTCTATACATAGGTACAGAATAATTTAGCTAGATACTTATGGGGTAAGTGACTAAAAATATTGTTAAACAAGTCTAGTTTAAAATCTAAAATTAAGTCAATTGTGGAATAATCATTAATATTTCAATTATTTATAATTTAATTACACATATCTATTTATTTTCTTACTTTTTAAATTTTTTACAATATATAGAATATAAAAAAACAATATATTATAAAAAACTTAAAAACTAGAGTTCCACCAGCAGCGGGGCAGGGCCCAAGCATACCGGTGGTGCAGAGTGAGGTTCCTCACTCTGCAGCCTCTTAATAGGTGCGCATGCAGCTTTCACTCATTGTTTGCGTCTATCGTAATGCAATTTATTATTATGATAGGGTCAGCCGTTGTAAATATATTCAGGTATTGGTCAGCTCTAAAAGTAATGTGGTGTGAGCAAATACTACCTACTATGCCGTGTAAAGTATACAATACATTTCGATTTCAAAAAATTATAACTATGACGCTGTCCTTTATTTGAAGATAAAAAATTGTAATACAGTATATCAACAGTTATAGAAGTGTACAGGCACCTTAATGTTTTGTCTATGGATGCGAGCCGACAAAAACAAGCAAAATTATTCCAAGATCAATTGATTAATGAAGTCGTTAATCAATCGTACTCTTACTCTTACTACTCCATAGCTATTTTTATTAAATGAAGACATTACGACATGTTTACTTTGGTGATATTTACAATAATATTTTAAAATCAATTTCACTTTTATTGGTACCCATTTGAAATTTCAAATATTGCCGCGCAGGTACAACACGAGTCGATACGGAAGCGCGCTTGACAATAGCGCTGCCTGGTGGCGGCGCACTGTACTAATTTACGTGTTCTGCGGCGTCCTCCGATTTTGTTCACGGAAAGTGTATCGCCATATTGCTTCCGTGAATTCAGTGGAATAATTGTGCATTTCTCTTCTTTTATGACTGCAATATCAATATGAAGTGAACCAAAGCAAACCTGAAACGCCCATGGACTGCTAAGATACGTTTTTACTAATCTCGGCTTGTGATTCGTGACGAAAAAGGTAAGTTTCATTCTTCGTCTGCTTTGGCTATATGGCCCAATATTCCACGGGAGTTCGATCCGCTATGCGATAATGAAACTTAAAAAATGCGATTAAGGTTAATAATTGCGCGGTTTTTGTTATGTTTATTTACATGAATTTGAAAACTTAACGCGGTTTTCTAGCAATGTGGATTTTAACAACCCCTCTTTGAAGTGGGAGCTATAATAGCGGTCGGGGCGGGTTTGGCCATCGATGTGTACATACGTGTATGTACATACATGTGATTTGACATGAACGATCGGTTGTAGCGTGAAGCGAGCGTACGGGATGTCGTTCGAGAAGATGGAAGTGGTGAATCCGGCGGAGAAAGAAGCCAGTGAGGTGCTGCACTCGCTGCTGTCGGTGGAACGACGAAGTGTCGACAGTAAGGAGGCTATAATCGTGGCTATACCCACTGACCAGAACGGCGGGGACTACGGGGAAGGCGCACAATGGCACACTCCTGTCATGGGCCAGCATTCTGTCTTCGAGATGACCACAACTCAAAACTTGCAACACGGCTATAATGGACATCAAGAACAGGTAACTTTTGTTGTGGTTATAAAATCCTACGAGGTAAACAAACTTTATGCTGACACAAAGAGAACTCCGTTAGTGACATGGACTTCTCGGCTAGCTTTAACGGATTCTTGAAAATTTTTATATGATAAGAAGTTATAACATGTGTACCAAATTTATTTTATTAATTCCTATACCTACTTAAACATAATCTTAACTAAGCTTTCGATTAAAATAGACGTTTGTACACATTCCAGGTGCTATGGCAGGGCCATACAATACAAGTTGAGAATGGTTCTGGCCAACTGCAGGCTATTCCGACAACATACACAATGGAGTTTGGCCCTCATGTTGATGGAGAAACAACTGACTTGGATGTTGATACCAAACCTAAGATGGAAAAGAAGTTGATGAAGAAAAAGGTGAAAATGGATACAACCAGTGACGATGAAGTCATGGATAATAAGTTGGAGGATAACCCTGCTCAGGTATGGTTTTGTTTTTGTAAAGTCTACTTACTGTACAATCGCATGAAAACCACCAGAAATAAATAATACTTCTGAGTACAAAAAAATATAATACAAATATAAAGACTAACTGCTATAGGCTTTTATCTGTCATATTACTGCGAAAGCATTTTGCTCTGACCCAGTGGCGTAGCTTGCCTCAGATGGGCTCAGTATCGAAATTTTCTGGGGACCCAATTAGATAACATTTTACGAAATTTTGCTCACACACATTTAGGTCCCCTATAGCCCTGGGGCCCAGTATCATTGATAAGACTGATTCGGCGGTAGCTACGCCCCTGCTCTGCCCATTACAGAATTGCTTGCACAGTTAGAGCAGGCCTTCCTAGAGTGGCATGAGGATATTCATTCTATGTGTATGTGTTATGACATTTCACACTCAATTGTGAGATATACTTGAAAGCACACTGTTCTCATACCTCAATCCAATAAATAAAGCTCACTTTAACCCAGGCTAAGAAGTTACTTATGTAATGAATTGATCCCTTGTTATAAAATGGTTAGCACTAAACCTAGGATATTAAATTAATATGTACTACTCTGGCACAGGGACCAAAAGTGGGCCTTAGCCCCGTCATCAGAAAAAGCCATAGATCACAATCTTGCACTATTCCTAAAATGTAGATTTCTTTCTCAGTAATAATATTTTCACGAAGATCTATTTTATGATTCTGCTAACTAAATCTATGTATTGGAAATAAATCACTGGCTTTTTAAATTGGGCCTTTGACTAAAACTTCACTTGAGTTTTATCATTATTAAACGGCAATAAATGAGCTAATATTCTTTAATGATCTAATTTCAGGTAAAAGAAAGACTAGGCCGAGGCTGTGATTGCAAAGACAACTGCTATCGTGGCCTCAATCCAGAAGCCGTCTACCGCCACAGACTGAACATTGCAGAACTAACCAAGAGTGAACATGACATGTATCTTATGGGCATCACCATGGCCAGTTTGGCAAATCCAGCTGAAACCTCACGCCATAAAGTAAGAAGGAGACTGAGAGCTTGCTATGTATATCAAGGGCGAAAGGTATGCTTAGAAGCTTTTTTGTATCTCGAAAATGTAACCCATTATCAACTAAAACGCATCAGGCAACACGTCATGACGCACGGAGTCGCGCCGCGGATACATGGTAACGTCGGCAAGAAGCCCTACAATACTTTCACACTTGATATCTACAAACATGCGACAAATTTCTTGAAAGAATACCTTAAGCAACATGCGAGTTCCCCCAAAGATGTTCAGCCATCAGGTGACGGCAAAAAAGGCAGCAAAACTGTCATTATTCAAGGAGACTCTAGAAAGCATTTGTTTGAAGCCTACAAGGAGTATGGGGAAATTCTTGAACCTGGAGTAAAGTTAATGGGGTATTCCACTTTCCGAGCGTTCATGAAAGACCAATTCCCGCACGTGAAATTCGCTACCAAGAAACAAGAATTAACGAAGGAACTGGTGCCCTTCCGCAGCGGTAAGTGTATGTCGTACGACAAAAACAAGGACCCGATACGGTTACAAGCCGAGAAAGATAAGGCGGACGCGAAAAAGGCAGCTATGGAGGCTAAAAAGAAAGAGGAGCATGAGCGAGAGCAGCATGTGCAGCAACAACATCAACAACAGCAGCAGCAAGTGCAACAACAGCAGCAGCAGCAACAACAGCAACAACAACAACAGCAGCAGCAGCAACAACAACAAGTGCAGCAAGTCCAAGTGCAACAGCACCAGCAGATGCAGGGGCAGCCGCACGTTGTGATCCACCAGCAACAACCACAGCAGCAGCAACAAATGCAACAACAGATGCTGGTGCCGCAGGTGTCTCAGCACCAACAAGTGCTAACTCAGCAGGTGGGCGGCGTGCAGCAAGTGTCGCAGCAACACTGCGTGCAGCCGCTGGGAGAGGAGAATGGCCAGCCTGTGGAAATGACTCAACAAGTCATCCCGCTAGCTGTGGTCCAGCAGCCTCAACAAGCGTACATCGTCACCCCCGTATCACACTTCCAGACTCGAGTGCAGGGCACGTGGTACCGGCATTGACACCCGTCATGTCTATTTGAGCGCGCCCGATGAGAGCCCGTCTACGTAAATTGAGATCTCGCGCCGACTGAACTGTTGTAAAATGTAAATTGAAAGTCGAAGGTTTCTTGACAAATAATTTTTAACGCCACACGTAACTTTGGCAATAAGTTAGCGAGGATAGTTAGGTCACCCTTTCAGTATTGGTCGAATGACCGATTTATGACTATCTTGTAAGTGTAAGAGAATCGTATACACCATTTTAGCGGTTAGCTATGTAGTTTATTTTATAGTTGTGTACCTACCTACATTATTATTTAAGATGTATGTAAGAACCATACTTATTTTTAAAGCACATTATGTTGTAGATGCTTGATGGATTGCGAATGGGAAAAGTAAACCTGAGGATTGAAAAGACAATTTTGTTATTTACAATTCACTGTCTATTTGCAAGTATAGTTGAGCAAAATGTGTCACTGAAATGTAAAGAAAATGTATATTTTCGGATCGGTCGGTCGGAAAAGGGTATGCTAAGCCGAAACAGTACTAATCATTTTGAAAAACTTTTACTAAAGGACCAACCCTACTATGTTCCATAAAAAAATGTCAATGATACTCGACAAATTCCCATAGTCCCATAGTATAAGTTTATAATGATTTAGTAATTATGAACTTTTTCTTTTCTGAAGCCTTTTTCGGATTAGCATACCCTTTCCTTATAACCCTGTGTACCATCTTGTATAATTAATTATCACTATATCTAGTGAGTTTTGGGTCTTGAGAGCTAAGCGTGTGAAGAATTGTTACATCTCTTTAGGGTTCTGTAGTTCAACAGATCCTACAAAAAAAATACCATTCTATAATAGTTATTATTGAAACCAAATAATTTTAACAAGAAATTTACATTGTTTACATAGTAAAACTAAATGCGAGTTTTCATGCTCATGTTAGAAATATTCTGAATTAAACTTTATTAGGAGAGGTCATATAGTTTACAATTAAGTGTCCTCTAGATATATCACTGAGACAGACTATATCTTTTCTTTCACTCGCTCGCTACTCAAGTCTATTTGAAACAGTGACCAGTCTTATGAGAGTATGGTGTGTGTGTGAGGTTATGATTATTTATACCACCGTTTATTTTTATTTGTCATCACAAAATATCCATTTAATTTGAAGTCGATTTTCATTTTAATAATAAAAGAGTGCCTTCAACTGATGTAAGTTTGGAATGTTCAATTTATTTTCTTCAAAACTTAGGATAATTATAATATTGAAGATAAAGATGATCATTCATTATCAAATTTCAAGATTTTGATTAAAAAGAATATTAAATCCTCATGAATTTTATTGGGATTTTATATTCCCGAGGACAGATGGGAAGATTGCTTCCAAAATGGCTTCCATCATGTTTTATTCTTTTAAATATGTCTTTCTCATATCTCAAAGTTCTTCTAAATACTATGTTTTAATTCAATCATTTATGTGAACTTATGGATTTTGGGTCAGCACTGAAAAATGTCCAAACCAAAGGTAGACTAAAACCATAAACTATTTTACTAATCCTTGAATTTAGTCTACATGTGTTGCAAGTTAAATTGTTGTGACAGCATAAGTTTTATTTGTGGTTTTTCTGTATTTATGAAATGTTTCTCTTGTATTGGTTTTCAAGGAATTTTGGTTTTTACATGAATCATGTAAACTCGTATAATGATCAGCTCTAGCCTTGGAGTTTTAAAGCCTGACTAAAGGCGTTTATCGTTTTAATTGAATCATGTAAAACATTCAAATACATATCAGATTAATATACAGTATGCTACTTGCTGTTGGATCACTTTTCTTTTAGTATTTTTTATAAATAAAATAAAGTAGCAAGGTTAACAATGGGAAATATTTTAGCCAAGTATTTATTTATTTATGTAAATGTATACAATAGTAATAAACTTACAGATTTTGATTTTTATCGGAACTTGACAAATTAATATCCAGTCCATGAGAAAAACACCAAAATATATTAACCAGCTAGATACAATGATAGTGTGACGATTGTGAAAATCTCATTTTAAAAGTAAGATAGGGTTATTTTATGTAATTTAATGAAGTGTGTAATCATAATCAATTTACCTATAGAAAGTACATTATTTTATGTAATTTAATGAAGTGTGTAATCATAATCAATTTACCTATAGAAAGTACAGAGATGTGCCTAGAAACGTATGCTTATCCATGTATTTTTATAGTGCAAAGAGATGCGAGATTCGAAGCAGATTTTATACCTGGGACCCAGGAGCTGGCACATGCTACATTACCTCGGTCACTGTCTTTCTCGTTAGATAAGTCATAAGAGTGAGAGCGACCGAGATAATATCAGACGTGCCAGAAAAATACCCTTAAACTTGTCAACGAAAGTATGACCCTATTTAATCGTACGCGAATGTAAATAGAGAAAATAAGTTTGAGGGATCTTGATTGAAAAATAAAACAGGTATTTACACTCTATTTTTCAACGAATTTGCTTCGGATCGTAGATTTGCCCTTGGCCTGATATTTGGCATCTATGTTCCAAATTACCGTAGGAAGACATGATGTGATAGAAAATAAAACTTTTTTACGCTAATCTGCTTTTGATTCGGTTCGATTATATTGTTAAGGTTGAAGAGATTATCCCTTATAAATTCCGTAAGTTTTATTAAGCGAACATCCAATATCCGCGCATTGGTTAAAACAAATATCTCGCATTCATTGGCGCATTACGGCACGGCCAAGCGTATCATACAGATAGCCAATAGAGGACCGCTATTTGTAAGCCCGTAACCCGCGTTTTCTTACAACTAGGTTGAAAAATCTGAGCAAGGGCCTTGTAAATGCGGTATCTGAGGAGATAATCTGCGTGTTAAGCGAATGGTGTCGAGGCCCACGCCATCCTCCAGGCGGGGCGCACCGGAGATTGTCTGCGGCCGGGGGTGTACGTTCGTCGCACTCGTTCTGCCTCAGCTCATTGCTCGCCAGCCGGCCACTAAACTCGCCAATTTAATAAATTCTCCGCGACGTCGTTCATTTGTAAACAAAAGTCATTGTTTCGGCCTCTATCGGTTAGTTTGACGATGGTGGCTTGCCTTAGCGGGCGCGTACGGTGTCATCTTGCGGCTTGCTGACCTCCGCGACACTCGTTATGAAGTTTTGGAAATGCAGTACTAAAGCTGACCGCCGCGCCGCCGCTATTGGTGAGTTTTTAATATCAGTATTACAAGAAATCTCGATTTTAATTAACTACAAATTCATAATAACATAGTGCACACAGGATCTAGCTAGGCTGTTGAGCAAGTACCGACATACGATATAGACTGATATTATTACCTTGTTTCTCAAGCGTTTGTAAGTAATAAGTATTTTGTCTTATAGTTAGGGCAGCGATTGGTAGCTGTATGTTTTTATAACGAAGGAAATTTAATTTAGCTAGGGATTGTGATTATCTGTTAGTGCATCAAGATGTACCCTACGTCCCTACCTCCGTAAATAGAAACGTCCTCACTTTGAAAAGTGACCGTTTGTGGAAGTGTTCTTTGCGTGAAATTCACAGCACATCCCGAAACTGCCCTCCTTTACTCCCCCAAATAAACAGACAGCCGTGTTCAACCTTAGACTAAAATATTTTTATTTTAGTCTTAAGTGTTCAACCATTAATAAATCATATAAAGCAACTGTCAAGCGGATGAGATCAGAAAATGATTTGAACACCAACAAAACTGATTCTAACATCCGGTACCCAGTACGTAATGAAAAATAAATGAGCGTCAAACGAAATGATCGTTTTCATTCATTGAGCAGTTTACAGAACCGTACATAGACATGTTAAATCATTGATATGATGACGTTATACAATATGTTACCCTTACCTACTGTTAGCAGTGAAACATCGGTACATGATGGTCGTAATGCATCGTAGGTATTTATACGATCTACTTTGTTTTGCATCGACTAAAGCATATCTTTGGTTTCTACTGAAGTAAATAACCTAGGAACAAATAAACTACCTAACTATTGATCACATGCGAAGTTAAGCTGTCCTTCTTGCCCTGAGTTTGTTTATTAGGTACCTTCCTTTCACATAGATCTAGTTACCATTTATCTATCTAGGTTTATATTTATCAAAAGCGGTTCCACCGCAAAAACCTAGTAGAACCATAGGGAATAGCCGACAGCCTCATTCATTATTATAATGGTCCTTAAGAATATAGAATACTTTTTTATCTCGAGAAATTCGTGGTAGGTAGTACGAAAGATGATCTAGCAAGCGTTTCTAACAAAGTTAGTCGTGAGAAACAAAGTTAGGAAGTACCTTCTGATAAATATATCAGAAGTTGCCATCGAGTTAAGATGAGCCGAGCGTTGCTGCCAATCTTTATTAGTTCGAGTGGACAACACTATCCCTTTCTTTTTGCCAAGTAAGTTCGTTTTATTAGGTCTGATAAATAAAGGGTGAAGGACGGACAAAAACTAATAAAAGAGAGTGAGGAGTCGTTTCGGTGATTTGATTGTTTTGTTTTCGTCGGATCATTGCTTTGTTAGGTAACATGCTATTACACAACAGATGATATGTTTGTCTCGAAGATCAAGGATTGATTAAGCCTAAGAAATTGTATGAAAAATCGTCTGCAAAACTCAGGGTGTCTTAGGTCCTTCAGCACTCTAAAAAGAAATAATAATTTCAGCGAAATGCGTGGTCCTCGCTGCTCTTTGTTCCCTCAATGACAAATTTTTATATCTTCCGAGTTGCTGAAAAACGGTACGAACGATATTTACGTTAGTCGCCACCACCGAATAGTCTTGTTAAACTGGTTTTTGTATAATCTCCCGTTAGCGCCCATTACGGATATCCCGACATCCGAAAATGCCTCCGGGCGACCTACGCAAACGACATGACTACTGGCTTGGTATCGAATTTTAGAGCCGTTTTTCCAATAAAACTGAATTGCGGCTATTCGTTCTAATTTGCACTTACCCAATGACTGCTAATGTTTGGTGTGAAAATTTACCACCAATGAAGCTTTAGGGCTTTTTCATTTTTATTTTTTATTTTTTCAGTGTTAGGTCTTAAAATTAATGAACACTCATATAAAATTAATGAACATGGGTGGTTTTTGGTCAGTAGAAGTCTGACACTCCCTTCCGCTCTGCCCAAGAGTGGGAGGGGTCATTTGATGATTTCCCACCCCCCCAAAAAAAAAAAAAAAAAAAAAGGTCTTAAAATTTTAGTTCAGTCTTTTGTTCCCACTCATCAAGTTAAACGGATTTGTATAGGCAGCAGTCTACCAAGGAACAGTCAGTCATATGGTATATCTCCTCACATTCACATGTAATACATTACCCTCCTTTATCGGACAGTCGGGTAAAAGCATACCTAAGTCCCAGTTTATCTAGCTACCTTTGTGTCTGTTAACTACATAGGTACCTACTTACTTGCAAAATCACTTGCTCCCGAAGCGGTAACGAACAGGAACAGTCTTGCGTGGTTGCAATATTAGTATGCCAGCTTAAATTCCGATCTCCCGAGATATCAGCACAGATAGAAAGCACCTGAGCATCGATGACCAGCGACCATGCCACGTAGATATGACCGCTCCCGCTGATTGCTATGCGAGTCGCGCTCCAACGGTCCTTTGTTTGCCAAGCATTGTCCTAACAGGCGGAATCCTTTCTGTTCCAACTTTTATTTTACTGACTCATTGTTAGGCTTCCAATGACGCCTGTAGGGGCATTGTGTTTGTGCACCATCAAATCACGAAGATGACAATAGATACCTACTGATATTCAGCTAGACTACTCGTATACTACTAATAATATTGATGACTGTGGTCACCTCCAGTAAAATCTCGAAATCTTGCTTCAACATAGGTCAATTAGACAATGTGTTTGACAAAATCAATTGCTTTTATTAGGCAATCGCGAAAACAAAATTATCATTGCAAATAAACTTCATTCCCAATTTCTCTTGACTATGAATAGAATTTGGGTCCCGAAACCATATATGTAAAAATATCAAAGCGAATCACTGGAAAGGAAAACTAGTCACTAAATAGGACCTTCTCGAACGAATTTTAGCCTTCAATAAATTCGTACCTACGAAATATTAGAAGAGCGCCGTTCTTAGTGAATATGCTCACCGATGTGAACACTGAACTAGATAACTGAACACAGGCACTCAACCTTTTGTATTATTAACTAGCGACCTGCCCTGGCTTTGCACGGGTATAAAATATAGCCTATGTTACCCAGGGATAATGTAGCAATCTAATGGTGAAAGAATTTTTGAAATCGGTCTAGTAGTTTTTGTGTTTATTCAACACAAACATACAAAAATACAAATCTTTCCTCTTTATAATATTAGTAAAGATTTGATCGAAGCTCTACATAGGCAAATTTCCTATTTCCTACGAATTAGTAGGTTATGTTATAAATTTTAAATCAGGTGCCATTTCACATGTCATACCCGCAGAATAGATGCAGAATTAATAATAGTACAATTAAGTGCTGCGTCTAGTCGATAAGATAATTTAAACATTAGGTATATGACAGAGAAAATATGCTACACTTACTACAACTTTGTAAGAGGCGGTATTGAAATCTGGTCGTTCGAGCTTTCAAAATATGAGCCTATATAGACATTTAGGTATACAATTAAAAAACGTCGAAAGCAAAAACTTGTACAAACAGTAAAGTGGAGCATATTATGAAATAAGTAGACCTAAATGAAGGTAACTAATCGAAGAAACCGTCCTTGAAAGTGCTTTCCTTTCGCTGTTTGATTTCATCAACATAACGACAAGTATTTACAGAAGCAAGTTCATTTTTATATTACCGATTAAATCTGCGAAGGGCGATGCAAATGAGCTGCCTTGTAAGGTGTTACTCGTACAGTAGAAAGCAAAACAAAACTCTTATTGAATAGATGGTAGCTATATATTTTCCAATACGTAGACAGAAATATTTTTAAACTTACAACGAATTGTTGATACTTACGGGCTCGTCCACCAGCGTCAGTCTGTTAAATCTCTTACTGTCAGCGATATGAGATTTTTTATTCTGATATTACTGCAGAAATTCTATCAATAGTGAAACTACTAAGTAGAAATTAAGACAAGTACCAAGTAAGTACTTACCTAAAGTTTGTTTTCTTCTGCCCGGTTATTTAGACCAACTCTTGCTCAAACTTTCTCGTTGAACTAACAAAGCTTTGTAAAAGTTATTAGCTTTGGAGATTTAAAGCAAACACGAGCTTAAACAGAATCAGAATAAATAACTTTTAATAAGGAGAAAATAATGTTCTGCTTTATAACATTATTAACTTTTAACGATGACCCATGAGTTGCTAATATTCTTGACCATTTATCGAGAAAGCACGGAGCGTATATAAAACCTTTAAGGTAGTTATGCAGGTATTTAACTACATTTTGTTAATACAATCTACATATTATGAATACTGAATAGCTATACAATGTACATACTCGTATCAATTGTTCTCTAGGTTAATAGCAAGGTTCAATAGCCTATCTAGCAGATAGATATACCTACCGGAAATATTTATGGAAGTAAGTATCGATAGACATAAACTTCTTATTGGGCACACCTTAAAAAGCTAGCCTTGGTGTCAGTTCTTTATACTGCCTGAAGGCCTCTGACATGGCTTCACGATTGTTGTTATAGGAGAACCGGGACCAAAAAGGTTAGTGTGTCATTCGAACCACGGCAGCGCTCAGATGTATGTTAAAAGCCACTAACGGTGACGGTGACGTCCGTTGCTTAACAACAGTGATCGGTTACAAACACCTAGTCGCCTTAACGAGCGCTGTAACACATCAATAAAATAAAATTGATTTTAGTTTGTAATATTTATGGGTAATCTAGACAAAGTACCTATCACAACTTTCAAAGTTATGGCCGCTACGAGTAGAAACCTGGAGAGAGTAGAACGGTGCTCCCTAGGTGATTGTTTATAATAGAGGTAGAGACGTGTACCGTCTGCATGCGTGCACTATAAATACACTCGTCGAATAACGTTATCCATCCACACAGACACACACCGATACATAAAAATTTGGGCTATGTACAAATATTTTGGAGAGACCAGACGCTGCGCAGACATTTGGCTCAAGGTTTCTGGGTGTCACTGCAAGCATAGCGCTAAACATCAAGCGAGCACATGCTCGTTTTGTTAGTATTTTCGTTCGTAAAATACAGCGAGTAGGTATGGGCATACTTTCAAAGCTGAACAAAAATAATAATTTCACCGATTCTAAAATCTAAAATCAATATACTCGTAACACCTAAACTACTTTAGTACTGTACTTAACTACTTTGGTGTAAAAAGGAACCGTAAGCGCAGAATAAACCGTAAGGTTAATTAGAAATTCGGGTGTCCAAATGAGAATCATAAATTCCACAATGCCATATTAAGTTTCGATCCTGACAAGTCGATTCGAAACCCTGTCCAAAGTGTCGATGCTTCTCCATTTTTGAGAAGCCTTATAAGAAATACGGTACAGGACAAACTTGGACTACCGAATTCGGAAGTACAACATTTTTATTGGCTGCTTCTTTTCTGTTAAGGGTCATGAACCTATGAGTTGCTCCAACCTATATACAGGATCTTAAAAACTACAAATCAGGCAACCGGTTACAACATCTTACGAGAACGCAGACCATTACGAAATTCTCGGGCGTGCGTTCTGTAGTTTTATAGCCAAAACAGACCCTCATAAAAGTAACTGGGTCCCCAGTCAGCAACAACAGCTGGCGTGACGTGTTATCACAACAATGAAGTTCTAATCTAGCGCGTCACATGCAGATTACATCACATCACATCTCACATGCGTAGTATTGTGTGGATTGTGGAAGTAGGCCGGCGCGGCGGGAGCATCCCAGCGCCTTGCGGAAGGACGGTCGGCTTCAGTCCGCGCTGTGGTGTCACCGAAACAACATCCGATTCGCTTCACCAGCTCGGCTTTCCCGCGCTCCGAATTTCCGTTTCGAAAATTGCGAACTTCATAAAAAGTTTGTTACATGGTGAACGTCAAACGAGTGATATGAAAATACGGTTCGAAGTTCCGAACAAGTTGGAGATATCGTTCGGAAGAGGTAGTGTTTCGTTTGTATTTGTGTTATGATTAGGCATTTGCGGATTTGGAGAGCAGGTGAAAATTACAGTTCTTATCGTGTTATCAGTGTGTTGTATAGTTGCTTGATTACTTGTTTAGGTATATAGATTTTACCTAGCTTTCACCACTATTGTTTTATCTTTCCATATCTCTCAGGATAGGTACTGATTAGGTTTGATGTTTAAAGGTTTGTTAAGGTTGAACTCATAGTTCAACCTTTTCAAGAGTTCATCGTGGTTTCAGACAATCCATACTTTCCCACACAAAGTTATACAAATCTGACATGTTTACCCTTTGAATTTGAAAAGGCGTTTGATACAATTTATCCCGTTCCATAACCGGCTAAACCGAAATCATGCGAAACCTTTGTTGGTTGCTCCGATTCGCACACGAGATTTCACAAAATAGGCTAGTCCTTTTATTACGTTAACCCTCAGCCTCGACATGACACGTTACAAAAGGGTTTAAATAAAATCTACTTATGGCTTGTATGCTTCTACAGAGCTGTAGATACTTAGGTAGTCGCATGCTTGTGGTTATTCTACAGCGTGGATCGTGAAACACGTTTCAAAACGGACCAAAAGCCAACGAATCTTTATCGGACCGGTTTAATTATTGTTCTTTTTGTGGACTAGTTCTCAAAGCACTTAGCAGGTTGAACTGAAGCTATGAGAAGGTTAATTAAAGTTGAGATTACGTATTTGAGTATGTGCTTCTAAATTAAGAGATTAGTTAGGTATATATATAGGTATACCTACCTATATACGGTTTTAACTATGGTTTGTGATGTCGTAATATACCAACTTGTTCTATAGTTTTGTTCAGAAATCCAGGCGCCAACACTGAACAAATATGGCTGGTGGCCGGCATTATTATATTTCCTGTTGGTCATCTATTGTCACTCCCAACATTATGCTGACCTATTGTGATTCTATTCAAAGAACATCTAGAAGCCAGCTACTGTTAGATGCTTTCTTGCTCCAACATTATTGTAGATACTAGTTATTAAAACATTGTTTTTACTTTAACTCGTATTGATTTACTTTAGGTCAGGTACCGATTAATTATTAACAATGATATCGCAAAGGAGGCACGCCATCTTCCTTGATCGCGCGGGAATCGTCTCTCTCGCTCGCTTGCCAGCAGCGTAGTGTTGTGCCGGCGCCGTAGTGCTGTGCCGTAGCGAACCATTAATCGACTCTAGGGAGAATCGCCTAATAGTTCGGCCATCCTGCACATCACGCGCCCTCGCGGGATTAGAAGCCTGTCTTCTGGACGATGGACCACCATAGCGCCAGAAGCAACTGTTCACAAACATAACTAATGTTAAACTTCAGCTTCTGTTGCACAGAAGTTGACAACTTACTCAACCATGACCATGTGGTGTCGCATCAAACTCGTGATTCTGTTGGTCGTAAATGGTTCAGTTATTGTTATGAAAATTCAGTTAGATCTGAAATTTTTTTATAGATATTACTTATGTCATGGCAACATCAGGTGAATTAATGCCATGAGACATAGATCATATAGTATCAAATAAAATATAGTGTTCATAAGTTAAAATTATTATATCATCAGACACATGTGTGTCCAAATTCAATTGAGAGCTAAGAATAAGACTTTCATAGGAAAACAGTGATTTACAGACCCATGGGTGAATATTACCAATCCAGATTAATGTCACCGTATCGTTTCAAATGTCGATGGCATGATGCATTCTCGTCCAGATGTCGCCCTCGCTGGCAACCATGCTGGAGCAGCACCATCGGCCAACGGGCTGTGCAGCTCATTCCGGTGCAGTGCTGCTTGCTTCATATTCAGCAGCCAAGCCACGGACTCACTGTTCACAGACATAGCCAATGTTAACTTCAACTTCTGTTGCATAGAAGTTGACAACTTACTCGACCACAACCATGCGTTGTACCACCAGAACTTTGTTGAGGTCGATTCTCGTTATGTTAGTTTACATGATAATTCAATTAGATATTGCATAATGGTAACAGTTGGAAAACAATTCTATAAGACATGGATCATCATAGCATCCTCAGGTAAGACTTGGTGTCATTAAGCCATAATAAGATCAAACATTTATGAGTCTACAATCAATTGACAGATCAACAATAATACTTTTATAAGGAAAGTCATTTACAGACCCATTTGTTCATGTTACCGTACAATCCAGAATAATATCACCGTTTTGCTCCAGGTAGTGACGGCATGGTGCATTTTCATGCAGGTGTCGCCGTCATTGGCAACCATACTCGAACAGCACCATCAGCAGACGGGCTGTGCGGCTCATCGGGTGCAGTGCTGCATGCTTCATTTTCAGCAGCAAGTTCACCCAGTAGCAGCTCACACCATGCTGCTCGTAGAACTCGTGCACCCAATGTTGTAGACATCTCTCGGTGCGGTCCACTCCGGAGAGTTTCCTAAAGGGCATGCGTATCCAAAGATCGCATGCTGTCACACTCCGATGAATTTCGAAAATAGACCTGTTTATTCAAAGCTAACATACGGTCACACGCCGATGAATTTCGACAATAGACCTATTTATTCAAAGCTAACATACGGTTACACGCCGATGAATTTCGAAAATAGACCTGTTTATTCAAAGCTAACATACGGTCACACGCCGATGAATTTCGAAAATAGACCTGTTTATTCAAAGCTAACATACGGTTACACGCCGATGAATTTCGAAAATAGACCTGTTTATTCAAAGCTAACATACGGTCACACGCCGATGAATTTCGAAAATAGACCTATTTATTCAAAGCTAACATACGGTTACACGCCGATGAATTTCGAAAATAGACCTGTTTATTCAAAGCTAACATACGGTCACACGCCGATGAATTTCGAAAATAGACCTATTTATTCAAAGCTAACATACGGTTACACGCCGATGAATTTCGAAAATAGACCTGTTTATTCAAAGCTAACATACGGTCACACGCCGATGAATTTCGAAAATAGACCTATTTATTCAAAGCTAACATACGGTTACACGCCGATGAATTTCGAAAATAGACCTGTTTATTCAAAGCTAACATACGGTCACACGCCGATGAATTTCGAAAATAGACCTATTTATTCAAAGCTAACATACGGTCACACGCCGATGAATTTCGAAAATAGACCTATTTATTCAAAGCTAACATACGGTCACACGCCGATGAATTTCGAAAATAGACCTATTTATTCAAAGCTAACATACGGTTACACTCCGATGAGGTCCCTAATGGACATGCGTGTCCGAAGATCGCATGCGGTTATACTCCGATGAGGTCCCTAATGGACATGCGTGTCCGAAGATCGCATGCGGTTATATTCCGATGAGGTCCCTAATGGACATGCGTGTCCGAAGATCGCATGCGGTTATACTCACACACTACATACCAGCGCGCTCTAGTGGTAACTTTAGAAATTTGCAAATAAGACTAGAGACAGTCGCCACATCTCCATCATAACGTTGCAACATTTTACAGGTTCTTGTAATATTTTATATATCAGCAACCTTACTTTCCAAAAATCTTCATGACTAGTAGTCTCATCATAATTCGTGGTATTTTACAAACCAATTCTGCAAAAGAAATTGTTATTCCAAGTTTACTTAACTCAACCGTCAACCACTGGGAACAGGGTTAACCTTAGTTTAACAACCAATAACATAAAATAAATATATGCAATTAGAAGCAGGAGCTATCGTGTGATCTTCATCATTTATATTCCAACATTTGAATAGCTCTCTGTCATATTTTGGAGTGTCAGCAGTTATGCTTCGCAAATCTTTCATGTATAAATGCTCATCTCAATTTACGGTCTTGTAGAAACCAACTCTGCAAAAGAAATTGTTGTTCCGGGTTTACCAAACTCAACCGTCAACCACTGGGAACAAGGTTAACTTTAGTTTAACAACCAATCTTGAACACATAAGATAGTAATATATGCAATTAAGACCAGAAGTTTCGTTTGATCTCCATCATTCATATTTCAACATTTGAATAGCTCTGTGTCATATTTTGGTGTATCAGCAGCTATGCTTTGCAAATCTTTCATGTGTATGCTCATCTCAATTTATGGTCTTGTATAAACCAACTCTGCAAAAGAAATTGTTGTTCCGGGTTTACCAAACTCAACCGTCAACCACTGGGAACAATGTTAACTCATTCATATTCCAACATTTGAATAGCTCCGTGTCATATCTTGGTGTATTTGCAGCTTCGCTTTGCAAATCTTTCATGTGTATGCTCATCTCAATTTATGGTCTTGTATAAACCAACTCTGCAAAAGAAACTGTAACATCTGGTTTACCTAACTCCACTGTTAACTACTGGGAAACAGGGTCAACTCTAGTTCAGTAACCAATCATATACATAAGATCATTTATGACATTTTTTGGCTGACAATACACTGCTTCTAGCAGTACAGTAGCAGTACTACACAAATTAATTTAGTTGGAATTTATTTAGTTAGCCTCAGAATAATTGTTTATTATGGCACTGAAGAAATGAGTCAATTTATATTACTTGGTTTGGTATTCTAACTGTATGACTGTGTACTTATTTTCTCTCACATACCATTTAACATGATGTCATAGGTGCCATATTGTTACTTGAACAAATGTTTAAATATAATCCACTGATTAACTTAGTGAAACATGACACATTGTTAAAGTTGCTCACCAACAGAACAGTTTAGTTAATGATTTACAGTTACTCTGCTTTCATGTCAGAAAGGCAATTTCAAATATTACAGGAGTACATTTTTATATTCAAAAAGATACCATATTAGCTCAATTACATTCTTACTGTCTTGTGTCAAACAGCATGTTGTTAATTTATTTTATTTGTTATGTTTGATCCTTTAATCAAACTAGCATTGATAGTGAATTATTATAATACTAACAATTTATTCAATTCAGGCAACTAGGCCCATATTAATTACTAATCAGAAAACATTTTATAATTATTATAATATTATTCAAAATCCATTGACTCATGATACATTATTTTGCAAGGACAAGGCATAGGTAAATGTATGGAAGAGTGTGTCCTTACTGAAAAGATCTTTGTATTGCCCATAGTTTCATGATAGCATATTATGTAATAAATGCATAGAAGATTAGGTGTTGTATATTATTCCACCTTATTCATTCAAACAACTAGTAGAAACAAACTAGCACTAAGTCATCATCAGTAAAATCCCCTTTTACTGAAATAATAGGTTGTCTACTTGTAAGTGGTAATTGATAAATAACCCATCAGTATTTGAAGAAGTTGCTACTCAAATATTTTATTTTAACCGATGAAAGAGTATCACAATGAATTACTGTGTTTGTAATAGATACTTCATTCCTCCGTGTATATTT
Source organism: Alcis repandata (assembly GCA_949125135.1). Taxonomy (NCBI): domain Eukaryota; kingdom Metazoa; phylum Arthropoda; class Insecta; order Lepidoptera; family Geometridae; genus Alcis; species Alcis repandata. The sequence continues at coordinate 5,182,431 of OX421223.1, forward strand.
CAGTTCAGAGGCTGGGACTCTGGTGTTTAATACACACTTAGCTTTTATAGTATACCTTTGTGCAAGGTACAATCAACGCAACAGGATTTGCAACAAATATCACTTATTGTGACTGATTGAGAGTAATTGTGAGTTTTTAATAATCATAACATGTGGATTAAAATTATTATTATGTGTGTGAGTGGGTACACATTATTTTTGTACAACCATTTTATTCATTGATAGCAACTTGAGAGAACATCCCATATAATATTGTTTGGATCGTTCCTCCGTCCATTAATTCTGTCCAATTTATCAATAATTAACCAGTTATGAACTTTAAAATGCCTCTTTGACTGACATAGTAGTTGCTTTATATTGTAATTGTAAGTGACTTTATTAACTTACTCGCATAGAACCTATAGTAGGTAGTATTTACTTAGTATCACTCGGTTTCAATTTATTTTGTAAGTATTGCTTACTATTATTATTCACATCATAGTATTTATGAGTATGTCATGGTTTTCATTCATTTAGTAACATAATAGTTGTTGAACAACAAACTTAGTAAATTGTACTAACTCTGACTTTAAACAACTGACTCCGGTAAAGTTGATTTAACTTTTGTTGTTTTCACAGTAAGTTCTGCGAGTAAAGATTATTATATATTTGTTATAGATTCTGTAGGCTTATCATTATTGCACTGAACAGTTGTATGTGGTAGTGTGTACCAGACTCCACTTTAAATTGTATTAACTTGGTCGTTGGTCGATGTGAACATTTGTATCATGCATTCTTAAATTAACAAGATTGTAAGTTTCAGAACATTTAGATAAGGTTATTACTTTAACAGTCAAGGTATTCAGCGACTAGCTTGGTGCCCAAAACATAAAATCATTGCCCCATATAATCATCATCACAATTTTACAAGTATTTCAGGTTATAATTTGATGTGATTCCTTAGCACCAAATAATAGGAAAGAAACTAATGCCAGATTCCAGATTCAATCTCGCACAATATACCAAAATGCAACAGGTTCAATGTACTTACAGAGTAGGTACAACTTTGGGCATTTTGTGTTTCATCTCGTTTTTGTTTATTTGAATAGAATACGATATGAACTCACCAAAGCACGGTTCTTTAGTGTTACCTCTGAATATCCTTGGTGAAATTACAAGATACTACAAACTTGTATGTATTCCGGGCTTGTAGACTTTGTCAAATCCGACTACGCAGTACAGTAGCGTCATGTTACGACGCGCGTGTTTCTGTAGGTATTGTAGATGGTTTACTGCGAATACTTCGATGCGTACTTTTTTTGCACGACTGAAGCAATAATCACAGTACACGACGACTTCCAATTAGCTTTCTCTCGTTACTTTGCTTTTAACCTAAAAGCTGAAACAAATCAAACTCGCGGGCGATTTTGCTCAGATCCCGATTCTGAAAACTGTTAGATGCTTTCTTGCTCCAACATTATTGTAGATACTAGTTATTAAAACATTGTTTTTACTTTAACTCGTATTGATTTACTTTAGGTCAGGTACCGATTAATTATTAACAATGATATCGCAAAGGAGGCACGCCATCTTCCTTGATCGCGCGGGAATCGTCTCTCTCGCTCGCTTGCCAGCAGCGTAGTGTTGTGCCGGCGCCGTAGTGCTGTGCCGTAGCGAACCATTAATCGACTCTAGGGAGAATCGCCTAATACTACATATGAATATGATCTAGTATCTGAATCCATAGATATTCATGAAGCTTTTCAATTTAAATGATTCGAAATCTATTGTTACGAATACAAAACAGCAGTGATCTATACAAATACAAATAATTTATAGTCTCTATTTTTTTTTTGCATTAAAAAGTTGTGCTATTACTACCAAACTTGGTAAAAACCCGTATCTTGGTCAGTGAAGCTTCCCAGACATGAGTACAAAAAATAAATCAATACACATAAATTCAATTAAAATTAACTAAAATCAGGGTGAGCATCGCCATACAACGTGGTAATGGGGCCAGCATTTTGGGAACAATTCCCACAGGCAGCGGCCTTTTAGATGGTAGTTTAGTTTAGTTTTTTAATTTAATTATATTTTAAAATTCACTAAAATTAAATTGAAATCTATTGATGTAGAGTAGGAGTAAGTTCGAAATAATTGAGATAAATACAAAGGATTTTGTTATAATTAAACACGGGAATACTCACGTAAAAAAAACCATTTAGTTTCCATGGTAAAATACAAAGAATAAATAAATAAGAGATCAATAACGAGGCAAAAACCTTCTCGAGGTAGTTTATCTACTTTTTTATCGGTTTTAATCTTTAATGCTATTTTCATGCATATGATTATGTTAAAAACCTCATGTTTGCACTTAACCCTTAATAGAACCCGAGCCTGTTAGTGCTTTTTTTTCAAACAAAAACTGATTCCTGGGTAAAAATAGGTCACAGATTTCATAAATCTAAATATAATTTTAGGGGGGTGAATTTTAGGGGTAGTTTTCCCGGTGGTAAATAATTTACCATTGCCCGTTGACAACTTCAAAATTTTGCGGAGTGGTGGTAAAATTGTTACCATTGCCCCTTCTGATGCATTTTTATTTTAAGACTAGTGGTTTCATCTGTATTTGTCAGACATTTTTTTGTTAATTAAATCTTTGTACCCATCTTCCTATTTCATTGTTATTTTTTATTATTATCTATAGTACAATTGAAAACAAGCAAAATTTCTATTTTTGAATGTAGGTACCTATGTTGTGATAAACTAAAAAACCACTGGACAGGTTTTAATAATTATGTCTTCATTAGCCAGGGTGGGCAGCTAGTAATCAATAAAAGAAAATATAATTGTTCAATCATTTATTAATAGCCTAATGCAAGCTTAAAGACTTAAAACACTAATCAAACAATGTTTCGTGTTTTGATTTATTATTATACACTGTCTGATTCAGCTGTATGAAATGAAAAGAAATACTTTCTCAAAGAAATACGCCTTCCGTGTTTCTTCGACATAATTATTGTACCGAATTTCTGTAATAGATACAGAGAAAAGTGAAAAAAATAATTCAAACAAACAGATTTTTATATATTGATAGTTACGATTTTTAGTAAGTTTAATCGGGCAATGGTAAATATTTTACCACTTGAATACGATACCAAAAATAATACTACAAATCGTTTCTGAAAGCTGCTAATACGTAAAACGAAAGAAAACATACCCTATTTTATAAATTTGAATCGCAAAATCACTTCCCAGAATTATTGTAGAACAAATTTGCACAAAATCCACACTGAACCACTAAAACGTTGAATTTTTGGCGCTAAAATTCGTTGGGTCAACTTTGACAGTACCGTAGGTTGCCAAATGACTTTGACAAATTATGAAATGTCAAAATTATGACAGTAAATATATTTAAAAAGTATAATGTGAACATAGTATAACATTGAATGTTGCCATTTTTGAAATATCTACAATTTAGTAGAAAACCAGAAGGTGGTAATATATATACCCTTGCCTTATTAAGGGTTAAGCGGCTTCTCTATATCAACTATATAAATGTACCTAACAACTCTAGTTTTGTGTATTTTATATTAAGTAATTTTAGTTTTCTTGTCCTAAAACAAAATAATAATTATGGCTCGTAAGAGCTGGCTCTGCCAATTAAAAATACAAATAGGTATAAAATAAATTGTAAAAAGTTTTTTTGGGAAATGTATTGTTTGCCATGGAACAAAAGTTGTTAAGTATTGTATAATAAGGATAAGGAAGCCGCCTGCTAGAGGTTTTTGATTAATTAAACATTGCCCTGGATTTTCCGGACATCCTCATCTATCTTTGCAATTCAAATCTCGGAAAAGTCTCAGCGAGGTGTCTTCGCACCTGGGGTGATGGTATCGCGTGACTTTAATCGCTCAGCCGGCGGCTAATGGCGATATAACTACTACGTTAAATGCAAACATCATATTATATTTATACTAATCGTAGTGTATTACAATCTACTTCCATGTGGCTTTATCTTTTGGTCGCCTCTACTGGCTCAATTTTGTCGAATTTCGATCGATCGCTCATTATAATCTTCTCTGTTTTGAAAGGTTGCTTTCGGAAAATTTAATATTCAAATTCAAAAACTTTTTATTCTTATTACAAGCACCTCTACAGTTGACACCAAGGCGTTAGTTGAATTGAAATCTTAAGCTAAATTAAAATAAGTAAAACAAAATAACATGATACACGTCCAAAAACAAAATGAAATAAAAAAAAATACAAATGAAATTTTAAAAAGAAAAGAGTAGGTATGACTTAATTATAAATAATTGTCTTTCACTCCCCAATTGCATGTTTTATATTGAAATCTCGATAGTCGCCTACAAGTTTTGTTTAATATTTTAAATACGTTGAGTGGACTAAAATCCGTAAATCTTATCTCTGCATATTTCTTTCAGCACATGGCCCTATTTCTGTTACCTTTTTCAAGTTGAGTATTGCTATTTTAGCCTTTTAATTTTGTAGACGGTTTACTGCTTAACCATCGAAATGACGCAGTTCGTGTTACCTTCCTGGAGCCTTATTCTTGCCAGTGAGATATTATCTCGGTCACTTTCGCTCTCATTAGAAATGCTATAAGAGTGAGGCTGACGGAGAAAATCTCGAGCGCCCATGAATAGGGTCCCTTTATCGTGGCCCTTTGTCGTGACTTTTACAACCTTGAGTAGATTTATGGCATGTTTTATTAATTTTCATGAGATTACCAAAACAAGAACTTAGGTATTTTGGAAATTATTTACCTTCACGTAGTTCAATCCAGCGGTCTCATACCAAATAATACATACACATAATCAAGCAAAGCTTTAACATTGTTTTAGTTAGGCAGTGGCTACTAAACAAGCGTTTTAGTTTAGAAAGACACTATTATTGACTACGCAGTAGACAATAATAATGTTAAATCATTTCACTGGTTAGTTTTTGAAAGAGATATGCGAGTAAGTAATTGCATAATACAATATATATTTTCCGAGCTTTTTTTACCAAAATGCCTGCCATTTTTGTTGCTACCCTAAATAATCTTCAACTTCAATCGTAGAGATTACACGAAGCCAACAAACACTTATAGCACAGCCATAACTGTTCAAACAGTAGCTGATCCTATAATACAAATAAAGGAAGCCACCGACTCCTAAGTTCGCTATCTTTTCATGTTTAACAAACAACATCATAATGAGCATATCTTTATAACGGAAACTATAACACGGAACATGCTGACAGCTTCTGTCCCACCTACAAGCTAAGGCCCTATTCTGACAAGCGAGTTATTGTCTCGGTCACTGTCGCAGTCACTAGGAATGTCATAAGCATGAGACTGACGGAGATAATCTCGAGCACGTAAGAATAGGGTCTCTTGTTCTAGTACCTAACTATCGCAAGTATCACAAACAGCTATTTCAGGCATGAAGTTGTTATCTACTCATTGTGTGTCGTCCGTGACTTAGATAACTTAGTAAATTGAGTTGTGCAGTTTGTGCTGTGTACATACAGTAGGAATTGTGGCTTATAATTTTGCTGTTGCAGTTGCCCGTTAGAAACTCATCTTTATACAGGGTTATTCATAAAGGGTATGCTAAGCCGAAAAGGGCTCACAGTACTCATCATTATGAACAACTATTACTATGGGAACAACTCGAAATTCGCGAAAAAAAATCAGCTGTTCCATAAATCTTGTCGCGAGTGTCCTTGACATTTTTCTATGACATTTGACATTTGACATTTAATAATGAATACACTTTACGGATCATATGAATGTTATCCACTAACTACACAATAGGCCCAAGTTTGAAGGCTTTTTAAGACAGATCTAAATTTTCTAAAACTATTGGCATCCTTGTCTAATGGCTTGCAATGATAAAGACAGATATATTTTTAGTTAGTTTAGATCTGTCCTAAAATGCCTTCAAACTTGGGCCTATTAACCATAAACATACTCAGGTATTACGTACTTACCCCAGTAGTCCAGTACAGTGGATAATAGAAAGCAGTTAGTCCTCGACAAAAAGGAAAACTTCGATAATTCCGAAAACTTTTCTCATTATCAGCTGTTGTTATACCTAACTTTTCGTCGGCATTAATATAGTTTTATCACGGTATAGCTGTTGTTTTTGTTTTCCATTTTCATAGTCATGAGTGTCCTGAATAAGTCATTTGCATAGATCAATCTAATCAATAGGCAAAGTTGCTGACGTAAATGTGCCTACTATTTATTGTTATGTTTTTATCATAATAGGAACAGGGCGTTTAATGGGACTTATTTTTAGACGCTCGAGATTAATTCTGTCATTCTCATTCTAAAAATTTAAAATGAAAAAAATGTTCGACATTGAAACGATTGATCCGATTTTGATAAAATATGTATAACAATTACCGCTAAAAAACTGCTTTCTAATCGCATTAGTTTATACTGACTATTATTTACATATATTTACATCTTTTAAAATAAGCTAAAATAAAAAACTAACATAACTAGAACAAAGATACAAAAGTAAAAATCAAAAAGTATTAAAATCGCATTTAAATTAGCTTACCCGTTTAAGAGCTACGGTGCCACAGACAGACACATAGACATATACAGGGTTGTTCATAAAGGGTATGCTAAGCCGAAAAGGGCTCATAGTACTCGTCATTATGAACAACTTTTACTATGTGACCAACCCGAAATTCGCGAAAAAAAATCAGCTGTTCCATAGAAAAATGTCAATGACACTCGACAAAATGTATGGAACAGCTGATTTTTTTTTCGCGAATTTCGGGTTGGTCCCATAGTAAAAGTTGTTCATAATGTTGAGCACTATGAGCCCTTTTCGGCTTAGCATACCCTTTATGAATAACCCTATATAGCGCTCAAACTTATAACACCCCTGTTTTTGCGACTGTGATTAAAAACACATATTTATAGGATAGAATTATTTGCTCGTTTTACTAGTATCGCGGGTACGGACGGAAACGTGACCAGTTACATCTATTCTGAAAGTTAGAGACATTAGTGTAACCGCACAGTTAATTACAACGACTAAACAAATCAACATCAAAGAAACATGTATACATAACTTACATTGTAGGTAAGGTGGATCGAGTCTAACGTGATCAATGATTCTGCGCAACGCAGTTACACCCGCGCGGTTATAAAAAACAGTCCTGATGATGATGATAAAAAGTACTCTATATGTTAACCTAGCGTATACGAGTAAGCTATATCTATTCTAAATTTCATCCAATTCCATGTAGTCGTTTCAGCGTGAAGGACTAACAAACAACAGACTAATTTTTGCGTTTGAAATATTTGCTTGATCTATACTTACTAATATTATAAAGAGGAAAGATTTGTATTTTTGTATGTTTGTGTTGAATAAACACAAAAACTACTAGACGGATTTCAAAAATTCTTTCACCATTAGATTGCTACATTATCCCTGAGTAACAGGCTATATTTTATACCCGTGCAAAGCCGGGTCAGGTCGCTAGTTTCAGAATAAAATTATTTGCGTTGATTTCATAAGTTTGTACAAGTACAATACAGATTGGTCCATTCCCACGTGAGTAGTTTGAAAATGTACCTTTATTTTGTTGTTACAATAATTGAACATTATCATTCACTCTCACTGTTGTTTTGCATTCGGACTATTGTTTCCATTCCTTATTGATTGTGTTTGGTTCACAGTTCTCAAACGCGAAATAATTCGAGTTTGTTTTCTCACGAGTCAACAGTCATGCGAAGACATTTGTTCTCATTGTCTTGTGTTAAGAATAGTTCTTATTTATTCTAACACTAGCTTTTACCCGCGGCTTCGCTCGCATTGAAGCCATCGAATAAGTATCAGAGATCATTACAATAGAAATTAATAATATGAAAACTATATTTTAATGCTTGGCTGGGATTATCTGTTTTAAAAAACTGCTACATAAGTTACTGAAGTTTTGAGATTTTTTGATAAACAATCTTTCGTATAAAATATATATTTTTTAAATAAAAAGTATCCTATGTTACTTCTAATACCTCCAAAAATAACAAGTATCATGTTGATCGGTTAGGTAGTTTTCGCTTGAAAGCGTAACAAACAAACTTTTAGTCATATTTATAATATTAGTAGGGAAGTAGGGATTCTTGGCCTTGCTACATTTTATTTGCTAATAAGATTTTGTTATTTATTTTTCATTAGGTTTGACTATTACGTCTAATGGCCTTGCTTTTTACCATTTATGGACTGTTGTTCATTTTCTGCTCATTTTCTCACTGGTTACTCGACTTCAGAATTGCATAATTTGTTCTTTGCCCTACGATTTCTTAAAGTTTTAAAATTATAAAGTTTATAATTGTACAGAATCTCAGTTCTATCTATATTTTGTTTTCTATCTAGAGGTATAATACAAATTTTATGCTATACCCATTGACCTGTATAAGTGTATATGTCTCTCATTGGCTTTACTTAAATCTGTATAGTTTGTCAATTTTTTTCCATTTTTTTTTAAATGTATTTATTTTAATGTCTAAACATAAATCAAAATGCCTCAAAGTAAAAAAATAACGCGAATACTACTAATACAACTGCAATGTCTACGTGACTCGAAAAACATTGTTCATCCCGTTGTGCAACCGATTTACTCCCCGGCATTGCGTGGCCTACTTTACGAATAGTTTCTCCGTCCCATTTCATCAAGCCATCCATTATCATTAATTTGAAAACTAGCTGATATGCAGCTTTAATCATGATTTCAATCGATTACGTCCATCGTATCTGATAGACGTCGACTGGCCTGGATCTGTCATAGTTCAAAGGCCGCTATGACATCTTTGTTAAGATTTCTAAGTTATCCTGGAATGAGATTGTTAGACTAGACTAGATTCGTAGACAGCTACATCTCAAACAATATAGTAAAGCCTGTAGACTTGATGTCTGCGAAACGCGCCGTTCAGTCCTAATCGCGTATATTCCAAGTGTGCCATGTTCTCGAAGTTATCCGACTCAGAGGTGCGATTTTCCAATTTCACGTAACAGTTTTTGCTAATGTTCCGTTTAACAGTTCTCAATAGTGAACATTAACTTGTCAGAGAGTCCAGTAAAGCATTGGTGTTCCAGTCTGTTAGCCGCATTCCGCACAATAGTGGCCCCGTTCAGTTTGCGATTGTCAAGCGCTTCTAATTCTCAAAGACGTAGTAAATTCGAACGAAATATATCTAGAATATCTTTCCCAAATACCTACCTTAAAACATTTCGGGATCAAATCGTTAGTTTTAAAAACATTGTAGATGGAAAGGAATTCATTAAAATTAAACATTGTTTGTTTTTATTAGAAACGCACATGAGCAGAACGCGATTGGATTTAACTGATAACACAAATAACTTTTGTTCTATAATGTAAACATGAGCTGCAGATAAAATACTACATACGCATTGCTAATTGTTATGTTACTGGGAACAATATCCGCATAGCTATCTGAAAACGCAGTAGGTAAGTACCTAGGTTTATGTTTAAACATACTTTACCTTCATACGCGATTGGATTGGCTCTAAATCCGATTGAGAATGTCAGATAGGGACCCATCTCCGCTGATCAAATTTTTATCTCGTCGATTGTTGAAGAGTCATCGATAACGCGGAACGCTTCCAAATGACTGGTACTTCAGCCGTCGTTCAGTCGCGGTCCAGTGCACGCATTGTGGCAAGCTGTATAACCTGTAATCACCGCGTGTACTGGAATTGTGGTCTTGCGACAACCTCGTCCTACGGTTCATTTTCATGCAGTGATCAAAGGTCGTATGTCAGAGGGTGGTGGTGATGTCAGAGCTCGACAACGCTAGTATGAGTGTGGTCGCCGGCGGCGCTTGTTGCCGCGTGCGCAGGAGGATGCAGTGTTTCGGATTCCGTGGTAATTACCTCTAATTACTCTCCACGCTAGACGGACTCGCTACTTCACTTAAGATAACTGTAGAGTGCAGAGCTAATCCGTTGGTAGTGCGCAGTTGTTTACAATTTCGGTCGAGTTTATTTATCGATGCGTGAAATCGATCGTCCATATTTTTATGACTCGTTGTTTTTCTTGCGTCGATTACGCTGTGAGTAGCGATGGTCTCGGTAAGTGGAGTGGTGCTCAGGCGGTCAGTGCTTGGCCGCACGCTTTGGCGGATGTGTCGCTCCAAGTTCCGCCAGCTCCTCTCACAGATGAGGCTCGAGATCTTCTTTCTCGGAAGTGACTTCGAAGGCGAGTGGTGTATTTGTGATAGTGATTTGTTTATGTGACTACATAGTGTTAATGCTAGTTACAGTGCAATAATTGTCTAGTTTAATTTTATACTAATCATGATTTAAGTTACTTCCAAAAACAAAATTTTCATCTAAAAATGTATTTCATGATCCCAAATTTCTCAAAGGTCAAAGAAATATCGATAATAAATTTCTGCATTCGGTTTTATTATACGGCATTTGTTCTTCTTCGAATACATTGGGAAAAAATATTCCAATGAATTCACCAAACCGCGGGAAAATGTATGGGATGATTCTATGAAACTTTTAGGTCTATATTTTCTCAAGACCTTTGCTATGTGAGTATGTCTTCATACTTTGAGATCAAAGGCTCGCCTATGATAAAGCGTTCCATGCACACCTAATGAAAGCCAGTAAAATGATATTGTTGGTAGATAGAGCAGATAGTGTAGGAGCTATGAAAGATACCTACCAACTGCAAAAGCCAGTGTTTGATCAGGTGAAGTTGAAAGCGTTACTTAGTTGCTTACATATTCGTACATATTTGAAATATTTGTCACATCATCACGCTAATATTATAAATGTGAAAGTGTGTATGAAAAAGAGTAACAATGTATCTATGTATATACCTATGTATATGTAAGTATATAATTGTTACTTCCACATGCTTTAATGCTTCAAAAGATTCAAGTGAATGGAAAGAAAAATTAAGAATGAATGAATGAGAAATAGAGAGAGGAGTTGAGATAGCCAATATACTCTAAATGAATACAGAGGCCAGTTTTACTACGGAAAAGTACAGTCCCTTAGGATAGCGAATGAAATTGAGAGGCGCAAATTGTTGTTTATAAACAACTAGGTATAATAACATGCAATAAGGGGGCGTCCATTAATCATGTTGTGATGTTTTTAGCAATATTTCACCCCCCCCCCCCCCCCCTTGTGATATTTCGTGATGTTTTAAGAACCGTCTCGATGGACGATCCCCTACTGACAATTTAATATGTTAGCTAGAGATACGAACGACTGTGTCTTACTGGGGGGTCGGGATATTTCTGGCATTAGCCACGCCACGCACCATTTGTTACTCATGACTTAATCCAAACAAATATAGGAAAATTATAAACGTAATTTGTGTAATTTTACCTAGTAATTTGTTGCCCTTATTTAGTCAAAAATAAGCCAATTAATCACGTATTTACCCAGAATAACCGCAGGACCCATATTTTATACCTGTAATTTCCTCTTTTTCAGTTTCATACTCATCAATCATGCTATCTAGTTAAGGTACGTTTACGTATACCAATAGCTCACGCCACTTACTCCTAATATTACTTAATCAACTTGATATAATCACATTCATATAAGTAGGTAACTTATCCCAAATAGGCACGATTACCTTCGGTGGAAATATTTCCGTGAAAATCTTAGTTATGTTTGGGGAATGTATTACATTACAAGGGTTGGTTTAGATTTTCACATTAAAATACATTTAGGGTAAGGTGGTGCAAGAGTGCGCACTTTTGAAATTAAGTTCCATAGAAAATAAATAAAATAGTTATGGCAATCAACTTTATTAAACTTAAATCCTTTTATATATTTCCTAGCATAACTGCTAATCAACAATCCAATTATTATCTCTACATACGCATAATTTAGGTTTTAAAACAATAAGGCAAATGCGCACTCTTACCGAGCTAGCTGTGCAAGAGTGCGCGCTGAGGAAGTTAAGAGTGCGCATTTTAATCACTAGCGCATAAATCACACTGGTAGAGTCCTCCGCCCAGATAAGCAGTGCACTTTTCGTGCCACCATTCCTTGCACGCTTAACACTCAATCCAATCTTCTGTAATGGGTTCTTTGTATATTTCTTGACATCCGCAGCATCTCCAAATTTTACGTTTTGGCGTCCTAATAGGCTTTTTAAACTCCTTTGTTTTTTTCAAAGACTTCTGCTTAGTCTTAGAAGATTGCGATACTTGTATGTCTATCTTTAATTTTGGCTTGTTTTTTATTTCAGTTTGTTTTTCTATCTCAGCCTTATATGGCGAACTACGCGCGCACACTTACACGCATTGTGACTGCGCACTCTTATACAATTCACCGTTTCACTAAATATTGAATTATCAGCGACATCTTTTAGATATCACCGATACTATCTCCTCCGACATGATTGCCTATTGAGACAAGTAACGTAAACAAAAATTTGATTTATCATTTAACCGTATGATTTCAGATGAGCACAAATTGCAAAACACTTGAAAATTACATCAATTGACCAGAAAATATATCCACTTACCTAACAACCACGATTTTACAAGTATTTCTAATATTTTTTGTCAGCGCATAGTGGCTCGCCGTAGGTTCATAATAAGACTGAAGTTAGCTACTAATTGTATGTAGGACTTGAGTGAAGTTCGGTGCGCACTCTTACCTTCCGCGCACTCTTGCACCACCTTACCCTATACTCACGGATGCCTTGGTTTCGCCTCGGCCAAATTTTTTCACGATCGTTCATCAAGTGACTTCTGCTCACGCTATAGTGATATTTATACCATCAAGTGTATGTAGTTATCGAAATATAGTTTTTATTTTTTTTCTTTGTATCTCCGTCCTAAGGTTTCCTGGAAAATACCACTCTTAGCGATTAGGCCGCCAGTTGTTGCACAACCTCAAGTGTTATTATTCTTTTGTATATAATTTTTGGTGTGCGCAAAAAAGAGATTCGTGATTTCAGGGTTGATTCCATAGTAAAAGTTGTTCATAATGATGAGTTGTTCACCATGAGCACTTTTCGGCTTTGCATACCTACCCTTTTCTTACAACCCTGTGTAGTGTAGACAGATATACAATTATACATATAGTAGTTAGTTCTCCGCTTCATGAAGGGAAGCCTCCGGAACAGATTAGGCGGCGCTCCGCATGCCAATGAGGCGGCGGAGGACCCTCCAACCACTTCAGGTCACAATACAGACGCGCTGGCTTTGTATAGGTGTCTTACATGCTTGGGATTTAGGTCAATTTCAGCAAGGGCTTGTATTAAAGGAGAGGAAGTAATAAGTATAGATAGCTAAGTTTATATTCCTAAGTCCATACTTTTGGTCGCAAATGAAACATGGTTTGAACTATCTGTTTGACATTCTCTTTCGAGCTGACATAATCGCTGAAAGGATCACAGACGGCGAAAGAAATCAAAACCAGTTTCATGTTTTCGTCTAGTGTGCTAATATTTGAATATCTTAGCTTTTTCAAATGTTAAATTAATATTGGTAATCATGAAATCGTTTCAAGCTTGAGAAATGAGAAGACTTTTGAACTTTGAAACTTCTAATTAAATTTTGTGTCTTCTAAAAATTTATATTTTGTAGCTATTAATAGTCTTCATATATTGATTTTACGAATCGTTTACTTTACCGTCTCCATGTTAATATTCTAACCTTACCCTTATCAATGGCAAGCAACCTTGTGGCAGCCAGTATGCTTACTTATACATACGTAATTTACCTGTATTTACATTTAACCGTGTTATGCAATAAGCCCTTACAAGCCATGCGGTCACAGTGTAGGTTTACGTATTAGCGAAGTAGGTATGTGAAGACTTAGACACGTAGGAGCCTTGTAATCGCATAACCGTGCAATGTGAGATAATCACGAACCACGTACGAATTCACTAAACATATTTATTAGATAGATAGATAGATAAACTCTTTATTGTTCACACCATAAATTACAAACAGAAGGATTATAACACCTAAAAACTATATAGTGCGACAACTGGAGGCCTTATCGCTAAGAGCGATCAAGCATTAGCATTTTAGTTTAGAATTTGATCGATCATCAATGTAGGTATACTTGTCTCTAAATCAAATCAATCAAAGCCGTGATTCATTTGATATTTTAAAAATAACCGTCTAAAAACACTATTAATCATACTCACGAATTGAATTAATTTAAATGTTTTAACTTTAACAATAAAAGCCAGATTATCAAAATTTATAATTATTATATAATAAAAGATTTTTCGGAAATAAAGACGAATCTAACGAAATGCAAAATATGATAAAGATTTGTATATGTAAGATACCGATAAGTGAAATAGTTAAAGTCACAAAAACCATGGGCAGCAGATTTAATTTCGTTTTGCAAGAACGCTTCTTCAAAGTCTAGCTGCGCAGCACAGCACATCAAAGTGCCAGACTGACTGCGTCTTTGTATGTCACACAATGTAACAAAGGCCGTTTGACTTCCTTTATGCTGTATATTTATTTAGTGGGCCGCAGTGTATAGGTAGGTAAGTACTATATTACTAAAATTACGGCCTTTTCGTTCATTTTTCCATCCGCATTAAGTCTTGAAGAAGTTACAATTAACTTGACCTTTCGCGAGCGTACGTCGGTCAGCGAACCCGCTCTGAATAATAGCAGTTGGCAAATGGCAATACGCTTTATGAATTGCTTTATGGCAACCCATATATCAAACGTTTTTAGCTTACATCCATTTGAAAAGCTCGTGGTTGCCGTTAGGATTAATTTCCGGTAGTCAAGCAATCTATGCATAGTTAAATGGGTCTCCGGTAAACATCTAACAATTGATTAGGAATGGAATACGTACGACGGAATTCTAGGGTTCGGTACTTTATAAACATATATATGTCGAATAGAGAACAGCTAGTATCTTTTAAAACGAGTAAAACCGCCAGCCTTGACGACCATCGGTTTTACTGTTACAATTGAACTCTCTACACTGCCTAGTTTTCGACTCAAAAACTAATAGAAATGATTCTAAGCACTTGTTGGAATTCTCTTGAAATAAAAGCACATGAAACACTGAATTATTTTTATTTTAGTTTTCTTCAAAGTTTTACTTACAACGTTTCACCTTGAATCTCAAACAAAAAGTGGCACGCCTTGTATGAAAAAGGAATGCGGCTGCCACTTTATCAAGTTTTTAAACAAAAGCAGCAAATATTCAACCAAATAGATTTTGCTCGAGTATTTAGTTACCAAATAGATTTTACTTCGAGTGTAAGTTTCACAGGATATGCCATCAGCGGCGCTAGTGTCGCTTCGAACGAAAACTCGAAGACGCCCAATGCCCTCGCGGCGACACGGCCATTCTGCAATGCGACGCGTGCTCTGTGTCGTTTTGGCATTTATCCTGGTTGTTACTGAAATAAAGAAAGTAATGTTTTGAGGCTAGGTACTTCCACAGTACACCTAAACCTATGATTTAAATTTAAGTTGGTAGTATGTAGATCAACTGAATCGCTGATTTACCATGCATCAAGTAGGTGCGAGTGCGAGTGTGCATCTTTTTATCGAATTAATAATTACAGTCATAGTCAGTCATTGGTCAAAGTAATAGTCTTGGCAAATAATAGGCCATTGACGGTCGTACCGCCAATGTGCATCTTTTAATTGCTATATGGGCACTCCACGCGCCCATATGCATTAATAATAATAGGCCATTATAACGGTCGCATATTCGGTCGGTCGGTTGCATATGCATTAATAATTCGATTTTTATTGCTTGACACATTGGTCTACTCCACGCGCCAATGTGCAGATTAAGTTTTGTATGAATACACATATTGGTCTACTCCACGCGCCAATATGTAAATTATTATGTTTTGCGTGAATACACATATTGGTCAACTCCACGTGTCAATATGCAATTTGTGTTTCATACGCATGCTTTGGTGTCGAATAAAGTGAAACGTGCTCACCAATAATATCATCATTGTGACGCGCGATGGGTCTCGTGCTGTGTAGTAGCAGTGACGTCACCATCAGTGACGTTAGCCACGTGCAGCGCCGCCGCGGAGTGTGGCGGCGCCGGCGAGCCGCAGACGACAGCAGACGGGCTGGCTCGGGGCGACACGGCCGCCTGGGGGCCTCCCGCCGGCTGAGGGGCGCGCCGCAGCTGGTCGTGCGTGACCTTGCGGGGCCGCCCGTGGTGACCCACCACCTTTTTCACAAAGTAGCGATCGTTGTCCAGAACTCTGTGAACTTCATAAGGCACGCTAAATTTCAAATCGAGAGAAGTCTGATTTCTTGGATTGTTCTTTATCAGAACGAAATCTCCTCGTTGAAAATTGTGAATTTTCACTCGTCCTTTGTCGAATCTCGCTTTATCTTTCGCAGATAACTCCGTCATTCTGAGCTGTACATGCCGATCCATAGCATCGCCGTCGACGGACGTGTTATCGAAATTTACCAACTGCAGCAGTTCCGGAGGCACGCAATTTTGACGTCGAGTTAGTAGTGTAAGTGGGGCGATACCTGTCACTCTGTGTGCCGTACAGTTCAGAGCGAGTTGCAAGCCATCAAGAGCTGTGTGCCATTCTGGGGTTTCATAGTTCTTAATCATTATGAGACCATTCTTCAGGGTTGACATAACTCGCTCCACTTATCCGTTGGCTCTGCTCGCTCCTGGGGATATGGCATGAATCTCAATACCATACCTGTCACAATAGCTTTTGTATTCACCTAAAAACTCGCGTCCGCCATCCACGATGATCTGTCTCGGAGTCCCGAAGAGGTGAATGACCTGCCTCAAGGCAGCCGTAGTACTAAACTGACTCTTGTCGTTGGAGTGTCGGAGAAGTACATACTTTGTAAATGCGTCTATTGTAACAATGACGTACTCTTGTTCTTCCGAACTACCGAGTTTGCCAGTGATGTCCATGTGAATGACTTCGAATGGAACCGTTGGTTTAGTAATGGGATGTAACTGTACCTGTATGGCTCCAGATGTCTGTTTTGAAGTTCTGCATATTACACAGATAACCACGAACTCTCGGACAACGGTTGACATTTTGTCAAAATGGTAGGTGTCTCGTATTTTCTGTAAAGTTTTCTCCCAGCCTGGGTGCTTAAGGGTCGTGTGGAACGTGTTCATGAGACTCCACTGAAAAGACTTTGGGACCACTATCAGTTTTCGTTCTCCTTGAATTGGATCGCTCTTTCTGTACTTCAGTACATTACCTTCGAGGAGGTATCCGGGAACATCATCTCCATTGTGTAGGCTATCTATGATAGGCCGCAGCTCACCATCGCGTCGTTGCTCAATATTAATCCATTCGAGGTTACTGGTCATGGTGTTTACCGTCAATGGATCTGGATTCCTGCTGAGAAAGTCTGCATGCTGCATCCGCTCGCCCTTCCTGTACTCAACTTCAAAGTCGTAATTCTGTAGGTAGGCCCACCATCTATGTATGCGCGGTAGTAAATCTTGCTTGTGCTTGGAGGCCTTTAAGGCGTTGCAATCCGTGATCACCTTGAACTTACGGCCGTAAACAAAATGGCGGAAATGTTTAATTGCTCGCACTACGGCCAATGTTTCCAGTTCATAACTATGGTACCTACTTTCTGTGTCCGTGGTGCGCATGCTGAAGTAGGCGATCACGTGAGTTCGGCTGATGATTTGTACCAAAATTGCCCCAAATCTGATTCCACTGGCATCAGTGTATAATTCTCTAAGTTCGCCTTCTCGGAAAATTGTTAGGACAGGCGCAGAAGTGAGGTGATGGATAATCGGTTGTCGTGCCTCCTCATGAACATGAGTCCATTGCCATTTAGTGCCTTGCTTAGTCAGATTATATAAAGGGACCATTCATAGTACGCGCAAAATCTGGGATGAAGCGGCGAAAGTAACTCGCAAGTAATCTCTTACAGTGTTAGAATTTAATTCCCGATAGTCTACACACATACGATCGTCTCCACTTTTCTTTTTTTTACTAAAATGATCGGACTAGAATACGGTGATTTACTTTCGCGGACAATGTTATTCTCTATTAACTCACCCACGATTCCCTTAACTTTCTCGCGCTCAACAGGGCTCAATCGATAAGGCCTTCGCTCAACGTATCTGTCAGGGTTTTTTAATCTTATCTCTAATTTACCCATGTTGACACGAGACTTTGCAAAGCCCTGTGTGAACACATGCGAGTATTTGTTTAGCAAAATCGTCAGTTCGTCAACATCAGATTGATTAGTTAAGTCATGATCGATGTTTTCGAATAATGGACTACGCGATCGTACGTGCATAACTCGGGGATGTGACAACAAAGTTGCACTATTTTTCGTTACTATGACACTGATACCCGTCTCGTGAAGTAAGTTCGCACCAATTAATACGTCTGATGTCATTTCGTAGTCTGGCAAGATGTGAAACAAGATTTCAACGTTTACGTTGTCAACGACGCAAATTGCAGTGAGGGTACTTGTGGAAACTATGGTAAAGGGGCCTATTCCACGCAGATAATTAACCGACTGACTTCTACGCCCGGGTAGTCTATTCGCGACCGATTCACGCATCACGGAACATTCCGCGCCACTATCGAAGACTGTATCGACAGTTTGATCACCGACACAAATACGCATTTTATTTAGACCGGACGTCACGACCTATCGCTAGATACGAAGTTCACATTAGAAGCTACTTGTTTTTCGCGACGAAAGCAAGTGTCAAACGTGTGACCGTGCTTTGAGCAAAATGAACAAAATTTGTCATTAGTTTGTTTAGGTAACGTAGTAGATGACGTCACGGAACTTTTCTCGGTCGATGGAACATTCCGATGGTTTCTACTGCGACAAATACTGAAAGTATGGCCGTTCTTTTTGCAAAACGTGCAAAATAGGGAGTCTCTGTTATCTACGGTAACCTGGGGACGTTTCAAAAGCGGTTTGTCGATATTACTTTGACTTGGGCGTTTAACGCGAATAGAAGATGCAACAGATATCAACTCGGGCACTGAAATAGCTCTGGCATTCATTAATTCAATGCGGAGACGTTCGTCACTCACCGTTCCAATCACTGCCTCCACAGCATCGCTACTCTCGAGCTGGTCTTTCGTTAGGCGCCTCCATAGCAGCCATGATTGTGACAGAAACTCTGCAATATCCTTGAAAGAATCATAGGTGTGTTCTCTAAACCCGAGTACGTCCCGCAAGTAACGGTTTTCTGGTTCAAATGTAGTGATTATATTCTCACGTAACTCGTCCCAGCTAGATGTCGTAACAAGCCAATTATCAGCCCATATTTTGGCACGACCTTTTAGCAAGCTGGTTACTTTCATCCGGATATCATAGTCAGTAAGATTATAGGTACTTTTAGCAATAGAGATGTGCGTACACCACTCACGGACTCCAACGTCGCCGTCCGGGTCGTACGAAGGTAGAAATATTTCAGTAATTTTTACCTTGCCAACAGATTTCTGTTGTGATAATAGACGCTCGCTCATATGCTGCATCATCGTCATCATGTGCGAGTAAAATTCTGGAGGCACATTACCAGACTGTAGTGGTAGCGGCGGCGGTGATATGGCGCCCGCTGCAGGCCCACTCGTCGCATCAAGTCCGCTAGCTGCCGCAGGCTGTGTAGACTCGTTTGAACTTGTCGACGCGCCAGGCGCCGGCCGACTCTGCTCGGATGCATCCATCCGGGGGTCCTTATATGTAGTTTTGACCAGGATCACCTGAAATATAGTTAACGGCCAGAGAGGGATCAATAGATTACTATCCCACTTCTGATGTCGAATAGAGAACAGCTAGTATCTTTTAAAACGAGTAAAACCGCCAGCCTTGACGACCATCGGTTTTACTGTTACAATTGAACTCTCTACACTGCCTAGTTTTCGACTCAAAAACTAATAGAAATGATTCTAAGCACTTGTTGGAATTCTCTTGAAATAAAAGCACATGAAACACTGAATTATTTTTATTTTAGTTTTCTTCAAAGTTTTACTTACAACGTTTCACCTTGAATCTCAAACAAAAAGTGGCACGCCTTGTATGAAAAAGGAATGCGGCTGCCACTTTATCAAGTTTTTAAACAAAAGCAGCAAATATTCAACCAAATAGATTTTGCTCGAGTATTTAGTTACCAAATAGATTTTACTTCGAGTGTAAGTTTCACAGGATATGCCATCAGCGGCGCTAGTGTCGCTTCGAACGAAAACTCGAAGACGCCCAATGCCCTCGCGGCGACATATATTTGATATACGAACAATTACAATCTACCTACATGGGTAAGAGAATTAAGAAAAATATGTTTTTAAACTACATTTTTGTTTAGGTAAGGCTAAAGTAAAAATTATACAAAATCAATTGATTAAGGTTAAGATTAAAAATCAATCGTAAATCTATAAATTTATTTTATGTGTCTGATGAGATTTTAAGGCGACACTACGACTTTTTAAACATTTTTATGAAGATGAAATAAATTATAATAATATGGACTTACATTGTGCAAAGACTACTCACCCAAAGGAGTCTGGAGAACAAAAAGAAAAAGTTCTAGACAAATAAATAACACAGCCTATAACTTCGGTATTTTATTATGAACGACTGAGTAAATATTTGATCCTAGACAAATAAAACGTCGTCCTACATTATCCACAAACATGATATAGCCGGACCACAAGCCGCAGACACACGAGTAGTTTTGAGTTTTGTTCTTCCTTGACCTACTAAAGTATTGTGTGGGCACTTTTTTGTTATATTGCTATTTAAGTGCAGATATTTCTACTATCTGTCGAAATAAAATCGCCGAAATAGATTAAGTTTGAAAGACTTTTCTTTTCATATTTTCATCCTCATAGAAAATACAAAGTATATGCTTAGGTACATTCTTTGTTGAAAGCATGTATTATTTTACTTTACAATGATAAAAGGAACTCATTCATATTTAAAACTTTTTAGAAGAAGACCAGTGTAATATTAACAAAGAAAATGTTTATTGGAGCTGTTAAACTACCTGATACGTCGCTTTTGTTTTGGTGTAGGTACTCGTAGGTTAACGCAGTAAATACCTTTTCAATGACTAATGAGTATTGGTCTATCTATACACTCAAATAGTTAACTAAAACCATAGTAAATGTGTTTTTATATTAAAATTAAAGATAAGAAGCTAGACTACGTGTTACGCATGAATAATGTATCCTAACGTTGTTAAAATGTTTTCGATTTCATGTAACGGAACTTATTGTGCAGCTCTTGAAGTTATTGTATTTTAACATGTGAAATGTAATTTAAAGCATAATTTACATTCAAACTTTTGTTAGGCACTCAAAATAACGTATTATTCATATATTTTGGTTTAAATTTAACTTTTTTGAACAACGACCTTTCTTGAACTCATTAAAAGTGATACTTAATAGGACTACGATTCCTAAAACGTAGATATACTTACTTAGCTATACTCGTACTTGTAAACTCGAGACGTCACCCACCTTTTATGGTATCCAATCTTTAACAATTGGATTTAGTTTGTGGACTTTAATTTTAACTAATGAATATTGTTGATAGAGAAACTTGGCCATAATCTTGCAAAAGCATTCAATTACAGTGATTGTTTGAGAGAAAAAATACATTGTCTCAAATCAATTAACCCAGTACATAGTTCATGAGCCAGAAGTTGGCTATAGTCAACATTAATCTCGATAGTGTCATTCAGAACCGACAATAATACTAATGAAGACGAGACGCATTAGTTATATTATACTCAAGAAAACTGCTGTAAAAGGAAACCACCCTGTTATAGAATAAATCACAACTTGTAAGCCACGATTCCCACGATATGCGGTAGGTTCGCAATTAATGGTAAGGGAGCACGCGATGGTGCCTTTTGCTCAGAATACAAACAATTTTGGACAGGTATACATTTACCATTTAGATATCTATCTAGATACTTACTTAGATAATTAATAGACTTAGATTGAACCTAAATTCTTATTTGTAGGTCGTCGCCTGCCGGTGAGTGATATTGTTTCTTTTCAATGCGAGAGAGCAACGCTCATTGTTTTTTTATCGGGATGATATAAATAAATGTTGTTCCTAAAGAAGCCGACATATTTTGAAAACAAAATCTGGCGCCGCGGCGCGCCGCCGTTCATTAGCATCTATGCCCCACTTGGGCACTTGGTCGGGCAGAGTGGAATTATTTTTATTTCCCTAAAAGTTGAGGCAATCGAAATCAAAGCGCATGAAGTTAAAATTTGGCAAATAATCAAGAACTTATTTGGACCGTTCGCAATAAAAGTGCGCTAACTTTCTACTACTAATTAAATATTCGCAAAGCTATTTCATCTCTTAAAAATTGAAAAAGCACTTAAAAACAAAAGCTATTTACCGTTTCATTCCATCATCAGCCTAAACCATGATTTGTTTATTTTTAATTCCAGCTATTTGATTCGTTCTCAGCTCATTGCGTTCAGTTTTAGCTTGCTGTGGTTCATTGCTACCATGGGTCGGATGACACGTTAAATTGTACTTAGATCCCGGTTGTTTATTTTCTAACAACAACCACAAGACATGTTCCTTCAGGAAAAACTCAGGAAACTTTAGAAAACACTCTGACACCACTTATTGCTATCGTCATTAAATTTGTAAGCTAATTATGTCGTTCATTATTTCCAGAAGCAGAGTGCGATGGGTGCGGCGGCGGCGAGGGCGACGAAGGGCGGAATGTTGGGGAGCTCCTGCTACCGCAGTACGCGCTGGCCACCGGAGGCCTGGCCAAGGACCACCGGCCGCTCATCACCTTCCCTGACAACAATAACTTCCACATCCTCACCGCTCCGGAGTATAGAAAACTTCTGCTCTACCTTACTTCAGTACCTTCGTGAGTATTCCCTATGACAAGATTAACCGACGAGATATTTCGTCCAAGCTTCTAAAAGTGCATGTTTTGTCTGTCAATTTTTTTCAATGAATTTCCTATAGATCCGAATCAAACGTAAGACGTCCGTCGAATTCACGTCAAAAAATAGTCTAGACTAGCCGTGAATAATCAGACACCAAGCGAAAGTAGATCAATCACTTCATTCATGACTTGTTTCTATTTTCAGATTATTAGAAGCAGATATGGGCTTTCACCTAATAATAGATCGGAGAAAGGATAGATGGAATTCCGTCAAAGCAGTATTAATAAGGGTTTCTGTAAGTATCTTCTTTCATTTCTCATAATAGCGATTTAAATAAATGTAGATAAATATTTTTTATTACAACATCTTCTGTTTTGTTGCAGGAATTTTTCCCCGGTATAATCCACACAGTCTATGTCCTAAGACCTGCAAGTTTCCTCCAGAAAGCTTTGTCTGAAGTAAGCAATAAGCTATTCAAAGAAGAGTTCCGGTTCAAAGTGTTAGTCTGCTCGTCCGTGGATGAGCTGCACGAATACTTTGACAGGTCACAACTGACGCCAGATCTGGGCGGGGAACTGCAGTACTCACACGCTGAATGGATTCAGCAGCGGATAGTAAGTTAAATTAACGCTATTGATCCTCTTTTGACCTCTTAATATTCTCCTATTTTAGATAAGCTAGGTAGGTTACTATTGAAAAAAGCTCCA
Organism: Alcis repandata; assembly: GCA_949125135.1. Taxonomy (NCBI): domain Eukaryota; kingdom Metazoa; phylum Arthropoda; class Insecta; order Lepidoptera; family Geometridae; genus Alcis; species Alcis repandata. Next base: position 5,206,013 of record OX421223.1, read on the forward strand.
TCTAGGGAAATATTTCTGCACTAACTCTAGAGTAAAAAAATGGTGCCACTGGGCGGCGCCAGCGCAGCAGCTGCGCTGTCCTGAATCGCGCAAACGATATTCTCCAAAATATAATGAGTCGAATGCGGGTTGTGTGTGAGATTGTTCGATGATGTTTAATCCTTGCGCACTGAAATGTTGTGTTGATAAAAGGATGTTCTTAACGGCTGATCGCCGTTATGAACTACTGAGAACAATATCAATACAGTAATACCCCGGACTTACGCGATAGGTGGGACCAAGCGATAACAGTGTAAGTCGAATTCGCGTAAGTCGGGGTTCAACTTTGCACATAGAATAAACTTATTTTTTTGGTCTTCTGGATGACATAATTATAGATAATTAACGTGTACTGCGTACGTCAAACAATTCCACGCGTATAATAACGTTCGACTTCGAACCTATCGTAAACCGAATATTGACGGGGCGGAGTGGGCGCGGCGATCAAAATGAAAAACCGCGTATCTCCGCGTACTAGCTCTTGGCTATAATAAAATATTATTAAGGTCATTTTCATCATAATTCAGTAATTCTTCTTCATCTCAACATGCCATCTCTTTCTAAAAAAAATCTTATTGCATGTCCTGTCCACAACCCATAATAGGTACTTAATACTTATAGGTAGGTACTCGTACTGATCCAATCCAGGCTTCTTAATATAGACACATAAACTCAAAAAGTTTATTTGAACTGCCTCAAAAAAAACTCATTGGTGTCAAGATTTTTTGTTTAACTTCGCAACGCTTTCGTGTAACCGTGTCCTTAGCTCAATTTTGATATGCTTTAGATCTACCCAAGTTTAATGACCGCTTAAACAGTGAAAAGTATCTTGTATAACTTTGCTGTACTTCTATCACCGATATGATTATTCATAAGCATAACCAGTTTTTCTCCTTTCCAGGCGTTAGAAAAATTCTCAACCCTCATGAAGGAGATCTCAAGTAAACTGGATGATTTCATGCATGAAATCGTCGACTGCGACATGGGGAATGACCCTACACAAACCAAAGAATTATTAGACTGTCAGGAATCTAGGTTAGTATGTGAGATATTCCATCGGACTGTCTCGCTACTTACATAAAACTTTAAAACCAGTTAGAAGGCATGGTCCCATGAGATCTAACGTCTTTCTATTTTATTTAACTTTTCTTTTTTTATTTTCGTTTTTTAAGAAGTATTTTAAACCTTCTATGATAGGGGAAATTGGTGTGGTTTAAAAGTGCGTCAAGTAATCAGCTGACAGATGTTGTGCGAAAACCAGTTTTGTTGAAGTGTTTTATTTAAATGTAAAAGTGAAACTGTTTGTGTTTTGGAATAATTTCATCTTCGATTATAATAAGTATTCGTACGTAACAAAATATATATCGATACGATATTATCTTTAACTAAAATTCCATGTATTTGTACATGTATTGTAGGTATGTTAATCTTACCTGGCACAGTGGTCAAGAATGCCAAATCAGTTTAATTCCCGCTATGGAATAAGTTTATTTGGGTATAGAATTAAAATAAACTTTACAAGCTACAATCAACATGTTATGTGCCTAATTGTCTAATCACCGATTTTGTTTTTAATCTAAAGTAAAACCTAGCGTGTTCGATAGCTCATTATCGATTCAACGACCTAAGCACTTAAAATATTTAAGCACTACGTTTGCCTTCTCCTACTTTAGAATTTGTTAATCCTGACTAATATTTTGAATGCGAAAGTGAATTTGTTACGCTTTCACGCATTAACTAATCAACCGATCATCGTGAAGTTTTGTATACTTACACGTTGTCAGGGAACAGAAAAGAACATAATAGGCTACTTTTTAACATCATCATTACCACCGTTTTAGATACAAAACGCGCGGGTTAAACCACGGGGCGTAGTCTATACTAATATTATAAAGAGGAAAGATTTGTATTTTTGTATTTTTGGATGTTTGTGTGGAATAAACTCAAAAACTACTGGACCGATTTCAATAATTCTTTCACCATTCGAATGCTACATTATCCCAAAGTGACATAGGCTATATTTATTACCTGAAAAAATTAGGGATCTTTACTAATACTTCAATAGTGTCCACCCGTGCGAAGCCGGGACTAGCCGCTAGTTAATAATAACTTAATACTCTGGCTTAAAAACTGTTTCTAAATTTAATTTTATCACGTTTTCAGGTATAATGCTTTAAAAACCGAACTGGCGGCGGCGACGTCGCAAGGAGAGGACCTGCTGGCGCAAGTGCGGAAACCAAATCTTACTTATAATATTATTAGTCATGTTGCTGCTGTCGAAAGGTAATATTTAGTTTTTGATTACTGTTACTAGTACAAGTATTAATTCTAGAACTTATTTTAAAGAACAGAGCACTAGCATAATGCATGATCGTAGAAAAAATACAAATGGATCTACATTTGTTGTTCTAAAATCTACATACACCTACGTAATTTTCGAAGTGCTTTCCTAAATTTTTGGAGGAAATTGGTATTGGCATAGATATATTATTGACACAATACTGGATTCGTACCATGAATTCAAAGAGCGAGTCTGAATCGCCCTGGCTTTGGTTTTGCTGTGCCTGCTATATAAAAAGCGCTACAAAAGCCAATGTAAACAATTCAGGCTCGCGCTAAAAGCTCATGGTGCGAATCCTGGACTTTTTGCCTAAACGTAGGTACCTACTGTATCTAGAACTGTCAATAGAGTAAATCTTTAAATATGATATTTTTAATTTAAATGTATTCTACTGCTATGTTCCAGGTTATTGGTACAATTGGAAGAGACTGAAAAACAGTTCGACAACTTCTGGCAGAAACATTCCACCAAACTAAACCACTGGCTGAAGTTTAGGACGTTTTTATTAAACTTTAAACAGATGCAGGTAACCAAATTATACTTAATTCTAACTTTATATGTACTTTATAATGCGACCAACTTTTAAAAAGGGTTGGTGACCACATTGCGGACTAAATTTTTTGACTGGGACTGTCTCCTTTATTTGTCTGTCCCTCTTTAAAAAAGTTGGTCGCGTTGATCTTAAATGCTGAGTATTATTAGTTATGTTATTGGTCTGAATTGAAAATGTGGCTGCGGCTGTTTAGGTCTATTATTTTGGTTCCGGAAATCAAATATAGGCGTCTTTGGTGAGCACATTCGATGAGAATCATCAGTGTTCTTCATTGGTCTAAAAACAAATGCTTCTGACGCTGCCCTCTTCCCAACAAGTTCCGATATGTCCATACATTTCTCCTGGTTCCTCTCTCCACACGTGGTTTCGAAATTAGCAACACCGATGTTCTTGCGCTTATAAGATTCAAGTTGATAGTTTAATTTCTGTATTTTTCTAGTCTTTTCCTCTACTGTTGCCGTCAATTCCTCCGCTTGTTTTCTCTTCTTGTTAAATTCAGTTTGTAAAGACGTTACCTTGCGTTTGCATGTTTCCAACTCGGCTTTCAGCTTTTGAATGTTCAAGGCATTGATCTCTTCCGTGCACTGAAGTTTTTCTCTTGTGTGTTTAGCTATGCTCTCATGGTATAACGTCTCTTGTTCCACTTGGTATGACCAGAACGACATCGCCCGCATCGCTATGTCCATTATTGTGTCTGGTCGCATGCCTGCTAATACTATTGACCTGAAGGTCTCTCCTGGCTTGAGATCGGCCTGTATCACGTCGAATTTGTCACGCAATTCCGTTCCACAAGCAGGACAAGTCAAAGCATTCTCAGCGTTTCTTTTGAACTCATTTTTGCCGTGCTCTACACAAAATGCGTGAGAACAGGTAGTCACCCACGCTTCATTTGATAACGATTTCCTGCACTTTCGAAAATTGCACACAATATCCATGCTTGATTTTTCTGCAGAGTTTATATTTACAAACACAAATGTGTTTTCAATTCAAAAAATAATATTTCACTAAATTAAATGAATTTGTCATTTTTGTTAAAGATGGCGTAACATAATTTATTTTCTCCATGCGTATTTATTCTCTTTAGTACTAGATCTAGAAATAGTAGCTTTGGAATTACCAACGAGGATAAATTTGTAGTTACAAAAAAAGTTTTGTGCCTACCACCAAAGAGGTGAAATGGTAAATTAATTGCTTGGAACGTCAAATGCAAGCTGTGCCCCGGGGTTTTTTTCTATTTTGAGCAGAAAATGAATGTTTGTGTGTTTACGTTACAGGCGACTTTAGACAATCATCTAAAGGCAGCGTGCGATATGACAGAGGTCGGCGAGACAGCAATCAGAGTCGATAGTTTAATACAAGAGGCAACCGATTTCGAGAAACTGTGCAACTGTGACCTAGACACAGCCACATCAGTTGTTGATGACGGTAAGAAAATTAAATCTATCATATATGTCTGTCGTTAGACGCTCATGGTTCCAGAGCTACAATAAAAAAAATCATTATCATCATTACTGATAGATTTCTTAATGGAATATTTTGTAGCATTATTTAACTTCATAGCCACCCCAAAAGTTTTTGCCGTTAATAAGTAACAGATAGATAAAGTTAGATTATTTATTTGTATCTCTTATATAACCTTCACCTCTGTATGAAGTGTGACGACGACCTTTTTGTTTCTACTGGTCTGAGTTATCAAACTCCTTGCTGTTATAGAACTTAAAAAAACAATTGTCACTGACAATTAAATTGACAATTTCTATTCATTTGGCATACATTTAGCGGGAAAAATAAAATCCATACATTTCTATTAAAATATTTAACTGGTGTTTTGAATAGTTTTAATACACTATTATTTGTGTTTTCAGGAGAGAAATTAATGCAAGACCCGCTAAGTTCAGTCGACCACATAGAGTCAAAATGCGAAGAACTAAGACGAACGAGCGCACTGCTTATTGACAAAATACAAAAACGAAGTACTTTACTAACCAAAGCACGTGATTTAATGGACAGGATAGACAAAGTAAGTACAAAGCTTGAAAAGTTGTGAGCGATAACAATTATATTTATTCCAGTGGTAATTGAGGATAGTTAAAGGTTAAAAGTTAATAAAACTGCCATCGCCTGCCGAAGACGACACTCTCATAATTTTACTACGATAACTAAGGTGGCCAAAACCAACTACAAAAATCACAACCACCAACTAACCACTACCGTGGATCGGATGACGCGTTGTATTGTAGGTCCCGGGTGGTCCCGGTTGTATGTTTCATAAAGACAACCGCTATGTCATGTCATTGACCTTTACGCGGCTTAAAAACTGACACTAGGGCCAGCCACTTGGCGTATATGAACTTACTGGACCAACTAACTTCTTCCAATCATCAATCATCCACCTGTCCTCAAAACTATAATCTTGGCCGCTAAACGAAGGGTTAATACGAAGTAGGCAACGCACTGAAGACGCCTTGGGTATTGGAGGTGTTCATAGGCGGCTGTGACCACTTACCACCAGGTGGCCTGTCGCTTGTTTGCCACTTATGTTTATATATAAAAAGAACCACCAATCAACCATCACCAACCAACCACCAACCAACCATTAACTCACCAATAATTCTCTTCACCAGGCTAACGAATGGTGCGCGACCGGGGTTGAGATCCTGGCCGGGGAAGGCGGACTCATAGCCGTGGACAAGCTGCTGGAGGACGCGCAGAGCTTCGGCCTCACCGCGCCCGAGGAGTTCCGCGAGATGCTGATGCAGTCCGCCACGCAGGAGACTAGGGCTTTGGTCACTCAGGCAAGTACATTTACACAACATAAGACCTTTTCATTCAAACTTTTTGAAGACTTCTTATCCTATTTTTTTAACTAGCTGTAGGTACTTCACAATCAAATTAGTTTTTTTTTTTTTTCTAAATCAAAAAACAAATTGGATGGAAGTTTATCTTATAAAAATAAACAGTTCCTGCACGACAGGGAATGAAAACTGCACGACAGGGAATGAAAAAGTTTTTTTTATAATGAATAAATCCTCGTTTGACCACTAACACGCCTGTTGGTAATCGATGATGTCATGGTCGAAGATAAAACACGTAGATTTAGAAAATACCTATTCACTCTGACATTGAAAAGTCCAAGATCATATCTCTCAGAGAACAAGGATGTCGGAAGTCTGTTCCAATAAAAGTTGCTAAGACATCACGTGATTGATTTACGGCCCCTTAATAAAGTACCTTACCTAATGAAGATTATTTTTACAGGTGGCACAAAGAGTAGAAGACGTATGGCTGATGGTGTCAGTGAAGCGAGCCTCGCTGCAGCGCGCCATGGCCAAGCCGGCGCGGCCCGTGCAGTCCGTGCCGCCGCAGACCGCGGCCGTACCCGCCGCCAACACTCAGGTCAGTGAATACGCCACCTTTGATAATCCCACTTCTGGGATACCAGGTCTACCCTTGAAGGGTGATTACACCGTATTCTGCTGGTCAAGTGTGGGTTGATGGATTACAAGATCAGTCTCAGTACTAAGGTCAGTAAATATTTAGAATGGCGTCAAGCTTTATTTTATTAGACACAGCAATTAAAAAACTAAGGCTAATTAGAATAACACTCGGTAGTAAAAGGGCGGCCTTATCGCCTAAAGCGAGTTCTTTCGGACAGCCATTGGATGAAATATAGGATACCTACTTCCTTCTCAATCAAAATAATCCATGTTGATGTTTATTTATCTATGTTCCTGCTACTTTCTAGTAGTGAATGTGCCGGTGTATTGTATACAGGATGTCCAGATATTGAAGGATATACCTCTATCCGCAGATAGGATACGTCACTTCATGTTCACGAAATCATATCATGTTCACATTATTCTCGAAAATGGTAAAACTTTACTAAACACTTTTTTTAGCATATGTGGTTTTGCATATTTTTTGACGAGTGAATATGATCTATTCAAAGCTTTTCATTTTTCGGACATCCTGCATTAACTAACTTTGCCGAGGATAGCATTTTGTTATGTAAATTCGACATACATCTAGTAGGGAACGAATATAAGATGACGATGATTTAATTACCGCCACCAGTAACAGTAAATACCCTGTCATAAGGTCATAACATCAAAAATACATATATTATTATGACGAAACTTTCCTACACTTATTAATACAGACCTTCCTAACCGGAAACAAAAAACACATGACGCAATTTACAATCAAAACAATCCGTTCCAACAAGCGATGAGCCGCCACCTGTAGGACCGCTTTCTTGCGCACATCTGTATGCCACGCCGTTGTCTGCCGGAGACGATACTTGCATACAAATATTTAATTTAACGCAGTATTTCTATTAACCAGTAAAGGAATTTCCGCTTTTTACACTATGAGGCAAAAGCTCTGTGAGATAAGTATTTTTGTGTACTAGCAGGCTTAGCATAGGGCGATGGTAAATTGCCTTACCACAATTTTTATAGCAGGCCCATATTTAAAAATTTTCACACCTATACGCGCGAAAAAAAGCAGTGGAAAAACAATTTGTTCACGGCTCATAATAAGCCTGCAGTGTCATGTTTAAGGGTCTTAACTCGCATCTCTCATCAATAGCATCATGTCACTCATGATGTATTGTACCTACTCATATAATATGAGTCATATCATAAGTCTGGTACCTACCCGAGTTACAAGTTTAAAAGTATGCACTTGCTTGATTCTCTGAGGAACCTAATCTTTAGTGTGTCCGAAGGCCCTTGATATGACCTTATGATTACTGTCCAAGCAAATCTTGAGCTAAAAATGTAAAATCTTTTTGCAAATTGTTTGTTAGGAGATCTCTTACTGATCTAAAATGTATTGTGAGTATGTTTTGTATGCGGTAAAGGTTTTGCGGAACCTTTAACTTTTAAAGAAAAACCTAGTATTCTCACATGTTTTAATACAAATGCTTCCTGTAGCCTAGCGTTTTGTTATTTCTAGAAAGTAACAGTTTCGTAAGGCAATGAGAACAGCGTGAATCAAAATCGTTTTCCGTAAGTTTTAAATAGTGGTAAACAAAATTGATTACAAATGCAAACCATTTTGTAAGATAAACTAGGTCATGAACACCAAGATACACCTAATTCAAACCTAACCCTTATAACCTTATAACCTAACCTTACCATACATAACCTTACCTTCTCACCTCGACATTTGATATTGAATTTTGCGTGGATACCTATATACTTGAATTGAGAAGAATTAAACATCTTCAGTATGCTGGCTAGAATTTGCCATTGGCATCTCGAAGAAATAAGAAATCAATATTATGAGATAAATTATGTTTACGATTACATTCATCCGGTGCATTATAATCAAACTATAGGTACAGCAACAATGCAATACCTATATCTACTACTTGAATTTATTACGATTACCTTTTTCCATTGACTTGTAGCAGTTGTAGCAATGCTATGAATAAATATTTCATTTCATTCTTCATTTCTATATCACTACAATGTTATGAACATAATCAGCCTAGAGTCAAACGAGCACCGCCTGCTCGTCGAAAGCTCACAAGAACGCGTCATAATTTTATGATTGCCAACCTCTAGAAAGTTCTATTTACGAGTTCTACTGACTTTTAGAGTTCGAATGGTTCTATAAGGTCATATTGTTGTTAGTTTTAAATAAATCACAAATGTTAGGTACCTAGGAATCTACTAATATAAACACTATCGATCTAAGTACCAAACATTTTGTCATTGTATTTAATCGATGAAATATGGCAAAGAGATGTAAAATTGTACAATGTACATCATTAAGATTTTAGGATGGCGAACGAATGACAAATATACCCAATTCGAAACGTTCCTCTTCTTCGTTTTATACCTACTTAAATCTTTCAATCCTAACCTAGATATGAAATCACAGACTCATTAATTCATATTTAGTGGTCATGTTATGTGTTAGACAACGAGCTTCCGTGAAATTATGTTTTTGGATGATCATTAATTTTTACGTTAAATTAAGCCGATCGTATCTAATTTCCTCATTATATTTTTTTCGTCAGGAAGTTCGTTTATATTCGTAACTCATAAAGGCCTTTTTGGATTTAGCTAATTACAGCGTATTGGGTAGCGTTAGCTGTGCGGGGAAATTCTAGGAAATATAATGTTGCTACGGGAAACGAGTTAGATTATTCCTGCGAACTATAATCTTGGTTGATTCAAACGAAGGGTGAATAGGAGCCCTCAAGGCAACACAATGAAGATACCTTGGGTTTTGGATGTCCACTATACTTTACGATATGGTGTCCCGTCATTTATTAAAAAATAACTCGATTCTGCTAGAGGCTACTTTTTATCGTACTATAAAAGGTCTTTAATTTATGATTTATTTCATGATATCCAACATGATCGGCATTCAGAAGCCCTACATTCCAAACTTGGAAGGCAGGACGACATTCGATGCCGAAACGAAGCCGTTGTGATCTTTTTCGTAAGTTTATTTTCGGTAGGATATGAAAGACTTATCTTCTTTAATATTTATGTCTGCGCTACCGTTTTCATAACCCTATATTTCTTTCGTTTTGATTCCGATGGATATTTGCGCCAGTAATAATGTTAAGGGAATTCCGAGAGAACGGTTTACGAATACAATTGGTTAGTTAGGGAAATTGAAGACTACAAATGTGCTACAAATTATAGTTTATAGTGTGGATTCTAATGAAAATCAAGAAGGTATTAAATTAAAAATAGAGAAACCTGACTAGAAAAATGGATGTATAGATTTTTTTATCATAGCTTTGAAAACTCAATCAAGTTCTATCTTATACAAAAAAAAAAAAAATCTGTTCAGTCTCTTGGGACTTGGGAGCTGTGATGCTACAGACAGACACATATACTTACGTATAACTCATGTCATCTGTTTGCGTCGGGGGCTAAAAATAGCTGCATCTTATCAGAACACTATTTAGAGTAAAAATGCAGCAAGTATCTAACATAGCGCACGAAGTCATGCTGCTACAAAGTCGTAAAATCACCCAATCAGAAATAAATGAATGATACGCGTACCAAAATGTTTTAATTTACTCTGTCTGAATTGTAGAATCTGGTTATGCCAATCAGCACTAGACTTCTTAATCGCTGTTTTTGACTACTAATTGGCTATTAAACTCATAACGCTATCTAAATTGGCAATTAAGTCAAGTGATGTTTCTCTGTCTGCTACTAATTTAATTTGCCGACAATTTCTTTTTGATACCTTAATTATACAATTACCTTTACTATAAACTATTAATTGAGTAATTTTATATTGTCAAAAACATTCAAAACATTATTTTACGTTTGTACTTATTTCTAACAATACATAATATAAAACTTTACCTTGGTCCTTCGAGCTGAATAGTGCAAATTTTGCATACAGGTGGCCTCCGACGTTGCATATCGGAAAACATCTTCGTAGATAAATCTATGCACGTTGCAATACCATTTGTCGTATCTAACGAATCGTATCGTAAAATAAAACATGAGATACATTTTGAGATTATTTATTGAGGAGTGGTTACGTGAGTAGAATTAATCAAACGTAACTTATACTTAACACTCGCAAACTGTAAATATAATTGATTTATTATTTCCAACGGGTAAATCCAAACCTAAGACAAATTATTCAAATTACGCATTAATTTGATGGCGTTAATCACGCCCAGTCTTTAATTAACCATCCGAAAAGTCCTAACATTTTGGTTGTAAACATTCTCTTTTAAAATGCATTGGAAATACGAGTTTTTGGACAGCCATTATCGTCGGACCTTCAAGAGTTATGCCACTTTCTGATAACCATAATTCATGGCACCAGTGAAAGTTAAGGCGTGTATATAATAACACAATGTAACGATAGGGTAGCGAGCAATATCCGTGACGATACATGACCGGATTATGTTATGAACATGACTATGAGAACGTAATTCGTCAATGAATATTCAATTTTCATATTTGGAATGTTAATAGATAAGATAATATGTACAATGCCTACTAGTGCCTAGTTGTATATTTTATAATACTTGTTTCGACTTCCGCGATCTATTGACCTATGGATTTGATTTTGATTATGCGGCTCTCACAAATTGAATCGAGAAAACCGTACCTACCACAATAATTGATATTACAAAACATAAAGGAAAGAGCTTTATTAGCTGCAATACTACTACGGCCTGTATTATCTTATTTTCTGACTCAAAGTGAATTATATTAATGTAATATTATGTTTCACCTTGTAGGACTGTGTCTATTATACGGATGCATCTTTTCATAAAACCAAATCATAGTCACTATATCTAATACTAGCTGACCCTTGCCCACTTCGTCGGGCATAATGTTAATTAAACCCGAAGCCATCGCGCGCCGTCCGGACCGTTTTTTCTCCGATTCACTTTGCAAAACGGACTACCACGTAAAAGCCTTTTTATTTTTCGGTTTTTTATATAACCTATGACACTCAGCAATAATGTGGCTTTCTATTGGTGAAAGAATTTTTAAAATCGGTTCAGTAGATCCCGAGATTACCCCTTACAATTTAACAAATATACAAACACACAAACTTTACTTCTTTATAATATTAGTATAGAAGATAGTATAGATAATAATATATCTAGTGTAATCAAAGAAGTAACCACGCTCACCCTCATCGCCTAATCCATCATTTCGACAAAAAGTATGACAAAAACAGCTTTATGTAGCATTGCACATAAAAACTAAGCTCAAAATACGAATATTGTTGACTACTTTAGTAAATCAATGTAAAACTGACTAATGTCAAACTAATGATGAATGAGACGATGATGACTATGATTAGGTGCTGAAAACAAATATGAATAAGAGTTTAAAAATGAAAATACGCAAAACACAAGAGCAAATTACTAAATAAATAATTAATAATAATTAAATAAATAACTAAATAATTATTAAATACCGTTACGGTATTTAATAGGTCAAACAGCTAAAGTTGTAGGCTCTCGTCTCGACGTCTTGAGTTTGCCTAATGGGGTAAGATACTCGTAAATGGCCCGGGGCTTCTAAATTGTTGTACCATCGGTTGCCTCACCACAGCAGCTGTTGCAGACACTTCCAACATTGCGCCATTGACCGATAATGTTGGATTTTGTAGAAAGCTCGAGATTCAAGCTACTGGTAACACATTTTATACATTCAAGTATATTCAAATTTCGTCGTCCGTTCGTCATTGTTACCAGACTTTGATTAATATGGAAACATGGTCGATTTTATCTTATTTTAGGAATAGCTAAACTTTAAGTGAAACAAAGTTATTTGTTAAGCCTTTCAAATATGCAATACGTAATACCTTTCGAATAAAAGATAACTACATCAACTTCCCGCTCCCAGGAATGTGCAAGGCGAGTTGGTGACCGCAGCGCAGTCGACACCTTGTTGAAATATTGATTCGATCTCAGCATCCACTAATGTATAGGTATCATACATATTATTGATGATAATAAATTTTTATTCCCAGGAATGTTGCAGTTAAATAAAAAAAATGAAAATGAGTATTAAAACTTATTATTCAATATTCATATGATTAAATTTAATATTAACTAGTAGCAATATTTGATAATGCTCTATGCAATATGTGCCTACTTTATACTCGGTATTGATAGTTGATCGGATGTGGGAGTAGGTCGAATATACGCCACATTTGGTGGTATCAATGTAATACCATTTCAATAAGCGTAGGCCGTTGTCACATTATCATACATAACCTGCTGCAACTCGTCCGATATTCCTAAATCTAGAGCAATGCTGTAATTTGATGATCGATAACCATAAAACTATGAAGTAACCACGTAAGTGCGTAGCTGTTTGGAAACATTTCAAAACAAACCAACTTTTTAACTTAAACCAAAAATCACCGTTAGTCAATTATGTCATATTTCTAGCGGTTTCGTGCCATAAGTCCAATTTCAAGCTTCATAAACCTCACATGATGTATTTTTAATTACAGTTTTTTATTATGTAACCTCGTTAAAATTTCTCGCAGATTACGGTTCTCTCGTGTCTCTCGGTTCAACTTTTTTAGTCTTAAGATTCTAGCAACACAGGAATTTTAACTAACCGTACTTGTAAGGCTTTTGCAAGTACGAAGTTCCTTCGTTCCCGATACCAGGGAGTCTACCTAATTGGATTCGAAGTGCCTTTGACGTTGACTTCGTTAGGCTCTCCTGTGAATCAAAGTCTTTGTTTGAGCTAGTACCTATATTGGCCTATGGCGGCCTGCCTGACTCGCAAATGGTAACATTCCATTCTCAAGGTTAGACTAGACATAATCTCGTATCTACAGTCCATAAAATTGTATGTCATGTCCAACAATAGCTACTCACGTAATAACGTTTTGAATAGGCAATATCGCCTCCATTACAAAAAGGTCCAAAAGTTATTTAAGTTAAACTATATCAAGTGAAGTTGGTTCCCATGAATTGGCTTCTTCTGCGAATAGATTTTGTGATCACATGCAAGAGAATATTCCTGAGAACCTTATACTTGCATAAAAATACCTGGAAATCCTCACGCTACATGGTTGGTTAGGTTAGGTTGTATCAAGGGATCGTCGACAAGTTTAAATATAAATTCTTTATCTCTGCTTAAAAAATAAACTTCCCCGTTTCGCGTTATTTAGGGTTATATGGAAAAGGCTATAGTGTTCTTCATTATGAACAACTATTACTATGGAACCAACCCTGAATCGACAATAAAACATCAGATGTTCCATACATTTTATCGACTGCTATTTATATTTTTGAATGAAACAGCTGATTTTATAATGTATTTTATTAATTTAAATCTCCATGCATTATGTTCTAGACAAGCCTATATACTAGCAAAAGGCCTAATTAATATTAAAGCAACCACGACCTCATTCCTTCACTAATTTAGATCCTGTTTTCAATCATGTGGTGCAATGTAAACCAATATGATTCTTCAAACCCCACCTGTTTCCTGCCCGCAGTTGAAGCATGACGATATTGTCTTACTTTTTGTCTCTTATCCGCTGCATTGTTTATAGTTGCTTTACTTTCCCGCGACGTATTATGTTTTGAGAGTACTTAACTCGTCATGAACTTGAGAAAAATTCGTTCCCACGGCAACGTAACAAGTTTCAAGAGAGATATCAATATACGATCGCACTTATCCTGAATCATAATTCCTAAAGCTCTCTTAACAATCTCGTATTTCCAAGTTTGTAAAACGAAATGTTCCAAGTCGTCCGCAAAATATCCAATTAGGAATACGTGGTGTATAGCCTAAATGCCGTTCGCCCACTCTCAGCCATATTAGGCGGGTTCTCTGGCCCTGGGTCAGTTAAAAACTACTTTAGAAGCCTTTTGACAAATTGTATGTTGCTTAAGAATTGTACCTCTAAATATCTATTCATTGGCCAAAATATTAACGACAACATGATGAGCACTGAGGATTCTTAACGTTTTGAATGGCTGAATCGAGCGACACAAAGCAGTGAATAAATAACTGTAGCCATATTTGCAGTTAGCCACTCTCCATTGACACCCACATGATTTAGGTGTACGTTCTCTTCCGTTGTCTCCGTACGTTAATTTGCATTGTCCTAATGCGTCACCTTTGATTTGAGAAACTTTTACTTGAACAAAGATCGATCTTGAAATTGAGTTTCATAATACCTACATAGTTTCGTCAGCTTCTTTAACTACAAGTGAGCCTGAGCTTGTCGCTTTCTATCGTGTGGTAATTATTAAACTTGGTATTAGACATAAGAAGCAATCATCTGTCATGACATGATTCACGATTATTTATATGCTTGTAAGCACATTAAAATAAGCTAATTATAACTTAGATGATTGCGAAATTGGGACGAAGCTAAATGATGCAAGTCTCGACTTCCACTGTAATTTAAAATGCTTTAATCATACACATTTATCTATTAGTGTTGACTATTTAACTGCGTGCGTAAGTTCTAAACAAAATCAATGTTCAAAAATTACAACCAGCGCGTGTCAATCATATCCGACGATGATCACAACGAAGTTCAATGTCGAGACAACATAAACGATGACGCCGCGTCTTCTTTCAATAGGCACTCAATAGGTTCTTGTAATTGTTGTTTCTGCATCATCATTCTACATAGACATCACTGATTGTAGCAAGTATGTAAAGAAATCGTCTGAGTTTCGATAACCCATTAAGTTTTACTTTTATTTCTAGATTTGTGTCAATAAAGTTTTTAATAATGCACAATGTTTTCGACGTGCCCAATATTTTTCTTCTTATCTGTTATATTCTCTCATGTTGAAACATAATATAATATACTCGTACATAGTTGAAATATCAACAACCGTTGCACGTAAGCGATCAGAGAACAAGTATGCTGTGTGTGATGTCAAAAGCCCTATTTGACAAATAAGGGCATATACGGTAAGAAGAAACTGGCACTACTGGTGCAATACCAGAAGCAAATTATTCTATCACGCAACCGGTACTTCAAAAAGGAGTTCTGACGACACATCTCCATAAAAGTAGCACCTATTAATTATATTGGTAATTAATATCTAGTTGTTACTTTACAGATATAGATAGCTTTCATTACCGCGTCCCACCGTACTTTACGATAGCTCACGTTCAAAGAGAGATCAAACGAAAGTTTTACACCACTTTCATTCAAATATATATAAATTGCGACGCGTCTGTGGTTGTTTCAGCAACAAAATCCAAATCACGTAGCGTCAGTGACCCGAAATGCGCGCGCGGAGAATGCGCGCGACCATCAACATGATCATTGCAAGTTTTAATGAACAATTGCCTACTTTTTATCACGGAATCGGTGTTCTATTGAAAGATTTCTCTGAGCAAATTCACTACCTTAAAGCTTAGCGTAAGTTAATAATATGTTAAGGCTGATTTACATTGATACAGTTGCAACTCACGTCAGTTTTAGTTCAGATGATTGATACTACTTCAATCAAGCCGTAGGATTAAATGGTCCTAGATTGTTGATTAACCAATATAAACACATTTCAAATCCAGTTTTGCATCTCTGGCTGGATTCAGGTAGAGCAAGTCATTGAACCAATCCAATCGTCACTGGATTCTATCCCTGAATTGAAACTCTGCATCAATGTAAATCTGCCTTAACTTGTGTCATACTCATCTTGTTGATGGTTAGTGTTAACAGTAGAAAAAGAAAATGCATGCGTCATTAGCTTGCGAAACGCAAACGACAAAAACGCTCCGCACCACACACGGCTAGCACTGTAACCCAATAACAAATGCAATCAGATGTTTTCTCAACTGTGAAATAATTGTAAAAACAACACGAATATTTTTTTTATTTATACTTTGTTCGTTAAGCAAGGTTGCATGTAATGTTTCCTCTCTACATTGTCTGTTCTAATTCAAACACCTGTCCCTGCAAGTTTAACGTGATTGCTTAATTGAACATTTAATTTATCTTTCGTGGGAAGCTCTCAAATCGCGGTTAAGCGGTTCTCGTGACCTTTGCTAATTTTGCTACTTATATCTGCATCTCATCAACATAATAAAGTGGATGTCCTCAATCTCTAAAAACATTTGGGAATTCAACTCCTTAATTTTTCAATTAACTCTTCAACCTTAATTATCACCTTCATCATCAATTTCAATTCGTAGGTACATACCTACATACTACATACCTACATACTGTTTATCATAAGCCTCTTTTCTTGTACGCCACTCATTTCTGCCTATCTTACCCAGGGTCGATCCAACCTAAGCCAAGTTTTATTCAATAATTTCGTCGTTGTGCTGAAACAATACTTGGATTATGAAATTTATTACCGAGCCGGCCAATAACTTGTCAGCTATACTTGGGTCATAATGATACAGACATAAAGAATGCATGTTTATGTCCAATATTTGTCAACATATTAGCGTGTTTCATTGAATAGAAAATTATTTACAAAGACGGTCGTCAGCTATCATTCAGTTTTATTATCGTTACACTGCAGTGCAGTGAAGCAGTGAGAGATTTACAGCTAATTAACTTTAGATTTCAAGTGAATTTTGGTGTAACGTTGGTTATGTTTATCGTGCGCGTTTGTCTATTCTCGTATTATTTTATCGTTATATAATTGTACTTGTACCTAAGCAGTATTTTTGAATGTAGAGAAAGTTATTAATTACACAGTTTTCTAACAATTTATTATTTTCATACGAGGTACATACATGAGGTTTACGCCAAGCTTTCTAATCAGTTTCGATGTTCGACTAGCGTTTTGATAAAGGGTCATATGTTGTCAATTTTGTAAGTAACCATCTATATGACCGTTAAAATCATTTTAGTTTCGTCAAGAGTCTTCTCCAGTAGGTAAAATGATTTGGATTTGTTGTATTTTCTTAGTACAATTAAATAACCCTTGTTGTTATCTAATGTATGTCATTGATGGTCACATTGCTATGTTCTGTTCGTTTGATGCAAGGAGCATCAATTTGATGTCAGTACTGTGTGTACTGTTAATTGAGGACTTGAGCCGGAGCGGAGGTAAGCGCAACGCGTGCCGCGGGTTCGCGCGGCGGTTTCCAGTCTGCCCGATGAGCCGTAGCGTGACGGACTTGCGGCGTGCCGCCTCACTCGCGCAACCTCCTCTCGACATATGCTCGCCTAGTACTTCTCCTCATCTCAAAACCAGATCTGCGCAGAACGTTCTCTACAATTTTCACAAATTGAACTTCCTGGACATTTCAGTGTTGTTATTTTGGGATTGCAAAGTCGGAAATTCGCATTTTACATCCAATTATTGCAGTTCAAGGTGTCAGTGACATTTGATTTTAGTAAAGTGAAGTGTTATGGATTGTACGCCTGGACCGACAGATCATTTGGTGATGCTGGTTTTGGATATTGCTAGGATTGTGATTTTTGAGACTCTTTGTTGGTAATCGAGTGTTTCGTGTACCAGGAGAGCATCCCGATGAAGCGATCGACGTGGGTGGACGTAGAATCGGGCGGCCGACTCGGCTGCAACGGCGAAATCTTCTGGAGCGAATGTGCTGAATGTGATTGTGCATATTGCAATCCCAACTACGTTTGCGTCTGTAGTGATAAGGTATAAACAATCTATATCATACATTGAATTAGGAACTTAATAAATGTTTATGAAAGTCTTTTTTTATCAATTAAGGTATAGGTCAAAGTGCTAACGATTGATAAGTAAAATTTGGAAGCAATATTTAAAAAAAAAAATTGTTTAGGACAGAAGAGTAATTTATATAAAACTTGCGACACTACATTTCACGACACAGGTACGCACGCCTAGCCTGAATTATTCTAGACTACTTAAATTATTATTTTTGTATGCTATCCATGTGTATTGCCATCTATCTACGAACTACCTTACCTATTTATATTAAATTAAATAAAACTTGGACCCCAAATTTAATGGCTCCCCAAAACTTGTACAAAAATAAATAATTATTTTATCTATCATATGCAAGGGGACTAAGTTTCAAATAAATGAATTCATCAAGTAAAACCCTTTGAAAAATACGCATTAAAACAAATTTTTGGCAAATGGTTTCAAGACAAAGAGAGACCGTAAACGCCTAAATATAAAACGGATGCAGATAAACTTATTGAGGTAATGTCTCTACCATTTAGTAGAAACCGTTGCGTAGGAGAAAGGATAGTTTCAGATAAGGTAACTTGTATAAACGTTGTTATCGCTTTTGGGTAACATCAAATATGTGCTAATAAATAAACTTCAAGGTCCGTCGACCTTTAAATTCGAGCATCGTTGAGCATTAATAATCATTTTGTAATCTTATTTAATAATGCTAAAGCAAAATATGTTTTTTTAATAAAATTACGAAACTGTAAAATATCGTTTTCTGTGAGAACTCTGATTTCAAAAATCAAAACATATCTTGACAGGTATTACAGTGATACGTTGTGTAAGGGATCGTCACAGTGCACAATAACGCATCACAGTCATAATCAAAACAGCTATTCAAGACCTATTCTTGTTATGTTTACCTGATTCACCAACTTTCAATAACGATTATTGCACGTATCCAAAGGCAAACCATAGATGTTCATGCGTTTTTATAAACTCAATCGAAATAGCTTACCATACTGTATTTAATGTGAAAGATAACCCACTTTCATTCAGTACTGCACGACGTGGCCGAGCACTATTGAGGCAAATCACCTTCTGAGATACAAGTATGATGCGAGATTGACGACTTCAGCCAGCTTCACGACGGTGAACCACTTGGTATCGCAACTTAATCACTTTTGAACCAGTTCAATGTGCATTGGAACATGTGGAAAATAGCATACAAGTTATGCCAATATGAACATCAAACCATTACCAATATGAACATCAAATTCTAGATCTCTACATTATAACATTTTAATGAACTTATAAATAACATTTGCCTTGAAATAAATTTTAAATTTCTACATAAGCGGCTGCCAAATATGTCGCGTATTACCAAATAAAACATATTTTATGACCTTTGATGATGAATCCTAACATGGTCTTGCATCTCATAAATATTTAAATTATCGTTTGCAAATAAGTCTTGACTTGGACTATAGCTCATTCTCAAATGAATGAGAATCTTCATAGATTCCTTGTTCAACAGCAGAACCCACTATATACCGTATATATTCCAAACATTGATAAAATCTAAAGATTTTTCACACGCGATCACACTAGAAACCTTTCAAAACTACGTAGGATGTCGTTCCCATTTTCTTGGCAAAACACCCTTTGCAAAAAGACGTCTAGCCTTATAAAATATCATGCTTTGTGTAGTGTCACATCACATACAATGACGCTTCACAAAACGTGAGGAAAGTAAAACTCTCGAGGGTTTTTTCTTACTCCACGCCTTTGTCTAAAAGCCCGTACATGAAACAGGCGTCTTACTCGTATGAGCCGTGAGAAAAGCTTTTACAATATTGTTTATTGGCAGAGCAATATCACTCATGTGGAAAATTGAAATCTGTCTCCGTGAATCTGTTACGAGAATAGTATTTACATGTTGCTATACGAGTATTGCAAAACATGTAAATACTACTCTTTGTTTCCTAATACATACATGGTACTTCTTTGTTTTCCAATACATGGTTTCATAAAACAATTTCAACAGTTATAATTTCTGCATTAAAGTAAGACTGAAGTAAATAGGTACATGCAATTTCTTTATAAATTTGCGTCAATGTCATCTTATCAGCTTTATTAAATCCAAGTATTGGTAATGAACACGTAGTCTCACTGTAGACTTTATTTTGTGCCTTTACGACTTCAGATTCGCAATTTCGGATGCAATTTTTAGCAAAGAAATTTAATAGTGACCATTTATACAATTTGCGTTTATGCAACTGTCTGTTAACTTGTTTTGGCGTTTTGACTAATGATTAACGTAATCATTTAAACACCGAGATTCAAGTCAGACATACCGTCTTGCTTCATTATCATACCTCAACTACATAACCTACTGTAATCATTTACATGTTATATCATATTCGTGACCTCCCAAAAGACAGCCTACCAGCATTCCTTAAAGTTCTTAGATAATGCCCTAAATTTGTGCATATGTATTTACACCGAGCAAGTAAAATGTTTTCGATTGTTGCGTCAAAAACTGGCATGAACATAGATTACCTCATATTTTTTGTTCACTGTTAACAAAGTAAGCAACAACAACATTGTACTACAACATTTTTGCGATATAATCCTAATTTCTAGCGCGAGGCATTGTTATTGCACATTTTTTTCGCACAGCTCGAGCTCTACTAAGTAATTTAAATTGGTATGATCATTAGTCATTAGCCAGATGTTCTGCGACATTGAAACCACAACCTGAGATAGCCAAAGCTGTCATTACAGAGACATTAGCTGGAGCCAGTGGTTATCTCTCATTGTTTCTCATTACTCGCTACAAATTTGCAAATTTACTTATTATTCATTATTCAAATTGTGGACGTAATGACGCTAAAAGATAATCGGTCGTAAGTAGTTTCTAATTTCTTTTGCTCTCTTAACTTTAGTTAGCCATAACGGAGGATCTTTCTGCCCATTTAGAATCACCATCTTCCTACTCATATCCCACTTATATGGGATCGGTACAACGTTTCATCCATTCATCTATGTCATTCATCATATCTGGAGCCACTGGCTTTGTTCATGTCGTCTTTCACGCCGCCGTTCATCCATACTTTCTTTGGTCATCCTCTACAGCTCTACTCGTTGCTCCCCATTTAGAATCAGCATTGATTTATTGTGAATCAAAATAATGCTGTAGTTAAATGCAAATAAAATATAGTTAAGTTTGACATATGCACGTCAAATAGACATACAGATTACTTTAATAAAGGGAAACAAAATTTTAAAGTGGAAATCAAAAGTGAAATTTGACATTTTTGAAAAGCAGAAGTGGTTTCGATAATATGTAATTGTGTCATACTTATCTGATCAGAAACTCGTTTTAGGTACGTAAGTCGGGTTAGCAAGCGTTGTTCCGGTGTTCTCGTAGGGAGCCGTCAAAGCCGTAATCGGTTTTCTGATTTCTAATAGAGGCATTACCATATCATGGCCTTTCACGTTCAGCGTATTGGATAACTCACGCGATTTTTTCATCACGGATTATATTCGGCTTTGTGCCCAATCTGTCGCTTCTCGCACGTTTTGGACATTAAGCTTTTTCAATTACGTTTTGAATTTCGTTTTGTTTTATAAAATCGATGAATGAAGCTAGAATATTAGATTTGTTTTTCACGGAGCAACGAATAAAAGATTAGCGAGGGACATGTGCGAAACCTACGTGGGTGGGTTTGATTGGATTTGTACGTTTTCCACTTTTTTTGCTGCGAGTTTGTAAGAGAATGTTTCACTTCTCTGTGAGTATATTTGACTCTACATTGGACCATTTTGAAGGAAGATTAAATCTCATTCGTCTAACTTATTACCTTGTCTTACTATAAGTAGTAGTTTACTCGTATTTATAGGCGCCTGTAATCTTTTCGCAGACATGTAATTTGTTACAATTTATTTCATTTTCAATGAACAGTACATTTTATTACTATCTAAATTACTAATAATCATCATCATGTATTTTTAACCGACTTCAAAAAAGGAGAAGGTTCTCAATTCGTCTGTATTTTTTTTATGTTTATTACTTCATAACTTTTGACTGGGTGAATCAATTTTGATGATTCTTTTTTTATTAGAAAGCTGACGCTTCCCATGTGGTCCCATTTCAATTTAGTCTAGTTCTGATAATGGTATCCATGAGAAAACCATATAAGTCTTAAATTTGCTTTAAGTACGTGCGCGACAAATAGATGAATAACTCAATAGTCGGTCTCTTGAAATCGGATTTTTTTTTTTTTTTTGTAAAAATAATTATTATCACAACGCATATGTATGTATTTAACTCAAAGCAAAATAATAACTGATGACTTGATGAGGATACAAAAATATTACAAAAGGATTGATCGTGTTTTATTAATGTACTCGTACCTAATTAGTGCGGTAGTTTCCTCTAACATCCTCTGGTTACAACACGTTTCTGTACTTTTAATTTAATTCAAATAAATTCAAGTGACATAATCCTTTAGTCCAGATCTCTTGATCTTTAGACAAATAAGTGATTGCATAATATTTAGTGACCCAGTGCTGTGTGAATGAACATTTCTAAATCTGGCTACCCGGGATATTTGTACAATGATATTTGTGCGTGACAAGTTATTACAGTGGAAAATACCTGCTGATAATTATATTGTGCCTTTTAGAGCATCCTCGTATATAATACATACCAGATTAGGGAATCTTTATACTTAATTTGCATGAATTTAACAGCTTTTTGAATATGTTAGTTCATAGTTTACACTTAGGATCTAAACAGATATGAAGGCACTTACCCTACTTCAGTAGTTTTTATACACACTGTATTGAGGTAAAGCAAGCATTTATTTGTGGGTTGAGGTTTTTTGAGGAAAACGTATTGTGCAAATGAATTGATGAAGATCATCATCAATTTCTATCAGGCTCTCTTTACCTTTAATTTTGTCATTAAATTCACCTCGGTCCCAAAACAAATAGAAACAAACAAAGACAAGCTTTATATCAAGGTTATTCCCTTATAATTCTCAAACATATTATTAATTACCAGTCAAAAACAGAAATGTATAAGTGAGTTAGTGTGAGCATGTCAGAATTGTGTAAACAGTTCAGCTAAGTGTTTAGCGTCCACCGAGGCGCTAACACAGTGTTTGAGGAACAAACAGCCAGCCCCATTAGTACATGGCTTTGCAAAGAACATACGCTACCGGTGTCTTAGCAAGATAAAGAGAATTGCCTGACGCACTGGCCTCTTCCTGTCGTTTTCTTTTGACGTAACGTACGATGTTCATATCAAGATTTTTCTCAGCCTCGACAACCTGACCCGTAAGTTGTTGCATGTAATTGAATCCAGCTCCATAAAGATGATGCAGACCGATAGCAATGTTACTCGCATTCGATGTGAATCTGTGAATTGCGTCAATGTTAGGAACAATAACTTAGATAACACGATTTCGCATCTACTTTTTTCATAACATTTACATAGTTGCGTAATACTTCTGTCATATTTTAGATGCAGTATTCTTTACGATTTTGTTGCAGCATCGGCGCGATTGATGCGATGGCTATCTTCACCTATTTCTGGTGATTTTGTTTACACATCGGGTCGTTGCCCCTTCTTTCAGTCGGACACATTTGTGTCGTCTCGCAGTCTCCCACATCCATCGAGCTGCGGTTGAACTTGTTCTAACTAGGCTCTCCATAGGATGCGGTTTGTGGCTTAAATTCCTTTTTTGCTGCATTTCTTGTTTTATGAGATCGTTAAGTGATTTGTTCGTTTTTCAAACCACATTAGACCGTCATGCTGTAATTGTTTAGTTGAGTATAGTGATAGTATAGTACGTACACTGTCTTAACCTTATTCGCTGGTTTTGTAGATTCCACTTATATTTCAATTATTTTTATCATCTGCGGTAGTTTTGCCGATACTGATATTTCGACGTCCATGTTAATAAATTACATGACAGTACAGGATACTACACTTTCTAACGTAAAAGTTTTCATGTCAACGATCCAACAACCCAGCTTTTACTGCCATGTCTGCATGGCATTTCATATATTCCACAATCGGTTCATTTCCCGCGATTAAGCCTCAGTCAATTACGCAGATTGCACGATTGCACGTATGCTCCGCGCCAGTTTAATTGCGAACTTCGGTTTCTCGCTGGTAACGGAATCGGCACCAGGTGAAAGTAACTTATTGGCCAAAGCCGACTCGTGCGCAGATCCACTATTATGCTTACCATTGTTACTATTGTCAAGTTCATTTGATGAAATTACATTACCGTTTCGACGTTTTAGAATGTACTTGTGGACTTTCCTATTCTGCTTCATTATGACGCAAAATAGTACTTAGTCATTGTATCTAAAAACCGCAAAAACTATTCATTGACGGTCTCAATATTTAGTATCAAATTAGATGCTAAATTGCTGTTAAATATTTACAGTTACCAACTGACTTCGGCAATGCAAACATTTCTTTTGAAAAGTCAGGCTTGTTATTATAATCTGCATGTCAAATCGAGCATGAGCTCTTGAGCTAGCGGAACTGTTCTCTGTGATCTAAGGTATGACTATAATGCCATGAATATAATAGAATGCGTGGTACCGCCGTACCGATGTCTTTGTTGTGACTAATAGCGAGCATAGCGGGATTTTAAGTAAATACACACCTGTCGAAGCGGCGCATGTTTTTAGACGCATTGCTTGTCGGCACTCACGTCTCATTTCCCTCGGCACGATGTGGATGTGTTCGAGGTCTAACGGATACTTCGTCGCACTCAATGTTCCGTGAAACCCTCTAATGGTAGTGTCGTGTTTAAGAACGAAAGCTACCGAGCTAGAGACCTACCTAATTACAGAAACATGTCCACATGACACCACCATACAGGCTTTAAAACGTACAATTTTAGAGAAAGTGCATTCGTGAGATTCTTATTCACTGAGCAAAAACTCCGGAAACGAATTAATCTCTATGACGAAAGTACTATGTCATTTGGTATCCGCACGAACCGGCTCATGTTTTTAAAGTTCTGATTACTCTTTCTCTCGATTTTACAAATCGACTTTACGATTGTATCCACAGGCGCTTACGAGGAGTAAGATACAACACTTTCCTATGAACAGGTTTTGGAATAATCGCTATGACAACTCGTTCACAACAAAACATTAGGTACTCTCTCCTTTAAAGTTCTGGGTCGGACCGGTTAAATCAGTAAACGTAATGGACGACTTGGATGAAGTGTAAATACATACCACCTCTCCAAATATTATTTACTCGCACATACCTTTTCATTCATTCACCTTTGGCAAAAATGTCTCTATGGTAGAGTTTCTCGTTTTTCCTGAACCACGATACATACGAGCAGTCTGTATTTTTAAATCTACATTAACCTCCATGATGAGTTATGAAATCATAGATCATAGATTTTGATTTAATCTTATTTAACTTGCCATATCGATCGAGTGGTAGACGGCGGCCAATCAGCTGGCACCACCGCGGGCCGTTCACACTCCTTCACCAAACATCGGGTGGTCATATAAATCTGTTATTGGAGCCAATTAACGCATCTAGTTTAATAACCGTGTTCTGAGAATAAGACATGATCATTAAAATAAATAAACACTTTCGCTTTCATTACAGCTGTCTAGATAATAGTACTATTAATGTCTGTGCAAAGTGAATTATCAATCTCGTTTTTAAACGAATTATAATTATGTTTATTTACATTATTTGAGATTGGTACGTAATTTTCTTATTTATATTAGTTTCATCATCGGCAGCTGATATTCAGCTCACTGCGGGGCAAGTCTTCTTCCATAATATTATTATATCAAACATAAACCAAAATTAATCACTCCATAACTAAAAACTACCAATCGCAAGACCGCCTACTCCATAATTAGAAAGACAACACCATAATACATGATAATTATTATTAACACGCTTTTATTAGCTTCACCTGTATGTTTGTATGTTTGTATGTTTGTATGTTTGTATGTTTGTATGTTTGTATGTTTGTATGTAACCGACTCCTTTGAGCGCGTTTTTGACCCACTTTAAACGGTCAGATTTCTTTCAAACTTTGTAGATATATCGAGGACCGATGACAATACACTAAACAAATCGTGTTTTTTAGTTTTTTTAACTATTAATTTTTTTAACACGCTTTTTCTATAAAGTTTCTTTAACTTTTAATACCGTTTAACTTACAAATGGTAATTTCGTCATTCGTGTCAGAGAACAAAGTGGCGCAGTGGAAGCGTGCTGGGCTCTTATCCCAGAGGTCCCTGGATCGAAACCACGCGCTAGAAATCTTTTTGCTCAATATTTTTTGTTACAACGCATCAATTTTATTTTATGAGGTCTAAGGATCGAAACCACGCGGCTACAAATCTTTTTGCTCAATATTTTTTGTTACACATCAATTTTATTTTTAATTTGCTTGAGCAGACGGCCAAAATCGGATAACACCAACACATTTGTACATATTAAGGATGGTTAATAGTTAGCAAATCGAACTAAAAAGCGAAAAATAAATAATAGTTAAAAAAAACTAAAAAAACACGCTTTTTATAAAAAACCGAACTAAAAAAATAGAAAATAAAATTTTATAAATATAAATTAAGAATAGGGTTGAAAATTTCAATAAATATAAATTAATAATAGTGTAAATAAATAAATATTATGTATTTTATTTTTTAAAAAGCGTGGGGTGCTTTCTAAGATATTATCAAAATGCTAATCACTCTACTCATGTCTGTCAATACAAAATGTATCTACAAAATATATAATATCTATTGACCCATGCACCCCACGCTTTTTAAAAATAAAATACATATATTTATTTATTTACACTATTATTAATTTATATTTATTGAAATTTTCAACCCTATTCTTAATTTATATTTATAAAATTTTATTTTCTATTTTTTTAGTTCGGTTTTTTATAAAAAGCGTGTTTTTTTAGTTTTTTTTAACTATTATTTATTTTATATATTTTTTTCATACTCCATGATTATTAACGTCATACGATCGCTTATAAGTTATGTAGTGAAAGTGAACCTTCCCGTGTGACGACGTTACTCGCCTATCTTGACCGTTGGAGAGGTCATGGTTCAAATCTGGAAAACCACACCTACTCACGCCATTAGTTTTCGACCAATTAAAACCATACGCTATTTTCCCCATTAAAACTGCTTAGACTTGTAATTAATTATTTTATGTACGGTAAAACTCAGTAAAGTTGTTACGAGTAAGTTATGTTTTAGTTACAAAACCGCTGCGCTAAAATCGGTTTATAACTTTCATAACTTTTTAATGTGTGATATCATTTCGATGTGGCAAATCTAATAGCATCTTACAAAATTCATTAGCTGAATACTTCGAAAGTTCTCAAAAATAAACTGCAATATAATTAAAATCTGTACAGGGTTATTCATAAAGGGTATGCTAAGCCGAAAAGGGGTCATAGTACTCAATATTATGAACAACTTTTACTATGGGACCAACCCGAAATTCGCGAAAATAAAATCAGCTGTTCCATAGAAAAATGTTAATGACACTCGACAAAATGTATGGAACAGCTGATTATTTTTTCCCGAATTCTGGGTTGGTCCAATAGTAAAAGTTGTTCATAATAATGAGTACTATGAGCCCTTTTCGACTTAGCATACCCTTTACGAATAACCCTGTATACAAGTTTGCAAGTTGCAACAACCTTGCAAGTTTTTTGAACCATCATGATATCATTCCAGTAAGATCACGGTCCAATCAAGGGCCATTAGGAATTCGATCGGCCAGCTTTTCAATTTACTTAAATTTGAAGGTCGTATCGGAGAGGTGTTGTGCATGTTAAAGTCGCGAGTTTCTACTGTGCGTCCCACTTCCTTGCCCGTTTCCGTGATACCGGTTATTTTGATTGGCTCTGACTGGCAATGCCATGATGCCGGTGCCGTGATGATCGCCACTAACGAAATCTCCTCGCTAAACGGTACGGTTATCGTCACCGATTATTGGGGTCGACCGAATCAATTTTACGACAGACTCGCTCGATGTTTTTGTTGGCATATTGGCAATCGCGATTTTTGGTCTTCTTCCTGATAATTGCAAAATGATTGCTCTGTTCTCCTTTAGCACAATGGATGGTTTTTTGTTCTTCACTTTCGATTTCGAAACTGCCGAGGAAATTTCGAGGAATTTCAACTTGGCAATTAATCATTTTCAGTAGCTTATTGGAGGTCGTAAAGACAGTTGAAGCTTGGAGACGGTTTACGACGTCTTTTAGTACGTTGTTTATCGCTCTAAGTGGCAGTTATCTAACCGAATTGAATACCTACTTGTATTGCCGGAAGAATACTCTTTGACCTCATTAAACCAACCCCATTCGCGTATCAGTGAAATAACATGATTACTGCTAGCATTCTATAATTGTCATTTAGTTGCAGTTACAATGCGTTAGTGACAACCAGTAAACTTTAAATTATGTGATGATTACTAATTTGGTGACCGGTGGCTAAAACTCTTAATATTCAATAATAAAATACTGTGGTACATGATGACAATGACCTCTTCTGTGGAAAAAGAGCCAGACAGTGACGGCGTGAGTACAGATAATAGTGAAATTGTGGTCAAAAGAAGACATGACATACGAGATATAGTGGTTCAGCACGAAAGGGTGGCCAGTGTTCATGTGGGCTGGGCGCAGGTGTTAGAAGAACTACAATGGAAGTTAAAAGTGAGTTTGAGTGTTCTTCAAATTGTGTTGTGACTAACAAAGCTAAAGTTCAAGTAATTTTGAAGATTCCACAACAAGCTAAACGCTTACTATGGCATTTTAAAGTTCGTTTAAATTCAAACGCAATTTGGAGCTAGTTTAAATCTGGCATTAGTTTTTTTAAGGTCAGGCTACTTTGAATAATATTGCATAGTCGAATTTTTAAGTTCCATGAAAGTCAAATGTAATTTGGACTTAAGTTAAATCTGGCATTCGTTTTGTTTCGCAATAACTCCATTAAGAAGTTATATTATGGCTTCGCCAAAGTAGAGGCACAGACACTTTATTGTCTCAACTAAAATTGCGAGCTTTCACTTCGATATCCTCAAAATCTTCCTTATTTTTATTATTTTGAGGCTTATACGTATATTTTCCTAAATCAAAAGCTTATATCGTAACGACACCGTTATCGTTTTCAAGAACCCCGTAATCCGAAACGCGGAAGTCTGTAGCCAGAAGCCACGGTTTAATCAACAGTTACTATCACTCTCAGGGTTAGATTTATAGGCTCCCGTAAACTCCGACATGAGTTCCATATAACAGCTGTGGTACAGTAACGGTGGCGGTAACGGGAGGCCGCACCAGTTGTTAAGCTCTAGTCGCAGATTATTACTTTTATAGATTCCGCACTCTATAGACGATATTACCACCATGAACGATGTGATAGATAACGGAATTGTTTCAATGATCTTAGTACCATGACCCATGACACAGATAATACAGCTGTGTCGGTACAAAGACATTGTAATGCGGAATTTGTATAAGGTAATCTGTGGACTAAGTGCCTACGACTGTTCCTGCTCCTGTGCCTTGATAATAGTTAATGATCTAGCGGGATTCTTTGCTGATGCTGACTACAATGTAAACGTTTTAAACTTATTTATAAACTGTGTTCTCTGATGTCATTTTATAGTAGAATATAAATTACAGTAAGATGGAAAAGTTAAAGTCATAAAACATGTCTGTTAGGTTACCTACCAACCAATCTACCAACCTTTGTCCAGTCATTAGCAAAAATGCTACTCAAAAACAAAGTGTAGATATGATAAAATGTAGGTAAGTAAGTAGCCAGGCGTTTCATTGGCTATAAGTTCAAGATCGCATCATTATCAAACTTAGAAATCATTAACGCGTTTACAGAGTAATACATAGTTGTAAAGACTAGTTCTCATCAATGACGATAGAGAAATTAAATCACTTAATGACTTATCAATGCTGCAATTTATTAATCTACTGCTTATATAACTTTGTTTTTATTTTGGAATGAGATGTAGATAAATGTATCTGTCTTTTCTAATAGCTATTTAAAAGCAATTAAGACTTGTTAGTCCTAAATGCTGATTTGAATGATGAATATAGAGTAGTTTGATTATTTAGCTGATGATTCGCATTACAGATCATTCACCGAGTAATATGGTAGTGAATGATTGATTCGATATATCTATGAGTTTATTGATTCTGTGACTGAATAGGGGGGAAAAAAGGAATATTAACAACAACAACAATGAATATTTCACACTCATAGCTCCCCACTAGGAATAAATCCTGTGTTAGGGATGCAACGGAACACACACAAAGACAAGGACAACTAACACCCAGACCCAGAACAAATATTTAAATTCATCATTCAAACATCTGCCCGGCCGGGAATTGAACCCGGGACCTCTGGCTTATAAGCCGGATACACTACCGCTGAGCCAAACAGGCTGACAATTAAAATTCAATTTAGACGAAGATAGGTACCGAAATAAAATTATGGTAGTTAACTACAAATACATAATTATAACTAACTAAATTAATTACAAAATATACACAGAAAACAAAAGTAAGTAAATGGAATCATTGATTTCCATGTTTAATTATAAAAATATGTACTTAAGAAAGCTATTCAATAACGCTCTCTGCATAAGCATTCGTCTGTCAATTGACTAACTTATTTTGATCCGAGAAGTTTTAGCAAATTAATGTGCTTATTCACCAACCACGCGTACCTATCCATATTTTAATAATATCAAATTGCTGTAAAATATTTCAAATAACGAGGCAAATATGCAAACATTTTATTTAGGGACGCTCCGCGATGATTCATTACCATTTGTCCGATAAGATGGATCATTCCTGTTAGGTTTTCCTGAGTTTTATTTCAACAGAATAAAGTCGTGAATCCCTTGAAAAAATTACGATTATAAATAACTGAATACGAGTAAGCGGTACTCGTATGAATCACGGCTGTGGGGCTGCAATTGAACATTATGGTCAATCAGTTCAAGTGCGCATGCCGACAGGGTCATTGATTACGGCTATGCTTGTGATTTACAGATTTTGTAGCCATATGCCACTTTAAAGTATAGGAAAAGGATCAAACCTCGTTTCGAAGATTTCGCTCGAACAGATCATCAAAACCTATTTAAAATATAAATGTCTGTCGTAGATTCTTTGGTCAGATTTATGAATTAGGGTAATACACATGTTTCTACGCCTGTCTTACCTACTCATTTTATTTATTTTAGGTTATTCCGATTTTCAAAATATCAATGCAATATTGAAAAATTAAAATTAAAAGATTATACTGGACGGTGCCTTAAATCGTACGTATGAGTCACAAATCACATTTAGTACTTGAATCCTCTGGATGCCTATTTAAATTCCTTAGAAACAGACAATTGATTCAAATAAACGTGGGTTGAATATAACTTCGAACTAGTTTATCTTTCATAGTTTGATGATGATGAATGGTCCAACCAGCCCATTCTATAGCAAACAAGTTCCTCATTAATTTTATCTATCGTAGGAGGAACCTTCAATGAGAGCAATAGAGTTAACATTTCTGAACGCAGAGCGGCTTTGAAGCGTAGACTTGGAAAAAAATGTTCCCATCGTATATCTACAACAAAAAAAACAAAGCACGTGCGCTTTTCGAAGAGAAGCCCCAGCCCAGCAGCGTATCCCATCCCAGTCAAATATTTCTCCAAAACAAAGGAAGTCCACAGATGTTTTCTAAGAAACATTTGGACAAAACCAAACATGAAACTCAGCGTTGAGCTTTGAGTTTTACTTAAAAATAATTATGAGTTATACCTACAGCGCTCATGCATCTGTAATGTTCTGAATGATAGCCTCGCTCGTAGACAACTTAGTTACAATCCATTTTGAGATTTATCTGTATGACTATAGAGTCGAAAAGACGACGATACCCTATTCCCAAGATAGTACTCGGGTCCAAGAAGCTCAATGCCGGCAGGTGTGGTGCTCTACTAACGCACACAGCCATGCGTAGGGACACACACACACACACAGTTGCAGGTTATCGTACAACGTGCCAGTGATCCTTGCCGTACATAGCTGCACGTTGCCCTTTATACAGGATGCTTAACCGAAGGGATGATGCTCTACTCCTTTTTAATATTTTATTAAACAATATTTTCGATATATTATTTTAAAGTAATTTTTTCAGTTCAAGAAAAATTCAGCAACGTTGCTGTCATAAATAACTGTCATACTTTTAAACTATTATATCTGACGCATGCACGAGTATATAGGGAAAAATATATGCAGCTACCTAAATAACATTTGTTTGTTTGTTTTGTTTATTTGTAAGACATTTGTTTCAATCATTTATATTTTCATCGCCAGCAAAACTATTAGTTTAAAACCAATCGCTTAGTTCCTTTTGCACCACAATTTAACCGATAAATTAACACCTGATTTGAGTCGTTGCGACGAATCTGGTTCTTTTAATTTTTATAAAATAAAGTGGAGCATCCTTGCTACAAAAGTGGAGGCAACAACTTTTTTTACGGGCCCAACGTATTTCCTCGCCCGTACTTTGCGTAGATCAGAACATTTTGACATTCAGACCAAACCACCCGCACCCATTTGGCTTTTAACAAACGTACGCTGGTTTATTTACGCAAGATTGGTGTGTTACTTTTGATTTGATTTACGTCAAAAATGATTAAAATGTTATTCAACCGCTGTGTGGATAGTAACGTGACCCAAGTTTCAATGTTGACTTGGTTATAAATCTCAATTATAACTGATTTGGGGCTCAAAAGCTTCCTCAGCCTTTTAAATGAAACGATGTTTTGAAAATGTGAACGCGATTTGTTTATAAATAAACGCATTTCCGTGTACAGTGAGCATGGATACGATAAGTGTTGTGTTAAAAACTGGGTATAAAATCGTAAAGGATTTTTCGGAGCAACATAAACCTGTGAGTATTTTGGTTCGGACCCGAAGCTGAGACTAAAAAGTCACTCTTACTTTAGCCTCGGAAGGATCGGAGTATTAATAATAATTACAAACGAATACCTACCCGAAGATGCCACTTAGCCACTTAGTACAGATATGAGAAATAAACGTTTTTGACGCAATACCTAAAACAATTACATACATTTGTAGGTAGAGATACCTAGGTCAATTTATCAATAAGATGAATAGAAATAAATATTTACTGAAATTTTAGACTTAATCTAAGTAGAGCTCTCATTTAACTCATCATAGTAGCTTCTCATTATAGTCACTTTACTCTGAATTTCGTAGTTTCGAAATCTAAAACTAACAGTTAAAGCAAAAATTACAAATACCTACTTATTTCCGTAGTTTCGACATCTAATATAGAGTTAAAGCAAACATTACAAATACATACCTAATATTACTCGAACCGATATTATGATTAATGTACCCAGACCTATAATATTATGTTTATACTCTTGACCTTCAGTTACATATTTCCATAACCAATTGCTTACTTTCGGTCCATAAAATCTGCAATTATTGCCAATCGCCACAAATGTTATTGTAAGATCAAGGTCTTAATTCAGGTTTTACCTTTATATCGTACCACGATGACCCGTCCCATTTAAATACCTACACCATCATTCGAACAAAAAAATCAAACTGAATAACATACATTAGCGCGTACGTAGTTTACCCGATTACTGATTAGCTTTTAGACCTTGCTTCTTTTATGGGTAAACAGTTACAGTTTAAAAGATAAAGTGTTTCAAAATGTTTCCTACGTTAAATACTACCTTGTTGCAAATTACTGCTATCAAAGTTTGCATTGAGCTAATCATTTCTTGAAAACAGAATTATTATTATCAATGTCATCCACAACACAGGTCTCTTACTTTGCCATCTGCCGCGGTCCTATGCCAAACAGGGCCAGAGCTCGACTCGTGATGGTCACGATTTTGACTACTAATCTGTTACAACCACAGCCGTTACTGTGTTACAGCCTTTTCTCTAGTCACCGCTACGACTTAGACATGTTCTGCCAAGTTATTAAATAATTCATTGATTGTCAACAGATGGAGACGTCAGGCGGCTCCGAGAGTTCCGGTGGAGAGGACGCAGAGGCGCGGCGGTCGCGCCGCGGGCATGTGCTCGCGGAGCTGTTGCAGACTGAGAGAGTCTATGTGCAGGAGCTCGGTTCAATACTCAATGTGAGTATTCACTACCATTGTCACTGCCAAGACGTCATACATTTCTGAGATGCCATAGAACAATGAAATTGGAATTAAAGTACGCGGTTTTTCAGTTGGCACGTCGAGAAAAAGAGTAGCGTAGTTGTTTTGTAAGATGCCATAGCCCACTATCTTTTCTAATATTTCTCAATTTGCCAACAGATAATTCGTGTATGAAAATACCTTGGAAGCTCAGGAACGAGGTGTAGTAGCTTATCACACAATGTTTTCAAGGAGCTGACAAGGCTATTATACAAAAAATACTAACTCATCATCATATTCGAAGTCAAGTAGGTAATGCGCGGATTTGCTCGAGCTCGAGCCAAGATCGCTTATAGCGCGCCATTAAACATAGCATCAAGCGAAAGCAATCGTCTTTCCTTACCATCGAAGTAGCGAAAGCTGCAATGATCTTCTGATTATCTTATATGGCATAGCTATTAAATTAACATTCTACGTGGCTTGAATTCAATTAGACGTCATAAAACTTAGGGCTTTCGTAATATGCCAATTAACACGTGCTTCCTACCTGCCCTTGTCGACATGCTACCGGGAAAGTACTTTTAGCTTTCTCTCTAAATTAATATATTTATTCGATTATGAACTCTCGAATGTTAAGTTACGTACCTTACGTAGGTATATGATATTAATAGTTGTGATCCCGCAGAACCATAATAGATTATTATTTGTTGTACATACATACGTCGGCGCCTCATAAATTATTCTGACATTATGTACAGCCCCATTACTTTAAAAGAAATCGTAAATTTCAATGCAATATGCAAATAGTTCCAATGAAGCATGATATCTCTGTACGTACCATCGCTCCGCTCCAAAACACAACTGTGTCAGAGCCACGCGAGTAGTGCGTATTCCTCCTCCAGCAGTCATGGACATGGCGACTCCGCGTATCTAAAAATCTAGTGCATCACGCAACCACGGGGGCCCATCGAGCGGAACGCAATGCATGCTACTCGTGTGCCAACTGCACGTCCGTGCAGTCCCTCGTCCGTCTGAGCCGCGCTCTCTACTCTACCATGAAGTATGGAAAATACGACCTCCATAAAAGATCCGCAAACGTCAGCGTCGGCACATCCTACTCCTGGTACTACAGAAAAAATGACAACTCCACCCGCAAGAAGAAACGCCTCGTCAGGTCTGCCTCAGACTCCACGCTTTTCAGTGACTACGCCAACCAAATATCATTGTTCGAGAAAGAAAACGCTCGACGCAAAAAGTGTAAGAAATCAGTGAGTGATGTGGGAAATACGCGCGTCAAATACAATCCCCGTGCTATCAAACCGGTGCGTATGGAACCGTTCGTTGGGAATTTCTTTTACGGTAAATCGCTACCTGGCTATGAGAATTCGGATAAAACTGAAGAGAAAATCATATATTTACCGGATTCCGATGCAGTCACAGCTTCAGAAGATACCACGCTAGACTCACTCACTACCAACGCACCAACTATTGTTGACATTCCCGATATGGTGAAAAACCCACTGTATGGGTGTAAAGATTCTGATATGAACACATCAACACCTGAATACTTTAGTGGATCTATGACTTCCAAAGACACTCAGTTCCAGTCATCGAGTTGTACTGAGCTCAGAAATACGATGTGCGCAAGCAAAGATCCCGAAGATGTCCTGTCAAAGATTCTCAAAGATTACAAACGAATAATGAAGGAATGGAACCACACGGTAAAGGATCATTGTTCATCCGAGTCTCGATGCAGCAAGAGAGAGTCAATAGTATGTAGTAGTAGTAATAGTGAAAAATACGTTCAAAGTTCGAGCTCAACCTTATCGCGTAGAAAGCCGACCAAATGTCTCAAATCGCTCAACAGTTACAACCATTATAGCTACGCCTACGCCTCTCGATATGGACATAAAAAGTTCGAGAACAATCTAGAGAGCCAAAGAAAGACTCAAAGTCTTACCAGAAACCAATCATTAAGTAATTGGACCTCAACCCTGCAGAATCTAAAGAAGAAATCAAAGTTCTGGAAATTGAATGAAAATATAACGCCATCAGAGTGTAAATGCCTAGAAACTATATACAAAGACTACGACAGACGTCTGCAGGGATGGTGTGATACTGTCAGCGTGTGCTCATCTCTTCTCACATCGGTATTTAAAAATAATAATAGCTTTATAATATTGCTGAAACTAGAATACTTTACAAAATCAATCAGTTTTGAAGAACAACTTGTCATTTTCAGCTTTGTTTTCTCTCCTCTCTTTGTCCAAAGCAATTTGTAAAATCTGTTTTCGTTCGACAGGTTGGTATACGTTACACCACATAACAACTGCCGTTTTAGATAGTTAATAACCACAATATATTTTATGTAACTAGACATTGTTTGAAGCTACTACACCATACAACAACTGTCGTCTTAGATATTTCATTTACACATAATATTATAATAAGTAACAACTTAACAAGCCATTGTCTAAAGCTACTGCTCCGCCGAGACGGGCCGGAAATGTCAAGCACAAAATGTATATGACGTGATTGAGAAGTTTTGAACAATTCTATAGGTTAACATATCGCTTCTTCACTATGGCCACGCTATTCACTATAAATAATAATAATAATCATTTATTCGACCAAAAATTTTAAAATACAAATATATGACATAATTTGTTGTATAACTAAAAATAACATAGCACGATTATGTTTAACTGGAACTGGCTGACACCTGAACTAGTAACAAAACTGTGCTACAGGTGCCAGAGCCCTCCGAAAAGAGTTAGACTATATTTTCGATTCCAATGACAAAATTATCTTAAATTTAATTTACTGACTTTAACACTTAAGTATTATAAGCATGCAGTAATTCGAGAAAAATATTAACAATTAGGTTCTTATTAATTTATTAAGCTATACACTGTTTATAATTATTATGTTTTATTAATCTACTCAATTCGTTTAATAAAGTGTTCTGTATCTTCATAGGACAACATTTTAAGGAATTCTGTTATTGCTGTTTTCGCTTTAAATGTAGGAAGGGGATAAATATTGATACTTTGGTTAATTTTATTATAAATGAAGTTGGAGAAAACCTCGTAATGCCTTCTGGCTAGTTCCGTACGGCAAGTGACACTGAGGCATACTCTGGACCTTCTACGAGGGTTGTCATCATCAGGGTTATACGGCAGATATTTGTGTCTCCTAATTATGGTGTTAAGTAGAAAGAGCTGCCTTACAGGCAGTACGTCTGCTTCTTTGTAAAGGGTGATAGTATTGTAACGAATTGGCTTTTTAACACGCTTTTATTAGCTTCACCTGTATGTTTGTATGTTTGTATGTTTGTATGTTTGTATGTTTGTATGTTTGTATGTTTGTATGTTTGTATGTAACCGACTCCTTTGAGCGCGTTTTTGACCCACTTTAAACGGTCAGATTTCTTTCAAACTTTGTAGATATATCGAGGACCGATGACAATACACTAAACAAATCGTGTTTTTTAGTTTTTTTAACTATTAATTTTTTTAACACGCTTTTTCTATAAAGTTTCTTTAATACCGTTTAACTTACAAATGGTAATTTCGTCAATCGTGTCAGAGAACAAAGTGGCGCAGTGGAAGCGTGCTGGGCTCATAACCCAAAGGTCCCTGGATCGAAACCACGCGCTAGAAATCTTTTTGCTCAATATTTTTTGTTACAAATCAATTTTATTTTATGAGGTCTGAGGATCGAAACCACGCGGCTAAATATTTTTTGTTACGCATCAATTTTATTTTTAATTTGCTTGAGCAGACGGCCAAAATCGGATAACACCAACACATTTGTACTATATTAAGGATGGTTAATAGTTAGCAAATCGAACTAAAAAGCGAAAAATAAATAATAGTTAAAAAAAACTAAAAAAACACGCTTTTTATAAAAAACCGAACTAAAAAAATAGAAAATAAAATTTTATAAATTTAAATTAAGAATAGGGTTGAAAATTTCAATAAATATAAATTAATAATAGTGTAAATAAATAAATATATGTATTTTATTTTTAAAAAAGCGTGGGTGCTTTCTAAGATATTATCAAAATGCTAATCACTCTACTCATGTCTGTCAATACAAAATGTATCTACAAAATATATAATATCTATAGACCCATGCACCCCACGCTTTTTAAAAATAAAATACATATATTTATTTATTTACACTATTATTAATTTATATTTATTGAAATTTTCAACCCTATTCTTAATTTAAATTTATAAAATTTTATTTTCTATTTTTTTAGTTCGGTTTTTTATAAAAAGCGTGTTTTTTTAGTTTTTTTTAACTATTATTTATTAAGCATGACTTTTAAGATTGATCGTTGCGCTCGTTCAAGAGGTAACAGATTAACGGTGCAGGCACCTCCCCAGGCAGTATCACAATATGGTATAAGAGCTAGCAACGTTTTTGAGAGAGAATTTCAGGTAGGCCAGTTTTTAGATATCCTATCTCTCTCACTCTCCCGCACGTCATATGGACTATCTGGCTGGTGGTAGTGGTTGCGTTCATCAGTGCGCATCCTACCTGCACAGGTAAAATATCGATTTTTTAAATCATTTTAAGAAGTTTATTTTTTTTTCATTATTTTTATTGAACTTTCCACAACGTAAATCTAATATTGCCAGACATTTTTATTGCTGTTTAAACTGTCCCAGACGCTAATTTCGAATTAAAAAAAATATTTTTTTGAATTTTTTTATAATATTATTTAAGTATCTAAAAACTTAAATTTAATTTGCCAAACAATTATTCGGTTGTTAAACCTTCAGCCAGACCGACTTAAAAGTGGAAAGTGATGTGGTATTATTTTGCTTGGTCTAAAAATAGTTGTCGAATAAATTACAGAGAAAGAATTAAAAATTAATGAATAAATGTGTGGATTAATGTAGTATCAAAATAATTATTTATTGTTGAACAAAATTAAGATAATAATCAATCTCAAGTATGAAAATAAACAAAAATTGTATTTTTTAATTGATAATTGTATCACAAAAAACGGAGGCATCTTGATAATCATAATCATCATCATCATCATCTTCATCACTGCTGTCATTATCATTGTCATCATCGTCTTTTGGGTTGTCATCGTCTTGTAATAAGTTATTATCTGTAAAATAATGAAAAATTGAATAATCTTTCGGCAAAGAAATTTATTAGTATTTTATTTTTAATTTTTACCTTTAATAATAATGTCGGCAACTAATGATGGCAATTGCTCTCCAACAAACCAGACAAAATCATATTTATCGTCAAAATATCTGTCTGAGCAGCGTATCACAACTTCGCCATCGACATTTATTTGGCAAATATGGTATATTATTTGAGAATCGGCCTCTTCGTGTTCTTCGCAAGACAGTGAGTCTTCAACAGTTTTAATAACTTTATTATTTTCTACCCGGTTATCACTTGTTGAAGTTCAGATAATTTTTTTTTTCAGCTGCTGTCGTCTAATAAAAATGCAAAATGGCGCTTGCCTGTCAGGCGGATAAAAAAGTTTCAGCCATACTGAATTATTTTGAAATAATTTTTTTTTTTAATTCGAAATTAGCGTCTGGGACAGTTTAAACAGCAATAAAAATGTCTGGCAATATTAGATTTACGTTGTGGAAAGTTCAATAAAAATAATGAAAAAAAAAATAAACTTCTTAAAATGATTTAAAAAATCGATATTTTACCTGTGCAGGTAGGATGCGCACTGATGAACGCAACCACTACCACCAGCCAGATAGTCCATATGACGTGCGGGAGAGTGAGAGAGATAGGATATCTAAAAACTGGCCTACCTGAAATGCTTGTTTTCCTGACTCCTGACGTTGCTAGCTCTCATACCAATATGAAAGCACAGATTGGGCAAGCGAATAGTAAACAATTTTGAGGGTGTCTATGTCTGCTGAAGATCGGAGATGTTTAAAAGAACTGAGTGTTACTCGTTAGGAATGTTTTTGGTAAAAGATTCCCAACGAATAACAGCTGGTGACTCGTTTGGTATTACATACTTTTGGATGAGAACGAGAATTCGTGGTGAGCTTTATACTAAACCTCCTTTATTGTTTTCAGGGTTACAAAGAAGAGATAGAAAAGCCGGAGAATCAGCACCTGCTGCCAGCGACGCTGGTCGGGCAGGCTGACGTGCTGTTCGGAAACCTGCACGAGCTTTTCACATTCCACCAGGACATCTTCCTCAAGGACCTGGAGCGTTCTATATCGGCCACTGAACTCGTCGCGCTCTGTTTTGTGGAAAAGGTAAGAGAGGGTTCGGTTGTATATGTCTGCTATTTCATTTCAATAAGATTTTTAGTATTCGTTATTTCTACTTCACATAGCATTTCGCAATTGAGTATGAATGTGAATTAATAACTAAAATTCCTAAACCGACCAACTCTAAAGGTAGGTAGGTATATGTGACTAAAACCATTACATTTTATGACTAAACGCTAAATTATCCCCCAGAGAACCTAAAGCACAACAAAGCCGATAAAGTACCTATCGTTTGTTATAAAAATAGCTCCGGAATATTTACAGACACTATATGGCTAGAAAACATTGAAATTTAGAAGCATTTATCAACTCGTATCTTCTTCCGCAGAGAGAGACCTTCTTCAGATTGTACAGCTACTACTGCCAAAACATACCTCGGTCGGAGCGGTTACGTGAGACCCTCGTGGACACGCATCTGTTCCTGCAGGCGTGTCAGCTCCGACTGGGCCACAAACTGCCTCTCGCTGCGTATCTTCTCAAGCCAGTGCAAAGGATAACCAAATATCAGCTGCTTCTCAAGGTTTGTCACATTATTTAACTTGACCAAACTTGTAATTTAGTTGTTGATAAATCTTGTATGTAGGAAGGTGCACCTTCTGCAATTTTGCGTTTGAAAACACACGTTTCTGACTTTTGTACAGTAAATTAAGTTTCTATGTTTTGTAATACAACTTACAAGTAAGTTAGTTTAGCCTGCATTTAAGAATTTCAAAATCACTAAGTATTCACGCATAGGAATTCTTTTAAGAACTGTTTTTAAAACGTTAAAGGGCGTGAACAATGTCAGCCCGCGTTTCACTGAATTTCGGACCGTTATCTGATTGTATTTTTTTGAAACCCATACCTTTACACTGTGCGACATGTGACGAATGCGAAATGTATTGAACCTTAACTTACATAAACCTACGGCTTAGTCCGAGCCTTAACTGAATCGCGTTTGCTTTTGTCTCGTTGTTGCTTTAGCTGACAAAGCGAGACGAAAGGGCAATCCGGTTTAGGCTCGCGTTAGGAGTTCGCTGTAACACCCCTGTAACACCAGATGTATCCCAAATAACGTAGGTAACCTTTAAGCCTCTTATTAGTAGCCATTTTTAAGAACTCCATACGACCCATACCCATACATACCCACATCATCATCATCCACAGCCTTTTTTATCCCACTGCTAGGTATAGACCTATCTTTTACTGTGCCATCTGCCTCGGTCTTGCGCCATTCGGGTCCAGTGCGTACTTTGCCTTATGTCTGTTGTTCTACCTCCAGGATCTGCTCCGGTATAGCGAGTGCGGCGTGATGACGACGGGTCTCCAACAAGCTTTAGACTGCATGCTCGTGGTTCTCAAGTGTGTCAACGACTCCATGCACCAGATAGCCATCACTGGAGTACCTGTAAGTTAGTCACATTTAGAATAATTATTGCAGAAACGTCATGTGGATCATCATCAGCATTTAAGAGCGTTGCTCTTATCGATGGAGTAATTTTAGTTTTGGAGGTATTTTGCTAGTGTTTTTGCCTCCCTAACACTACTTGTGTTGCTAAATCACAGTTCTGTCACAATTAAGCGCATACTAAGAGTCTCTAACTCAAAATGACAACGTATAAATTAATGTTAAATCTTTTTTGAAAACTTTGAAGGTCGTATAATATCTGTATACCGTCAAACGTCTACCTGTCTTCTGTTAAAATGGAATTAACCAGGTACTTGGAATATTCGACGATAAAATCCAATCGTATACTTAGTCATGATAAATATATATAAAATTTATTTATTTATTTATTTATTTATAAAACAGATGGTAACACCATAACAGTATTCACCAATTCGGTGCTACCCTTACATAAAAACTAAACAAAATGTACATAATAAAAACAAACATTAATAAATTAATTGAATTACTTATCTAACACGTTTAAATGGCCGTTTCACAAAGTATGCGAGCTGCCCCTGTGAACTCAGACAGGCTACATTTAAAAATGTCAATTTCGTTAGATATCCTGTTTAATAACGTTATAGCGCGTGACATGGGGGCAAACTTCAAATAATAAATACTCATTAGGTAAGCACTTACGCTTCTCTACTAAATTACTTTATTACCAAGTGACATCAGTGGAAAGCATGTGGGTACTTTTCACGACTCGATTGCCTGTCAACTGCGTACAAGATTGATGTGATAGCGATGCAAATGAGGCGTTTTATGTCGGATTTTTACGATGAACCCAGAACAGCTCAGTGAAATTTTGTTGCGTGAACGTAACTTGCTTTTAATTAGTTGTGTAATGAAAAGTGCAAATACAGCCTACGCCTATTTTTATTAGCTTCCTATCTAAATTCATCAGTTTGAAATAGCATCTGAAAATTTGTCTTTCTCATCGTCCCGCTAAAAATCCAAAATCCATAGCTAAAATTCATAAAATTACTCCTCTATAAATCTCGATAGGTCTCGATTTGTATAGTTATGTAAACTCGTATGTACCCATATAGGTATATTGAATCACGTACATCGGAATTTTCAATGACGAACTACATACATACCCCTTTAATAAATAACCTTTAGTATTTTGCTCCTTTAATTTCCCTGTTATTCTCATAAATATTCGCACCGTTGCAGGTGGATTTGAGCCAGCAAGGCGAGCTATTACTCCAAGGGTCATTCCTCGTCACAACGGAGAACAAACGCGACCTCCGGCTAAGAATACGGCCGCGTCGCCGACACATCTTCCTCTACGAAAAGGCCGTGTTGTTCTGCAAACCAGCCACTAAGAACAGCCATAACAAGGCCACGTATCACTTCAAACACGACCTGCAGGTTAGTGGAAAGAGTCAACGAAAGGGATGCCACAAGTGGTTGCTCTTAAATCTGTAAAAAAATCTAGAGGTTCTGCCTTTGACGAGTTAAAGCCAATTTCTTACTTGTTTATAGTGCGACCAAACAGTGGAAGGATGCAACTTCAAAAAAATTGAAGGGTAACCACGGGAGTTTAACAGTTTCGATCAGAAAACATGATGGTAGCTCCCAAACTGAACTTTTGATAAAATTCTCTCTAATCACTTTTGTCGGATACTGAACAGATGAACTGACACTTTATCCGTTACAGATGTCACAAGTGGGCTTAACCGAGTCAGTAAAAGGTGATCTTCGTAAGTTCGAAGTATGGCGACAAGGCAGAAGCGAGGTCCACACCATCTCAGCGCCCACGGTGGACGTGAAACGGGCTTGGGTTGAGAGGATCAAGAGAGTTCTGCTCGACCAGTTGAAAGAACTGAAGGGAGAAAGGGTCAGGCAATATGGAACGCATCAGCATCATAGGTAAGATTTTATATCTCTTTTGAATTCTTTACAAGATACCCGGCTACGTTGAGAATCAATCGGTGCAAGCTATGTGGGTAGGCAGTAAAGTGCCCAAAAAGAGTAACATTGAAGACCTTTTGCTGGCGACTTCTACGCATTGTTTAAATCAACTTTCGTTCTACGAACGAACCTACGTTGCCACTATTTTCTATCTGCCAAACATCGTGTTCCAGGACACTTATCCAAACGAGCTCGTGGGACATCCCGCCGGCGTCGGAAAGCGGTCGCGGCGACAAGCGCTCGATCGGCGCCGCGACCGCCGCGCGCGCCGCCTCCTGCGACGCGCACGACGAGCCGTGCTGGTCCACCGACCCCTCGGACGACGACGACGACGACACCGACCATGCGCCGGTAACTATACTCGACTTGGAAAACGAGAGATCTAGTTGGATTCCAGTCATGTAAACAAATATGGCGGAGAATGACAGCCCTAGTTTTTTAGAGTTCCAATAATGTAAACAAGTATGGCGGAGAGTGACAGACCTAGTTTGTTGAGTTCCAATAATGTAAACAAATATGGCGGAGAATAACAGCCCTAGTTTGTTTTAGAGTTCCAATAATGTAAAAAAATATGGCGGAGAATTATGACAGACCT
Source organism: Alcis repandata (assembly GCA_949125135.1). Taxonomy (NCBI): domain Eukaryota; kingdom Metazoa; phylum Arthropoda; class Insecta; order Lepidoptera; family Geometridae; genus Alcis; species Alcis repandata. Next base: position 5,250,506 of record OX421223.1, read on the forward strand.
AGTTTGTTTTTGGAGTTCCAATAATGTAAACGAAAATTGAGGATTGTTTTTTTTTATAACGAATTGACCTCCAACTCGTCTGTTGTTAAGCGATGCGGTCGAACATGAAGCACGCAGATTTAGAAGATACTTATTCACTCTGACCTTGAAAAGAGCAAGATTATTTAAATCTCAGGAAATAAGGAAGCTGGAAGTCTTCCAGTCCCTGGCTGTATGGATCAGAAACGTAGATATGTAGAGGAGTAATAAATGTCAATTAGTTCCACATTATCAATCCGCCATATTTGTTTACATAATTCGACACCTAAAAATAATTTGACTTTAGAAGTGAACAACGAAGTTGGTGGTCTTTATCTTAGTGTATAGCTATGAAAGTTTAACGTTAGCTAATTTAGCAATAGGCCAGTGACAAAATTGGAAAGTGTAAATAGTATTTTTAACGTAACATCTTGAGTACCTGTGTACCTAACTAATATCACAATATTCAGTAACATGAACAGTAATAGAAGCAGATGTATTATTTCTCATGTATTATAAGAAGTGGTTAACTGATTAACTAACATTAACTAAAATGCTTATAGTTGGGGTAGCTTGACCAAAATAATGTGGGTCTAGAAATTAATGCTAACTAATTTCGGGTTTGCAGTGTGGAAAGACGTGACTCACTCGTAATGTCAGTAAGTGTAAAAAGTATTATAAGGAATGCGGGCTAAATAGTCACGGGTAGCGCATGTCAAAGCTGGCAACCCAAGCACCTGACATTCCCTGCTACACTTATAAATCTAAAAAACGGGTAATTTTGGTTTAACAACAGGAATAAAACCTAACAAGGAGTTTGCAGTAGCAGATCCAAGTATTACTTCTCATTCAAAGCTACGAAATCTCTTGTTTGATTCTTTTGCCACAACGTCCCCGGTCCGTTGGAATCACGCTACAGCATTGTTAATTTAGCGTCCCACTCATCATCGCTTTTAGTTTGGAAATAATTTAGCGACACGAAGCACGGTCAATTTGCCGATTTAGTTCTGCACTGTCCACGAGACACTTCATTTTCAATCGTAACCATAGATGTTTTAATAGTAACGGTAAGGTGAACTATTGAACTTTGACAGGTGTCAAAGAGCGACGCCATTTTTGTATACAATGTAAACAAGTTGGGCGCCATGTTGTATGTTGTGTTGTTCAACAGGTGACGGAGGCCGTGGGTCTCAACGGTACCATCCACAGAGTGGTACAATTCTTTTCCGTGTCGGGCTCCGCACAAGCCACGTCCACGTTTTATGTGTCGCAATATTGAACGCTTACGGGCCGACGCAGGCATTGTACATAATGAAAAGACTGAATATTATATCCAAAGCTTAGTAACCAAAGAACGTGGATATTTCGGTTCAATTCGCTGAACATTTACTGTCGTGTAAGTCATGTTTTGTTTGTTATGTCATTCATTGTCAGTGTGCTTTGATTTTAGTTGAATATGCGCTTGCTTCGATTCGATGTATACAGTCGATGTACTTCGCCTTACATCTTTATATAAAAAAACATTATACCTACATTTTATGTACCTACGTAATATATGCCAAAAATATACAACTAAACCGTACCAAATACATACAACCTTACTATATCTACATTACATAACTCACCGAAACGTAAATAGTAAACAAAGACATCACAGCTCGGCACGCCATCAGCTTGCTTCAATCACACATCACCGCTTTGGACGCGCTGTTTTTAGCTTGTTTTCAGTGTGATTTTATAAATTGAGTGTTTTGAATGACATTGTGTGTGACACTCGACGTTTTATTTTTTTAATCACGTTTGCAACATGTTTGGAACAGATATTCGAAAAATATGCAAACTTTGGATGCATAGATCATATTTTACTTTTGAGTGGTTTTTTTTGTGCACTGTGGGCTTTGGACGTGTGATATTATTTACTAAATATATACCTTAGTACATATTTATGAAGTATATATCGCAAACATCTATTGTATCTATCTTTCTTGACCAAATAGAGTTAGGAGCAAAAATCAAAAACATAGATTGATTGCTATTAGCAACTCGAACCCAAATTAAATTCTAGCAAGTTTTCCATTTTCAGACGAAATTTCTACTTTGCCAAAATTGTAAACAAGTATGGCGGATTGACTAGATTTGGTTTGCCTTATATGCTATTCCTATCTATATACCTGTCACACTTAACTAAATTTTATCTATAACTTCTACTTAAATATATATGATTTTTTAATTTATAGGCAGGCACCTAGGCAGGTACCAATATTATACATATGTATATTATCTACTATTATATCAATATTATTGAAAAGGTGTGTCTTAAATTTCTACTGAGTACTTCAGTATCAAAGAGTCATGGCTTGTTATTTACACACTTTTAAAAACATGCATGTTTTAGCAAACCGGCTAAAGAACTACAACTAACAGTGTGCATGAAATTGAATATTTATTGTGAAGTAAAACACTAATATTATTTATTATAAATGTCATAGTTTGTGAGTAAGTGGGAAGGTGAGTGTGTTATTTACGCTAAATCAAGTCAATGGATTTAGGTGAACTGAAATTGCTTAAACCCTGGAGTAACAACAAAAGGTACTTCTTAGGTAAACTTAACATATCCTTCAGGAAAAGTGCAACCGCTGGGCGCTTTTAATATTGAATAAATAATGTAACAAATGTAATCCGTGGTTGCCAGGCTAATTAATTAATACCTATTATGATCTAGAAATTGCATTTAAAAATTATAAATAAGATTTTATGCATCAAATCAGATGTTATGGTAATTGTTCTGTAAAGACCACAAGTAAAGGTGCTTTGACGTAATTCAAAGCCATTTTTAGAGTCTACAAAGCGGTAGGCTGTCAGGGTGACTACAAAGAACCTTGGCTTCAAACACTTCTTATATCGCAACAGATGTAATTTTTCACGCTACGAGAAGACGATGATATTTTGTTCAAAATCGCGAGCTTAACTCAACTAGACTAGCAGTCAACTAGTTATTGTAGGTCGGGGTTTACCTAATTTAGTCACGAGACCTAACCATTTTTGCCGGACTTTTAAAGGAAAATGCGATTTATTCGTAGGTGCAAGCCGCAGTACACGCGATGACTATACAAATCGTTAGCGATGGCATAATGTATCGCGTTAAAATACCACCAATCGTTGGTAAAAAGAATTCCAAAAGGGTTTTTGTTACAAACGATCAGAACAAATACACTCAAAGACTTAAATAGAGGACTAAGTATGGATAGGTCTTCGTTTTACGCGAATAGTGATGATGGCGAAATTCGCGGGGATCAAACGTGCACTGATAAATTATTCCATACAGCCGTAGCATAGTCTCCACCCAACGCTATGCTGGAATACCAAGTCCACTCCAAGTCGAAGGGTAGTAGTGTAAGGTGTGCTAGCATCTGAGGTGGTGCACAGGCGGTGGGGTGGCGCTTGGAAAATAATAAAACGATCAACTCAAAACTCTCCATTTACTACCATCGTAGCGTAGGTTCACTCGCGTTCCTTCACTTCGTTGAAATCGCGAACCGTTTCGATGTTTGGCCTGCCCAAAACATTTTGTCAAGGGCACGCGTGCCATTGCTTCGCCGTCCCAAGTGTGGTTTGGTAAAGATGGTTGGTGGCAGTGGTGGATTTACCAGCAGGCTGAGTAGGCTGGAGCCTAGGGCGGCAGATTTCAGGGGCGGCAAATTCTGGGGCAAGTTTTTTAAATTTCGGACATGATTTCTGAACGAAAGTATTATTGTGAGCAGGGACGGGGCTAGTGTATCGAATTGTTTAGGTCGGTAAGGGCGGCAAAATGTTGAATAGCCTACGGGCGGCAAATGTGTAAATCCGCCACTGGTTGGTGGTGCACAGGCGATGGGGTGCGCGCTGGGAAAATAATAAAACGATCAACTCAAAATTCTTCATTTACTATCATAGTATCGTAGGCTCACTCGCGTTCCTTCGTTGTACCTACTTCATTGAACTAAACCGCAGCCTATAAAATATTGTGTCAAAAGCACGCGTGCCATTGTTTCGCCGTCCCGAGTGTGGTTTGGTAAAGTTAGTGACTGGCACAGGCGGTGGGGTGCGCGCTGGTGGCGCTGTCGGAGTACACGGCGGTGGGCGCGAGCGAGGTGTCGCTCCGCGAGGGCCAGCACGCCGAGCTGCTCAAGGTGGGCTGCGCCGGCTGGTGGTACGTGCGGCTCGCAGGTACCTACTCATTTACTCTCCTCCATTGTGACCTAGTGTAAGTCTATTTTTAAGGCACTGATCGGTGTTTGTTATGATTTGTACTTTTTACAGGGTTATAAGGAAAGCGTATGCTAAACCGAAAAGGGCTCAAAATAGCCTTTCATTTTAACTCTATAAATATGCATATGTAGATTACAACGCTTGGGTATTTTTCTCAAGGTAGGTTATGTATTATTGAGTTGTATTAATAGTTAGGTACCTACATATTATAATGTTTAGTATTTGTTCAGGTATCTCTTCTAGCTATGTTGTATAACTATCGTTGTGTCAAATTTTTTCATAGAAAACATTTTGTTTCCAATAATGGAATAGAGATTCCTATTCCTAAAGAACAATATAGCTAAAACTTATTCAGATTTCTACAATAAGTTACCTATATTTTTGCAGCACCATAAAACTTTAAAATCAACCACCTACCTAATAAGCTTTTTTATTATTATTGGATGAAATATGTAAATGTGTAACTGTTGTCCTCAGCGGGTAGCGGCGAGGGCTGGGCGCCGGCCGCCTACCTCGACCAGCGCAAGACCTCGCGCTCCTCGAGCCGCTCCCACGACCGACTGCACGACCACTGAACACCGCACCGCCGACAGACTACAGTCTTTCAGCCCCTGCCGTCTCTCAGACACCGTCGAGTGTTCTAGAATTTATCGATTAAAACGAACGCGACTCGTGTTCGTACGTTTGTGCTTAGCTTTCTATGTAAGAACTGATGACAGTATTCCTCGATTTTACGAATACTGAACATTTCACTGTATCTCAGACTTTCTCGTCTCTCGGTATTTATTGTTGCGAAACCTTTTTGCTCGTGACATTGTGTAAGAATGAATTGACAGAATTCTACGACTCTGCGGCCATGGAACATTTAATTGCCGTCTCTCAGACACAAGCGTCTAGAGTAGTGGTTTTAAACAAATAGGTATGACTCGTAGCATGTGTAGCGAAACATGAAATTAGTTTGAAGTCACATTCGATGTCGTATGAATTAGATTGACGTTGGTTTCGCATAAACTTAACTCTAACCTTTTTCAGCCTCCAAAAACCTTCTTCTCTCTTTAATCACACTATAAATATACCTATCAATCCTATCATTATAAACTATAGAAATTAACTGAGTAATCTTGACAGCCAGGAGTATAACCATTCTGGTAAATATGACAATACCAGAGTTAAGTTTAAGATACTTAATCAATAAGGAGTTAGTGGTCAGTAGCGTAACCAAGTGCCTGATCGATCTCATTCGTTCGAGATCATTTTAATCTTATGATGGCACGTGTAGAAAAGTACCCGGCACCGTCACCCATAGATTACCTCTTATAGATTCCGTAGGTACCGATTGAAGCGCTCCTATAAAATTACGCTTTCATTTGTTCAATACAAGGCGCGGCTAGGTATTACTTTGGGATAGCAAATGGAAACGCTTTGTTTTAGTCCCTGTAACGTTTGCATTCCCCAAACCTTGGTGCATTTTGGTCGGTCAACGATCGCGTAATGCGGCATCTATAGGCGGTAACCTGTGCCGCCACCCCACTTGTTAATGTTATAATTAACATGTAAATGTTGTTCTAAAGCTTTATTGTAAATTAGTGTTAGCCTTTTGTCGTTACGAATATCCAAAGCTACGTTTGTAAAGTTTTAGACATGAGCGGTGCATCCCTTTATTTGTACATAGTACCTATACATTATTATGTAAGTACTTATAGTTATTTATTTTGTGCTAGTTGAGCTTTCGGTGTTGATTCGTGTTTAGGTACGTTTTGGTACTCCATGACAGTTACTGTGGATAGTTGTCTACCCACCTTTAAAATGGATTTAAAGATTTCATTTATCGATTTCAAGTGATGAGATCGAGATTAGTATGTTCAAACCACTGAGAAGTGTTCCATCCTTTTTTTACTATTGTCAAAAAAGGAAAGTTAAGTCTTTATAATTATGGTCAATGTATTAATGTATCTAACTATAAAGGTTCGTTTTTACCATTTAATGCAGAACCGTAGTAGTAGTGGTAGGGCTCTTTTGCAGAGCCCGCCTGGGGAAGTACCACACCTTTGCCAGTTATTCCACCGCCAAGCAGTAATGTGCAAACATTACTGTGTTCCGGTTGGAAGGGCATTGTTTCCAGTGAAATTACAGGGCAAATGGGAGATTAAACAACTTATATCTCAGGGTGACGAGCGCAGTGCTGTGCCGCGCAGGGTTTTGAATTCTGCGAGTTCAAAATTCTGGGTGGCGCAGACCTGTTATGGGCAAACGTGACGTTTAACATCAGGCGAGCGATTTGCTCGTTTCGTCACTTAATCACATAAAAAAAAAAAAAAAAAAAAAAAAAAAAAAAAAAAAACCCTAAAAAGGGTTGCGCGTCGAAGTGGATTGAACATACTATAAAAATATTTTTTATCTCATATCAATTGAGCGCTTAAATCGTATATGAGTATAAGTAAATAACGTCGCAAATTCAAACTTCTTAGCTTTATAATTACTTGTAAGGGACACAAACTATTACGTAAAGAATGTTGAATATTTGCCGGTGCATAGAAATCGTGTTGTTGCTAGTCGATGTACTCTAATATTACTTATTAGGAGAAATTTTGACAAATCATGTAACTTTTTGATTCATATCATTGTACGTTCTCGAATTTTTATTTTTCATATCATGCATGCCACAGTAAACTGTTGAAGCAAGGTTGTAAATTTTGAATAATGTTTTTGTATAGTACTCACTGACATCACAATACATAAATTTGATCGTTTTCTTTTGTGTTTTATTTATTTTATGATTATAGTTATCCATTATTACTTATAGGTAAAGTTCTGCATACATTTAAAAGCCGTGATCTTTTGTTTTTAGCCCATTCTGCCCAATTACAAAGTAAAATCACTCAAATAGAACCACAGCAGACGTAGGATTTTTGGTCGACATATTTATAAAATCATAAAGGAAAAAACAAAGAAAATCTACGTGAGAAAGCTGTCGTTGTGGTGGACCCATATTTTAAATCTAGGATCATCCCTTCCAATAATAGTTCAAAATATAAAACGGCTGTGAAAACCCCAGTGATGAATTTTTATAAAAGTTATTCAATGTTCTTTATATTAGGTATAGATCTACATTTAGTTTGTAGAAATGTAATAAGTATGTATGTATCTTTAAGAATAGGTCTATCTAAGGAACTTTTTTCGATATAACCTTGCGGGCGAAGTAGGTACGCATATGTACGTTTACCAATATTGAAACAATTTGTTTAAGTGGAATTCGTGGATGTCAGTGGTGGATACCGTGGATACTTAGCTACCTAAATTTTTTTACTTAGCCAGCTCAAAGTGTTTTTCGCCCCGTTTTTATAATTTTAAGGCCAGTTTACACCTCAATGCGTTACTTACAAAAACAACAAACAGTCGAATTGAAAACCGTCTACTTTTTGGAAGTCGTTTAAAAATGTGTCTGAGCGATGCTGCTACGAAGTGGGCAAGCGTCATACCTACGATATGCGCGCCCGCCACATTCGCTAGAGTAACGAAATTTGCCGTCGCCGCGCCGCGTCTGTCGGAGTGCTACTACTTACTGGATTTTACCGGCGCACTACTGGATTTTGTTTGAAAAAGCTGTTGCGACACTTTCCTATCGCCCCCGTATGACCGCCAGCGCGTGAGAATAGCGGCGCGGCGCGCGGCGGCATGCGGCGACGGCGACGTCGCAACGTATCGTGTGGCCTGTGTACCTAGCACAACTTTGACGTAAAATACGTAGCGCGTAAAAAAGTGTACGCCATTTACGCCCGTCAAGACCGCCTCTGACAGGCGTAAATAGCGTAGTGCGTACTCTTTTCTATCGAATACACGCTACGTATATTTACGCCAAAGTTGTGCTAGGCACACTGAACCCTAGCCGTTGGTTGGGTATCCGGGAACCCTACTTATACGTAGAATTAGAAACAAAAAAATTGGTAAACCTTGCCCTATTCTTCTAATTATGCAAGTAACAATAATAACAATTTACATATTTAGATACCTTATTTATTACAACTATCCATTAGGTACCTACCTATAGTACCTACCTTACTCTAGGTATAGCTTTAGCTAACTTGAGATGACAAATTAGAGATTAGGCAAATGCAAAGAGTTAGGCGAGATATGTTGCAGTATAGCAATTAGATTTAGAATATTTGGATCCATGCAAATTCATGCAATATTACAAGTGTACCTATCGAATTGAATCTTAAGGGACCTGCCACTTTCTATTCACAATTATTTTAGTATAGATTCTATTTTAATAAGATATCTGGCAAAATTATAATAATCTATGCTACACCAGATATATTACCCATCTTAAATATAGGGACTTTACTGTTTATGAAGTATAAATATACCTGTAAAAGTTTATAGTTGCCTTGAAATAAGAAAGTTTTAAATTTATCTCAACGTAGTGGGACAAGACCATTTGAAGGCATGCATAATGCTTAGTCCATTGGAAACATGGGATAAAATCTAGTACTGACTAGTACATGTCTTGATTAGTGCTAGATATTTTTTCTGTTATCCGATTATTAGGGCAGTGGACCGGCAGCCTTAGCCAGAGTCCTTTGGCCGTCGCTATAACAGGTTTATTCTACAGGGTTTTAAGGAAAGGGTATGCTCAGACGAAAAAAGCACATAGTACTTATCATTATAAACAGTTTTACTATGGCACCAACCCGGAATTTGCGAAAAAACAAAAGTTCCATACATTTTGTCGAGTGTCATTGACATTTCTCTATGGAACAGCTGATATTATTTTCGCTAATTTCGGGTTGGTCCCATTTTCCCATAGTACAAGTTGTTCATATTGATAAGTACTATGAGCCGTTTTCGGCTTAGCGTACCCTTTCCTAATAACACTGTATTTATACCCAATTGGAATTAAACATTGTTTAGAGTGGTTTGATTCATTATATCTGTGTGTACTTACTCATTAAAATCAATTTGCCTTTCTTCGAGCTTACCTAAAAGTACCTAATTTTTACCTTCAGACCTTGTCTACAGATTCATTGGTAAAGTACCTACTTGAAATACATACAATATACTGTAACCATTAAATGTTGTTTTATTACTCGTAATAAATATTAGTAAGTTTTCGTAAAGTAAATAATACTGAGTATAAGTAAGTCAGTTTGTTAGTAAATTTAAACAGGTAATATTAGGTACCTATACACTTCCATCGCTATTTTTTTACCTGTGACGCAAAAGGAGGGATATTATTAAAATAAAGTCTGAATAGTTTGATTTTTTTTTGGTTTGAAAAAAAAAACTCAATCGTTATTTATAGCTATGATTCAAGAAAATCGGTTTAGCCGTTTACAGATTAGCAGCTCTTTCCTAGTCGGTTTTTTTAAATTTTAAGTTTTATTCCACTTTTGTTGTTAGTTGTAATAGGAATCTAATATCATGTTTCATGAAGCAGTTTTTCAAATAACAAACTTCCACCAGCAGAGCCTCCATGATTTCTCACATTCTCAGTTTGTCATTTGATATTCTGCTGTACTAGTCACAACATTTGGTTCAAATTTCAACGAGTAAGGTTTTAGCTGCAATAGGACCGCAGCGGCGCGCGGCGTTATGTTACATGCTTCAAGGTAAAACAAAACTACACGTTTAAAAAGATTAAAACTCTTCAAGGTCTAGCAGCATAATCCGTTATCACTCGAATTAACAGCAAAACATTAATTTAAAAGATAAACTATCACGCTTTGATAATAAAACAAATAGCTATGATTTCAGTTGTAATTTTTACAAGAAAAACAGTATCTAAAATAGATAGTTCACAATAAAACAACAGTAGATCAGTTATTTGAGTTATATGAAATAAATTTGTACAAAATATTTTTGCTTATGATATATTATTTAGAGGCCCTTTCCCTGGTGAAGATCCTAGTCTTGAAGATATTGTCAATCCTGCTGAAGACGTCTTCCGCGGATTTTGACGCGTCAACTCTCCAATGCAGGCCTTTCCTCATGTAGTAATCAATTAGTGGGACAGTCTGAGTATGATATGTGTTTAAGCGCTTCTTTAAAGCGTCAACATTGTCATCTGAACGTTTGACTAATGGTTCTCCGGTAACATCATCAGTCATTGGTTTCCTAGGAGGATGGAACTCTTCATGGTAGCTCCGTCCACTGGCAGTGTGGATGAGTCTGCCCGTGATACGGCGGACAAGCAAGCTGTCCTGGATTCCGAACTCAATGACAGCATCGAGGGCAGTTTTGCGCTTCTCTAACAAGCCGTCCAACTAAAACAAATTGTTTAAATTACATAATGGCTACTGAATTTTGAATATGAATTTGTAATATCTTTGGAGCTGCCAATATAAGGAGAAAAACATTTGCAGCATAAAGTTTAGACTCTTTTTTGGTTTTAGGTAAAACATAATTTTTTTGATAAATAGGTAAATTCACGGGCATCATAGGCTGGTAACAAATATAGATCGTGACATATATTTTTGCTTAAGATTGACCTAAGTCCAACAGAGGACAAACATTAAACAGGCTGAAGATGATAGTGATAAGGCACCTTCGAGTACACTTCAAATTCATGTTCTAAATTTGGCTCCAGTATCGGTTTGATGCCATATATCAATTGTCAAGTGCCATCTCTTGCGTATAATTCATCATGAGTTATTTGATTACATGCCAAAAATTTTGTTCATTATGCAACATGCAAAAAGCCTTGACACTTCCAGAAAAAGACTAGCTGCAATCTGTTAGGGTACCTTGCATGCAATATTCACTATTTATCCTGCATTTTTTCAAAAGATAAATAGTAGGTAAGTATTTAATGTGTCTGTATGCTACTTTGCCAAATTTCATCAAGATGTGTTTAGTAACTTAAAAAAATGCACCATAGGTACTTAAAACGGTAATTTTACAATATAATACTTCTGTAAAGAATTATGAGTTGTGAAGACTATACCTTCTCAGCCTGGGGCACGGTCCTGGGGAAACCATCAAGCAGGAAGCCATTCTTGCATTCAGGCTGATCGAGATTCTTGTCAATCATGTCTACGACCATTTCATCGGAGACCAGCTTGCCTTCGTCCATAACTTTTTTAAGACGGCGACCTAGTTCCGAACCTGATGATACCTCCGCTCGAAGCATATCACCTGTTGAAAGGTGGCAAACACAAAACTTTTCCTTGAGGATTGGTGCCTGGAATCAAGGAAGAACCTGTTATAATTAGCTAACCATGAACAACAGGATAATTATTCCTGCAATTTATTACTGTTTGTTGGGAATTCCATCACAGCATTCTAGATTTAAATGAAACAGCCAGAGCTTAGTAACAACATAACAAAGTCCATTTTTTTAACATAGGTACATTATGTTAGTCTCAATTTACTTTCTACAATGTTACAATGTTGTTGACTATATACTATCTACATCATTTACTAATTATTCATGAGTTGCAGGGGCAGAAATCAAGGTCAAAGTTCAAGGCGATTCACAATTACCTGAGTGCCTTTCCCGGAACCAGGCGGCCCCAGAAGCACTGCTCTGATCCCAATAGGGTCATTATCGGTTCTGGGTTTCACTGCTGGGGCTGCTGGTGGCATGCTGAATGATTTTTAGAAGAGGGTCCAACGAACTCGAAATGTGACTAAGTAACTGATTGTACTGAATGAAACTCAGGGTGAACGTTATCCGCCGATAGCAGCGTCACGTGCACTATCTACTTTATCTTAATTAACGATGTACTTAGTATAATAAATTATTAATTTGAAAAATTGGCAACGAAAAGCCGAATCGCCCGTATGGTTGCTATGATGACGTCGGTTGTTTAACTTCAATGTTTTTAAAAGTCAATGTCATATACTGACAGTTACGTTTTCTTCAATTTGACTTGCCGTCCAACTAACGCTAATGTCATTGTCATGTCATTTTCCAACAAATAAAATAAAAATAAAATAACCTTAAAATCCTCAAATTGAAATGGCGGTTACAGTAATTAAAAGCATAAATAACTAACAAATGTAAAGATTACTCGACTATAAAGTGAAATCAAATCTAATGGCTGGCACAGGAGTGTGGTAAGAGAATATAGTGGTCAAAAAATTAAAACTTAAAACCTAGATTTTGTTGTGTACATAAACATTCATCGCTCTGCTTTTCACCAGCTACTGGAAGCAACTATGGCGTTGGACTACATCTGAGAGCCTTAGCCACGAAGAGTTACTCAAAATTCTCAGCAAAAAAGATGTAGTCGAAGGTCTTCGTCAAGGTTTGGTCAGCTTCAAGCCCAACAAGCCTGAAGAGTTCTCCAAACTCCAGGCCAAGTATCCTGATCAAGTAAAGCTTATGAGTGTGATCCAGACGCTTCAGAATTATATTGTAAGTAACTTAGTTGGTAGGGATATTGGTTCTGAAATTAATGAGCAAAACCAGTACAAATCTTAATCCTTTCTTCTCTAACAAAAACACTAAGCTATTTTTAAATAAGTAGGTTTCTACATAGATCATAATTTTATTCAGCATTCTTATTCCGGTTGAGACACAAGCTAATGTTTTCTTTTTTTGCAGGATGTAGATTGCTTTCAAATATGGGAAGTAGTTAAGAACCACTTGTGTGACTTATCATATGGTTCGCCTGCTAATGCCCTCAAAAATGTAGCATTTGTCGACACCCGCCCGTCATACCTACTACCAAGCTTATGGAGTTTCTACTATGCAGAAAGACTGTTCTTACTAAAACTTCTGCAGTACATATTTCAGTTCAAAAACCAGCCCAATCATAAGTACCACATTGAGTTTTACCAAATAATCAATGATATAGGGGTTGACAGCATTAAAACATCACTGTTGTTACAATTTGAAAAAGTACTGAACACGGCTCCACCGCCGAGAAAAATTCAAAGCGAGTTTTCAAGTGAAACTGTGAGACAGGAATGGGCAGAATCAAATTTAAGAGAACAGCTGGCTATACTACAGGTTTTACTCCAAATTGCAAATGAAACATCATTTACAGCTACAGAATTCAACAAATTGTTCTCACTGTTTAGAAAGCATGGCTTTGGAAAGAGCCACGGGTATAATGAACTGCTAGAGGAAAGGCACAGAGAAGCGTGCATGAGGATTATGTACATGGAAGTGTCTATTTTCATGATGATTGTTCATAAAAGAAAATTGTAAGTAGATAAAAGCTGTCTCCTATAAATATACCTATAATATGTCATTCCATGTATTCATTTTGGAATTGGTAGAAAAACAGTTAAAATTTTCAAAATTGTTGCATGCATGTAAGCAAAAGTGGCAGTTTTTACTGTTTACAATACCAAAACGAATGTGAGGCTTAACATTCAATTGATGATTATATTCTAATGCCATATTTATGTATGTGTATTTAACAAGGTTATTTTTAGTCTAGGTTAGTTTTAGACAATTGTTTCTTACCCCATGGAAATCTGGTGTAAAGCAATACCTGTCAGTCGAGTCATTAGCATAATAGTGAGAGCTTTGGGCATCTTTATTAAAGGCACTTCAGCATTCAGCAGGCCACTCAGCCTTTGAAAATGCATTTGAGACTAGTCAAGCATAAAAGAACCAGACGGGAATTAAACTTTATTTTGTTTTTTCATGATTTTGAGTCAATAGTCTCTTCATATTACTAGTCACATATTTTGTACTTTTTTTAACCCTCGATGAAAACAGGGGTGTTATAAGTTTGACCACTATGTGTTTGTGTGTCTGTCTGTCTGGGGCACCATAGCTCTTAAACAAGTGAATGATTTGGATGCAGTTTTTCTTATTTGAGAGCAGGTTTTCTAGCGGTGTCTTGGACATGCTTTATCAAAATCGATTTGACCATCTCAACATTTTTTTTTCTATTATTTAAGAAGCGTCAAAAGAACATTTCTTAATAAAATTACAATCTAGCCTCAGGCTAATAAGTAATTTAAATCTAACTTAAATTTCTAGGGAACTAATTACTAAGAATGTGTCCAATAACACTTTTCTTATTGTTTCTATTAAGGCGAAGACACAATGTTCACGTGTTCTCTACACTTTACACTTTCACTATAATCACTACTTATGACTAACACTACACTAGCTCGAACGGTTTTGTTCTCTTATGTCTTCTAACTACATATATCTGTGTGATCGAGACGATTTCAACATTATAATTTTTTCTTATTATTTAATTGTATCCCAAAACTGTTTTCTTTTAGGGAAAATGTATCTCCTTGGATTGAGACCACCAAAGAGGTAGTGGAATATGAGCTCACGAAACTGCAAATGAATGGAGAGCATAGTGCTATGCTCATAACATGGATGATGTTAACCTTACAGGTATAAACAAAAATAGGCTAATTTTAAAAATATTTTTCTATACACAATCTTTTATTGTATTATCATCACAAATTTTAGCTCAATCAGACATCAGGAAGTAGTTCAAAATTGATTTGCAAGAACACACATAGTTACACAAATACATTGCAAGTTATGTAAAAGCTTTTAAAACAATAAGTCTTTATGAAATTGTTTCTGAATTGTAAAGGACACAGTTTGAATAAGACTTTTTAGAGAATTTGATAAAACAATATACATGTACCTGAAAATTTGTAACCATCTTTGTTTTACTTTGTTTTTACGCACTTTTATTAGCTTCACTTGTATGTTTGTTTGTATGTTTGTAACCGACTCCTTTGGGCGCGATTTTGACCCACTTTAAACGGCCGGAATTCGTTCAAACTTGATAGATACATCGAGGTCCGATGAAATACACTTAACAAAGCGTGTTTTTGAGTTTTTTGAACTATTAATTTTAAACTTTGTTGTCTTTGTAATTCCAGAGTCCACAACACGCTAAGCTGTTTGAAAGCCAGTACCAACACTATGGGGCTACAGCTTTGAGGCTTCAAGTGTTTGAATTCCTGCAGCAAATGCTAAACAGTCCTGGATTTTCTGTAAGTATCAGTATCTAAAATGCAAAAAACAGTTTGAAATATGTGACCTGTACCTAATATTTAGATAAATGTATTTAGCTATATAGCTATATTTTATGTGATGGCAAAATTTCTTTTTTTTTTTAAACTGTAAGCAAAGAAATAATGTGTTAATTGAAATCTGTTAATTGTATGTGGGGAACGTACCATTTATGATAGACAAGGAAAATGCTGCCATTTATTTTAGACATGCTGCCACCCAATTAACACTAGGCAAAATTATTTAACGGCACATCTAAAGCCTTGTTAAACATTTCTCTAGAAAAATTGGCATGTGATTCATCAAAGTTTGCCACCCCTGTGATAGACTGTACTCATTTATTGAAATCTTAACATTTGTTTTAGGACAAATCGAAATGCGCTCTAATCGCTCGCCAACGCATTTTCCATCTCCTAAACGACCTATGCGACAAATTCGATGGAGACGGCACCCTCAGCCACCAACCAGGAGCCATGGACCTTTGTGCAGACTTGCTGCAGTCCCCAGAAATAGCCTGCGAGTTCTGGAACCTTCACCAAAGAGAGGAGGGGCATGGAGTCGTGTCATTCTGGAATACATCATTGGAGTACTTCCCATATAACTTTGGGGCTCTGTCAAAGTTGGCTGCTGGACTCGCCCAAGCAGGGAAGAGTAGTGTAATTAACGTAAGTATGAAATGAAGTTAAATTGGATTAAATATTTGACACCTAGTTTGAAATAAAGGCATTTACTATTTCAAGGTATTTGTCCATGCAAAACTTTATGATCTAATTCTTCGTCTGAACTATGCTAATGGTAATGTCTCACTCACACATTGTCTGATTGTCCATTATATTCATGGTGACAATATAACACTATTCATATTTTTTTCTTTCTTACAGCTCATAGCTGAACTCAAAAACTTACCAGTCTACACAGAAATCTACAACCCAAACGCAGTTCCAATAGTTCCTATCGATGGCGACGATGCAATGATAGACCGAGAGTACTTCCCTCTGCAAGACCCGTCCTACCGCATAGAAGCCGGCTCCAAAGCCACCATCATGGAGCGCAAAGAAGGCACCATGATATACTTTCGGACGCCGTATTCTTACTGGACGGTATTCAACAGTGAGATAAGCAAGGCATTGGATAGAAAGCAACATCATCAAAATATTGTCAATGTTGTATTGCAAAGGGTTTACGAAGGGACTAAAGTCTTGAAAGGAGTCATAGCGGCTTTAGTGCCGAGTAAAGAGATTCCGAAAAGCTTGGTCGGGCCGAGTGAAGGAGTATTTGATGTATTGGTACGGTTTATGAGAGCAGATAAGCCACTGCTGCCGCTTTTGGTGGAATGTTTAGAAGTTTGCACGGCTTTGATCCCATTGTTCCCGAAAGAGATTCATTTGAGGTAAGGCGATAAGTATCAAGTAGAATTTTCTCTACAACTTTTTGTGGTAATAGAAAAAATAATTATTAACAATCCTTCAAAACTAAAAATAAAAATAAATTCAGTTTTTCACAAATGCTTGACGAAAATTACCAATTTACATTTTAGTAAATGGGTTCAGAAAATATTTACATGATTTCGTAAATTTTCCAGAATGATTAACACAGGCTTACTGCCTCGTATTCTGAACCAGAAGCTGTCTCACGTGGAGTATGCCAACGGAGCATCACTAGACTCCTCTGCCGTCGGTTCATATTTGGTCGCAATAGAACAACCGTCTGGCTCTTATAAGTTCTTAGGGGCTTATATTGATTTGCTGTGCGCCTTCCATGAAGTAAGTATCGTTGCTATAAAAACCAAATACTATGTTCACATATCTGTCTTTAACATTACTTTAAATTGATAACTTTTTTGCAAATGGCAATAATTCAAGTAACTACTTGAGTTGCCTTGAATTCGGATTGGTTCGCTCGAGATTTACCGACCACGATGCTGGCGTTTCATTGGTGGACGGGGATTTTAAGAGTGTTTTCGCTAATGTGTTGTTTGAAATTGTACCCCTACCCTACCTGTACCTATTGTAACTGATCTAATGGGATAGAAACTCTTTTACTTTTATTGTACATTTTTATTCTTATGATTAATATAATATTTTAATTGTTTGTCAAGCTCCAAGAATATCTATTAATCACAAGAGAGCCAAGAGAATGTCATTGTGTGAGTTTTTTTTAGTGAATGTCGTATCTAAGACATTCAATATTTCAGTAGAAAATTCAGTAGATTTATTACTATTGTAGCAATTTCTAGTTCGGACTGTATAGATCGACAATCGTAAACCCAAACGTAGTTCTTAAACCATTTTTTTCAAATGAACTCAATTAATAAAAATGTCCAGAATTCCAGATGCAGGTAACATTGTTGCTTTACAAAATTAGCGTTAAATAGCGCTTTCGTTAGTTAAAGGCCCAAGTTTGAAGGCTTTTTAAGACAAATCTAAATGTCCTAAAACTATTGGCATCCTTGTCTAATGGCTTGCAATGATAAAGACAGATATATTTTTAGTTAGTTTAGATCTGTCTTAAAATGCCTTCAAACTTGGACCTATTGTCAATCTGTCTAAATGTAAACATAGACTTATATTTACAGGCTTCCAACGACGATCGAATCACCACCGAAATCATCCTGCCTGGTCTAATATTCGTATTACAAGAGGTATTTCCAAACGTCTACGGCTGGCGATACAGCAAGGCGTCAGACCGCCGCAATATGCTCGAAAGTTGCGCTCAGTTCATAGCGCTGGTGTTGCAAGATACTAAAGATACTAGCGCCAGTACGAAGTTGCTGAAACAGACCTGCGTTTTCAATCTTCTACACACGGAGAATGCGATTGAGCTGTTGAAGATTATTTCAGTCGGTAAGTTGTGGATAAATTTAATACTGGTTGCAGGATCAAGTTTCGATGAGAAACTCACAATTCATTCCCGTGACCCACCCAAATTCGGCGCATGAGGTGGTAAAGATAAAAGATAAAGAGCGGGCTCTTTTTCCGCAACTAGGCCGGTAATCGGCCCTTTTTGCGTGAACTACATATGCAGGTTTCCTCACGATGTTTTCCTTCACCGAAAAGCCAGTGGTATGTAAATTCGTACATAAGTCCTAAAGAACTCATTGGTACCGCCACCTCAAGAATGCGAAGCGGCGTTTCTCCCACTGAGCTACCACGGCTCTCGCATGAGGTGGTATAATGGATACAAATAAAAAGAAGCATACTCATAACCCTCAGTGCAAAATGTTAAGCTGCGCTCTGTCGCTACATCCGCGTTTTTTCCGTCTATTCTATCATGTTATTGATTTCATATACTGAAATTCTGTTTAATGGAGTAATTTCTAATATTTATTGTAGGTAACGACCGCCTAGAGGACATGATTGCGAACGAAACCAACTGGATATCAGGCACTGGTTCCCAATACATATCGACCATACAACGCTGCGTAGCTATAGTCATGTTTGCACTTCGTATGAAGTCTTTAGTGGGCGGAGCTGATGAATTGACCCCGCTAGAACATCTCATATTCACGCAGAATAAACAGAAGGACTCATTGAAAGTGGTCCCGAGGGTCGCTAGCTATATCAACCACGCGTTTAATACGAGCTTGCCGGTACTCGCTTGTAGACTGCTCAAGATGTTTGCTGCTGTAAGTATGAAATGCAAAATTTTGTTATCCTCAGCTTGATTGAAGCGGCTGTAGATATAGTTCTTGTTGTCTTACCTTAGTAGGATAACACAACGCGATTTAACATCAGGCGAGTGATTAGCTCGTCTCGTAGCTCAATAATTAAAAAAAAACTAGTCATAACCAACGGAATCGAGTTGCTATATTTTTATTCCTCCTTATTATTTTTTTCTGGTAAAAAATATCAATATAAGAACCCTTCAGCAACCTCGTTTATCTGTTGCTTTGTCTGTAAATTAACTTCATCTCTTTCAGGGGTTCCATATGTCCCTTTTTGCGTCGTTAGACATGACCGCCTACCAGGTCCGCGTGATGTTTCTCGACCGCTTGCGAGATGATTACGAAACTATGACGCTCAAAGTCGCCATCCTAGAATTTGTAGCAACGTGCATAGGGAAGCAGCCTGGCCTCACTGAGGCGTTCTTCATGATGAACCATGAGAAAGAAAAGGCTGATGAAAAAGACAAACAACAAAGCGCTCAAATTACGAAGACTGAACCAAACTCGCGAGTTGATGTCATGCACGAAGGTATCTTGGGTTATATGGCTGACTACTTGCAAACTGTCAAATATGTAAGTACTTTTTGAATCAAAATAATTGGAGTAGCACAGTTGATAGTGTTCTAGGCCTTAAGTTATTTCTGTATGTTTGTTTTCAGGATGCAAAACTATTGTACAGTCCGTTGCTAGCGTGTATTATGGCGCTATTTCATGCATTATGGAAGAACAATATGCAAATATTGGTCAAAAAACTAAGAGAAAATGATAGATTTTGGGAGCACATGACCAGTCCGCTCTTCACTGAAATCCAAACGGAACTGAGAACCTACGCTCAAATATTCAACATTCTAGGAATAGAACTGTTCGTATCGAGGGAGAAAATTGACGAGAATATGAAAGATGTGCTCGAACGATTTTTCGACACGAACAAGAAGAATTTAGACACGTGGATTGAATATATTTTTTCTTTCAACGGAAAAGGTAATAAAGAAGTCTCCGACAAAATTCCAGTGTGGTTGGGCTTGTTGACTTCTTGGAAGGATTTCGCAACAATATTTTGCAAATGCATGCCGATCAGTTTGAACATCGCGCACAAAGCTAAAATGGTAGCTCCCTGCATGAACGCATTGTTGAAAGAACTGGACGACTTAAAAGATGGAAGACTCGTAGTCGTACTAGCCGAGTTGTACGTTATAATGCTGTCAAATTGGAAAGACGACTGCTTCGATAACAGAAAAGCAAGCGCGAAGCAAATCGATGCTCTTCTGACAAAGACTGCTATCGTCTACGAATGTCTCCACCCGCGAGCAATTCGCGCCATCCTATCCATCTGCACTGTCGCCATCAGCAGCTTAGATTACGAAATAAAAGCCAGCAGCGTGATAGCCCAAAGTATTATTAGATCTGTGACAAACATTAATAGTTTTGAACTAGAAAAGCTGCTTGATGATATAAAAGACTCCCCGAAAGAGCAAAACAAAAGTGAAGAAAGTGAAGAAATACCGCCTATTGTGTTGTCGTTAGCGATGTTGGAACAATGTCTAGATTTGTACGATGACATGTTCTCGGGCCTATCGCAGTGGTTCCAATCGAGCAGATTCATAAACAAGCTCTTATGCTGCCTGCAGACATGCTTGCATAACCGCCGTCACTACCACACGTCTTTGGCAGCATTACGGTGCCTGACCTCATATTCCCGCGGACCCTTCTCGAAGGATCTCCTAGTCACGGATGTGGACCAGTTCCTATGGCTTCAGCTGCTACCTCCGAGGTTTGACAACAATACATGGAAACCTCAAGAGTGGTGGAGGGTGTACGCGTACAGTTTAGACTTCATATCGATGATGGTGATGAAGCATGGGCAGTTCTTCGCCAATGATGCTATAACTTTCGTTGGAGTACATTTGGAACATCTGGTAGAGGCTATACTATTGCCAAGACAGGTGTTTACGATGGACGCAGTAAATTTGTGCGCTTCCACGTTAAATCTAATAGTTCAGTTGGTGAAATTCGAAGCTAGATGGCGCATTCAGAATATACATTCTTTGACTGCGATTATGGTAAGTGTAAACAGTTTTTATTTCTATTTTGTACTACATCTCTTGGCTGTTCGGTTAACACACCCGTAAACATCTTCGTAAACTTGTATAGGTCTACAAAATTCCTATTCAATATTTTTTTTTTCTAGAATTCACAACTGTCTCTAAATTTGTAAATACATACGTATAAAAAAAACTTATCAAAAGTGTAGCGCAAATATTGAATTCAGGGTTATGCATACCATATCCACTCATTTCCACCCACTAACTTTCCATGTCCTAAACATTCCACCACAGAAGGCCTCTAGAAGCTAAGGTTTGTTTGATATTCCAGCGAAGCATCAGCGTGTGCCTATATCAATGCGTCACAGTAATGTTCCGCTCGCGGCGCTCCTCCACCGACCCAGCGCTGCAAACTGCTGACGAGGCCAGCAATCCAGCGCCCTCCATACTGCATAGGTAACTTTTTATTTTTTTTTCATCAAACTCCGGTAAAGCATTTTCTGATACAACTACAATCTAGCCTCAGGATTATGAGTTATACAAATCTAATCTTAAACTTGTAGTTTATTTAATGACATATTTTAACTGATATACCTAACCAAAATGGTAGAAAGGAAACCTTACGGTGAGAGTCTGGTATCAGTCTGTCTGACTCTGTCGGTATGTCACAGCCAATTTTTTTTTGGACGGCCACACTAATTTTCAGCAAATCACATTTATTGTTGGAACTCGTTATTTTATCTACTTACTTACATACTTCAACAAACCAAGATCAAGTCATTTTTTGCAACTAAACTAATCTTGAACCAAATAGTGACTAAACCAATTTGTTTTTCAGGACTCTAGAAGTACTCCATATGGCGACCCTTTGCCTGCTGTCGTTCAGTCCAGACCTGCTCTCAGTTCTGGCCGACCCGGGGCTAGACTTGGAGCGCTGGCAGCCGCTGGTGGAACTACACTTTGGCACCCCCAAAATATCGTACGACCCAGCGCCGCAGCTCACATTTGGCATCCTCGTATCGGCCATCTGTTTGCTTACTAGGTCTTTGAATCATGTAAGTGTTAGTTAGCGTTCTTCATCTTATCTTTTTGTTATTATGAATGTGAAAGTTTGTATGTTTGGATAGATAATTAGACGTTACTCAATCACGCAAAAACGGCTGAACGAATAAACGGATTCTGTTAGCTAGCGGGTAAAACCGAATAGTGCGGCAAGTTAATACCAATAAAACTTAAAAGAAATATGTACCTACATAGAGGCCCTTTAACTAACTAAAGCATGGATTTTCTGGTCTAAAGATTATGTTGTCAACATTAGAATCTCATTTCCAGGCGTACCACTCCGAAGAAGGCAGCGGGTCGCGGTCCCCGCGCGGCGGCAAGCGGCGCGTGTGCTCGTGCAGCTCGCCCGGAGACTCGCGCCGCGTCAACCGCAGCGAGTCGCTCACCAGTATCTCGTCGGCGGCGAGTGCACTGCCATTACTCAATGAGCGGCTCGTGGCGGGTGCGCTCGAGGCTACTACGACGCTGCTGGCTTCGCAGGTATGATATTATTCTAAATTAGTAGTAGGTGATCTGGTCCTGTTTAAAATTAATCTGAGATTAGAAACTGTTCCTTTATTCAAATTGTTGCATAATCAATCATCTCGCTGCTTTATTTAGCCACCTACCGATTACCCGCTGAAGTTTAAAATGTTATTCAACTACTTACATAGAGTAATTATATTTTCTTTCAGGCGTTACTGGCAGTCCGTGACCCGAACGTCCCGTCCCGCCACAAACAGCTAGTAAGGCGTGAGCTCGGCTCGGAACTGACGCCGTTCCACGATTTCGTGCGCAAGCGCATACTCTGTGCCGCGCACTCGCGCCCTCACCTCAACCGCAACAAACTCGGGGCCTGGCCGCTAGTCCCCGAGGATCAAGAACTCCGAAGACTCGAGGCAGCGAGACAAGAGAAAAACATAACTGAGCTAGAGCTAGCTGAGGCTAGAGATAGAGAATTACCGCCACCGCCTCCGCCGAAGCGTTCAAGCACAGATTCCATGCGCGAGTACATCCTACGGAAACATTACTTGGATAAATGCGCGCAGACGCCTACGAAAGGCCCGCCTTCCCCCGTATCGCATTCCACCCCCACTTCGGATAAGAAAAAAGACTCTTCTAGAAGTTTGAAGCGCGTGTCCTGGGCCGAAACCACCACCGATAGTGATGAGGCCCTAAATGGAACATTGCAAGTAATCGAACCTGTATATTCGAATCTAACGGATGTGCAAATTAACAATGATGAAGATTATTTCCATTTCATGTCCATCGTATTTTTGTATGTTTGTCAAACTGAGTTGTAATAGTGTTTTTGTAAGCGAAATAAATATTTTTACATTTCATATCTTTCTCTCTCAAAAATTACAAACCATTGTCTTGAGTTACAGAAGAATTTTGTAGATAGACATTCAATAGTAGGCGTAGGAATGACCAGCCCGCCCTGCACGACCTGTGGACAAATTGTCCTTCCACCGCTTTTATCCACACCGAGATATGACAAAGCTAAAATATAGATTTTTGTGTGTTTATCTCGCGTAATTGTTTTCCCCGCGCCGCGTGCTAGATGGGCTGAGGGTATGTCGTCGTCATAGAGCGAAAATTAACTAAGTTGATTTACGGCTAAATTATGAAATTGCCGTATTTTTCTCCAAATATCAATCTTATCAATATACCTTTAAATGCCATATTTGTCGTTTTAGAAAATTCTAAAACAAGTTAAATATTTCATTTCTTAGCAGGGCAGAACTACTTACCTAACTTTATTAAATACTGGCTGCCACCCAGCGGTTTCACCGGCTTCAATAACAAAATTAGCGAAATCGATCTAGCCGTTCTCGAAATATAGCGAGCCAAACGAACAGCGATTATTTTTTATATACTTATAAGATTTTTCTGTCCACGTAGATGTATTTCATCTTCATACCTAAGTATATTTAAATTATTTAATACAACTTTTCAATGCTTCAAACTGAACTAGTTTCCATTCTCTTAAAAACTCAAACTCACTAAATCAACTTTACCACACTTTAACACATTTTTTAACACACTTTAAAACACACTGTTCGCTAAAACCATAAGAGCGAAAATTAACACATTTTATTAAATACGGAATATTAATTCTTAATTTAGTTAATTTTCGCTTCTCGACGACGATATAGTTCGTGGTTCGTGGCACTTCGTGGATGACGTGGATCTGGGAAACTGGGAATCACAGCCAGGGTGAAAGGGGGTGCTAGGGTCGATACACATCTGACGGAAAATGCGTCGCGTATTATCGGTCGCGTAACGCCAGAACAGAGAAATGTATAATAAAACATCGAACCTTTCACACTTGACGCACTAGCGCATCATCGGTTGAGTGTGAAAGGTTGGATGTTTTACATTTCTCTGTTCTGGCGTTACGCGACGCATTTTCCGTCAGATGTGTATCGACCCTAATTTGTGGTCGTGTAACGTTCCGATTTTGATCATATAATAAAAAAAAATAAACATAATATTTTCAACTTTGGTTCTATGACGATTACGTGGAATAGAACGTATTCGTGCCACTAGTGCCGTTTTTAAAATCTACCATTTGGTAGTTTATTTTTTTTTGGAGATGTATTAAACACCTATAGATACATATTTTTTTAATAATTTAAATTTTAACAATCAATAGGTTAAGTTTTTCCAGCACTTAACTGTGCAAGTGCACAGAGTTTCTCTTGTCTCATTTCTTGTTATTGGTAGAAAACAAAATAAAATGTTGGTTAAATTTACCAACCTGGCAACATTTTTAACATGGCCGCATGTTGAACTAAACGATTTTCTTTACTGTTTGCCAAAATAAACTGAAATTGGCGTGATTTGTGAGCGGATTTATCTCAATTGCATAGTTGAAAAACTATTTTGTAGGCGGGACACAATACAGGTAAGGTATTTTAGTGAAGAGCGTTGTATTGGTCGAAATAAATTTAGTGTTTATTTGTCGAGCTGAGTTGTTTGTATCTTCCTTTAGTGGTTCAAGATGATGCATCACCCGAACATGCATCATCAAGCGATGTCGGGGCACCCGCCGCAGCACCTTCGAGGACACGGTGCGATGCCCGGACCACACACGCTGCCGCCTCCTCTTCATGGAGAGAACAGGCACGTAACACTTACTAGGTAACGTCCGCTTTTTACTATTTTATTTGCCAAATTACCTTTATGTTCGCAGATTTACGTTTACAGACATATCGTGCTTGCTCCCCATTAGACTTGCGAGGCGTGCAAGTGAGTTGGAAATGTAGTATTAGCAAGTCAACATACCAACAGTTATTGATGACCACTTCATCACGCCAACTTTTGCCGGTTGATGAGGCTTCTCGTAAGATTAACTTGCTGAATACATAAATAGTTCTTACTTTTTTACACGCAATATTTAAGGCATTTCATTACAATTTAAAAATATTCAAAAGTATGCGGGTAAAAGTTTGTCACTAGTTACCGGCAGTGTTCACAACCTAAAGCCAGGCAATTATCGTACCAGGGCCGTAAAATTATCGTATATGGGATAATATGGATTAAAATTATCGTATCCATCAGAAAAATAGCTAATTACATTAAAAAATCATATGAAACGAGACAATAATATGTTGCAAATGCTTTATAGTTTGAATCTTGTAACCTTCTGTTTTTTGAATTAAAAAAAAAAACAAATTTTAAATGTTCGACATGTGGCACAGACCTGAGCCGGGCCCTCGTCCACTTTGCGTTTAATAAACGCGCCAAAATTTCGAATGTCTAGAAGAAAATAATGCTAAGGGATAGAGAACCATGAAAACTAGCATATTTTCCAAAAGTTTAACTCAATATTAGATTCTATATTTGCGAGAACAATATACACAAATATTGATGAAACTTAACATTTATAAGAATATAAAAATATACAATTTTTAATCTTTTCCGTAAAAGAGGAACAAAAATACGCAATATACTCTCTTTGAACTTTGAACGATATGGTGTTCGCTTTAAGTAATTAAATGACGATGATATCGATATAGATCGCTGATTGGAAGACAGTGGCAACCAATGAAAGGATTGCGCCATGATTGGCCATGAAGCAGCAGTATGTGTTCCTAAGAAAGAAATGTGCCAATAGATGGCGCTGACAGAAAAAAAAACAACTGTAATTGTTATTGGGTTATCGACTATCGGTGTACAGGGTGTACTTCATTATCAAATTTTGCATCTGAAAATTATCGTACAATCTGCGTACGATAGTCGTGTCCTATCGTGCATCGTACGTAGGTATGAAATTATCGTACATGTACGATAATTATCGTACGGTTGTGAACCCTGGTTACCGGCCAGTTTTAATTAGGCAACCAAGTATTGTAGTACAGTGTTTATTGATATTGCCTCAACTAGACAACAAACCAAGTGCTGAATTATTATTGGAATATACTTATCTTAAGTTGTTTTTACGATAATGATGTTTATCTGCTTCCATGTTCCACAATTTATGGGACATAACCTTATAGAAAAGGGTTAAATGGATATGCTAATATTATAAGCATCCTTTTTATAATTAAGCTACTATAATAAATACTTCCTGACTGGTTGTATTTCAAAATACTAATTATTTTTTACTGAGAACTATCAAATTCAATGATGCAACTGGAATAGTAGTTGTACAATAACCCACCAAACTGAATACCTACTTCATTGTGTAAATGTCATAAAATTTATGACAGTTCAATCATAAACTACACTACTATCATAAATTAGAAAGTACAGCATATAGATGATTGTACTGATGAGGTACTGTTCTTATATATGTCTCATGACACTGAATATTTGAAAACAAAGTCACCCCACACCTGTCTTACTCAAAAACCACCAATGGACATAATGAGAAGGTTTAAATTTTTTTTTATGCAGGTTTTTTAGGTATAAAGATTTTCGATTTCTGTAAGTTGGGTGATATATAAAAAAATTAAAATTGCTCTGCTACTTATGCAAAGCTGGAGCCAGGTTGTTAACACTAAAGAAAAAAGGACAGCTGTGGTTTTGTATTTATTATAAGCCATGTTGCGCTGTATTGTTTTAACCTTACTTCTGTCTCTGAGATACTATACCAATTTAGTGTGCATTATTAGGACCAATATACAAAAAATATTTTCTGAAGTCTTAAGAAAATTGTAAAAATGTAAAAGGCATAGACAGCTAGCGAAAATAGGCCTTGAATAATACTAACTGTGGATCATTAAAACTGGTAAAATGTGCACCACCAAAACCTGTTGGACACTGCTCTTGCTGTCTTATTCATGAAAATTCATGCAACCAAAATGCAAGATGATCCATCCTTGTTTAGTTTTGCATTAAGAAGTAAATAAGTTTGTATGGCCCTGGTATCAGAGAAAGCTGCCTGAAAGGCTACTGACAGGGCTTTGAGCTGTAAATATATTAAAACTATCTTTTAATTTTTCTAAATACTTTTTTGTTGATAATAGTCAAAATTTTGCTTTGAAAATAGATTTTTATCAAGTTCATAATCAACAAGATTATAGCATTGATTTTACCATCCAATATGTATTCATACACTTAAATAAAATGCACACTTGCTTAAAAAGTTGAATATCCAAAAACCAATGATGTAAAGACCATTTTGCCATGACCTTTCAACCCTGTTTCTATGCACTGCTCAGCCGCCTTTATTTCACACATCTTGAATAGTGGTCTTTCAAACTTCGACACTGTTTAATAAAATAACAGTGTTTTATCGCGAAGTGGAGACTGCATTCACATGCAAATTATGTGTAATTTGTTGATACGTCGAGGGTCTTTTGCGGCAGTCTTTGTACTACAGACTGGTTCTGAATGGAGTTGCACAAAGGAACATATGACGACTCTATTGAGACTGGGGTCAAGTCTTTCTTCACCGGCACTAATATACCTTGCTGTAGACGGGGCGGCCGCGCCACTGGCCAGTTGAAATAATAACCAGGACAAAGACGGACAGTGGCAAAGTCGCAGACGGAAAGGTATCGACGTAGTTTCTATGTGAAACTGGACGAAATTACGATCGCTCCGAGGCGGTTTTAAATATTTTAAAGTGTAGTCATGTGCAATTGGCTTAGTTTCTGTGGTTGTTTGTTCTCATTTTGTGCGACCAAATAGAAGGTACGTTATATACAATTATTCGTACATCTACAGCACGACAACGTTGCACCACGTGAAAGAGAAAGTGGCATTAGATACGCGTGTGTGTTCCAGGGTGCCGCTGGGGCCAGGCGGCGGGCCCGGGCTGAGCGCGCTGGGCGGGATGCCGGTCCACGCGCGGCCGCCGCACGCCATCCGCGCCGTGCACCACCAGCACCTTCCGCATCCGCAGGTACACAACACACTGAAATACACGTGACGACCAGACTGGTATACCTATTGGCCCATCAGTAAAATTTACGGGTTGAGTTAGGGTAGCCTAAACTGCAGCAATCATAAGTAGAACCAACAAGTGCGAGACAAAATACCTAAGTGATTTCTTGAACATTTTTTTTCACATCTTGTAGGGACATTGTTTTATCGAATAAGCAGAAATTGCAGAGCGACTGCCCGAGCGCCCCCTCCGTTGTCAGTAGTCTCCCGACCCTGTCGCCAGGTGGAAATTTTACTAAAGTATAATGTACGTAATTCTCTAGGTAAATAACGACCTCACCCAACAATCTCATAACCTACGTCAACAAAGTAATGTCTGTATGTCCAGCAACAAATGAAGCCGATGCGGCGCGGGTACCCGGGCGCCGGGTACGGCGGCGGCCCTGTGCTGCACACATACGCACCCTCGCCGCACCACTCCGCTCACGCACACCACACAGGTACCACTTAGACTACAGTTGTCTAAAAATAAAAAGACCCCTTTTCACATTTGACAAAGAATGCAACTTGGAACGAAACAGAAAGAAAAAATAAAATAAAATTGTCAAAACGGGTCTTTTACTTTTTGACGACTTTACCACCTACTTATTTTTAGATTACCACTTTGAGGTTACAGACCAATTGAAATTGCTTGGCGCGACACCGTGTTTAACCTTAAAATTAATGCAATATGAAACTTAGCGAGGTTGATAATCATTGTATAACCAGATAATATTTGTAATAAGTAAATAGATAATATTTGTGATAAGCAATTTTTACTTAGGTTTTTCAAAATTTAATACATGCAAGATTTACGTACGGCCGCATCAGTATAATTTTGAGCTTCTGGTGTAAGAAAATAACAAATTTTATAAAATAAATATGACTTCAATATGTTTTTGATTTAAAAACCTATTTAATCGATTCTCATAAAATTATTATGGAACCAATCTAAATATTCCAGATCTGTTTAATATGTGACACAGAACCTCCCTCTTTTTTCGAGTAGATAATAAGACATGTACAATTCCAGTAGCCCTAACATAAATTCTGATATAAAATACGTAGCGAGTGCTTGATTTATTGTAAAAATATACTATGTCACAACCTGTTTGGCTGAGCGGCAGTATATCTGCCTTATAAGCCAGAAGTCCTGGGCTCGGTCTCCGGTTGGGCAGATGTTTAAATGATGAATTTAATAAATATCTGCTCTGGGTCTGGGTGTTAGGTGTCTTTGTCTTTGTGTGTTCCGTGGCATCTTCGACACAGGTTATCCTAGGGGGGAGCTGTGAGTGAAACATTATTTATTTATCAATAACTAGCGACCTGCCCCGGCTTTGCACGGGTATAAAATATAGCCTATGTTACTCAGGGATAATGTAGCAATCAAAAAAAGAAAGAAAGAATTTTTGAAATCGGTCCAGTAGTTTTTGTGTTTATTCAACACAAACATACAAAAATACAAATTTTTCCTCTTTATAATACAGGGTTATTCATAAAGGGTATGCTAAGCCGAAAAGGGCTCATAGGACTCATCATTATGAACAACTTTTACTATAGGACCAACTAGAAGTTCGCGAAAAAAAAATCAGCTGTTCCATAGAAAAATGTCAATGACAAAATGTATGGAACAGCTGATATTTTTTTCGCGAATTTCGGGTTGGTCCCGTAGTAAAAGTTGTTCATAATGATGAGTACTATGAGCCCTTTTCGGCTTAGCATACCCTTTATGAATAACCCTATATTAGTATAGATGAAGAATTTTGAATTCTCAAAATTTGTCTATCGAATACTCGCTACGTATTTCACGTCAGAATTAGAGCTATGCCTACAGCTAATTGTATTCCGCAGTAGTGCCCCCGGCGCCGGCGCTCGCGGAGCCGGGCGCGGGCTCCACGCCGGCCGCGGCCGCCGAGGCGGAGGGCGCGGCCGGCGACGCGGGCGCAGACGAGCGCGCCCTGCCGCTGCTGCCGGCCAACAGTAAAGAGAAGACTCCCATGTGCCTGGTCAACGAACTGGCCAGGTACAATAAGGTACGCACCAATACTGTCGCCATCAATGGCTATTGTGTCCACAAAAAAATAGACTAAGGGCTCCCGCACACGGGCCACCGGCCACAACCACAAAACGCACACGGTTGACGCCGGTGGCCGCCACACGCGACAGCGGCGAGTCCATATAAAATGTATGAAAACTATAGGAAATATGCCGGTGGCGGCGTTTTGTGGTTGTTTACATGATTCATAATGAGGTAAGATTTCTCGCACTTGGAGCTTACTCTATAAACTGTACTGGTGTAGCATGTTTATTACCTAGTGTCGAATTGTAGGTATATGTGCAATATTGTGCATTGAGAAAATGAAAGTTTTATTCATATAATAATGCTATTTCTTCCTACTCTTGGATATTCTTGATAAATAAAAACTTATGTGTTGCTCTGTAAAAACAAGAGTTTTATTTTCACCAAATGCAAACAAACAAACAAATTACATTTCACAAAATACAGATTAATCAATTACCTGTAAAAACAAGAGAAACAACATTTAATGTCCTTTATTTACTCTTTTACAAAAAGTCTTTGTTGTAATTTAAATCTTGATATCCTTTTTGGTTACCTTTGGATCTGTCACTGTCATAGTTGTTTCGATCTTTAAATCACAGCTTGTCAACAGCAGCTGTCAGTTTTTAAATAGCGGTAATTTTTAATCTAAAGAAAAGCGAAGTATGTACGGTTTTCTTTACATTCATATTTTTATCTGGTTTCAGATTAAGCACCAATACCGCCTCACATCAGAAACGGGACCAGCTCACAAAAAAGTATTCACAGTGACACTCCGTCTGGGTGACACTGAGGAATACACAGCTGAGGTGAGGAAACTTACCTATCAGATTATTGACGAATGTACTAACATTGTTCCTCTATAAATTCTACAAACAACCACATCTTGCAATGCAACAAACCATTTAGGTTTACAGAAACGTGTTTGCCCGATATCTGCCTTTGATCTGCAAAAACAAGACAGGATCTTAATCATTGATCGAGTATACCATGCCAGAGTCGTATACAATTTTGCTACTTTTCAGGACAGATAATTAGAGAAAAAAAATTGAACTTTTTACTTAGGATGCTTTATATTCCATTCAACAATTTAATTTTACAAAATCTTAATTTGGTACATCCAAGCAAAATATTTTATATTGTTGTCTCCTGCTAAATAACAAAATTTTACATGCCTCTGGCATGATGTCCCCACTATGTTTGATCCAGTGTCTCGAGACCTTGCCCCCTAGACAGGTTGCAATTCTATAATCGAAACGCTATAGAAAAGTAGAAAACTATGGGAATTACATTCCTCTCACAGAATATAGAATCCATAAATATATTAATAAAATGTCATTCCCATACATTTGCCCAGTTTTCTATAGCGTTTCGATTATAGAATTGAAACTTGGCTGAAATTGATAAAAAAAATTGTGTCATATCTGTCATGAATGGAAGAAGTGTACATACTGTACCGACCCCACGTAGGTGGGATAAGGGTAGGCAGATGATGATGATGTTGTGTTGTCAGGGTTCATCGATAAAGCGCGCACAGCACGCGGCGGCGGACTCGGCGCTGACCGCGACCCACTTCCCCGCGCCGCCGCCGCGCGCGCCCGCGCACCACGAGCCGCCGCACCACCACCACCGACACTCCGGTACGTACTACCACTCGATAGTATAGTACCACTTGCGACGACGTTACGAGGCGGTGACCGTGTGGTGGACACATCATATTCGAAAACTGCCTCCCGTAAACTAGTATTTGGATGATCGTGTCTGAGAAATAGTTCTTAGGATACAAAAAAGGGATATAGTTCAATTGGGTCGTTGAAAAAAATCTTCGCTTTATCGTAAATTATATTAATTGTAGAAGCGTAAAAAAAAAAAGTCCCAAAATCCGTACGAAACGCTTTAATTATTTCCACGTTCATTGTGCAAGTATAAAATGCTCAGATCGCAAGCCCATCTTTAAATGAAAAAAAATGGGTTAAACGGCTACGTACGTCGCGTCGGCGCGTCAGTGAACCCTGTGCTATGTCGAGTAAACCTCCGCAGTGATGCCGACGGTGGAGCTGAACGCGCTGGCCATGAAGCTGTGCCAGCCGGCGGTGTACACGTCGGTGCCGCCGGTGGCGCCGGGCGCGCGGCCGCTGCGCGCGCGCTGGCCGCCGGCACCCGGGCCCGGCGCGGCGCGGCTGCCGGCGCCCGGGCCCGGCGCGCTGCTGTACCGCGTGCGCGTGGCGGTGGGCGGGCGCGCGTGGCTGGGCGAGGGCGG
This sequence comes from Alcis repandata, assembly GCA_949125135.1. NCBI lineage: Eukaryota > Metazoa > Arthropoda > Insecta > Lepidoptera > Geometridae > Alcis > Alcis repandata. Next base: position 5,283,167 of record OX421223.1, read on the forward strand.
CACCCCGCAGGCGGCGCGCCACGACGCGGCGGCGCGCGCGCTGCACGACCTCCGCCAGGCGGACCACCCGCCCGACGCCGACCCCACGCCGCCGCCCGACGCAGGTCACTAGCTTCCATTTTTAGTAACTGACTGTTTGGAGTGAAGTGAAGCGAATTCTATTTTCACTAAGTGGACTACTTGGAGTGAAGTGAAGCGAATTTTATTTTTGCTAACTTGGACTCTACATAGAGTAAAGTAGGGATGTAACGATACCGATAACGATACCGATATATCGGCCGATATAATCGGCAGGCCGATATATCGGCATCGCCGATACAACACGGCCGATATCAACCAGTTCTAAAAGTGCGCGAAACGAACGACGCGTGCGACGTTGCCGCTCTTACGTCGCGTCGTCTCAGCGGTCGCTTCGGCTGGCCGACGCGCTGTCGGACAGCTCGAACGGCTCTTCTCAACTGCAGGCCTGATACAAAATGACTTGCGGAACAGATTATCTGCGGATAATTTGAATAAACTTTGTTTTCTTAACAAAAATCTACCAAAAGTAAACTTTAATTACTGACTTTATGTATCTTTTTTTAATAACTATGTGATTGATTTTGTTTGAAACCAATGTTTTTTTTTCATTTGCTTTACTGAATTTTATTAATTAAGTATTTTTCCTTCACAGTCTTTAGGACCTAAATACATACATAATAATATGGTAAAGTTATATGATTATTTACGGGATATGGTAAGGTTGTGGAATGAGCTCCCGATATTTCGGCGCAGTTACATGCACCATGTTCACGGGAAGACTGAAGATATCACACGGTAAATATCCCGTAAATAATCATATAACTTTAGTGAACAACCGTGATAGTTTAAAACAGTGTTTTAATAATATGGTGTTTCATATAGGTATATGAAATAACTTTGAAGGGAGATAGTTGTATGTTGTTGTTGTTGTTCTAGAATGTGGTGTCAATATCTTAATAACTTCCTTCAAATTTGTTTAACATACATGAAGCACTTATCTACTAAGCCATCAATATCGGTATCTGTATCGGCATCGCCGATTATTTTCGTTTATAATCGGTATCGGTATCGTATCGGGAAAAACATGTATCGTTACATCCCTAGAGTAAAGTAAAGTAAAGTAAAAGGCACTACACAGAGGAAAGGCGTGTCGAAATGTCTACTCTCTGCCCCGATGTGGGGACTTGGACAAGAAGAGAGATTTTTACTAACTGGGACCCACAGTTTCTAACCCCCACTAAAATTCAAATTAAAAAAAATTATAATATTTTATTCAGAAAAAATGTAAGTATGTTACTTTTATAATCACAGCCTTCCAAACTGGGTGTGGGGAACCCGTGTCTTGAAAGTCAGTGTCTACCTTTTGATTCATTTAGTTAAGTACACTCTTAATTACATTTTCATCATCATTCCCAACCTTCAAGCCTCCCACTGCTGGGATACAGGTCTACCCTCGAAGGCCGATAAGGCCGTATTCCACCACGCTGGCCATGTGCGGATTGGTGAAAAGCCAGTGGTATGTAAATTCGTACACAAGTTCGAAAGAACTCTTTGATTGGTACGAGTCGGGACTGAACCCGCCACCTCAAGAATGCGAAGCGGCTGTTCTCCCACTGAGCTACCATAACATACATTACACTTTACTTCACATAATTGTCATAATTGACTAAAATGGTTGAACTGGTAATTTTTCGGAATAGAAAGAAAGTATAATATATAATATACAAGGTATAAAGGAAAGGGTATGTCAAGGCAAAAAATGTTCGTGAATTTTAGGCTTGTATGGATACCAGCCCAAAATTCACGTAAAAAAATCAGCTGCTACACACATTTTGTAGTGTCACTGCAATAGATTTTTTTTAAAATAACACTGAACACAAGTGACCACCGGACTTGCAACATGCTCGTCTTGTAATTAGGATGTTTTAAATAGTGCTGTCACTAACAAAAACAAAACAAACATTCCAGAAGAAAACGGAGACCCATTAACATCAGACGTAAAGTCTCCAGTGTCACTAGTTCACGAGCTGGCTCTCAAACGGAATCTAACTGTGCAGTTCTCTGTCAAGTCGGAACGCGGCCCGCCACATATGAGGGTAAGTCCACTTCTCTCAAACAAATGTCTGGTGTTTCCTGGAACAGATCGTATCTAGCGATGAGACCGCCTTTTGTGCTTTTTTCTTATGTATTGTACCATGTTTGTGACTGCCGATTTGTGAACATTAAAAAAATAAATAAATTGGCAAACAAGCGATGGGCCTATAGACACCTCCAATACCCAAGATATCTTCAGTGCATTGCCTACCTCTGAGGACTCTGTAAACCGTTCCTTTGAAAAAGCCTTGAAGATTTTAGTTTGGAGGAAAACCCGCATTCCACAAAAAGCCATTCCACAAAACTCAGGACCGTGGAGAAAACAAACGATTGAATTAAACCGTGCGGACTTCCACTTAGTTATAATTAAACCTAATTTCTAATCGGTAGGTATTCATAACAATATGCACGGTGGGCGACATGGAAACGGACGGCGAAGGCAACGGCAAGAAGGTGTCGAAGCGGCGCGCGGCAGAGAAGATGCTGGAAGAAATGCGCTGTCGCTGGCCGCCCGCGATGCTGCGGCCGCGCCCGCCGCAGGACAAGAGACGGCACCAGCCTACTAAGAAGAAACCTAGGAACCTGATCAAAGTTAGTAGATAGATATTTTTTTTTCTTTTCTTCGGCATCGGTAGTGGAAAAATCACGATAAGTATACCGTTACTGCAGTGCAAGTATGGAACTTCGTCGATCAATAAATTGACGTTTATACTCCGTCTCCCTCTCGTTCGTTTACGTTCGTTCGTTCGTACTTGCTAAATTTTCTAGATTATCTGCAGTCTTAATCATAATTTTTAAACAAAATCATAACGATTTGTTCGAGCTTGCGCTGAGTCTGTAAAACTCAACCCGCAGGCAGGGATGTCTGTCCAAAATCGGTCCAGGGCGTGTGTCGCATTTTGTAACATTTCCTTCCCCCCAGGAGGCCGGCGACAGCGCGGCGGCGCCGGCGGGCGCGGGCGGCGACAACCCCATCTCCCGGCTGGCCGTGGCGCGGCACGCGGTGCGCGCGCGCTCGCCGCAGTACCGCGTGGTGGAGGAGCGCGGCGCGGCGCGGCGGCGCGAGTTCCTGGTGCAGTGCGTGGCGCCGCCGCACGCCGCCACCGGCCTCGGGCCCAACAAGAAGACGGCCAAGCGCCGCGCGGCGCACAGTCAGTATACCAGTAGTAGTACCGCGTGTGTATCGCAAGCTGAACGAGAGCACGGGTGGAACGTAATTCTCCGTAAAGGCAACACTCCCAAATAACTAACAAACAGGCTCACTTAAGCCTTTATGATATTAGTTACGGTAAAAGGGCTAAGCCGAACCATGTTTTTTTTTGTTTTTTTTACTAACTACCTCCGAAATCAGCTGCTCCATACTAAAAGGTCATTAACATTGCACATACATCATAATGATCTCACAAATAATCCATGTCTATAGACGTACTGCTCGCTATGGAACTAAGCGCCAACGGCGGCGAGGCGGGCGCGGCCGACACTGGAGCGCCGAGCCCGGACCCGAGCTCCGTCAACGGCACCGATACTAAGACTAGCAGTAACACTGACTCTAAACGGAAGGTATGTGAATGTTCACTGTACCATTAGATGCCAGCTAGTGGTCGAACTTGGCATAAATACATGAGACTAGTAACTGAGGATTGAGTCGGATAATTTCGACCATAGTTTGATCACGTTCGAAGATCTTTTTCGAGGAGCGATTATAAGAGTGTCGTAGATTAAGGCCACTGACCTCTCGCAGCTGATCGTCTAACACCTGTAAGCTATTCTGAACTTTACAAATGATGTCCGTTAATTTTTCACTTAGTATATTTTATTTTAGGGTTACAAGCCCACGTCATACGTCAGGTATGCCCTTATGGTGAGACTCCGGCGTCTGTCTATATGTACAGTCGGAACTGAATACTCACTCAACGCATATTTGAGCTTTAACCGAATACCAAGAATTTATATATTTTGGAGAATGATAATATAGAATTATTGTTGTGATCGGCAGGACAGTGAAAGTCAGCCCCCGAGCGCGTCGGGCGGCAGCGCCGAGGTGCGCCAGCCCGTGCCCGGCGTGCTGCTCATGGACTACCACACGAGGAGTGGCCAGCCGCTCCAGCCCAACGGTACTGTAATACCACTGTCAACCTATGAACTAACCACCGCACACTTAATTACCACACTGAACTCGCCGTCGCACTCATAATCACCACACCGCATACACTAACAAACACCGCACAGATTCACTACTCTTGAACATTTATTATACCCAATTAAAAATATTTTATTTCTTCTCTTCGTCTCGTTTCGTCTCAAATAATTTTTCTTAGATTTTTTAACTTAATATTGAGGTTGATTGAGAAAAAAGAAAATAAAAGATACTCAAAGGAACAAATCGAAATATCCATTTGAGGTGGCACGAAGTACGTAGGAAGAATACACACGTAAGATTTACGACCTTACGCTTTCTGCGTCGGGAGAGTCGAAAAAAAACAAGTTCGAAAGTGGTCCCGACGAACTTGTGTAGTTTATAAGTGCAATTAGGTCCTGTTTAACTAGTATATTATTACAGGAGTGAGTGAAACCAGCGCGACGGGCGGCGCGGTCGCGGGTACAGGCGCGGTCGCGGGTACAGGCGCGGTCGCGGGTACAGGCTCGGTGTCGGGCGCGGGCGCGGGTACAGGCGCGGTGTCGGGCGCGGGCGGCAGCACGCCGGGCGCGAAGGACCAGCTCATGTACCTGTCGCAGCTGCTCGGCTTCACCGTGCAGTTCTCGGACTTCCCCAAGGTGAGCAAACAAAGAACCAATACCAAGAAGAAATTAGCTTCTTGAAATACCGGAGCGAGGGTCTGGGCCGCTGCCAAAATTGCGCCAGTGGTGTTAGGCTGATGGTAAAATTGATGAAAAAAAACGGAAAAATGGGAAAAAATGGCACAAGGGAGACGAGGCCTATACCCAACAGTGGGTCGATACAGGCTGACGATGATGATGAAAATTGATGACAAGCAGCAGTTAAGTTGCTGCGGTGACATGGATGGTTATCCTAAAGTTGCAGCATGCAATTCAGTTTCAATTATGGTTTGTTCTCTAGCTCCGCAATGTCACAGCACGTGTAGACCGTTTTGTCAATAGTAGTGTTGTCCCCAGCGCAACCACGGCGAGTACCTGTCGCTAGTGTCGCTGTCGACGGAGCCGCCCGTGATGTGCCACGGCGGCGGGCCCTCCACCGCGCACTCGCACGAGCAGTGCTCGCGCGCCGCGCTGCGGGCGCTGGCGCTCATGGGGCTCGACACGTGAGTACTCGGACCCGCGCTACCCACCTCCGTGTCACAAAAATTTCACCTAAAGTACCTAAAGCATATTGTGTACACTTACCATAACCATAAGTTAATTAGCGACCTTTTTTTTTCTATGTAATGTTTATACATATTTTATTATGGTTGTGTTTAATAAACATTATTCATTTTCATACTGACAATCACCAAAAAGTACGATGATTATAGTCGTCACAAAATAAGAAGCCCGTTTGGACGTTTGTCATTGCGACGTAACTAGTGATGTAACCATACGACTCGGTACTCGATACTCACGATAAATCAATTCAAGTTTGTATGAGTATTTGATCGATTTGATTTTGTATTGTAAAGTACATTGGATTAAGGTTACGATTCGAAAATTTAACTTAAACTTGAATATTATAGGTATATTGAAATGATACGAAATGGTGCGAGAGGTCAATTTGTCTTTAATTTGATATTTTTAGTTACAATAACATTCATTCAATCACAAATAAACAAGAAAAAACGAAAGTGATTGAATCTTCATTCAATAATTTTCTTCGGATGATGAGCCAAAATCGTCAGTTGAGCTATCGTCAATTAATTGGTTACAAGTTACAACACTAATATTTGAAAAAAGAAGACTGAGAACGTAACTGTTTTTGAGAGTTTCGTTATAATTTGACATTGCATGCTACCATAAAGTATGCGCGAAAAGCGTTCCAAGTTACATTCTACGGTCTTTCTCAAGTGTCCAAACGGGCCTCTTATTTTATGACGACTATAGCACCAGTTTTTATGGTGACAACTATCATGGTTCTCACCGTAAAAACTGGTGCTAGTACTAGTTTTTGCGGTGGCAACCATATATTATTATAGTTGTCAGTATGCTCCGTACTTTATAGGTGAATTCATCGGAATTTTGATTGCCATTTTTCTCAGTGTGGCTAATAAAAAAAGAAATTGCTGTCTCTAAAGTCGGGTACGGACGATAGTTTGACGTGACAACGCCATACAAAACATTGATGAAATGATTGCATACTTTTCTCGCTCCGATCGTAACGTTACAATGAGGTTGCTTGATATTACTGACATAGATTATTTTTCCAGGATGCAAAGCTCCGGGACCAAACCGATTGTGATCAGCAACGGCATCACAGAGTGACCGGCGGCCGGCGTCCCGTCGAGCGTCGTCTAGTTATATTATTTAGTTACTTTCTCGTTCTTCGATTCGGTTGCAATATCAAGTGAATATCTCAAAGCGCGAAATATGTTGTTCGAGACAATTCTACCACGATCGTATGATGTATTGTAAAATGTCATTTCCAGCTATGACTTATTCACAAAAACAATTTTATTTGATCTCGAAACTCCTCGCTTCTGTTTTTCTTTTTTTTGCTATTTTTAGAATAATTAAAGGTTTATTTTTTTATTGGTTAGTCATGATTGCTACCAAAAGATTTAGCTATTTTTATCATTATCAATTTGAATACTTCAATGGCCATTTATCGGTTCTATAACAGCACTGCCACTAACAAATTATGTTACGAAGTTTTACTAATATTTTTGTTACTTTGATTTTCATTGTTCGAACTGGTTTTTGGCTTTTTCTTAGTAAAATACGGACTTGTAATGTAACAATTATAAAATAAGGGTTGAAAATCTATATATATCAAGAACATTTCGTTTTATATCTATATATATATCTTAGGGTAATGAGTTGCTATTCGAATAAGTAGAGCACACGTTATAACGGAGAAATTATATAGAAACGAATGTATTTCGAAACGGAGGCTGTGGAGCCAAACCAAAACCGATGTTCGGGAGCCGCCGCGACCACCGCTGTACTGTTGCACTCGAGCACAGATTATCTCCTATAGAATCCGCACTCGAAATGAATAAGTTGCACCATACATCCTTCTAAAAATGACTTGTTTCGCTTGTCGTGACTAGGTGTAACTTTGATATAATATGTAACATAGTCAATTGGGGAGGTTTGGTCAAAGTTTTTGCACATCACGCAAAAGGTGACTTGTTAACCTTTTATGCTTATCTGACATGTGTTCCTGCGTTTATGTTCTTTTTGTGGTGTGAATAGTGTTATTGTATTGTGGTATCTACAGGGGTAGTCTGTGGACTCGGGCTAGTGTAGGCTTGTTTTGTTTTAACTATGCGGTAAGTGTTTTAGAGGTAAGTGCGCGGGAGTGAGTACCAGGTGGTTGTTCGGCGCGTCCCGACGGACGCTAAAGTTGCATCATGCGGCCATGGTGACACCTTAGTTTAGCATTGCAGTAGTAATCGCCGCACCCCTCGACTCCTCAACTAGCAGTTATAAATCTTGCTCACTTTTCGATGTAATTGTATTGACGTAACTGGCTCGTTTTTAACGTTGTTTAACTACCTTCCTGATATATGAATGTTGAATTATTCTATAAAATAGTTATGGAATACTATTAAAATAGTCTTTGGATATTTGGATATAAATATTATATTATATTTGAATAGATGAAAGATATATATTTGAATTCGAGTCATTTACTTGTCCATAAATTGCGTTCTATGAAATATTGGTTTTTGTACTCGCGTGTCCTTCGCTCTCATTAAACGTAGAAAGCACAGCTAGCGGGGGTTACGGCGATTAAAACAAACGTGGCCTCGATTTTAAGTAACCGTTTTGTTGAGTATTTTCCCGACCCTGAGCTATGAAATGTGTAATTGTAAACGTAAGCTGAAAGTGGAGCTCTAGCGTTTGTGTCCCTACCGACTTAGGCTAAGGTTGACGGTTGCTTCTTATTCTAATTAGAATGTATTCTATATTAATTACATTGCATGTGCTCTAATGTGTTAGTATAGAGTTTTACTAATGACACTTCGTTTTTCTAGATATAAGTGTAAGACGCGACCGAACGGGCGGCGTCGCGTTCTCGTTTGCTTACACGAGCCGGCGTCGGCTCGCGCGGTCTGTACCTTGCTAAATTGTACATTTCATTGTATTGGGTCCGACTACGTTGATATTCTTAGAATGTAGGTACAAGTTATTTCGATCCAGAGCGTTACAGACTCTGTTGCAATAACTTGTCATCCTGTAGACATTCATACTTCAGCGACTTGAGACTGCGGTAATAAACGCTGATGCTCAAAGATAAGACCGCAACTCAGACGCTGGTATCGTAAAAGTTACTAGTGTTATTGTTGACGTCATTATAAGCGTAAATCCGCTCATGGATCGACTGAAGTATTCGCTCTGTATGATATGTCTACGGGGTGAAGTAATTGCATTGTTGCATCAGCTTCGTTCACATATAAGAATAGTTTTCGGACAGAAAATATATATGGACTTAAGAACGTGCAACACAGTTTCTCTCTGCGTCCTGGTGAATGTTATGAATTGATTTTTTTTTATAAATGTACCGTTACTTATTTAACTGTCTGTTAAAACGAATTTGAATCGAGGCCATCGATACGAATTTCTTCATGTTAAAAGTTGCACAAGTGACTAGGCATAAATAAATTAATTTTATTGTTATTATTGGATAAAGAAAAATCGCCACAAGGGCATTAAGAAGCGTTTTATTTATTTTGTTCTAAGTAACTAATATTTTATATTATTACGTGGGGTGGAGCAAGTCCCAACTGAACTTGTGCTTTTAGCATCTTACTTTAAGGATATACAACAATAAAAGTTATGGAAACAAACAGTACTTATTGTTTCATTTTTAGTGTTAATTTAGTCTTGCCAACGATTTTTATTATATATCTTGGTCTTTCCTTATTGAAATGAAAACTGCTCCCTGCCGGTGGTCCATCTACACAGTTCACCTGGTTGTACCACGGAAAGAAATAAAACCTACTGTTGTACACCCGTTAATCAGAGGTGAACCAAGGCAGTGTTGGACTTGACGGTATAAGCACAAAAGTAATAAAATGTATAAAAGATCTAATAATAATAAAAATTACAGCATGCATTAATAAGCTCTTACTTGATGGCACATTTCCAGATTCTTTAAAAGTTGCTAAACTTAGCCCCATATACAAATCAGGACCAAAATCTGATCCAGGTAATTACCGACCTATTTCTGTGTTGCCAGTTTTGTCAAAAATACTTGAAAATGTTTTATATACCAGATTAGACAAATTCTTAAATTCTATTAACTTTATTACTGAGCGTCAATATGGTTTTAGATCTAAAAGTAACACACTCACGGCAACTATCGATCTTGTTACTAAAATAAAACTCAATATTGATAAAAAGAATATAATTCTAGGTATTTTCATTGATTTAAAAAAAGCCTTTGACACTATAAGTCACAAACTTCTATTAAAAAAACTAAAGTCCAATAGAATAACTGGAAAAGCCCTACAAATGTTCAAATCATACCTAACAACAAGAACACAAATTGTAAAAATTGATGGTAATATCCAAAGTGACCCACAGCCCATAAGTTGTGGAGTCCCACAGGGCTCTATTTTGGGTCCTTTGCTATTTCTAATCTATATTAACAACATTCATGAGTTAGGTCTCAATGGGCACATCACCCTATACGCCGATGACACCTGCCTGTTTTACTTTGGTTCCTCAATTCATGAAATAGTATCTCAAGCTCAATATGATCTGGACATTCTCCACAATTGGTTTCAACTCAACCTCCTGACTATCAATATATCTAAAACCTGTTACATATTATTTAAAGCCAAAAACAAACCAATACCTACGTATAAACCGCTCACAATTAACAATATTCCCCTGCAAGAAAAAAACACTGAAAAATACCTCGGTTTACATATAGATAGCCAACTCACGTGGAAAACCCATATTGACCACATAAAAACGAAACTGACAACACTCCGCGGCTCCCTTCGCTCCTTTGTGCGATGTATCCCAAGTGAACTACGTCTCACAATTTACAACACACTTGTGAAACCGCACCTTCTGTACCTTATTGAAATCTGGGGAAGTGCAGCCAAAACTAAAATAACTGAATTGCAAACTTTACAAAATAAAATTATAAAAACAATATTTAATTACCACTACTTAACACCAACAAAAAAGGTTTATGACGACACAAAATTAATGAACATAAAACAATTATATGTCTACAACTGCTGCATCTTTATACGAAAAACAATAAATAAAAATATTCACACAAATTTGCTCTTTAGCAAACGCAAACAAAATGTTTCATACCCCTGCACTCGTCGTTGTAGCTTCATTGTTCTACCCAGGATACGAACTAACTACGGCAAAACTATGATAACTTTTGAGGGTGCGCGCCTTTTTAACAAAATACCCTCCGACATAAAAAGCATTAACTCGCTCAACGTGTTTAAAAAGCGACTAGCTCAATATGTTTTGAAAGGCAATTTTATTTTATAATATTATAAAGTTCTAGTGCATTTAATATTGTGTTAATATGTCAGATGTGATGTAAGTGTCAAATATTTATGTATATTTTAAATAACTATGTATTATTTTACTTGGATGATTGACGACGAACTATATGTACCTATATCAATAGTAGTATTCTCATGTAAGCGATGTTTATCTTTAATGAGAATTAATAAATGTCTTTAAACTGGAATAAAAATTCCCTGGTACACCCAGGTGAACTGTGTAGGTGGACCACGGGCAGGGACCGATATCCATCGGTAAACTATAAACTCAGATTTGTGTCAGATTCGAGCGAATCCAAGAGCTATTCTACTTTCGTGCGTAGGTACACAAATACAAATATAGTACGTGATATGGAAAAAAACGTATTTTGTGTAATAAGTATATATTTATAAAGATTATAATTTATACGTGTGTATTTCCAAATTGCGTTACAATTTCTTATCATTATGTATTAATAACTACGTTAAAAAACATTTCACACTCATAGCTAAATAAATGGATAAATCCTGTGTCGGGGATGCCATGGAAGCATGGAACACACACAAAGACAAGGACAACTAAGACCCAGAACATTAAAATTCATTATTCAAATATCTGCCCGCCCGGGAATTGAACCCGGGGCCTCTGGCTTATAAGGCGGATAGATTACCGATAAGCCAAACAGGTCTTTATTTGTCATTTAGGTCGTCGATCACGTGATTTCTGATGTAATTCCAAAGAAAATATAAAAAAAATGAAGGTTCATACTTTAACGAATTTGAGTTACTATTTTATACACCTTTACTTTCGGTTTCCTGCCTGTAACCACGATCCCAACTCCATACTTAGTGTACTTACTGATCGTTCTTACGAACATACTATGAGAAATTTTCAGCTTTTATAAAATAACGAAGGTCTGGCCGTCGTGGCCTCTTGGGCTATACAAGACTTTCAACGTTATTTAACTTTGGCAGTGAATTTTCGTTTTGGTCACTCGAAGAAGATATACATACATAGCGCCTTAAACGTTAAATGCTGATAAATTAGTGCCTGAACGTTTGACAAAATCGGAGTTGACTCCCCTTTATCATTATCAATCATAACTTAGGTGTCTCTTTTTGTGTGTAACTCACATGTTTAATAAGGTTTTCGATTGAACAAATTTTCGTAGGCAAGATTATTATCACTGGAAGAATATGGATAACTCTACACTACAGTAAAGCGGCTTCTAAGTTTTCGTACAGAAACGGGTGTATCACAGATGGCGTCTTAAACGTAACAAAGTATAAAAGTATATGCCTCAAGTGCAGGAACTGATGTAAAATAGCGTACTATGCGGGAAATCGTACTGGTATAAGGGCCCGTTTAATACACTAGAATAATTATTTTGTCTGGCAAGCTCAATGTCTACAATCTACAATAAACGGACCTTTCAACGTGATGTGGCGACCAACCTCGCCGCTACTTACCAACCTTCGTAGTGGCCAGCTGGCGAATATAAAGTAAAGCATGTAATTCTGTGATATTTATTTGCCGATTTAAATATAAATATTCAACGTGCTAATATATTTGAGATTGCGATAACTTATCCTAACTAACAACTATTATAAATTGGTGACATTTAATTTCGTATAAGACTTAAATTATTCAACGTGCACTTATTTTAACTCATAGCATCAAATGACAGACGCAGCATAACTGGCGACTCTTATTAAGCGGTTTTTATACTGTCTCGACATGCACCCGACTTATCTACTTCATGCAAAGCAAAATGTTTCTGTTGCATAAGAAAATAATATTGAAATATACGTACTTATTAATTAACGTCAATTGTAAAAATAACACAAAAAATAAAAATAAAAACAATATTTATTTAAAAATAGATAGCAGTACGTAACAATATCACCAGTCTTCAATTAGACTCCGAGGTAATCATCGCCACAGCGTGGTTGGTATATTTACATAATACTTGCAATTCTAGTGTAAGTAAAAATTAATAATACTAGGTACAATGGCAGGTGGGGTTATTTGACGAACTTGAGGTCTAGGGACTGCGTCATGAAACATAGGATGTCCGTGTGCTCCTCAATCTAAAACGAAATAAAAATTAAATTAGTGAAATATAGACCTTCCGCACGTGGTTCTCATATAGTGTTTTGTGTATTGATTTTAAGTCTAATTTGCCGCCTTTTAAGACATCATTAGGTATAGCAGAGTCAGAGACGTTGATGAGAACTAGCGGCGATTGAGAGTTTCTAAGTATTCAAAGCTAAAAATTACACTTTGTAAAAGCGATCGAGACAAAAAGTGAAACTGAAACTACAACAAAAAAGGATCGTAGCACTTAAAACTAGTGCAACAACTAGCGGTCTTTTCGCTGAGAGCGATCTCTTGTCTGAGAAAAATGGCCATCTTAAATGATGAATTCACTTAAAGTAGGTACGAAGCATAGTGATATTACCAAAAAAAATGATGATTAGCACCAGTAAAAACTGCTGTTAGCACCACTTTTTACGGCGACAACTATCATAAACTGTGCTAATCATGGCACTTTTTGGTACTATTAGTATGCTCCGTTATGCATTCCTTACGGTATTTTGTAGAGGTAATAAACAGTAATGCACAAGGCTGGAGCGAAAAAACGTTTTACTAAATTTTGATACTCCTGTATGAGCAATCAATGTTCCAGTTTGAGAAGTGTTTATGCAAAATTTCAGCTTTTTCAGACGATATCTTGAGGTGGCGCATTAGCTTTGAATTTTTGATATAGAGACCAAATATGGGTCACAGCCAGATTTTCATTTAAGGCGATATTACTATTAATTTCACAATATTACCACTTTAAATTACTAATATAGTTAATAACAATTAATAATACCGCTAAAATTACGTTAAAATGTCTGAAATTAGATGTTTCAGCATATGTTTTTTGTGGCTGGTTCTAATGATGAAAATATAGCTTCTGGTCCACAAACTAATAACGAAGTCTCGTTACGAGCTTGATGCACCTTTTTACATCCTGAAAGTAGTAAGAATATCTTTAAATTAAAAAAAAAATGCCCTCCGAAATACAGTGTTTGACTTTTTTGTGTTGCAAATACATATATCATTTACGCTGGAGGCTCTGTTTCATTTTTGGAAGAGATTTTTCATTGGAGGTTCTGTTACATTTGATCGCAAATGGAATACCACACTACACTTTCAAAAAAAATCAGATGAGACTCAGAAATTGGCTAACTTAATGTGAGCCGGGGCCGGGCACGCGCCTGCCGCAAGCCAAAAACTTTCAGCCGAAAAAAATGTTTTTCGCCCAATCTATTTAATCAAAATGGTTTGACACATCAAAATAAAGTTCCGTCAGGTGAAATCTACAGAGTTTTTTTCCTCCGGACTTATTTCAAGTATTTAAATGTTCCCGAAAGTTAGTTATCATTGATTGACGCATCGTTGCGAAACATAACACGCAACAACGTTAATAGTTGCACAAAGAAAGCGTTTTTTAGATTATTTTTGAAGACAGTACTTTTCAGGTCGTTTTGCAATTACAAACACATGCAATCATGTTAAAAACATTAGTCTTACCTAATTTACAAGATGACTTTGTCTTAATGCCAAACTAAATTCAGACATAAATTTTCATGATGAAGGTGGTTGGTTCTTTTTAATTTTTAGTTTATTTTATCTGTTATAATGTTATATTCTATTTCTAAAGAAAGAACCTTCTTAAACTGTCGAGAATATATAAGTTTTCCTGGGACTTTGCTGGTCTATTAAGACTGAAACTGGCAGAAATTGCAGAGCACTTCTGAAACAGACACTTTTCATCGGCGCTTAACAATAATTCAGCAATTGTGTAGAAATAGGTTGTTTTTTTTTTTACTTTTGTATTAAATTAAAGTCTAAATCAACTTGTCCAAGTAATTTTTGGGGCAATACTCCATATAAATGAAATATTGTATTTTGTTGAGCGCGTCATTTGTGTACGTCTGAATCGATTCTTTCTGTAAGAAAGCCTTAAATTTAAACCCTAAATATGCAAGACCAAAGGCCAATCATTACTGCATTGAGTAGAAAGTCTCGGAAATATGCTTTTTAAAAATTAAGTTGACGTCTTTCTCGATAGAAATTTTCAAGAAATTATCATATAAAACAGAAAAAAATCAGGATCGATTACTAGAAACAGGAGACAACAGAACAACAACAACAGTAACAGGAGGTTTTACTAGAAACATATGCATTTTGACGTGAGATAAGACTTTAAATAATTTAGAAATAGTATATTTCTGACAAAAAAACACGTAATTGCTTAATTCTTTGGTGAAAACATAACTAATTAGACACAAAAATTGTAATTTTTGAAAACTTCACTCTCAGTGCGCCACCTGAAGATGAAGTCGTAGAGTTCTGATTTTTTGCATAAATAAGGCTTACATATGGGTCATCGATCGCGGATACAGGAGTTTCGAAAAAAGAAAAAATATTTTTTTTCGCCCATTTCGCTCCACCCTTGCACAAGGTTACTAAAAAAAGGCAATTACCCGTTAAACTGTATGTTAACTCGAGATGATATTGACACTTCATATTTGAATAATTAGGTGCATTACTGTTTACTACCTTTACAAAATATCGTAAAAAATACTCAACGATTGTTGCAAATTCGATTACTTAATTTAGTTACCCGATCTAACTCTAAAAACGAAAAAACCGTTTGAAATTTAAATTTCGCGCCATAAGTGAAATACATCATTCTTTGACCAGAATTTAGATGGCCATTTTTCTCGTTCCAGGCAACCTTGGCTGTAGTACAACTCACAATTTTAGCGGTAGGCTTCCCGCTGCCGTGTCCCGCCTTGGTGTCGACGCGCGCCAGCAGCGGCCGGCGCTGCGCCGCGCCGCGCGCCTCGTGCTGCAGCGCCGCGATGAACTTCAGCGAGTGTAGCGGCACCACGCGGTCGTCGTGGTCCGCTGTGAGGACTAGCGTCGCGGGGTATTCGCTGCGCTCTGAAACAAAAAAACAACATATTCTAATGTGGTTTTAACACATATTGTTTTAATTAAAACGGGACTCGTGTAAAAATTACGTTTACTACGACTGGTTTCGATCATTTTCGGTGATCTTCGTCGGTGGTTTTTACATGAGTATTCCCGTTTATTTATAACAATATAGGGTTATTCATAAAGGGTATGCTAAACCGAAAAAGGCTCATAGTACTCATCAATATGAACAGCTTTGACTATGAGACCAACCCGTAATTCGCGAAAAAAAAAATCTGCTGTTCCATACATTTTGTCGAGAGTCATTGACATTTTTCTTTCAACAGTTGATTTTTTTTCGCAAATTCCGGGTTGTTTCCATAGTAAAAGTTGTACATAATGGTGTGGTGAATTCCAGGTTGGTCTCATAGTAAAAGTTGTTCATAATGGTGAGACTATGGACCTTTCTCAGCATAAAAATGACTAATAAGACGGGTAATAACTTTCCAAGATAATCGACACTAAAACTGATCAAAGATTTTTAATAAATCTAAGATAAAAAAAAATAACTGATCAAAAACGTTCACAGCCTACGTCACCTTCGATTGAACGTCGGGACACAACTAAAACAAAGGCTTATGATAAAATAGACAAATATTTATCAAGCAAATAGAGTATGAGATTAAAAAACCACTCCTTACTCGTGTCTGATAACACTGATGACAAACAAAATTTAAATACCTACTCGGCGAATAAATACAACGCATTAAACGATATCAAAATATAACCCATTTATCAAATAGAGACTCTTCGTTAACGTAAATGGATTATTTTTTGATATCGTTTTTAATACACAGAGACGAGTCTCCATCTGATAAATGGATTACAATCATTTGTGTTATTATTTCATTATTTGCACGAGGAACTTAGATAGATATAGATAGATAGATAAACTCTTTATTGTTCACACCAGAAATTACGAACAAAAGGATTATCTATACTAATATTATAAAGAAGTAAAGTTTGTGTGTTTGTATATTTGTTAAATTGTAAGGGGTAATCTCGGGATCTACTGAACCGATTTTAAAAATTCTTTCACCAATAGAAAAGCCACATTATTGCTGAGTGTCATAGGTTATATAAAAAACCGAAAAATAAAAAGGCTTTTACGTGGTAGTCCGTTTTGCAAAGTGAATCGGAGAAAAAACGGTCCGGACGGCGCGCGATGGCTTCGGGTTTAATTAACATTATGCCCAACGAAGTGGGCACGGGTCAGCTAGTAACATATAAAACTAGTGCGACAACTGGCGGCCTTATCTCTAAGAGCGATCTCTTCCTGGCAACCTTATGAAGCACGAGGAACTCATATGTATACTAACAATATAATCACTATAAAGGGTTATAAGGAAAGGTTACGCTAAGCCGAAAAAGGCTCTTAGCACTCATCCATATGAACAACTTTTACTAAACCAACTCTGAAATCGCGACCAAAAACAGCTGTTCCATAGAAAAATGTAAATAACACTCGGCAAAATGTATGGAACAGCTGATTTTTGTTTTCTTAATATCAGGGTTAGTCAGTAAAAGTTGTTCAGAGAATACCCTTACCTTATAATAACCCTATATAATCCTTTGTGCCGAATAACAATTAGTTTCCTCTCGCTTGCACAAAATATAAAATTACTTCTATATGATGTGAACGGGTGATTAAAACAAGGGATTGCTGTGTTTTTGCCGTTTTTTGGAAGAGATCGCTATTAGCGATAAGGCCTTTTATTTGTAATGTCTGGTGTGAACTATAATATAAATAGTTTATCTATCTACTTGTTTTCATTCAGATATTCCGATAAAAGTTTTTTACGCATTTATTTGAAATACACGTGAAGAGTTTCATCAGTAAATATTATTGCAGAAAGTACATTGATATTACATTTAGTAGATTGCGATTGTCTGATTAAAAAAATACAAGTCACAATGGTTAGCCTCATCTAGTTACCAGGCCAACGTCGTAATTTAAAACAAATCCATGTCAAGGGTGTATTGTGACGAGCTCCGTGGGGTTCCGTAGGTATGTTAGTAAACATCGACCATTACTTTTATGTTTAAGGAAATAAATAGGTCATACTCTATTTATTTATAGTATTAATGAGTTTTTCTTGAGAAAAAACAAACAAATGTTTGAACATTTGTTTAATTTATACGAGTTTTCTATCGGTCGACTAAGTTATATATATCTCGTAAACGAACTCCAGTTGTGATGATATATCAATTTATGTGCTACTTTCTCTACGTTTTCGTCGATTTTTTTGGAAAATGCCTCCAGGGTTAACATACAAGAAATAAATGGTCAACTTGGACTTTTGTATATTTGAATAATTGTCTGTGACATGTGACATACAAACGGACAGACGCACGAGTCTCGCCTTAAGGGTTCTTCCCCGAATGAGGTTCGAAACCCTAAAAATGAGTGATTAAAATAAAAACGGGCTTGAAACATCAAAAGATTTAAATTTATTTTTAGAAATCCCAAAATGAGAAAGGATTCCTTTTTGCTACAAAACTAGAATTAATAGTGTTTTGTGATGACTTGACAACAATAAAACTTAAAAGTCAAGATGACGAAATCCTTTCGAAATAATGCCACGTCATTTATTTTTTCTTTTTATCTTGTAACTTTTAAGCTACGTCATGTCAAGTGATCAAAGTGTTTTGACTGATTTTGATCACCTATATATAAGCCCCTCTGTTTGTATTTTGATTATTCTTGTCAACGGTTTTACAAAGATCAGACACAACCATGTTCATAGAACTTATTTTGATAGTACTAACCGCTCTATTAATATTATTTTATTTCAACGGGCAATACAATGAATCTTACTGGAGAAAACGGGGAGTCAAGTTTCACTCCAAAAACGCTCTGGTCAAAGTTTTCGGACCTTTCTGGGACTATGTGACCGGAAGACGTCCGCTCTTCGAGATCTACGGAGATCTGTACAAGCAGTATGAAAACGAACCGGCAGTCGGTGTCGGCTCGTTTTTTACACCCGCTCTGTTCGTCCACCATCCCACCAACGTCACTCATGTTCTGCAGTTGGACTTCAACTCCTTCAGCCACGGAGGATTCGATAATTTATCTGGAGATCAACTCACAGAGAGTATCCCCTTCTTGAATGGGCCGAAATGGAAGCTGATGCGTCAAAACATGACTCCACTCTTTACGGGTACGAAACTGAACAAATGTATTACATCATGGATAAAGGTGCACAGGATTTCGTGAACTACATCAAAAACGACCCGGAGAGACAGAAAGGCAACGCCTACAAAACATTGATGAATTACTGCAGCGCCGCGATCACGGCTTCCGTATTTGGAATCGGGACGGAGTCAATATTCGACTCTCCCTTCGTGGATGTGGCTCGTAGCGCTTTGGAACCAACATTCTCAAGAAACGTGAAGTTCACCATCCTGAACCTTAGCCCGTGGCTGAGCAAACTGTTAGGTATAAAAATATTTTCCGATTTTGAAGACTTCTTCATCGGAGCAATAAAGCAAATGATGGATAAGAGAAAATTGGAGAATGTTCCGAGACACGACTTTGGCGACCTGGCTTTGAGTTTACAGAAAAACGGTACCATGAGAGACGTTACCACGGGCTGCGAATTAGAACCAACTGTAGGACTACTATCAGCTCAAGCTTTCTTTTTCTTCCTAGCTGGAGTAGAACCGAGCGCTGGTACTTTGTTCAGCACTCTCATAGAATTGGGTCACAACCCTGATGTTCTGGAGAAAGTTCACAAGGAAATCGACGAAGCCTACGAAAAGAACAACGGCACTATCACCTACGACGTCGTAGCCGAAATGAACTACTTAGAGAAGGTTCTGAGTGAGAGTATGAGAATGTATCCGCCGGTCGGTTTCTTGACTAGGCAGTGCGTTCAAGACACAGTGTTGCCTGTTGGAAACATCAAAGTGTCTAAAGGCACTAAGATAGCAACGCCCGTGTTCCACATACACCGGGATCCGAAGTACTACCCCGAGCCGGAGAAGTTTGACCCGGACAGATTCACTAAGGACGGTCAACAGCCGCTGAGCGATGCATTCTACATGCCGTTCGGTCGTGGGGGCAGGATTTGCATCGGCGCTAGATTCGCGAGGATACAAGTCAAGGCGGGCCTAGTGCACTTGCTGCGGAACTTCACTGTCAAGACCATCGACTACGAAAAACTGACTTTCAAGAAGGAAATGATTGCAGCGAGACCTGATAATGTCGACGTTCAGTTTATTCCTAGAAACATTAAGGCTTGAGCTTAAACTTGGCTTGTTTTATTTTGTATAACAGGATGGTTGGTTCCTGAAAGTAGTGGCAGATGACCCGCAAGCTTCTGTGCTGAGGCATCTTGTGCGGACTATCGTTCCTCATGACATGCCTCGTAAGTACATGACTTATTACTTTAATTAAAAAAATTGTGAAATAATGTCTACTAACATTAGTTTAGGTATAAGTCTTTTACTGTATACTAACAAATTTATAGATCCTTTGTTGTCCGAATTAAAACTATTTGAATTGAATTGAATAGGATGGATGACCGTCACAATATTTTGATGGTGTTTTTGATATATTTTATCCAATAAAAGTAGAGCAATTTTACATTGACTTTTTTCCTTTGTTTTCTGAATAAAGAATAAAGAAAAAATATTAGGTCTTTGATTTGAATAACTTTATCGTAACAAAAACCAACCCGGTAAATTCAAGAGTTGCGTGCTGTTAGAAAGCCATAAAAATAGGGACACGCTAAATAGGGTTATTCATAAAAGGTATGCTAAGCCGAAAAGGGCTCATTATGAACCACTTTTACTATGGAACCAACCCGAAATTCGCGAAAAAAATATCGCTGTTCCATAGATAAACGTCAATGACACTCAATGATGAGTACTATGAGCCCTTTTCGGCTTAGCATGCCCTTTACGAATAACCCTGTATACTGTATAGATACCTTGAAATTTCGGCGACTGACACGACTCGGACCTACATTATTAGAACGAATTTTCAAACTCTCTACAACACCTAAGTAAATCCAACAAACAAAACACCCAAAGAGCTAATAGTAGATTGGAGTGAAATATCAGCGCATGTCCTTAATATACATAGAATAGTCACCCCAAGCAACCTTCTCTGCACCAAACATACCTAAAAATCGACTATTACGCAGATAACAGCACCGTCCAAGTCATTTCCTAGCTCAGAGTGGCTAGTGCGAGTTTTTTTAAACAATTTGTATGGAACTTTTGTAGTTCATCTTATGAACACAAGGTAGCGCGGTTTTTATTCCATACAAATTTTAGTTTACGTTAACGCGGTCGTTTACGTAAACTACACGAAAAAAACTCGCACTAGGCACTGTAAAGGTGTGGTAACTCACCTTCCGAGGGCGCGTGAATGTTATGCAGCGGCGAGTATTTGAGCAGGTATTCGAACTGCGTCTTGTTGTCCGAGCTGCCGTAGTCCGACGTCCACGCGTGACCGATCGTGAACTTCTGGAACCGCAGCATGTCCAGCACTCTGGAATAATTCAGCTAAGTTAATTTTGTAATTTCGAGATAGAGGAGATGATTGCCAAGTCCAACATCGTAGAAGAGATCAAGGCGCAGAGACTTCGCTAGGCAGGCCACCTACTTAGGATGGGGGAGGATCGTAGTGTCAAGAAAGCCTATCTTGGAGTTGCAAGTGGCCGCCGACCTGGCCGTCGCGTCGGCCCAGATACCGCTGGATTACCGCCGTGCGATCCCACCTGTGCGAACTCCAAGCCGACGACTGGCAGGAGACTTTACTTCGTGTTTTATGGCGTTCTCTAGTGTCGGAGGCCAAGACCCATAACTTAAGTTTTTAGGTACCTAATTACTAAGAACGTGTCCAATAACACTTACAAATAATTGCTCTTCATGCGTTTCTAAAAAAAAGAAAAAAAAATGGCGTATGGAAAAATAAATTATACATACCGACAATTAAACTCAAATCTATAAATGCACTCAAATCAGTTTTATCACTAATATTCAATATACATATAGATATACTAATAAATAATAAATTATTAGTAAATACTATCACCGTCGTATTTGAAATTGATTTAATAAAAACACCAAAATAATCTAGACACGCGGTAGCGTGTCAAGCCAAGTTCAAGTGACAGAACTGGCGAGCAGCACCGTGTGTATATTACACGAACCATTTGGAGGCACTTTTGACCTCGTTATAACTCAAAAACTATTTCACATAAACGTGTCAAATTTGGCTCATATATTAAGACTTGCGAGATACATATGTGCTCCAAATTTCATAAACACACCTTAAACGGTTATTTAGATATTAACGTCCAAAAATCGTAATTTTTATCACTGATCTAACTATAGACTAAAACTATATCCATGTTCCAGATGACCTAGAAAGTTCAAATTTGGTATGCAGATAGGTAATTAGGTGAAAACAAAGGAAAAAATCTGAAACTGGTAAATTTGTATCATTTTATTATAATTTTGGAACACTTAACTTATACTTGGTGCCTCAGCAATCAGCAATCAAAACTTATAACAGCCGGTCTTTATGTGGATTTTAAGGTCTTCACGTGAATATACACGAGTAATCAATAGTCTATAAGATCACTACTCATAATAAATAATTATTTTAAATGCATTTCGGTACAACGTCGCACAGCAGTGGGCTGGGAGCAGTGCGTGCGACTGAATGAGTTTGAAAGTGAGAACTCATTGGTAACAAATAGTTTTTCTTGAGAAAATGTCAAATTAAAACGAAACTCTCAAAAAGAGTTCTCTATTTCTCGTTCTCAGTCTTCTTTTTCAAATATTAGTGTTGTAACCAATTAATTACTGAATTTCACCAGCTTCATTCGATTTTAATAAATATTATAATCAGCTGGATCAACTTTCGCTTTTTCTTCATTTATTGTGATTGAGTGAATGTTTTGTAACTAAAAATATTAAATTAAAGACAAATTGACCTTTTTTATTTGACATTGTACCATTTGAACCATTTCTAAATACCTAAAATATTAAAGTTTAAGTTTAATTTTCTAATCAAAACCTTAATCCAATAAACTTACAATACTTAATCTAATCGATCAAATACTCATACAAACTTGAATCGATTTATATTGAGTATCAAATACCGAGTCGTATGGTAACATCACTATAGTTACGTCGCGTTGACAAATATCAAAACGCGCCTCTTGTGTTGACTATAATTTGTTACGTATAATTTGTTAAATAATTATCTTTTTATTACGTATATCGTATAATACAATGAGTCGTACCATAGAATTACGGGTGGGTGACACACTTACCTTACACCGAATAATTCCAATGCCTCCCGGTGGAAGCTGCCTATTCCATTCGATTGCATATTCTTTGTTTGAGCATAGTAATACACAACAAACAAATAGGTTGCGTGAGACTATTGTAGAGCATGTATGTCGTAACTGGTATGATTTAAGTTTGTATACTAGTGGTCCAAACGGAGATCCTTACTGCTCTGAAGAAGAGTATCGAGCAAGCATGCTTTGTTCGACAACTTATGGAGCTGCTTCTGAGTTAAAGGCTGCAGTAAATTTGAATTCTTTACAAAAAGTAATGATATCCCACCAAAAACATAAATGTAAAAAAGGAGAGCCAAGTTCAATACAAAAAGAATGGAGATCTAAATGAGTGCCAAGTTTGATGGTCAGTCCTGAAATTTATTTATACTATAATATAAAACATCATTTTTCTTATAACTTCGGATATATTGTAGCCTAAAGTTTGACTTGGCTAGTTTTCATATACGAATTACAGGTATATTACATAGCCTTCATAAGTTCTAAACCTGTTACTTGTCGCTTCTTATTTTATTATTATTTCGAAAATTTGGCATGCTGGTAGAATCTAGCCATCGAACATAACAATTTGTTTATGAAAACTAGCCAACTCAAACTTTAGGCTACAATATATCCGAAGTTATAAGAAAAAAGATGTTTTATATTATAGTATAAATAAATTTCAGGACTGACCATCAAACTTGGCACTCATTTAGATCTCCATTCTTTTTGTATTGAACTTGGCTCTCCTTTTTTACATGTATGTTTTTGGTGGGATATCATTACTTTTTGTAAAGAATTCAAATTTACTGCAGCCTTTAACTCAGAAGCAGCTCCATAAGTTGTCGAACAAAGCATGCTTGCTCGATACTCTTCTTCAGAGCAGTAAGGATCTCCGTTTGGACCACTAGTATACAAACTTAAATCATACCAGTTACGACATACATGCTCTACAATAGTCTCACGCAACCTATTTGTTTGTTGTGTATTACTATATTTATTTATTCACACTGTTTAATTGTACTTGACGAAACACGTGTTCTAAATATAAAAATACTAGAATATACAACTTGAAAACATAGTTATCAATTTTCATGCCACCTAGAACTAACTTCACGATATAGAATTTAGGGGGCGGTGTGCGCGCGTATCGTGCCACCTAGAACTAACTTCACGATGTAGAATTTAGGTGTCGGTGTGCGCGCGCATCGTAAAAATTCACTCTCATCATTTTTCTCTATCGCGCCAAAAGAAGTGTAACTTCAAAAATGAATAGAATGTATTCCTTACCCAACTTGCACAATAGCTGCTCCATACAGATCAGGGCGCTGGTTGATGCAGGCCGCGACCAGCAGGCCGCCGTTGGAGCCGCCCTGGATGGTGATCTTGGAGGCCTGCGTGTACTTGTTCGTGATGAGGTACTCCGCCGCCGCTTGGAAGTCGTCGAACACGTTCTGCTTGTTCAGCAGGCGGCCGGCGTTGTGCCAGCGTTCGCCGTATTCTCTGGAAAGGGGAAAACAGTTAGGTCTGGGTGATGGATTTTTTCTCAAGAGATAACGAAACAAATGTAACAAACGAACGACTAAAACCAAAACGAATATAATAGCAAAGTGGTTAACGAAGAAAATCGTGTAATTAGCAATGTTAACGACTATGTAGATTTGTTGTCACGGAAGGGAATTATAAAAGGTTTTCTAAATTGAATTTATTTGATAATTCCTGTTTTTCTTTTTTCATGATTTTGGGTCCAAAAACACCAAAAAAATAACAAAAAAAAAACATCTGTTCCATAGAAAAATGTTAATGACACTCGACAGAATGAATGGAACAGCTGTTTTTTTTTTGGGAATTTTGGGTTGGTTCCATGATAAAAGTTGTTCATAATGATGAGTACTATGAGCATTTTTCGGCTTAGCATATTTCTTATAACTCTGTATTGTTGCTCGTGACTACAGTGGCTCTTAAGGGCCCCCATACACGGTACGATTCGTCTATACGATCGAATCTGATGAAAATCGTGACGATTGATCGCATCAAAAATGCCGCTCATACACGAAACGACTGGTCGTAACGATCGATCATTTACTTGTTTGAAGCTGAAGGATAAGGACGTGAATAATTAAATACGTGCCCCATAAAATGGAAAATTAACTTCTTTTCCTTACCTATGTGGCGTTAGCGTTGATTCGGATTCAAAAGAAAAAAAGAAAGCCTAGAAAAATGTGGGATAAGAAATGGCTATTAAAGCGAAAATATAAAAATCGTTACGATATTCATGATTGCATGGGTTTTTGTTGCGATTTCCGACATCGTCTTCGATTAAGTAAATCGTTAACGATCTTAACATACACCATCGATTCGTCGTTTCGATCGTTTTGATGCGACGGATCGTACAGATAAATTTACCGTGTATGGGGCCCTTTAAAGAGTATAGTGGCTTACCCGCCGCCCCTGATGTTGGGTATGGCCACGATGCCCCCCAGGTGCTGCATGAATACGAGGCGCGTGATGCTGAAGCTCGGCTGTATGTTGATGTTGAAGCCGCCGTAGCCGTACACCAGCGCGGGGTTGGAGCCGTCCATTGCTAGACCCTGGGAGGGAGTTTTTATATTTTACGTAGGACGCAAATCTGCTAAGCTCAAATGGGAGTGGGCGGGTCACACGAGCCGAATGCACCCGGACAGGTGGGCAAAGGTCTCCACAGAGTGGGTGCCCCCGGACAGTCGACCCCCAGGTCGCCCCCCGACGCGATGGCGCGACGAACTCGGGCGGTTTGAAAAAGACTGGACGGCGCTGGCCCAAGACCGCCAGAACTGGAAAAAATTGGGGGAGACCTTTGCCCAGCAGTGGGACAGCATAGGTTAGATAAAAAAAAAAAAAAAAAACTAACTGTCACCCGACTGTTTCACCCGCGGTAAATTTTTTTCAAATTAAAAGTATCCTATGTTACTTCTAATACCTCCAAGAATATGTCTACAAAGTTTCATGATGATCGGTTAAGTAGTTTTCGCGTGAAAGCGTAACAAACTTACATTCACATTTATAATATTAGTAGGGATAGCTGTGCAACTGAACAATGGTTACATCTGCGCGATAGTTGATTTTTAACACATTTGCTATTTCACAAAGTTCACTTAATTTGGTCGGTTTTTACAGCGGCAACATATGACTGCCAACTTCACAGCAGTTGTGGTGATGAGTTTCTTTGGAGCAGCGTTGGTTGCACGAGGCGATGTCTACGTAGATAGATAGATAGATAGATAAACTCTTTATTGTTCACACCATAAATTACAAACAAAAGAATTATAACACATAAAACTAGTGCGACAACTGGCGGCCTTATCGCTAAGAGCGATCTCTTCCAGGCAACCTTAGGATGGAGAGGATAGACAAAAAACAGAAAAACGGGGTGTGCAATATTGAGAAGAAAAAAAAAAAACTGTCATATAAACCTACATAAAAAAAAAAAAGTAAAAAATACTTAAAATACATACGTACGTACGTACGTAGGTACATGTTAAAACACCAACATTTATATCTACCACTTTTATCCAATTTGTTTACCGACAGCTATCACCCAGTATTGACAATTATCTACGGAGAAGGAAAGCTTTGGGTGGAAAGCAGTCTATACCGACAGCTTCGCTTGAGAATCAGTAAGCAATATAATCTTTTACAATGAAAACTAACTTTTGACAAGGTTCCCGAGTTAATTATAACAAAATATGTGTTACCTTTTTGGAAACGATGAACATAGGAACTTTAGTGCCATCCTTGCTTGAGTAGAATACTTGCTTAGCTTCGTAGTCCGACGCGTCGAAACCTTTCACTTTGACTTCTCTGAATACCTGAAAAATAATGAGATTCATAAATAAATTAATTGTAACATTTTTTCGAACTTTTGACTTTTCAACTTTTACTTTATTTTTCCTTTTTCTTTATCTTTCTTTTTATCCACTAGGATTGTAAAAGGAGATATTCAGCAGATGACTGAATTTTTACTTATATTTTCGGTTTTTCTTAACTTTTATGAACTTGTCATTTCAGTTTGCAAGATCACTGTACATGAAAATATACACAAAAAATCTACAATACAGTATTGGGGTGATTAATTTCTTTTATAATAAATAAAGCATAGTATGATATGGATATAGTATGATATACAAGCAAATTGAAGCAAATCTTAGTGTAGCATAAAGTAGGTAGGCGGGGTTGAAATGTAATATTACTTTAAATAATTTAAGCATCAATTCGTTTTTGTTTTTGAATTCCCTTGAAATAATTACACATATCAACCCAGTCTAGCTTTACACACTGGATTCTCTTTCTTACCGTAGGCTGATAAGGTTTCTTTTGGAAATCGACATGGAATATGACACCGGGCGTGAGGAATGACATGAAATGGTAGAATATCTCCGTCTGCTTCTTCTTGCCGGAGAAACCGACAATGGAGCCGACGTCCAGGTCGAATGTTTGTAAAAGAACGCCGTCCTTAGCGTTGTGCAGTTGGAGCACACTCTGTAAAGGAAACGAAGGTTTACACCTCACCAAAAGTTAAAAAAAATAAACAAAAAACTTCGTAAAAAGTAGTAAGTATTTAAATTACTTTAAACACTAAACTAAAAACGACTAGGTGTTAAACTTTCGCGATTTGTACACATGTTAGAGTAAGATGTTGTTACCAAGTCTCTTTATGCCCGGACATATACATTCAGTCAAAAAAGTATCGGGAATGGATGATTTGTTTTGGGTTCCAAATTCAAATTTTTGTTTTTATTGTTGTTGTTAGATTGGCACAACTGTTTTCCATTTTGGCGCGGAGTTTGAGTTGCGTCTGTTATTTAGATTAAATATGGTGCTGTTTTTAGTTAGGTCATATCTAGTGTGTATTACGAATTTCATCATGGACAAAAACATCGAACAAAGAGTTTGTCTTAAATTTTGCATCGCCAATGGAATTTCGTGTTCGGAGTCACTAAAAATGTTACAGAAGGCTTACGGCGAATCGACTTTATCAAAAACACGTGCTTATGAGTGGTACAAAGCGTTCAAAAGCGGTCGAGATGTGATGGAAGATTTGCCTCGCTCTGGTAGGCCATCAACGTCTGCAACTGAAGTTAACATCGCAAAAGTGAAGGAAATAGTGACTGAAAATCCTCACTCAACTTTGAGAGAGATAGCCGCCGAACTTTCTGTATCTCACGAGTCGATCCGTACCATTTTAAGTAATCATTTGGGTATGAAACATGTTACCGCTCGGCTAGTCCCAAAAGACCTGAATTTTCTCCAAAAACTCAATCGCATGAGAGTCGCTGAGGACATGCTAGAACGAGTCAATTCCGACCCAACATTTATGAAACGCATTGTTACTGGTGACGAGACGTGGGTTTACGAGTTTGACATGCAAACTAGTCAACAAGCTTCGGAGTGGCGCCTTCCAACTGAACCGAAACCGAAAAAACCACGCCAAAGTCGATCAAAAGTCAAAGTCATGTTGACTGTTTTCTTTGACTATCGCGGTGTTGTGCACTCGGAATTCCTGCCGGAAGGTCAAACGGTAAATAAAGAATATTATTTGAGTGTTATGCGGCATTTAAGAGAGCAAATTCGACAAAAAAGGCAGATTTGTGGAAAGAAAATTCTTGGATTTTGCACCACGATAATGCGCCTTCGCACACGGCCATCATTGTGAACGAATTTTTGACCAAACACTCAACAAATACCATCGAGCAACCACCATATTCACCAGATTATGGCTCCAGCCGACTTCTTTCTTTTTCCTAAACTCAAATTACCACTTCGTGGCACCCGTTTTCAATCGGTAGGAGACATAAAGGAGAATTCGAGGCGAGAACTCAACTCAATTCCGGAAACAGCGTTTAAAAAATGTTTTGATGATTGGATTATTCGTTGGCGTAAGTGTATCGTTTCTGAAGGAGCATACTTTGAAGGTGATAAAATAAATTTTGATGAATAACAAACATTTTGTGTATTATTGATATTTTCCCGGTACTTTCTTGACAGAGTAGTATATTTCGTTATTCATGTTTTTCTTATTGCTCGCTTGTGGCTTCTTTTCGATTTAAAAAAAAGACTAAAAAGCCTAATGGACAGTGATGTCGAACGATCACGTGGTCTGTAAGGAATAACGATTCCATACCTTTACATCTCTGACATAGTGAATGACTAGTTTATCTTTGTCGACGGCAGTGGCCCAATCTAGCACGTCGCTTGGATGTTCCTGCAAAATAAAAGATTAAGGTTAAACTAAAATATTTTGGTAAAATTAAAGTTCTAAAAAGTTCTAAAGTTCTAAAATGAAGAATTAGAAATGGAATGGGTCAGAAGTGGAATAGGAAAAAGCAGTATTTTAGTTTTTTTATGGAATTTGATGTGTAAATGATACAGGAATAGTTGCTGTAACAATAACTATATCTTCTAAATTGAATAGGTATCTTCTAAATCTGCGTGCTTCATCTTCGACCACATCGTGGCTTACTAACAGGCGAGTCGGTGGTCAAATGCGGATTTATTAATTATAAAAAAATACTCACAGGTATAAGGGTCTCCCACTTGTCCTCGGCGGGGTCTTCGAGGTCAATCTTGATGAGTCGGTAGTTGGGCGCGTTTTTGTTGGTTCGGAATATGCACACCGACCCTTCGTTTGTTACGTACTGGAAGCAATAGCATATTATATATTAGATTTCTGCGAGTTCAAAATTCAGGGTGGCGCAGACCTGTCATGGGCAAATGTGATGTTTAACATCAGGCGAGCGATTTGCTCGTCTCGTCACTCAATTACATAAAAAAAAATTAGACTAGAATTCGAAAAAGGTTGTTTCCTGAACATTAAATCCTCGTCTTTAAATGGCTAGGTATCAAAATGTTGAACGGTAATATAGTGTACTGAACTTGGCTTTAGTTACAACTCAAACAATACTCAAAAGCTGTTAAGTAAATCTTAAAACCCAGTGTTTTTTATAAAAGCTAAAAATATTGTCACAGCACAGGAAATTTTGTAGTAAGGAGTCATCAAAGAGTGCAGACTTGTCGTAATCACTCCACGGTTATATTCGCGCAGTATTTGTACATAAAAAATTCAGAAGTGGATACTAGATTTTTTTTTAATTTTCAAAACTTGTATTTTAGTTGGTATTTTGCCACGTACTTCATAATCAGCTTCGAACTTGTGCACAATCTGCAGGAGCGGCAGGAGGCCGGTCACTTCGGGAGTTTTGGAGAGGTCGGCGAAGAACAGCAGGTTGTCGCGGCAGTCCTTCACCGGAGACACGATCAGGTAGCGGCCGCAGTCGGTCACCTCCGCACCACTGTCATGTGGACACACACCTTTATTATAACCGACATTTGGTTTTGAGATTTTTTTGCATACATTTCCGCGCGTTCCGAGATGTTCCAACAACGCATACAGCAAAAGGAAAAAGCCGTACATTTAGCATGCTGTCTGCGCTTTTGGGGCACGTCGGAACGCGGTTAGGGGGTAATTCGGCACATAGATATTACCTACTACGTACTATAACTAGGAAAATGAGTGGAAACCAACTTTATGGAGACGCAAACTTCACAACAAATGTCTACAATTACTTACAAAATATCGCTAAATGTTTGTTCAAAGTGATTTACAAACTATAAACTAAACTATAAGCATAAATCTATGGACATACATACATACTCAAGCAAGCATGCTCTTTTTGAGAAGTAAAATACTGAAACACACTTTCATTTTTAGCTCGAAACCATCGCATGAGCGACTGCTACTGAGTAAACATAAATATGTAGTAGTTTTTTTTTATCAGAACCTTTACAGTGGTTTTCGGTTGAAGAGCATACTTTTTATGAGCATACTAAAAAGCTGTATACGTATGAACTTATGATTAAAAAAGTATTAAGACAAAAAGAAACTAACGCGCGTCTTTCTTGACACCTAATTTGCGAATTTATATCACTGCCGAAAGAAAAAATATAGTTAAAATCACTTTGAACAAACATAGCCAAGGAGTACAAAAATATGCAAACATCTGGTCGGGCCAAAATGCATAGCTTAGCACATGATCTGCGACAAAACTTCTTTCTTTTTTAACACGCTTTTATTAGCTTCACCTGTATGCTTGTATGTATGTTTGTAACCGACTCCTTTGAGCGCGTTTTGACCCACTTTAAACGGTCAGATTTCTTTCAAACTTTGTAGATATGGGTGATTATCTGAAATTTGGTTAACTTGGTGATAGCATCAATTTTCACATATTTATATTATTTTTATTAAATATTTGAAACTACTAAGCGGTGGTTCAAAGTACATTTAATTCGGTCACTCATTTTGACATTAATCATAATATTCCATATTTCCAAAAATTGCCACTTCCTACTCAAAATGTCAGGCCCTAGCCATGTAAGATCTCCCGAATTTAGTATTCATTTCACTGTAATTATATTTCTATGAGAATAATTTGATTAAACTCTATTTAGATTAGTTTACTATTACATTACTAACATTGTTATTACGATTTAATTTATAATAACAATATGTTTCATCATATTATTTCAAGTCAAAAAATGTAAGCGATAAAAAACATCAGTCCCTAGTCATTTACGAAATTCAAAAAATCGCGGCATTGAAGCATACGGCTTTTTCATAACTCATTCAATACGATAGCATTGGTGTGCAGTTAGTTGCAAACACGACCCAAGCCGCGGTAGCCATTTTGTTATTAGTGCGCTCGCCGACTTTGCTGCGGAAACACGTGCTGTGCCAGTCAAACTCTCAGGCCCTAGGTAAGTCGTTTTAAAGATAATTAATTACTAATTGATCTCATTCCTTATTGTAAACATGAGTTTGGTCTGCCTTGTCATTTTGACCGCCTATTGGTTTTGATGTTGATTTTAAATAATAGGTTTTATTTGATTTTGTTTCGTTTCGTCAGTCCCTAGTCGTAATAGAGTAAAAAATAAAAAATACCAAGTAAAGTGACTGGCTCTTTTAGATGCAGCAAAGTAGATGTTATACCCACAGCATAGAATACAAACTGTACTGATTTTTAACACGCTTTTATTAGCTTCACCTGTATGTTTGTATGTTTGTATGTTTGTATGTAACCGACTCCTTTGAGCGCGTTTTTGACCCACTTTAAACGGTCAGATTTCTTTCAAACTTTGTAGATATATCGAGGACCGATGACAATACACTAAACAAATCGTGTTTTTTAGTTTTTTTAACTATTAATTTGTATAACACGCTTTTTCTATAAAGTTTCTTTAACTTTTAATACCGTTTAACTTACAAATGGTAATTTCGTCATTCGTGTCAGAGAACAGAGTGGCGCAGTGGAAGCGTGCTGGGCTCATAACCCAGAGGTCCCTGGATCGAAACCATGCGCTAGAAATCTTTTTGCTCAATATTTTTTTGTTACGCATCAATTTTATTTTATGAGGTCTGAGGATCGAAACCACGCGGCTACAAATCTTTTTGCTCAATATTTTTTGTTACGCATCAATTTTATTTTTAATTTGCTTGAGCAGACGGCCAAAATCGGATAACACCAACACATTTGTACATATTAATAATGGTTAATAGTTAGCAAATCGAACTAAAAAGCGAAAAATAAATAATAGTTAAAAAAAACTAAAAAAACACGCTTTTTATAAAAAATCGAACTAAAAAAATAGAAAATAAAATTTTATAAATTTAAATTAAGAATAGGGTTGAAAATTTCAATAAATATAAATTAATAATAGTGTAAATAAATAAATATATGTATTTTATTTTTAAAAAAGCGTGGGGTGCTTTCTAAGATATTATCAAAATGCTAATCACTCTACTCATGTCTGTCAATACAAAATGTATCTACAAAATATATAATATCTATTGACCCATGCACCCCACGCTTTTTAAAAATAAAATACATATATTTATTTATTTACACTATTATTAATTTATATTTATTGAAATTTTCAACCCTATTCTTAATTTAAATTTATAAAATTTTATTTTCTATTTTTTTAGTTCGATTTTTTATAAAAAGCGTGTTTTTTTAGTTTTTTTTAACTATTATTTATTAACTAAAAACACCATTTTCAAAATTAGGTCAGAAGTTAACCAAATTTCAGATAATCACCCATATATCGAGGACAGATGACAATACACTAAACAAAGCGTGTTTTTTAGTTTTTTTAACTATTAATTTTATTGTGTGAGATGACAAAGGAAAAAAAAACGCGAGCTTTCATTGCATTGTCAATGGAGTTACACAAGTACCTATACCAAATTTAGCTTAGAGCTGAACTTGAAAAGCACATTTTTATTCTTGGTTGATTTTTAAAATATATTTATTGTCATGCAAGAGCGAGAAAGACGTTCACGTACAGATAAAAAGACTGGTTAATACTATCTCAGCGCACGTAACCCGTGCAGCTTTATTCAGTCAATAAGTTAAGTTTTCTATTCAGCTTTGACGGACAAGACCACATACGGAGCTAACTGAACCAGTCATTAGTTGTAGAGGCAACATTAGAAGACTAATTCACTATGAGGTTTTGAAAGGTCTGAATAAAAGAAAGCGGTCTTACATTCTCCAGAGCGGTTCCTCGGGGAACTCGACGGCGATGACGTCATCGCTCTGCGGCGTGTTGAGCCGGTGGTAGCAGAGCTTCTGGTCGAGGTTCACCTCCGTCTCCGAGCCGTCAGTCTTGCCCGTCTGGTCTGGGTAACGCTGGAATATCAACGAGCTTGTTA
The DNA here is from genome assembly GCA_949125135.1 of Alcis repandata. Taxonomy (NCBI): domain Eukaryota; kingdom Metazoa; phylum Arthropoda; class Insecta; order Lepidoptera; family Geometridae; genus Alcis; species Alcis repandata. The sequence goes on from OX421223.1 coordinate 5,317,004, forward strand.
TACATAAACGCAAAAGGCTGTGAGGGAGTGTGAGTGAGTGTGGGATGTGTGTGTGAGAGAGAGAGAGTGTGGCTATCTTAGGCTAGCTAAGTAAATTTTAAGTTGCCGGGCATGACATCACTGAAGATAGATTATGATGACGTCTCTTAGTATTGGAGGTCAAGACACAATTTTGGTCGCATGTGTGACGGGTTGTGGTGCAAGGTCAAGTCATATTTAGACCATACAAAAATATCTCATGCCAAATTGTAGTATGCATGACTTTTCAGTTATTAATGTTATTAAAAATAATTACATACAATATGTTCAAATGTTTCATTTTTGCATTTACGAACTTACTATTTAGTTCAAAATTTTATGATAGATACGACCTAAAACGCGCAAGCTATGTTTTGCATGACATACTTCTTGACCATGAGTACTGTTTTATACATCGATTGCTATAAATTTATCTCTTTTCTCGGCAATAAATTTATCGAAAATCACTCGCGTTATCTCTTGCTTGTATAATTTATGTTAACTAGTGAACCTTGGCTTTATTGTAGGTCAAGATCTGCGGTCCATTGTGGTAATATAGTTTACATTTGCTTGTGATAAAACTAAGAAATGTGCATAGAGAATCTAAGCACGTGCGGTCAATGTCTTGGCAAGGAAATTAATCAATTACTTCTTCCTTATTCTTACGGCCTTTTAATATGTTTAGCAGTAAAACAACATTTAAAACATGTCACGTTTTCACGGATGACCGTGAGTTCATTTATTTAGTGAAAAAGTTTCCGCGGCCTAAGTACCTATACAACAAGACTAAAAGTGGAATGAATAAAGAATATCATATATCTTTATTGGAAATAGATATTTGTACCTATATTTGAAATATACGATGACATTAACAACAAATATTTTAAGGTAATAGACTAAAACTGTAACAAACCGAGTGCATGAAAAAGGCCCATCTGCTTTGTGTGTTTTAGTCTACACACTGCACAAAAACCCTTCACAAAACATTGTTTCAATGCACCTCTTTGTTGTTGAGTGGCGTTCTCTTACACGAGTCCAAAAATGTGTATCAAAACATTGTTTTGTTTAGTATGTTTTTTTTTCTTAGACCTAGACACCAACAGGTGATGCGTTTTGTGTGGTTTCATTCAGTAAAGCCGGTGTTAGTGTTTTTTTGTCAGTACTTACGGAGTAAAACAGTCCTTTGTTATCCAGAGTCCACGACATCGAGGCGAATTTGACCTTTTTGAGAACTTCAGGGTAATCTTCGCCTGGAATGCCATACAAGTACAAACATTAAAGCGACTACCTACGTAATGTATTATTTAATACATTACATAGGTATTATTTAATACATTATATTTAATTTTGATGAAATTCTCCTGCATGGCCTGTGTATCTGGTACGAGCATAAATTTTAACTTTTAGACCCAGCCTACGCGGTTTGGCTTTTATTATTGTTTTCATAGTTATAAATCAGTCATTGTATTGTGATATCACGATTTACAAAGGAAACGTGAGTTCTGTACTATTTTTGTGCAACACTAGAACACTGGACAACAATGTTGTATGCAAACAAACTATGGAATGTTTGTGTAACATATAATTTATAACATCACAACTACATACCTATTAACTAACTTGAGGATCATCGATATTGATCACAGAATTAACTAAATCCCGGCCGTTCAAAGAATGCATTTAACAGTTTCTATAACATTGTAAAAAGTTTGGATTACCAGCTGGCGTTACATTCGCCTTTATATCCGGAGTGTTACAAGCTTTATAATGTATAATTTTTAGCTTTGTGTAACTTTGTTATTTTACATCATTCATGTCTTTTACTGTTCCTTTTTTACAGACAAAAAGTAATAAATAGTATAAGAATATTATGATAATAAGAAAAATGATATTTAATTATTATTATTTTTTTATTTTATTCTTTTTTTATGAGTCTGGTGTACAATAAAGATTTTATCTATCTAACATACCTGTAGCCACATCTTTCAAATGTATCGTGATCCAATCGGATCCGCTAGCGGAGAGTCCGTAAGCAAACGTGCTGCCGTCTTCAGTGAATCTGCTGCCAGAGAGCGCGACTGTTCCGTCTTCGGACAAAGTATTGGGGTCTAGGAACACACGGGGCTCGCCGTCCAGGCTGTCTTGTACGTATAATACACTGGAATAAGAAATAATACAATATAATGTAACTTTATTGCATCCCAACACATACAAAACTAAGGCGAATAGACATTCGGTAGCATAACATTTTAGCAGTTCAATATTTTAGGATCAACGTTTTGATGTAGGTATTCAACATTATAAGAATGCAATATTTTTTCCGGCCCTGAAGGAATAATAAAATGGGATATCAAGTATCAAGGCATAGGATAGTAGCGTAGCGCTCATAGAGTAGCAGGACTGGGTGTTCGTAACCGATCATGGATTTAAGCACCGGACAACACGGTCAGTCTTCAGATGGGTGACCGCGAGCTGGTTGTAAAAACACCGACAGAAGACAAGGTCGATTTCTTAACTTATACAGTGACTTGTTTTTATCGTGAAAACAAAACAGACTCGTACACCGAATGTGATCTCCTTAATGTCCATGAAATCTTTATTTGGATGCGAATACTTTGTCATTGCAAAGACATTAAAGTTACTCGTACTTACCAGCAGTAAAATAGATAAAATGTATGTACGAAGGTCTCTTACAGGGATAAGTCGTTCAAGAATTGTTATTTTTATACTTGATTAGTTCATAGACATACTTCATAGATGTCTGACTTATTGTATTTTTGGTCTTACTCTCGGCAATATAATGTTTTGGTCAGTTTGAAGTTCAGGTAACACTATTTACATACAATACAATACAATACAATGGTACATACAATTTTTAAACCATGGTTTTGCACTACCTACATGTAATAGGCATGACGACAGTATCAAAAAATCGCCGATTCAATGCTTTCAGGGGACTAGCCAGATTAAAAAAATTTAAAACACATGTTTAGTTTTATTTTTAATAATTGTATTGTCACCAAAATCCAAAGTGTATACAAAATTTCAGATTAATCGGTTGACAGGAAGAGGGTGAAATTTGAATTACTAAATTTGACCCAAGAAAGAAAAAAGAAAACGTGAGCTAAATAAAACCGTTTAAAAAACAGATTATTAAGATTTTCAATAAATTAAAACATTAATAAAATACAGCAATCGGCCATCTTGTCAGAAACAACGATCACAGCGTATGACGTCACGCCAAAGTGAACTCAGGTCATTCGCTGCTCATCACGCATAGACACAATGACATGACACAATGCCGTGACGTCAAATCGACGCCATGACACAGGCAAGCTGTTTTCGGGCACTGTTGAAAAAATATGTGAAAAATGGCTTCAAACTTCGTTAAACTTAAGTTTATTACCGAAATAAAGGTTTTTTTGTAAATAGTAAATGTGTACTCACATTATGGAAGAGGATTTGAAAATCTTTCGTCACGCCTATACCACGCCAATTCTCGTAAGCTCAATATTAAAAACATATGCTGTATCTAATTATTATCTAGATAAACTCGTCTTTTTTGCTGCGTTGCGAGTCTTAAAAAACATTGACGGGTACAATTACCAGTGTACGTGTATCCTAGTACAAGTAAGAATTGATTGTATATACTTTTTTCAGGCATTTGTAAAAACTTACAGCGATGTGGGTGTATATCATATGTAGTAGGTAGCATGGAGAATAGTACCTACAGATTTTGTTTTTATTTTTCTTTTTGGTTGGACGTTTCGTCGTTTTTTGCTCCGATGGTTTGTTTCATTCGAGATTGACAAATAGGTTAAAAATACTCACTTCTGATTCTGCAAGCCAGTGTTTTTGAAGAAGAAGTAGCGGTCGCCTCTTTTAAAAGGGCAGGAGTATTTGGGGTAGTTCCACAGCTCAGTGAGCCTATCATTGATATCCTTCTTCACTGGACAAGCATCTAGGTAAGGGCGTGTAATATTATTTTGAGCATCTACAAATTCTTTGGTCTCTTTGGAGTCGGGGTCTTCTAGCCAGCGATATGGGTCATTGATCTGTAAAAAGAAATAGTTTTATGCACAAACGCTAGGTAAGAAAATTCATTTCGCGATACTCGAAGTAAGGCTTCGAAGTGGGAGAACAGTCTCTGACTCGTACCAATGAGTTCTTTCGAACTTATGTACGAATTTACATACCACTGGCTTTTCACCAACCCGCACTTGGCCACCGTGGTGGAGTACGGCCTAATCAACCTTCAAGGGTAGACCTGGTATCCCAGCAGTGGGAGAATTAAGGGTTGAAAATGAAGTAAGGCAGTGTCGTGTCTTGATAGAAGCCTCTTTGCTTCAAGCAGATGTCTGATTATCTGATATAAGTTAATGATGAGATATATCATTATCAGTGTAGCAACAGACCTTATATTTATACCTATTTCTCAGTAGTTGTGCTTGTTCAAGCTGGATTTTTTACGATCATTATAATCAGTATTTCGCGGGTTGTTGAGCGTAACGAATTTCAAAAACTATTTTTCGTGCATACATTATTGGCCATTAAAAACAACTTTTTGCTATAGGTAGGTACTGTTAGGAGGTCAATGCCTTACACAGATATACTCGACTATCACGGGCCTGGGTGCTTTTCTATTGTAAACAAATGAACGGGGACCGAAGTAAATCGCTAACAATAAAAATGGACGTGATTGGAAGCTTAACGAGTTTTTGAAACGGAGTTGGAATAATAAATTGCATATTAAGTTTCAGTTTGGAATTGTGTGCGCAATTGTCAAGGTATATCGCTTTAAGCTCTGCCACACGATGTGTTGCAGTGGCCCAGTGTCTTTTAGGCATGTTATTCGGTGACACGGGCGTGGTATCGCAACATTTATTTAATGCTTTAACAACAACCGTGACCGTATCATGGCCGCAGTCAAATTGTCGTCCTATCCGCAAGTCCTGTGTAGTCGTCGTAAATTGTGTGGCCAGGCCCTTTTATTATGATTGAGAAGCAAGTAAGTAAGGCCATTCTAAAATACTGAACTGTAAAATCATTACCTACAGATTTTACGGGAGTCGAGAGTACTAAATGGTAAGAAATCTCATTTTTTAACTAGTAACTTTTTCGATGAATCAAATGCTTATGAATTGTCCTTGTCAAAATAATGTTTCATGCTCTATTGGTGTTGTTGTGCTCTATTAGCCATTAATGATCGTATCGGTTTATTGATATTAGTCGTTTTTTGTGTTCCGTAAAAAGTGGCCTTCGAAAAGGCTAAGGAGAAAATGATTGAAGAGCTTTGGCCTGGCGTTTTTATATCAATTTTCAATAGAGCTCTAATCAAATAAACACTGATTAATAGCCGCTATTATAATATAGAAGCGCTGTAAATAAACTGAACTTTTTCTACCAGTGGTTTTTTTTTGTTAGACAATTAAAATCGGGCACTGAACCCGGACGTGAAAAGTTTAAAATCTTTTGCTTTTAAGCTCTTTTTTGATAACTTATTGAATCAGAATTTACTTCGCGGAAATTCATCTTCAAATAGGTAACTGTTTTCATATGAATTTTTAGCGTATTTTCGCCTTCAAATAGCTCTTTTTATTCAAATTTCAATAATTCCGTTACAAACAGACTGTTGGCATTTTATTGCTTTATGCATAAATAATGTTCTGACTAACACATTTACCTAATTTTAGAATCAACAGTAGGTACGGATAATCACAGTTAGGAATTTAGTGTTAGTCACAAAATTGTCTAGACTTTTTAAGTAGTGGTGTGACGTTGTTTACTCAATTAAGGTTCTTGCAGAATTCGTATAATTATAAACGTGCTGTTATACAGGCACATTGTTAAATTCTGGGCCATGCTTATCATTTAGTACGTAACAATGCAATTTACTGTAATGCCATTATATAGCATATTGTTGCTAGGGATGCTGCCCGACCATACTGCGCAATATGGAGGGAGCATAAAATATTTAGACAATGCATAATAATAATAAAAAGCATTTATTTCAACAGACAATACATAGTTGATTTCAAATGTGAATATGTAGTGGCAGAAGAACGGTAATAAATAAGGCAATACATTCATCTAACTCATATTGGGATTACGTACCCATATACATAGTAGATAGATTGGAGACAAAGAATTGATCACACTAGTCAACTATTTTCAGCGACTGAAACCGGTAATAACCGCTAAAAACATTGCTCGTGTAAAAGTACCTCTAAATGCACTTATCAATTCCCTAGACTGCTAACAGAATAATCCTCGAACTGCACGTTAATGTCCTGTTACCTTTCAAGAGCGTGTACCTTATTACGACCGCTCAAGGGCCAGAATCTTCGTGGCAAGCCAATTAAATAACGCCCACATGTACTTAGTCACACGGTAATTCATTAGTCTAATCGTACCTATAGTAGCTGTGTATTAGCATAAGGGGTGTTCTAATGACACTATAAAGGGGGCAAGGATCGATACTGTATGGGAAATGAAAATGAGTACTTGTGTCTGGCGATATCGATCAGGCCGGAAAAAAACCGACAGCCGCTGTAATGTTGAGACCTAGAGACCGCGTATCGGCAAATGTGTACTAAAGCGCCCTGCGGCCAGGAGCGACGACCCGCGAAAAGCTGCAAGAGGTACGAGTAACACCCGCAAACCGATAGATCGTGTGAACTGGCATGTTCTGAAGGCGAGCCTACGTCCAACCGTCGACAAATACATAGATATAGTATGGTACACCACCATCACCAGCCTATATAGGCTGCAGTGCAAGTATGGGACTTAGTTGATCAAAAATTGCTTTTCAACTCGACTAAACTATGATGGCGATTTTGTTCAGACCATAGACCAAATTGTGAATTTTTACAATTTTGTTGAGCATAAACGTCAGTTTAACCATCGATAAGTTTCATTACGATGCTGATGTGATGAGGATGTTGTAAAGTGGTATATAAATAAGAAAGAAATAAATGTAACATCTAGACTAACAGACGTGTTTATATGAAGAGATTTATGATTCATTCAGAACTGACAATTTAGCTGATAAATCTGCCGACATAAACAATTGAAAAAACCTTGGAAAATCATTGTCACTCAAATATCATACAAATATCTATTTTGTACCACAACGAATTGCTTATTTTTCGTATAGATTCTTTCCATTGTAACTTCATTGTTGTAGTTCTGTGCTGTCAAAACAAAACACGGATGTTACGTTATTTCTGAAAGCATTCTTATCTATACTTCTATACTATATATACTATATATCTATACTAATACTATAATATACTATACTATAATATTATAAAGAAGTAAAGTTTGTGTATTTGTATATTTGTTAAATTGTAAGGGGTAATCTCGGGATCTACTGAACCGATTTTAAAAATTCTTTCACCAATAGAAAGCCACATTATTGCTGAGTGTCATAGGTTATATAAAAAACCGAAAAATAAAAAGGCTTTTACGTGGTAGTCCGTTTTGCAAAGTGAATCGGAGAAAAAACGGTCCGGACGGCGCGCGATGGCTTCGGGTTTAATTAACATTATGCCCAACGAAGTGGGCACGGGTCAGCTAGTGTTGGATATATACGTATGACTATTAATATTATCATGGCTTGACTATCTTGACACCCACACTGAGAAAAATTTCACCTAAAGTACGGAGCATACTGATAATCACCAAAAAGTACGATGATTAGCATCAGTTTTTTGGGTGAGAACCATATATTATGATAGTTGTCACTGTAAAAACTGGTGCATATCATCGTACTTTTTGGTAATAATTGGCACACTTTAGGTGAATTCATCGAAATTTTGATGGCCATTTTTCTCAGTGCATGGCCGTTATTCTGAGGCTCATACTAATCCGAACATAACAATATTTTAGTAACCACCGCTTCCTGATAATAGTCTTTTAAGTCTAACCACCTTGTTAAGCTGCGTATTCTTGTGAGCAAGAGCCTAGGTCCCGAAAAATTATATACAAACAAGAGATGATGAGGTGACACAATGTCTTATTCAATCTAAAAGCGCAGTTAATCTTCCGCATTTACGTGTAATGAGTATTGTCGCGAATATTCAATTTCGAGAAATCTTGTGAATCAACAAACATTGGTAAAACATTTTGGCGGGGTTAGTTTTTTTTTTTTTGAAGCATAGATTTTAAACAGCGTTATTACTTGAGAGTTCGCGAGAAAAGTCTATAATGCTATGCGGTGTTTAGATTTTTTTGTAGTTAGATTTTTTTGTTTGAACTACAACAACAAACACTTCGGCATGGCGATTCAACCCATTTTTACTCGTCCAGCGGAGTATGTCCATTAACTTATTATGGCACGACTTTCGTTTTTTTCTGACTGGACTTAACCTAGTATTTTCGCATTCATTCATTCATATGCAACCTTTTAAAATAATATTATGCACAAATAATTTATTTTCAAGCCCTACATTTGCACAAAATGTATTCCCTCTCCCTTTCTAATTAGTGAAAGTACAACTAAAAAGTGTTTCGAGAGCAAGCAAGAGGAATGTAGAATTGTAGTAAACACTGACCTACGATATCGTAGCCTGAACAGGCTCGGTGAAATAAGAGAGAGAGCATTATCTTAAGGTGAAATAAGAGATGGCGGCACTAACCTTAACTCCGTGGTATACATCGACGACGCTATCATCCCTCCTCGCGTCTGGGTAATTGAAGCTCATACTGGTGCCGGTGACAGCTGCGCGCGAGTACTGTAACAACGCACACACTGAGAAACAAGCTAACACTGCCGCGCGCATATCTAACATGTCCCCGCAGTGACGCGGCGTGGACTGCCCGCCTCGAGGGAAAGAAACCTCTTATATTGCAAGCACGAGTCAAGCCAACGAACCGTATTCGCACGAGCGCTTTTCACGATACTAGAACGATAGATGTTTCAAATCGATATATGTCAACGTGACATTATTTATATTGTTTTATCTGCTGCCAGATAGCTCTTCTGTTCATAGAGATTTAATGAAGAAGGTTCATGGTTCTGTTCTACTAGCTGCGCACCCGCAGTCTCTTCGGCCATCGTGTACGTATCGTTACTTTTTTCTGGGTAAAAACAAGTAAAAAGCAGCCTATGTTAATTTGGCTAGGGTTTAAGCTGCTTCTATAATCAATTTCATTCAATTCAGTCTAGTGGCCTTTTTTAAAGGCGTTCCAACTTTTAAAAACTAAGATAGGTACAGAAAATGTCACCAAAAATCTTGTAAATGGAAGTATTTTTAAAAAGTATATATGGCTGGATATAATGTGTAATGAAATCGTTATTTTCTAGCCACAATGAGACGAAATAGAAAACGTATTGTGAATATGCATTTGGGATAAAAGATTTACCTATTGTGTTTTTGAATGTAGTTGCAATTTTTAACGTAATTTAGATACGGTTTTAATTTTATTTTAAAAGCTGCTTATTATTGTTTGAAGAAAATATGTAGATCTAAAAATTTGGAAGTTATGCGGCCTTTTCGAATCGATGATTTTCAATTTTAATTAACATTTACACTTTATATTTACTTTATATATTTTTTTAAGAATTTTAAGTTTAATAAAATTAATAAAGGTTACTGGCAAAAAATGCGAGGTAACGTGCGAGCGGCGCGTTGCTCAATCAATTTCTGATTAGTTCTTTTGGAAGTGAGTTTTTATCGAGTAGTATCGCATAACTAGTGTTGTAAGTTAATGAACGATAGCATAATAGTATACGTAACTGTTATCACGAGTAGATATAGCAGGCAGCGGACGCGACGATATTATAATAACTTATAACGATAGACGTGTTTGTATTTATGATAATTTTAATTAGAGACTGCGCAATTCCCAGATTACAATGTAGATTGCTTACAATTATTTGTATCATTTTATATTATATTGCGCGCCGGAATAGGTTAATATTAATATTGATCCAACTATTGTGTGCTCAATTTAAGAAGTGCTTATTTTATTTTTTATGTTTTTGAGTGACCGAAAACCGATTGGTTGAAAAATGTAGGTAACTTATTTACCCGGGATTTTTACTAGAGCCATAGTTTTTATTTGATAAACATAATTATATTATTTCGTATATGTTATGTACAATGTACATATATGGCTCCTGTAGGCTAGCCGGTAGCTATGGAGCGAAGTTAGCCGACAATAAATGTAATTTACGGGGATACATGTGCCCTACCTTGGCTTCAAATCACATATGGCACAAATAACAGCAGCCAGTAAACTTTCTAGACGGAAAATATGAGAATAGTGGAAAAACACGTATGAAACTGGATGTGGTACAACTGAGTACCTTCTAGGTTTATCTGCTTTATATTCGGCCATGTCACAAACTTTTTTTAAGAATTTTTTTTTAAGTTTGGATTCAGTTGGTGGCTGAATACCCTCAAAAAAAGTTTATAGAAACAATAATAAATATAAAAAATAACTATGCTGATAAGCTAGTCACTGTGGAGTAGGTAGGTACTTATAGATAACTCACGTGCAACTGGCTGTTACGGATCGCGAATCAAGTGTTATTAAGACAAGTACTCTGGGGAGACTGCGTTGAACCATAGAGGTATCATTTGGTACACTACATTATCTTTCGTGACTTGATAAATAATTAAGATTGATGTTTAGTGCAGCCAATGATAGTAAGTGCAGATGCAATGCGTTTACTTTTTTAATTTCTCAATTCAGTGTTACAAACGATAAGTTTATCTTTAAACGGTAATATAGCAAGAGTATTTACTGAAGAAGTACAAGAAAAAAAAAGATGTTTCTAAAGAAGAGTTTAATTTCACATTTTATCTTTAAACTTATAAATTACTCAAGTGTATCAGCAATATGGTTTGCCTTTAGACTATATTAAACGAGGATAGGAAAGTAAAACGAAAAAATGAGATAATTATGGCAAAGCCAATTTGTGTGATAATTTAGTGCTGTATTGCCTGCTAATATATTAAAGTAAAAATAAAATAATCAACGAAAAGAAAGGTTGATTATGTATAGTTTATTATAATTTTTCTGTGTGCAATCATATCAATTATTTATACTATTTTTGTCTCTAAATTATTTGTTATCACTTAGCAGTGACCTTTGCAGATGAAGGCTCGATTTTAAAAGATGAGATCATTTCTAAAAGCCGCACCAAAATGAAAAAAAAGCTATAATATATATTGATTAGCAATTTTAGACGATGAAAAATTGTTTAGTTGAGAACTTTGCTCTGTAGCCTGTTTTTTAACATGTATTAATTTTAAAAGTATGAGTTCATTTTGTATTAATGTTACAAAATTATTTTTTTTTAAACATAAATTGAAGTTGACAGACATGAAGTTTACAGAATACCAGGCGGCCTCTTCTGTTTCAAGATGAAATAATTAATTCTTCCTCAACCACGCGAACATTTATAATAAGGAGAGTTGTTGGCCAAACATAGACCTATTTCTGTATTATAGTTAAACGTTTTTAAATATTACTACCTAAATAGTGTTTTGGCCTCCGACACTATGAGATAAATAACTACTAGGAAAAATTTAGACAATCAATTATTAGCAATTACAAACAAACAAAAATGTAACACATAAACCACCGATGAACATAAAACCTTCTAAAAAACCCAAAAGAAAAAGATTTTTACCAGTTTTCTATGGGTGAACTTACAATATCGAAATAAAGTGATATGACCTAAATTAAACATTTTTATCATCAACACTTAGACTTACCACTCAGAGATCAAAATTAAGGCTTTATTTGCTAATAATTTGAAAACTGAGACAGAATCTCACCTGATATGAAATGAAGAGGCGATGGCTGAGAAGCAAGCCTATTGGCAGTCCCAAATAAACCCACCAAATACATATCAACAGCATGATTTTTCACATTTTTTTGTACTGCAAAGAAGCAGTTTGACTAGGGCTTACATCTATAAGCAAGAAATTTGATCCTTTTACAACATGAATCTGAGACTTGAAGTTCAATTTTAATGGGAAAGTGATCTTATGTACATTGTAATAAGGTAGGTATATCATTTAGAGTTTATCAACTTTTGGTATAAGGTTATACTATTTAACAGCAAGGAATCACATCACAGGACGATTGAATCTAAAGAGGATTGCTCGAAGTAAGTTTTAAATTGAATCTAATAGCGTTACAAATTATAGGAAGAACCAATTACAGTACCGATAGAGGCAATAGATCCTTGTTTTTTTAAGAGTCCGTAAATAAATATTTCAATGATAGAATACATACCGTTTTGTGTTTGTTGATAGAAGGCGGTAATGTAACAGTGACTGAAGTAAAGAGCTTACGTTTTTCTATCGTAAATACTTTGAAATTTCTTAAAATACGGCAATGATTAGCAAAAAAGCAACGAATCGCCATGCAATTTGACATTTTGGATGCGGTGTTGCTATAAATTTATTATTTTCTGACAGCTTAGTTCATGGTAGTTTTAAAATTTTCTGGTAATGGTAGCACTTGCGACCACCACAGACTGCAGAAACAACCGGATTTATCTCACGTAAATAAACCATGGAATGGAGGTATCATGCACCTACCTGTGCATGAATATGAACATAGTTGGGAGTTACTTGAAACATACGATAAAGCTTACTTAAATTCGTCATAAAAATTAAAACAAGTAGTGGGAAATAATCATTTTTATTTACGATGAGTCACAGTGTCCTACACGAGCAAAGTAACCCGTCGTCCGTCGTAAGGCACTAAGTAAGAAACGGACGCATCGCACAGTACAAACCAAATACTTAGTCTTCTAATCATTTACTCCAGCCAAGTAGGTACATACTCGAAATAAGAGTGCGTTTTAGTAAACATTTTTGAATTAGTTTCGTTTTTAGTAGAATGCTATCATAAAATTTTATGTACATGTAAAAAAGACGAGTGATAGGCGAATGTGCAGAAAATACGACTATGGCTCCACTCTAATGGATATAGAAAGGTCGCATTAACGAAATAACAAATGTATAGAGAACACGTACGGCTACATTCTCGGCTGGAGTTAAATGTGGTGTTCGCATAAATAATAAAGGCGCGATTACATTTGTAACATTAAGTAGCAGCACTTAGACTCCTCACACTCCAACAGTTCAAACCACCCCTACGCCTAAATTCGGGACATAGTAGGTAATGTTTACTAAGCTTGGAGGTGGATTGGAAAAGTGTGGTACTCCTCCAGGCAAGCTTTGCAAAAGATTCTTTTTTATACCTACTTATTTGTATTGATTCTTTCTTTTTTCTTATTTTAGCCAGATGTGAAGAATTCAACGAATTGAATTTGATGTGAATTTTGCAATGTTACTTATGTGCACGCGCCAAGTCAGTAAAATAACAAGATACATTTATAATTAACAAAGACTTAATTTTGATATTGTACAGAGCGAAATTGATTTGGCATCAAGTTTTGCGAATCTTGACAAGAAACTGTAACTTACTGTTCCTGGAATGACATTTTGAACTATTTTCCATAAAAGACGACTAAAGTGCTGTTTCGAGAGGACAAGCTGATTTGAACTATTTACTACAAAACACAGAAGTCAAGACTCGCAATTAACAAATAATAACTTTAAACATCGAGTAGACGATATAGGATTATCGACACACTTACATAACTCAATACATGTACACTACAAAAATATACTATTTCACATTTAGTAACAAATACTGATCATTTACATCTACAATTTATTAAAAATAAAATACTGATTGACATCGATAAAGAACAACATAAGTCTACTCATTTGAACCCAACACAGATATGTCACATTTTATTTCATGATATTTACAATGGCTACAGAGAAGAAAGAAATATCTACTTTCTAATATAATAATTTACAGCCGGGTGAAAAAATCTTATAGGTATTGTTATAATACTGATTGATTAATCTAGTCATAAGAATCAGGGAATTATGCTATGAAATTCGAAGCTTTTTTCTAAAACTATTCAACCTCTTTTTTACTTCACAGCAAATTCCCGCACGTGAAATATGATGAATTAGTTTTTGATTGAAAAAGGTCGATTTATAAAATTTCGCTTTAGTATCATTTTTCTCACCCGCACGCAATTGTACACTCTAATCTTTAGCCATTATTGGTCATATTACCATGTAGGCACAGGTCACTATAATACGAGTAGATAGATAGATAGCACGTTCAACTACATGAATGAATAGAAATGCTACCATATTGTAAGTAAGTTAGGGTGCATAATCGTAAGCGGGCGAAGTAGGGCTACCACGGCCGAAGTCGTGCGACCACCGTGGGCAAATCGAAATTACAGCTTCTTTTGTTATAATATAAACTCTGTTGAAATGGGATAAAAATGTAGTTCATAAATGCGTATTAGAAAGCATAGTGAGAAACATCGATTAAAAGATTCTAGTTATAACTGGTAAGACGGGACTTCTGCCCCAATGCTTTACGTGCTACTTATAATCTATAAGTTATTTACAGTTTAACAATACCAACTTATTTCATTCGTAAGCCTGTGCGGAAAGAAAGGCAGTGGGATTTGAGGGCAATGTAAACCTTTTACCTGTTTGGTACGCAAGTGTTACTTTGGTACGACGATGTTATGGTTAAGGTAAAAACACTCTGATAGTAGCTTTTTGTAACAACGCTTGGATTTTAGGCACTCTGTGCAACTACACGGCTCTTTGAGCAACTTCACTTAACGCAACTGTCAACTTTAAAACCCGGAGATTAAAACAGTTCACGTATGCAGAATTCCTCAAAATTGTTTGAAAAACGTAATATTTAGTGCAAATTGCCGGTTGCCGCTACAGAGAGCTTAGCTACTAAGTGCGCAGAGCGCCTTTCGAATAAAATGGACCCTCAATGATATCAATTGTACACAATACACAATTTACTTTATCAACGACACGAATGCTTCTTTTCGCACAGACTTGTTTCACAGCCAGCTTCAAAATCACTATTGACGATCGTGGCAATTTAAATAACAAGCTGAAAAATTGTTTTTTGTAAATTTGGCTTTTCTATAGACGGATAACATTCAACGGTTCTCGTAAACGCGTACAGCGACTTGAAACGGACGAATTTGGACGAAAGCTGAACTGATAGTACAATAATGCCTTACATTTAAAATTCTAAATTAATACAGAGTTATAAGGCGAAGGTATGCTAAGCCAAAAAGAGCTTACAGTACTCATCATTATGTACATTTTTAGGGTCCTGAACTTCATTCAGGCAAGAACCCTTAAGGCGAGACTTCGGTGTCTTCCTGTCACAGCCAATTATTTTACTTAAGACCAATATTGAAATTAAGAAAAAAATCAGCTGTTACATTTTGTCTTGAGTCATTGACATTTTACTGAAACGGTTTTTTTCTGCGATTTCAGAGTTTGTCCTATAATGAAGCGTACTATGGGTCCCTTTTGGCTTAGTATACCCTTTCCTTTCAATTACAACCCTTTATAACTAACTGCAACTCTGTTTATTTCTACAAACTATTATATGAACAACTAATTCGAATGAAAATATAGAAACAAAAAAGTGCTTGTAAGACTATTTCTAATATTAAAACTTGAGATCGTTCTAAATTGGCATTAGTATTTTGAATACTCATTTACATCGAGATCGAGGAAATAAAGAATTACACAAATCATTACTAAGTAAAGTGATCCTGCCATTAAAATTTCGACTTTACGAAGCTAAGTTTTAAGTATAAAATTCCTTGACCATAAGATCTGATTTTGGACTGTTTGCCCATAAATAGTAATTAATGTGTAACTGAGCGTATATTCCTAACTGTATACAAGGTATTATTATAGAGTAATATAATAACTACACACACAATCCTACTTTTACCTATCTTGGTCTCAAGTTCTGTTGGCTATCCGCCTTGGTAACGACAACCATAGATCAACCAACACATGGATCTTGGGCCTAGTAAGAAAAAACATAAAAAAGTGTCCAGAATAAAATACAAGTGAAGAAATAGAGATGTACTAATTCAATTACTCTTTAATCGTAACAGTAACAATTCCTTATTAAGGTTGCAACAGTTTTTCGTCTACTTTTAGTATTAGTACAGATTATGTACTTGATAGTCCTAACTTTTGGGTCAGAAATTCTTGAGCGCTGACCTACAAGTTTTAGTGTTACTTGATAGCCCTACTTTTGACTCAGGATGTTTTGAGCGCTGACCCAAAATCCATGCGTTTCTAAACCTATGACGACCACCATAATATTAGAAAAGCGAAAATCGGTCGCAAAATCTATTTGTAATTAATACACATACCTATTACTACGTAGGTACATGATTAAAATAGAAATGCAATAGTAGTACACAATATTACTTTTGTTGCACATTTAGGTATACCTAACTGCTTAAAAATCTAAAAACTGAACTACTTTTTTCTACTAGCAATCAGTTTCTTTGTCTATCAAAATGTCAATGAACAAAAAAATTGTGATAGAAATATTTAGAAGTCTGAAAAAGATTTTGAAATAAATCATAACATTTCTCGTATTTTCTTTTGCTAATTATAACTTTTTATAATCTAAGCAACGAAATAAATTAATTGGATTAAAAGAAATTGAATATTGTGCACTAATATTAACTGAAGTAGTTCTACAATGGCACAAGTGCCAAGCTCAATTCCTTTAAAACTAGTCATCAACTTTGGTCATTTAAGATCTCACCTGCAATCACTACTACCGTCTCTTTGTACACTATTATCCAAACTTAGGGAAACATATTTTTAATTATAGAGGGTCTTATTTATAAGTACTGCCTAAAATGTTCTGATAACTTCCCGCTAACGTGAAATGTATTGTGCAAAAACAAGACGCATAATTTTAAGCGGTGATTAAGTTTAAGCAGGTTTATAAGTAGTTTATAAGAACTCCAGCATTTCCACACTGGGAGAAACCACAGATAACCTAAAAGTAGCAGCACAGAGCCTAAAGCATCAGGCAATGATGGATAAGGACTTCAACAAAGATTTGACCAGACAATTAAATACACTAGGGACCAGTATTGCCCAATTAATGGAAAAACTGGACATGAAGACATTAGAATCATCCCATCCTCAATGTAGAAAGGCCCCGAAATCTGTGTCTTATTCACCAACAGCAGACTCTTCAAGTCTTCCCCAGGAAAGCATTCCTACTAAGCTGACCACACTTCCGAATTCCATCCAGATAAGCAGAATGCTTAAAGCTTCATTTAATCCAAATGGAGATCTTACACTCACCCCAATAACCACTGAAGCCAAGGAGTTGATGCAGCTTGTAAAACTGGGACTCTCGGACGAAAACACTTGTGAATATACTAAATCAGGATCATTCCCTCCTAATGTATAAAATAAAGCAGGATCCTACCATTGTATCAAGATTCCAAGATGCATCTACAAGGGAGGAGAAACTTGAGATCTTAAAGACCTCATTTGCTAAGATCCCAATCTTAGACAATCAGTGGACCAGAAATAAGCACATAAGTAATACCTAAAATAGACATTTGATTGATACAGGCGTTACTTTATGGAAATCTAAAAATTTTGATTGCAACGTTATTTTCTTTTGCACCGCACCGGGCAGTTCCGGACAACAGCTACTATTATACAAAGCTACCTAAATAAAAATTGACAGAAATTACAAATCAAAATCTCTTCTTAAATTCGAGATCCACTACTAAAAGTGCCGTAGTCTCGTAGACTGCAATACAAAAATACGATGAAACTCTCTAAGTCGGCTTCAACCAATCAGATCAATCCTTCAGTCCATTTCTTGGTCAGAATTCACAATAACGCGAACATTCACAGTCCCGATAAATCGACAGCCACATAAGCTGTTGATAGCTCGACATCTCCCTCTTTCTTTTTGAGTTTAAGAGAAGCTGTCCTGCTCGCACTCGTCCCAGCTGTCGCACTCGTACTGATCGCAGTCGTAGTCGATATCGCACGCCGCGTGGCCCGTAGCGTCGGAGCTGATGTCGGTTAATGCCGCGTCTGATACCGGCTTTGAAGAAATGTCGAGAATCTGAAAGAATAGATTCATATAGAAATAAGAAATTTATAGGATGTGGTATTTGTTCTCAAATTCGTTTCTTAGTGGGCGATTTGCAAAATATACATAACTACTTTTTATCACATTTCTTTACATGCACGATACTTGAGTCTGCTGCTGGATCTTATCCCGTTGCACGCAGTTTTGCACGACTCAGCTTTTTTTTTGTCCACAAGCTGAATTTTGTCAGATATAATAATTATTTTTACAAAAAAAAAAAACAAAAACCGACTTCAAGAGACCGACTATTGAGTTATTCATCTATTTGTCGCGCACGTACTTAATGCAAATTTAGGACTTATATGGTTTTCTCATGGATACCATTATCAAAACTGGACTAAATTGAAATAAAAAAAAAAATCATCAAAATCGATTCACACAGTCAAAAGTTATGAGGTAACAAACATAAAAAAAACATACAGTCGAATTGAGAACCTCCTCCTTTTTTAAAGTCGGTTAAAAATACTAGGTATAAAATAGATACTAACGTCCGCCGAAGACCTCAGGCTATAGTTGTCGGAGTGCGCGTCCCGCTCGAGCCCCGCCAGCGCCAGCTGCGAGTTGCGTTTGGGCTCCGATTTCGACAAGTTTTTGCCCTCCGAGCGGACTTGCACTTCGGACTGGTGCGATCGCTCTGAAACAAAACGTCAAGGTAAAAAAAGCTTGCAATAACAACTTTGTTTAAAATGTGAAATAACAACAAACGCATCAGAGTGCCTAGTGCGAGTTTTTTTACTATTCGATCGCGTTAACGTAAACTACAATTTGTATGGAACTAAACGTAGTTGTAGTTCATATTACGAACACTAGGTGGTGCGGTTTTTGTTCCATACAAATTGTAGTTTACGTTAACGCGATCGAATAGTGAGAAAAACTCGCACTAGGCACTCTGTATGTAGAAGCAATAAACTGTTTCAAAACTTGTGAAGTAATTTACCTTTGGCAAGTGGATCGGCGAGCGACACGGGCGACCCACTCCTTGGCGATTCCAGGCTGCCACTGTAGTACATTTCAGGGCTGGCTTCGTGTCGGTCTGTAGTTAACGTACAAAAATATATTTATTAAATGGACCAAATGTTAAAAATCTACTTTGTAATGTCAATTTAATGAAATACCTAAAAGTACAGAAATTAAGCTAGTTAACGCGCTCGAGCAACGCACACAAAGACATCGCTCGCAGACATGAGTCTCAGGTTAATTGCTAGCGCAGTACTCTAAATGTTTTGAGCTAAAGAATGAAGGTGAGTCGCTAGCCCACCATACTGACCGCAGTCAACAAGATCGTGGAACACGTAGTTGGTGATGGAAACCAAAAGAAAAGGAAAAGGAAGAAAAGGAAAGGAAAAAGAAAATAAGGTAGGTGAGTCACAAGTCCAGCATACTGACCGCAGTCGATGATTTCATGGAACACGTAGTTGGTGATGGAAACCAAAAGAAAAGGAAAGGAAAAGGAAAATAAGGTAGGTGAGTCACAAGTCCACCATACTGACCGCAGTCGATGATTTCTTGGAACACGTAGTTGGCGATGGAAACCAAAAGAAAAGGACAGAAGAAGGTCGGTGAGTCGCTAGCCCACCATACTGACCGCAGTCGATGATCTCGTGGAACACGTAGTTGGCGATGGCGACCGGCTGCCGCAGCCAGGGGTGCGCCATCAGCTGCGCTACGCTGCAGCGGTGTGCGGGCTCCTTGCACAGCATCCAGCGGAGCAGGCCCTCCAGGTCTGAAGGAATATGAGAAATGGGGAATACAATGAATAATAATACTACGGAACCAACCAGTAATTCGCAAAAAAAAATCAGCTGTTCCATGGAAAAATTCCAATAACACTCAACAAAATGTATGGAACAGCTGTAGATCCAAAATATACACAACATACAAGGATACTTGAGCAAGTTACAATTAATAAGTAGTGATGTCACCGCGGCGTTACCTTCCGAGACGAGCTGCGGGATGGAGAGCGGCCCCTGGATGGTGTCCTCGATGTCGGAGAACGGGTTAACGAAGAACGTGAGTACGTACAGCGTTATCCCCATCGACCACATCTCTAGCTCTGGGCCCAGGTACCTGGGAACAAAATATCGGCAATCAGTATTGACTCTACGAAGAAATTGGTTTATTATTCGTAACTAGTACAGTTGTGGGTAATACGCTCGGCCGAGTACTGGGTCGAGCAGAAGCGAAAAAGTCACTAGAACCACGATTTGCTCGCTCGGCCGAGTGTGCCAATTTACTGTCTCGCCACTGTAGTTAACCCAAAAGAGATGGTGACATATGTTATGATGATAATGTATTCCATGTCAATTTCGGCTACGGCGACCATTTACTGTTGCTGTGCTGTGTTAATGATGCGTCAGAAAAAGAAAAAGCTGTGCTCTAAGACAATAGGCATGACGACAGTATCAAAAAATCACCGATTCAATGCTTTCAGGGGACTAGCCAGATTAAAAAAATTTAAAACACATGTTTAGTTTTATTTTTAAAAAACAGATTATTAAGATTTTCAATAAATTAAAACATTAAAATACAGCAATCGGCCATCTTGTCAGAAACAACAATCACAGCGTATGACGTCACGCTTCAGTGAACTCAGGTTATCCGCCGCTCATCACGCATAGACACAATGACATGTTTACTAGCCGTGACGTCAAATCGACGCCATGACACAAGCAAGCTGTTTTCGGGCACTGTTGAAAAAATTGAAAAATGGTTTCAAACTTCGTTAAACTTAAGTTTATTACCGAAATAAAGGCTTTTTTGTAAATAGTAAATGTGTACTCACATTATGGAAGAGGATTTTAAAATCTTTCGTCACCCCTATTAAATAGCCTGAATTCATCAATTGGATTTCTCTATTGAAGACACATGGCAGGTAATCAGAGGAGAATATACATTTTATTTTATTAAGAGCTATACATCTCCCTCCGGGAACAAGCTGCGTCGCGCGCATCTACCCGACAAACATACAAACTTTGACACTTATAACATTAGTAGGATATAAAATAAATAACAATGCTGGAACTTCATTTACATTTTCATAGTCTAAGATGTACATTTTTACTCTTTTTTATTTTGTATCCTCCACAACACCTATCCTATGGCGCCTTTTGTGTTTTATAATAGGAGTACTCACTTATTCCCCGCGAGTACTTCAGGACTGCAATACTCGGTGGTCCCGTAGAACGTCGAAAACAGCGCGTCCTTCGTTCTAAACGTGGCCGATCCGAAGTCTATGAGTTTGACGTGGAACTTGTTGTCTATGATCACATTTTCGTCTTTGATGTCGCGGTGCAGAATGTTCAGAGAGTGTAAGTACTCGACAGCTTGGCCTATCTGAAAAACATACGCCCATTTTGTATAAGTGCCCATTTTTTTCTAAAAGAAAGATACATTTTAACTTATAATTACATTGTGCTCTCTTTGTAATTGTAGTCTACAGAGTCTATAGGAGATTTAGGAATCGCTTGTGATTGGTCACAGATAACGAAGATAGAGCACGTTCACGTTGCGATCATAGCGTCAGAAACGTCGAAATTATTTATGACACAGAGATTTAGGAGGATGATTCTGAGATACTTTGAAGCGCTAGCTTTGAAGTGAAATTCATTCAAGCTCATAATTTTTTAAATAATACTTCTTACTTCATATTTTGATAGTAAAAGTTTAAAAGATTACAAGTTTTAAATTAGGTAATATAATCATCGCAAAACATCTAGTCCGATCTGAAGTTGCACCATGGCGGCCCGCGACGGTACAGTCAAGTGCAACAACATTATGTACGAATTTTATTTTTTATAATTAATTATTTTGACTATTGGGATTAGGTACATATTGTTCTAGATTCTTAAGTAGTAACAAGAAACAATAACAAAATAAAAAAATAACACGAAACGAAAAATCAACAAAAAAACTTAACAAACAGTTTATTATAACAAAAATATCGCGCGCGACTGTACTCAGTGGGTGGAGCTAGCGAACGTGACTACGACACACAGAGAACGAAAGCACACTAATGAAAATACGCTCTATGCTGTGATTTGTCAAGGGCGGTCACGTGGCATGTTCCCCGCCAGGGGGGCCCCGCTGATACCCATTTTTCACTTCTGCGCAGGTTTACGCGCCGTGTTCAGATCGGACTAGATGTTTTGCGATTATTATACCTGTCTAAATATGTAGCTGAGTAGAGGCTCGTCGAGCCTCGGCCGTCGCTCTATGAACTCGAATAAGTCCATGCCAGCGCCGTGCTTCTCCATCACCATTTGGAAGTACTTATCGTTTTCGTACACGTCTATTATGCTTACCTGGCAAAAAAAATGATTAAATTAATTGATTATTTTTTTGATCATACTCGTAGTTTGAAACTTGAGACTGTTAAAGACATTCTTACGTTTTCTCATAAACCTAACCTACAAACATATTTCTTTTATTTTAGACAATGTATTCATGTCTTATCTAGGTTTGTCCCGCGACTTTTAGATATTGTCTAAACAACGGTCAAGCCATAAGACCGGGATGAGTGAGTTACTACCGACCCTTATTTCCTAAAGGAATGTGTTATGAGGTCAGTAACGGGGAGTGTCCGATAAAACAACCACCCTATAGGTTGAAGACGATAGTAGACGCACAAGGGATAAAGCTTATGAAAGTATGAGGCCTTAGTATGAGTTTTGATTGTTTTCGAAACAATCTAAAATTATGTACAGTTTTGTAAGGCTCCCTACATTACAGCAAAGCGCCCCTGGCCAGTTACTTCCAACTGTTATCATGTGTGGAGCCTTACGAAACGTTTACGAAAACTAAAAAAACTTCTACTATAGTTGTCACAAAATAAGATGGCCGTTATGACACCTGAGAAAGACCGTAGAATGTAACTTGGAACGCTTTTCGCGCATACTTTATGGTAGCATGCAATGTCAAATAATAACGAAACTCTCAAAACAGTTACGTTCTCAGTCTTCTTTTTTCAAATATTAGTGTTGTAACTTGTAACCAATTAATTATTGAATTGACGATAGCTCAACTGACGATTTTGGCTCATCAGCCGAAGAAAATTATTAAATGAATTTTTGATCATCGATCAGATTGACCTCTCGCACCATTTCGTATTATTTCAATGTACCTATAATATTCAAGTTTAAGTTAAATTTTCGAATCGTAACCTTAATCCAATGTACTTTACAATACAAAATCAAATCGATCAAATACTCATACAAACTTGAATTGATTTATCGTGAGTATCGAATACCGAGTCGTATGGTACATCACTAATTACGTCGCAATGACAAACGTCCAAACGGGCATCTTATTTTGTGACGACTATAAGTGTACTGGAAAATGGGTAATAGTACGCATTTTTTCACGAATTACTTACAATGTTTGGATGATTCAAAGTCAGCAACAAACTCATCTCCAATGGCACCTTCCGCCCGTCAGGCCCGTCCACCCAGAACTGCGCGCCCACTTTCTCCTTCAGTATAAACTTGGCCACCGCAAGGAGCCTGTCTGATCGACGGTACGCCATTTTCACACACCCAAACGCACCTTTACCTGTAAAAATGATTTTTGAGTAGAAATACATAAAAAAAATAATTATCAAAATCGGACTACTTCTCAAAAGTATGCGTGGTCATACACAAAAAAAAATTTCGCGTCGACTTGAGAACCTCCTCCATTTAAAAAAAATAAGTACTTATTTATACCGATTTGTTTGAGTGTCACGTAGTGTTTGGTGTATTCTCCGGCGATCTGCTCGTCGCCACACTGGCTCACCAGGGACATCGACTGCGGACGGCTGCTCACTGACTTGTTGCCCTGGTAGAAGAACAACAGTTTTTATAATTTATAACATCCAAATAGTACTAATTAGTAATTATCAAGGCGACGTTTCATATTACTTTCCCCCTCATGAGTGTTCACGAGCATAAATTCAGACGGAAAATACGTAGCGAGTATTCGTATGAAAACATAATATACGAAAAGTCAGACAACGCTACTCGTTCGCTACGTATTTCACTTCAGAATGTATGCTAGGCTTACTTACAGCAGTATTTCAATAGCTCAGGAGTCATACCATCTTTGCCATTGGAGCAGTCGTGCCAGCAGTCTTTCTCCGTTATTTAAAGATCTGTGTTGGCTAGAGGAAATCGCTGGCAAGAGGAAAACGAACAATGCACCCAATGCGGGACCCCCATCCTACTATAGTCGTCACAAAATAAGAAGCCCGTTTGGACGTTTGTCATTGCGACGTAACTAGTGATGTAACCATACGACTCGGTACTCGATACTCACGATAAATCAATTCAAGTTTGTATGAGTATTTGATCGATTTGATTTTGTATTGTAAAGTACATTGAATTAAGGTTACGATTCGAAAATTTAACTTAAACTTGAATATTATAGGTACATTGAAATGATACGAAATGGTGAGAGAAGTCAATCTGATCGATGATCAAAAATTCATTCAATAATTTTCTTCGGATGATGAGCCAAAATCGTCAGTTGAGCTATCGTCAATTCAATAATTAATTGGTTACAAGTTACAACACTAATATTTGAAAAAAGAAGACTGAGAACGTAACTGTTTTGAGAGTTTCGTTATTATTTGACATTGCATGCTACCATAAAGTATGCGCGAAAAGCGTTCCAAGTTACATTCTACGGTCTTTCTCAAGTGTCCAAACGGGCCTCTTATTTTGTGACGACTTTAATCCTACTATTCTACTAAATCTTACTAAATATTATAAACGCGAAAGTTTGTAAGAATGTATGTAAGTATGTTTGTTACTCTTTCACGCAAAAACGGCAGAACGGATTTACATGAAATTTGGAATGAAGGTTGTTCATGGTCTGGATTAACACATAGGCTACTTTTATCCCGAAAGACGCGGGTGGAACCGCGGGGCGCAGCTGGTTTCAAATAAGGATAAGAACTCACGAGTACGAGCGAGTTGTCAGCCGTAGAGGCGACGCTCGAGGCGAGCGTGGTGTGCTTGGGCCCGTCCTCCAGCTGCACGCCGAGCCACACGTAGCGCACGCGGCCGCCGTTCGAGAGCGGCATCGTCGATACCGTGTAGAGCACGTCTGGAATAGAATCATTATATAAGAACACTAGCTGACCCGGCAAACGTTGTTTTGCCATATAAATTAATAGGGGTTGGTGAGAGAAAGGTGAAAATTTAGGGTTGTATGCATTTTTTAATGCCACATTATAAAAAATAAAAATAAAAATTAGGGGTGGACTACCCCTAACATTTAGGGGGATGAAAAATAGATGTTGGCCGATTCTCAGACCTACTGAATATGCATATAAAATTTCATCAAAATCGGTCCAGCCGTTTCGGAGGAGTATGGCAACGAAAACTGTGACACGAGAATTTTATATATTAGATAGAAGAAGATAACAATCGGTGGGTTAAGGCCGTCCGCTAAACCTCGCGCGGGTGCACGCCTTCCGTGTTTGTTTTGAAAAATAGTGTGAGTAGCGCTACACGGCAAGCGTGCGTGCGGGGGTTGTTTCATACACATTTTCAAAATAGACTTGCAAGGTTTATCAGACACCTTAATCCGCCTCTTCTCCATTAAGTTGAGTGTAGCTGGAATACTAAAATTAAATGTGAGTAACTGTCAATTAATTAAGATTATACTTTCATGATAAATAAAGCACACACATTCTGACACAGGGTTATGAGCGGAGGGTATACTAAGCCGAAAGGGGCTCATAGTACTTATCATTTTGAACAATTTTTACCAGGAGACCAACTCTAAAATCACGAAAAAATAATAGTATTTGTGGAGTATCATTGATATTTTTCTATGGCTGATTTTTAAATATTTTTAGTGATGATCTTGGCAGACGTAGCACTCACTGAGTTCCGTGCCGTCGCGATGTTTGACAGCGCCCCGGTATGTTCCGTCGCGGTGCACGCACTCGGTCGCGCAGTCGCAGCGCAGCGCGGGCGGCGCGCGCGCTGACGGCGTAGACGTCGTCACGTGCGCACGGAGCACGCGTTTCGCTACGCACGGGGTCTCAGGGGCGTCGTCTATGAGCAAATCTGTAGGAAATTTTGACAAAATTAAGTCAAGCATAAAGTTTTAACATTTGAGGTCTTACTTGTAAACACGGCTTAAGCTTAATCAGTGTTAAAATTATCTATTTTGTATTCGCAATTGACATTTAACGGCAGCGAGAAATTGTCAGAGCCTTTTAGGTTGTGATTATGTTTAATCAGCGTTAGCGACAGTGTATCCAAGATCCTGAATGATGGACTGACCTAACTGTAATTAATACACAAAATTTTTCACTTACCATATTTTTTTCTCGGCGCCGATTCAGTCTGCGTCTCTAAATCCACGTCATTACTCAAGCTGTCCACACTCTCGTTGCCATTATGCTTTGGCAAGTCTTCTATTTCACAGCCGGGCGGCGGCATCTCATTGATCGGAGTCAAAAAGTCCGCACTAGTCTCATTCGAGTCACAAAAGTCTAAGGATAGACTGCTCTTATCGTCCCTCGCCTGACCGGGCAAGTTTGTCTTCGAGTTCAAAGACCTATATTTACTAGAATCGAATGAAAGTCGAAGAGACGGATCATTCGTTCGGACTCTAGGCGTGTTGCCTGTAGGAGTCACTTCTTGAGAATGCTGTGACGTGTAGTAAATAGAATCAGATTTCTCTGCAGCTTTGTTAACCAGCTTGAGATTCTGTTCGGAGCGTAGAATGTTTTCCGAGCGAGACTTCGATATGCTGCTATGGCAATAGTTCTCATCGTCTATGGATATTCCGGACATGCCCGAAGTGACATCTGGTAAGGCCGATATATCGTTCCTTTGCTCCGTAGTGCTGATGCTCGAGACCATATCTTGAGTGGGAGTGGGGGTGTGAGTGACTATGCTGCACGATTTGTCGAGACAAAGCGCAGAGGACGATTTCTCTCGGGTGGTCGACAGAAGAGAAGGTTGCACGTTGAGAGAGGTGCACGCTGACTTTTGACTGCCGTTGAAAGCGTCACAAGAATCGTCATCCGTGTCTGATACTAGAAAAAGTAAACAAAAAAATTATACTTCTTGGCGACCAGATTTGATGAAGGTTGGCAACTGCACTCAAGTTGTCACCAGACAAATACATTTACATACTCGTATTATACAGGCGCCAATGCTCTCCTAGACTCTAATACGTTAACTTAGCTCGATCAACAACACATAAGCCCTCCATAAACTATTCACAAAAGCGACTAGCTGTGACAAGGACGGGGGAGGGGTCAAAAAATCATGAAATTCGTGTGGCGTAATTTGTGGATGGCCCCTAACGTGTAGTACTAATTTATTTCTTACCCGATCCATTATCAACATTATTGACAGGCGACAGAGTCATATTCCTGCTTCTCTCAGGCACCTTCACGATATCTGCTTCTCTACAGAAGTTTTGTATGACGTCATCGATGTGATGCCCAACCACTTCCGAGTGTGGTTTGCCGAAGGTCAACATTGCAAAGTGGTGATTACAAGCGGATATGATGCCGTTTTCGTCGACCACTAGTAGACCGCTCACGTTGTATGTTACCTGGAATATTACTCGTAAGTATTAGAGGCTTACCGCTAATAAAATAAAAAAGCCTTTATTCAAGGTACCTACATCACATTTGGTAACATTATATTAATATCTAAAGTAGATAACTGTCTCGGTAGCTGTTGCCTCTGCGGCATAGGCCTCCTCCAAATCGCGTCATAAGTATCTGTCTCGCGCTTTCCTCATCCACTCCGGTCCACATTTTTTGGCAAAAGAGGCTTACCACTACCTGGTATAATTTTTTTAGTATTTCTAAGGCTTTATCTACAGTTTAGATAGATTTTAATCTCAGTGAGAGCAAGCAAAACCAACCAGTCATTTATAAGATTAAGAATGCTTGAAGTTGAGGAAGACTCTGATGGATAGTTCAGAAGTTGGATCACTTCGCATCAACAATGACTAAATAAATATTGTTACGAATAATTTAAAATTACAAGTTATCGCGCGAAACTCGTGTGCCTTGGTCGCAAGTATTCGTTTCGTACAGAATTTTTAATTAATTTCACATACTGCCGCAAATTATGTAATGTTGTAGAAAACTTACTCTGACGTTAATTTCGAACAGCGTCTTGTCTTTCGCATCCTTTAGGTTTTTGATAGCAGGCCACGCGGGACTCTCCGGAGTGTTGACTTTAGATATCCACATGCACAGCGGAAAGCAACCACCGTCGAGCGTCCTCCCTGAAACCAGAGAAAGAGCAATAAATATATTACATAATTGGTTATTGACGACAGGTCTGGTATGGATCAGTAGTGTTTATGGGCTTTACTTAAAGTTTTCGTAAAATTAAGTGACATTGCTTAGTTAGGTATTGCTTATAAAATGTAGTGTGCATTACATTACATAATTGTATTACGCACAATTTAAATGCAACTTACCAACTGGTAAGTATCGTTTAGTATGGCTTATTATGTGCAAGAAGTCCCAAATTCGAATCCCGATAATAAAAAGTTACGAATATTACCTGTAGCCTTCTGCTTCGAAACGCTTCGAGATAGCGTGGAGTCGACGGGCAAACGAATGGAGGGAATGAGGGAAGCCACGGGCAGCCCGACTAGCTTGTCGCTGGTGTCAGCGCCAAACAGAACGCCCGCGTCGTTGCCTTCGCAAGACACGACGGTGCCGGAGTCTGCGTCTACTGTGAGCTAGAAACATAGTAATGTTGACTGGTGATGAGGCCATGGTTGGTCATTATAATCATGGCAACTTAAACAGTAATTTGTACAAACTAGGACCTATGGTGGGTCACGCGTGGGGTCACCCACGCGTGACGCCGGTTTGGGACTTGTCGCCTCCATTTCGAAGAACAATAGTAAAAATGATGTAATAGTTTAATAGACTGCAATAAACAGGGCAATGATAAACTTAGATAGTTTAGCTCTGACATTAATATTTAATTCATGTCACAGTCTGGCAAAGAAAGGTTGGAAATAAATAATGGGTCTTACCACAACGTTTTTGCAGTTGACTGGTTCGGCGACGACTAAGCAAGGCCCATCCGTGTCCAACTGCCTTATCCAAAGGGAAACTTGCACTGAATCCCCATCCTTTGTTAGAAGTTCAACTACCTGAAATTTTTCAAGAAATGTGAAATATTCCATCCTGAAATATTGCCAAATTAAATCAATAACCATATCCAAACAAAACCGAATAATTTAATAGACAATTACTTTTAAATGTACAATGATTACCAGGTGCCAGGTCTCTAAAGTTAAGGAAAAAAAAGTTAACCAACCGTTAGGAGTGTATAAAGTTCGAACTGTCCCCTCGTTGCTAACAGGGGGACAGATCAAACTTTTTTGTCCGATCAGCTCCCCTGAGGGGACAGAGCAGGGAGACAGATCAGAATAATCTAATTATTTGTTGGAGAACCAGCAATAATTCTGCCACGATTCTAAAACAAAAATCTGAGGCAATACCTTCCCGCTTAGCAATACAGTGGTCCCATCCTCAGCCACGTCTCCATGTTCCAGTTCAGGCTCCTGCAGGCTGAGTGGTTTGCATTTCTTATTACGGAGGAGCTCCGGAAACCGCAGTCCACACAACTCGCCTGAAGAGTACCCCAGTAGAGAGCATGCTTTGCTGTTTACTATCAGGATCTGGAATTCAGGCAGGTCCCCGTTCATGTGACTAAATTTCAACAATGGTTAAGACCGGTGTCAAACTCGGAAAAATAAAGTAACAATGGATTGATGAATTTATCATTATTTATATTTATTTACTGCAGTGTCTTTTTAAACAATAATTGATGCTGATTGATGTTTGAAGGAATATTTGATTTGGTTGTATACCCAATATTAATGCCACAGGTACCTTCAATACTACATGAAATGGTTTTATACTTTTATAATAAAATCCATAATTTAGTGTAGTGTGACTATTCTTTTGCTATATTTATATTCAGTTCTTTAAACAGGAAGGTAATATGACAGGAAAGTCTAGCCCTTAAGATATGCGTGTTTTAAAACATTCAAGTCTAGCTGTGAAAATTTGGGTGTTCTAAAACATACTAAAAATAACTTACTTTCGAAGTGTTAGGCTCGATAGTGAAGACCGCTTTGCTAGGGTTAAAAGCCTGCTGCAAGCGGTCAGTTTGTGACTGACCCGGCGAGCCAGTCACCTCAGTTGCTAAGGATGTATTGAAACGGAGACCATTTGGACCGTCAACTGTTGAGAGATGTTAAAGCTTTGTTAGTAAAGCATACAGCAAGCAAGTAGTTTTGTTGTGGGGTGCTAGGTCGGGTAACCTCCACATGGTGCACCCTGGGCAACAGCGTGCGGTAATACTCAAGCATTCAATTGTGTTTAGCACAGTACTGGTTCTTATTCTTATTCGGAATGGGGGAAAAGGTCCCGCACTGGCATTCCGTAAAGGGTTCATTGTGCATTTCCCCCTTGCCAGTGATTACACGAGCCAACCCAGCTCCTTAAAATAAAGGAGCAAGACGCTGGGCCGCGGGCACAACTGCTCCAGTGGCAAAGATAGTATGATTTTTGATATCACCAATCACAGTACCGGTTCTAGGGCAGAGCAAGAAGAGTGCTCAGTAGCTCTAGACCACAGCCAGTAAAGAGCGCCAAAATGGCATTTTGGAATTGAACCCTGATGAAGGGGTAGGGCTGGTGCTGTTGAAGCATTAGAAAGAAAATAATGATACCAGCAAATTAGAATGTGAATTATGAAGGAGTTAGTATGTATAAATGTAGTTTTAGCTTAGCATTTCGCGATAGCATCCATTATTAAATACTAACCTCTAACAAGATCGCCTGCTGGTTTAAGTTTAGTAGGTGTCTCAAGCTCCATTTTTCTCGGCTTGGATCTGTGACTCAAGCTCGGAAAACTCTGGTTGCCCTCAAATGAGCAGTTGCTGAACACATTTCTGAACTTCTGCTTCGGTTTGAGAGACCTGAAAAGTGAAAATAGAAATAAATATAAAAGATAATGATGTGATGATGTCTTGATGTCTTTAGCCTAAAAGCTCTGACACCAGGGCTAGCCATTCTGTATATTAACTTAGTTTTCGTTTTAGGTGTTATTTTTTAATTGTCTTTTAAATATTTTTGTTGAAATCAGTTGATTTGTCACACTTGTGTAACAGTGTGACTGGTTGGGAAAAAAAATCCCAACGTTTTGGTGTGACTGGTTGGGAACCCCCGGCCCCCCTACTATACTGTGTAAGTGTTAGTTACTCCTTGGCTGGGTAGCATGAAACAATCAGCGCCATTAGGGTAGTGATGGAAAGAGTAAATACCTTCAAAAGCTATGATTTACATTATTACTGTGAAATGTTTGGTAGAAGTGAGTAAAATAATGAATCTAACTTACCAGCATTTATAATCTTCATCAAGCTCAGTAAACTTTTCTGGTGTGAGTAGATCTGGACATTCATTCCTTTTTTGATAGCAATTTCTTCTTACTCTCTGCAAGATATTATAATTGTCTTTCATGACTACAGAATGAGGAATAATGGTCATGACAGTGAACTATGACTTGTGTTGTATGATGTTGTTGATTGTCTGTTGTGTAGAGCTGTATCTCATAGTTTTGTTGTTTACCATAAAAATACTATAATATATTTCCAGGCAATACGGATAATTCCAAGCTTCCAGGATAAAAAGCTTCTAGTCAGTTAGAGCTTAGAGAAAACAAACACTGTTTACATCTATTTTTTGTGATTATTTACTTACTGAAAGGCCGTGAGAAAGAGCTCAAAAATAATTGAGAAACAAGTTTGCTGTAGGTTTTTCGGATAGTTTTTTATTGCAATGAGCTAGTACAAAAGTATGTACTTACAGGATTTGGTGTCAAGTTCAGGTGTTCAGGAGAATAAACACCCACGAAGCGTCCTAGTCTTGGCTTCACTGGAGTTATATCAGGTGTACTGGCTACATCAACCCTAAAAATAACCAAGAAACAACCTTTACGTAGACACCGCTAAATACCAAACCAATAAACCACAGTCTGATAAATAAAGGGTAACAAAATGCTAAAGGTTCGCGTTATGATTTATTTACATCGTCCAAACTTATTTTTGGAATGAAAATCAATACTTTCTAGCGCGCAAGTTCAAACTCAGTAAGTGTGGATGAGAGTTTAGTTGCATACCTATTGTATTCTTGTAATTCAGCTATATCCATTCTATGTGTAGAGATTAATGATATGATTTCGTGTTTTAGAACTAAATCGATTTCTTTTCTTTAGCTTGGACTATTATTTTTTGGAGAATTCAGTCAGTTTTTTTGCCGTTGCTTCAATTTCTATTTCAAATTTCAATAACATCGACACTGACAGTGAAGTTGTCACTTGTCACGTTGTCACTCTCATGAATGATGTCAATGTCAATTAACAGATGTTGATGCCATCTATTGCCTTTGTTTTGAACTTAAATATGTACATGTTATTCATGTTTCATCAACCAGCTTTTTAATTCGTGTTCATATTAAGCGCACGCAAAACACTGGTTTGAAGTTTAGTTTTAGAAGCTGTCGTAAGATGGCGCTGATTCTTTTCCTACCGTTTATTCCTTTCAAAATCTGCTCTGAGACCCCTATTCTTTAGTGTTCGAGATTCGCTCGGTCACTCTCACTGTCATGATATTCCTAATAAAAGCGACAGTGACCAATGTCTGACTCGCCAGAACAGGTCCCCCGCTTTGAAATTATCTTAATTCTGAAATTTAAAACTATGTACAATTTACAATACAATAGGTTGGTTGAATTGAAGTACATACCTACTTACTTACTGAAGGGCACGGAAGTAAATAAATAAATAAGCTTTTTATTGTTCACACCAGAAATTACCAACAAAAACAAAATAACACTTAAAACTAGTGTAACAATTGGCGGCCTTATAGCTATAAGCGATCTCTTTCAAATTCTTATTTTTATTTCCTTTTGTTGAAATCTTAGACATATTAGAGGGTGAGGTAAGATATCTAATAGCACAGAATAAATAACAGATCAAGATCGAAAAGGTGTGAACCCTATTATAGCCAAACCGTTTATCTTAGTCCTCGCCTGCGCGGTACAGAGGCGCGAGGGTATGACGGCGCGGGGCGCGGCGCCCGCGCCGCCCTCTCAGTACGCAGGCGAGGACTATGATAAACGGTTTGCTTTGGTCCTGCAATTCAGTGCTTTATTCAGACTTTCAGTTCTGATTCCGGCGTGAGGTAAATGGGAAAATACTATATTTTCTCGTCTGCCTCTATTGCATCTTAAGAAACAAAGCGCCCAAAATTCTTGGAAATGTTTCCAATGCGATTTAGAATGTGGAATTGTAGGTATACCTACCACATATACTTTTGGTTTGGGTAAAATTTAAATCTCTTGTTATCGCAAATACTAATTATTAGTCAGTACTAAGCAATATCGTTTTATAAGATATAGGTATTATTTAGTTAGTAATAAATAAATTATACGTACCTATACTTCTTTTAGTGCAATATTGAGTGACGAGACGAGCAAATCGCTCGCCTGATGTTAGACGTCACGTATACTCAGTTTCAGCGTCACCCTGAATTTTGGATTCTTAAAATTCAAGATCCTGCGCGGCCTAAGTACTTACTCGTACTTACCTACAAATTACTAGGTAATGAATGGGTCAGTATTCAGTACCTATATAGGTACTATGGATACAGAGTTATTCATAAAGGGTATGCTAAGCCAAAAAGGGCTCATAGTTTTCACTTATCATTATGAACAACTTTTACTATGGGACCAACCCGAAATTCGCGAAAAAAAAATTAGCTGTTCCATACATCTTGTCGAGTGTCATTGACATTTTTCTATGGAACAGCTTTTTTTATGCCATAGGCAGACAAGCAAACGGGCCGCCTAATGGTAAGCGATCACCGTCGCCTATGGATACCTGCTTGCTAGCTTGTTCACAATGATGAGTACTAAGAGTCCTTTTCGGATTAGCATACCCTTTATGAATAACCCTGTATAGGTATTTGGATAGGTTACCATTAAACTTTATGCTCCATATTTTTCGTGGAACTTTGTAGAGTAATAAGACATTTTGCGTTCCGGTTGCTGTCCGCACTTTCAAATCCCAAGGCTGTTTTAGTGCACGCACTCCACCCACCTGCGCAATTAATTTTAAATTCTGTTTTGCAGTAGTTAAGGGTGATTATGTCTTGCTCATCGAAAAATCTATAAAACAACTACATACATGGAATGTATTTAATTTTGTACAGATGAAAATTTAGTTTGATTATTTTACGTACATTAGTTACATTTATTATTATATTAAATCTGTCTGTCTCCTGCTACGAGTATCTACGGTGCCGGTGGATCTATGTTACTTAGGTTTTAGAGCACATATCCACCAAAAAAAATGTATTGAGTTAGGCTGAGCTATAATGTGTATTTTTCAATGAAATTACATTGTTGGATGTATGGATTATTATTTTTCATAAAAAAAAATTAGGTCTAGTTGGGTACGTCTAAGTATCTGCCCATTCATCGTATCTAGTCGTAGACGATTTTAGATAAGTACCTACCGCATATGTTTAATAGGTAACAAAATAGGTAGGTACCTACCTAATAGTTCTGTGATTGGTACCGTACCTATACTTTTTATTTTGCTATTCTTTATTTTATCAATGAGGTTGCATTCGAAAGTAGGTGCGTCGTTGCATTTGCGAAATTGATTGTTAGGTAGTGTATACCTACTGTACGTGTGTCAGGTGTTATGTAAAGGTCTATCGATGTGAATGAATGTCAAGATATTATCAATAGATTACAAATACAATGCCCCTGTTAGGTCTGTAGGTTCCTGCTTGTCCATGAGGGGTTTTTATCGTAGCCTAACTGGGGAGTCCAATTAGTAGATCTAACAAATAAAAGTTTCTAACATAAACGATACTTTCAATAAAAAAAAATCACGAATGTTAGAACAATTATCATTATCAACATCAACCTTTTTCTACCCACTGCGGCTTCTCTTCAGTGCGCCATCCTTTCCGGTCCTATGCCAGTCTCATAAACTGCCTTCCTGTCGTCTTCACAATGTCGTCCGACCACCAGGTCAGGGGTCCGCTCGCTGATCGCTTTCCGTTCCGTGGCGAAACAATTATACGCATAACTAATCATTAATCTAAAATACACAAGTCCCAATTTGTTCCTCTAGACTCAAGAGACTCACTTCGTTCGGTCAATTAAGTAGGTCTGTAGGTACCCGAGGTGCACTTCCCTCGGTGAATTAAATACCTTAGATATTTATTAAGCCGGCTTGAAACATCTATAAACCTCAATGAATTACGGCAGCTCTACCACAGCTATAATTTAACCCGGAGTTTGATCTAATAAAACAAATAGACAGCCAGGAATTTGCTCTACCCAGTATGCTCTACTTTACTCAGTTACATGAGTAATTTCTTCACTAGTGACCCGAGATTGTTGGGTGAATGTAATGTCACGTAGCCAAGCCAAAGGTTAGTTACCCTTCGTGCTGGTACTAACAGACAGATTGGAGTGACCGTTGGTATTTTATGCCAAAGTGCGAGAGTGAGACTGACTACAGGGTTATAAGGAAAGGGTATGCTAAGCCGAAAAGGCCTCTTAGTACTCATCATTATTAACAACTTTTGCTATGGGACCAACTCACAGGTCGAGAAAAAAAATCAGCTGTTACATAGAAAAATGTCAATGACACTCGACAAAATGTATGGAACAGCTGATATTTTTTTCGCAATTTTAGGGATGGTCCTTTAGTAAAAGTTGTTCAGAATAATGAGTACTGTGAGCCCTTTTTGGCATACTCTTTCTTTAAAACATTGTGAACAAAAACTAACTAACTTTATTAGTGCAGCTACCTAACTAAGGCGACTACGACTAAGAGTATTTATTATCTATCTTGAGCAAGAAGGATATAGAGAAGGTTTTATATCTTGATCATTTTCATCAAAGAGATTTTATGGTTATCTTCTTAATATATATAAATCTCGTGTCACAATGTTTGTCCTCAATGGACTCCTAAACCACTTAACCGATTATAATAAAATTCGCACACCATGTGCAGTTCGATCCAACTTGAGAGATAGGATAGTTTAAATCTCAAATTATAGTCGCAATTTTAATTTATTGCAAATTATATGTATACTGATAATTTTTACTATAAATTGACAAGTTAGCATCAACATACTACGGTTGCTATAGTTACGCAATGGCTTTTGACAGGACAACGTCTGTCGAGTCAGCTAGTAGTATTTATAGAAATTTTATCTTTGCTCTTATTTATTTATGTATGGTGACAACCGGGCGGTAGGTCTCGAAAACTGAAACCTTTAATTTTTACCAACTTTATAACCCAGGTCCACGAGCAGGATAAATTTAATTAAGTATGACTTTTTTAATCTTATGATAGAAAAGTTTCTAATATTATCAACATCCATCTCTGCGTAAGTAAAAGGTGTACCTAACACACACCTTCTGTTCTGGTAAGTGCACGACATAGATTTCAATTTCAGATACAAAATTGATTCTTTCATAACCTATAACTATCCAAAACACTTTTTAATAAAATATAGTTTACAATAACATTACAACAACATTTATTCTGATTAAAAGCAATTCTAAATTATAATCCAAAAGCTTAGAGTCGAAAGTTAATTGTACCTGTTTCAATCAGGTTTTATAGCTTACATTTAGAATGATTAAAAAGCTTAGTAGAAAGGTAATGCGTAATAAGATTAACAATATAAAGGCGACTAACAATAGGTCTTATAAAAGCGATTAGCAAGAGCATATTGGATAACGAATGGTCTAATTTAGCCCCCTATTGTCCAAAGCAGATGTTTCGAAGCATGCAATTACTTTGTTGTAACTATGTATGTGCTAAGGAAAGTTATAACGAATAAGCATTGAAGAGTCCAAAACAATACGCGTGTATAAAAATTTCTAAAGTTTGAAAAAAGTTTTTTTCTATTTATTTCTGATTATTCATAGTACAAGTTCATAAAGAAAATGATAGGTACCTACTATGAGCCCTTTTTTGGATTCAGCATAAAAAAATAGCTGAACCGAAAAATACTCTCATAGTACTTACTTATCATTATGAATGAACAATTTTGACTATGGGACCAGCAGCTGTTCTATTGAAAATGCCAATAACACTCGACAAGAACAGTTTATTCGTTTCTGGTTTGGCCCCAAAGTAAAAATTACCTATGATTCTTTTCGGCTCACATTATATTCGTAAGATTGTCGTGTCCTGTTTTTGAAATAACTTTATTGCTACTTTATAAACACATCAACTGTGAGATCTCTTTGGTACTGACGATTCCCAAGGCTTTTAAGCATTTATTTATCAACAAGCATTTAAAGAACGTTACGCATGTCTCATATCCACTGTCACTTCCTGAATAACTACTTGATTAAACTTTTTAATTATTTACGTTTAAGGATCTACTGACTGACAATTTTTTGTTCACATCCGGTATTCAGAAATGCTTATGTTTTAATTGCGGTATTATGAAGACAATGAGGTACTTACTGGCAGTCATCGTCATGAGGAGACTGATTTGCAAGGAGATAAGCAAAATAAATGCGATATGTGAAACTAAGTAGAGGAGAATGGATAAGTTAATAGTCGTGTGCAAAAAGAGCTCATATGAAAACGAAAGCGAAACATTAAAGAGAGCTTAATGGGTAAAAGTGCATTTCTGTCTATCGGGATTTCAGACCGTTTCAGTCATTCTTAGTTTTTAACAAACTGTTATATACTTGTCGAATTATTATGTATATTTGTGAAGGTCTAATCTTCCAGCTTGAAATACTTCCCGATGTCCGATTGAGCTGGTGTACCTGTGTAATTATTTAATTATTTATTTTATACTGTTATCTGGCAGTCCTTGCCTACCGGATATGTATGAATACTATTGGTCTGTGAAGTACTACTACAGAAGAAATAATAATCAGACACAAAACCGTAGAGCATGTCGGTTTTCCAAATTAATAGAGGCACATGCCACATTTCACTTTGTCACTAAGAAGAATAAATTAAATTTTGTTCGAATAAATTTAGCCAGCATATCTCTTCATACCTCCTACATACATACCTGGATAATTAAATTAATACGAAAAATACAATAAAACAATATAAGTGATCCCCAGCAAGCCAGTAGCAAGCAAGTGAAGTAGACAGCTCTATTTTTCTTTCAGTTAAAAAGACTAAAACACAAAGCCTACCGTAGTTAGCCACTTTACCTAAATCACTTTGAAGCGAATAATTATTTCGCAAAACAGCATCGGATCGGATCGATTTCCCGCTGATTTCTAGCTTGTTGAATAATCAAATTAGATCATAGTTATGTACGTTTTCATAACGGATAAGCCTCATTTGTTATATAGGCTAATATTTTAATTTAAGTGCGCAGGGAAATTGTACCTACTTTGTTTGCAAGGTCGGTAATATGTTTATGAATACACGTACTCAATTCAATAAAAAGCCGTGGTAGCTCAGTGGGAGAACAACCGCTTCGCATTCTTGAGGTGGTGTGTTCAAACCCCGACTCGTACCAATGACTTCTTTAGAACTTATGTACGAATTTACATACTTACCACTGGCTTTTCGGTGAAGGAAAACATCGTGAGGAAACGTGCATACGTCCGGAGAAGAAATTCAATGGTGTATGTGAATCCACCAACCCACACTTGGCCAGCGTGGTGGAATACGGCCTTCGAAGGTAGACCTGTATCCCAGCAGTGGGAGGATTAAAAGGTTGCTGATGTACTCAATTTATCAAAATATTAGTTACTTAGACTATTTTTCCCGGGGATGTATGACACACCTGCTACTAATTTAACCGCTAAATAGGAGTGTGCAAAAGGAGTTTGTGGAGTGTTCAGTGTCCCTGTTTGGAGGGCAATTCATATCGAAATAAAAGGGGGCTCAAAGAATGTTGATAATGTTGATTATTGTTGTTGTTAAATCAACAACAACAATGTTGATAATGCTTTAGCGTTTCAGGGGAAGATGCAGTGCGCAGCGCGCATTGCCATGCAAGATTATAAAGTTCAAAATACTGAGAGCGCTGTAAAAGTATGGGCATTATGGTCATGCATATAGCCTCTATAGTTATATCAGGTGAATGACTTGCTCGACTAGTGACGTCGGTTTTTGGTGCATAATAATTTAAAAGTCACCGCTTTTCTTTCCAAACAAAGTAATCTAAGTTAGCAGCCACTTAGCTCACTTCAATTACAATTTTGCAACTCAGACCTCAGAACGCGTAACGAATTTGCGCCACCATTGCTCTGGTAACTTACCTACTTGTACAGTTGCAACGTAATCGAATTTTGGAAAATGGTGCAGGGTGAAATGTCTGTAGATAAAGTAAAGAGCTTCTGGAGGCTTATGTAATATTATGGAAGTTTGTTAATTGAAGTTTATGTATATACACTATTTCTGTTGTTTTTTGTCTTTCTCTCTATGATTTCCTTAATTCTTTTTCGTTTGCTGTTAAAATCAGCTACTCTTGCTTTGACTTTAGTTGAACGTGTTTCTTAGAACACCCGCGGGTATTTCAGACAAATGAGTACAAATAATTTGTTAGTCCGTCCATCGAGACCTTTGCTGGATTTGAACAAACAAAACTGTGTTCGACTCAACAAAGAAAACTTGCAAATCATCGAATACTCGAAAAAAAACTAGGTTTTTTCCACCATTTCGTATGTCGCCGACATCGTCGTTGATGGGGCGTGATATTTACAATGTGTTGCCATACACTCTATGGATTGTAAAGCAGGTTACCGACATTGGGTGAAATAGTGCAGTGGCGGGTGATAAGGAGCCGTTGCACAACCACCTTTCACCGTAGTTGTGCAAGCGCCGGTTTTTCGAAGTGGAAAATTCAAGGTCGGTCTCATTACGATGCTTCGGTAAATTTGTTTTAGAGGTTCATATATTTTTAAATTAATGTTCTTCAATTAAAAATCTAGACCGGTATGCCTTCCGGGTTGGCGCAAAAAATGTGGCTCAATTTATGCTCTCGTTATTTTGGATAGAAGACGGTAATTTATATGAGGTGTTACGAAGACCTTTTCAAAGTTCATTATGTTTGGTTGATATTCTCCGTAATGTGAACGAAGTTAAGGACTCACTTTAGCTCTCAGAACATCAAGTCAATTAAATGGTATGAGTAGGCGTATTTTGTAGTTAATCAAAAAGTAATGAAGCATGATAGTTTACTACCAGGATTCCGGTATTACCTACTGTTTCTCATTCCTAGAAGCTAAGTTAATTTCAAATGCCCATACTGGTATTTTACAATCTGGGCAGACCTACAATTATCTTGAATCATTTTTGATTCCAACAAAACACCCATGCGGCACCTACTTTTAGAACATTAAAGACTAAGCCGACTTAGATAAATGGACATCTACATCAAATTCAACTAACGTACTCTACTGGATTAAGATAATTCATAAAATTATAACCTTAGCGAAAAGGTCAATTATTCTGACATGTACCTACCTAACCTTGCACTGCATTACTGCCCAGAACCACAGAATAAATAACAGCCAGAACTAACAAAGGTTTATTAGAGTTGTTTTAATTGTAGTATGTATGGACACGCCACGCCATTCACCGCCACAAATTCAGACTTTGATTGATCGATAAAGTTTTAAGAATAAAAACAGCTATTGACAAATCGAAATTTTGAAATGAGCTCTAAAAATTCCATTGCGATTCCGCAATGATAGATCGATATCAAATCGTGTGTAAACTTCTATTGTTCACTTCTTTCACTAATTATGTCCGACAAAAGTGTTTAGCCTTGGGTATCGATTAAATGCGTGCCCAAGTCATCTATTCGGTATCGATCATTGACGTAGCGTGTCGATAATCGATATTCACCGGTGAAAATGACGGATATGCTCGTGATCCGAATGGCATTGAGTGTTATTGTCTTTGTTACCCGTGCCCCGGATTCGTATGAAATTAGGTTCAAGAACTCATAGAATAATGGAGCTTTTTGTACAATTAGAAGTGAAGGCTTAGCAAAGATTTTTAAATGTAGTATCTATTGTTTTTTTTTATGATCCTTGAGCACCTTTTAAATTTAAGCTAGCATTTGATTGTGTTGTCAATTCGATTAAATTGAAAAGGTCGATTATTATTTATGCTAATAGTCTTTTTAACAAAAAGGTAAATGCGTTTTATTAATCAAAGTACTCTGTTTACTATCACATTCTTGTTTTTTTTTTTTTATATGACTAGGTAATGCTATTACCAATTGATGTCCCAAACCAGAGAATTATAAAACATACCAGAGAATCGAAAACAAAAATATAGTACCGCTTAATTAAAAACAAGATATTTTAATGGTAATTAATAATTACTGCCTGGTCACTTACTTATAGTAGTTTGAGTCCGTTTGTTTCTTCTTTTGTTAGTGATATTTAACATTGAACTTGCGTGACATATTTCGAAATTGACACATTGTTATCCAAAGGTCAAAAGCATACATTCTTTGAATTATTTTAGATGACAAGTGCCAAAAGTATTTGTTAGTATTGTGGAGTGTGAATGAGGGTGTTGAAATCAGCCTTCTCCTTTTGTGCAATATCGTTGGATAATGTTAGCGCATAGTAACATTACAAGATGTTACGTTTCACATGTAATGCAGTTTTCGCATCTACGATAATTGACCTTTCAAGCAATGTCACGCTTTGTTTCAATTGTTTTTACCTTCAGCGAGACACGTTTAGGTACATACCACATTTAATTTTATGCCGTTGTTAATTGAACGAAATATTCCATAACCAATTGCCGAAAAACCGCTTATCAGAGTCGTAATCTATTTTAAAATTGAATGGGGAACTAATTTAGTTATTAAAGCAACAATAGTCCGTGTAAAGTGTGTGATAATGAAATAGGTATGTGTTAACGATGCTCTTGTTTCATTGGAAAAAGTTTTACAATTTAATTATGTTTATTGAGTACTGGTATGGTAGATTTAGTAGTAGTTATTTAAGAATGTAATTTTCCAAGAAAATAAAACAAACACTATCCACGGACGAAACTCTAATACACATTTCAACTTAGCCTACATCTACAAAGCTTATTTGAGCGGTTGCTGATTGTATTCCAAGTCTAGAGAGGTGTTTGTAGATGCGCTCAACAAAAAAACCTTCGGAAGAAAGGCTTTTTGTAGCGAAAAAAAGACCAAACAAACCAGACGGTGTGGGATTGCCAGCTCTACTGGATAACCGGCCATCTCACATTAATGATGATTAGGTTGACGTCATACCTACATATGTAGATTGTAGATGCTACGCTACGAAGAAGCTACGTCTCTCCGTAGCATGTTTTGGTGCAAAACTCTTGAAAACTGCACACGCAAATGTTGCCAAAGCGATTCTAAGTTTCTATTGTTAGCAACTCAATATGCAATTTTTTGCTTCACGTGGCTGTTTCCCATATCCCGGCATTAAGTAATAAAGAAGAATAGGGTATTATCAAATGTGTGTAACGGTCGATTCAATCGCTCTGGTGAAATCAAACTTAAAAAGGCACAATTTGCTTGGAACGTGGACAAATTAGCGGCCGCTTGTTGTTCACACAGTAA
The DNA here is from genome assembly GCA_949125135.1 of Alcis repandata. NCBI lineage: Eukaryota > Metazoa > Arthropoda > Insecta > Lepidoptera > Geometridae > Alcis > Alcis repandata. The sequence goes on from OX421223.1 coordinate 5,359,715, forward strand.
AATAAGTTGGCTATTTGCAAATAGTGTTGTAAATTGTGTCTTGCAATTTTGGGTATGTTTATGAGTGCGAAATGAGATTAAATGTCGCACAGAATTTACGATGTCAGTCGTAAAACTGACACGCAATTGGCGTAAATCTCTTGATTGTAGAGCTGTAAAATAATTTAGAACGAGCTTAATTACTTATCCTAGTACTCACTTTGTACTCGTAGTTGGGTAGGTACTTTAAATATAGAGGTATTTATATAGAGCAGTGAATGATCTGTCTGATATAAAGTAGACAATCAATTATGTTTATAAAATTGGGTCAATGTCAAATGAGTGACTTACATATCTCTTAAATAAGTACCTGTAAGTAGGTAAGTAGATTTAAAAGCTCACTTCAAGCAATCTTCGCCTTAGGAATGTAGAAATTGCAAAGTTGTTCTAAATCAATAAAATGTTATTTTACAAATCAAAGCACGTCGTGACTTGCTCAATTTTTTTGATAATTATCTCAAGTTTCTCCTTGTCATGAATATTGTGTAAAGTAAAGAAATATTGGATAAAGCTTATTTATCTAGACTCAACCATGATTTGTAGAACAAAAACTGTTACTCAATTCTGAAACCTGGTAAACCACGAACGCGAAAAAATAAAAACAATAATAGACTTTACAATCGATTACATAAATCGAGTCCACGACTCGATTCGGTGAATTACTTTGTTTTGTGTTCGGAAATTCTGTGAATTTGGCGAATGCTTGAAAAGTGTTTTGTAATAGCCCGTTACAATTGCTATTAAACGGTGAGCTGGATTGAAACAAACTTAATTAAGTTATCGATGGTTACCTAAAATACAATTAGTTAGATTAAAATAAGTCCATGATTCAGATTTTATTTTCGCAAAATACAGATCACAAAATGAACTTGGCATTTTATTTACTCTATGATAGTTTAAACTTTTTACTAACCAAGCTCGCATTTGACCGTTAACTGTTCTTAAAATAATACCTACTTGCTAATTGATGGGCTGTCATAAAACTTATGTTACAAACATATGACAAGCACCTTGTAGAGGCCTATGCCTATAAATAAACAACATATGAAAGAAAGGCTGAGCATACACGAAGTCTGGCCTAGTTCATTATATTGATACTGATACCTCTACCTACGTTAGCCTTTTGTTATTCCACAAATCTTGATAAGCTTATTTCTAAGCAATATGTAACTCAATCTAGAAATAGTGTTAGCTAAATCCGTGTTTAAATCATGCCGTGGGGCAGGGCGATATTGTGTTTGCGGTTTTTGTCGAAGGCGTGGACGCGTGACTATGAAATGCCTGCTTGTAATCATTGTAATTGCATGTGATAATAATTATGTGTTACCGTGCATTGTTGGTCAGATAGTTTTGTAATAGCTCATAATATTATAGTGGTGGTATTGCACTTAGTGAGGACGTGATTTTATATTTTGACCACGACTAACTGTTACACTTTCAAGTACTTACATGTAAAGTTATTTACATTGGGATTAAAGTATTTATAAAAAAATTGCTATTTTCACTGTAGCAAAGGCAAAACTATCAAATTCTCAAAATAAAAGAAGATACGCTACTACAGGTTTCGGATAAATTGCCTTCAGCCGGTAACTCATTTTACTTATGTTCGTTCGCAAAACAAGACAAACAAACCTTTATCCTTAAAGTAAATTTTGCATATTGCAAACCTATATTTTATAGAACTACTTAAGAGCTAGAGCTGCAAGCTAGTTTGAATAAACGCTCGGTCTAGGTGAGCGGCAGGCCTTGGCAAAGTACCGCGGGCGGGAACCGTGACACGACATTAAATCTAGATTTCAGTGTGGCTAAACTGCTTCTTACGCCTGGGACTTATTTTGGCCAGTGAGATATATCTGTCACTATCGCTCTCATTAGAAATGCCATGGTAGTGAGGGTGACCGAGATAATCTTGATAGCTTGCAGATTAAGTTCTTGCTGCAAAAGCTTTTACATTCTTACTCTTAAACCCTGCTTCAAGTTAAGTGACATTAGTCGGTACTGCGTAAATTTTATGCTCGAAATTTAATTAGGTTTTATTTAGCAATTTGTTGATTATTAAAATATTATTATCATTATCATTTGAGGTATTGTATGACTTGCATACTGCGTCAATTGACATAATAGATAATTTTGCAGGTCCACGATAAACCGACCTTCGTTCTTACAACCTGCGGCGATCGGATAAGAGTTAAATAATGAGTGACCTGGATGTAGTAATACATATTAAAGTGACTGATATTTGTTACGTGGCGACACTATCGGTAGACTGTATGCCGTATGTATGTATTATACACAAAGTACCTGTACCTGTAGAAGAATAAAGAAAGTCTTGCGTTGGTCATCTCTATTTCAATCAATGAGGTAGTGTTTTGCAACCGTTTTGGTAAACGTAGGGTAGGACGTTTCGGAGGCAGATAGAGCGACTATCTGTGCACACTCCGACTCTGTAGCCCTGTAAAATGGCAAGTGGAGACATGCCTTTAAACATACTTATTGCAGGAAATTTGTGGCGTTCTATAAAATAGGTTCATTTTTTGTTTAGTTGGTGCGTAAAGAAGTATTTTGCTCGAGTTTATCATCAGACTCTAGGTATAGAATTTTCTACAAAATTGAAATGGTTGATTACGATTTATTCGGTCCAATTTATTTGGATTTTAGATTTGAATGGTTTTTAATAAAGTACCTACTAATCGTTGTTGATTTATTGTTAGCTAGATGCCGCTATTAATGACAAGTAAACGAGAATTTATGTGAGCCAAATACCTAGATTATATGTAGGTGAACTAGGTAATTACTTTTAATTTAATTCACAAAAGAAAAAACCGGATGAAACATTTTAATGTAATATCATCTGATTCAATTAATCAAGGATACTTTTTATGATCCGAATTATTTTTATCAATCACCGAGTCCTTTGGTAACGTACCAACTCTAAATGCCAAGGCGTTAGCATTCCATTATATGAAACTGGACCAAAGTATTACCGGCTATCATAACTTGACACCTGGAGAACTTTAGCTATCTTTGTACATGCTAATATCATAAGAGATCAGTTAAAAGTGGTAGCGCCAAGTGTCCAGTCAATTTGAGAGCAATTGCTTGTTCACACAGTTGCTATAAGCACCTATAGATGTTAGGTATGGTTGTAAAGGTCAGAAGGACTGTTCTAGAGTAGGTAAGACGTAGATGCCTAATGCGTTTGATATGATCAAGTGACTGGGTCGTAATTTTGATTCTATCAGGAAACCCAGACAAAATTATAGACGTACTTTAGTACCGGATTGCAATTTGACAGATTTCAATTAAGCTAGACTTTGAATATTATTTCTCACGTCCAATAATATTCTTTGTTATACAAAGTTGTCTTGTATCAAGACTAGGTCAAATATAATTACTGCTAATAAAGAACCAATGACTATTTTTACCTGACTGTCCGGAAGAACGATAATGTAATTCGGGTGTCTGATTGTCTATTCTTGTTTGACCACCCGTAGTCTAAACGGCTTGACCGATTTTGGATTGTAAGGTGTTGATCTTTATCTTTTCATCATGTGGAGTTTAATAAGCTAAATTTTTTAGGTTATTTGTTTTCATTTTTAAAATAAGGCTGGCTCATTCCTCGCGCAAAGAATTTCACTGGCAATTCAGCGCGGGAATGCAGCCAGCGTTCTTGGTACTTTGCCACACGGGCAAAACCTACGTTTTGATCTTTAGTTTTGTAAATTTCTTTGTTCTAGTTATTTTAGTTTTTAACAACAGTTTTTTAACTATATTCAGTTTAAAGATACGCTTGCCTTTGATCTCTATCTCGCACGATAGTGAGCAATTATGCGCTTTATGATGGTGCATGCTTGCCCAGCAGAAACAAATGCAGTCTCTACTTGAAGATATCCAGACTAATATATTATCTTGTATGAAATATACTACAAGTAAAATAAAAAAATACTTAAAATAACCATTTTCGATACTTAAATCTGTGGTGGGTACATTTATAACTTTTAGATCTCATTGATATTTTCATGGAAGTGACGAATATCAAAACCAAAACAATTGAAGTGAAGTACTAAACAGAAGCTTCTTCTATTAAATATAATTAAACAAAGCTATGACGAGCTCACTGAATGGACACTTTTGCATTTCAACTACAAAGACTTGGCAAGTCAAAGGTTAAGAGACGTGAGAACTAGGTATGGCGTCCTTTGCAATATGGTTCAGGGTAAATTATTAATTTGAATATAATGCCAGTAATAAATATCTTAGTATCTTAGTTATTGTCACTATTATCTTGTGCTTCGATAAGGCTGTTGATATTCCTTCAGAATACTTCAGATATTAGGACAATCAAGTCTTGTATTCACCTAAGTGCGAGAGTTGAGGTGACTATGTAACATATGTACAGATTTAGATAAAGTTTGGTACCAAGGCAGTTTAAAACGATTGTTAACAAAATATATGTACGAGTAAGTACTTATATGTGACTATTTTATTTTTACTACTCCTTTAGGATAAAAGGTTTAAACAGTCACAGCAACAAAATTACATAAAAAAGATCCTTTTATTTTGTAACCAAAAGAAGTTTCTTTTGGCTTCTGTATATAAAACTACAGTTACAGAAACCTACATAAATAAAGCACCAAATTGCGAAGGTTAATTACGAAAACTCGATCAACTTTTACAAGTTGCAATATTGCTTTCGACGATTACCATAGTAGGGTCCAACAATTACCAACTATGCAATACTGCGGTCTCGATGAAGTAATTCGTTTATAAACTGTGGCTAACGTACGTGTGTGGCAGTGACTAAGCTCTTTACCATCTGCAAATAAAATATAATTTTTTAACATTTGTGGTGTAAGTATGTGACAAGTCTGCATTATAATGTCGATCTAGTTTTCAAGAAAATTAAAGAAATAGAGCCAAGAAAATGAGAAGTAAACTGAAGTTAATATTATCATTTGTTCAAACTACCTGGGACTGAATCGCGAACGCTTAGGGCGAGCCTGAACTGAACCGCATTGGCTTTTGTCTCGCTTTTTCTCTACCTGATAAAGCAAGGCGAAAGCCCAGGCGATCCAATTTAGGCTTGCGCTAAGAGCTCGCTTTACGGCCCTTGCACAGTCTACTATGAGAAAACGAGAGCTTTTTTACTGCTGTTTCTGTGAGTGTCTAGTACTCTATATTTTGTAAACCTTCGTAACTGTATTACATGGGTACATACTACACGTATCTCATTCAGTTCTTATTGTTTGTTACTTTCATAATGGGTAATTTAAATAAAGGGTTTATTTTATGAATGTAAGTGCTATCATTTGTCAATCTTGTTAGGAGATCGAAATGCGAGTATTAAATATTGAAATGAGTGCATTGTTCTATTGGAAGTTTATGACGTTTTTTACTGTGCGACGTGTGACCAATGTTACTGTGCAGTTGAAAAGGGAGCCACCATCGTAGGGTCTTAACAGCGGCGACGGAAAAATTTAGTTCCTAATTTGGTCAATTCAGCAAATAAATTGGGTGGGTGTTAGACTGCAATAAATAATGCCGTACAATGACCATAATTGTATGAAGATTGATGCATCTCTTCATTTGTATGCATTTGTAAAAGTAAAAGATTATCCACTTTTTACGCCACGCCCTGTATAACACAAATAACAGAGTCCAATAAAACAATAAATTATGTTTAAAAGTTAACGTTAAGCCACAATCAAGTTGAAAGGTCAATAACAATCATACGTATCAAAAGTACCTTGAAAGACAATAATCAATTGCAGTTTTACAGCCCATTTACAGGCTATATAATAAAATTTCGAAATCAATACCATTAATAAGGCGTACCTACTACTTATAGCAAAATGTGCTGAGGAGCCATATGAAGGGATGTGTGTGTTTCTGGTGTAAACTAAGAGTTTATCAATTCATCTAGAATTGAGCATTCAAGTCGCAAGCATCGATATGAGATGTAAGAATATTATTTTCATATCGGTGGCCGCAAGATGCCAGTCGCTTTGAATGGAGACTACAAGTGCATATAAATCTGTATGCATCATAATTGCAATAGTAAATGATCGCCGTAGCCGAAATCGGCATAGAATGCATTATTTATCATTATAACGATCAAGCATAATGATAGTTCATACCTTTAGCTATATAATTATCGCAACTACACTTAAAAACCATACATTTACTACCTACTACACCTTATACAGGGTTATTCATAAAGGGTATGCTAAGCCGAAAATTGCTTATAGTACTCATCATTATGAACAACTTTGACTATGGGACCAACTCGAAATTCGCGAAAAAAAAATCAGCTGTTCCATACATTTTGTCAAGAGTCATTGACATTTTTCTATGGAACAGCTGATTTTTTTTTTCGCATATTTTGTGTTGGTCCCAAAGTAAAAGTTGTTCATAACGATGAATACTATGAGCCCTTTACGGCTTAGCATACCCTTTATGAATAACCCTATATAGTACCATATCAAATATGTCGGTACAGCCATTTTGTTGAATCAAACTTCATATTTATTCATATGGTCCTCGTAACAGCGATCTTCTGTTCTCATCAGGTGCAATGAAGTCAGTCTTTGGTTGTTTTTATGATGTTTGGTTCGGCGATAAGCTTCATAAACTTTGTTTTTCGCAACGGAGTCTCCGGGCTTTGATTATTTTAATGATGTTCGGTTCGGCGATAACCTTCACAAATTTTGTTTTCCCTGACTTTCCAACTCCTAACTTAGTTTATCTTTATTATAGTTACTGTTAAGACTAGGCCAATGGTACAACCCGGTCACAATATCTGTGCACTTCGCTGGAATGCGTATAGCCTTATATAGTCGCACTGTCGCACCGGGGAGTGCGCGGAGAGGTGACAGGGGAAGCGGGAGAGGCTCCCGCTTCCCCTGTCACCGGTGACACCTGTCACAGTGCGACTATATAAGGCTATACGCATTCCAGCGAGGTGCACAGATATTGTGACCGGGTTATACTTAACTTAAATACCTAAATAGTTACTAAAATTAGGTGGTTAGGCTATCGCTAAAAGCGACTGAGTGGGAAAATCACCGTGCAAACAACAAACAACCACTAACATAAATTATATTTTGCGTCAGCCATTAGTACTTCCTACGTACTAGTCCACTTTATAACCGCTCGTATGATTATCAAACGACATACCACTTTTTGCCATTTACGCCTTGCGGCCTTGATACAATTATTTATTGGAAATTGTAACAATATTCATTGCGAGAAAGAGACAAGTATAGGAAGCACTTTAGTTAGATTAATGTTTTATTACTATAAATGGTAACATTTAGTGTGATATAAATGTTACGTGTCATATAATTTGAAAATAGTTTAGATAGATTGGAAACGCAAGGTTAAAATGGACTTATCTATATAAAAACCAAATTGAAAACAACATAGTTTTATTAACAGCATAAATAGTTACCCAGAAATAGTTAATTAGTTTAGGTTTTAGCTAATTATTCAGCTTTTCAATTAAATGTTTTGAATTTTTCAACTCAATTATGATCCTACTGCTGTAATACCAGGTCTACTCTCAAAGGGTGATTAGGCCGTATTCCACTACGTTGGTCAAGTGCGGGTTCGTGGACTTTTACTTATCTCATATCAAGAATGATAGTTAGGTACATATTTTATGATGAATCAACGCAGATTAATTAGGTACCTACTTGGGCAGTATAATAATATAAGCTATCAAAAACTTTACTTACGTAAATTGAACAAACTTTGCTTAAAGAAAGTGTTCACTTCACTTCAATTTTTGTTAATGGCTTCTGCAGGGTTGCCACAATTTAGCCAGTGTCAAGTGGATAGAGTAGGTACGTACGTGCCCCAGTAAAGTAGTGGAGACTTTACTAGAGGCTTTTCTAAGGAGTTTTGGAAGCAACACGGAATGACACGATTCACTGCATTTTATGATTTACCCACACTCGTGCTCAAGCACTTAATGGTTATTTTCCCCACTTAAAATAAACATTAACACTCAAAATTACACAAGTTTAGTAAAATAACAAAATGAAGCAACATGTCTCTTCCACGTTCCCGCCAAAAACCCTAAAGAAAGTGTTAATAAAGTTCCAAATACTATGATGATTTTGTCAATAAATTTAATTATTTCAAACACTGTTTATGTAAAACCTGTGTCGAATATTGCATCATTAACTCATTAGATATTGTTAATTAATAAAAAATGTTAAATATTCCTTGCATAATGTACCTAATAAAACTTCGAGTATTACGACTATTTACACAACTTATGAAATGTCAAATTAAGTAGACACTTGACTATTTATTTTATTTCCCTCGCTGAGATTTCGAACATCAAATTGATTGGTCTAGAATTTGTAATGCCTGCCTGCGCAATAATTGTTTGATATGTTATGTAAGTATGTGTTGTAAGGAAAATATAGCTTTATAAGGAAAGGGTACAAGCCAAAAAGCCGAAAAGAGTTCATAGTAGGTACCTACTCATAATTTTGAACAACTTTTACTAATGGACATCGTGAAAGAAATCCATAGAAAAATGTCAATCACACATCACACTCGACAAAATGATCGATCAGCGAATATTTTATCGCAATTTCAGGGTTGGACCCATAATAAAAAGTGGTTCATAATCGCGAGTACTACTAGTCCATTCGATTTTCGTTATAATATTTAACAGTTTATCAAAGTACCTAATGTAGTTACAAATTTGAAAGTTTGCATTTTACTTACTACGACATGGTTCCAGACAGTTGCATTTGATTACATCCATCTGCCATAAATATCACACCTAGAACCGTGAAAAATGCGTAAACACTGTGGTGCAATAAATATATGACGTTCTCATGGGATCCTATACGCGGCCTTAGGATTCGATATGACTAGCGCTTCTCGACTCTCAACTGTTAAGTATTGAGCAATGAGCAATGGTATAATGAATACTGCTACTGTTGACTGTTATGTAAGTTTATAGCATGAAAAGCATGACAGTTGCGAAATGGATTTGAAGCTAATCCTAGTAACTGGCAAAGCATCTAAGATTTTGCAAAATCTTGCTAACTAAGTAAGAAATCAACCAGTAACGATAATTTGTCTGCAATATTGGATTACGCTTTTATTACCGATCATTGATGTTCCAAATAAGTAACACAATTTGGTAGAATTTGGCAAGAAAGTACAATACAGAATCTTTATTGCTCACCGACCTACGAGTCGTACACAGAAAATTTTGGCAGGTATTGGGGAGCTTTATCGAAATTAAAATCTTTATTTGCGTAATAAAGAATGGGCAATTGGGCATATTATATGTATATTCTTCAAATATCAAACATATTGGAGTTACAATGTTTGGATCACCATATGTAGATTAAAGGTTAAGCTATGACGAAGGATGTGGCGTCACGACTGTTCTGAAAAAGTCAATTTGTATTCAGTAAAAGTGAAACGGGTTTCGAGTTATTGGACATATTTGATGTCTAATTTTCCTCAAATTTTCAAAAATGTCCAATTTTAACTCGAAAACCGTGACTCTCTTACTGAATACAAATTGTCATTTTCCGAACAGTCGTAATGTCTCCCAGCCGTAGGTAAAGGCTTTCCACTCTTTACGCCACACCCTGTATGTATTTGAATTGCTAAAAAATGTTCAAGACTTTTCAAGTCGATCAAAGGCACTGTTTCTGGTAATAAGTATACGAAATGCTTCAAATGATCACGTTCCTAACTCCGTGATCTACAACAGTACTCTCAATAACTCAAGCGCTATGAGATGTGATGCAAGGCATTGTGAGCACGTCAAATCACCATGAATTGCTGTACATCACGTCTGTAAACATACGGGCTACTTTAGCTTCACTTTTTACGATATTTTGGATACCTATCTTAACGGCAGCAGCATTGCAAGAATCTTTACGATCTACTCTACAATCGACAAAATACAAATAGACTTTTGAACTCAACTAAGCCATGTAAATTTAGTTCGCAGTTTTAGATTTATCCTATTGCAAGTTTTCTTTCGAAAATTATGTGAAAAGTATTTTATGATGTGCTATTAAAAGAACAACAATATTTTATATTTGTTTGTATTATACAACTTTCTCCAAAGTGTCTGCAACGATTGCGAAAAAAAATCGCAATTATCACGATTGAAAAATGAATCTGGGTACGATCGCTGAGAAAACTCGCTTGCTATGTACTCAAAAAATAAACCAACCGGAAAGATTTTGAATCTGGATTCAACGCAATACCGTCGCGTATGTTTATAACTCTACTTCAAGCTAATCAAACTTATTTTGTTGTACATAATTGTAAATTGACTAGTATAACGTATTACGACACGGCCACACAATGCGCCATGTTGTAAGCTGACCTTGAACGGATTTACGATTGACGAATTGACAATGTTGAAAGTTTAAAAAAAGCGGAAGTAGTACTTAAGGTTAGAGAAACTTGACTTAGTAACAGAAGTTAAATAAGAAAACCTTAGAAACTGGAGCAGTGTTAAAACTTCACAAAATGGTAACTGCAATTAAATAATACACAAAAATGTATTCTTTATTATTAAGATCTTTGAAAAATAAGCTTTAGAGTAGTTATAGTTTCTTTGAATAAAAAAATGGCTTTTTAAATACTTGATTTATTTTTTTATATAAATGAAAATAAATTACACAGAAAAACTATTTTGGCTAAACGATAGGCACCTTGATCTTGCTATGTGCATCGACCAAATAGTCCGATGGAGGAGTAATACAGGTCAAATCAAGCGTCTTTCCTGTGATAAGCTAATTAGGTATAACACGTGACAAAAACCAGCTTCTCTGTCTTATTCGAGTACATCATGTTTAAGAAAAAAGGTAACTTAATATGGAAAAATACAGTATTGGGGTCCTCTAGGAGCATAAGTAAAGCACGTGTCAAATCTGTATTAACCTAGCTACAACCACAGTTTGTGCACGACACCGCATCCGAGCTCACTTAGTACACACAATTAGCTGATATTTCGCCTCCATGAGGTTGCGTACGTGCTGCATCAAAACGACCTCATTATATCTTCATTACTCTATGTACGGATTGGATGACCATTCAATACAAGTTAATGATGTGATTATTATATAATTTTGCAGACCATCCATCTTATTTCAGACCTCTCTTAACTTTTCTCTACAGAACTCTATCTCATTAAATCATCTCACAATTTCCGTTGCAATTTCATTCTAGTAAGAACAGTTTATTGTTATTGCGACAAAGTACTAATGAGTATGGCCAGGTTTGTACTAGACTTTTTCATTAGGTAATACACGGGGCAGCTTGTTAAGAGCAGCATTTCAAAAAGACTATTAATTTTTTAAAGCAGGCTGCTTTTATGGGCGGTAGACTCCTACGTACGTGTTACAAAATTATTGTACAGGATTAATACATTATACTTTAAGGCGGATCGTTAAGATGATTGGGAGATAAAACATGTCATATTATTATGTCGAGCAAGATTGCTTTTTTCTAATTGACCGTCTAGAATTGGCTGTCGCATGTCGGTGGCCTTCGACAGTAGACTGCGGAGTAGAAGCGTCTATTGTAATTCAAGAAATTACAATGCGAACATTCAAAATACTGTACCCGTTTATGTGACTAATTAGTGCATCAAATTGAATGTGATATTTGGCGTGACAGTGAGAAAAATACCAAAAGGTACACGTGGCCAAATATATGTAAATGTAGATGAATCGCAAGGATACAATATCTACAATACAAAACACAATAAATAATAATAATAATAATGCTGAAAAAAAAAAAAAAATAAAAACCGCTGACACCCGTCAGTCGATTTTTGTAGTGTTATTTTATTTTAATTGTTTTATCCATTATATATCCATTTTTCCTACAAAATTTACAGCACAAAAGATTAAATAGCCTGGATTTTATATTTATTTTACCACACGAAGCCTTTTTCACAAGTTTACAATATAGAAACAATTTTGACATTACTTGACACAACGTCAAACTGAAAATTATGGAAAAACCATTAAAAAATGCAAACACGTTTGCAAAAACGACTACGACAAGCGGACACACGTAGCGCACGCCCACCACCTCCGCCCGCCCCGTCGTCTCCGAGCTCCTCGTCAGGAGATGAGGTCATCACTCCCCATGACAGGAGCGCGTCGAACGACGAGGACGGGCCGCCGACGCCGCCGCCGCCGCCACGACCTGTGCGACGGGGACGTCCACCGCCGGCACGCTTGGGGCCTGCGGGGCAACCTGCTCCGCGCCCGGCCCTCGCTACCGGTGGTGTAGTGCGCCGCATGCGATAAACGCAAACAATAAAGGACAACTGCATGCACACCTATTATGAGGCTGCAGAGTGAGGTCCCTCACTCTGCAGCCTTAACCACCGGTATGCTTGGGCCCTGCCCCGCTGCCGGTGGCACTCTAGTTTTTAAGTTTTTTATAATACATATATTGTTTTTGATATTCTATGTATATTGTAAAAAATTTGAAAAATATGAAAATAAATAAATATGTGGTATAATAATGCAATAAAGAAAACATAAATTTAGGAAAACATTCGATATTGGCAAAAAATACAGTCTTATTGATCTCTTTCAGGGTACAGTATGGCGTAAATAAATAATAACATCTTAATCTATCTATTATGTTTTTATCTTCACTTGCGTCTATCCTTCTTCCATGTATTTAAAACAAACATCTAAAGTGTAGACAGTTTTTACATCCAGTTGCCCGATTTTTGCTGTTTCTGACTTTAGATTTTTTGCCGTTTTTAGTTTCTGTGGTCACAGCTCACAATGACACAATTTGTCTTTGTAGATACAGCCCAAATTGCCATGCAATTAGTATGTAATTCTCTCTTGCCAGGCTAATTAACCTAGGTGTTGGGTTTCCCAAGGATTCCTTACAAGGTGCTGCGGTTAGAGCTGACTTTGGGCAGTGATCTCATTGCTTTTGTTTGAAGGTAATATTGTACCAAAATGGTGGGTACTGCAACTAGAGTAATTACGAGTACTGTTCTTCTATGGAAGATGAATACTAACGACATTTAGAGAAACTAGGAGTGTAACATCTACTGGATTTGATACCGATGACATATTATTTAGTGTGTGTAAATAAGAAAGACACAGATTTTCAAAGAATTTTAAAAGACTTTTTAATTGAAAAGGCTTACTACAAAATTGAAGACTTCATCTGTGATAAAGTCTCTTTACGTAAATTGTATTTAGACTGTAATAATAATACTTGACTGATTATACCTACTATTGTAGTTATTTTATACATTGATATTTTGACATTGCAATTATTTTATATAATTTTTGACATTCTAATAATATTATTTTCTTTGACATTTAATTTATTGTGTATTAATTTATTCGTAAAAATTGTATTTGACATCCATAAGTGTACATTGATGTACCCATATTTGAATAAATTATTTTGAATTTTGAATTTTGAATTTATTATGAGAAAGTGAAAATAAAAAAAAATATGCCATATTTTCCGCGATCAATAACAAGAAAACCAAGACTTATTTACCTAAAATGGCCAAAGTATCTAGTGGTACCTCAGGTCAAGTAGAAAGGAGTAGTACATGGTACATAGGTATGTACTATATTTATGCGGACAACAGAACAATGACAACACAGAAGCGTCTACCGAGTAACCGAGTGAGGTTGAGTAAGGTCACTCAACTGAAAAGTGTTTTATTAATATTCTGACGTTGCAGTACACTTTTAGTGGTTGTAAGTACTCTATCAATACTGTCTAACAAACTTATTTATATTGAACTGAATGGATGTCCAGTGTCCACGCAAGTCATAAACGATCAAACCAATAATATCACTCTATTTAAAATAGTAGTTTCCGATCGTCAATACAAAAATAAATCCCATAACCGACGATTACCTAAAATTAAGCTGACCCCATATCGAAAATTGTAAACAAACCGTAACAAAATTACTTTGCAGCCGTTTTTCTCTACTGCCCAATAATTCTCAAGGCAATTTAATTTTTCGTAAGCAAATATAAAGTTTGTTAAATGTGACTGGGCTAGTGATAGTAAAGGTTCAAAGTGACTCAAAGGTCGCTACAAGGTTGTCGCCTGTGGGTTGGGAATGAATAATTTGTGTTCTAATCAGATCCGTCTGTTACTAGCCTAATGAAGTGCAATATGGCTATCAATCATTAGTTTACTAACCGACGTTGTAAGTAGTTAGTTTCATTTATGTCTTACGGATGTAAACTAGATTAGTAGAACAGTTAGAGGCGGAACTTGGAGCTTTGTGTTTAAAAAGTTTAAGGTTTTTTATCTTTGATAATATCGACTTTGATTAATACATATATTTATTTTTGTGATCAAATTAGATCCTATTTGTAACACAAGGATTTTATACAACTTTTATCCATTTATGAGTACTATGCTGGAGAAAAGTCGTATGAAAGGTGAAATTGCTGTCATTAATGAAATTACTTTATTTGTGTCTTTACACAAATAAAGTTTTTTTTTTTTGTAATTTTTAATTTTAAAGCAAAGGCTTTCTTTGACCTACTTTTTGACGTTTGTCCTTCAAATGCTTTTGTCCTTTCCGAAAAGTAATCTACATGTGATTAAATTCTGTTAAGCAAAATTATGTACCTACGTGCCAGTAAAAAAAATCTGTACATCCCCATACCGTCAACAAACACCAACTACCGTCATGACTACGTTTTTATAACGCCAAACCCAAGTAAACAAACTTTAATTTGCAACGGTCGGTTATAATAAAGAACTCTCACATCGGTCGATCGGTCACTGTCAGTCAATTGCCGATTCGAGCTAAACAAACTAGCGCTAATCGTCCAGTAGTTGTTAATTGGAATGCGTACCCATTAACCACTTTTGACCTTGTCTGACCACAGAATAAATTATAGTATAAGCCACTCGCCCGGGTCACAGTGCAAACGTCATTGTTTCGCACGTAAAAAGCCGGTTTTGTGCGTTTTAAAGTCGTAATTGCTACTGCAATTGTTGAGTTCTTCGATTGAGAAAGTTTGTTTAATTCGACTTAATCGTGACCTTGTAGAATTTAGACGTAATGACGATGATTGCTTTAAAATCCAATAGGAAGAATGACGTCTAACATTGTCCTATTGAAACATGTTCCTAATACTACGATTGAAAGTTATTTTTTGATTCGCCTCTCTTTTTATTTTCAGTTTCTACAATCATTAGCATCATCCTTTGGAATTACTCGTTATATAGCAAAGGTTTCGTTTTGGGAGAAAGTAACCAATGTGGGTAATCCACAATAAAGACTATCTCTACATAAAATTCACACACCTGTTCCGGTTGTAACAAAATATTGTTCAAAACCACACATGAGATAAAAACCACGTTACTGCGGTTGTGTCGAAACCACGTTAGTTTCATAGTAAAATATTCTAAAAGAAAGCATTCAAACACAAGCCATAGAATGAAAAAACGTTAATTTACATACATTTTCGCATTTACTTATAATACGACTACTAGTGTATTGAACTGTGGTTATGGCATGACATTTGCAGGTTTTGCCTCGTAGCGAAAATAAACCACTGCCTACATAACAACTTCACATAAAGGTATGTTAACTCGCCCACCGCATCCGCCTGTCAAAAAGTAATCCTGCCAGTCCTTTGAGGCAATGCGTCAGAATAGCTCGTTGTTTATCCGAATAGTAAAACCCAAATTGACGTAGATCCTGCTATTAGGCTTACTCTCATTATGGGTTGATTAACGAGTACGGTACGTTCACACGGAGACACGATTTGCCGAATCTTATTTTCATCGGATCTGGAAAAACCGAATGTTGTATTCACACAGCACATCTTGCTTGGCCGTATCCGACGGCCTCGTATCGGGATCTCGTGTGAACTCACCATCCGGCTTTTCCCCTCCTTCCCAGCTTGTGCGACGCATTCGGTTTCAAGATCCGACAAAAAACCGAATCTACCCCTGAGTGTATCGTATGAACGCATGTATTGAATGCCCTATACCACTGTATCGGATCTGCATTTTGCAGTATCGCCGGATCGGTTTGTAGTCGCAAAATCGGATGTCAACTTCAGCAAGATTCGGTTTTTTTGTCGTGTCTTGAAACCGAATGCATGTGTGAACTCCTTCATTGAAATACTTATGCCACTAAACCGAATCCTGCAAAAAACCGATTCGGTAGAGAAACACTCGACGCCGTGTGAACGTACCGTAAAGTGGCGAGACAGTGCCCTCGGCCGAGTACTTATTTTGTATAAACATTTTGATGAGGCGAGATAGTCACTAAGTCACTAGAACCATGATTTGTTTTCTCGTTCGAGTATGCCCATTTGCTGTCTCGCCACTGTACTTGTTACGTGTAATCAATCCATTAGACAGAATAATTTGGACAACTCAGTTAAGATTACTAAATAATATTCATCGGTAATTAACATTTGAGATCAAATCAAAGTCATAAGTCATTTATTCATAACAAGTAAATTTACATGTCAATGAAAAAAAAGTTTCGATAAAGATAAATTACATTAGAGTAAAATAAAATGACATTTCAATGAAATAAATCATTCCATGATTTTATTGATCTACCAAGGTAAACACAAATCTTGTAACTTTTATCTAAGTCCCTTAATCGTAAGACTAATTTTCTTATCATGAAAACGTGATTTTGAAATTTGTTAACATGTACATACTTTGTTAACAAGTATGTAACATAATACATACATTTATCTTTAGTAAAGTTTTTTTTTTGCTTGTAAAACTCCTTAAAGCTCTCACTCCTCAAAACGGTCCGAATGTGATCCAAACTACTGTTGTAGTAATATACAACCCGGTCACAATATCTGTGCACCTGACCTCGTGACGTCATATGTCTAAACTTAACAATAAATATTAAAAAACAAAACAACAACAAAGCAAAAATATCAAAATTATTATCGGGACGTGTATCGGCAACGAAGATGCTAACCGTACTGTCGCACCGGGGAGTGCGGGGAGTGCGGGACAGGGGAAGCGGGAGAGGCGCCGCATTCCAGCGAGGTGCACAGATATTGTGACCGTGTTATACATATATCCAACCTTACAATACGTAAGACCTCCCATTAATTACTTTCTTCTCTCTTGAGTATCTTACGCGCTTACAGTGCATACGTTTTAATAACCATACCTTTAAACTCTATTTCTCTACAGGGTTGTTGGAAATACCCAATCTCGACCTTGCATACATGCCAATCTCAGGTCACAGTGCAAAAGAAGTGGCAGTCATGTGCGGAATTCGATAACTGATCTAGAATCACGCGCGGGCTTGCGTGTTGGCTTTGGAGCTTTTAGACGATACGATTCTTAATATACAACACTTTCAAGGTGACAAAAATTATCATGCTCGAGAATAGCATAACTGATAGGACATAGAAAATAAGACTAGCTTGGAGTCTGTTTGTGCAAGTGCAAGTCACATCAAGTAATTTTAGCTTCAAGCGGTTTTTCAATCTGTAGCTTAGTCGTTGCACATGTCATAATTTTCGATCATTTAATTTCACAACGGTATTGGCACGTTTCCTCAAAAATTTGCATTTTTTTCAAAGGTTTTGTCGACGTTGATGAACTCTACTTCAAAATCAACGAGCAAATAAAAAACAATTTAAATTAATTTAGTCAAAATTCAGACATTTTAATAAATAAATCGTTTTGATATGGCATAGATTTTATAGTACGCCATCGATGCAACACTTCAAATCACCTCCAAAATCGTATCGATATCGGGTCGGCGATATCGGCTAATGTAACAGCGCTCATTCTAGAGGTGTTCGAACGTGCTCTGAAGGATTTCCGCATAGTTTTGCCAACCCTGGGACCGAGGAGATAGTTTATGTTTAAATGGCAGAGCAAGTGACTTTATTAAATTGTTTTCTTTTAAATTGTTTTCTTTCTTGATGGAATGTTGTACAATACAGGGTTATAAAGAAAGGATATGTTAAGTTCATTATTGACAACTTTATTTTGGGACCAACTCAGAAATCGTGAAAAAAATCAGTTGTTCCATGCATTTTGTCAACAATCATTGAAATTTTTCTACGGAACAACAGATTACTGCTAAGTACTAGCAGTACCATAAGCCCCTTTTCGGATTAGCCTAACTTTTTCTTATAACCCTGTATAATGTACAAATAATTAAAACAAGTTTTTATATGCAATACGATATTATCAATTACAAGCAAAATAATGCATATTATGTATATGGAATGGGAAAGCCATTCCAATTACAATAATTCTTATAAAAATAGAAGAATTAAACGCTTGACGAAATATCCAGTACATAATGTTTCACCAGTCCATTAAGACCTCCTCGTTAATGCATTTTTAATTAAACGCCGGGTCTATTTATATGGTGAAATATGTTCTAAACAGTTTTTAGATGGGGACGTATGATAACAATTGCTTAATTATTATTTCGACAATGGTTTTGCTAATGTGCTTCTAAATCTTCGTGATCAGATGTCTGAGTGAAGATTTCATTTTAATTTAACGGTCGTTAGCCTTTCATACGAATACATCTGTATTAATCTTTCCTGTATACAGGATGTTAACAATACAAAAATGCAAAACAAAAACTTGATAACTTAAAGAATAAACTTGTCACTGGCACACTATTTGTATAGTACTAATAATTTCTTAATAGAATTTCGATTGCATTCGGTGATTTTTTTAAGGAGTGACAACAAACGCGATGTGTCACGTCTTGTGTATTTATAACAGAAAAATACTTAAACTGAAAATCGTACATATTTTAAAACTTAGACATCTATATAAAAACAAAATGTGATAACAGAGCCTTTATCTTGCACGTGCGATAATATCTCTGTCTCTCTTTTTAGAAAAGCCATAAGTGTAAGAGTGACCACAATAATCGCACGCGCCAAATGTTAGATACCGAAAGTCTATACTTACCAAAAAGCCTGAGACCCTGTCACTTTCGCTCTCTTCAGAAATATCATTAGAGTGAGAATGACGGAAATAATCTCGAAAGCCCGGTCCCTGATTTTGTTTAAGTATAATCATTATTACATTTATTACATGCATTACATTTATATTGCAAAACTGGTACAAGAATGCAATAAATAACGCATGTAATTGTTTTAGTTTGAAGGTCTACTCTTTACTGAGTAGAAGTAATAAAATATATCTAGAGTAATTGCTTGAGGCGATTGTTTCGGAGTTATTAATTGTGCCTGTTTATTTCGCAATTAAATGACTTATTGCAATTCGTAAATCATTAATTAATGAGAACACGATTACTTTCGACCGGTTGATGTCTGGAAGAGATCGCTTTTATCGATAAGACTGCGTTTTTGCCCATGTCTTGTGTTTTTATGTTTTGACTGCGTTTGGCTGTTTCGTGGTTTCTATGACCAATTATCCTTTTTATTGTTGTTTTGTCTTTAATGTTTTAACTTGACTTTGATATTCTACAGCAGTTGGATTTACTTCGGGATGAAAATACATCAAAGTATTAACTATAGTAGTTAAAATTTACCTTATTTAAGTTCGTTGAACCGTTTCAGCGCGAAGTAAATCAAACAAAATTTTCACATTTGAAATATTACCAAACTGTGAATCGATAAGAGAAGAATTAATTAATAATTTCTCGAAAAAAAACATATGTGGCCTGTAGGTCAGTACTTCAGTTTCACCAATCCATAAAAGAGCAAAAAGTCCTTAATACCAATTTACATCTTCATTAAAAATTAAGTTTCGAAATTTAGTTGATATAGATCAAGCACTAAATGCAAGAGTGCACGCAATTGGGCAAGCGCCAAAAATATATGTGGGCCGTGAAACACTTTCGTTTCACATTCTCGAAGACCAATTCTGTATGCCTTACTAGCTTACTAGCTGCGCCCCGCAGGTTCACCCGCGTTTTCCGGGATAAAAAGTAGCCTATGTGTTAATCCAGACCATGACGACCTTCATTCCAAGTTTCATGTAAAACCGTTCGGCCGTTTTTGCGTGAAAGAGCAACTAACATACTCACAAACTTTCGCGTTTATAATACGAGTATGGTGATTGCATTCCATCAGGTGGTCCGTCTGCTTATGGTTTTAAACAAAACACGACTGAAACATTAAATTTAATTAAATAAATTACACATTTTAACCCAGTCTTAAGTCTTTTTACATGCATTTAGATCCGGCTCACACAGATCGATTCTCGCCCTAAAACGTTATTCTGATTTAACATCCAAGATACACTCGGTTTCATAATTCAATAAGATTATGAAATACATTTTATTGCGAATTCGTTTTGCAAATTTTTCGATTCCGTGCGGAAACGCTTTTCAAATGAAATAAAAGGCGACCAGAAAAATCACGACTTGTTGCGCATCCCGGTTTCGCACGTGCTGTTATCTACTTTTGATTTTTTTCCTTGATTATGTCATTGATCTGAGAAATTTGCTATTACAATGGTAATGGTAACCAAAAGGTACAAAAGGTGTTTACTGAAATTCGAAAAGCTTTATTGATATACAGATTTATGTAACTATGTTTGTTCGCGTGGAATCTTGCAACTCAATTTTGAACCACTTCCCTATGCCCTGAAATTTGGTATACGTGAGGAACTCCGATAACAATGCAATAAAAGCTTGATGTTAGAAACTTTTTTTTTTAAATTTATATTTAAATTATATCAGTATATATTTAAAATTATATCAGGCCCAGTACTTTAATATTTAAAACAGCGCGGGAATGCAGCCAGCATTCTTGGTACCTTGCCACACTGGCAAAACCTTCTTTTAGATTTTTAGTTTTGTAAATTTCTTTATTCTAGTTATTTTAGTTTGTTATTTTAGCTTATTTTTTTAATTTTAATATATAAAAAAATACCCTCCTTAACGACGATCGGGTAATAATGAAGATTGATCTTTGGTCAAAGTTTAAGATGGTGATCTCTTGATCAGTTTATATGTTGATCAGATAATAAATGTTAACTACTAAGATATAGATCGACAATAAAAATATAGAGCAATACACTTTTGAAGATGTAGGGCGCTCTAGGATCAACTACCTATTAAGATTTTGAAACGAAATAGAGCAGAGAATTGCCTATTTATGAGATAAAACTTCAAACATAGATATCTATTTAGATAGTAGATAAAAACATGATAACTCAAATAAAAAATTACAATAAAGATAAGATTAGCCATCAAACCAGATATTTATTAAATCCTCAAAATATTGAACTTCACCCCGTTTTTTTCTATCTCTTCTACATATGTTTCCTCTCCATCCTAAAGTTGCCTGGAAGGGTCGTTCTTAATCCTACAGCTGATACATTAGTTTTAAGCATCACTATCCTTTTGCTTGTAATTCCTGGTGTGAAAAGTTAAGAGTTTATCTTATCTATCTATCCATATAAGTCTTCATTTTTTAAATTATTGTTATCATTTTTATTTTTGTTCATTCTTTTACACCACCGTTCACACTCCGAGAATGTCTTACTTCTCATCCAAAGGGTGTCCGGAACAGATCGTTCTTAGTAATAAGACATACTTTTGTGCCTTTTTCTAAAGTATTTTACTATATTTGTCATTTCCTTTTTGTGGTGACAATAAAGAATCATTGTATTGTATATTTTAACGGTAACATAGAAAAGGAATAAAATATAGGTCACCGACTAAAATATAGACCAGAAACAAAGTGCAATTGTGCACGGTATTACGCAAAAGTCCAAAACTCGTGATGTAGGTCGCGGAACACTTTCGTTTTCGCACGGACGGCGCCGGCGCAGCCAACCGCGCGATGCAGAGATGCGGTCGGAATACCCTATACTCATTACGGGCTGTTTGAAACAAAAACTTACGTTATTATTTAGAGTACAACTATTAGGTAATCTGTGCCCCGCGTCTTCATACGCGCGGTGAGAAAAAACGGTGGTTCCTCATCCGCATCACCGTAGGTATGTAGTATATATTATGTTTAATACATAAGCTACTTCCAAGGGTATGAGCTATCTCTATTTCAAATTTTATCAAAATCGGTCTAGTGGTTATGGAGATAGGTACTTGGTAATAAGCATTCACACACACATACACTCAAACTCTTGTATACTATAATATTAATAGGAAAGGATTACCTACTATAAAATGCAGGTTTACCCTCGAAGAGTGATTAGGCCATATATCAATACGCTGACCAAGCGCGGGTTTGGTGTTTTCACAAACGCCATTGAATTCAAACAATTTGAGACTAGACCTGGTATCCCAGCTGTGGAATGATTAAAGATTGAGTAGACTGAATTAATCACAAAGCACACATAAAAATAAAATCTTAGTCTGTAACTAAAATAGAAAAGCACCGGTCATTGATTCATTCTCGTAGAACTGAAGCGAAGCGCCTGACAGAAAAATACTCGAATTGTGTTTGATACAAAAGACATCAACGGGTGCTCTACATTTTGTCATCTCAATTTAAAATTGTTTTTCTTGTCACATAATTTTTTTATTAATCCTTTTTTGGTTTGTAAAAAATAGGTAAAAATTTCGCCGATTGCAACGGCATAGAACACTTTTAGATGTGCATTTTGTGGATAATCTTGAAATGCTTGAAAATGTTTATTAAAAACACTACGATAAGCGCCCAGTATATAGATCGTTACTTACCCTAATTACACTAATAAACATAGATAAAACACAAGATTGTGCTATACCATTAATTACATTAGACTTTCAAGGATTCTTTTTGGCAGAATATTACATTTCCAAGTGCCAGAAATGCCTAAACTGCAATATACCCAAAGCCTAGAATGTATGATTTGCTACACTTATCTTGGTAAAGAAAGTGTTACTTGTACGAAATGATCAGCTCTGCTTAAGGTCGTGCACGTAATAAAGATGTAAGCACGAGGAACCGGAACAGTTTGTTTTCTCCCTTGATATTTACAACCTGTCCGTTACGGCTGTGACGACGACGGTGGTTAGGGCTGGCAATTTTTTTTGTCATTACTTTTAACTCATATTAATCTTAAGTGAAGAGGCCTATGCTCAAAGGCTTGATGCTTTTTGTTATGCTTTCAGTCAGTCAGTGCTTCAGTTTGTAAATTGTTCTTTGTGTATTGATACTTCATCATTCATCTTCGTCCATGATATCTTTATCGATTTTTCATTTTTAAGTGATAAAAAAGGCTTATGGTAAGTAAAGCACTGATGCATATAAGACATTGGGAAGTTGTAGATATGTTGACCTTTATTATTTACCTTTTTATAATAAAACTCTAAATAGATATCTTGGACGAAACCAATTCAATTTCCTTACAAAAAAAGATCTAGACAAAAAATGTCACAGTTTTTATGACATTTCAACTGACATTTGATCATAAGGTTTAGTCTATTTTATTGTAAATCAATTGTATTTATCATTTTCAGATTTCTTATTTTTCTATCTAGTTTTTCTTCCTTTAAGCGACCTTCAAGTTTTTCTGTGAAAGCTGGCTAGTTGACAACCCTGGACATATTATAGTTGACATTAAACTCATACTGAGTGAGTTAATCGGATATATGTCTCTAGGAGACGCTTTCTAATGTGCACTGCTTAATTAGATTAAGATGACAAGTTTGTGTAAAAAGGACAATGACTTTTGTTTAGCCATAGTTTAGAAGTACCTAGGTAAGACTCTAGCGATCATCTCAGCGGGTAATTTCATCAATTTTACCATTTGATTGCGATTTTATAGATTCAACGGCAAAATATACGATAATAGATAGCGCTATGACCATGACCTAAAAAATAAATGACGGAATTAAAGTAATTTTGTAAGCAATGTTTCTATCAACTTATATCTCACTCTTAGGCCTTAGGCAAAGGCAAAAGTCTCCCCGTCTTCTTCCAAACAGTGTGATCACTACCAGATTTGACCAGCCTGCCAAAAACGCATTTAAGCCACAGGCGTTAATAAAATAAACAAATAAGAAGAATCCAGAATGTTTTGAACAAAAACAGTTCATAATTGACGGAGTAATCGCGTAACAAACATACAAAAAAATATACACTCGACTTAAAACCATCGCTTTTTTGGAGTCGGTTAAAAGTCTTAAAGATACCTAATCACCAAATAAGTGTCTAGTCGATGATTTCATAGCTAATACCTAAACTGTCAATAAACACATTTTTATTTATAAAAGTTCAGTTTAATTATGATCAAGCCACCTTAAATCAGGCATTAAGTTATTATTTATCACTCATAAAAAATGCGTTATGGCGTCCTGTCTCAGAATTCGTAGCAGTTCGAAACCCTGACATTTAGCGAGCTTCCGCGACCATTGCTTACAGTACAATGTAAATACGGAGCGAACGAGTTATCTCTATTGCGGTTTGAGAGAGCCGCCATCGCATTATCTGAACAAAACTAACAGATTTCCATAGAAAATGTTTGGTTCCGTAATTTGGCCAACTCAGTTGGTAAGTTGGTAGTTTTTTGGTCTATCGTGTGATTATGGTTACGTTAAATAATACTAAACACTATTTTAATACTCAGTGACTCTTTGGAACATTCTGGAAGTCAACTAAATAAATGACAAGCATCCGTTGCATTGAAATCTAGCATAAGCTAATGTATCAATTGCTGAGTAAATATTTCTAAAAATTAATTTTAATTACGCCCCAGGTTTCAGTCATACACACGGCATTCCTTTAATCCTAACCTAACTAATATTATAAATGCAAAAGTCAATCTCTTTGTTTGTTACGCTTTCACCCCTTAACTTCTTAACCGACTATCATGAAATTGCATAGACATTATCAGGGATACAGAAAAGGACATAGACTATTTTCATCATCGTCATTTTTCATCACCGAGCTATCAAAACCGCGGGGCGCAGGTAGTACATAAATAAAGAAATCGAAAAAGAGCCATGCGTTTGAAGGACTAGCTCTATGTAAGTAATATTATATACAAGAATAATGCGCTTAATAAATCCGTCTCAGTGACAGTAACCTTGAACTAAGAAGTCATTTGATTTGACTCATTAAATAGATTGAAGCTATTTCGTCAAACTTCGTAATAACTTTATGTAACATTCGCTAAACCATGCTAAGTTTAGTGTAATCTTGCGGCTCGCTGTTAAAGAGGAAATGAAGCGCAGAGTAGGTGATATTTGCGAATATTAGCTACTAGCCGTGCCCCGCATTTTCGTTCGTGTGGTGTTGAAGGTGACAATGATAGTGAAAAGTATCCCTATATCCTTTTCTGTACGACTGAGAACGTGGATGTAAAAGACTGTGATGTTCTGTTGCGTAGTTAAGACGTAAAAATTAAACAAAACAAGCTCATCTCACCTACGTACGAGTATATGTTGGGATTTTATCTATTTTGTTTTTACGTTACTTAAGTAAAGAAGCAAATGTGCTAAATTAACAAAGAAAGTTGTTTCATTTAATGGCAAATATTAATTGGTCTTTCCATTTCTGTCATATGTATATTTTTTATGAATTATAGTCATATCTCCAATAATGACTGACTATGACTAGTCAAATAAAACAGATCAACGTCAAATCTGTCTGCCTAGTGAAGGTTCGCTATAATCTGCTCTGCACAATAGTATTGTATTACAAGTCAACCTTCATCTTTGAGCTACGCCTAAACTTAAAAGGCAAAGGAAGTAATTCTGTAAGTAGAGTGTGGTATCGAAATCCGCTCCTGGGCCAGAACACGGCTAACACGGCGCAAGCACCAAGGCTGCGGCGGAATGGTATCGCAACCGCCCCTCCATACCTTCCACTGGTGGTCGGTTGCGTGCAACGCTCACTCCCGCGAACGCGCGCTGAGCTACCGCGCGTCGACCGTGTAACATGCTTCGGTGGTGAGAAGTGGCCAGTGTAGTGTTCGAATTTTGAAAAATATTTTGAAAAAACACACGTGATCAGTGCCCAATCATGAGGTCGTGCGCTGCAGCGCTTGTTGCCTTGGCGATTGTTACAGGTAGGTTTTGGTTTTTACTATTAAGTAGGTACAATGCGGAAAATGGTTTTCTTTTTTCAGGAAATTTTTGTGTCGTAAAAAATTAAACTTGAGATACTGTGCGTGAAATAAGGATTAGGTGTCTTGAAAAGAGGGTTGAAACGGTAATTACATACATATATCAAAAATAATCTCATTTAAACATAACGAGATGCTATGTACGTTCTAAGTATAAATTATTCAAAACTCCGAAACTTGCCAGCACAATAGAAAATTAACGTCAAAAAATATTCAGCGTTTACATCACTTGCAAAATAAATAAAAACAAAAACATCGCACTATTGTTATGCTGATTAGTTAATAAGCAAACACTTTCCTTTTGTCCGTCCGTTACGCAATAATGGACGAATAATTAGCAAGTAAAGTTTATACATAAAAGTAGTAGTTCGTAAACTTTAAAAATGTCATAAAAAAGCAGCAAATTTATTACTCAGCAATGCAAATCGATTAATTTCACAATCGATTATATTATTGTTCAGTTTCGGTCATTAACACAACTCTCAATGTCATCGAAGCTGATTTGGTGCTGTCACAAGCAAAAGTTTTCAATTATTCGAATAATAAAATCGATTTATTGTGTGAAAAGTTAGTTACTTTCATTCTCAATGCTCGTACGTTTTCAATGAGCATGGGAAACGAGCAAAAACTTTGCTACAAGGCTTTTCTTGGGCAAGAAGATGAAATTTAGAAATACGCGCATAGATAATATTGCGAATGCAAGCCGCATAATATCGAATCCGCTTTTTTCGTAATCTCCGTTTTGTTTTATGTTCTTGTTTTTTTTTTCAAGCCGACGACGCGTGCTGTGTAATAATGTTGCATGTTGCTGGTGAAAATTAATGACAGGTTTTCCTATCTAAGTGTTAAGTCCGTAAGTGAATTCTTACGACTTCCTAGGGGGATTTGATTTTCTGGTTTTTACTAAGCGGTGGTAAAATAGCCCATAATTTTTAAATAATTTTATGAACTATTTTGTTTGTGGTTTTTTGCTACTTTGTCAAAATCCATTTAACTAGAGGGGATGGTTAAATTCTTTCAAAAATTGACTTGTTTTTCGGCAGCGTTTGCAGTATTTAATAAATAAAACTAAACATTCTACATAGGAGATTAAACAACTTATATCTCAGGGTGACGGGCGCAGTGCTGTGCCGCGCAGGGTCTTGAATTCTGCGAGTTGAAAATTCTGGGTGGCGCAGACCTGTTATGGGCAAACGTGACGTTTAATATCAGGCGAGCGATTTGATCGTCTCGTCACTAATTACATAAAAAAAAACATCTATTATTTATTTCGTATTGAAGTGACGGACTTTAAAATCAATCAGCAGCAATTTTCCAAAAAAGTAACACAAAACCCATTATGCAAATTTTCATAAAAGCACAAAAGAAATACTTACTCTCAAACATAGCTTAACCTTTACGAATAAAACAAATTCACGTTCACAGACACGCAAATTTGACGAACATTCCAAATAAGTAAAATTTATGGCACAAACCATTAAGATGTGCCATAAAAACGTGTTATGACGACGTAGTTCCTAAAATGCTAAATGCTAAGACAGATCCCGTAAATGCTATCCAAATAGCACATAACTCTTCGAATATTCCATTGAAAAAAGACAAATGCCATAATAAAACTCCTAAAGGTAAATGACATAACATGAGTCACAAGTCCCGTAACACAAATGCCAAAAGTCTTTGGGGCAATGGATATAAAATTCTATTCTGAATTCGTGCCAGACATTCTTAAAACAGGTCTAAATGTTTATGTTTAAAAACTGGCTTTGACTGCTTTTCAATTAGCCTGTTTATGAACTGTTTCTAATAACTGTTCTAGGTAAGGAAATTAGAACACATGGAAGTTGAGTATAGTACAAAGTTAACGAACAAATATCTTAGCTAGGTACACCTAGACCAATTTTGATACCTATATTTTAGAAATAAAGATAAACTGGTTTAAACTTTATCTTGTCACGACAATACCCAATTTTACTTGCGTGGCTTTCAGCAGTTAAGCTTTTCTTTTGTTCGGATATTTTTCACTGACATTCAATGTTTTTATTAGTAAAGATCCAGTACTGTTTATCTGTGAGCTAACTTTCAGGTTAATCTTAAAAAGTATTTCTTCGTCACGTGTTTAATGTATTTTTCCACTACCAAGAAAGTAGTTTTCCCCAATTCCGTCCACTCATTTATAAAAACTCAAACTGGTCCTGCTTCCGTTTCCGAGGACGACCTCGAAGTCTTCGGTTGTCTATAAATACTTAGGTACACCACTTTGTACTGCATGCACTCGTATTCAAATGCATTCTTGCATAAAAATATGAATGAAAAACAACAGTTTATAAATAGATAGATTTATTTGAAGATTTCTAGAACATGACTTGAGCCAGCAGAGTGTAGGCGCAAATGACAAACGACTACGAAGTAAAAGAATCAAAGGCCACCTAGACGTAATATATGTAAAAGTATTCATAATTTAATGCCAATGTTCTATAAATCAAACGAAAGCCAGACTGTTATTTGATACTACAGAATTTATGAAGCGTTATCCTTTAGAGTATTCAAGACAAATTGCTGTCTTAGATATACTATTATTCATGGAAGAAGATAGGTATTGTACGTACGTAGAAATTAATGTCTCTTTTGTGCAGATAAAATTAACGCTTGAAACTTTGCAAAAGCCAGTTGTATTGTATGAGAAATAAATTGGCCTTGTCAAAAGATGCATAACCTCAGACTAACATTATACATAATGTATATTTGTCTACTTCAAACTTAACTGTTTATATAGCCTGTCTTAAAACAAAGTAGGTACCTACTACAACGAAAAGTTGTCAGTAAGTTATGGGCTGCAGACGAATGCTTTTAATTAAACACTGTTGTTACTAGCCAACTCATGGCTACTCAATCTATGTCACTCTCATTTATTAAAAGACATTTTAACAAGAGTAACTATAATCGAGCTAACCTAGAGCGCAAAATATCCCTCTGGTTGTAATAATGTCATAATTCTAAAACCTTTATAAGTCCTTTTGCGACAGAAAAAATTGATAAGACACGGACATTTCTCACATGTCGGTGTAACAACAAGAAGATTGGGGTTACTTCATACGTATTCAGAGATTATCCTCGCTATTGTAATGCAAACAATTTTCGAGTTCGCACTGAATGGAGATCGAGTGGTCGAGATCGGTCGTGAATTCGTGATAGCCTTGCGTTGATCGACATGGTCACTTTCCACTGTTGGTCAATGCTGCCACTTTCCTATAATGAGTAACATCTAGTTCATTGTCTTGTTTTGGACCGATTAGAATTTGAAAAGCTTTTTCTTGTAATATCGATATTCTACAATATTATTATATCGACTTCCACTACTATTACTTTAAAATATGAATGTGTGAATTATTATTGACTATCGTTAGTTTGATTTTGCTAAAACACAAATATGCCACGAATATGTTGTGTCTATTCAAAATAAAGATTAGGTGGTAAGCCCCAGAAACGATAACCGTGGAAGTAGACGTGTTCTAGAGCAGATTGCAAAGAGAAAAACGTAGCGTCGGACTTTTTGTGATTCAATAGAGTAACGATGCAAGTGTACGAAAGGCAGTCGGCAGTAGCTGCAAGCAAAAAGCCGAATGTCGATCTCAATGGTGTTTGGGAAAACAAGTTCAGCAAATACCAAAACGGTCAAACGCAAGCAATAGTTAAATAAAAAAACCTCGGCTTAAATTTCGTATCCAATTAATTTGTAGACTATAGACATATTTCCTATTTAAGAAAATATCACGTCCATAATGCTCTATTCATCTTGACCCATGTGTGCTAACAATAAACACCTGAAACCGACACACAATAGAAGAAAAACGTATATGTCTAATGTAAATTCGTTAAAACGGCCATAAATACTACAATGGAGGTCTAAAATCGCGGTCAAGGCCAAGATGCAATTTCATAAACATCAGCATTAGTGATTCAACATGTCTGTCTGTCTTACTTGTTTCGACTCGAATAGTTTTTAGGAACAATAGAGAATCTAGGTTTGGTGTGGTGAAACAAACACTCTACAAGAAGAATAAAATTACTTTCGGTAGGTCGGTATGTCGTGAGGGCGCAAGGATGTACCTCGCGGCGCGAAACGAAGCGAAGCGAATACGAGAAGTTTTCTGTTGTAAGTAATATAATTTTTCCGAATTTCAACGATATTGTGAATTTTTTTGGATGAACCTGGATAAGATTCAAGCCTATCTGTTCAAAGACCGAGATGAGTGTCATATACTACACGAAAACATCTATAGGTATATTTGCATGAAAAAATAGAAAAGTTTGACTGTATCTATGCAAGAGATAGTTTTTGTCATGTATGTAAAAACTAATACTTAAGACAAGATAATTCAAAGTAGTAGAAATTTACAGACCACTGAATAATATTTTTTGTCGCTACATATTTAGTTCTGCCGCATGGCTCTGCTACTATTGCTATTTCTGCGTGAAATAATTTAAAGACATTCAGAAATATTTGGAAATAATCCACTTTACCATCTGTTGTTACCTAAAACGGTAACTGGAGCGTTCTAGGTCGATGCAATGCCGTGCAATTCGGCATATTAAGTCTGCACGAGTTAAACATGAGAACAATCTGATTGCAATTCTTGCCAAATTATTATGCAGGCTTGCCCAAGTGGATTTTGCCCAAAAGATCGCAATTGTATTTGCAAATTAGGTCTTTTCATTGCAACAATTACAAGTATTTTCTGTATTTTCAAATGATAACTTGACTTGGCTAATAACTTTTCAGCATACTCGTATAAAGTTGGTTGTAATTAATTTATTTACGCTTCCTTCTGTCGTTCTAATTTATTAGCGCTTTCTTCTAGTTATTATTTTACGACAAGGAAGTTAATATTCGCATCTCTTCGAAACTCATTAAAATTTCATGAACACTGCATGGATGGAATGCATCATAAACCCATGTGCAGGTCCGCTCTGCGTACTAGGTATCAAAGTATAATATACTAGCTGTTCCCTGCCACGCTTTGCTGTGGATAAAAAAAAAAAAAAAAAAAAATAGCCTATGTCACTTTGGGATAATGTAGCATTCAAATGGTGAAAGAATTTTTGAAATCGGTCCAGTAGTTTTTGAGTTTATTCCACACAAACATCCAAAAATACAAAAATACAAATCTTCCCTCTTTATAATATTAGTATAGAATACGAGAAGAATATGATAATCATGATCTTCATTTTTAGGAAATGCACCGGTGTCTCTGCCATATTTGCGTTCAGTAGACGTGTTTTCGATCATTTAACTAATAAGATTTACAATAACATACAAATTAATTGATTCATCTAACAGATAGATAAAATTAACTTTATTATTCATACCAAAAAATTAGCATCCACACCCTCATCATATTAATAATCGAAGTTCAAAAGTCAAAAACAATGGATAAAAAATATAAGAAAAAAATATTACCGCCTAAGTCCAGCTGTACCGGCACGACGACGAAAGATCAATAGCCAAAATACTACTCAGACTATATTATAGTGCTGCTAATGTCATTATTACTAAATTGAATGGCTCTAGAAAATGTCCGATGTATGAACGCAGCATGAGGCGTTGACTCTCGTACAAAGGCTCAGACGCGACCAGGCGACTCAATACTCATCAGGTCAAGGCCAGCCAAAGCATGCTCAATAGATCTATCGGAATAAATAAATATTTAATTAGACTAGAATAGACAATAATGAGCCTCACTGCCGTTTATGTTAATAATGCTATGACCGGAGACGAAATATGTCTGTGGATTGGTTTTGGACATGTAGTGGGAGTTGTTGAAATTGAAAGGAATCTTGACTCATTAGCCATGTCTGGACTTGGAATAGATCCTGTTGTATTCGTAGCATCCTGTATCTCGTAATAAGAACTATTGATTAACTGCTGTTGGTACTTACATTTATAGAGGTACTTCTGCTATTGTTATTGTGTCAAATAAATATCTATCTTCCTTTATTTCTATTATTTCTTAATTCGACGAGTACGCTCGCACTTTATGTTTTGTCCGCCAAAACAACTGCAGCTCTGTCAATTCAATCAAAGGGAATTAAAAACTCATCAAAAATATTCAGGTACAAGTTGCTATTTTTAACCGACTTCAAAAAAGGAGGAGGTTATCAATTCGACTGTATGTTTTTTTTATGTTTACCTCATAACTTTTGACTGGGTGAATCGATTTTGATGATTTTTTTTTTATTAGAAAGCTGACGCTTCCCATTTGGTCCCATTTCAATTTAGTCCAGTTCTGATAATGGTATCCATGAGAAAACCATATAAGCCTTAAATTTGCATTAAGTACATGCGCGACAAATAGATGAATAACTCAATAGTCGGTCTTTTGAAGTCGGTTTTTGTTTTTTGTTTTGTAAAAATAATGTTCTTGTTAATAAATGTTTTAAAACAGACAAAAATATTGTCAAAGCAAAACAGTTTTTAATAACTATTTTGCTTTGACTTTTTTGACTGATTTTGTTTGATACGAGTAACATTACGTTTCCAAAATATTTGAGTAATCGGCTAACAAAAATAAGCTCGGAAGCAATTGTACTCATTCCGTCAAATATACCACATACCAAAGTAGGTCAAAGTATTGTACCTTGTGACACACTCAGGCGACATTTCTTTCACAGTTCTTGACAGTAGACCAAACACGGCAAAACATATTGTCGATGAAAGAATGTTACGAAAATTCGTCATGCTTTGTAGACTTGAGGTCGTCAAACTGCGGTGCGTAACTTCACTGGGCTGAGTTGCACGATCTTCGGTTTAACATTTTATCATTTGTTAGTTTTTTTCAGCCACTAATAAACAAGTAAAAAAAAGTTTTTAGGTCTTCAAATTGTGATACATTTCATACAGATGACAAAGTTGACAACTTGCTAGGAGTTTAAAGCAAGTTTAACTATTTAAACGGCCACTAGGCTTAGGTATATTTTTAGGTTTGTCCTGTGTTCGGCTCCTATACTATACGTTAGTTTACACAACTCTACATTTTGATCTCAATAAAAGGCTTTCTTAACGATAATTGAATAAAAAGGGTTTGTGGATGACATTGGGCTCGGTAAGAAAGTACATCACAGGTATTTCTTAATTTTTTTTTTTTTTTTATTGGTCAATACTTACCAAGAAATTTAAGATTTAAGATACGAAATACGTCAAATACAGCGAATTCTTTGTTGTCATCTAAATTCACTAAAAAGTATAGGTGTCATCGTCTAATAGACGCAATGAAAAATACAGCTTCATTATTAGTGCGTTTAGATCTATTTAATTTTACGGCGAGACTATAAAGTTGAAAATATAATTTAGTTAATTTTGACTAATACTAATTTGTAGAAGTGATTTCGTTAAGACAAATTGAAATGCTAATTTGTCTAATTTGACTGAGCGTCTACTTCCTTACTAGCCCTAGCACAATGGAACCACACGTCAATAAAAACAGGCATAACATTTCCACCGCAATAAATTATGTAATTTGATCTCATTATGCGTTCTTCGCGAAAATTTTAGCTAGTATATATAACATGTTATATTATATAACAAGTTACCAGCACAAGTCACGGAATGACCGTTTTTCATTGTTTTACGTTCTGCCACTTTCACGGAATTCACGGTCATGAATGGTGCGTCGGTCGGTGGTGGGACTTTCTTTCGGTGCGCAGGCGCATTGTGTGCGCGAGGTAGCCTTTAGTTTTGACCGTGTGATGTAATTTTTATTACAGTTTAATTGTCGGCCTTTGTCTCGGGATTGTGTAACAGGATTGCTTTCTAACGATGTGATTTGGTGTTTAATTCGCACGGTGACTGTTTGTTTTAGCATGCGTATTTTGACAGTCATTTACATAAGGTTTGAGGGTAAATTTTGTATTTTAACAAACGACTAAAACAACAAATACAATTTTAAAATAATATAAATCTTAAAAAATAATGCAGTGTCAAAAGCTTTTCCGGAAAAGTTATGATGCGATTAAAATAGCGTGATCTTCAAAGTTATTACTCTTTTTCTTGATATTATCTTAAAGATAAGAGATTGGTAACTAAAGTATCATTAAATAATACGTCTGCGTGTCACTAGATAAAAAGTTCAATGTTGTTTCCTTATTGCCGACGAAGACAGCACTAACAAACTAACTTGGTAGAGATCCAAATTGTGTCTTCGCCTCGTATTACTAAGGGGACCTTCTATATTTTAAGACGTACATACGACGATTTTTCCTGGACAAAGACATTTTTAAGAGGCTTTTAAATTCCTCAGTTATAATAAATAGCAAATTCAAAGATTAACTTATTCAGCTGGATGGATTTTATCGAAATTCGTCGCCCATGTCAGAAGTAGAGCAGACGTAGTCCATATACTCCTGTAAAGAGAGAATATCGTAAAATAGGCGAATCAAATGGAACGAGCGAACTGGTTAGTATGAAACAAAACCAAAATAAATATGTAAAAATAAACCAATCAATAGTCAATAGTCACTACATAACTGGTTTTTGATGTTCGATTTGCATATTTTGTTAAAATTTCAACCAATATCTGACCTCATCGACTTGCAAATAAAACGCATATCGTAGTTATTTGTAATGGCCAAAGATAGACGTTGTTAATTCAATTTGGCGTAGATATAAAATTTGTTAAATAATATTATAATCAATTCTCATGTGCATGAAAATAAAGATAAATATTAGTTTATTTTAACGTTACATCACTTGCTTCCTGCTTTACTTTTCCACATTTTGCGATGTGGAATAAATATTTATCGTATTACTTTAAGCATGATCGAATAAACGCATCCGTCTTTCACATTTTTCGACGTAATTTTTGAAAAGTTCACATATTTTATATAATTTTGAAACTTTACTTTTTTAATGTAGGTATTATAAAATTACAGATACATAATTTTTACTCATTTTCAATTGCCTTAAAACCTGGCGATATGCTAAAAAGTTAGCTTTTTTTGGAAATAGGCTACTTGACATGATAATTTTATTATGGAAACTAACGTGGTTTTCACACATTTTTGTTATAATTAAACACGGGAATACTCACATAAAAATTAAGTCGTCTACTACGACTAGTTTCGGTTTCGGTTGTTGGTTTCGGTTTCGGTTTATTTTTACGTGAGTATTCCCGTGTTTAATTATAACAAAAATAATTTTATTATTCACATTTATCATTTTTAGAGCTCACATTTCAATGGCAGGATCCATTTAGGCCCGAAAAAGTGTAATATGAGTCATTAATTTATTCAATTGACAACTGGGTTGTTCCTGTTCATGTCCATGCATGCCCATTCCAAACTGACATATTTACGATCAACATTGCCAAAACCTAACAACCAACTAAACCAAATCATCCCAACTAATGCAAATCACGGCCAATCACAGTACTCATTGATCAATACAAATGAGGATTAAGTAATCACCCGAGTTGGCGAGTAATTGCCAAGTCAGCGAGAAATCGTACAGAGAAATGGAACTTTCGCATTTCTCGACTTTGGTTATGCAATATCGCTCATCTAATTACTTGAGAGGTTTTGGGGTGTTTGGCTGACCATGACGCGGCAGATGATCAATACGGCTAGATGCTAATTTGCATAACAATCATTGCATCTCAAAGAGTCAGCTTTAATAATTAAAAGTTAAAATGCGAACGACGATCACACAGAATTGTTTCTTTCTAACATTTTGCGGTAGTTTGACGACGTCTGAGTATAATAAACTACTCTATGTTCTAGAGTTAAAGTTGTTAAAAATTAGGTTCTATATGAACGGCCTAATTTTGCGAAGACCGGGTTTATTAAAACCATAAATGTTGTTGTCGGATTTACGTAGACACAAAAGTAAAATTATCAAAAATTATGCAACAGCAAGTGCAAACAATAAATTAAATGTTTTATATACACCGTCACGGAAGCCTTGACAAGAAATTAATGTAAATCTTTTACTACCTTACGCATGATCAGCGAAAGGGTCTTCCTGTGGACAAAGCCGGAAAAGTCATACTCAATCCTTACTAAAACAAGGTAATTAGTAATGATCGTTCTCGTATACATTTTGCCGTTTGTCAACTATTCGCAGTAACGGAAAGAACGTGAAAGTGTCGTTCACCTCGCAGGAAGGAAATACAAACAGTCATACATAATGTATTAACTGTAATTGATGTCGATACGGCAGTAATTTGATTTGTTTTTGGGTATTTTGTCAGATCAGTGCGTAAGTGGAACAAACATTGGACTGTTGTTATTTATAGGCAAATAATTACTGTCTTTACTTGAAGTGTAACTGCAGTCCGAGAACAGATAGTAATTTTATTAAATAATAATTTTTTGATGATTTTCTCTTTCTTTTCACCTTCTTTTAGGCCACCGAAGTCGGATTATACTTGATCGAATTTTAGACTTAGTTTTTATGGCGAATCAAACTATTTAACCACACGTCTACATCCAAAATGTACCTTCTTAACTATCCGAATTACTAAACTTCTCGTTAGAATTGATAGCACTTACAAAATATTTAGCAACTAAAATCATAAAACCGTAGGTGTGAAGATAAGTCAGCCGTAATAAAACATCTTTGACCTTTTCTTTGAACACGATTACACGACCATGACTATATATTTTTTATATTTTTGAGAAACCGAAGATGAGGTGTAACGACCTTATAAACTCGGTTCACGTCAGTTTGCACCCTGGGGCTGTCCTGAAAGGTGATTTGAGGTTGAAACCACACGCGTATAAAACGTATTCAAGTTTGAGACACATTTGATCTTACTTGTACCAGTTAAAAGTATTTTTTCACAATATCTGTTTTTTACAACAACATAGTTTTAACTTTATCTTAAAGCTTATGCTAATCGTATGTATATTTATCCCAACGAGTCACACTGTGACTCGTTCGGAAACCCTTCTATCAAACTCGTAACTCCCAAACGGTTGAACTAATTTCTATTTAGATTTGTTTTTGAAAGGTGACTTGATCGAAAGTGTTTTTAATAATAAACTTAATAATAAACATGTTTAGCCGTTTGAAGATTATTCACTCTTTTTGGTAGGGTGTTTTATTTATTTTTTAATTAAATCACTTATTGCAATATATGGTGCGTGTTTCACTAAACTGACTTTTTTAAAGGAAATAATAACGAAGAAGTCCAACGTCCGCACAATTTCATTACTCGAATGTTTTCCACGTGTTGATTAATAGATCCTAATAAATCGTGGTTACAACTCACGGCACAATATGCCGCTAACTGTAAAGTTAATAAGGCTATTAAGCATAGTCAATGTGAATAACCTCATATTTTTTTTACATGACCACATAAAAACAATATGTTTTAAGATCCGTATCGTTAACTGTTAAAAAATCAAGCAAAAACTGTTTGTTAGTAAACTACTGATTTAACATCAATCATAGGTGTTTTTTTTTGTGGTTACTCATTCAACTGTTTCTAATGAAAAATACTTAACTTATGAACTACTTTTTCATTTAATTTCCTCAATTTAATAGTATCACTAAACTCAATTCCATAGACGACTTGTTTAGCTAAGCGGTAGTATATCCGCCTTCTAAGCCAGAGGTCCCGGGTTCGATTCCCGGCCGGGCAGATGTTTGAATGATGAATTTAAATATCTGTTCTGGGTGTTAGTTGTCCTTGTCTTTGTGTGTTTTGTTTTGTGTTTTGTGTGGCATCCTACACAGGGTGTCCTAGTGAGGAGCTATGAGTGTAAAACTTTATTTATTTATAGGGTTAAGAATGAGAGGCTTAAAATAACGACGTACTTTATCTATAGATATTCGGGAAATTATTTTCTTAGCTAATCGTTCAAAAGGTAGCTTGACTATCTCGTTATATCATCTCATCTAGAAATCAACAGAGAACCTATACTTTAGAATGGAGAGCTCGTGCACCCACACGTTCGCGGTAATTGCACGGTAGTGAGACATTATGTGAATAGCAGAGCAAATAACAACAGTAAGGACTCTGGGACAAAAAAATAAATTCTGGGTAGCGCTTATTTACGAACGCGACGTTAAACACCAGGTGAGCGATTTGCTCGTCTTGTCACTCAATAGCACGTCTCTGAGGTAACTAGGAGAACCCAGCGAATTTAAAAAAAAAATCCTTTATAGGCTTGCGTTTGACCGCCATCTCGCTTCGACCTGAACCTCACGACCTCTGTATACGCAGTTACGGTAGATTTGAGTAGAATATTTTGCCAAACTCACTACTTGCATCTATGTAAATTTACATTTTACTTGTAATTTTCTTATGTCATCACACTAATATTGTAATGCCAAAGTTAGTATGCACGGGAGTGTTGTGTGTAAATGTATTTTTTTTTATATTCAGTTATAGGCTTGCGTTTGACCGCCATCTCGCCTGATGGTAAGCAATGATGCGGTCTACGATGGAGCACACTTGCCTAGAAGGAACCGATTCACTCGCGATTTGAAGACACCCAAGTTATATCTATCGGGAAACACCCACTCGGGCAGAGTATTCCACACTCTGGCAGTGCGCACAATAAAAGTGGATTTTCCGTTTCAACTTCAGGTATTAGGAAAAGTTCGGTTCACTGTAAAAAAATGATTCAACATCGTAAAGCGCTATTTAAATAACAAATTAACGACGACTACTTTTCTTGAAAAACACTTGAATCCAACGACATATTTTAATATCAATTGTAGTGCTCCAAGTTTGCTGTTGTTTGTTTCGAGTGTTCTTACTGTTTGAGTTGTGACCGTACGTCAATGCGCTTGCACTGCTAGACAAGGCGTCAATGTTTTCACTTACCTCCTTACAAAGTATGCGGAAAAATATTTTTATAATGTATTTTTTTTTAGTTTTTATTGTCTTAGTTTTTAGTAAGAATTTTGTTTGAGCTCCGTTGCTTTAATTGATGCTAAAATTGCTTAGAATTCAAAATTCATTCCAATTTTTTACAAATTTCAGTTATACATATCTATGACAACACCATATTCAACATCAAAAAGTTTACACTACGAGTAGAGTTAGATACTCAGGTATTATATCTATAATTCTATACTAATCTATACTAATATTATAAAGAGGAAAGATTTGTATTTTTGTATTTTTGGATGTTTGTGTGGAATAAACTCAAAAACTACTGGACCGATTTCAAAAATTCTTTCACCATTCGAATGCTACATTATCCCTGAGTAACATAGGCTATATTTTATACCCGTGCAAAGCTGGGGCAGGTCGCTTGTTATCAATAAAACTAATCTCCACCTAGGATCCAATATATGCCGAATTTGCAAAATACTTCAATTTATATAAAAAACCAAATAAATAAATATCCAATATATATCGAATATGCAAAATACTTCAAAGAACAGGTGTTACGTTTGGCAATCAGGAGTCTGGCGTCACAAGTTCACCTCCAAATCCGAAGGCTTTCTACTCCATAAAGCTAAATAAAAAGGCGCATCTCACGCTTACTACGACACGCAGTTTACTATCAATAAATTGAAGAGCTATTCAATTTAACTGTTATAGATCCGGTTATGTCATTCAATACGTCGTAAGTGTCTTGTTATGGATTCTGAAGACTCATTTACAAGTTCAGCTTTACTTGTAAACGCCTCTTAAATTGACATACGTCATTTCAGATTTGTGTAATACGAAAAAAAAGTGGCGTCACGTGGTAGGTGTTGCTATTTTATTGCTATTTGTAAAAGTGCTTGCCCCTTTTGTTTTGGCTAAATTGAATTAGATAAGTTACCCAAAATAATCTCATAAATATATCTTGCATAAAATAGTATTTATAACGTGCGGAAAGATTATGTTT
Organism: Alcis repandata; assembly: GCA_949125135.1. Lineage (NCBI taxonomy): Eukaryota > Metazoa > Arthropoda > Insecta > Lepidoptera > Geometridae > Alcis > Alcis repandata. Next base: position 5,399,646 of record OX421223.1, read on the forward strand.
TTAGATTAATAAACACAGAAGTTAATTTGCATCTATTTGTAGGTTAAACCGAATTGTAGACTATAAATTTCCATTAAAAGCACACTTGACGCTAAATAAATTATTCATTATTAGATGACTTGTTGACTACTGATTCGAAGCAGGAAAAAGCAAAAACTATCTCTCAAGACGTGAGCAATCAAATCCGAGTAATTGCTCTTTTTATGACGCAGAGTTAAATTCAAAACAAATTTGTCGTTTGAATAATAGATTATTTTCTCATGATTATTTTGAAAGTTCATATTATGAATGAAAGTTATTTGAATTTAAGTAAAGTTGATGTTACGATATTGGCATTGGTTTATTAGACTGTGGATTTTGGAAAAGTCAGAAAAGTGACTAATTGAACTGGCTACATTCTTCGCGATAGCTAGAATATTTTCGATGTCACGATGAATTTTCGCATAGACCTCGAAACGAGATAACAAACTTCACTTTTAAACAGTTTCAGAGGTGAACAATCAATTAGACAGTTGCTCAAACAGTGAGCAATGCTTTGTTTTTGCTCCATATTCCCACGGTTGCGAACCTCTGCAATTAGTCGGTATAGTCTTCACACAGAAGTGTTTATGACGTATGATAAGCATTGCTAGCAGGGAGCTAGGTAGAGACTACATTACGTGAAAAGAGTTTTCAAAGAAAAAGTCCGTAGTCTAAACCAAAGAATAAAAACTAAAATACAATAAAGATTAAAAATACAAATAAAATATATTAAAATTTCAACTTTCAGTTTTTAATTACGATATATATACATATTTCACTTACAACGGTCCTGGCCTAAGGTTGTCCGTACACGAAGCGATGCACGACGCTGTGATCATTGCGTTGTAGTCATCCTGTCCATCAATGTAAATACTCCATTCACGAATCACATGGGGTGTAACTCGTTAGGAACTTTAAAAAAAAATCTATGTTTATCATAGATTTTTAAGCGTAGCTCGATGATTTCCAACGAATAACAGTGAATCGTTTGGAACCCACAATTCAAACGCACTGCTAGAGTAGCTTACTTGTCACGCTACTTGCTTTCTTGAGTCAACTACTTGCATCGTCTAGTGTATAGTCAGCCTTAATGTACGAAATGGCAGGTGCAGCGAACCGTTTCCCATAAGAAATGTGGTCGCCACTCGCCACAAATTGCAGCGTCATTTGCTTGCGGATTATATGGTATTACAGCGTTGTGTAATCTTGCTTTGTTTCATATTTCATTTCTTGGAATCGGCTGAATTAGAACTGCGAAAGAATAATATGAAATATATCAAACAGCCATTAAACAAACAAAACTTGTATTTCACTTCTATTTTACCATCATTATGGCAGTAGGTACCTATATTAAAATATTTTGAAATATAGATTTCTAATGTGTTTTTTTTTCTTACAGGTAAGCTAAGAGTTTTCAAGTTTTCGTCAAATTCATCGTTACGAACAGGGTAAGCCAAATAAATATTTTGCACATATTTTCTAAAATCACGCAAAGAAATAGGTACATAAACTATCTTCTATTTATTTTAAATTGAATAAGTAAGCACTGTATTTTGATTGTACTGTTTTTGGCTCGTCGGTGCTATAAATTCAAAGACCATCACTAAATGTGAATTTTAAAAGTGTATGTTATATCTGTCTTCATAATAATATTCACAAGTCTATTCAAGAACTAGAACATATTTTTACGCAATAACTCGATATAATTTTAATCGAAGCCATAAAACGCCTTTCCCATGTCATTCAAACTGGCCATTTCGACTACAATGACGCAAAAAAGATTTTGCAACGCCTCATGCGCGCACGCAGTTTTCCCAAGCCAAAGGTTAATAGTATAATCTTCAGATTATCTTTTAATAATACGAGTAGGAGAATGCTATTAACTCCACATCAGTTCTGTAATTAGGAAGCAAATGACTTATTATTAAGGTGAGGAAAATTGATATTTTGTAAGCTGGCTGTATTTACAAGTTGCGACAAAAATAATCTCATGTTCAGAAACAACGTTTAAGTTAGGTGACTAATATTTTAAACGAAATAATTTGGCCCCTTACATTTGTGATTTACGTTTTTATCACAGCTATAAACTTAGTTGTCCAGAAATTATAGTTTTTAGTATTGCGTAGAAACTAATAGATATTAAAAGTTTTGTCTTAAATTTTTGGTGTTAAATGTAACTTTATTATAATCTTTGGCGGATCTTTTAACGTTAACTGTTAGAATTAGTTTAGATCAAAGCTTCTACTTAAAGCGAAATACATCTTAAATAAACCTTAGCCTAATACGAGTATTTTTACAATATAATGTTTTACGTAATATGGCGCCCAGTGATTGCTGCAATATAAAGTTTAACGCCAGATGTTATTTAAAAAAAGTTATTTAAAGAGTGGGATTTCGGATACGTTCATTTTAATATTATTAGAAGGTCAATATCAGTGTCATCATTGAATTAAAGGGGGCTCAGTTTTTAACGATAGCCATTGGTTTTATGTATGTCTGATATATTTATTGCATTCAATTTAGATTTACTATGTAAATGGCATAAAAATTATTAGTTAATAGTCCAACAGAATGTTTTTAGAAGCTTTACCTTGATAAAAAGTTCCTTCGTTACTCTAGAATGTATAATAATTATCTCGAAACTTTTACCAATTATAAAACTAATCTAGCTAAATTGGATAAGTAAAATCAAATTTTTCACCAAAAGTAATGGTGATTAATTATGTAAGATCAAAAATTAACAAACCTATTTTTTTAACTTTTACAATGCTCTTCTTATTAAAATGGACGAATAGTACCTACTACTTTAGGTAGTAATAATATTTCAATTATTGATGTACTGTGTTTAATGTATAAGGTAGCTGTGAATATTCACAAGAAAACGTAGTCTTATACTCGTAATGAAGAGTTCACATAAAATCACCGATTTCGCAAACGCTGAGATGGTTCATGGCATCACTTAGCACGGGTCATCGTGTCTTGATGCATACAAACTACTTACTATAAATACTTAGGTGCGTATGCGTACATAATAATATATGCAAATTGACGTTAACATTATTTCAAGGTTGATTAGAAATTCATTTGACGGATCTTTTAATTCTGAATTAATTTGAGGAAATAAATCTATTTGTGGAAACAACGATTTTTTCTGCTAATAACAAACATATTAATTAAAATTATATTATTTTATATGTTAATTAATCTTCATTTTGGAAACCATATTTTAAGCTGACATAAATTCTCAAAATATTTAAATTCATCTCTTTTGTTTATTTGTTTATGTAATTGAGTGACGAGACGAGCAAATCGCTCGCCTGATGTTAAACGTCACGTTTGCCCATAACAGGTCTGCGCCACCTAGAATTTTGAACTCGCAGAATTCAAGACCCTGCGCGGCACAGCACTGCGCTCGTCACCCTGAGATACTCGTATAAGTTGTTTAATCTCCCATTTGCCCTGTAAATGTATTGTATGTTGTTTGTATTGTGTTGCCTGTGTATTTCTCTTAAAAGCTATGCAAAGGTATAGGATTTTAAAAACCTCCATTAGATATGACTATACTTAATACCGAAGTCGGATTATTAATAATAATTATTGATAATAAATAGTCACACAATTACATAAAAAAAATTGATCGATGGGCTAAAACAATTAATTTAAAAGATGTCCAAAAAATCTTACCTTTAAGTAGGTACTGAAAGTTATCGCATAATATATTATTATATTTCTATGTACAATAGAGGAGAATTAAATGGCATTTGAAACTGCAAATCGTGATTCTTAGCACCTTGTTTAATGTCACACGACCAAGATAGCATTGACCACAGATTAGCACTTTCGAAAGATACGCCGAAGTCATACACAATGACAATTGACACTCAATGATCACTTTACTCGTATATGACAATAATTTTGTTTGGACAAATTATTAGAGTGTGTTTGTTATTGTTTTGTATTTATACGATGGCTACCAGACGCTTTTGTATTTGTGTATTTTATGTTCTGTTGACCAATGTAGCAATGATGATATTGTAATGACGTCACGTTTGGGATGTCTCCTAGTCATTTCTTAAAGCTATTCAATACTTATCTAGACCAAATACCTTTGAAAAAGTTTGACACAAAATGTTAATTCCCTCTACTACGAGTAGCTATATAAGTCTTCCGTTTCGTGTTTTCAATCTTGAATCTTTACCCAACCTTAAAACATTGCTTCTATGTATATCTATATCTATACTAATATTATAAAGAGGAAAGATTTGTATTTTGTATTTTTGGATGTTTGTGTGGAATAAACTCAAAAACTACTGGACCGATTTCAAAAATTCTTTCACCATTCGAATGCTACATTATCCCAAAGTAACATAGGTTATTTTTTTTTATTATTTTTTTATCCACAGCAAAGCGTGGCAGGGAACAGCTAGTTTATTATACGTAGGTATAATTTGTTTCATAGCTCTAGTTTGGATTATAAAAACGAGAATATGAGCTTGTTCGCACGTTTATTACACTTTTACCGTAAAAGTGATAAGGCGTAAAAGTTTTACGCCTTATCTACTTAACCGATCATTATATATTTTTTATACCTACATGTTGTCAAGATTCCAAAAAGGGATATGGGATACTTTTACATTAAGACATAGGATCATCATCGTGATCGTCGTTTTTTATGCGCAGGTAAAACCGCAAGGCACTGGTAGTATAGGTATACTATGTAATATAACCCAATATCAGACAAGCAACGGATTTCCTTTGAACATTGTATATTAGTTACGTTTCGTAAACAATTTCGTGTCACCAACCATTTACTTCCTTCCTTTGATTATACCATAACTTTTCTTTCAATAGTATCGCAGGTTACGTAGTACCTATAATTAATACTGTAACTTTATGCAATAATGAAACACTATTGTCTTGATTGACAGTATGCTTGCCTACTTGATAATTATTAATCTGAGCCTTAACTTCCTTTTGTTGCGTGGTAGAGATTTTTGCTGTTGAGATCTTAATCGGTGTTATAAGAGGTTAACCAGTAATTAGCAAAGAAACAACTGACTAAGAACGTATCCTAGTTGTTATTAACGCGAAAGTTAAGTGTCGGTTTTCTCCGTAGCTATAAAAATGATTTGGATAAAATTTGGGTTAGAGATAGCTTTTGCCCTGGATTATCACATAGAATGACAATTAATGACCTTAACACATTTCAGCATCACTGCGATTCTCAGTAAGCTTTATGTAAAGCGGAAAGCAGATCTGACAGCAGATGTCAATGTGTCATACGGGTGGGAGAATGCACAACGAAAATAGCTTCGTTATTCGAGTCGTCAACTTGGGTCCGTTTTTGTACGAACAGCCAAATGCAATTGAAATCGGATATATCTAATTTTTTCACCGAAAATAAAATAAACTAATAGAAGTTTTGAGCTGTAAACCATTTTCAGGACAGCAGATTATTTGTAAGGTGGAAGTTAAATTTAACCTAAAATGATGCAACGTTCCCGTCACGCTAATCTTTGTTGTCAAATTCTAGACGAGTTATTTGCAATCCGTGTTAAAAGTGATTAGACCAATAGCTATGTGAAACGCGTGAAGAGGCGTCGCTAAAGTTTCCGGCTGCGTTATAAAGGGACCTTACATAAACGCGTCACTGCAATGGAGACTATAGACTACACATTAGTCTCGCGTTGGGTAAGGTATTTTTACGCACGCGACAAGTATTCAGGCAGTGTGTCTTAGGACTATTGTTCACTTGTGTTACGTCAAAAATTTCAGAAATTGAAATACGAATAGATCAAAAACGCGAGTCAAAGTCGGGTTAGTGTAAATTGAAGTAAACTAATGTATTAACAAAAACAAATTACTTACGTTGATTTCATAGTGTTTTCTTGACAGGTTTATATTAATTTTAACAAATAACTGAATAGTCTAAAAATAAGTGCTTTATTCTTACGTTTTTTCAAGGCTTTTTTATATTTACATATTTTAAATAGGATAAAACATTTCACATAAAACTTATTTGAATAAATACCCTATTAAATATTATTATTTAAATATTATAAAACCAAACTGTTGCTTATTCTATTATTTTGATAAATTCAAGTAACTGATGGTTAAAGTAATTGTTGGTTGCAGCTATAAGTAATTCAACTTGGTCGCAACGATTTCAAGTTACCATATTTCAGACAATTCTGTTTTCCCCAGAATTACTAAACAATACTTTCAATATTTATAATCACTTACCCAAGGCCTACTAGAGCGTACTGTAATCGATATTTTATATACCGAGTGATCGATATTTCGTGACTATATCGAGTTACAATCGAGTTCCGTAATAGGTACATTGTGAAATACTAACCTACTGCAATTATATTTAGGTAGTATGTAAATTCGTTCAGCTAGCTGATCACCTGCGGCTTCGCCCGTGTTATAAAGTAGCTTAAGTTGTACTAGCCATTAAGCCATGTCACGATCATAGTTCTTAATCGACTTTAATCAACACATCCGGTGGATCCTTATTAGCGCCGAATAACAAGCATAATTCCACAACATCTGAGAGTTAAGCCATAAGTGTTCAATAGTTCGAGCCTTAAGCAACGCGTGTTCAATAAGTATTTTACATAATAAGTACGTTTTCCGTATTAAGTAAAGGTCAATGTGTCTGAGGTCATCGGTCATCATTTTGTAACGCGAAGTTACAATTATATCGTACCTACTTGCTTGCCGTTCGAGCTTTCCCGCTATTTTCGGTTTTCTTGCCATTTTCAGGAAAAAAAAGTATGCCATGTCTGTCTTAATTTTGTATGTTATTTGCTTTTCAAATTTATCTAAATCGGATAAACTTTAGTGAAAAAGCAACAAACGTCTCTTTGTTTATTACTCTTTGACTCAGAATACCTACCTCACCTACTTTTTAATTTATAATTTTAGTGTGAAGTGTTAGACGTAAACAACTCACATAACCAACCTACCCACGTATCCCCAAATGCGATTAAATTAATGCTTATATGATTAGAAATAAGGATAGATATTAATTTGACACGGTAACAAATAAATTTTTAATAAATGTTTCTAATATGGTGAAGCAAATTCGAGCCAGACACAGTCTAGATTGAAGTAGTATAAAAACTGAAGACTGATCTGAGGCCTTTTCGCTTAATATATAAAAATACTACTGTAACGTGGAGCTACACTCATCACGATAACGCCAATGTTCGCGATCCAAATCTTTATAAAGACGTACTCGTAGTTCATCGCGATGACATTCGCACGAAGTTTTATCGCAAATGTTTTTATTTGTGTGACGAGTAACTTAAAGCTGAGCCTGTGATGTCGTATTTCATAACTGAACTTTACTCGTCATCCATGTAAATGCAAAACAGAGATTGCAAGTCAAATTGTCGACTGCACATGCGTGAAAATCTTTTAAATGTCACTAAAGGTCACTCCACAGAATGGAAGAAAGACGTAAGTTTTACTTTTGAAGTGAGGTAGTTACGACGTTCTTTTACTGGAAGTCTTAGGTATATGGCTAAACGCCTAGAATATGGTGGCTGTGCCAGTTACTTAATCCTGATGGTAAAGCCGCACTGGGATAGCTGTGTCTTGTGTACTACGAAATATATTTTTAATGGTAAAGATCACTCTGCAAGTTTCGTAAGCTAGAGTAGAGGCAGTGCAGCTGATTATAGGTTGTATAGAATGCAGTTTGACTAACAAATTCTAGACATGATATTACAATAATTATCTAACTTAGGTGATAATAATTATATAAATGTTTCTAAGCTTTCCTCAAATAGAGGCATTATTTAAAGCAAAATTATTTAACATATCAATTAAATTACTAATATTATTAATTTTGCAACTACTCCGCGTAAATGTTTTTGTCAAAAAGTAATCTTGACTTTTTTTTAATATTTTGACTTCACGCGAGTTTATGGTCTAGCGGACCAACTTGGAGTTTGAAAAAAAGGAATAAAGAATTTATTGTTATATTATATGATAAAAAAATGTTGTGTCGTGTCTACTTGTCAGCGTAGTGTGGTTATACCCTAGCAGTAGTGAAGTGACACAGGCTTACCACTGCGATTGCGATTCCACAAGGTCAGTATGCTAATGGTTGCAAGTCGTAAGTTGACTTTTGGGGGTTTTTAATTAGTTTGTGTTTTAGTTTGCATAATTTTGCATAGACATATTTTAGGCGTGTTAAAGAAACTTATGTAATAGAGGGAGTACGATTTATTACAGATATTACGATATTTTTGTACTAGGAAATCATGAGAGGTCTAGAGAATCTATAAATATAAAAATCAATCGTGCGATAGTTTCGCAAAACTCGAAAACAGAGCAACCGATTAGTTTTTTTCTGGAAAAATCGGTAATATTACTGCGAGGCGCAGTTACTCATAGATTAAACCTGAAAGTCTGTAATTGAGAAGCGTGACGCTTACCATCAGGCGAGTGACTTGCTTGTCACGTCACACTTGTAAAAAAATGTCACGCATCTTGTTCATAAAGTGAGTATAAAAATAAGACGTAGCGTAGATCCTGTAGCAGAAATTCAATTAAGTTTTTATACATAAACATGAAGAAGGATGATATTTAACAATGTCAAAGTATAAAATTACCTTTAAATTATTGTTGTCGTGATTACAGCATGAGATCACTGCCTGCACATATTTTACTGTATTAGTCATAAGAAATAAAAACATCTACTTTTTAGAAATACAACCAACGAAAACCATGCTGGGTTTTTTTGGGTGTAACTTACACAAACGTTTTTTTCTTTTTTTTTTGTGGATACAATGAATTCAAAAATAAAAATAAATATCGTTACCCAGGAAATTTAGGTTTAAAGAGAGACACGCTAAGTTCACGCTAAGTTATTAGGGTTCTGCAAATTTGCGTTTAAAAAAGATTTTGAAAAATTCTAATCTGCAAATACTCGTAAGTTACTTTGTAAACTAATTCAGAAAAAAAAGCCACAAAATAGCCGCTGCTATCTTTCTTTAAATCAATATCATGCCAATATAAGGTATCATAAGATAATGAATAACGGTTAAATATAACGGTTTGAAAAAGACTGGACGGCGCTGGCCCAAGACCGCAGTAACTGGAAAAAATTGGGGGAAACCTTTGCCCAGGTTTGCCCATTAAAAATTAAAAAAAAAAAAGATAATGTGATGCGTATGCATGGAGCAAGTTAAAGACCTTAACAACCTAATAAAAAATTCAACCCTTTAAAATACTTCACGACTCAATAACTTCAAAAGCCTGCCGATAAATAACATTGCAATAAATACTCAACTCGCCGATCTTGCGTTATCATGATTTATAAAAGCTTTCGTATTTTAAGTCTCCGAAAGTATTCAGGGACCAGAAACCTAAGCTCAGAACTGGTTGAAAGGTTGGGGTTATTGATCGAAGTACAAGTTTACCTGAGACCCAAAAAAATGCCAAAAAAGGAACAAAATCGAAGGGAAATTTCAATTTAACGTCTTGGGCTTAGTTTCCTCTTAAAATCGAAATGCATAATTTAGGTAGTTAGGTAGGACGAGTGAATTTAATTTAACCGGTCTATTTTATTATTTTAAAAATAACTGGTATTAACGTAGAAAAATTAACTAAAATCCTTTTTAACACGCTTTTATTAGCTTCACCTGTATGTTTGTATGTTTGTATGTAACCGACTCCTTTGAGCGCGTTTTTGACCCACTTTTAACGGTCAGATTTCTTTCAAACTTTGTAGATATATCGAGGACCGATGACAATACACTAAACAAATCGTGTTTTTTAGTTTTTTTAACTATTAATTTTTTTTTTCTTTTAGAAATCTTTGCTAGTACAGTATGACATACGTATGACACAGTATGACATATGAATGGACAGTATGCAGTTTATTAAAAATAAAAACAGGTCGTTTCGATGGTACTCGTAGTAAAGATTACTCACACCTACAGTTAAAATAGTGTAAAAAATATCAATTCTAAAAATGTTCACACAAGAAAAGTAAAACGTATCGTGCAGTGTGAGGTAGATGAACTTATTAAAAACAAACGAGACTAATCGTATTAAGCGTGATAAACTAACAAAAAGTTAATAAATAATAACAAAAAATATATTGTTTGTAGAAAAAATATCTGAACGTTTAGATAGTGCTTTAGTCATTACAGATCTCGTGTATTTTATTAGGTGCATTGAAGTCAGAATAAGGTTTTGTTTGTTTTTATGTAGTTTTGGTTCGTTTTATCTTTGATTTAAATTAAATGTGATTAAAGTCTAGAATATGGTCGCTATGATAATCGCTAAGCCTATTATGGCTACGTAGAGTTAGCAAATAAATTAAACATTAGTTAAAATTAAAGCTCAATTAAATAAATTCTTATTGTTATATCGATATTTATTCGCAAAAAAAACTTCTTTGAAATCGTTGGCGTAAACATTTTATCAATGAAGGGAACTTTAGACTGTGCTGATTATTTATTTGTGATTACATCATTTTATGTTACGTCTCCCATCTATGATAGCAAAGTCTAAAAATAGAATTACTGATTACGTTAGTTTTCCTCTGCTTATAACGAAATAGGCATAGTATTCAACAACGTAAATGACATCTTAGTTTGAGGAAAAGCAAAACACGTGCATGTATTTGCTATCCATACCGTTTTCTCAAAAGAAGTACAAACACCTCGAGTAAATGTTTGTATAATTGTGCGAGGCTAACGTGTGATGGGCAATGAAAGTGGTTTCCGACCTGTTCGTAAGAAATCGAAAGGAACCAAGGTTACCGGACAGATGCCTTGATTGTTATGGTTTTAATGTAACGGGTTTTATGTAAACAGTGCTATGGACGGCTATTCGATTTTGAAGAGGTTTTTAAACCACTTAGGAAAACAGGTTTTTAATCGAATTGTATTTATGTATTTCAGTTAATTGTGTTATGCTTTAAGTGATGGAGTAAAAGTACTTCAAACGGTCTACCATTATTGGTTTATTAGGAGATCTACCATTACCTGACGTAAGGCTAGCAGACACGGAAGTCGGTCAAAAAAAAGGAAAGAGAAAATTTAGAGGTATACAGAGTTATATAAAAAGGGTGTGCTAAGCCAAAAAAGGCTTATTACATTATTCTGAACAACTTTCATGAATTCCGGGTTGTTCCCATAGCAAAAATTGTTCATAATGAGGAACTATGAGCTCTTTTAGGCTCAGTATGCCCTTACAACCCTGTATTACATAAGTAGTGGTTATCTAGTTATCGATTGATTTTAGATTATTTTTATGTATCAGTGAAATAAATAATACTTCACTGTATTGCAACTGAAATGAGGCATGTTAATTGATCATAACAGGTGTTAATCACTTCGTTCCGCGCATAACAATTACCGCATACCTAACAGGAAAATCTTCCTCGTAGCAGTTGCATTTCAAGAAAAACATCGAACTCGAGAGAAACTCAGGATACCGACAAGGTCTTTCCAATTGATTCCATTAAGTTAAATTAAGTTGAAGTAAGTCATTACTCTTTACCTTCGCTAAGTTACTGGTACATGCGAGTTGATTTACAAGTTACGCGCTAAGTTATGGTTAAGCTATGTTAGCCCTGATACGGGTATCACGATTTATGATCAGGCCAGTAATTTGACTAAGTTTATGTTTCCGTGAGATGTGGGAATCTATTAATGTGAGCGTAGGTGTTGTGTGCGAATTGGTACAGGGTCGATTATTGTTTAAAACGATGGTCAAGATTGCTCAGACGCTGCGCTGCTTCAAAGTAACTCATGTAGAATCATAAACAACTGGTAGTTTGCGGCGAACTGCACCTCGCAACCCTTATTTTTCTATAGCTCTGCAATCGATATTCTGATTTAAAAAAGGTATTGAAAGGATCTACTTCGCTGCAAAATATTAGGAAGATCGGATTAACAGTACGCAAGTTATCGTCGGACAAACACACAAAAGAACAATTTGTTCTCCTAGTTTCGGAGACCTTCCTTCTCTCGGCCAACTAGCTGGTGGCCGCCATTGTCTAAAAAGCGAGAATTTCTTGTATGCTTCTCAAGTGACGGACAGATAAGTGGAAAAGAAAACTGTCTTGTCATGGTTATTCCTAACAAAAATGTTAGCTCGCTCAGTACTATTTTAAACAATACAAATGAAAATTGTCGTAACAACAAAAGTACGTAAGTTGAACCGTCGCACGGAGAAAGTCTGGAAGCATCCGCACATGTAATAACCTTATTAATCGTCATATTAGATTATTCTTTCCGCCACATGTGACAATAGTCGCCATCTTGGAATTGTCAACGGAGAAAACAGTTGCGCAAGAGTTGGTTACCTAGACTAAATTAACTTAGAAATGAAGCAAACTATTGACAGAAACTTAAGTTTTTAGTCTTATTATAAAGATTTAATTTGAAAATAGAGCAGGCTCAAACTGTATAAGTAAGTAGTATTGTTTTTGGCTGAGTCTATTCGTACGGGTACTGAAAAACAAGCTAAGCATCCAGTACCCGTATTAATAGTCACTTCCGTAAAAACAAGCTACGCATCCAGTACCCGTATGAATAAATATAAATTATTCGTACAGTACCCGTACGAATAGTCACTTCCATTGTTTTTACTGTGTAAGTAACTGAGTTGGAGAGTTTTATGAGTATCTTATAAACGACTCCTAAATCGATAAAAATTAGACTCGTAAATCTAAACATGGCCAAAATATTTTTGTGGTTGAAACTTAAACTGACAAATAGCAAGAATTTCGGGCAGTCAATCGGTTAGCAGATCGTGATATATTGGCATTTTACCGCTTTAGCATCTTAATGGCAATGGCATTGCAGCTTTCTCGCAACACGTTACGCAATATGTTTAATGGAAGATCTTATTCGTAATCTCAAGGAAAGCAACATAAATAAATCAGATTTGCATGTAAATAATTTTGCGGTAGCTTAAATATTCTCTTTATGTTTATTGGCCATTTCAAAATTCGCACAAATGTCTTTATGCATTTGAAATAAATAAAAAAGTTAAAAAGCTCATAAAATATTCTCTAACAACGGAAAATGGTCTAAAATACCCCATACTTCATCCACACTTTCAAATAATAAGCTGCCCACAACAGATCGGTGCAGTACCTTAATACGGATTTTCATCCTACCCGCTCATCACGGGCCGCGGCCAATTTTCTTTCCACTAATAATCCACGAGTAGATGTGACACAGCTAAAATATGGATTTGTACGAGTATATCACTTTTTTGAGGGATTATTTATAGTGGGAAAATAATAATTAGTTTGTTTGCTTGTAGGCAGGTACGCAACACGAGATCTGGCTCGCTCATAAAACGGTTTCTAGCATGAAATAAATTAATTTCTTCAGACAAAGTGGTAAAGTAACCGGGGCGGACAACATTAGTCCATGTTTAGAAATGACGCAAGCGTAAAATTACTTAAATTAGATGTCCACATCATGAGCCAAAATATGTGTTTTAATTGGTCAACTAAGTAAAAATATGTGTTACGGTAATCAAACCGTGAATGCTGATATTTAAACTATGTTTGCAACACAGTGACATCATACGAGTAGGTATGCTATTTTTCACCTTGACTTTAAGGACAATAAAACTAGGAGCAAGTCGCAAACATTTTTAAGAAATGCTGTTCAAAATAACATTTCAATACATTTTTCAAACTAACTGATATAATCTGATTTGACATTTTGGCGGAATGTGTGATTTTAATATTACAAATCGTATAGGTATTTAACATGTTCTTTTGTTTTTTGGTTACAGGTAATTGACAAAATCTTCAATCAGGATAAATATCTCCGGCTCGAAGGGTTGGATAAATAAATGGTTGGTGTGGTTGGTTGTTCGGTGTACAAAAGTACGATAATTCATAGACTGCATTATGATTACGAAAATTCAAAATTCGAGAAAATGCATGCTTATCATAGAATAAAAAAAATATGAATTGTTTTGATGTGACAATCTCAGAAATGTTGGTAGAGTTTCTTTGTCTAGTAAAACAAATCTTTCAAATCATCTTCAAACATCAAAATAACTCATTAAATTGTTACATTCCGTTTCGAACTATTAGTCATTTCTCTATTGAACATCTAATAGAACTATTACAAAAATGTCACAACAATATCACCATAATACAGCTTTTGAAATACCAAGTAAGCTAGTAATCGTAACTTGGCGTCTCATTCATCGGCATCTTTTGTTTTAACTTAACACTAACTTGACACTATACGTCAAAGTAATGGGGCGCTTTGGCGAAGTAACGGAGCTTGGCTTTTGTGACAAGTACATTAATTAAAGGCTCTTTGAGTGACGAAAGTAGGTCACGTTTTAAAAAGGTATTTAGAGCTATTGAAGCGTGACATAATTATTGCTCATCCTTATAGCGCTTTTATAGTTTTGTCAGTTCCGATTATTATTTGTCTCACCGTTAGTGTATCTTTTCTTTATATTATTAGGAGCTTAAATAACAAGGCTAGGTTTTTTAGGCAAAAATATCTTATTAAAGTAAGAACTCCTATACATTGAATTTATATTTATTTTATTTGATCTTGTTTACATCGATAAATTGAAAATTATCTAAAAAATATATTCATTAAATAATACAACTATTTGATACTGATAGGTGCAAGAATAAGGGCACCAGATGTTATCAAAGCACAAAGCACCGCCGGCCCTTTACCAGGTGGCTTGTTTAGGTACGTTCGTTATCACCAAGGTTGACCAGGAGCATTTATATACAATAAATATAAATTATAAATTGACAATTACCTTATGTTGCTCTACTTTGAGGCCAATAAAATATTTAAACTGTCAAGTGTTCTGACCTTTAGTGAATGCTGGGCTTTGAGTAGCTCAGGCTAGCTTTTATTGTGATATTAATTGCCATGTAGTAATGCAGTCAAACTTAAATATGAATTTATTCACTACCATTGATTGATGATTACTTCATTGCCATTCGGTTTTGCAAAAAAATTGAATATTTATAAAATTTAGTTTTATCTCAAAAATAAGGTTACAAATTAGAAGGCCTATAAATAGTAAATTGGCTTTATTTAACAAAAATTACGTTACGTTTAAAAAAACTGAGCTCTAGTAATAATTTAGCATAGGTAAGTATAATAAAAGAATTAAATTCGTATAGTTCGAGAGTTGAGCCTTGGTGTCAGAAATAAATTTTCAAAAGTTAAGTACCTACTACAATTATCATGGTTTTTATATTCGAGTTTATTATACTCGTAGTTAGGTACATAGATATCCCTACCCAAGGGTACTCATAATAATCAATTACATTTTATTAATAGTCAACAACCCAAATCAATTTTCAATTGCAACATCCTGCGAGGCCTGGCACGTAATTGTTCCAATATTACGTAATTATTATCACCTGCTCTCATTATGTCAACACGCGCATTAACACTTGTTTGCAAGACAAATTAATGATGTTTGCGAAACTTTGGAGCTAAACTTGAACCTATCAATCTAGTGTATTAACAAGGCTATTAGCGTAAACATTTGTTTATTGAACTTAATTGGCTGTTTAAACGTAATTACGCATTAATGAAAATTGTGTTGACGTACCAAATTTGTTTTGGCTTCACTTTGTTGGGTGTATTCGTACCTTTGAGGCGCCCTTGTGCTAGTCGCCCTCTATAAATTAAGGCCCAGCGTCATTTGCGCTCACCACCGGTGCGCTGTAGAGGCCTTAGTGGTCTATAGCATGTGGCCTTAGTGGTTTATGTGGTCATTCACAAAAAAAAGTTGGGGTGTATTGCTTTTTGTCAAAAAATTGTCGGTTAGTAACTACCTAAACTGACATAAAGTAAGCTTCACTTTGCTGGGATGTTTAGCTCTAATTTTAACTAAAAATTGTCCTTTCGTAACTAGTGTAACTACCTATCTAGATTAACATATTTTTGACTATTTATAGAGAAAGGTAACCGAAAGATTTTATACAAGCTATAGGATATCCGATCACGATGTTCACAGTAGACTTGAATAAAACTCGACATGGCGCCTGGCAGTGATAAAATGTCAGGTGTGCCATACAAGTACAAAATGAGAGCGAAACTATATTATCTCGAGTGGTTGTCTTGGCTCGTATCGCGAACAAATGGCCTTAGTATACTTAAGTGGATGCTTATCATAGCTCTACCGTATGGGTAGGTATTTCTAAGCTCGACAGGGCTGTAACCCTGTATATTAAAGTGGACTATACTTGAGTGCACATATCACCACCATACCTCTACTCTATGAATAATGTTCCAATTTTTGAACGTTTCACACTCATGGCTCCCTAGTCCCTACTATGATAACCTATGTCAGGGATGCCACGGAACACACACAAAGACAAGGACAGCTAACACCCACACCCAGAGCAGATATTTAAATTCATCATTCAAACATCAGCCCGGCCGAGAATCGAACCCGGGACCTCTGGCTTATAAGGCGGATAAACTACTTCTGAGCCAAACAGGTCGTCAGTAAAGGTTGAGTTGAGTTAAGTGTTTCTAAACCAGCTATATCTGTCCACACCATAATCTGCTGGACTTAATAAGCTGTTCATAACACAAATACCTCTTTCCTCTGACAACACGCAACAATAAAGGTTCCTGTGCAACTAAAACTAGTAACTACATTAACCATTACGAAATAACTTTAATCTAAATCTGCATACCGCGTAGGATTGTTACATAATCGAATACCGTAACAGAATTATCGTTTAGTATCGGAATATCGACAAAGTGTTGCGAAAGGTATCCCGCTGGACACCGGCCATTCCTGGTCAGTGTTGCCATACCTTTCGCTTTTGGATTTATGTTTGTTCCGTGACGCAGCCGATTGATACAATTGTAATGATTTATCAGAATTGTTGCGAACGTTGTTGTTTCGTGCCATAATCAAAGCAAGAAAGGTGCACGTTGAAAAGTCTAATATATTTTTTTTAATTTTGTTAAGTACGTATGCTTTTCTCACATTTTCAAAAATACGGATAGTCCTACGATTTTTAAAATTTATTGAAAATTTTATCAACTCATCCCACACATTTTTATTGAAGTTTCACTCAATCACTCAATTATTAAGATTATTTTGGGTGTGCTAAACAAATTTAACTTGTCTCATTGTGTCCATCTGAGTCTGAGTATCCATTTATTCTCAAAACAAAACTCGAAAGTATTGTAACAAAAGGCGTAAGATGATACACGCAATTGTCTTTCTCGTATGCTCCTTAAATGCAAGCCCACGATACCCACTTGGACCACACAGCCTTAGGCCCATTGGGCAACAGTTATCAGACACGGGGGCTGATGCAACAATGAAACTGGAGCGGTTGCAATGGTCACCTGTCGCGAGCTTGCACGACTAGTCCTCTGGCTTACAGGTTAGAGCGCAGGTTCGTTCGGACAACGTAGGAGTAAAATTGGTTTAACTTACTTAACTTTCGTTGGTTCTTGTACCTAACAAAACAAAAGGTTCTAACAAAAGTTAAAGTTAAAAGCCAATATAACTTTGAACTATCCGATTGCTAAGGAAATGAAATTAAAACATTCGAAAGGATAGAGTTTTGTGCATAAATCGCAAGGGCTCAAAATTATATGAAAGACACGAAATACAACAAAACGTGTAAACAACTTTATTATGCTGTAATGTATTAATACCGTAATGTATCGAGAATATATATTTACAATTTGTATTTATAGAATTAACAATGACATTTTTAATATTGATAAAATCTTTTATAGCTCAGTTTAGCTAGTAACATGATTAAAGTTCACGAACACGTTTCACGAACGAAAAAGTCCTTTCACCGATTCTACAGACTCCTATAATGAACGCTAAACAAAACAGTAAGTCGTTCCAATATACCACATTTTCGCGGTACCAAGCGGAACCACATATCGCTATCACAGACCACGGTCCGGAGCCGACCACGGAAGAGTGGTGTCGAGATACAACAGTGAAACTGCATTCTTGTGGATGCGGAAAGCGGATAAATGCATGCGAAGTACAAACGAAGCAACCGCTGGAAGAGACTAGAGATTTGATACTAATTTTATGAACGTAATAAAATTAGTATCAAATCGTAATCGTAATTCTAAAACGTGAACGGAATTTGATATTAAATCTTCTGAGACACGTGAGACACTTACATTAGGTAAATACGAAAGAAAAGTTGGAAAATAATATTAGGAACTAAAATTGGAACAACAGAAATACAGAAAATAAAATGCAATAAAAGAAAACGTTGGCGTCAAAAAGGACCCATCTCAGCATCCGGGGCACTCAGGACTAAATGTGGGAGTAGATGGTAAAAGATATGCGTCTTTAGGGTCTAGGTGAGAATAGAAGAGTCAATATTTTTATCATGGTCTGTCTTATCTAGGTCTTTAATCCTTGTAAGATGTATCTGGTATGTGTTTGTTTAGATTTACGACTATTGGCAATGGCTGAAAAAGAAAAGCAAGCCGAATAAAAACCAATATACCGTTAGCATGAGAAAATATTATTACAAAGCAATCTCAGACATATTTATTTGTAAGACCTAACAATTTAGAATATTTGTAGGCCAACATAATTAATTTATTAATATTGTATGTGCAATTTGTGATATATTGGCAAACTAATCAATGAGGTTCAGATTGCGCGCACGCATGAGGCGGCTGGACGCGGAAAGTAATCTTGAATACACGATGCTAGGATGTTCTTATTGATTTTGATACGTAAAGTATTCAAGTGTGTACACTGTACAATGTACATTTTGTACATGTAGGATCTTCATATTTTTTAAAGTTATTTCGGTTCAAAATGTTTTAAGCTTGCTTCTTTACGTCCTAAATCAGCGGTATGCAATTTCTAGGCTGGCAATATTACTAAATTTTAGATTTAATCAACACGTAAGCTAGCAGCTCCAATGAAGCATGAGGCCCTCATTTTTTGTCGGCAAGAAATCACTTCGCCGACAGAATATGGAATAGCCTGTAATGACTGGCGACACACGGGAAACATTTCGACATTCTCCGTGTACTACATAATTATAAGACAGTGGCTTAGATCCGCCCAGAGTCCTTACTCACTCTCGATGTCATGTCGTTTAAAATGAAGGAGACAGTGACAAAAAGCTTTTTGTTAATTTATTTTTTCATTCATTCTCATTAAGATATCCGTTGAGTTCACCGAAGTCGGATTATATAGATCGATGGTTGAGTTGGAGAAAATAAAACTGGCATTGCTCTAGAATCTGAATGGAATCTCAGACTACTGTTCGTTTACTTTTAGCAGACTCGCGGAATCATCTACGCGGGAATAAAAACAGTGATGATGATAATAATTAAAAGTAGCCCTTTTCTGTACCTACTCCTGGCGACGAAATTTCAAAATTAATGCAAAATTAAATTTTATGCAAAATTTCTAAAACAATGATTGTTTAATTAAGGCTTGAAAGTGTAACAAAAAAAAACTAACGCATTTTCGCATTTACAATACCTATTGCTTAGAATAAAGTTTTTGATAAACCGCATAGCTATCATAGCTCTCCACGCTATCAAGCTTCCGTCAGTCTGATTAACAAAAAACAGACAACTATTTTACATTGCACACGCTTACCAGTCGTGCCTGGGATTAAATTAGCATGCGCAGGAGTTGGGTTACGAAAATCACTAAACACGATATTGTAGGCAGAATGCCTATGGGTATTTTGTAATTGAAAATGTGACTAAGTAGTCACATTAAATTTAATTATTAATGTAAATACTACATAGGTACCCGCAATAACCCGCATAGAAGCTTTTTAAAAGTAATTCAAAATGTAGATATACGTATTAGTAGTTCCTAGTATGAGTATCTACCGATTAGTGGATTTGTAATTTAAATAAAACATCTTCTACCGCTTTCTTTTTATTCTAATTCTAACTGTGTTATAAATGCGAAAGTGCGTTTGTTGTTTGCATCCGATCATCATGAAATTTTGCATACACGTCATGGGTACAGAAACGAACAGGTTACTTTTTATTATTCTCATGACTTTTCATCACCACCAGCTTGAAATTTGTAACTGATTGTTTTTAATGCAACTACATCACTTACTGTATAATAATCAACCGAGTAATAGATACCTGCCTACGATTGAGTAAACATTTTATGATTATCGAAGAACGGATGACCGGTGTATGAATAATGGTACCTATAGAATTTTCATAAATATTAATGTTCTACGAAGGTAATTGTAATTAATGTGGGTGTGGTATACCAATATTATGCATAACGCTTTGATTGTCCTTAGAAAGCTTTGTTACTTCACTAAATTGCAAAGGTATTTATAATGATAATGGAATAATTGGAATCATTTTGTAAGAAAATCAATTGTTGCGTTATATTTGCAAAATCATAGTAAGAATGTTTAGGGTAATTGTTTTATCACGTAGGTATAGAATATTTTCTATTCGGTTATGCAGAACTTAGTTCGGTTCATTACAACATGTAGGTGTAGAGACGACGCAAAGTTAGAGTTAACAGATGCCGATGTATCCTATGATACCATCGTATCCCGATGGTTTCACCCAGCTTAGGTACCTTCTAGCTACCAGCTTAGGTAGCTTACCTTCTTAGTCTCGTGTTTCATCGGCGACCACATCGCCGCTTTCCAACAGGCGATCCGGTGGTCAAATGCGGACTTATTTGCAACTACCAAAACCAACACAAATCGAGGAAAACACAAAACAACCATTAGGTACTTATTACACGCATAACAAAAAAAAAATCGAACAATCCATAAAACTACCATTATAGAAACTACAAGCAGTTTTTACTAACACCTCATCTGAAACCAAATTACCGCACGTGCTCACACAAAATGCAGAAATTAGCAAAACTTACCACACCGTTATCACTCCATCGCTTGGAATAATTAGCCGAAGCTGCAGGCAAGCTCTTACGAAACCCTCAGGTATAGGTAACTCGTGTAGTCACAGACTACGTACAAATTGTACTTAATATCGAAACACCTGATGGCCGTGCCTGATTAAATTATGTCTCGGAGCAGGTTTGAGAAATTTCTGTAATAGTTGGTAATGAAATTTGTTGCTGCATAGAAATGTGTCTCCTAAGAGTGGTTTTTGTATGTTCTCCTTTGGGTATAGCCAAACCGTTTATCTTAGCCCTCGCCTGCGCGGTACAGAGGTGCGGGGGTATGACGGCGCGGGGGACTGAGAGGGCGGCGCGGGCGGCGCCGTACCGCGCAGGCGAGGACTAAGATAAACGGTTTTGCTATAGTCTAATTGTTTTCGTAAATATAAGGCATTCAAATAAACTTGTTTTTTGAGATTGAAAGTGACAAAGGTATACTCTTAATTATCCTTCTTATTCTCGTTGGTCTTATCCCTATTGTTAGGAGAAAGATGTTGACCGAGGTAATGTCGATTGTGCTAGAATACTTAGTAGGGGAGCCCAAGCGGGGATTTCGTGTTGTGCTAAAGCGCGGCAGATTGATATACAGGGGGATACCTTGTACTCGGTTAAGTACCTCCACCAAACATGAGGCCCAAATATAAGGCCGCCCGTGAAGGATGCAGGATCAGATTAGTAAAAAAAAATTGACCATCAGAAATTCTCGAGCGCGTCAGATTAAGGTAGGGTAGAGTTAATTACATCCTAAAAAGTGTATATTTCACTAATCTGACAATTTGAGAGTAACGTAAAGAAAGGGGAGGGCAGCAAAGTTGTAAAAAAAAAACGTCATCTCGACATTCTCGAGCGTAGCTAAATTTTTTTTTGTTTTAAAGGAAATAATTCAAGAATAACGAATAATATATAATCTGATGATTTCCGCAAGCCGAAATAACAAAAATTCGTCGATAAAGTTAAATGCGTGGAGCTGCGTGATGCCTACATTTCCGTCTCCGCGTTTCTATTCCTCTCTCACTCTTTCTCTATCTATTACTCTCTCACTCCGTCTCCACTCTGGTTTCTGCTGCCATGACGCCATCACAGCTGATCATAAAGACTCGTTCGTGGCATACTGTTTACAACGTGTTTCCAACGTTTCGGCTCTTTTTGCTAAATAATATATTGTAATATTACGAGTATATAATTATGTGAATTAAAGTTTATAAATATTTAATATGAGTGATATTAATTTAAAATGTGTATTTTGTGGTGAAAGTACCTTACAAAAAACAATTAAATTTACAGTAGAAACATTAAAAAAATGTGTAAATATTTTGGAATATCGTCGTAGCAAGCCGGTTTTCCGAAAATCTCGAGGAACATATTTTGATAACCTCGAAATTGTCGATGGAATCATCATTAAATGATTTATATCACGCACAGTGCTCTAAATTATTTACTGCAATTAAAATACCACGAGACTTTCAGTATTTACAAGAGCAAAGTGTAGTGGAACATGACAATGCACCGGAAGTTTCGGGAAATAGCTCCGAAACACATGCTCCTGTTTCGAGCTGGAAGAGCTAATGCATAGAAATATTATTTCTTTGAACTCAGCGAGCTCAAAATATCACATAAAATATATTTTGAGCTCAAAAAGTACAATTTTAAGCGCCCAAGAATGGAATTAGCGGGAAGTTGCAGGGATGGCCTTTAGGGTGAACCGATTTTCTAATTTTTTTTGTCAGATCAGGCGAATTCCTCTAGATAATCGTCAGATTATGAAACAGTACGTTTAGAACATAAAGATGAACCATTATATATCTTAATCTGACGCGCTTGAGTATTTCAAAATGGCGAATTTTTTTTGCACACTAAGAAAATGGCCGCGAGTTTGCGTCCCATCGAAATCGTCAGATTAGTGAATGAGAGCTATTTTTTGGTGCACTTAACACTCCCTTATAAAATCTGACGCGCTCGATTAATTTTATTTTTTTTTCATTTTCAACCCTTACATACAACCACCCGCATCATGCAAACGATCAGATTAACATACGTACATTATTAAAAATACGTAAGGCATTGATGCTATCAATATCTGACGCGCTCGAAGATGCCCATGCAACAGTTTTTTTTTACATATTTAAAAATCTATAGCCGCTTCCCCCAGCGATGAAAAGGTATATGTCACTTAACATTTTTTCTTCTTATCATCTAAGCTTTGCAACCCAATAGGTCTATACGACGCTCGATGATATCCCCATTTAGCATCGTGGGCTCCCCTACTAACTGGCAAGTGATAAAAGACGCTCTTGGAGATGCACACAAAAGTCGTAAATCTATACTAATATTATAAAGAGGAAAGATTTGTATTTTTGGATGTTTGTGTGGAATAAACTCAAAAACTACTAAACCGATTACAAAAATTCTTTCACCATTCGAATGCTACATTATCCCAAAGTGACATAGGATTATTACCTGAAAAAAATCGGGATCCTTACCAAAACTTCAATAGTGTCCACCCGTGCGAAGCCGGGACGAGCCGCTAGTTATTAGTAAAAAGGTTCTCTATAATTTACTTTTCATTTATTATTGATATATTAGGTATGTCAGGTATAAATAAGGACCTACCTATAAATTTTCAACTACTCATTTTCAAAATAGTCATAGATACGGACATAAATAATTCAAATAAGACGTTAAATTATTGCAACAGGCGTACCGGTTTAAAAATGCATCAAAATATTAATTCGATGCTAATATCGCATTCATTAGACAAAAAATCTATTCAGCGCTGTCAATAACGAAAGTTCAATCAAATAAAACTCTATTCACACACAGTAGCTTAATCAAATTAAAATATAAATGGGACGTGTTAAACAATGTCTCTATCGGTTTCTTTTAATTTTTTTATGGTGCATTTAAACAGCTCGTGATAGCGCGCCCCGTTCCAGCCCGCTTGTGTAGGTGCGATTCGTGTTATCACAGACGTCTATTCATATAATGGGCGTGTGTCGCAATGATAGACGCGTGCGAGCTTTCTTTGATCACTGTCAAACAAACCGACAAGTGGTGGCCTGTGCAAACTTTGTCGAGTCGAGTACTACGCGGAGCCTTGTGCGACCCGTGTTATGAGGGGTCGTTTACTCGCACCTTAAGATTTCGATATCAAAACTAGTTTTAGTAGATATTTACAGACACGGAAGTTTGTATAAGAGTAGTTTTTATTTATATTTATAGGATTTATTTTCATATTCTCTTTAGGTTTATGCTAACGTTCACCTCCTACGTCACTAATCCATTAATATTCCAGATTGCACTTTGGTATAGTAGTTTATATTCAAGGGTAAACGTAAAACCGATACAAGAGGAAGGAATGCTAGGTCCATAATTATAAACCCTATTTACTCCAGTACTGACCCTGATATCGGGAAATATTATCTGTTTCATAGCTCACCAACACCACCAATGCCTACAGTAAACTGTTGTCGACGAAATATAATGTACGCAGTCCGCATTAGTACCTAGCAGATTAAAAGTGGTTCATTATGTTCAAAAGTCAATCAACATTTTTAAACTCTATCTTAAATACATCGGTATATCCCAAACTGTAAAACACTGATATTTTAATAATACGACCATGAAAACTCGTGGAACAGTATTTATTGAGTTCTGATCATTTCGATCCGACAAAATACTGATTAATCAAAAGTGGAATGTAAATAGTCACGCGAGCTAATAAAAAAACCACTTGCTATGAAATATTTGCGTAATAAAAACTGGTAATGCTTTACCGCATCGCATACGTAAACTAACCCACCTGCATATTAACTATAACCGAGGAAACCATAATATTCGCTAATAAAATACTTAATACGTTACAAATTGCTGAAGTTTAGTAACAGAAATAGCAAATTACTCTACTTTGTAAGTTGGTTCGTGAACATGTAGATTGCAAACAAGTTTGTTATTAATTTTTATTCAAAAGCATCGTACAAATTTATTAAGTTTTCCTTATTATTATTGAATGGTTGCAGTATGTTTGTGCTTAAACTTCGGTTTACTGGCTTTAAATAAAAGCAAATCACGTTAAAATCAATAATACAAAAATAACTGTCCATTTAGTTGCCATTTTTAAAATCGATCTGAAATAAAAAGATTGACGTACATATAGCATATTATTCGGTAAAATAATACGTAGCCTTTACCTACGCTTATAAAGCCTTGAAGGAACCAAACAATTGAAGCAAATTTATAAGAAGAGCGATTGAAAACAATTACAAAGCCTAATTTCATACTACATCTCAATTTTATTACACTCTTCCTATAGTTTGTGAATGTTCAAAACTACAATGCGAGGTCGTATTCACGGTTTTATGGGCAGTTGAAATGTATCTAGATCCGAGATATCCGGCGGAAGCTGTAGTGAACTGCGGCCTTGCGGAGGAATCTGGTTATTTTGACACGAGTCTGTAATTAACAGGTTATCTCATGTCATATCGAAAGTATGTCTACAGTTTTGTGACGTAATTATCTAAAATAGAAAGACGTAGTTGGACTAAAGTGTTCTACAAGTATTATACATTCCATCCTGATTATATCTCAAAATATCATCTTTTTGATGTCGGTAAAAACGAAAAATAAAACCAAGTGACGCAGTAGGTACAGAAAATATGAAATTGTTAGTCTAGGATATTAATTAAAGTCTGATTTCAGTAATTTCTTACGATAGCAATGCCAATAACGACTGCCAATAACCTATTTAAAAAACAGCAGAAATTCATCAATTTCCATCCATAGCAATGCCCTGTTTACGGCTGCCAATAACCTATTTACTCTTTTAGATACTTATATCCAAGTATATGGAAACAGCAGAAATACGATATGAAGGTAAGGTATCATTACACCTTTCCGTCGTCTTTTTAACGCGGATGACAGTGTCCGCCCACAATGAGTGGCAAGGCCAAAGCGACCGGTTCACAACTAGAGCTTACGAGTCCGGTATCATTTTATCAAGTACTTACCTTGTAAATTGTAATAACTATTGAAGTATTATTAGTAGAATATATTATAGCTAGTAGTAAAACTTCTGACGTTAGATACTGATTGGTTAGAAATAATTTATGAGTAATTTAACGCATAGCTTCTAGAAACTTTTATGAAAATGAATCTGAATAGAATCGTGCGGACGCGACTTATATAAACTTTGCATAGACACCTTTTTCAATAAATTATCTATAAAATTACTATGGCAAAGAGATCATAAACACAGTTCCGGTTTTTGGCACAATGATTATTTATCAAATAATAGGTGTTTTATTAATTGCTTGATGAAATAAAAACCTGCGTAGGCTCTACGATAAGCACTTTTCTTTTGGGCTGTGGTTGCGAAGCGGTATAACGATTAGTGACTTGATACATTCGGCTTTGTTAAGCTTTACTCTTAAATTGGTCTTTTAAAATCCTTTCCAACATTGTTTCATCATCCCTTCGCTCGATGCGCCAGAGTTTACTTTAAACCGAAATGACAACACTTTACAAATAGGTTGTAAAATGTAAATTGAACTGGTTTTATTTCAAGTAATTAGTCGTCGAATTGAAATAAGCTGATTGGAATGGCATTGGTAACTTTAAAGTTGCTTAATAGTAAGCTGAGATAAAAAAGGTGTCGCAAATCTGTTTGACTTGGTTATTTTATTTTATTTTTTTACCATAGTGTCTTTAATTTAATGTTGTGAAAGTTTAATTGAATGTCAAATTACGTTTAGTTTTATTTTGTTTGTTTTAAATAGTCTTGTTTTCTGCTCACCCAGAAGTTTGGCAACGGTGCGGTCTTTGATGGAGTACGCTTAGCTAGAAAGAACTTGTTATTTACCCTGGATTTAAAGACACCTAAAATATTGTAGGTAGTTTTCAATAAACATTGACTCTGTTAGTAATTTTTGCAAGCCCGTAGCATTCACAGTGTAGCTCGACTAAGTGGTCGCAAGTGTCGTTAAACTCGTAAACAACTTCCGATGTGAAACATCAGACTACACGGTCACTCTTCGGATGGGTGACCGCAGGTGACATTTACAATAGAGTTCTTCGTAAATTGGATGACACATGAAACTATATACTACAGTTCTTTGTCCTATATCAGGTCATAGACCTATCACGCCGCCGAAAAGCTTTGACACCAGGACTAGCCATTCGGTCTATACAAAATTACTCATTTACAAGCCCGTGGTATGTAAAAAAATAAGGAACTAAAGTAAGTATTACTGTTCTTTTTTGCTACCTTTGATAATTTTAATGATGCCGAAAAATCATAATGCACAATCATTATCGTCAAACAGAATCGTTTATTATTTCATTGTAAAAACAATTAAATAATTTTGTACCTATAAAATACTTTATAATATGCTTGCTTTAAAAGTCGGTTCAATTAAATTCCGACTTATTTGTAATGTATGGTTTATTATCAATGATTTAGGTTGTGGTTTTACCATTCATGCTTCAGGAAGTCAATGTTTAATTGATTTAAATTCATGTGTAAGGCCTAATTGTATGTAATAAAATAATTTGTAATTACACCGAAACCTAGCTGCATGGTTTGTTTTTCTTCCGCAAACAAGTTTCATGTTTCGTCAAAACGCCATGCCTGAATAATCAAAGCTCTAAACTTCCTAGAAAAAGATTATCTTGTAAATAATTTTGTTGAGAAATACACAAGACTACGTTACGTATGACTAAGTAAGGGGTTATTCCGATCGGGATCGGATACGTGAATAGTTTCATGTACGTATTCATTACAAATTGTGTCAAAACCTATTAACTTTACAGTTTTTTATAATTCGTAGGCTACCTAGGCATTTCATTCTTCAATCGATGTTCAATGTAATAGAATGGTCCAAAACGCCCTAGAAGTCCAAGAGAAGACGTATCTATGATAACTGTCTCTCAAGTGGGCTGGGATACACTTATAACCACAACATAAAAATCAGCTCGTGTTTGTTGGAACTTAGCATTCAAAGATTGATTGAACAAACTCTACAAAATTATAACTTGCAAATACCAACCTTTTTCCTATAGTACATTTTTTCCCTATCACCATCGATATTTCTTCTTTCTAGGTACGGCCAAACAAAAACTGGTCCACGAAGCACATGCGGAAGCTCGGACGGTCAGCGGTCGCCGTCCGACCTTCACTCTCAAGGTCGCACTACTTAGCAACCCTTGCCTTTCACTGGCTACCAGTTGCCATTCTGTGGTATGATTGCACTGTACGGAGCAAATTGTTCTTGCTCCGTCGAATGATCTAGAACTTTTTGTTTCGAAATTTTACAAATACTTTAAGTTGCTTATTTTCGATGGCATGGTAATCGATTGACAACCTCTTGTTATATGGTAATAATATTAACACTAGGTATATACATTTCTAGAAAAAAGAAATTCAATTCACTAGTTTATATTTGACAAAAACAATAAAATATAAAAAAAAAATCTCTATTGTTTGATTCAATAATATTTTGAACAAAAAATAATTATTGCGCCATTTTTTATTGAAGTAAGTTAATAAAATCGTGGTAAAAAGTGCCTTATGAAATCGAAACAAGGCATCCCTTGCATGACTACAAAGAACTTTGTATCTTTTTAAAGTAGAGCGTAGTATAAAGTAGTACAGTAGGTAAAATTTCCGCGTGGTAACCAGCCCTTACAAGGCGTGGCCACACGAGGTGAGCAGCTCCGCTCACTTGCGGTGAACTGGCCCGATGCAATGTGGCCTGCATGCTGTTTGGAAAAATCCTGAATATCAATATTACTGGATATTACGCATTTATAGATCGGAATGCAGTTTGCAGACTCTACGTGAGGAAGTACTACGCTATTGAAAGTTCATTTAATCACAAAAAAATAATAAATAGCTACGGTATCTACGTAGTTAGAGTCAAAAAGGACATCATGACGTTAGTAATGATATCCTTTTTGTTATTTTATTGCTAATGCCTGAGCGTTATTTGGTATATAATGGTACAATCATTGCAAAGTCAATAAATATTACTGATTTCTGATGGAATTAAAATCAGTTTTCATTTCGAAATGTGAAAACAAAGATCACAGACTCCATCCTTTCTTGGTAAGAAATTTATGACTGTATAAATGTGGTCGTACTGTAGTTTAAATATTTTTTTTTACCCGGATACGATGTCTCTAGACGACGTCTCTGGAGTATTGTAAAGTGTTAATGTAAGTGCATACTTTTAAGTTCAAGTATACTCGTATTCAAGATGCATTTAACATTTTGACTGCGACTAATAATCACAAGCGCTTGCCTTAAGTGCGGCTAACAGTCAAATGCGTTGTGTTTTACGCGCCTGGCGTGTGCAGCCGCATTCGCGTCGCACAAAGAAAAACACAAGATATGTGTTTTCCGCAGTCAAAGTGTTAAGCGCTTTTGACTGCTTTTCAATGACGTTGGCATGTTCTTTTTATACTGAATAAGTATTAATCAGAGAAACAATTTCCTAAGCTTTTACTTACAAGTGATATGAATCGATTAAAAGACGAACGGTTTACGATCACAACATCCATAAACTTGAAAGTTAAACCTTAACCCTAGTTAAATATTGATTTACCGGTTGTTAAAATTGATGGAACCAATCAAATCGTGCTAATGATCACTAGTAGAATACACTAGTAAAATGCGGAAGTTGTTGTAAGAGTCGTTTACCTATAGGCGAGTCGGTGGTCAAATACGGATTTACTTATTATAAAAAAACAGAGCGTATTTGAGTATATGAATGATTTGTTTTCGATTACATAGACCTAGAGTCTGATTACTTCCGCAACGGTGGGACTGATTTGGACGGATTGGATTATTGTTGTGGTGTGATGTAGAGGCTATTGTGGTGAAGGTTCCGTAATTTGGTATTGCGAGTAAACTCGGGTCGGTTCTAAATTATCTACTAGATACGTTTGCATTGTGTGTAGCATAGTTGTAAATGATTTAATGTTATCTATATACTTGTTTTCAATTTGTTGTTGAAAATATCGTTATTTTTAGAAACTTATTGTAAACAATTTCTTAAAATACTAAAGTTCATGGCTTCCATCTCATTTTTTGTAAATAGTTACCCACGTATTTATCCCAAACATAGCTTTGGTTACATACTTATTTGTTATGTTATATATTAAAAAAATATATGAATAGAAGCCAAACTAAAGTTAGTTCCGTAATCTATCCATTGCCGGTAGCGTTACACATACAACATAATATACTCGTACAATTTCAAACTCACCACAATATCATGGCAACAAATTGTCATTAGCTTACAAAAACAGAGCGAAATTGTCAAATAACCACGACATTTAATCGGCTTTGTTGTTCAAAAGCAATCCTAAATGAGGGTTTTGTAATCATAATGCAATTACATCTAACAAGCGGTAGAAAATAAAGTATACTTACTATTAAATAGAAACGGATACCCGCGATTTTAAACGCGGTTAGTTCAATTTAATAAGTAATAAATTTTAGTGCTCTACGTGAGGTGTCTATGTGTAAAGGAACTTCTGTGCAAAAGGGTGTGCCTACACTATAAAAAATACCCAATATCCATGTTACTACTGGTAGTAAGGGTGGTACATACACGGGTAACGAAGATAAAAACCGAAATATTTGAATTAGTTGTCATTGAGATAAAAACTGAAATATTTGAACTAAGTAGTTGTCATTGTTCTACATACACCGGTATAAGCTGTATCGTCAGCCGTTGGATTTTAATCAAGTATATTTGCTACAAAATTACAGTATGGAAAGTCATCAACTACGTTTTTACAGAAAAGATTTGACAAAAGATTTGGTTTGGTTTGGTTTACATGGACATACGAAGTACATCTGACAACTCACAACTTTACGGGTTTCCCATATTTTTTTTGGTCGATGCTGTAAAAGCAGAGGTTACCAGGATAAAATCGTTCGAAAGGCCTGGTTTGTCAAACGAGTCTATATAAAGAGGTCACTGACCCGGAAAATGAGATAATCCACAATCTCTTCGTTTCAAGTCTAAAATCTGTGCGCTCGAAATACGGAACAGTTTTTATTATTATTCGTACCAAAAGTTCACGATTCAGTCAAGTTCAGTAAATCAGATACTGAGTTCTTTAAACGTTAGATCATCGACATTAGATATACATAAGCTATTTAGTATTGATCTAGAAAAAACGAAACAAAATTGCAAAATTGATTTTTAAATACCGAATTAATTTATTAAAAAGTTCAAATTAAAAAACATTGTTCCGCTTTATATCGAGTTTATTCGGTTATCGCCGATAAGACAATTTATGGAACTGTGATCATTTATACACGTAGAAATCAAACCCCTTTATTACACTTACTCTTACTTACAAAATGTGTGTTAAAAAAACTGCTAGAATTACCTAGGAGCTTTATCTCCAGCTTTCTGGCCAAGGATCATATTCACTCAAAGACAACACAAAATGTGAATCAGTGGTGGCACAATTAACACCATAAAAGTTTCCTCGTCTCAGAACATTGTTGTATCGGAAACAGATCCGATCTCATGATGCTCAGGTCACGACCAAGTTTAACGCGATCTCCTAACATTAGATAAGAATTGCATCAGAAGGCCGCGCACTTTCACCTTCGCGGGACACTCGCCCAGCGGCATTGAACTTGGCTCGATGTTATGGCATTTTATTGATGTACTAAATCTTCCGCTTAAATGAAATGAGCTAGGTGTAAGTTCGTTTACGTGCCTTTTTTTATCTCAGGTCGGCAAAAGACGATCAGACAGAGGCTGTATTTTAGTTTGTTAAAATTTTCTTTAGTAAGATTATTATTTATAAGAAATCTGTATTTCTTATAATTTAATTAGTTTAAGAACTACAAATGCGAAAAAAGGAAGCATGTCCTAAAAAATCAAGTTAGATTTTTTTTAATATTTTTTAATATTTTAGCGCTTTATCAATACTTGCAGATGATTTTGAATTGTTTTTTTTGTAAAAACTGATTGTAAGCGATAAAAAAGTATCACGTTACATTTGAAATAATTATGAAAAGCTCTAAGTTCTCACGGTTCTCATAAAATCTCACGCTTGGTCGTTGCGAAACCAGCCATTATAATTTTCGTGACCATATTATGCCAACACACAACATAAACAAAAGTTTTATTTTTGAGAAAATAAAATTAATCTTGATAACACTGACTGGCTTTAATAAATAGCTCTTTACTTACCAAGGTATTGTTGGTTAGTTTGTTTGTTTAAGTCAAATC
Source organism: Alcis repandata (assembly GCA_949125135.1). Lineage (NCBI taxonomy): Eukaryota > Metazoa > Arthropoda > Insecta > Lepidoptera > Geometridae > Alcis > Alcis repandata. The sequence continues at coordinate 5,431,847 of OX421223.1, forward strand.
TTGAAAGTTGCAACTGAATTTCGAACCAATGTTCGATTGAGCTGAAAGCCATATACCGGTGCAACTCCATTGATAATGCAATTAAAGCTTGTTTAAAAAAGTTGCTCGTAAATATTTTACATTTACATTTATTCATGTTAGTGTGTAGTGTGTTTATTCAGGTTTAAGTTTCGCCTCGGTGTTATTGATACCGATCTATTCAAACACAATTTGACATGGCACTTTTTGCATTAGGTACATTCGTTTCTATTCTCGATCTAGATTTCGAAAGCTACTGAGGTCACTATTGAACTGGAACGTAAAATATGATATTACCTTGGGAAATATTAAGCATTGAAACAAACTGCATTTCACAGAAATATGACACGAACACTAAATTTTGCAATGCATAATCGAAACCGAATTGTAATTGAGTCAATCGATAACAAATGACTCAATTCAGAAAATAAGCAAATTGATCTAAAGGAAACAAAAGACGACGTTATTCAACCGCTCCGCAGCCAGCGTGTTAAATCACAAGATAAATTGCATTTTTTAGTGTTTGGCAACCGAAAGACATCTGTGGGTTATACAACGCACTAACGAGCTATTGTCTCTATAAAAAGAACGGAAACTTACAGTTCCTCTTCCAAGTTTACAGACTATTTTTCTTGTTACAACATCAATTAATTTTGACGATGCTTTACATACAGTTGCAACATTGACGCATGTGTTGCAGTAAGGGCCCTATGATAAATGAACGTTGTTTTAAATTACCATAGATCATTTAAATTATTTATAGGCAACAAAGGCCTACAAATATTCGTCTTCATATAGTTTCAATTTAGAGTTGGTATATTATATTCACATAATAATGTTGTTCATGAATTTTTGGACATATAGTTTTCAAATAAGTTTTCCGCTCATGTATAAGCAGACAAAATATTTTTTTTTGTATCGATTAAGTCATACTTAAACCAAAACTAATACAAAACTCATCCGATTGAATACATTATTGCGTTCTTTAAGCGTCCACTCGTCCGCCCACTGTTGAAAATCGGCCTCCCATCCTACACGCTGCTCGTGGTCTCGTTTTGTATACATACATCATTAATATACTAAACCATCTATTATCTTTATATCGGACAACCGATACCGCATCAATTTTTCACTGTAACATTCGCTACAAATAAGGCGACATCTTTCACGCTAGTTTCTAACAAGAACTCAACGCTTAACCAAGGTTACAAACTGCACTTTGAAAAACCGTACGCTTTGAAAAAGCTCAAGTAGCACGTCAGGCACGACTCAATCGACTTATATGGGAAGGCTGTTCAATCAGTTTTGACGTTTCTACCCTTACTGCTACAATAGAGCATCGATCAAGTCTGGCTATTCACATGCCCAAGGCTGTGATGGCCTCAGCTTCCTAGGGTATTCTTTGGACAGTACAATGCGTGAGTACCCTATTGTTGGCCGCAGGAGCATTGTAACCGCTATCTCAATGACATCTGCAGATCCGTCCACCATGTCGCCGACTTTTGTAGGTACTGATGTGGAACTTGACTGATTGTCTACAATATATTTCTTTACATTTTCTATGAAACTGGAAAGGAGATAGTTAGGGAAGTACTTATTTTGTCAGCGTGATACAGATACAGATGTATTTCATAAACGCTACGGTGCGTGATTTTTTGTGTATAAAAATTTTCAAATAGATAGGTACACAAAAAATTCACTAATGACATTATTAATTTTATAATCGACAAATTTAGATTCATCACATCACAAGCTATAATATAATGTTTCATTAAAGCGCCATGCCAAGAGATGTGATACAAATGATCTGCGTGCGTGCTAAAAAAACTTTTCAGACTTCAGCATTGTTATTTCGTGGGCATCGGACTTTAATCTGCACAACTTTACTGTCAATCTCATGTCCGCAACAAAAAGTTATCTGATTATCCGAGTATGTACCTAATATTTTTTAAGTTGACGTTGTTTGATGTCTCAAAGTTTTAAACGCCCTATTTTTTGTTTGTTTAGTGTTCTCAACATAATTTCACCCTCATTTCAGTCCGTTTGCTATTGAATAATTCATTGTAGCCTACATTTATCCGTTTCTCAGTATAACCGTTAATATCTTGTTAAATCACCCGCAAATATCTTGTGGCCACTTTATTTGTTTTGTACAGAACCGTTAAGGATAACTTTGGGAATCCAGTCACGGAGAGAAAAACTACCTGAGGAATGACATTCGTACGGTTACATGCCTTTGTAAATGGTTACGACAGAAACTGCTCGTACCTAAAAGTGATTTAAAGGTCCGCACACATTAAGACGGGCCGCAGATGCATTTCAATACCAAGTTTTGCCCTACGCTCCGCTGTAGTGTGCTATACTGCCGTCATAAGACCAAGAGCGGTCTCTAAAAAAAAATTATATCTGCTTTTTCACGCATCAGATGCGTAGTTTTTCAAGTAGATGCATAAAAAAATAAAAATTAATATTATTTTTGAGATACCGTTCATGAGGGCATGGCAGTAGGTATGTATATGGTTCATACAAAATGTACCTACTAAAGTGATACAGGATTATTTTTGCGTTGTAATGCAGCCCATGATAATGTGTGCAATGCTTTAGGCTGCATTTTCTTGAGTTTAAATGTTTATGACGTCACTACTCGTAATTACTCTAGTAATGTTAAGGTCTACTAGTCTGCATACTAAAAAATCTCTAAGATTGCATTGTTGTGGTTTTCCTTCATACAATGCCAGACTGCAGCACGTATAAAAAGACGCAAGTAAACGTAACGTTTCGAATCTCCCCTTCCAACAAAATGCTAAAATCTAAATTAGAAAAATAAATGTAATTAAATTATATTTTTTTCAATTTACTTCGGTAAAAAAATGTGTTACTCATGTTGTACGGTGCTTATATTGTCTAGAAATAAATCTGGTAATACCGTTAACATGGTTGACATAATTTGTTGATTAAAATGCGAAGGACACCTCTCATCGTTTTTATGACGCAAAATCTTGCGGTATAGCATGTCTTGGACATTTCTCACTGATGTTAATACTGAGAAAGTTAATGAGTCATGATTGAAGAAGAATCTCGTAATGTATTGGGTAATTCTTTAATTAAATTACGTGTATGACTTGTCAGTGAAGGCCACAATTTACGTTTTGCAAAATACTTATTTTCTTTTTTTTCTTTTCAGGTAAGAACACGGAATCAGAATACAGGGTTTGCGGCAGTTTTTTTACGAACCTCTATTAAGTTGGTAAGTGATCAAAGAATCAGTCCATTGATTTGCTCCAATTGTACAACTGAGAGAACGATATACTCAGTATAGGAGAGAAAGGGATGTGATAATGATAATGATGTACAAAGGAGGTCGGTATCATTCATAATAAATAATGGCGCAAATAAAGAAAGTAACTTAAAAATATCATTATCAAAATGCTAATACTACAATACCACACTCGACATCAACAGAGAAAGCCGCACCATAACAAAGCATAAAATAAAAATAAAACATAAAATTTGAACCGGCCAGTACTTCTCCCGCATAGTTATTGAATCATTATTATCGAATAATAATCGTTACAATCGATAAAAAGCGCAAGAAGCGATCATTACATCAGTCCACCTAATAACTCGATTGCAGTAATCGCTACTTTCACCGGTCCGGTGCATCGGCGCAATCAAAGGTTGGACTCGACGGTTGCATCAAGAGCACCACTTGACGGATGTGAAACGACCTTTAGATGTGATTAGACATGCTTCTTTTTAATTGGAAGCTCCTTCTTAGAGTGTAACATACGCTTAATCGATGATTAAGATAGCTAAATTCAATTAATGATAATAATTTTCAGTTTTAGAATCGATTACGTACTTTTATATGGCATGTAAAGCTAACTAATATTTACGCCTTTCCTGTGTTCAATTAAGGAGAACGTAATTGGACTGCTGTTGCTACTCTTCATCAATCACGACATTATAGCTTTATTTATTGTCTGTTGAAAGACTTAAATTATTATTTGTATTAAGTTACATACTTTGCTTTATAAAATACTAGCTGCACCCGGCGGTTTCACTCGCTGTTTTTTTTTACTTTTAAACCTTTCTTGTATTAGAGTGAATTAAACAAATAAATAAATATTCAAATAGGTCCAGCCGTTCTCGAGTTTTAGCGAGACTAACGAACAGCGATTCATTTTTATATATAAGAGATTAATAGCTAAATTTACTATTTTGTTGGTGTTTTTAATAAACTGTCCGATTTACACCAATAAAAAATAATCTCAGCTAGGCACTTCAAAAAAAAATTAATATTGTAAAATTCGAGCTGTTTATATTCTATTCATCACGTGTCTATTCAATTAAAAATAGTAATTCGGAAGAAAGTGTTCCAATTCCAAAGTACCATACCAACACCAATCTTTGGCCACATCGTCTAACATCTAGCTTTATATTAGAGATGAAACAAATAACAGTTTAGCCGGATACCGATTACCAAATATTCAGTCAACTCTGCATTTCTAGTTATAAACCCTTTTGTTCCTGGTAAAAAGTTTGAAGACGCAACTATCCGACTAAACAGCGTTCGATCAAATGAAGGGAGCTGCTCACAGCTTGCTTTCCTTAATAGCTAATTTATGTTAGTCTAGCCACCAGGGCTTGTAGCCCTAGAAAGTAAGAGCATACAGATGAGCAGATGGCCTCAGGCTGACAGCAGCCTCGACCTTGTGCTGGTGTCGCAACGTGTCACTCGCATTACTTCACCGAGAATCGTTCGTGCTCACGACTCGGAGCTATGTCGATCAAGGGCTAGAGGTGGTCATGATAGGAATGCAATAATATAGATAGCGAGTGGCATTTTAACCATGTCAAAGACATGTCGGTGACCAGAAATTTTGGACATAGGACAAGAAATAAGGTTAGAACAGTTAAGGAAGTATATAATACAACGAAGCGTAGCGCCTGACTCATGTCAGTAAAAGACCCAAAAATAAATCCCGAAATGGATGCTTCTGACCTTAGTTTTGCAATTTTTTATATAAGTTGTTTTTTAAGTTTTCCAATAATTGTTTCGTTTTTCAATACTGGTAAGAGTTCATAACTAACCTAATCATTGATGAAGTGTCACAGAGCACAGTGGTACCAAAAAAAGAAGAAAATAGCGGGTTATTCTGCGAAGCAAAGCTAGTATTATTGTAGTAATAATGTAATTTATTTTAACTTATCGCCTCCAAATATCTTCACTGATCTAACCGCAGAAAGAATTGCAATAACGACCTTGTCAATAGAACCCACTGCAAATTACTAACAATACATTGATAACAAACCAGCCGCATGTATTGATCTGACATCTGCTTACAACGTATTGCGATAGAACTTGTCCAATTATAGATGTTTCCACTGACATTGCACTTTAATAAACGATCAATTATACTTTTGCAAAATGATCAGCCAAGTGATGAACGGGCCAGTAAAGAATATGTTGAGCTGTAATGAATTTAGCTCTTTTTTATTCTGTGTGAAAGTGAAAACATATTTAAAATATTAAAAGAGACCGTGAGACATTGGACGAATATTCTGAATATTTGGAAGTTTCTAGGCCTGTTTTGGTAAAAAAATATTTTAATAGATGAAATGATTAAAGTATATATGCTATGGCAACTAACTTGAATTTATTCTGTCTCTATCGCAAAACCAACTTATTTGTTCTGCTGTTGTGTGCTTTTTGGTACAGTTCTTCTGATGGGAATAGAGCCAGCGATATTTTACGTGCACTCTATCCATTCTTCCTCTACACTGCCTCTATATTCATCAATATTATCGGTAAGCCAAACCTGAAATAAAAAAGTAATCCTTGCATCACACTGATTAAATAACGACAGTGCTTCGTCATACCAATCAAATTGTATCAGTGATCAATTTGTTAGGGAACAACTCAATTTACATCATCAATTGTTACTCCATCAGTGTTGCAATGTTTTGTTGAATTGCCGACTCATAGGGTCAAAACGACACCGAACACTTATTGACTAGACACTTCTTCCTTGTTATGCATGAACGTTTGAAAGGCTGAGTTATTTTAATATAAACAACAATCTTATGCAAAGTAGATAGTCAGTAAAAAAATACAGACCTTTTCATATTGCTTATTTTATTCATTGAGCGTATATGTATCAGAGGGGTTGTAGATATGTCTCTTCACGACGAGTAGGTAAAAGCTATATAGCGTGCGTATTATTATTATTTCTGCTGTTTGCTGTTCTCATTAGAATACATAGATATAGGAACAGCAATCAATGACGATCGAGTCAGCTCGCCAAATATACACTAACTAGTTTTATTCCGACGTTTTGAATGCTTATAATTTGTATTTTAAAACATTTAATTCAATATTCTTAAACTTGCCCTTGAAGACCAGAGCTCAGCGAAGAGTAATGTATTATTTGGCGGTAATTTTTTTTGTATTTTTTTGTAGCGGTAGAGTGTGATCTTCCTTTTATATACATTTTCAGGTAGCAAGCCATACTTCTGTACTAATTGTTTATTTCAACATTTATGTCAACTAGCTGTGAATTTTACTTTTTTAATGATTTATGTAAAGATTAATGACCACCAACAAACGATAGTGATGCAACAAAATATTTATTACCAACTCCGGAGCGCTTCATCGATTAAAATGATCGATTACTATTAACGCTCTGACAAATCGATTCAACTTGTCATTGGCTAGATGCAATATAAATAGGCCATGTGGAAGATGACATGTACAAACAGTAGGTTAACCTAACGATGCTTTGATGGAAGTCTCGTTATAGTGTTTGTTTTTGCCGTGTTCAGTAGGCGCAGTACATTTGTGGATTGCTGCCTGCAACCAGCAGTTTGATTACGTTGGCTATCACACCCAATCACAGCATGCCATACCATTCACATGTTTAGCGTGAACAGGATAACACGATAGCGATCACATGCGTAGCAAACCTAATTGGCTGCGGCGCTCGATGCCCTTCATTACGATGTTTCTTTGACTGAGTAATGAATGCAATGATAGATAATGATGCTTTTTGTGGTAATACAATGAGCGTAACTTTGATGACAATTTAAGGGATTACCTCCTAACCTTTGATGATTGGAAACTAATTCGTAAACGAGGTTGTGAAGATATAGTTGGGAATATACCTTCTTCTAATCATTGTTTAACATAAGTACACGCAATTTGCGTCTAGCGCCTTATGTTGGACCACGCTTAACCAAATGTTTGGTCCAAAATTAAGCTCCCAAATATAACAATAGAAGACATCTTCTACAAATAATTTTATGAATTAGTGAATCTATCTCATTCATAGTTAACGCATTAACCATGAGGTTATCAAACCACTCTGCCTTTGTCTTTGCCAGTAGCACTCAGGAGACATAATATCCTTAGAACTATGTATAAGACAATAAAAAACATCGAATTCTGTGAATACATATCAATATTGGCCCTCCCAGCGGATGCCTATTTTCAATAAATACCGGTTTCCAATATTTGCATAGATTTGTCGAATTTTAATTTTGTTTAACATAATCTTGCGTATTGTATTATGATGCGCACGTGTTATAAGAAATGATGAAACGTATGATTAGATTGGTCATCACGTGAGCAAATAAGTATGAATAAGTATATAATATATAAGGAAGTATACAGAAGTCCAGCCTATGTTAGCTTTCAGTCCAGGTCAAACACCAGCGTATAAAAATGGGGCGCTCCCTCACGGTGAATATTCCATTCAAACGCACTAAGCGTTTCCATTCCACCGTTTTGATTCGAACGGCAGAGGTGTGGAACCCGGGGTTATTTAAATTACAGCTACAATAAGGCTCTACTTAATGATATACAATACTGTGGTTTCACCTAATATTCTGAACTGCCAATATTACTGATAAAAAATAGGGTTAAATGGAAAGGGTACAAGGGCTCATCATTATAAACAACTTTTACTGACCTGAATGAGACCAACCCGGAATTTAGGGGAAAAAATCAGCGGTTTCATAGAAATTGGTCCCATAGCAAACGTTGTTCATAATGATGAGTACTATGAGCCTTTTTCGGCTTAGCATACCCTTTCCTTATAAGCCTGTAGTATGCATGTGTGCTAATCTAGAGTATAAGCGACCTTTTACAATTATAATATTTACTAGGATCCAAAACACTGGCCCAATAAATCGAAATTAAAAAAAAAGTTACAATAGTTTAAAGAATTCACTAAGCTTATTGAAATTACTTTTGGACTTCGTGAACTGCATACCTTAACGTTTTAAATAGACACGAAACCGGAAATACAAGCTAATAAAACCAAACAACCGAATAAGCAAATCCATAATTTATATGACGTTGTTTCATCATTTCGACTTGATATATGCAGCATGATTGCAACACTGGCGCATCAGATAATGCCTTCTGTCGATCATCCCAGTTCGTTGCCCCGGATAAAATGCATTGCGGTCAGTTGCATCAAACGTGGGTAATGAGGAGGCTGACCCTGGGTGCAGCAAGTTGTGAGATGTAGCGACTTTGGTAGCTTCTTATTTTCTTATATATTGGGCAGCTTAGAGTACAAGTTCTTAACACTTTCGAAGTCAATTTTTATCAGAATAACCTTGTTAATGTATTGCTTTCTTAGGGTAGCAAGTTTACCATGAATCAATGCTTCAGATCACGGTTGCTTTAGAATTAGCTCATTGCATTTAGTTTTTAGTGCAATTCTTCGTTTCGATTGTAATATTTTTATTATTTAATATATTATTTTTTTATTGATGGATAGGATGATTAGATTTGCTTAACTGCTATTTTGGTGCTCCGAAATGTTGTTTTTTTAAATACATTTTTAATTACATTTTTTTAAATCCGCTTTCGTACAGTAGGGCTCAAATTTAAAAGTCAAGGTTCGTCAGGACTCGGACGTGTGCTGGCAATTCTTATAGTTAAAACATTTGACAGTATGTAGCAATCTCTCCATGTGAATATAGACCCTCAGGGAGTTCGTGATTTTCATATCAGACCTTCAAAAGTCACCAGTCACTTGCACTTGCAGCATCCCAGATGAAGCAACCCTTGGTACCAACCTCAGTAATAATCGCAAGCGAGTTAATCATACTACCTACTTACTACCTCACATTTCCGTGGGAAGTCGTTGTGAGAAAAAAAAAATAATCACGTTTCAAAGCAGCACATTACTGAGATAACTTGTAATGGACAAAATGTACTGTGAAACGTAGATTATCGAACAAAATGTGCGTTTTTGTCTCTAAATGTCGTCTCGTTTAAGTGAAAGTCATGTGTGTAAGAGAAATTTCAAAATACGGATTTTATTCAGAAATGAAAGTAGTAGTAATTTGATCAACTTAGTCGACATCATTTTCAAAAATACTAAACTTACCTTAGAACAGAGGTAGATTCAACGTTCTATTGCATTTAAAAAATATGCCAAGTAGGAATGTAGTAGAGATTAATGTATCGATTTCCTTTATCAATTAAAAAAATGATTTCATTCATTCACCAACCAATACTTAACCAATATTTCAACATTAATTAATTTGCAGCTTGATCTTGCTCTACTAATTTCGGCACAACAATTAATCATATCCAATCACAATTTGCGCAACAAAAGTTGCGTACTCTTAATTACAGGGCTACGATACTATTTGAGTAACTTCCGTCACCTGCCGCAGGGTACCTACACTAGTACTAGAGTTAGTACTAGTGGGCATATATGTAATGCATTTTGTACAGTAAGGATTGTTCATAACATTACGCAGGTTGAGAAAAATCAGCGCTGAAATCGACTCAATGCTGACCCGACATAAAATTAAACGAAAGCAAAAAAACATGACATAACTCAGTATGTCAGCATAACTTTACTTCTTCTTTTCTTATTCTTTCAGAAAAAAAAGTTTATAAAGACAAATGGACAACGGGTGGGCTATGTCTTACCTACTCTCCTTTGAATCTTATCAGTGTAAAGACGATAATTGCAGTGTGTAAACTATTATGAGATGTTATTCGATAGACACAATGTATTTTTTCCATTTTACATTTTCCAATTCACATAATTGTAACGATAGCTACAAATAAATTTTGATATGATTTATGCAACATGATATTACCATTAATTAAAAGCAACACAATATCATACGATATCCTGTAGCTGAGTTACTGCACTCACACTTTAGGGCTGCACTTTGAGTATGTACCCAAAGGTCTCATTTTGCATTCCTGCTTGCGACATTGAATTTGGCGCAATCAAGTGTGGCCGTTTAGCAATGCGCAAGTAGCTGTACTTTGTAATTTGCATTTAGTTGATTGAATTTCCTCAATCGACTTGTTATTTCACTTAACGATGGAAAGTATTTTATTGGTGCCATTATTCGATAGACTGTTATGTAGTTTGAATATACCGTTCCTTTTTCACTTAACAATTCTGTAACTATGAAAGTTTTAAAAATATATTTTTAAATAAAATAAAATAAAATCCGTAGCCTGGACACACATAATAATTTAAGTTAAAAGTAGTGTTTATTCCATACAATCCGACTTCACTTTAGAAAAGTTAGGTTTACGTTTTGCACTTATTTAAAATCTATCTCACAAAGTTGTTTCTTTCAAGCTGACCATATGCAATATTACCAAGTACATATTTCCAACTAAGTGCACGGCGGCATCGCCTGTGAAAGCGATAGTGGCCTCGCATGTTCGCATTTCCACTTCGATCTAACGAAGGTGAAAATACTGACCGGCGTATTTATAATCCAACCACTTTGTTATTGATACTGGTACATCGTAAAACAACGTAAAGAGAAAGAGATATACATCGTAAAGATACTATACAATTCAAATGAACCTATTTTGTAGACTTGGGAAATTAAATTTTCAGTAGGTATTTTCAGATACCTAAATCTCTCCGGAGTTACAACTTAGGTAACTATGAGTACGTTGTTTTAGATCGCAGAGGATTTTCTAGTCTTTGTAAGGCTATAAAGGTCACTATCCAAGGCTATCAAAACAAAGTGTTTCTAGTAACTAGAGCAAAGAAATTCAGCTGTAATCCACAGGGCGACGTTATTCCAAGGTCGAGTGCACCCAGTGGAAAATCAGAAGCGTGCGTAAACGCAACAGAATCAGTTACAAAACGGCGGAATAGTTACGGAATAGGATTGCGAGCAAAATCATGGGTGTGAACTCGTTGAAATGAATTCTCACAAATTGTTGGGTGCGTCAATATACCGCTTCTTTTGTCTAAGAATGTGCAATAGTAAGACACACCTATTAAATTGTAAAAGAGTGATTCAAGCGCTAAAAATAAAATATTTCTTGACATACCTACTCTACGTTTTCTATACCGAAAATTGCAAAAACAATAACTCAACGAATATAGCCATTTTCAAAAATTAACGTGAATAAAATCATCGTAACAAGGTGGCGTTTCGTTTGAGTTTGTAGACTTAAATATATTTCCTAAAAAATATTTATATACTCGTAGGTTAAACAAGTTGTTAGATTTTTCGGTAACTGCTTTTATTTTTTGAGTTTTGAGATTTTGTGATCTATTGATTGTTTTATACGTATTATTATGATTATTTCATGGATAATATCGATAAAATCACTTATCGTTATATCATAATTCAAAAGAATTGATGTATTGACAATGTATAATAATTTAAAGCCTATAATTATCTACTACAACTGTACCGATTTATGTACTGATTAAGTCATAACAATGTTTCTCAACAGAGGCCCAACGCATTTACCCAAGGCTAAATACTTTTCTGATTGTAGTTATTTTTCAATTAGATACAAGACCAAACAAAAAACCCGGCCTAGGTCAATTCTAGCGTTCTTTAACCAGGCCATTCGTAATGATTGCCAAACAATTGGTTTGTCCAATTTAAACCGTATTTTGGTCTTGTGTAACGTAGCACATATTCTGCTTCATGCGTGACGTTTATATACTTCCGAATTTAGTAAGTAGGTGTGTTTTGCTTCCGACATTGGTCACGACGGCTGGCTTTGGTAAAATAGTTCCGACATGGTAATAAAGAATGAACTAATGTTTATGTTGATATATTACGCGCGTTTATAATTTCCATGCTAAGCGGTACTAAGAAGTAACTACGTTTTGGAGTTTTATGCACAATTTTACTGTTTAACTGCAATTTCCGAGTCAAAAAGTATGTCATATCCGTTTTTAGATTCTTCATAATTTTTTTGCCAAATATTGAATATTGGCTCACTTATAAAGAAGGTATCAAGCATGAAAACAAAATGTTACTTTGAGATTTATTATTTTAATTTGAATTGTTTATGCGTCAAACTTCCCTGGAAACTGCGTGTTCTTCAAACGGCCAACAACACAGTATATCCAATTATCGTGGCGCAAGACATACGTTTATTTGTTTGTTACGTGTCAGTAGTAAGCAACTTATATCTCGTAATTATGAAGTCAAACCAACGTAGGTGTAACCAATCTTCAAGGATTCTATCAACGCCTTGAACATTACAATAGTGTCGATGATTCGTTCGGTTTGCCACTCGGGTATTCCATGTCCGAGTTGTTTCACAAGGTATTGCGATAGTGACATTTACGTCGGAAGTACTGACATGCGTCGAAAGTTGCAACATAGTACAATCTTTGATATTAATAAGAAGAATAACTGACATGTTTCATTCATTGGTCACTGTGTGAAATGTTAGGTTCATTATGATATTAAAAGTAGAAAGAGTAGAGTCTCGTATTCAGCGCGTCTGGCTATTGTTTGGAGTATTGTTTTCAAAGAAAATCAAATTGAAAATGTTAACACAGCTAGATGCACCTAACAGTTTTAGGCAATATATTTTTTTAAATAATTTGTTGAAACTTAAACAATTTTGTTTACAACCACAGCACAGAACCACGCATTTCGCGTATATTATCATTTACGAAATAAAAATTATAAGTGTTATGGCAAATGTTGTCAACCCCATCGCAAAGCTTACCAGCAGGCAAATGACTTGCTCGTCTCGTCTCTACTGTACACGTATAATAGAAAAATGTATACAAACAACTTGACAGCCCCTTTTATTATTTTCTTTGAGCTTTGTTTGGACATTATCACCACATCGACCTCACGGAATCAACTCGTGCGCACGCTTACAAGCTGTTCGCACAAACTGGGTCACAACAAACTGCCACTGATCTCGATCACTAGGTATTATAGAATATGGCCATAAAAGCGATTTTATCCTACAATATTGTGTGATAGAGTAAATAATACAATACAGTGTTAGTAAGGCAAGGTTGTGCTTTTTGGTCGTTGAAGGCGTGAGAAAATTAAACTGGTAATAAAAATGCAAAAACAACTACCTATGCTCGAAATAAAAATGTTAAAATAGCTCGGACAAATAATAATTTTTCTGTGTTATTTGTTACAATTTTACAGTTTAGATATTGACACTAAATAAAATAATATCCAGTAACAAAGGAAAATGTATTTTAGATATTTTACATTGCAGTCGAGTTAAAATACGCGCGCGGCGCGTTGAAGTCTTTTTTTCGCGTGTGTGTGCGTGTAGCATACACGTTACCACGTATCTCAGTAGCTACTGAATCGATTTTGATAAATTTTGGAATGACGATAGCTTATGCCCTGGATTAACAGAGGCTACTTTTCATTATCACTAGTTTTCATCATCGCGTGTGTGAAACAGTGAGGTGCAACTATTTATTTTCTTAAAGGTACTTCATGAACCGAAAACTTACCATTACAAATCCAGTTTGCATGGTAAGACTTGCCACGTCGCGTCACTTGTAATATCTTGCGAAATCTAGACCGAAACGTAAGCCAAAGTTGACAAACTAGTAAATAGCTTGTGGTCATCGAAAACTAGTATTTTCAAGCTTTCACCAACAGTCAATGCCAGAGATGTCAGATATAAACACGTATACTGGGTGTTCAGCTAGACGAAGATCCTTGGAAATAATTGTACTCGTATTATTAGGCAGCTTTCACCTTGGGAAAAAACAAGAAAAGAAAAGAAATTATAAAACAACAGCTGACTTTAACGTAACCGTCAATCATCTCACTACCAGGAAACCAAGTTTATCTAGATTTATGTAGTAGTAGATAACTATTAAGATTATAAGATAATAAATTTCATTGTTAAAATATCTAATTGCCACGTATTCTATGGACAAATGTAATTTATCCTCGACACCATAAACAACTTGTTTGTTATTGTTTGTTAAAACTGTTTTTAGCGATTTCTGTTTTGGTTCCATAGTAAGTTTTTCATAATGGCGACTAGGGTTATATCCTAGATTCTCTGAAGCTAAGGACTTCGGCCTCCCAAGTCGAGGCTTTAACACACACACAGCACTCGGCAATACTGTATACATATAGAATTCCATTAGTGAAAAATTTTTTACAATCGAATCATTAGTTTCGGAGATTACCTACTCTTTACAAACATACAAACTTTACTTCTTTTTAATATTGTCAGACTAGTTATTATGACCGTCTTATAACCGAACACCCGGTATACGAAATGCTTGAGGGCAGCTTTTGCAATGTAATTTGTATGGTAAACATGATATTAAGCATGAAATCAAATTATGAAACAAGATGCCAAATGCTCGTTTGACGTGTTAATTCGTACGTAATTTGTTGTAAGATATAATTTTAATTTAATTAAGTTTTAAGTACGAGTAGGTAATAAAAGTTGAAATTCGTTTTGGCGCCTAATATATTTAATTTTATATTTAGTTTAGGTAAGTCCTCAAGTCGCAAGTGAATCGGTCTCCTTATGGCAAGTTGGCTCTATTCTAGACCACATAATTGCAAGATGGTGATAAAAGATATGTATAAAGAAAAAGAAGACGATTTCACAGGACACGATAATAAAATTAAACCACTCAAATTTTGTCATTTTACTTAGTTATCAAATCACTAGAGTTGTACAACTTTCTTCATATACTTGGAAAGCTTTTATTAATGAATAATAGCCCATTTCCTTTTATTGCAAGCTACAGATAATATCTAACATTTATAAATTTGCAAACTCGATAACGGTGAGTTGACGTAACTAGAGTATAAGGGACATTTATCACCTGCTAAATATAGAGTACCTAAGCTTTTCTTATGTAATCTTATAAATTGAGTCAAAGCTAGACTAAGCACAGAGGTTAACCTCTATAGATATCTCACCGTGAGATCTTAGTCCGAATAAAACGCATCAATGTTAAAGGATTGCGGGGGACTGAGACTTAGAGCGTTCCCATTGCGTAATCTGAGTTCTTGTATGTCCTATCTACTAAAAACTCCTTAACCAAAAGGATTGCAATCAAAATCTTGATAATATTCCATTTGAAGTTAATATTTGAAAAATTTGGCCAAATATTGGCCATCTCCCAGACTACGCGAGGCTGAGCTAGTTAGTACGGAATCTATAGAGATTTTATCTGTGGTTAGGTATAAAAGCAGTTATGGTGACAACAGTTCCTGTGGAGTGAAGAAATTCTTAACAATGTATCATGAACTGTAATACCTTATTGTGGCTTATCTAACATATTTCGTCATATGTTCCAACTTGTTTCATCTCGGAAATTTGAGATGAGGTAGATATTATCGGCAGTTGTAATTTATGCTATACGACACAATTGTTGTTTAACTTATAAGACGTAACACTTGATTACACTGACAAGCATAAGAAGCATTGCAATTACTATATAACTATAAAATGAGCGATTAGTATTGACATGATGACAAAATCTCTGTGTCAGAAACCTAGCTAGCTTTTTTTAACATTTATATACGCACTGCGATTAATCGATTTGATATACAACAAAGAACAGTCGTAATTCGATCCAAAAACGATACTGCGCTAAAATGTGAGCACTTTACATCGCCTTTTTAACTGATCGTGCCTAATTGCTCCTTTTTTATTTGTTTCAGGTAACAAGGCGTAATCTCACTCATAACATCCGATCTGTAATCCACACCATGATCGTGATCGACTTTCACTGCGATCGAATCCCGATGACGGGCCCGATACGACTTGTGGTTCCAATTCGATAACAACTAGAGCGTGGTTGTGCTGCTACTAATGCTGTATCTATAGGAGAGCTGGTATTTAAAAAAAGATGACTAAAAAGATCCAGTGCAAGTATTGAATTTTGTCAATATAATAATAATAATAATAAAGCTTACCGTTTGGACTCGATAAAATCGTTAAGTTTTTTTTTACGATTATATTCAGAGTATAGACTCTTTAAAGTTTTTTATGATATTGCCGAGTGTAAACGTCAGTTTTTCGATCGACAAACTTTCATAGGTACTTGCCCTGCAGACTGACTTATTTCTGGGTTATTAACTGAGTTAGATACGAGACTAGAAGTTAGTCAGCTATTGAATAAAAAGAGAACTTTGGAAGGCATAATAAATGTGAGTATCTTCATACTTTACATTTTCCTTACAAGAACATTGCTATTTTAGGATTTATACTTTATGAAAACCTTTTATTTGGTAAAATATACAGAATGTCAACGCAGTGATTCGTAGATAGTTCATAAGACGCGTCATAATCTCAATTCTCAGTGAACTTTACAAAATTTATATTAAAACTAAAACGAAATAAATTTACATAATAAATAAACAGATCGTTGATTTAAAATAAGATTGACCTATATCCGTATTAATGGCTTAATTTGAATTAGAATAAATCAAAGTTTTGGGCGCCTCCCTGTCTAGCGTGCTGAATTTATTTCAAACAAAGCAATCATTTATACAATGCAATATTATAAAAATGTCGTGAGATCAGAAATCGGTAAGTATTTCCTATTTCAGTCAAATACTTAGTTTTGTTTGTAATAAAATTTTAGGGTAATCGTTCACTAGACGAACTTTTTAAACATGTCACAAGGTTCAAATTCATCCCGTTACGCCAATTTATTTAAAAAAAGTTCTTGCTGAAATTTTCTATGTAGAGGATCACATAAGAACTCGAATAAGTACTTTTTCAAACTAAACATGAATTAAAAGTCTATCTTTTTTTTGCAAATGGTTTTTTTTTAATTTCACATTACACATTATAATATAACGAAACAGCCTGCACTATTAATGCACGCTTACCCTTATACAGAAAAGTAGCAATGATCATTATCTTTCCATTTTATCACCAGTCCGTACTTTCAATATTCTAAAGACCAATTGATTCTATTGTGTTTGCTATTGATTGAATTTTCTATGATTTATCAAGATTACAAAACAAAACGTTTCACTTGAAACGAGCCGTTCTTTACGCACTTTGAATTTTACTTCCCGGCACAAATGATTTATAATTATGTACATACATAAACAAATTACATAATAAATTATGCTGTAACAATGTATACTATCAAGATGCATAGCATTAGCATTGTTTAGAAGTACCTAACTTCTTACCGTATCTTCGAACATGTTCATCATTTATCCAAACACCACATGTCTATAAATATAACCTGACCAAATCAGTTAGAAAATTGACGTGTAGAAATTGCATCAATAAACAACCAGCTCATCGTCCATTATCATTTGCTTTCAACCAATCCTCATCTTAATATTAGATAATTAATGATCCAATAAATACACTTTGATCCAAATACGTTACGTTACACGACTTATATCATCCATTAATACAGATACGAGTACAACAATAGAATACTGATGCTTATTATATAACGCCGGCCACACGTCAGCTATCAGCAGGATAATCATAGCTAATGCAGGCCGCTTTTTAAATTCGCCGATAGGATTTAATTATTCCTATTACTTAGAAGGCAAGGTCTTAAATAGAATAGCAATTGATCTGACCTCGTCAATGGTATTGCACAAGACAGGATTTGAAGGTAAATTATCTCGTATCACGTACACAAACAGTCAGTTTGGTCTAGTCCGTCCTTCCGTTTGTCGCAACTGCTTTCTCTAAACGTGAGTGCAATGAAATTTTTATAAGGCCGTTGCGTAAAATGTCGCAATGTGTAACACTGCCCTAAGAGTACAGTTGGGTACGCAACTGTGTCAATGTTTTAGACTAATTGCATGGCAAATTTACGCGGCTAATTAATGTTGTTTATCCAGTTTGACCGGTGTTTAGTGCCTCTTAAATATGTTTTATTTTAAATTATTATATTTGCTAATGTTAGAGTGGTATGCGTTGAAATGTCAGTGCCAGTTACGCATGTAGTAATAATAATGATTGAAATTATTTTAGATGTGATTTATATTTATTGTTTCACACCATTTAACTGTCGCGTCTTAGCCAAAAGCACTTTTTGTGCCTATCTCTTTAGTTTCCAAGTAGGTACATATTTGTAATTTCTTATTGGGGTGGCAATAAAGTGTTATCCATTGTATTATTGTAGAATTTTGGTGCTCTTAAAAATACAAATTTAGATTTTATTCCTCGCTATAGATACTAAAGACGTGAAAAACTAAATACAAGATTACAAAATGCTGATTAGAATCCGAACAGAATCAATCCACGTTCTATCATATACGTACCTACATTGCTTACATCTACTATATTCTCTGATTAATTACCACCACGCCATTCCCCTTACAAAGTGTACAAAATCTGCGTTTACTAAAGCCATTTGTTGCAACATAATTGTAGATACGATTACGAATAAGTATAGGCAAAATCGTGCTCGCATATTTACATGGCGTGGATTGGCGGGCGACTGGCGTTTGTCTACTGCAGTGATTTTGTCTTCAGGAAACAATTTAGCTTGTTACACTTTGTTGCACAACCTAGTTTATTAAGTCATTTTCTGAGTGCTGTTACAACGGTTTATTTATAAAAAATACTATGATCGACGACGTTTAAAATGAGATGTTTTGGTAATTTTACGTTAGATTTGGCGTATGTCGTCACGATACATCAAAAACGTTTTGATCATACAAAATAATTACCTACCTGACGAATCTGCTATTAAATTACTTGCTACTCATCTAATCAAAGTATAAATACCTATACCTTTAACAAATATCAAAAATGTTGAGTTACACGTTACGAAAATTAACAATACCTACCTTCCTAAGCAAGCATAAAGAAATAACTATAATTGCAAACGGACGAAGAATACAATATTGTGAAGGAACCTTAACAACAAGTAGGTACTACGGGACCCTAAATGAACAACACCTATACTCAATTCAATATGAACGATTCGGTAACTGTTCAACTCGATTGGACAGTCTTATTCGGATACTTACGAGTGCGCGGACGAGGAACCGCTTTCCTTTAAAGGAAAGCCTGTTCAAGGTTGCGGGTCAATATTTTAGGTTACGAGTCAGGTCTGCAGATTCATTTACTTTGGGATTCATTCACGATTGCGTAACTATTAGGGTAAATTTAAACTTTGTAAAACGTTAAAAAGTGGATAACGAACACATTCTTAGATATTATTGCTCTCGTCTTATATCGTCTAATAGCTTTTAAAATGGGATCCACCTTAAAATGGCCAAAAAATGATTTTACGATATCTTTTTAATCTCAAAATTTTTAAAGTTTCCTGCACAATAAAAGGTTAAATCACAGGGCACACTTTTGTACAAAATAATAAGGAAATAAATACAATTATATTTTTTAACATTCCTTGGGGACTATGGTTGCATAACGTCAGGCGTCCCATTATGCTTGTTTGTTACCACATTAAAAAGCTTAAACATATAAGAACCTTAATATTAACATTCCAAAATGTAGCGCGCAGTACCAACCTACCAACTAACGTTAACATTACATTTCATTATCCTGCTAATATTATAAACGCAAAAGTTTGTAAGATGTTTGTCGCTCTTTCACGTAAAAACGACTGAACATATTTACATGAATTTTGGAATGAAGGTTGTTCATGGTCAGGATTAAAACATAGGCTACTTTTTATCCCGGAAAACTCATGTTAACTTTTAGACCGCGTGTGAAACCGCGGGGCGCAGCTAGCATATTACATTTAGCTCTATAACTATCTACTCTATATACGTCTAATTACCTCGCACTTGTCTCATACATTTCTGCAATGATCTACTTGTCACCACCACACCACACCAGTCAGTTTTAAAACACTATTACCGCCTGATAACATCTATTTAGACGCAAACACGTCGTCATCATTCATGCCGCCTTTCCTCCCACTTGGTACCCGTGTCCTTACTACATTTGAATATAGCAGATTTATCGTGATGCATGCGCTGTCACTATTACTTTTAAAATAGCTGTTGGTCTCGTAATGTTACGCAATACGAGTGCTTAAGTGGAGCATTTATAGGCACATAAATAAGCTAATTTGAGACTTGAGAGCGTTTATGTCATTTTAAGCTGGTACATGAGAAGCTAGTGAGTTAAGTGGCAAGTATTATTTAATCATTTGGAAATCATTGTAATTTTTAAATTAATTATTTTTATTTTTTAGCTAAAATGTGCCAGAACTAAAATCGCTACCATGAAGATGCCAACAACAACATTACCAAATTTTAGTTTACAAAACGGTACAACAGGTTCCGATGTTGATAAAAACTAATACCTTTAAATACCAAATACCGCAATAAATTTCACGCTAAATTATTGAGGGCGTACATTTTATTGAGAAATTAAAGTAGAGATAAATAGATAATGGCCAATAAGCTCAGTTTGAATACAAGCTTGATTGACGTGACATTTTTTGCAATAATTATGTAAATAAGATGTCGTGTGGTGTCATGGCGCCACAGGTGAAAAATTTGACGATGATGAATTAGCTATTGTTATGGTAACAACGATTTGTAACCTTTGTACAGTATATTTGTTTAGTTTGATAGATAAGTAAATGGCAAGCGATATTTTTAAAGCGAAATCTGATTATGTTAGCAAATGCGTTAAGATTTGTTTAATATGGGAGAACTGACGTTGTTTTTGGCTCGTTTTGTGTTTTTTTTTTGGGTTTCGCATAATAAGAAAGATTGCAGCTGTATCCACTTAAGCCCCTTTAGCCTATGACACTTAAGCCACCGTAGGCCTTTCATCTATAATAGACGGGATTCAAATGAATTTACTAAATAGCATCTCGAAGCGGGTCCACACCTGCGCAATGCGCACGAAAGCTGTTTGGGACACTTAGGAAGCGAGGTATTAAGTGCGCCTGCGCAGGCGTAGAATATCTCTCCTCTCTACCCCCGACACTTATCCACAATTAAATGACTAACATTACGCATTAACACAACAAATCTAACAATTTTCCCTGGACACTTTCCATATCTTACAGCACATTTCCTTGTCAGCATTATTTACGTAACTAAAGAAATGCAAGCGGCCATAGACAACCTAAACGGTATAATTCCGTTATTCGATAGCCTATTATAAATCCTTTACATAAGGCGGCACGTAACCGATCTAGTTAATAGGGCCGAGATCTCGTGGACGTGAAATAAACGAAGCAAGCACGTGAAGTCTGCGTGGTACAAGGAATAAGCGATTTGTGGATATCAGGGACAGTTGTCTTATTTTTTTTGATATTTGTGGCAGTTTTGTAACTATTTTTGTTCAAACTATCTAATGCCATTTATGCTTTTTTTTAAATTTTAAATAATGATATTGAAGTAAAACCAATATTAAACTCTTAATTTACCTCTGAGACATATCAAGTATTCATTATCGACGTTTCAAGACTCTATTAACATCCTTTTTAAACAGACCCAGTATCTAAACAGTCGTACAGCAGGCTAAGTGGTCTTCCAGAAAAATGGTCAAGCCTGCTGTACCACTTGTGTAGGTAGGTATTGGGGTTCTTTAAAAGGGCTGTTGATAAAGTAATGAAGTGATGAACAGTGTTTGTTCACTACCAGTCTACCAGACTATCTGCTTATTTGCGACTACGCTTTTAACTTAGACTCCACAATCGATCTTGAAGGCGCGTGGTCAGGAACAAGTTACAATAGTTTATCTGGTCTCGACACCACATAACAGTACCTACTACCAAGCGATTTAATGGACACGATAGACGGCTACTGTCTGCTTTATTGAGGAAATCGAATTTAAAGGCTTCTCAAAGTTCAAAGAACGACCAATTTACCGTGGACTTGGAATGGATTTTATTGAGTTCGTAGGATCAATAATTTGTGAAATCGAAGAGAGAAATGGAAATGATTTTACCGAGTTTGTAATATCAATAATTTGTGGAATAAGTGAGAGAAATCTGATTTTAGAAACTGAACTTCATTGTTCAGTTTATCAGTCAGGTGTAAAAGCTCTTATATTAGTACAGCTTTTTGTACATACATGATCAAATCATTTTGTTGTCCTTTTCGTAAATGAGTTTTGTATAGAATTATCATCATCATCATCATCATCAGCCTGCATTGACCCGATGTTGGGTATAGGCCTCCTACCTACGGTATGGCCCTGCCATTATTCTATTTTTTTGTAAAAAATAAATACATATGTATAGAAATTTGTAAAGCAAATTAGACTCAACTATGTACTGCTCTGAATTTTCTTACATAATCAATTTAATTATTCCTTTATTACCAACAAACGCAATGCAAGCTTTGTAATCCGATTAACAGCTACACGCTAATAAGCACATACGAGTAGCTTACCTATCTTATAAACAAATACAGCTATCTCAAATTACATCTTGCTAATCGCTCTAGTTAAGAAGTTTGTTTAAGATCTATTCAAATAGGTATTGCAAGCAATGCAACTTAGTCAAGTCAATTATAAGTTCTTTAGTGAGTCATAAAATAATTGGGAAATAGGTCTGCATACAGTCAAATAAATAAGTTGGTACCTGTTTACATTTTGAATACTTTCTGTCAATTTTTTTTAACTTAATAAGCACCTTTCTTCTTTTAAGCATAAAATGCAATTTTAAAATGAACTCAGTAGTCAGAAATATTTATTCAATTTTTTATAATCAAATAGACTCTGTGTTGAAAATAAAATAGTACTGTCACGCTAAGGCACTATTCTCAAAAGTATCAAAAATAGTGCCTTAGTTTCGATGCTATTAATAAAAGTAAATGTAGAGTAATTATGCGGAAGAAGTAAAAGGTTTGTTATTCATAAAGAACAATAATTACTCATAGAAATCCATTAAGCAGCTCATCCACCTACATAAAATTTCTTCAATTTAATTGGTGCGTAATCTCACACACTTTAATATCTATTATAATTAAAACTCGGCCACTTTTACATAATAACGCGTAAACATTGTCTGCGTAAGATGGAATTTGTATGACATAGCAACAGTAAGGGCTGTCTACGAACTTGAGTGCTCTCTCAAATCGATGTGCTTTATTAAACCCGTGTGGGACTTTCGACCCTCATTTGTTTAGATTGACATATATTTTGACTAGACACAGCTAAAATTTAACCCATACTGTCACATCACACAATTAGACCAATATCATATCTACGAAAGTTTGAGACGGTTTGTTACTTCTTCACGACGAAACGGACTTAAGGATTCCATTGAAATTTTAAATTGAAATTCACCATAGATTGTCACAACAATTACTATCTGTCCAGGTAACTAAAACGCAGGGCGCTGCTATTATCAATGTTATAAATGCCAATGTATTTCTCTTTTTTCACGCAACAACAGAGCAACAAATTATCAGCGTGATTGTTTGCTCGTGTAACAGTTAGAAGGCAGTGCCCGTACTGTTCATACGCGTGATATAGTATAGTGTTAGAGTCAATTACATCAATTGCATATTCGACGTAACGTTGACGTAATGTGATGAAATGTTTCGCCGGAATCCGGAAGGTCTGTGATTAGATGCACGGACAGCTCGGTACATTTTGTTTGATTTGTATTTTCCTTGTAATTAAGCTAAGTTTCATTTGGGCCTTAATAAACGCTCCTCAATATTAATCTCTGCTTAAAATGCTTCGACAACTTCTTGATACGTGAATGTCACGCTAGAAAACAAGATAAGCAGGGCAGCATAAGCATTGGAGCGTAGGGAAGGTTGTTTTTCAGTAAAGCCCCCTTGGGAGTAAGACCAGTTTTACCAAACACAACATTTCAAAATTTAATTATACATAGTACAACATTTGTAATAATTACGAGTATATTTAACTCAAACAAAAACTTTTGAATGAAACTGAAGCCAACACTTTATTTCAACTAAAATTATGTACTCTAAACGACGTCCGATTATTCATAATAACATACTGCTTTTAGGCAACTAGGATAAATACTCAGTTAAGTACGACCGTGTAGTTTTGCAACTTGTACCTAGACGATACGATTAAAGTAATAAATACTACTTATAGTAATGCTCATCATACATTAGCAAAACACCATTTTAGCACACGACTAAAACCAAAATATGATTTAGTGTAATTTAACTAAAGATTAGTTTGGTTTCACGTAAATCGATTTAAATCAGCATTACGAGATGTTGCGAATTGGTTTAGTAGGTGTATCGAATTACCGCCGCAGTGGCGCTCGTTTCTTGGGTAACGTTATTTAGATGGCTCGTGCTAGGTTTCAATTAAATTAAATATAATCAGTGACGGATTAACCCTTAATCAAATTAAGCAATTGCCTAGGGCATCACGTCTGAGGGGGCACCAGAAGAAGCACAAAAAAAAATCCGTCCTTAGGGCATCACGTCTCACTCTCACGTCACCAAAAAAAATTTTCTAGGACTAATTTGAAAATTCGCGCGTTTTAAGTTGACATAGAGTCCGACCTAGAGTCATAACCCCACTCCCGCTTGCCCACTCGCTGCCCGCTAGTGCATTCGACAATTCGAATGCCCCGGAATTGACAACATTTCAAATTTTTTACTAGCGTGGTAAATTTAGACATCTGACCTTACATTAATTCCCACCCAGCTGAAAATTGGTAGGATTGTTCAGAACACCATCATAAATGAAACTTAAAAAGTCCTCATCGATCCGATACGTGCAAAAATTTTTACTTCGGGTAAAAGGTCACCAAAACGGGTTTTTCGCGATTTTCTCAGAAATGGTTCGAGCTACGAGGAAATTTGCTTTAAAATGCATGTTGATAGGACTTATGGTTTTCGAGATATGCTCAATATTCATTTCAGACCAGGCCAAAAATATGACATTTTTTATTAAGACTCCTCGGTGAGCAGTAGATCACATCACAAGTTTGTAAATGAGCTTTCGCGAAGTTGTAAACATCGCTAAATCCGACAAACTCACGAAACACTTTTAATAAAGTGGGTCAAAAACGCGCTCAAAGGAGTCGGTTACATACAAACAAACATACAAACATACAAACATACAAACATACAGGTGAAGCTAATAAAAGCGTGTTAAAAATGACTCCTTGTGGCTCAAATCGGTGAAATGATGATGATGGCTGACGGAAAATGTAACCTCTCGTATCTCGGAAACAGTAAAAGATAGAGGGATAGACCTGACTTTTGAAATGTAGATCAAGTATGGACCTTTTTGGAGAAATGATAAAAAAAGATAGCTGCCATACAAAAAAGTTTGACAGTCATACAAATAAACAAAAAAAAAGGAAATGCTCATAGCAGCTGTGGATCTGCTGTAGATGGATGGAGTGTGCTTGAACAAATATTATAGAAATTCATAATGATAATCGAGATTCAGCAACAAAAATCCAAGATGGCGGATTTCATATTTCCGTCAAATTTCAATGGATCTTCCAGTGATCCCAGGAGGGTGATATTTTGGATCTGGAGACTTTTAAGATCCTTGAATCCATTCCTGAAAAAAAAAATGATTTGGCAATTTTTTTGAATGGCTGCCATACACTTAAAATTTTCCAAATACCAATTAGTTTTAAATGCGGTTATTGAAAAATAATGATGAGGTAAAGGTTGAAAAATTTGCATTTCGTGTGTAGGTAATTTGTTTAAAACAGTTTCCATACAAATTGGTAGGTACTTGGAAAATTTCAATTGTATGGCAGCCTTTTGAAAAATGGCCAAATCATAAAAATAATTTCAGGAATGGATTTATGGATCTTAAGAGCCTCCAGATCCAAAATTTCATCCTCCGAGCATCACTTTAAAATTTGGAAGATCCATTTAAATTTGACGAAAATATAAAATCCGCCATCTTGGATTTTTGTTGTTGAATCTCGATTGTTATTATGAACCTCTATAATATTTGTTCAAGCACACTCCATCCATCTACAGCAGTTCCACAGCTATGAGCATTTCCTTTTTTTTGTTTACTTATTTGTATGACTCTCAAACTTTTTTGTATGGCAGCTATCTTTTTTTATCATTTCTCCAAAAAGGTGTGTTCCTCTATCTCTTATTGTTTCCGAGATACGAGAGGTTATACATTTTCCGTCATCCATCATCATCATCATTACACCGATTTGAGCCACAAGGAGTCATTTTTCAAAAGTGTTTCGTGAGTTTGTCGGATTTAGCGATGTTTACAACTTTGGAAAAGCTCATTTACAAACTTGTGATGTGATCTACTGCTCACCGAGGCCTCTTAAGAAAAAATGTCATATTTTTGGCTTGGTCTGAAATGAATATTAGCATATCTCGAAAACCATAAGTCCTATGTCCTATCGACATGCATTTTAGAGCAATACTATAGGAAATGTTATAGAGAATACACATGTCTTGAACAGTTTCCTCGTAGCTCGTACCGTTTCTGAGAAAATCGCGAAAAACCCGTTTTGGTGACCTTCTACAGGGAGTAAAAATTTTTGCACGTTTCGGGACTTTTTAGGTTTCATATAGGATTGTGTTCTGAATAATCCTACCAATTTTCAGTTGGGTGACTTGGGTGGGAATTAATGTAAGGTTACTCCTATTTTTTGGTCTAATTTGCCTGGATTATACGAGTATGTTAGATATATCGATATTGTACATAGAGTCCGATATGTTAAAAACGTTAGATGTTAAGTTAATACTATCTTGCGTGAATTCAATGCTCGGAAAAGCCGCAAGGCGCATTTCAATAAATAAATAAATTATGCTTTGGTTTTTATTATTGTTGCACCTACTCCACTTCTAAAGTATGTTATATCTCATCATCTTATTTTACAAAAAACTAATGTTTTTAGGCGGTAAAGGTTTAAAGACCGATTCTAGTTGACATACGGATAGGGGGGCCCACAGGCATGGATTGCTTAGGGCATCTAGTAGTCTTAATCCGTCACTGAATATAATAGGATATACATGAGCGTTAAACTCACATCCACATACATATCTATTTTTAAGCCATTTAATGCCGTGCCGAAATGTTTCGTGCGATGGTGTCTTTTCGACTCGTTGCTAGCCCAGTAAGAGTTAATACATAATGTATAACATGGTGGGTAAGTGGGCTACTGTACGTACACTTTTAAGGTTTAACAAAAAGTTTTTTTTTCGCACACTTAAAAGTTTTATTTACATAGGTTTTTTTAGATTAGAAGATCATTATAAACAGTACCTACCTATATTTATCATTTCAGAAAATAAATGGAAAAACCTTCCAGGAACCCAAATCTTAGATCGTTAATAATCATAAAATCATGGAAACGCAATACAAAACTTACTATATATTATGTACCTAATACATAGTGCATATGTATTGCCAGTGTACACTCATAAATATCAGTTTCATAATTATTGCAAATTCATTATAAGAATCGTAACATTTCTTTTTCCCGACGTAATATTACAATCACTTTTACTTCCAACACCTGCTTTGTCTACCACGTGTTAATCATCAATCTTGCACCTCTCTAAATGATAATGATCATACCAAAGATCATTAAGATCAAACTTGATCAATCATTTGCCACATTTCGCGCTGTTTTCAGCTGCGTCTGCTTGCAAATGGCTACCATTTGCTATCACAATTCGTGATCAGGCTATTTGCTGAACATATCTGATATGTACTAAGTGGGCTTAGATATAATTATTTAGGTTTGTGCCGGTCACGGTGCCCTAGATCATGTGTAAGATATAAGATCATGTAAGTAGCGTAATAAATTCAGTTCTCGAAATTGGTTTTCTCAATTCTAGCACGAGTATAAAGTAGCGCTTATTGACTACTGAATGCATTTTAGTAGGTAGATTTATTAACAGGTACAGTTTGTTTAAAGTTATAATAATAACGTTTCACAATCATAGCTGTCGGGGATGCCATGGACCACACACAAAGATAAGGACAACTAACACCCGAACAGATATTTTTATTTATAATTCAAACATCGGCCTGGTCGGGAATCGAAACCGGGACCTCTGGCTTATAAGGCAAAAAAAAAACACTACCGCTGAGTCAAACCGGTCGTTAAGGAAATATTATAAGTTACTTTTCTTGCTTCAGTTTTTCTAATTTGATATTTAACTATAATGAAAATAGAGTCATTCGTCTAATTTGATGTAGCAAAATGAGTTAGCTGTATTTGGCTCAGATCTTGTATTTAGAGGCTTTCCAAAATCTTTACTAGTAAAATACAGGTCGACAAAGGAAATTTTATTGACATCACTAGATTGATTCGTAGAACTACTAAAATGTTTATTACTAAAAAGATTGTGATTAAACAACCTTAACTTTAATGAAAAGATAGGCGAGGCATTATGAGGTACGGTTGGTACACGATGCAATGAACGATTCGAATAAGAAACAATTTAATCGATTAGCTTTCAAGGTTTTAAAATTATTTTATTACTAAGAAAATAATTACAAAGTTCCCGTCAAATTAATAATAATATTTATCCCAAAAAGGTCGATAAATATCAATACTTATCTAAGAGTCTGGTAAGGCGTAACCTTTTTAGGAAAATTAAGTTTTTCCTCTAAGACCTTAAATTCAAGTTTTGACTTCAGTTATGCGAGGTTGTTTTAAATACTTATTTGGTAGGTTTAAGTAAAAACATGACAGCTCTAACTGGACTTGCTTGGTTAATTTAGGCGTGGTTTTGCCAGTCATTCCCAACTCGATAGAAGTGAATGAGATCAATCAAATTGTTAACTAAATCACTCGATGCACTGACTCTATTTAGTTCGAGATTAAAACGTTTCCATCTATGTTTGGTAAAATTAGGCATGAATGCATAACAGCTATTCCAGTTTTACGTAATAAAATTTCCCTATATGTATGTACCTACGAAGTGACTACAACTTTCAAACAAGAATAGGTACTTAGAAGAATTAGAAATTATCTCTAAAGATGATCAAAATATTTCATACTACATTTATTTACTCCTTATGTTACAGAAGCTAATATTTGGCTTCGAAAACTTAGGTAAGTCAAGAACTGGCAAACTTTTAAGTAGGTTAAATAGTTATTTTTAATTTAGACTACCGACACTTTAGGCTCTTAAAATATTATAATTACAGATTTATGTATTTCTTAGCGAACGGATTTCAACATGATTTAAAATATTAATAATTAAATTTAAGAATGATAACTAGCACCATAACCGACTGTAGCAAGAAAATAAAATATGTGACACAAAAAAGAAAATGTTCTAATACGTGCCATATGTATGTCTATGTATGTTAGAAGACAAAGTAACTAGTGAATTATTTACATAATTTACCGGATAAGTACCTACACCAGGTGGCAGGAATCACTGCCTGCTAATAAGTCTTGTTTCCTAGTTAACTAATCATTTTCTAGTGCCACGTGAGTGTTCAATGTATTGAATTATTAGGAAGTGAAGTTAGCCACAAGAAAACTAATGACAACTCTAGTGACGACACAGTGTAAGCATGTAAGTTACGGGGCTATATAAATGTAAGTGCATTGTCTGTGCATATTTCTCGCGTATACCCGTTGCCGGAAACACCAGGTGGTTGTCATATAACGTGGTTATTTTACTGATTGCTATAGCTACTGAGGTTCATTGCATTTTCTCAAATAGCATAACAGAATAAAATATAGGAAACGTTTTAACGAAATATTAATAAGTCAGAAAGTATCAAAAATTGTGGTGTTTTTATAGAACACAGTGTGTGTGGAATGTTATCCTTTTCTTTGGATGCGTTTGACTTATTAGTTATTGGACATATATAAAGTCTAATTTTCCTCAAATTTTCAAAAATGTCCAATTTTAACTAGAAAACCGTGACTCTTTTATTGAATACAAATTTTCATTTTCCGAACAGTCGTGATGTCTCCCAGCCGTAGGCAAAGGATTATCCGCTCCTTACGCCACACCCTGTCTGTATATATATTTATTTTAGAACTGAACCTAAATGTTTAGCAGAATATTGTAAAATATATCTTCACCTGACACGATTAGGAAAAAAGTGAGTTGGGTCGTTGGATTTGCCCATAAACTTATAGTAGATTTAACTAAATATTTCTTGTATACCTAACTTTAATCTTTGTCACATCGTCTGTAGTAACCAACAGTAAGTAACCTTTTCTTTAGGTACACTTATAAACTTACAAAATTCAATCCAACAATGGTGCTATTAGGTCATATCCCGCAAAACTGACGAACTTCACATAAAATACAAAGCTGACATTACTGACAGAATTATATAAGTGACATTTCACATACAATAGTTTTCTTTTGGATGTTCTCATTTGATGTAGGTCGAAGATAAGTCTCAGCCCTTTGACCATATCGCAACTATTTATCTTAAGATATGGCTATTAAATCTCCTAAAACATCTCGAATATGTTATTATGTAAAAGTTCTTAGATGTCTTGTATTTATTTGTTGTAGTTGTTAGATGTTACACTTGATTGACGCAGGCATTTACATTTTTATGTAACAGTTCAGAGGTTGTTTCCGGTGCGTCAACTCAACAATAAGTACTTATTTACTATTTTCAAATAAATATCATCTGTATTTGTAGCTTAGATCAAATACAATATACCTAATGTATAAGAAAAGTATGTAATGTAATGTCAATGTTTATTTCCGCCCAACTTCGTCAAAGCTTACCATATTAATACCTTTGTACAGGTAAATTTATGTCATATCCTAGATTACATTTTGTACTTAATCACTAGATTTTTATTCCTAAAAAATATACGGTAACTATAGAATAGCGGGCGTGATCGAAAAATGCTGCTTAGAAGCCATAATTCTCCTGAAGTTTGCAGCTATTCATAAATTTACATGTGTAATTTATTTTTATTATTAATCTAAGGTTAATTAATTACGTTCACCTTTTGATCTGCCATAAATTCGTGTTAATAGACATGATGACTGTATAAAACTGATATAGACGCGCATTCAAAACTATTTATGATACCCATATTCAATAAATTACATAATTAAAAACAAAAACTTAAGTCACAGTCGCTAATAATGCTCAGAACGACAAAAGATTTATCAAAATCTGAATAACAATTTGAGAAAAAGTATCAAATTTCATTGATAAATCAAAAGCAAAATAGGTAGATATAAAGTCAAGTTTTGACTGGATTATCTAGGTATATAGTATTATAATATTATTCAACAGTGTCGTATGTTTTTATTGAAAAAACATTCCGGTTTCACAAAATAAGTAGCTACTTAAAAGCAATGACTGGTAAATTATCGGTTCATAAACAAAAATACAATGTTAATAACCTGAAATAAGTCATCGTCATTCTTGCGATATTTTCACGAGTAAATTAAGTATCCTACTAGCCTTTATCAACCTTTACAACTCAGTGACCAAAGGTGTAGAATTGCGAAGACCAAGAGATGAGTCAGTCATTCGCTTGACCACCGGGTCACCAGTCGTAGGTCAATCGTGGCGAAACCGCGGTGATATAAGCTTTATCACATTGTTCGAGAATGCAAAATGTCTTTCGGATGCTTTTTGAAGAAATCTGACCTTAGCTATTAAATTTGACCTTTCACTTCGTTCAGTTTTTCAGTGCTAAGGTCAAACCGAAGCAGTATGTAATTAAATTTGTGATAATTGACTCGTGTTATTATTTAGATGATTTACAGCCAAAATATACTGAATAGCTCTAAATTAAGTTTCTTTATCGAATAATGGCGGCAGAGTCTGTGACAAGAAGCATCGATATTGAGATGTTAATAAAGATTTAGCCGTATTATACTGGTTGAAAAAACGTTCCAGTCAAGTGACCATGTCATTTGTGAACAAATATTTGTTGTAGCTACAAAAAGCCCGAGTTTCTGAGATTTTTCACGGTTAGTGATATCATTCACAGCGATGTTGTCATGACAGATGTAATCCGACGGATTTACCGATTTGTGTTTTTCTTCTGCTAAGTTTTCCTTATCTTTACTAATTTTCCATTATTTCACAATTCGTTCACTACCCCTATGAATAATCTCCATCCTGAGGATGCCTAAAGAGATCGCTCTTAGCGATAAGACCACATGTTGTCGCGCTAGTTAATATCCTTTGTTAATAATTTCTGCTGCAAACAAAAAAGAGTCAAGCTTTAAATATGATTTTAACCGAATAAGAATAGAAGAAAAAACTAAAACCAGCCTAAAGGTTTAAAAAAATGGTTAAACCTAGTCTCAAATTAGTACATTATCAAAAGATCTTAAACATTCATAGTCAGATCATTATGACCGAATCTAATGTAATGAATCATTCTCATTTACACCTCTTACCATTGTAAATTATGATTATTACGAATCTGCGAAGTGTTAATCACATTTTTGTAATTAAAACTGTCAGTGTAAATATCATAATTACAAACAAGCAGTCCAAATATTGTGGATAAGGATCAATTGTTACGTGAACGACGTGTTTTGTTTTACATAATTTAGCTAATGATACCTGGTCTCCACAATAGTAAACATTTATTCTAGTAATTACATAATATACCTACTGTTATCTATTTATATGTTTACAGTCTTCAAAATGTATGAAAGGAATTCAACAATTAAGTACCTATTGTGCAAAAAACGACACGTAACAAGATTTTAACTGTGAGCAAATCATGTACTTCTTTACTATCAAAGCCTATTTTTAATGGCGATAATGAATTTTAGTTAATTTTCCAAATATTTAAGCATAATTTATACATATTTGATTTTTGAAAAAGGTCTTTACATCTGCGATGGCCATTAACTAATCAAGCAGAATCATATTTACTTGCATCTTATGTTACTTTCTTCTTCTTCTTCTTCTCCAAGTGCCTCTCCACTAACAAAGGTTGGCAGTCAGCTTATTAATTTTATTTGTCCAGCGCGAAACTGAACAGTTGTTTCACCGTCTTCATCCCAGTCCACTCCCTGATGTTACGGAGCCACGACATCTTTCGTCTTCCGACCTTACACTTCCCCGGTATTTTATGTTACTTTACGTACACCTAATTCGAAAGTGATACACTTTATTCAACTGGTCACGACGTATCACCATCAGTGATAGTGATAGGTCAGTGATAAGTCGTGATGGCTGCCGGCTGCTCTAATTACTGCTACGTAACGAAGTTTTTGTGATTGCATGGTGATTATGATTAGATGAATTAAGTTTATGTGAATGTTTGTTAGGTAATTTCTGTCATTAAGTTAGGAACACCTTAAATGTTCGATAAAAAATAGTAGAAATCTTTTAATTCAAAACGGCAAAAAAATCTTTCATAATTTTAGAATACTGATACTTACCCGTACTTACTGATATTTAGCTAACAATGTATTATTATTTGTTACAGGTAATAAAGGAAAACGTGACACGAGATCCTTCTTCGTTTTGGTAAAAAGAACTTTGGAATGGTAAAACACAGACTTTATGATTACACTAGCGACCTGCCCCGGCTTCGCACGGATATGAAATACCTATAGGTAGTCTATGTTACTCGCTATTTATGTAGCTTTATATTGGTGAAAGAATTTTTACAATCAGTCCAGTAGTTTTGAGTTTATTCGTTACAAAGATCCTAAAATACAAATCTTTCCTCCTTATAATGTTAGTGCAGATTATAGGTACACTACGTCGAACTCAGACCGTAATAGGTACATAGGTATGGCAGGCAGCAATTACGGTCTACCATTTATCAATAAGCAGCTATTTACGAACATTGACATATAAACTGTAATTCGCAGTTAAGTTCGAATGCAAATTGCATTCCGCATGCACAATGGCAGGCAATTTTCGGTTAATTCCAAACTAACGATCATTAACTGCCTACTGCAAAATGCTACGAGCATTGCAACTGTGGCGAAATAGCGGGAGTTTTTTCGATTTGTGTGCCAATTTTGTTTTCCTTCGTTGGAAAAGACAGCAGTAGTGGAATAAACTTTAGCCATTTTTTTGAGTATATAAAAAAATTAATAGACACACACACCAACAAACATGTGGTAAACACACATGCTTACTTACTAGTACTAGATCTAGAAAATAACCTCCAAGCTAAGATAATTTTGAGGATGTTTGCCATGTTTGACCACACTATTAGGTTAACATCAGGCAAGGCCGTAATAAATCATTTTTCTGTAAGTCATCATCATTATCCCAGGTCTTATCGATCCATTACTGGTTATATGCCTCTCTTTAGCCGGACATTCGTTCCGCTCTTGCCCCGATCTCATCCATCTCAGCATCTCACAAGTAATTTCATTTTTCATAGCGCGTTTGCTGCTTTTCGTAAAGCGAATAAATAAAATTGTTATTTACGATCAATCCGAGCGAAGAACACATTATGCTTGAAATGGATGGAGTTATATTGATGAAGTGTTGCCAGTATTCCTATTAACCTTTGACCGGATCTGATACCTTTACCCGAGGAAGGTTCACGTCGATAGTTCAAATATTAAATTGCTCTGATTTATGATTATGATTTCAACACCGACTCACTGCTTGGGCCGAATAGCAGCTTGAGTCGAATATGTCAAAGATTAAAGTAAAACTGTTAGTACGGAAAGAACTAAAGACTTGTCTACATCTCTCAAATTTTCTTTGTATTGAAATAACCCTAATTTATTTGTTTTGCAAATTTGCCAAATACAGGTTAATACGAGTATTATAACACATATTTTTATAATCTACGGGTTTTCTCTTTTCTTTCTCTCTTTCTTTTCTTTCTTCCCTATCACAAATACTTGAAAAGAAATTAACGCGGTATAAAATAAAATGAGTAGTCCAACCAGGCTACTTTTATTCGTATTTATGCAAAAGGTGCGTATGAATCTAAAGTGATCTAACAAAACAATAATCGCAAATTTAATTACTTTATTATTGGAAATAAATAACTATGTATATTATGTATTTTCAATTTTCATCAATGAATCAATAGCCAAATCATCGCACATTTAAAACAATACGTGCCGCTAATAGCTTCATTGTTCTGTCAACCAAAACCAATCCAATTCAATAAACCGAGCCAATTCAAATATGCATGTCCATTTATGTTCCGATATTTCTTTACACAACATATAGTAGAACAATTGTCTAGGCTCTAGTGGTTACGACAGTCACGACTGCGACTGCGAAGTGTCGGTGTCCCGCGTCGGGAATGGAACCGGCACTGCCATGACAGGTTGCCCGCTGCGCCCGCCCGGAGAATGTCGGAAATGCTGTATTACGAAATGGTCCAGCTGATACTAGAGTTTGTTAGGAAAGTATTGTTAGTTTAACAGATTGTTAGGTTTGGTTGGTAGGTAAATCCTTTGATTATATTTTTTATCCACGCTATTGTTATTTCTGATTAAGCTTGGATGACGCCCGCTAAACTTCGTCACGACTAAATGGATTTGACTACCTGCTGCGAATACTAAATAAAAGTAAAAAAAATGACGATTGTAAACTTTTTGAGTGTACAGATTCTGCAAGTTTGCGAGTATGTACCTAACACCAAAGTTAATTATATTGTCGCGACGGCTATCCTATTGTTCTACAGTAATGAAATTTTCTTCCACTCAAAGTATTAAAGTCAATTTTTTTGATTAATACTGAGATTTTTCAAACCTAACTTTTACATTATTAAAAAAAAGACTATTTACTAAGGTATTTTTAAACGTTTTCCTGTTGTTTGAGTCTAGCCAAAGATTACAGTCTTGTTTAAGCTGGCTTGATATCTCAATTCAATGTTTATCTTATTTTCATTCATAATCTTAGACAGTAATAAATTATGAGTCTTAGATAACTAATATTTCTCAACAAAGCCCCTGTTTGTTATGAAGGTTAAAGTGAAGACGAGGTAACATTTAAAGTTTCGACAGACCATCATTTCCCATGATATTGTGTTGCTAAATATTTGATAGTGATGTGCGGTGTATTAATAGATGTATCTTAGTCACGTTATATTGTACACCATGGTACCAATAAGTAATAAAAAATAATATACCTACCTAAAACAACATAGTTCTAAAAACACTGCAGTAGTCATAGATGTAAGAAAAAAAGCACGGGCTCTCTGTTATTAGTCACGTATAATTGATAATCGTTATTTTTCTTAAAAACTTTACGAACTACCTAAAAAGGCTCTGCGCATTATTAATGCACAATTTTTTATTACATGCATGGATAAAAGATATAAATCTCACACATTATAATTTGTCTACGTTTGTCATTCGTGTTTCGCTCTTTTTATTTCGTTTTCGTGACAATCATCTCATTTTGCTTTTTTGAACGTGCTTGCAAGGGGAGTTTCTTCATATAAAATGTCAAGGTAAAAGATTGAATGTGTCCGGGTCCGAATCATAAAACAATTATGTACTTGCGAATGTAGCTAATTCGTGTATTACCATGGGTGCGTATAATATATGAAGGTCTTTTATCTGAAGGGCGTGTAAACAAATTATTGCCAATTTTATCGTATAATTGACATTAACCTCAATTTTGTTAAATTTAAGTAACTAATGACCTTCATCAAATAAATTATTGTTAAAAAACGTCATTGTGAAATTATTCCATAATTTAAAAATTTATATTATGTTATTAAAAATAAATTAATTAATTGTTCCTAAAGCACATTTGTTCCAACACTATAAAATTTTAAAACCATTACACACTACTTAAAATAAAACATAAATAAACTAGCTTTTAAATGAGTAAATAAAACACTCGAAATATGCCACAAAAACAGCTAATGGAACCGAAAATATCAACACTCAAAAACAAAAAAAAAAGGTACTGAAGTCCACAAACACGTGATGTATTTTCAGTGTTCAATATGTTTTGTAATTTGTTTTTTTTTAATACCTAGCTAGTACTTTTCACGTACATTTAAAACATAAAGCAAAAAATCTTAATTCATAATATTTTTTTGTTCATGTAGCAATCATATCAAATTCATATTCTTTATCTAATAAAATAATAGCAGATAAACAGTCATCTGACTATTGAATGCCAAGGCTTGCAAGTGTTCTATTAAAGGTTCCTAATGCAGGTTGGCATTATGAATATAATACGCGCTTATATAATAATATTATTTATCGACATGTACCCAAAAAGTGTTAGCACACTAACACAACACACTTTGCTAACACTTTTTGTTTTTTGTTAATTTACGTTCATAGCGTTCTGGAATCTATTTTTACATGACTGCCCATGATAAAGGAGTGATTACCTAATGTTTATGACGTTTAGACAGAGAGGTTAAGACTAGATTCTATACCCTTCTACCACTGTCTATGGTAAAGTTGCTTCCAAACTAATCGAGGCAAAAAATATTATTATTACTTATTATAAAAAAACTTGGTATGCAGCAAGTACGCAAATTTTGGTATAATTTTGTAAAATTCACAGTTTCAGAGCAGTTGTGTATTAAAAGTGAAAACTGTAGGTACTCGGCCGAGGTCAGTTACCGAGACTATAAAGTGAAAACAGTACAAGTTAAAAGTTTTAAAAATAATCCCAGTAATAATATTTTACATTTATTTTTATCTGTTCTCATTCATGTTTTAAAACGTTTTAAAGGCTTGCCTAATGAATTGCAAACTATAACCTAAGGCGATGTTGCAACAAACAAACCACGCACTGATGTTAATTTTATGCTATTATCTACTAACCTATTATACTAACTAACATAAAGTTATGAAATGTACCTACTATTAAATTTAACAGAATCAAAACTACTATCATTAATTATGTACAATTTTTTAAAGTTGTAGTTTACTGATAAGAACAATTACTGAATTATTTATTTAACCCTAAAAATTGTATAATTGTAATCGGTCCTTGGTTTTGATCAAAACCAAAACTTACTAACCAAAAAATAATCTTCAATTTTTAAACATTACAATATTCTATAACTAGAGTTGAAAGTGAGTTATATTGGTGTACATTTATTTCAATTAGAATAAAATATAACAAGTCATGCAATAAAACCAATAGACCTAATTACTTTCACGTAAAAACCCATTAAACGCACCTACGATTCCCCTACGCTAATCGATTATATAACTTTCTTCTCTTAAAGACAAAATATCACTTGTTAGTGTAAGGTGGGTTATTAAATTTCATGATGGGAACTCATCATCATCATACTTCCCAAATTATATAAAATTGCTCTACTTTAACTGCAGATGCACGCGCTTCTAACATTTTATTTTAATTACTAACCTGTGCTAGACCTTGCGTATAAATAATGGGTCTTACTTATAAAGCCTGCTTAAAGTTGATCACTGCTTAAAATGCTCTGACAAGTTCTCGCTGAAGCAAAATGTCACGTGAAACAAGACCGAAATTTTAGGCAGTGATTATTTTTAAGCAGGCTTTAGTAAGGCCCAGTACGTTTTACCTCCAATTTTGTCTGGAACTGTACCGCAAGCTCTTAGTGCGAGCCTGAACTAATCACGTTGGCATCTGTCTTGCTATTCTCTAGCTGACAAGGAAAGACGACAATAAGGGCGATCCAGTTTAAACTCGCGCTGAGAGTTTACGGTACGGCCCCAAGTCTAATATAACATATTTATTACCGTACTGTGTGGATGTGCATACAATGACCGATATGACCATTGTGTGTACGAATCGTCTCTTTAAACTGGCGTGACGACGTGTACATCAACATAACTGACAAGGCTCTTGCTTTTGAGTAAATCAGCCACCTCTCTAACTTAGGGCAGTCCACTCATGCAAATCGGCTACAAAAAAGCTTCAAAACTAATAAATTAATGCTTATGTAATAAACTACTAACTACTAAATACAATACAGCTATTATTCCTTCGTTCTAAAATAAGTTCTTGTCATTTGACCGTGCTATAACTTAGCGTAGCGCAAATTTGCGTGCTAAAAGAGATCGTCAAAATTAGATTGCGCGCGATCGGACATTCGAAAATCCCACCTACAACCGTTATTGTTATAAATTTAGTCCCAGTGAAGGGTACAAGGCCGATTTTGATATATCATTAGGTTTATTGTTCAGGGAGTGCAGTGGGCAGCTTGACGAAGTGATATTAGTTACAGATACGGTTAAAGGCAAAGGTGAGAGAGGGCGGGACTGCACGACTTGGTATTGTTTGCTAACGGTATATTGCTAATATTGGGATTAAGCATTAACTTGAAGTCGTGAATTTTATTACGATTAGGGAGCGAAAATAGTTTGGAATGTTTGTGAAACTTTGCTTGTAAGGTTGTAAGCTATTAATAAGTTTATGTTTTGATGTTTTCAACAATATTGCCTACTGTTAAATTTTATACGAACAACAGAAGATGTCATTAAAATGTGCTTAAATAATATTTACATCTTTTAAAAACAAAGGCGTGATCGTGCGGATACGTTCTGAAAAAAATCGTTCGTAAAAAATAACTAAACTGAAATGAATTTTATTACACTAAACTTGTTTATAGCTCTTATCTTGATTACTATATTTTAAACGAATATCTGCTTCTGCACTAATAAGCCCAAGAGCAGTATCTCAAAAAAATCATTTCTGGTTTTTCACGCATCAAATGCGTAATTTTTCTAACTATCTGATGCGTCAAAAAAAATTTTTTTTTTATTCGAAAATAGGCTTGCGTTTGACCGTTTATTTTTTCGTGATAGGTACTGCTCTTGGGTTTATGACGGCAGTACAAAGATTTAAAATTACTAAAATGAGATATTCCCACACAGGTACTTCCATAATTATAATTCTTAACAACATTGTGGCTAGATACTATAAATCATGTGCACAATTGGTCGCCTCCACAGTCCGTCGGTTCACCCACCCCACATCCTGGTCCATTTGCCTCCCACATGGAATCGTACTCAGGACATGTAAACATGCTGATAACCATCTCTCCTGCTGAGTAGACCCTATTACTTCCCTTACAAGACCTTTATACCTAAGAGTTTTACAGGAATGCAAATGCTATCGCGTCTTGTTCCCTTATAAAGCTTACAAGGATTGAAGGTTAGTGCACATTAGAGGCAGATTGCAGCGAGTCGTAATGTAACGTTTAACGTACCTAATACTAATTCCACAAAAAAATATTCTAAAAGTCTGCTTAGTTCTTTTCTGTTTTTTTTCACGACTTGGGTTTTAAGCTATTGCATAGCTTCTATTGCGAGCCTTGAGCGGTCAAGGCCCGCTCCAGAAATTCCGTAACGAAAATTTTAATAACCTAAGGCACAGCGGTGATACTTTTTAGTTTTGCCATCTATCGATGAATAGCAGAACTTTTAATGACTTTTTGAAATGTCACGATTGTCTCTTTAGTTCATCAACTCGCCTCTAGGTGGCATTGGTTAATGAAATAATTATAATTGCATAAGTTGATAACAAATGCTATGCAATAGCTTTACCGCGGCAGTCCCCAAGTGCCACACGTCTTTTTTGAATATTCCAAAATCATCAAATTTAATTTAATTGGCTTTACCGCTAAAATTCTTTCAGATAAAAAAAATTACAAAAGAATGCATACCTATTTATTTTTTCTTAATCATATTTTGTAATGCGACGCGTTGCAACAAGCCTATACAATGTGAGCTAGCCTTTACAACTCTCAATGTACTACGACAAGTCAAGACACTCGCGTAATTCATGTTCGGCTTGAACGATATTTCAGTACAAGAATTTCCTGGACGATAATTCTTTGCGATGTCTAGTTGGCTGCGAATGCGTTCCGCGTCAAAGCAGGTTTCAATGCTGCTACGTCTAAGAGAAAGAAACTTGTCAGTCGCAAAATATTACCTATAACTTTTAGCAGGGAGCAGTATGTTTATTATAACT
Source organism: Alcis repandata (assembly GCA_949125135.1). Taxonomy (NCBI): domain Eukaryota; kingdom Metazoa; phylum Arthropoda; class Insecta; order Lepidoptera; family Geometridae; genus Alcis; species Alcis repandata. The sequence goes on from OX421223.1 coordinate 5,472,879, forward strand.
TTTAACTTAAATACATAAAATCTCCGTTTGATTTCAATAATAACGCATAGTTTTCTTTGTTCTATGCTTACTAAATCTGTATTTTAAAACAATATTGTGTAGATTGGTATTGAATATCGCAATAAATTTAAGATGTTGTTAATTACTCGTTCTTTAGATGATCAATCCATCATGACTTCATTAGATCTAGAGTTCATTAAATCATTCTTGGTTGTCGTGTTCCTTAATTAACAAACTAGTACCCAATCTGTTCGCTTTTTTGCGGTCAAATTTCCATTTCATGGTCACCTCACCTTAATGTCAAGTTTAATTAAAGATCTCGTTTTATTTTATAGTACAGTGTATTACCAATCGTGGTGGGTGTTAGCGCACTCATCGGGTGGAATGCAAATATGCTTGCAATAGTTGGTGATACCTGTTACCACCCACACAATCTACTCCATTTATCGCCTAATAGAGGACTCTTTTGATTTTACAAACATGGAAATGCAATCAAATGGGATAAAATCGGAAGATAAGAAGTTATGCGCGGTGTCGATGCACTGGGAATGGATTTAGTTGGAGAATTTATGTGGTATTAAAGTTCTATGATTTCAAGTATGTAAGGAATCGGCGGCATTTTATAAACTGTGGTTTGGTGCATATTGATTAGAACAATAAACCACTGCGGTTTTGGAAAAGTTGTAATGTTTGTCGTTTTATGGTTGCGTTGTAGGCGTCAATGATTTGACACCATGCTCAGCCTAGCTACAAACCCAGGTATTTCATCACTTCATATTGCAATTTGCAGATAAATCGTCTGTTGCTCGAGCATTTCCCACACAACTGGCCATTATTATGGATCTCATGTTTCATCGTCCGCGAGGAATAATTGTGGACCATTACCCTTGGGTTTCAACACCACCAGCCACGATCAAGGAACCGGTCAACTGATTAATGAGCTCAAACATTCGGTTGCGAAAACTGGGTCGACTATAATACCACGTTTTGTTCACATTATTCGTGATTTTGCAGTTCAGGCGAAGGTAGGATGGGCGGGAGCCTAACATCCGATCGCAATGTTTAGGTAATTGAGGATTCACTGACCTCCCTGATTCTGTAACTGCGATAATTTTTATGCAGCAACGTTACAATTGCACTAAATATATGAGCCATAACGCAAAATCAGCAATCCTAATCTAAACCGAAGGTTTGTGTGAATTTAAAAACAAAAATATTGCCCCACTTTCATGGTGAGACTAATCTACATTCTGAAGGAAATATTTCAACATGTGAGATTACATTGAGCCGCAGACGTGCAAAAAGTGATATGACCATATTAGGTCGAAGATATTTATCTAAATCTATCGCGCTTGCAAAGTGTGAGAGCCCTGGGCGTGTCGTGAACTTTAGAGAACGGCGCGTGCGCCGCCAAATGGTTTATGAAACTAATATTAATATTCAAGTCATGCGTTGTAGTATTACTTAGACAGTTGTCAAAGTTGTTCAAATCTGAATATGAAATTAATAATTTTGCTATCTAAGTCATCACTGACAAGATTTTTTGAACGTACCTATGTACTGCGCCTCTTGGTGTACCACTGTACTTTCTCGAAGGAAATAAATATAAAAATAGGAATCAAATAAATATATCTGAATCTGAATCTGAAGGAACAATATTTTTTATCAGAATTGTCAAAAGTCTTGTTACTTTCCGGCCTCAAATTGTCACTACTTATACAAAAAATTACGTCGCTTCGCTGATCTATTACCACGTCAAATTATATAAAGTAGAAACAGTAAACTCTACCAAACCCACTTCGCTTTGATTATCAACGCAGTTCACGCTTTAATAAGCAACTCACTGACAACAAACTCAAATAAATGAACATTACATAACACGCCCAACTTCTGAGAACGCGGTAATTAAAGCCGAGTTGTACTTAAGTTATACTTAAAGTGACTTTATAGCTACAAAGATTTATGTATTTTCTCACGTTGACGTAAGCTACGTGGGATGAAATTTTGGCCAACTTTTATAGAGTACAAATATGAAACTTAATAGGTAATTTAGATTTGATCATGTAGAAAAATTATGAAGATTAGTTAGTCTTTAAAACCTGTTACAGATGAGAAATTTATACATGTTAGAATCAAAGTAGAATCTATCAAGTCGTTTTTCAATAACTTGCAATGTGTTTAGCGCTCAATTTAAGTTTTGGCTTTTTGTATCATCCAAGCTAGTTTTTCAAAAGTTAGTACTAAACATTCTACAACCACATATACTTAACTAAATATTACATTTTTTACAGCCTAATATAAAATTCGAATGTTAAGGATTGTCGTAAAGTTTGTAGTTGACAATCACCCTTCGAAACCGCGGCCTTCTCCTTGTACACAAGGTTGTTTTCCATTGTTTCGTGGCACTGCTTAGTGCTTAGTGGTTGCGGATGTGTATATGTCTCAAACATATTGCAGCTGGTGATTGAGCTATGTTATTAAACAGGTGTTGAAACGAATCACTGCCATCAGTGGTTTATTACTGATCAAAGGTTAGTGCGTGTGTGGATTTTGACCTAAAGCCTTATGACGCGTACGATTACTATAGCTAATTTTGGACATTACCAGTACCAGAAAAGTAACAGAAAATTTTACATTAAAATACTTATGTTTGTTTTACTTAGTCTGAAAAAAGTTTCTTTCTACTCTTACGTCTCTTTTAATTTTCAGTTCTTCTAAGATTGTAAGGTAATTATGGTTGCATTTAATTTGCTTAACTAAAATTTTATGGATATTGCTGAATTTCACTTTCATTTGCCTAGTTTATTACAACTATAATAGTAGGCAGCCTGAGTTTCTTTTTTGAAAGTGAATAGATTATAACTAATTAGTTAGTTTAAGGCGCATTTTAATTTATAACGTTATTTTAATGCATATTCACTTTACTACCCTATCCCCTTAAATAAGTGCGAAAAAATTAGAAATAAAATCAATGAAAATGTGATCATTTTTTTTTATTCAAATCTGTATTTTTTTCGAAAACTATAATAACAAGAAATGCTACACGTGAAAACAAGACCAAAATATTAAAAAAAAATACTGTGAGCGTTTAAGAATAAGAGAGTCAAAACACAAACTAAAATATTTCTAGAGCCATCTCACAACAATCATCTATTACAAATCAAAGTTCCTCCGCAACACGACTTCAGGATTTATACCCACCTGTCTGGTTCCATAATATGTATGCCAATAGTCCATTGTATTAGCCTTCAATACCATTACATTCATGATACGTGAAAAAACTACACACAATTCCTATTGTTAGCGTTATGAAACGTAGGGTGAGCTTTGCTTGCAAAACCACCAAGAAACAAGTGGTTAGATATACGGATAGTGTATGAGGAACTGAATACGATTTGAATTACAATCACGAATTTTAAACACGATTCGATTGGTTGTACTCGTTTTGTAATAAACTCTAATATATTAACATATTGTAGAGATCAAGATAAGGAGAGAATGAAGGCATCTTTCTCATCAGACTGCATATTTTTTTCAGAAAGCAAATGTTTTGATTGTTTGATTTAGTAGAAGACCGATAAGACTGAAAATTACTCCACCGATGCGAGTGATTTTATGATACTACATAATATTTCAAAAACGTGTCTTTCAAAATCTTCCCATTACTGCTAAACAACTCGTCTTGAGAAAGATAAGAAAGATACGGGATGATTGACAAGTGACTTGTTTTTAGCAACGCTGCATTATTGCACATATCACATGACCTGTCATGTAGATATGGAGTATGGTTAGTGATTCGATTTTATCTCGCAATGCTGAGAACGGTGTGGGTTGTGTATTTGCAGGTAAGGTATAAATACTACCTTGCAAATGCCTATTCAAGTAAATGATTTTGCACTAAAATTTTGCGGTTTTCTTACTGCATTTCATTTACCGCTAAGTAGCAGCTGGATGGATTTTGTCACTTTAGCTGATATTGCAGAACAAGGTTCTTGCTTTCGATCTGGTTTCTCTTTAAAGATAATTCGGTCTCAAAACTATTACAATACAATAACACTTAATTGACACCACGAAAGGAAAGGACAAAACAATAAAACACAACTTACAAATGCAACTTTTAAGACTGATAATATCTCAAAGACTAGGATCTGCTGTTCCTGCAGTTGTAACTTTTGTAATATTTCCTTAATTAATCCGACCTCTGGGTAAAGGTATTTCCTAAAAGACAGCATGAAAAGTCCCAAAAGCTTTGATGACCTTCCTAGAACTGAGATACGTTTTGTAGTAAATAGTCCTAACTGCCAATCAATAAGCATAACAGATGGGAAGAAACTGTAAGTTCTTTTAAAATCGTAACAGAGTATTCGCACATTGTCTCCTACTTTTATAGGTAGTTCCATTGGTTGCGTGCGAAACGTCAATCTTGATTATCCAGATGTAAAATTTCAGAGAATGCAACAATGCATGCGAACCGGCGAGCAGTGAGCTAGGCAAGGCCGGGAAATGTTGCAATACATAGTTTCAAGTTGGCTTTAAATACGGCTATTATCAACGTGGTTTCCAGTTATTTTGATTTATGTGAGCGATTACTCTGGAAACGGAATCAGAACGTGGTGGTAATACTCGGGTAATAATTCGGTTGATTATTATGCATTGTTATGCATGAGTTACTCAATATGTAGGCTATTTTGTGCCGCAAAACGGAACAGATACCTACGTTACGTTGAGGAAGTTGAAAAACTCTGCAGTCAGAGATAATAGGTACTTAATAAGCTTGTGGTATAGTGAGTTGGAAACACTAACTACCAAAATGGCGAGTATTGGTAATTATAAACAACAAGAAGACTCATTATTGGCTCAGATTTATCCAACTTATATTGGCAGTTACAAACATAGTATTAACCTGAAGTTAACCCTAAATTAACACCTTGCGAAGTTCCGTTTTCAGTAAAACTTGATCTTCTTCTTTGAGTTCCCCTCCATTCGAAGGTGGGATAACATTAGGGCAATCTTGATTCTAGAGGTTGCCGCTCTGAAAGGTAGTGTTGCAGCCAAACCATTCCCGTAGGTTTCTTAACCAAAACTGCCGCCGCCTGCCGACATTTCCCTCGTAAATATCCCTGGCAGCTGGAGTAGTTTATAAAGAATGACATCAACAAAACTGATAACTTATGTCATCTTTTCTTTTTTCAGAATGTTTTGGCGCATCCGACCGATCCCGGCAACGCTCCCCAGTCCGAAGCGTCCCCGTCGGGGCGGACGTCAAGCGAGATGTGAACTTCGACTGCCCTGAGGAGTTCGGCTACTACCCTCACCCCACCGACTGCACTTTATACTACGTCTGCGTGTTTGGCGGCGCACTGCAAGAGTCATGTACTGGTGGCCTTATGTACAGGTGAGAATTTTTCAGTCAACACAAAAGTTGTCAAAATGAGATTTAGCTCGATAAAGAAGAAATTAGTTTGTGGTCTAATATAACTCTGACCTTAATTTTCGACATTCGGTTTTGTTTTACGCCTTCTTTTAGACTTAATCACATATACAAAAGCACACTGTCTAAGTGTTTATTTAAGTTTAATCTAAGTTTTTCACAACTAAGCCACCGGACTTAAAGATGATTTAAAAATTATCATCATCATCGCTTATGAACAGACAGATAGGAGGTTAAACGCAGACTTATTCGCGATAAAAAAAAATAGATTTTTTTTACTGGTTACTACTAGATCATCAGCATTTTTTTTCACAAATTCCAGCCACGATCTCCAAACATGTGATTGGCCGCGTAATGTTGGCTGTGATGGCGCCAGCGCAGTCGGCGGCGACGACCTGGAGCGGATCAGCGAGAGGGAGCCCCCGCCGCGACCGGCTCCGCGTCGCACGCCGCCGCCGCCGCCACCGCGAGTGCAGCCTAACCCCATCGTCACTTCTAGAGGACAACCTAAATTTAGCCGTGACGAATACGAAAAGGTGAATATCACAAATTTCACTTAGAAACGTTTTTTTCTGACATACGTAACATATTTCAGAAAAAAAAACATTTCCTCATCTGACTTGTTACATGCAACATATATCAGGAAGAACCTAAGTGGAATTTTCCAATGTTTCAGCAACAACAGCTCTACGCTGAAGTAGATGACTTCCCACCAGAAGAGATCGAAACTGATAGGCAACAGCGCGTGTACCGTGGACAACCTTCAACGATTGGTCAGGTTCAAAAAGACAGAGACGGTTACAGTTCCCAGGTCAGCTCCGGAAGAAATTTCAACTCTAATATCATACCAGCCTCGATTCCTCAGAACAGCGGCAAAATTGGATCGTTCTCCTTCGGTAGCCAAGTTGATGATAGGAGATCAGCCACTGTTACTCCTGCCCCGCAATCTTACAGGTAAGCACTCACATCGTTAGCAATAGGCATAGAACATGACGATTGACTACAGTTAAAATAATGGACGTTATCGTTATTTCAGTGAAGACCAAAAGTTGACTGACTCTCATCATGACAAATTACTTGACACTGAGACAAATGAAATCAATGACTACGTGACAAAACAACCTATACTAATCAGAAAGAAACGAGAGGTGGAGCAGACAGATACTAAAAATGAAACAATTACAAATAATAACAATGATACTATTTCTAAAAGAAGTAGCAGCGACATTTTTGATTTCTATGAAATTGAGCCTGTCAAAATTGATGAAGGTGATGATGATGTTGAAGAAGATGATGATCGACACCACTTAGACGACACTGAACGAGGGAAAAGACAAATCAGATATATTGTAAAAAATGGATACAAAAATCCTGGAAAGCATTGGTCCGTCTTAAAACCAGTAAAATTTGTGGACAGCTTACCCCAGTCCAGTTACCATCCAAATACACAAAGCAATAGATATCAACAAACATTTAACAATCAAAATAACAACAATTACTACGATACCAATCGGCACCCATATTCTTTAGACAGCAATTCATATTCCGCTGCAAATCCTTTTTTAGCGTACCAAAATGACAACTCACAAAATTCATTCAAACCGAGTTTACCAGATACTTATAACCAAAAACCCGCCCATAACCCGTTAAATATTGCAACTCAAATAATAACAAAAAGTCCACCGATATCATCTCTGAATAATCAAAATCCATTTGCATCACTGACCGGAGGTTTTTATAATAACGGACCTCAAACCTATCAAAATAATAACCATTATTCTTCACAAAATTCTCAAGTGAATCATCCTCAAAATCAAATCTCTTTTAAAGACTCGTCACTTCTTCCGAGTACCGTTGTAACTGGTAAACCAATTCTAATGTCAACGTCGCCTAGAAATCCCAAAACTTATAATAACGAAGAACAAGAAAGTTCTAACCAAGATGAAAATGATTCTGAAGAAGACTACGAGTCATCAGAAGAGGAAGAAGATACAAATTTTGACCACAGTTATCCAAAACCACCATATGAGTTTAGACATCCGAGCAATAAATACGCTAATATAGAAAACCCATTTGCTAATCCTAATTTTGATTTTGATCAATATCTATCAAAATTGAGCAACGGACAATATACAACTCATAATCCGAAGAATGAACAGCCTATTGCGATAAAAGCAGCGAACAGACCTGTTGAAAGCTCTACTCCACAAAGCTCAGGAGTTAGATCCTCAACTTTAAGTTATAAAGGCATGAGCACACCGCGACCATTTAGTGTAATACCAAATGGAGCAATTAGTACCTATACACCACCTGATATTTTACAATCAAATATACACGACACCAATCAACAGCAATACCTTCAAAGGCCTCAACCTTCTGTACAGACGTATTCACAGTTTCCACAACAACAATTGAATGCAAATAATCAACAACAACAGCAAAATGCAATTGTAAACACTTACAACCAGCAACAGCAACAACATTCGAATACAAACGAATACAGCCAGCAACAGCAACATAATCCAAATGAAAACGCATACAATCGACAACAGCAGCAAAATACAAATGCATACAACCAGCAAGAGCAGAATAATCAAAATGAAAATGCATACAATCGGCAACAACAGCAAAATACGAATATATATAGCCAGCAACAACAGCATAATGCAAATGTAAACGCATACAATCAGCAACAACAACAGAATACGAATGTTTACAACCAGCGACCACAGCAGTATTCAAATCAAAACAATGGAGTGTCACAACAGAGTGCTGGAACACCTTTAGAAGCTGTAAGGCCAAAATTGAAACCACCTAATTTCAAGGATGACCGTCAGTTGCCTATAAGTTACAGTTTCAGTAAGCCCATAGAAATCACGACTAGGTCAAATCATTTTCAAAACTTCAAAGGAGATCATGTGCAGCCATTATACACTACGGCGAAACCATTTTTATATTTAACTGCTACTGGAACTCCTATTATTTTATCTTCGCCAAAAGCACATTATGTTGTCAAAAACGAGAAATTAATTTCTCAGCAGCCGTACCAAGTTTCAACTGGAAAACCGTATTTGGTATCTTCTCTCAATCAAAATGGTTACTTAACATTCAAACAATCAACGCCAAAGCCTTTGACAACATTAGCAAACGAACAGCTCTCTGCGCTACACCAGTATTGGAAATCAACTACCGAGTCAACACCATCACAATCTGTTACTCTTAGACCCAATATGTCTCCCGATGTGGAGAAATTAAAGAAATTATTTGCACAAGCAGTAAAAACTTCTATGCAAACACCAACAAATAATCAGAATTCTAAGATTCCTAAATATACGACAACGACAACCACAACTAGGACTCCTAAGCGCAGGCTAATTCCTAAGCCATCTCCTGAAATGAATGACTACTATTATGATGATGATGAATATTATGAACCTTCGGTAAAATCTCAGTACATGCCCAGTACTGAAATAAAACCCCAAAGACCACTTATGGCTCAGAATTATAAGCATTACGACGATAGCTACGAAGATTCCGAAGAAGAAATAGTCAACATTGCACCACGAAGACCAATCAAGCTTCCGCTCAAACCAGAGCTGGTCACAAAAAATCATAACGACGTATCAATAGTAACTAAATCACCCATAAAAGATTATAATAAAAATGGAAATTTGAAGATACCTGTGCCTGTATTAATAGATTATGCTACACCAACACCTACAGTCCTAATCCGCCCACAACATGGGAATTTTGAACTTGTCCATGGTTTAGCTCGAAATCGCACTGTGCACATGAGGCGACCTTATCATGAAAATGGTCCTAATACAATCAGACCACCGAAATATCTAAATCGTACCACACTAAGACCTTATACAGTTAGGCATAGATTAGCTAAGCCTACACCAGTGCAAGATCATACTACTCAAAAAGATACAACAGTCGCTAAAGAAAGAGGGAGGCATCCAAATATAGTAGCTCAAATGTTAACTACACCACACGATAGCCATAACCAAGAGACACGAATTACTAAAGCCAAATATGACGGTATAACGAACAGGTGAGAACTAAGAAGAGCAATATAGTCGTACTAACACTGTTACATATAAAAGACGACCTTAATTATTAAAGCACTGCACTAATGCTATACATTATTTTGTATAATATATCTTACTTTCTGTTGCACTTTTGAATTGCTGACCTAACTTAACACTGACGACTTTGACTATCAAAGACTGACTCAAAAATCTAGTGAATTTTTAAACTGTGTTTTTATTAAGCTAAATTTATATTTCGTTTTATTTCTTGCTAATGGTAGATTCAATAATTTCAGTCTGGAGCCGACCGAAAGTGTGGCCCCTCTTTCTTACTCGCCCAGTCCTCGACCTAAAATGTTGTATAATGGATCTCAAAACTACAGCCCTGACCAATACGATCCATACTATGCTATTTACGACGAAGATGGTGAATTATACAAAGACACTGGTAAGAAATAAATCAATATATATATATATGCTAATATGGTACAGAACAATAATATTTCTTTATAATCATACTAAGTATTATATATGACTGCAAAAAAAAAGATTTCATTGAATATTTAAATTTAAAATTATTTAGAATATAAAGTGTTACTCTAGCCTGATATTTCATCATAACATATTGAAATATTAATCTGACTCGTCATTCTCACATTCAACCAAATGATAATGTAATATTACAAAATTGTTTATAATAGCTGTCTTATGATCTCGTGGTGAAGTGTTGTGTTATGAACATTACGATATGGTTACCATACAATCCATTTTTTCTTCCGATTTATTTGTTACTATCTTCACTACTACTCCTATCTTACTATTTTACGTACTTCTACCACAAAAATAGAATATATCCGTAACATTTTTCACCACAAATAATAACATAACAGAAACCTTCTATAAATAACTCTGTAAAGTATAAAACTACGATAACTTTAACTATGGCATAATTTCCCCTATAATCTATCTAACTATCATAGTATACTCGAACCTATACTTATTCTGAAACTCAGCACCCTTCCAAATCCTAACACGTGGCACTAACTCTACCCGGTGATGGTTTCTACAGACTACGTTCAGCAATATAACGTGGCGTCCGTCCGACCTGCAGTCCAGCAGACGTACCGGGGCACTCCTCCGCCAGCGAGACGGCCGGTGGACAACTACAGCCCGCGTCCTGTCCCTGTGTCGCACCACGACTATGATGACGATTTAATTCAAGGACAGGTACTTGCATTTGTCAGAAACATTTTACAGCCTTAGATTTTTTTCCTTGGTTTAGCTTTTATATTGTCAATAAAAAAAGCATTTATGAAGTAAATAAAAGATTTCTTAGAATTATAACTTAATTAGACACCGATTTTAACATGTTTAAAGTTAAAGCGATGTTTTATGTCATTTGCTGGAGTTTTGATTACAAAACGCTTTAGCCTTAATTGTTCAGTGGGCTAGCCATAACAGCGGTGGCTAAATTGCAATAAGTAAGCACAAGCGAGTGTTTAATATCTCGCTGATTTTTTTCCCTTCAATATTTCAGATAAATAACCACAACCAGAATCAATACCAAACACCCGTTCGCCAACCCACAAGGTAAGATTTTTTGTTACTAACCAATTAGTTTGAAAATTTTGATACAGCATTACTTGAAGTGATTTGAGCTACCTTTATTTTTTGGTTGCTAATATAACTGTGTAATAACTGTACCTTCCTAGTAAGTAAAGTAAATACAGTTGTAAAGTTGTAAGCAATTTAACAATTGAAAAATATATTAACTAAGTATGCATATTCAGGGGCGAAGGTAACGAATTGGGATATGAGCATATTCCGAGCAGTGAGAAGACGACTATTTACGAAGCTACCCCTATAAGCACCATCCCTACAACGACTAGCACGAGCACTACCACTCAACGTCCTACCACTGCACATTTCACAGAGGCAATGACCCCATCTCGATACACTCCAAGGTACTACAAAAGAGTATAGAAATAAATTATTTTAAAATCATTTGCTTTTGTCATAATCAAATTAACATCATCAATTCTGTCATTTACTCACAGCAACCTTTGAACTGGAGTAAGATCTAACCATTTTACTAATAAAATTAATCTTCCATGTTGGTTTGAAGGTTGACGAAAATGTACATAGGTGTTATTTAAGTTATATTTTATTGTAATTGGATTTGCTAGTTATTGCCATGTACAGTATTGTTAGGCTTTTGTAGTATCTTACAAGTTAAAGAAAAACTTGAATATCTTTGAACCTTTAATAATCCTCTTTTTTTCTTACTAACTAAGACCTAGTTTTTAATTTTAAGTTTTAGGAAATACACTTTTAGCTAGCAGCAAAATTATTTATTTAAGTATCACATTTATAAAGCTTGTATTAGAGATATTTTTTTGCTTTGTATTCAACAGATCATCCACAGATGAAAATCCCATTCCTAATTCTGATACCTCTTCAATCCGCAACTCTTCTCAAGAGTCTGATTCTTCGTTTCCTTCGACGCCTTCTCCAGTCATAAACTTTTCCTCTCTTGCTAAACCCTTTGAAAAGACTGACAATTTACATGGCTTTGAAGAGACTGTACCGACTACTCAGAGAATACCTAGTCCTCGACGATCTCATGTGACTAACACTAACAATGAAAGATCTACGGAAGTGGTGAATTCTGATTCTAATAAAGACAAGAAAAAAATAGTCTCACTAACAACTGGTTTTTCAATTAGACGTAACTCTAATAATTCCGATAACCCTTATACCCTGACAGTTTTAACGCGGCCTTTTGATGATTTTGACAATAATCACAAAAATAATGAAAGTAGTACCAATAACAGAGAAAATCTGAGCAGATATTACTATGAAAGCAGTAGCGAGAGTAGCGATAAACCAATAGAGCCGGCAGTATTTGATAATATCCAACAAGACAAATCGACAGAAAGTACCAAACGCAGAAAAGATTCTCGTTACGAAGTAAGTGACGATTACGATATACCTATTTACATACAACCAAAAAGTAGGACTAGATCTAAAACCGCTAAAGTAAAGTCTACCACTCTTCCATCAACTTCAACTACAAAATATTATTTAAAATCTGTTGTGAAGCGGCCTGCCCCATTTTCCAACGATAATAACAACAATGGTGAATCTACTGAAAACGCTGTGGAAAATGTGCAAACTTTAATCGATACAGGATTACAGAATGTCCGTTCTAGGATAGAAACTCCGTCTACAACTAACAGAATCGTCGAAATAACACCTAAAAGAGAACAAAGTATCAGGTCACAATTCAGATGGAACGAACCAACTATTTCACCGTATAAAACTTTAGATAACTTGAGAAAACCAAATAAACAAGAACGATTGGTTCAAGATTCTACAACAAGTACAGCATCAACGACGCGTCTTCCTACTACTACAACTACTACTGCAAAGAACAATGTTTATTTTAGATCCAGGGATAGGCCAGCGCATTTGCAACCCTCTTATTATAGTTATCGCATAGAAGATGAAGTCGTTCCAGATCAAACCACAGAAGTCTTTAGTAGTAGTGTCAAAAATGTAATAAAAGCATTCTTTAACAGTATTGTAAGTACTCCCACTCCTGAAGGATTTTCAAGTACATATAAGCCTGCTACTTCATTGACACCAAAGCACGAGCAAAAAGTTGTTAATATTGGTTATAATAAAAAACCTGTTATTTATACTGACAACGATAAACCAACGCGTTATAATGTGCAGCGTTTGAAAATTATCACAGAAAAAACTCCAACTAGTTTCACAACTCCTAACGTCGATTTAGACGTTTTCATTCCAAAGGAAGAAATACGTAGCCAAGAAATATTATCAACAACTACAACAATGGCACCCGTAAGCATTATACCCCAAAATATGTTCTCAAATCCTCCAACAACTCCTTTTTTCAAAACATCTACTATTGCCGAACAAAACTTCCGTAATTTAGACCATCAAAGTAAATTTAGCAATTTTATGTCAACTTCACCAAAAATATTATTAGAGACCACGCCACAAGTTGTTGAACCATCACGTAAATTCCAAAATATTATTAAAATAGATCCGACATCAGCATACAACAATGATGAAATTGATAATGTTGAGACCCCAATTGAAACGAATGTCGGACCAACAAAAACTTCTGAAATTGAATGGAATAAACCTTCAATCGAGTTCGTAAACGATATAGCTTCGACGACAAGCACTACAAAATCGACTACGACATTGACTGCTAAGATTGATCCGACTACAAAATCGACGACTAAAAGCGTATCCTATCCTACGCGAGCCTCTCGTGTCAATCCCGCCATAAAGTTGGCTGCGTCAAACCCTGCAAGTGGGCGCAGGAGTTACCAATCGTCGTCCAAATGCTCATCAGACAACAGTCTGCAAACGAATCCAAAATGCAACGAAATCAAATACCAGAGGTACTTTACTCACCGGCCAGTAGACTAAGTCTGACGTTTCTCACATCCGGTGGAGGCTTTGTCTATTTAAAAGTCCTTATTTTCCGCCTCGCGAAGTAACTAGCATGACAGAAACCTCATCGAATCGTTTAATAGCACCTTCAGCTAAACTCTTTCGCTTAACATACTGTTCTCATTGGGGGACTTCCAGTCGGTTGAGTTGAACTTCTGAATTGTTAACTCCTGACGCGACCTTATCCACATTTCCTGCACACTTTGTAATGTAGTGTATTGTATATTATTTATTATGTACCTATATGTTATAGTGTTGTAGAAAGTTCCTCAATGTAGCTGTACCTAGCCGCACCCATTGCCAACCATTACCTATTCCTTAAGCGCACTATTTAAAACTTTAGTGTATTAAACGCTACGCTATCACTGCATGTGTTAATTTGTTATTTTGTTAAACATAACAACATCAACATGATCAACATTTTGTGAAATATTTAACGAATTAAAATTTATAAACACGATGTATTTAACAATCAATTTTAATGTAAAAATAAAAACAAACATAATTTAAAAAGCTTTGTCTGTAAAGATCACGCATACTAACAGGCCTTTTTGAGAAGAACATTTTTATTGGATGTCTCTAATTTCAGGCCTACGACCAGCACCAGAGGACGTGGTTCGGCGCATTACTCCAAGAGTGGATCCGAATCAGCGCCGCCCGCGCCCAACCGAGGAACCCCACCAACGTTAGACAAAAGAAAACTTAAATCATCATGCTTTTTGTTTACGTCAAAACACTGTAGTCTTGCAACCATTATACACATTCACTTGCCTCATTCACATTACATATTTTCATTTAGTTTATAATTTCAGTTTATAAAACTGTTGAAGAGATACACCACATAATACTATTCATTCACCCATTTCATCGAACATATTTTTTTATTGTGTCCAATCATAATTATTGTTATTTACCGTGTTCTGTTTCTGAGCAGTCGCAGCCGACCCACCCTCAAGCCATCCACTGCCATTGTTTCTGAAAACATTAAATTTTCGGATATTTACGAGCATTCTGCAGGCAGACCAGCACCAGTGTACCCGCAACCAACTCCAGACAAGACTGCCGCTAAATGCAGAAAGGATGTTTGCTTACTTCCTGACTGCTATTGTGGTGGAAAAGACATACCTGGTATGATCTGATTTTAATGACATATTACATATTTAATCCATTGCTTTATCATATCTTCCTTTTATAAACAAAATTTATGATATAGGAAATTTGCCCGTCAGCGAGGTACCTCAAATAGTACTAATTACTTTCGACGATGCTGTGAACGATCTCAATAAAATGTACTACGAAGAACTGTTTCAAAGGGGACGAGTAAATCCAAACGGCTGTCCCATATCAGCCACGTTTTACGTGTCCCACGAATGGACTGACTATAGTCAAGTTCAGAATCTCTATGCAGATGGCCACGAACTTGCGTCACACACCATTTCGTAAGTTAAGAGTAAAAGAAGCGCTTTCTGTCTCTTATGGGTCTCTTCATCTTTTCTAGGTTTGACTAATCATATTTTGGCCGTTTAGATAATTATATTATATATACGTAATAGGTCTGTATTTATGTATTGTGTATTTAATGGTTATAACTGAGTTTTATTAATGCATTTGTTTTGTTCTCTTCCTCTCTATCCAACCTTCGAACCTATGTTCTATCTTCCTCTTCCTGGCACAATTGACACAACCACATGCACACAACATCCCGCGCCAAACAGGAGATATGCCGGTGGAACAAGTGCCACAGATCGTGCTTCTGACTTTTGATGACTCTGTAAACGACCTCAACAAGGGTCTATACGCGGACCTCTTTGAAAAGGGTCGTGTAAACCCCAACGGCTGTCCCATCTCCGCCACATTTTACGTGTCTCACGAATGGACAGATTACAGTCAAGTGCAGAATCTCTACTCAGCGGGACATGAGATGGCGTCGCACACGATTTCGTAAGTTGTTAAAGGATGGTTCTGCACAATCAAAAGTAATCAGCACCGACAATTCGTAACTCAGACAATTTAATCATCTGTGCTCTCTTCAAGTTTATATATTTTTTCAAATTCTTCTTGGTCTTTCTTTGGTGAAACTGTAATAAAAATCCTTTAATCTTTATTAACTAAGAAAATGTTTTCTCTTACTCTTTCTTTATTTTCACTCACTATGCAATAACCAATTTATTCAAATTTTGATCAAACACTTAAAATGTACAACTTTTAAATTTTAGCCATAGCTTCGGAGAGCAGTTTTCCCAAAAGAAATGGAACAGAGAAGTGGGTGGTCAAAGAGAAATTTTAGCAGCATACGGTGGTGTTAAACTAGAGGACGTGAGAGGCATGAGAGCACCTTTCCTATCCATTGGTGGCAACAAAATGTTCAAGATGTTGTACGACTCCAACTTCACTTATGACTCGTCTATGCCTGTGTACGAAAACAGACCGCCAAGCTGGCCTTACACCCTTGATTATAAACTGTTCCATGACTGCATGATTCCACCTTGCCCGACAAAGTCTTACCCAGGTAAAAAAAAATCAGTTTAATAATTCATGTACAACAAACTAATATTGTAAATTGAAAATTCAAAACGTTGCCTTTACTTATTTTCAGGTGTATGGGAAGTTCCTATGGTGATGTGGCAAGATTTGAACGGAGGTCGTTGCTCTATGGGAGATGCTTGCGCCAACCCACCGGAAGCCGAGAACGTTTACAAAATGCTACTGAAGAACTTTGACAGACATTATACAACAAACAGGTAATTTTAATAATACAATTTATCTTTAGTTGTATTTCTAAAACAATCCTTCATTAATGAAATAAAAATACTGAGAATATGAAATAAAAAAAAATACGCTGAGACTTGAGTATGCGTATTATTCACTTCAATATTACTCAAAAATCTCCTTATGAATGTATTATATTTTTGCAATATTTCAGAGCCCCATTCGGTCTTTTCTACCACGCGGCCTGGTTCACCCAACCCCACCACAAGGAAGGATTCATCATGTTCATGGACTTTATCAATCAGATGCAAGACGTGTGGATAGTCACCAACTGGCAGGCCCTGCAATGGGTCAGGGATCCCACGCCTATCTCTAGAATCAACAATTTCCAACCGTTCCAGTGTAACTACCAGGTGGGTTAAATTATTATCTTCTCCTTGTTGTTCACTCTTGGCAGAGTGGTCGTGGTCGTAATGTTGTTATGCGGAGGTTCCTTGCTGTGGTGGTTAATCGTTCGGGACTGCACTTTGCTATAAATAATTATCTACAATAAACAACAGAAAATCTTGAATTGGATAATATACCGGCTGACTGGTTAGACACTTGACATATTCTAGGTTATCATAGTACTCATTATTATGAACAACTTTTACTATGGGACCAACCCGAAATTCGCGAAAAAAAAATCAGCTGTTCCATAGAAAAATGTCAATGACACTTGATAAAATGTATGGAACAGCTGATTTTTTTTTCGCGAATTCCGGGTTGGTCCCATAGTAAAAGTTGCTCATAATGATGAGTACTATGATAACCTAGGATATGTCAAGTGTCTAACCAGTCAGCCCGTATATACTTCAATGGAAAAAATTGTTGGTATCTAAAAAGTCTGTAAATAAAAATTGATATATTTTGTAAATGGTTTTCCAGGATCGGCCCAAGAAGTGCAACAATCCCAAAGTATGCAACTTGTGGCACAAATCTGGCGTCAGATACATGAGAACGTGTCAGCCCTGCCCCGAAGTGTACCCATGGACCGGCAAGAGTGGCATCAGATCTTCACGCATCGATAACGACAACGGAGAATAAACTCAACGAGTAGCTTAGAAAATGTGACAAGGTAGTAGCTATAGCTAGTATTGAAGATGTTGAAGATCCTATAAAGAAATTTGATAAGTAGATATCGTAAGCCAACGAGGCACGTATCAATGATCTTATAGAAATTGTTTTGTCACCAACTGAAGAGTGCCATTTAGTTTTCGATGGTCACAAAGCAAATAAGATTAAACAATTTCACGAATTATGTGATTAGAATTTTCGGTATATCCTTCGTAAGTCGTATGTCGTTGTATTGGAAACTGTGATATTTAGTGTTTTCAATCGTCTTGTGTGAAGATTGTCAATTTTGTTAGATTAGTTGCATGAAATACATTTCGTATAAATATAATAATGTTTGTGAATTGATGATACTCGTGCAATGTCAGTTGCAATAATGTTTTCCTATTATGTGTTCGTTTGACTTAGTTTATCAATGGGCAATACTCATTTTTTTATTTTTGTAACTATATTTACAACATCACAAAATAGAAGTGATACATTAAAATATTTTCCTTATTCAGTCAAATATCTAGACAGATTACCATTTTCGTAAGCGAAAGCCATATTAAAATTTAGAAAACACGTTTTTCTAATCTTGCCAGCTTTGTTGTTGACACTGCCTTTTATTTTAATTTGTAAATATAGATTAGATAGTATAAGTTTATTATTGCGTTCTTCGAAAATTGTGTCATTAATAAATGTTTTAATCTACCTAATTTGAAATTGGTCATCTCATTAAAAATCTTCTGTGATTACATTGTACAGACGTCTGACAACATCGCGTACAGTGATGTTGCACATGTCTATACAACTGTTTGATGTATTTTTGAGAACGTATTCATTATACCTATATACTAATTCCTAAATTTTGTACTACTACTTTATAGTTTCACGATTTTTTATCATTTTGCTTTTGCATAGTTATTTATTTACGTTCATTGATTGATCAAAATATGTCACAATCATAACTAAATCTTTCAATGGAATTTTTTCTAAGCTTTAGTATGCTGATGCAGCTAAGCTTTTATGCGCTTTCAATTACTTTATTTAAAATTAAGATATTTACTATTTATAAGTATACTATTGTAAATATAGGATTAGTATTTAAAAATTGGTAGTTTCTCTTTTTTAACTCGGCTATAGCTATAATATTTTCTACAGGACTTACTTATTGCACTGAGATCGTTTTCGAAATGTTTGGTATTTTATTTCTGTACTCGTGCAGCTGTCAGGTTTCATCAGTGCTGAGTAAAATAAAAAGCTATAAAATATTTTTATTTTTATTTATAATTCTCCTTATGTTTTACGACCTAAGTACCTATACCTTACTAACTATATATATCAAACCATATTGATACTTCTCGAAATTATAAGTAGATAAAGACTTTAGTGCTGAAAACAAAACAACGATTATTGCTCATCGCATTTTCGATTTGATGCCCTTACAACTTACGTTGAAAATAAAACTTCGATATACTCGTAATAGCGAAAAGTCAAGGTCCTCAACCATGACCACGATATTCCGAGGCACATCAAAAATTCAGATTCAATCAGAACACCTGCCCACTACTGATATTTTTGTTAGCCAAGGTCAATTTCGACATTGCTATAAAAAGCGAATCTTCAATGCTTTTCATCATTTCTCTCTTGAGCTTTCGTACGAAAATGATCATTGTAAGTTTGGTTTACAAAATATTAACTTTCACTGCTGTTTTTTCATATGATGTGGAGTATTATCCATCACAGTCGCTCTTGGATGGTGTTACAAAAGTACCCAAAAAACGTGTAGAAAAGAAACAAGATGAAGGAAACGTAAAACTGAAATTCAGAGATTTTGACAAAAACGGAGATCTAGTGCAGCAAAAAAATATCACAAAACGAGCAGTAGACCCTGTGTTCTACGGATACCCAAAAACTAGAGAAGAACTTTGGCATGAGCACTTTCTCAACGAAACTCTAGCTTTCGATCAAACCCTATCTCTAATAAAACTACTCCACAACATAACATTAACGCACCTAAAGGACTGCACACCAGTTATTTTATACGATAGTCAAGTGAAGTCAAAAGAAAGTTATCTTTTCCAAAACCTTCTGAAAGATTTCCCAGTTACGTTCGTCCATGGATTCATAAATGACAAGGGTCAGTTGCAAGAGCCAGAGCTGCTAGTTCCAGTGAAAGACTGTATGCACTATATTATATTTTTGACAGACGTCAGAGTGAGTGCAAAAATCTTGGGAAAGCAATCGGAGAGCAAAGTTGTAGTAATTGCAAGATCGTCACAATGGACTGTGCAAGAGTTTTTAGCTGGAAGCTTGTCCAGGTTATTTGTTAATTTACTTGTCATTGGGCACAGTTTTAAAGATGGCGATGATAATACTCTCGTAAGTCTTAGTTCCTTTTCGTAGTCACATAGCAAATATCTTTCTTTAATATTTTTACCGTCAAATAAAAAAACTATAACTTTTGATCGGGAGGAAGTTCCAAGTAGTTAAAAATTTAATAACTAGTAACAATAATCGTAACTAGTATTAAACTTTATTCTGTTTAATTTAGTTAGTTGTAAAATCATTTATTACTTTGTGATTTTAAGGAAGCTCCATATATTCTTTATACACACAAGCTCTACACTGATGGACTGGGAGCCAGTCAAGCAGTAGTACTCACTTCTTGGTTCCATGGAAAATATTCAAGAGATGTTAACTTGTTTCCTCATAAAATGACCAGAGGATACGCAGGACATAGGTTTGTGGTCGCAGCCGCAGATCAACCACCTTTTGTAATAAGAAAGTAAGTACATTACATTACGTGTTTTTGATCGTACTAATTACCACTAGTAGCTACCTACCTACTTATGTAAAAAAATCTGTCTCTGTCATTGCAACCTTATAGACAAGGATATCTTAATAATAATACTTAAAAAAAATAGGTCTATTAGTTTACGTCTCCAAACTTAGGTCCATTATTAACTAGTTATTTAGTTGTTTTTGACAATTGGAAAAATAATTTGTTTTATTCAGGATCATCACCGATTTGGATGGTGGAAACCCGAGAGTTGAATGGGATGGCATAGAAATAAGACTACTAAAAATGATGGCTGAAAGAAACAATTTCTCTATCGAAATAAGAGAACCACATGAACTCCAATTAGGGTAATTTCAGCGTTTTTTTCTACTACTTAAATGTGTACATAAAATGTATTTTCGTAATATTTTTATTGCATTTCGTATAAATTCAACCATCCTAACTTAGAAGATCACTATAACTTATTAAGGCAGTAATTACTTTTGTACAGTCCTGGACCTGCGGTCGTGAAGGAGATTGTTAGTGGACGAGCCGATATTGGAGTGGCCGGAATGTATCAGACCATTGAAAGATTTAAAGAAATGGATTTAGCATTTTCGCATTCACAAGATTGTGCTGTCTTCATTACTCTTATGTCAACTGCGTTGCCAAGGCAAGTATTGCTGTGAAACCCAAGTCCCTGTTCTGATTTTGATTCGAATGAATTTCAAATGAAATGTGTTCGAAAATTTTCGACGCTCATTCTGTTAACAAATGCATGAGTTTATATCTATTTTCTTTCCGTACCTTGCAGGTATCGGGCTATACTTGGTCCGTTCCATTGGCATGTCTGGGTGGCTTTAACATTTACTTACCTTTTTGGAATGTTTCCTCTTGCTTTTTCTGACAAGCACACGTTGAGACATCTTATCAACAACAGTGGTGAGATTGAAAATATGTTCTGGTATGTCTTTGGAACATTTACCAACTGTTTTACTTTCGTTGGCAAGAATTCTTGGAGTAAGACTGATAAGCTTACTACTAGACTTTTAATAGGTAAGCTAAATTGATTGTAAAGTATTAAGATAGTTTTTAGACGTTAATTATTATTAGCTTACCGTTATTATATCTGTTGCCTGTTGCCTGTATTTTTCATCACAAAACTTTTTCTGAATGTTTAAGGTTGGTACTGGATATTCACAATAATCATTACCAGCTGCTACACAGGATCTATAATAGCGTTTGTGACTTTGCCAATATTTCCCGAGACAGTTGACACGATCGACCAACTATTGGATGGTTTTTATAGGGTTGGTACTTTGGGTAAGTTTGAAATAATTAGTGGTAGGTACCTAATAATGGGTCGGTAAATTTTAATACAGATAATATATAACATTGTAGAAGTCAGTTAAATCATTCTCATATTTCAACGTTTAGATCGTGGAGGTTGGGAAAAGTGGTTCATAAATTCATCAGACCCAAAAACAAATAAACTAATGAAGAAATTAGAGCTTGTAACCAGCGTGGAGGAGGGTATAAGAAACATAACTCAAGCCTTCTTCTGGCCTCATGCTTTTTTGGGATCCCAAGCACAGTTGGAGTATTTGGTTCAAGCTAATTTCTCTGCTGCCAAGTAAGTCAAGTAACTAAGACGCGTTCTATAACCCGGTCACAATATCTGTGCACCTCGCTAGAATGCGTATAGCCTTATATAGTCGCACTGTCGCACCGTGACAGGTGTCACCGGTGACAGGGGAAGCGGGAGCCTCTCCCGCTTCCCCTGTCACCTCTCCGCGCACTCCCCGGTGCGACAGTGCGACTATATAAAGCTATACGCATTCCAGCGAGGTGCACAGATATTGTGACCGGGTTGTACTTACATTTAATATAATATAAATAATAGGAAAAATACATCATATCTTTGCATCATATTATCTTTACTGTAGTAAATTCTTAGTTGTATAAAATAAAAATAAATAGTGACAGTTCGCAAGATATGGGTTGATTCAAGAGCATAACTATTTCAGATCAAAAAGAGCCGTGCTACATATTTCAAATGAATGTTTTGTACCTTTTGGGGTAAGCATGGGATTTCCTAAAAACTCCCTTTATGCAGCAAAACTAAGCAACGATGTCAGAAAGATAGTGCAAAGTGGCTTGATGGATAAAATTCTGGATGAAGTCAAGTGGGAGATGCAGCGAAGCAGTACAGGACTGCTATTAGCTGTAAGTTTAATCAATTAACCTTGTAGATACTCGTAGGTACCTACAACAAAACACCCTTATTGCGGTGACGTCACTATTAGTCGGGGAATTAATTATGCAATAGTATTATCGTGACATCACCAATATAAGAAACAGTATAGAAAGATTAACTTACAATTTATGTTTGCAAATTATTTTAGGAAGTGTAATTTCATGAGTGACTCTAACACAGCGGGAAACGCACCATGACACCCAATAAGCGATACCAGAAGGGTAAAACCTGGGATAGGAAACCACCAAGAACCTTCTTGCCCGATCACCCGACTGGCTAGAGATAGTCAGCGTCTTTCCGACTATCCCCCGGCCGTTACACTCGGTTTATCCTCACCGAGGACCCTGAATTATTGAGGGCAAACCCCCCGACATGCCTCCTCGCACCCCTTATAGCCTGCCCTAAGCCTCCAAATTAGAGGCTGCGATTCCTTGGCAAGAAGGTTCTTACACCATGTAGCATTGACCTTCTCCCGAACCGGTCAAAGGCTTTCCCCTTGAATTGTTGAACTGGTGGTGCCTTCAAACTACTAAGTGCTTGAACACGTTGACTCGCGGGCGCGGGCGCGGGCGCGGTCACGAAATATCAAACATACAGCATACTATGCAAGTGTTCACGTACAAAACGCAGGTGCGGCGAAAGTAGCGGGCCAGCTAGCGATTCGCGCGCGCGGCGCGCGCGGCTATATCAAACGAGTGAGACGTTTGTGTGTGTTCACGTCGAACTAGCGGCGGAGCGCGCGATTCACTCGCGACGCCAAGTAAGTTCAACCAGTTTGAAACGTCAACTCGCGCAAACGCCTGGCGGCCAATGTGAACACGAGTTCGCCACTTCTCCGCGCCCGCGCCCGCGCCTTCCAACGTGGACAAGCACTATGAGAGCTTACAACCTAGGACGGCGCCTGGTTGCCTCACGGAATGCGTGCCCCACGTGTGCAACATACTACTCTTTTATTTGCCAACTCATGGGCTCAATCAACTATTATTATGGTTGCGTTTGACCCGCTGTCTTATGTTAGTTCATACAAGATCTAGTATTATTAGCAAGAGTGAAGATCAACTCGCCAACTACGGTCGCTACCGTGCATATATCGCGTCACCAATAGTTTTCGGGGTTTTCGGTTTTCCTCTTATCTCCTCTGATAGCAAGCTAGAACTGCTTCCATATACCCTCGCTCGCGAACCGGCATGATACTCACCAAGCAGTAATTATTTCTCAATTTACAAGCGGCTCGAAGTAAAAGTAACCCGTTTTCAATCTTATAAACAACCCCCTATGTGGCGCTTACGACACCAGTTTGCACTCTTATATCCTTACCGCTAGATGGCTCTATAGGTATGGCGCTCGCGACACGTTGCGACACTAGTAGATACATCAAAACGTCCTTATTGTATAAATCACCTGCGACTATACACAAATACCATTAGATACTTTATTTTTCTAGGCTGGTGGAGGCACTATAACTATTCCTTCAGCTGAAGAGAAAGGTCTAACTCTTGAGGACACACAGGGCATGTTCTTACTACTTGCTGTAGGATTTCTCGCCGCAGCGACTGCTCTTGTGTCCGAATGGATGGGTGGATTCACAAAAAGGTGCCGCTTCATTTGCAAACAGAGGAAGGAAAAACAAATGAATTGCAGTACCAGTTCTCGAGAGGAATTAATATCTTCAGCAGGCAGTGATGAGTTGAAAATTATATCTGGCGACACTGAGAGTCGTATGCACTTTGACACGAGGACTTCAAGCGCAGGCTCAAGAGATACTTTGGAAGGTCAAGTCATAAATGTTACAGAAGAAACCATTATGGTCCATGAGAAGTTGGGTGCTGATTGTTGGGATTCAAGAAGATCCAGCTCTATTGATTTAGACAGAGAAGTAAATGAAATATTTGAAAGGGATAGGATTCAGAGAGGAATCATCCTTGAAGACGTAAACGATGTGGTGGATGAAGATAGAAACACAACTGTTTCCAAAGGTGCTTTTGGTGCTCACCTAACTAGTAATAAGCAATATTAGCTTGTTAGCTTAGTATTTAGCTTAAATAAATAAATAAATAAACGTTTCACACTCATAGCTCCCCACTAGGAATAAATCCTGTGTCGGGGATGCCATGGACACACACAAAGACATGGACAAATAACACCCAGACCCAGAACAGATATTTAAATTAATCATTCAAACATCTGCCCGGCCGGGAATCGAACCCGGGACCTCTGGCATATAAGGCGGATACACTACCGCTGAGCCAAACAGGCCGACAAACCTTAGGCTTAGTTGTTAGTTTAGTATTTTCATATGATAAAAAAAAATTTAGCCTAATTTTTGTTACTGTTTAAAAATATTGGTTTTCCTGTAGGTTGTCTGTGTATTTATTTTAATTTTGTTACGTAATGTATAATTAGTATAATATTTTATTTTGAATAATTAAAATAAAAAACAAGATTGACATCCAACTCTTTATTATCCTTCGAACAGTCATCAAAATAATTTATAACAATTTTCTAACACTGTCGTTTAACATTTATATTCATTCAGCCACTGAGATGTTCTCATTCACCACACAGTTTATCTACAATAGGCAGACTTGCCTTATAGAAACACAGGTGCCGTAAGACCTACAATAATGCAATATTTGGCCCGGCCTTATCTTAAAAAATAATTAGACAATATGACTTAAATCTTCCCGAGTGGCACCGCCCTTAAAACGACGCCTCTCAAATTATCAGTAAAAATATCGATAAAATACAACAGAATTTTGTATTTTTTGTAAATTCAAACGAAAATATACCTAATATCTACTAAGCAAGTTTTTAAATATAATTATGTATGTATTGCACATCTGCTGTCACGAAAAATCAAGTTGAAATAGACTGAGTATTCAATAAGGATATGTTTATATTCCTATAATTCTATATCGGTTGTTCACAAAGACTGTGGTGCAATAGCAAAAGGCAGAAGGACATACAAGTAGGTAATAATATATAAATTCTACTGTGATGAAATCTTACCGATTTCACATTATATTTTATACTTCTTATGACTACATTTTTATTTAAATGCAATGAACTAGATAATAACTGAAAAGTAAAAGCTCTTTGCTATTGTCACACAGCAAGTTAAATATAGGTAAACACATACACATAAAGGTTTATCTACAAAACAAATCAAGCAAACTCTTTTTACAACAACACACGACATTTGCTGTGCGTTTAAAGAATAATAATGATAACATTTATTTTATTAATATAATTATACATGAACTCATTCCCGATAGTAAAACTCACAACCTCGGAAATTATGCTCCCAATACCAGCTTAACTGATGAAATGTACAAGATATACGTCGATAGATACACATGCGCGTGCGCTCTTACGTGATGTCTTACCGACAAACTATTTGCAAGATAATCTTTAAACAAGTTAATTTAATCCAATAACTGCTTTGTGCATAACAAGACTAACAAACCAATTTTCCAATATTTAGGTGTTTTTATAAATCAGTGTCTTATAAATTACGTTACAGATAAGTATATAGGTAACAGATACTGTGATGAACATTGCAGTAACATTATCGATCGAACTCTAATTTAACGTCAAACAAATAGATCATAACAAGAAAATATGGGAATTTTGCTGCATCGTCAAAATAGATACGATTGAGCAAATTTTAATACAAAGCACATCGACTCCCAGGAGGAACTTTTAGGAACGAACGACCGAATTCAAGAAGATAACATAACTGTAGAATCTTAAAAACAGGGCCCGTAACAGGAGTAAGGATAGCCACATATAGAAAAATTTTGGAAAAGCTTAAACAACAGCACGCGGTAGTCCCAACTAAGCACCGACTAGACGCACCTAACAGAAAGGGCCCAATAGCAACAGTGTACTTTATCATATCACATCAAAGATATTCTAACATTAAAAGTGTAATTACAAGTTTCCTACAGTAAGTTCCCTAAAATGGGTCAACATTCATTATGCTCCAGTAGTAAAATATTAATTCGTTTTACAACTAATCGTGTACCTTATGTTACAATGCGAAAATACATTTTTATGCGTTCAGACTTTAGAACTTCAAAACTGGTTAGCTCCCTGTACAAAATTTAACAAACATACGCTACAATTCTGTTATTGTGATTTGAAGGATTTATTTTATTCTTGCAAAGTAGTGTTTATTCTAAACAGTTATTTTTGTATACTATAATATATACATTTAATATTCTTAATAAACAGTTACACTGCTTTAAAACTTGGTATAGCAACATTCAATACAAAGTTACGATAGTTTATACTTACGATACTAAATGAATACATATTCTATATGATAAACATTCAGTGTAGTGCATATATTTTACAACGATTTAACATTTTGTAAGACTTAACATTACCAGGATGTGAAAATATAAAGCAAAAATGCCATCGTATTATACAAATTTTGGTACAATATGGTACATTTAGGCACTGTGAGTAAGGCATCTACAGTGAGACGATATACAAAGGGAAACTTATCGTGAACCCAAAAGTAGACTAAACGTCCAGCTTAAAGAGTATATAGCTATATATAGTATACCTACTAGTTCAAAATCAGTAGTAGCTCAAACTGTATTCTTTTATAGCTGTAATACGTACGAAAATTGGTATAAGTATTTAAAGATGAAAATATATTAGTGTTGCGTGTAATTTCGGTGCTAAAAGCATATAATGCTAAATAGCATACATTAAAACTATTGGGTTCACGACAGCAGTGCTCATCTTTAGGTAGGGACAGGAAATTAAGCAACAACCAAAATGACCTTAGCATGATTCTAAATGACACATCCACCGACAACAATTACTATGTTTAAATGGACAGTTATTATACTAGTTCTTACTACCCAAGTCACATACTCTCTAAAAATAGGGCGGTTCGTGATAATATAGTGCTTTACCAAAATATTGAAATACTCTTGTGTAAAATATATTTGTATGTGCAATTAAAGCTGAGATTATAGTGTAATATTGTTCATCTCTCTAATTAAGTAGTAGTATTTTAGCTTCAGATCACATTAACAAAATAGAAAGAATTTAATCTATCAACCAATGTGTCCATGTAACCCATTACGATAGCCACTAAATAAACCCTAACATACTTAACGAGTAAAATTACATTATGATATTCAAAATTGACTTGATATTTTGGTCTGCTGACGAGAAACGACCTTCTAAGGTAGCTATTGAATTAGCATTCAATAACTCTAAGCATGTGAAAGCAAATCAGTCAAATGAAACTGAAACTAATGTGGACACAACAGAGTCTTAGACATCATATAGGTATTTAATATCTACAATGTTAAAATCGCATTTTCAAAATCTTGGCAGTAAAAGTTTACATCTGACTGATATGCTTGATTTGATTGAAATGATTGTACCCAAGAAAAATAGTATAGTGGCTGTGATAAATCAACTACTACGTGTTGATAATATATTTGTTAAAGAATTCCTACTCGTACATTATATTATAATATACTATGTGATTCACTTCCGATTCTGCTTAGAGTGCAAAGTGTTATCATAAGAAATTTTAAAGCTTCGTGTGGTACTTTTTATATTCTTCTCTAGCTATTTCCTAATTACTTACATAACATTCGTTCCTAAAGGGACGTGTATACATATTATGTAAATATCATGATTCTCATGTATAAATACGTCAATAGATATAATTATATTTTACAATACATAATTTATTATCTTCTGTGATGACACTACCTTAAATTTACAAAGATTCAAGTTCGGATGTCACACTAATATATTTTTAAAATGGCACAAAAAACTTTTTAAAACACTAGTATAACACAATGTCAACAGTCGTTTCCAAGTCTTTGACGCACTTCCACTCTTTAAAATAGTCTGTTCTATCGCGCACTACGTCAATCCCTCTAGCCGTCGAAAAACGCACTAAATTACATCGAAACGTGCAATTTCCACCACTAGTTTACCTACTACAGTCACTAATAAAATTGACTAATTTTAAACTAAACAGACAATGGCACGGATTGCACATTTAACATCTATTTACAGGGGAATTAGAAGTCTATCGTTAAGTTCAAAATTGATCAGAAATTTGCAGCTATTATGCATTGTTGTACTTAATTTTAACATTTATTATCACTACTGTACTTATGTGCATTACGATAATTACGTATAGTGTAACCTTGAACAATTGAACATTTAACATCGAATCGGGGAACGTGTCTCTAGTGTCTTACGCGAAGAGTTTCGACCATGCCAGTAAAGCACCATGAGTGCACCTTTCCGTTTCAGACTTACGATTGCACGTAATGTCGATGTAGCACTAGAGGGGGTAGGGATGTGCTTGACGCAGGACGGTGGTTATCGAAAGCTCGATAGGGGTGGGCCGGCGGCGGGCCGGTCTAGCAGTGCGGGTGGACGGGCCTCGGGTAGGATCCGAAGGCCTCGTAGCCTAGCTATGTGGCCCAGCCCTCGATCCGCGGCCGCTTCGAGTGCGGCTGCTCGTAGTCCAGCGGCACCGCCGAGTGCCGCATGTCGTGCCCGGCCGGCGAGCCCATGTTGCTCGACGACACAGAACCTGAAACGAACAAACCTATTTGATTGTTAAGATTTGTTGTGAGTTAGTAAGTCGATACTTAAATATAATTTTATTACCTTACAATAAAAAAAGCTTAAAACGGCTAATGGATTATTTTGTTAATAATGCAAAGATCACGATTTATTTTGATGGGAATAATGATATATTTTTCTGGTGGATCCACTACCACGATGATGGTTCATAATACATTTTACAATTTTATTCTAATCAAGTCGGACAGTAGTAAATTCTGCTTAGCAACTTACCATCGATAGCTCCAGAGAGATGCGCGGGCTGGGGCGCGTTCGCAGATGGCCCGCGGTGCATGTGATCCGGCGCTCGCGGCGGCGACACCGGCTCGGCTTTTATCTTTACGTTGCTGGGGGACCCGGCCGGCGGCGGCGTCCCTCCTCCGAGGACTGGTAAGCTGCTACTGTTAGGAGAAAACATATATTGAAAAACTGAAGGTCGAAGAGTAGGTATATAAGCTAAAGCTTTTTAGCATGATTAATGAAATGGTAAACAACAATCTTAATAACGAACTCAGCGTAACAACTAAATTCTTGGTTGTGATGCGCAGTTGGCTGCTGCAGAAATGGTTAGTTAAAACGACGTGTAGCTTGTGTTAGTAAGATTATCTGTACAATTAAAAGTTTTAGGAAGATATTTATTCGAAATAACGCATGTGACTAAAACGTGAACTTGCCGAATAATAAGAGGTACCTAACTGGATATATCATTATTTTTCTATTCATCTCCAGAAATTGAGACACGCAATCATGTCAGATTACTTCCTAGTCGATTATAACATTCTACCGAATAATTAAATGCAAAGTAACCTACAAAGCAGCAAATTATCTTGTCAAGTCGATCAGCCGAGCGTAACGATTGACAGTGAAAGTATTGAAACCTTGATCGAAACTTCGAGGCCCCTCTCTCGCCCAGTTTTGCTATAAGTGCGGGACGCAGGGTAGTTATGCAAAACTGGTGGATAGACTGCTGTGGTGAATGCAAGCGTTGAATTCGGTGCAATAACAACAGCTCCGGTAGCCGTGATCGTCTAGTGGTTAGGACCCTACGTTGTGGCCGTAGTAACCCAGGTTCGAATCCTGGTAACGGCAGTGTCACATACTGTCCCGGCGGCATTTTTTTTTTTACATTTTTTTAAGTTTTGAAAGTCATAGTAAAACTAGTTAACTGATCATTGAGATTTTATAATAATTCCACACTGTTTGCCCGTTACAAAATATTTATTTATTTAATTATATATTTATTTATATAAACTGTTCTTTTTTTTAAATAATTTTATCAATTCTGAAATGGTTAAAATGTACCTATATCATATCTTCTTTTCGATCACTACGCCATCTATCGAAATCAGAGCAAAATATTACAGTATTTTATAGATTGGGAGGTCAATCTGTTGAAACCGGTCGTTGCGGAGAAAGTTGCACAATTAATGCAAAGGCAAAATTTGCTGCTACTGTCACCAGCTCCAGTAGCCGTGATCGTCTAGTGGTTAGGACCCTACGTTGTGGCCGTAGTAACCCAGGTTCGAATCCTGGTCACGGCAGTGTCAAACACTGTCTCGGCGGAGCTTTTTGCATTACAGATGTGAATTAAATAATACTTTTAAAAAAAAGCTTTAACTAATAATTATAAAAAAATATTTCACATACCTATGTATAGCAATATACTTTTATCAGTCGAATCGTGGAAGGAAACATCAACAGTTTGATTGATCTATTAAAATAAACAAAGATGTCATGAACTCGCCACATTTATGTATTCACAACTATACCCGTACCTATCGGCCATTAACTTATCAGCACGATTATGGTGGAATCGGTCACGTAATTCGATTTAATCTTTTTGTTGCTATCATGCACCAACTCGACCGTATCAGTTAGACAACAGTTAAAGTACGAGCGAAAAATTTGGCGACATCGTCACAGCTCCGGTAGCCGTGATCGTCTAGTGGTTAGGACCCTACGTTGTGGCCGTAGTAACCCAGGTTCGAATCCTGGTCACGGCAGTGTCACACACTGTCCCGGCGGAGCATTTTTTTTTTCAAATATAATTCCGTAATACATAGTGAGAGTCTGTAGTAAGAAGCTGTAATTAATGTGAATGAAATATAGCAACTGATTGCGATTCAGCAAGAACAACATCAACGGAACAATTCTGGTAACCTGACAATCTCATAAAATTAAAACAAAAAAAAACTAAAAGATGATGTTAAACTTTAGGATGGTCAAAGTTGTGACATTATAGGAAATTATATTATTATGATTCCGTATGTTTTTCCCATGTAATGAATATAAAGAAAATAGCAGAGCAAGCTATGAACTCAATAGTCCCTTTTCAATATTTTTTAGTCTATCGAAAGATACAAATCCAAAATCTCGAAGGTGGTACGTAAAACGTTTTATTTGAACAGTATTGATAATTTTATTGTACACACCTTTAAGAACATATAGAAATCTAAAATAAATAAAGTTGTTTTCTAGGCATACAAAATAAAAGTACTTACTTTTAATTTTTTTGGAATATTTCAAAAGGGTTACCAAGATGTCAAGTCGCCAGAAAGTCCCAAAGTAGTAATATGAAAGGCATACAGACATGTACCTGTTGTGCTGTAGCGTTTGTAGTTGATGCGCGCCCCATGTCAATCCAATGCCCATATCCGATCCCATGCTGAAGTCTTGTGGTCCGAAATTGCCGAGTCCTGAGTAGCTTAGCGGTGTCTAAAAAAATACAATATATTAATCATCCAATCAATACACTACCAAAACTAAGTATTCATAATATGTACATTTTTGGCTGAAGTAAATGTGAACCTTAAAAGATAATTGACTTGGCTTTAATTAGGCTTTGGACACTACTGGTACATAAAAAAACCATAAGTTTTGAATCCTTTTAGTAAACCTTGGGTTAGAATTTTAATTACTTTATGGTCAAGAGTAGTTCCTGACATAAGTAGATTTACTCGATATTATTGTCACTAAAAAGCTTAACGATTCGTATTAAGAAATCTTGGTGTACCACAAGGAGGCGTTTTAGGGCCGGTATAATTTTGCATTGATGATGACAAATGATTTAATTTGCAATTACGTTTGCTTCATGACTTAAAAAACTGGCAACGAGACAGTGAAGGTTACTCGTGCGTTGATATCAAATGTTGTGCTCAACTAAAAATGAGATTTAATTGGTTGTTTAAAATAAAAAAATATATAGAACGATTATTACAAACAAGTTGTCTGAGTCAGTAGATAAAAACATTAAAGGCGAAAACAAGACTAGTGTGAAGAATTCTACGTGGTTTTACTCAGAACATCTAATTTATTAGCATTATCATTATATGTACGGATTTATTAACAATCGATTGCGTAGTAGGGAAAATTACGTATCGAGATCACAATATTACAGGTAAACCATATTGAAAAATAATTGTACATTTATCACAATTAGTTCATTGTTTATTGTGATCACTAAACTTCGATTAGTTTGAATAAATGCATACTCAATTACAATATAATCTTCATTTAAAAACATGACGTAAAGGCAAAAACTGCTTAACCTGTACCTGTACCTTTACCTGGTTTTAATGTGACCTAAGTAAAATTGATTGTAATAATGACTGCCAATATAACCCCAAGAGGAAAGTTTAAATACTATTGAATGAGTAGGTCATACATTGCGTTTCCTCTTTAGAGTTACATTTATTATGCATATCAGTAACATATTGCAAGCAAAAATCCCCAGTCCATAGGTTGTTTAATGGTCATAAACACTTTTTGTGGCTAAAATTGGATTGTTTTAATTTTATTCAACATTTATAGGTAGTGTTCACAAACGATTTTGTCGTTAGTAAATCGGTAGTAATTCACAAAGTATCAAAACCATTACCAGTAAATCCATTAGTTCATCAGTTACATGATCTTTGATATGACAGTTCTTATAATTCATGACGGTGGATCCATACCATCAGTTGATCAGTTACATAATCTTTTATACGTATATTTCAGTTTTCATAATTTTACAGCCGTTTATAGATACAGAACAACTTCAAAAGCCAAAGACAATAATAGAGATTCAGTGTTGAACAAAAAAAACAATTCAGTTCAACAATTCAGTGTTGAATAGTCTTTATTTCTGCCTACTACCCCGATAAGAAGATAAAAAGTTCGAAATAAAAATGATCATGATGTATTTTCTCATAGCTTAACCAAATTCAAAAAAAAACCTCACCTCTCCAGAATAAGATATGTCGTCCTGAGGCGGTGGCATCGAGCTGGGTATGACAACGCGAAGATTGTTATGTCGCGGGGAGTGGTGGGGAGGAGGTGCGTGTCCGTGGGGCTTGTGGGGGTGTCGGTGGGGGGAAGGAGCCGGGCCGGGAGAGGGAGACGGAGTGCAGCCAGCGCCAAGAGGAGATCCAGAGCCAGGGTAGCCGTTTGACATCTCGAGCATTCCGCCGCTTGGGTATACTGAAAAAGCAAGAAATCCATTAGTCGTGTCATCACCATCGTCATCATTGTCTTTTCTCTTGGATACAAGATAGGTAACTTTGAGTTTGATTATATTTAAAATGCCAATATCCTTATTACTTGAGAGTGAGATTAGACGAGATCATAATTCTGAGTCTGGTCAAATTAAGCCTATTCTTGGGATGCATTGGTAATAAACAATGAAATACTTTATCGTAGTCTCATAATTTTTGCATCAAGTCAGTGAACTTGTCATATCACCTTTATCTAATGTTACTACTCCTTATCAAAACAGGTTAGGCATAATAATCTATTCGGATTATAATAATCTCAGGCAAAATATACAGCTACTATAAATTTATCAATAGAATTTTACCTGAATCGGTTTCCGAAGACGAGGGCCGTGGACTGATAGAGGTATGCATTTGAGGACTAGCTTGCAACAGTGACTGATCGTAGCCGCCAGCGGGCACGCTCACTGGAAGGTTGTAGTTACTTCCTCCGACTCCAACTCGGCTCCCGTTCAACTGGTTCCTTTGCATCATCATTTGGAATTCCTCGTCAATTTTAGAGTATTTGGCTTCGGTCCGTGGGGTCAGGTTGTATTCGGGTTCTTGTTCAGGGCTGTCCGGTGACATTACTCCGTTTTTATGCTCTTTCTTCGTTAGTGCCTGGAAGTGTCAGCGGAAACAGCTCAGGTGGCTTGACGAGCCAAATGTCTATATACTGGACTGTATTAATAGACATGCAATTAGAACACCCTCGTTACACACCAAATTGGTTGTTATTTTTAAGAATTTCAAATTTAACGAACTAGAAAAATAAGCCGAAGTGTTTTCAAATCCAATTATAATGGATTGTTATTTTTACGCAGGATTATAAACTAAGTAAGATATAAGATTTAAAAAAAATATGTGTAAAAGTCTTAACTTTGAAAGCTAAAAAAATCAAAGGCTTAAAGAAATAAAATGATGTTCCTTTCGAAGAAGTCGGAAGCTTTTTAAAATTAATCGCTCGTGGGCGTCATGAATTGATCTATTAGTCGAAAGGTCAAAGTTGTGGAGGTGGATAAACCCTAATTTTAAATCGAATTATGTTTACGAATCAACTAATCTAAGTAAAGTTCTAGGTCAAGACGGGTTTGAAACCACTTCGGCATTTGACATAACTCATCGTTCATTGTATAGTCAGCATGTAGGAGGGCAAAATAAACAGTGCTATCATAATCTACGTGAACTAGAATTACGTAATAGTGATAAAACTTTTTAGCGTACATTTGTGTGTAGTGTCGAACGCAATGATGCAACTCTGACTGTACCCTTGTTGCGACGGAGTCAGGTTAATTCAAATAAACACAAAATATATTTACAAAAACCCATGCTGGAAGGAAAAAAATAACATAAATATTTAGGGCGTCTAGTCATAAACTGTTAGTAGAAAACGGGGGTCTGGTGTTTTGTTTTCATCTTTTATTGGTCTAACGGGAATAAACATGCTTCTTTACTGCTCTATAACTATGTGATTAGAGATCAACGAGTCTGCTACGTAGCTTAAAAGTTCGTTGGGTTCTTTTTAGTAGTTACATGTATACATTAGGTTTGTGTAAGTAGTAAGCACGCGTTAATGGTATAGTCAATATTGCATGGACATTGCATTGCGACCACGGGCACACAGATGACGCCGTACTTCATGTACCTCGATGATGTTGCGGTTGGTCAGGGACTCGTGCGGCTCGTTGTATTCAGTGTACTTTAGGAGAACCTGGAAAAAAGGCAAAGAAATTGATGACTAAACGCTATTAAATAAGATTCAAACTGAAACAGCAGAGTCCATACCAAAAGAACGATAATGCGACGCGCGCAGTATACAGTACTTATTAACTACCTCTACCGCATCTCTAATTAAGAGTTCGTAATAATGCAAACGCACACTATTTTCATATTGTAATACATTAAAAATAGATATCTCTAAGCGGCACCGTTCTTTTTACATATTCTATTCTAAAAATAAGCTAGGCTTCTTAGAACTTTTTAGCAGATTCGTTAGTTTATTTAAAAAAGTTTCAATTACTATTCCTCATAAAATGTTTCAATAGAAATTATGACTGATATAATAATAAGAAGTCGGAACAATTATTGGCAGAGTTTGTTTCGAGAAGTGTCTTTCCACTTTGAAGATAAAAGTTTTGTAATAAGTACGTAAGTAGGTATTGCTTTTCACTTCGACACTTTGTAGCGTTTTACTTTCCGAAAATTGGCAATATTTGTCATAATTGGAAGAATCATGCTTTCTGTTAGCAATTTAATTTACTAGAATTTTGGTATAATGAAGTAGTTGTAACTCCAAAACGTATTCTCATACGTTAGTTTTAATTTAAGTTTTGTGTTAATTTTTAATAGCTCCATGCAGATTTATGAGCTCACCTAGAGATGAGTTGGCTTAAAAATAGCTATTTTAATAACGAGTTTTTTTTTCATAAATATGAGACTATTAAAAAAGGTCTTCAAACCTTAAAGTTCATTTTAACTCCAAGTTATCTGCATTTTTGGCACAAAGTTGCAGCGGAAGAGCGTTTTTTATTTATGTCATTGATAAGTACACATTACAATGAAACGCAGTTCAATGACACTTGCTTTATCCCAAAACTGTCCAATTCGTATTTAATTTTTACATATCACTATTCATAATGAGTTCATGAAATAATTACATAAAATTTCCCTAATAGCCATGTAATTTAA
This sequence comes from Alcis repandata, assembly GCA_949125135.1. NCBI lineage: Eukaryota > Metazoa > Arthropoda > Insecta > Lepidoptera > Geometridae > Alcis > Alcis repandata. The sequence goes on from OX421223.1 coordinate 5,509,495, forward strand.
GTTTGATTTTTGTATGTTTGAAAATATCTCTTTATGCTTGCTTGTTTGCTCATTTCTGTAAGTATCTGTAAGTATTTTTGAAGTTACCATTCTTTAATAAAGTTAATTATGTATAGAAATGGAATGTTACAGAGCCAATGTATGCTAATTTTATTCATTTTCTCAAACGGCATACCAATGTTATTAAAGACCGAATGGTAACGTGTTCCACTAAACCTAAGAAGACAATCTTGGTAAAATATTTAAACTGGATATAATTAATTGATAAGAGTCAAATTGATAATATAGAATATATTATCAATATATTATCAATATTATAATAGCCGTGGTAGCTTAGTGGGGGAACAGCCGCTTCGCATTCTTGAGGTGGTGGGTTCAAACCCGTACTTGTACCAATGAGTTCTTTGGGACTTATGTACGAATTTACATACCACTGGCTTTTCGGTGAAGAAAAACATCGTGAGGAAACCTGCATATTATGTCCGGAGAAGAAATTCAATGGGGTATGTGAATCCACCAACCCGCACTTGGCCAGCGTGGTGGAATACGGCCTATTCACCCTTCGAGGGTAGACCTGTATCCCAGCAGTGGGTGGATTTATGGTTGCATATGAGTATGAGAATCCATTAGGTACATTCATGTTTCATACAAAATTCACAAGAATCTGCTCACGTAGAGGCAAAATAGAATTATCTCTTTCTAAATCGATTCAGATATGTACCTACAATACTGTACATAGCCTATTTTATTTGTATGGTTGTATTATTTTCAAAACTATGCACATATATTAGTCTGATAGCACTAATATTCTCTGCCTTTCTTTTTACTTGAAAATGTGAAAATAGGACGGCGACAGTTTTACAGGTGACGAACTTAGTGTTTAATGTTTCACTTTGCACTCTATCACCCGGGTTCGAGGGCTAGCCATTTACTTAGTTTTTTCTTTTATTTTGTCAACATTTTATTAAGACTGTAGGTCTTAATAAAATGCCGTTCAACTATATATATCAATATAAGAGTTAGACCACATAACTACAACAAATAAACCTCCTCACCTTATCCATGTCCGTGCTGGCATACTGGTAGAGTTTGTTGTTAGAGCTGAAGATGATGAGCGCTATCTCGCAATCACAGAGCACGCTCAGTTCGTACGCCTTCTTCATCACGCCGAACTTGCGCTTGTTGAACGTAACCTGGAAGTCAACAAAAAGAACAATTAATAAAAACATCAAAGAACTTATCCCACAAAACTACAAGAAGACATTTTTGTGGTGTTAGTTGTTGATATTTGTAGTATTGGTGATAAGTGGTGTTATTTTTTGTTTTACGAAGATTTTTCTCAAAGAAAGCCCAAATTAATGTTTTATCTTTACGCCTTATAATATACTCAGATATTTGAGTAATCTATACACCCTGATAAATAAACCTTCTTACACGTGTAAAGTGTCCCTAAAACCTGGCAACTTTATATCCCTGATTTTTTACGATCCCTGTTAGATAGTAGGCGAAACAGCGAATTGAAATAAAGATCAATACCTACGTAGCTACATTAGAACGCATTTGAAATCTCTTTGTTTCTAGCACTGACAATTTACAATTTATTTGTCCCCGAAAAATATTAAGTTTCATTTACTTGTAGGACCGGCAAGAAGTTATGAGGTCATCTAATTTACCTACAGTTGAAGCAGATTGGTTTCTAGAACTGGAAGTCAGTTTTGTGCGTCATCAATGACGATGTAAATACCAAGAGGATTTAATACAGTCTCAGTTCTGGGGCCCTTTTTTGCAAGTGAGATATTGTCACGATCACTCATTCTCATAGCATTTTCAATGAGAGCGAGGGAGACCGAGATAATCTCGAACGCCCAAGATTAGGGCCCCTGGATGGAAGGATGAATTAGGTTCAATAAAAAAATAAATTACTTGTAGCTAGCGATCCCCAGGAACTTTGAAACTGATGAATGGCATAAACTCGCTCAAGATAGAAAAGGACATCACATTTTAGTATCCAGGCCAAGGCAAAATTTAGGTCTCTGCACCAACAAAGTTAGTTAGTTCAGTTAACTTTAAAACTCTAACTCACAAAAATACTCCTTACAAATTGTATGATAGGATAGTCTACTTTAGTTGCGAAACTGCCTGAATACAGTAGTTAGCGATTTATTAAAAGTTTCTGTACCTAAAACTACCAACAAGTTCCAAGTTTAAAATGTTTTATGTCAGTTCTTGTGTTAATTAAACTCATGTCTCTTATTGTATGTACCTACATTTGTGGATCAAACGTATTGTGTGCTTGTTAGACTTAACAAATGATACCTCATTGTGGTTAGTCTGTATTGTTTTCCTGTGAATGACAAATACTAGGATTTACGGAATAACCGAATAAATTTATCCTGTTTAATATAAATTCCATTACAATATAATTTATATCGTCAGTGATATCAATGATATTTGAAGCAATTATATTAATATAAGACTTATAATTTGAGCATAAAAATAAAGTTCGTTGTTTTAGTACCTACACAGCTTATTTTGACTATAAACTGATTTTTTATAACTAGTACTATACTTAGCTGTCGAGTATTGCCACCGCAACACACCTGCGGAGCTCTTAGCAGTAGAAGAAAAGAATCAAAACTTTGAGGAACAACATAAAACATTAACCTTGTCGAAACCAAAATTGATTTTCGATAAATGACTTCGATCAACCTAGATTCTAAAACTGATAAAAATAATTAATACCCCAAACTCTGATAAAAGGGCAACAATGAATTCAAATTGACTCTTTGTTCCTATAAAATGTGCCTATTGAGGACAGAAATAAACAAAGGAAGCTTTAAACCGATGACTGTACAATTAGAACAGTGGAAACGTCACTAAAGTAAGTTGACCTTCGCAAGTTTCATTTCACTTGTCTGCCTCCGACCAGACGCGAAGATCTTCCGTCCCCTGCATTTTCTAAGGACGACAGTTCAGAAAGGGGCGATGAAGTACATTTCAGGGGCTCTAATTAATCTGGTCTACAGTGTAATCGCATAATTAATACATTACAAGCGCCATAGGTCGTTGTCCGGCCGCGATAATGTTTTGCAGTGGGAGTGTTGATACGCCACATCTGTTGGGTCAGATGCTAAGGTCATTTCACTCTTTAGCATGCTTTATGTTGAAAACGTTTTGATCGAACAGTCTGTACTTGAACCACGTGGGTGATCAAGTGTTGATTGAAATGATCCCCGCTTGATCTTTGCTACAGTAAATTGATATCGTTAAAGTTGGTATGTTGAGAAACCGTGTCAGATATACGGACAAACTCAACTATTTAAAACATTCAAAAGCTTGCGATAAATCCAATTTCATTGAGTAATCATTGTGTTACCGATCTTATCTCTTTGGTTGAGAAAGGTGCTCAAAGTGAATCGATTACTTATTTTTGGAGCGCGCTTCTTGCACCACCTATGTTTAAAAGGATATTTTTTAGCACTGCTGTTTTTAGTGCATCTGTGATTACTAATTGTTAATGATACGGAAATTGCTTCAAGTAAATTCCGCGCATGTCTCACTTAAACATCAACGCACGTCACTGGGAGGAACATTCCGCCTCCCGCATACAATTAGGCTAAGCGTATGCTAAGACGCAGTTGACGCAGCACAGTACAGATTTTGCAGGGTAGAGCAAGCGAGACGAACATAGGGCGTAGTGCAGGACAGATATATGTCAGCGTCGCACGTCTCTACACCGTAGCGCACGCAGATCTCCGTAAGTTGATGCATTACAAAATCTACTCTGCCCTGCGCTGCGTGGACCTGCGACACCTGCATCTCAGCATGCGCTTGCCCTTACAGTTATAAAAACCACAATTTTTCCAACTAACCTGCCGATTCCGTTCGTCTGTGATCCGAGATATTTGTATTTTCTTCCGACCCATGGTGGCAGCAATCTTGGAAGGGGGTAGAGGGAGCGGGGTTGAGAACGAAATTTGCCGAGCGGCTGGCTTCTTCAGACGTCAACAGCTGTTACCTGTTGGCAAATACGTAAATTTTGTTAGAAGGGTTCAAAAGTTAATTTAAGCAATAATAATAACTTTAAAAATTGTGGTTGAGAGCTGAATAAAAGTGAGGGTTCAGTCGAAAAACGTTTAACAAATTTATGGGATACATTTTTAAGTTTTCTCAAACCATGATTATGATTAACATAGAGGTTAATTACTAGTTTATCTATATTTTAATGCAATATCGTATTTGCCTATGTATCCACATTACACCAAATAAAAAAGCGCCTATTACGATATGCAAAAATAAAAACAGAGTGGCACACTCACTGCCGAGTTTTTCGATAGAGGTAGATATTTAGATAATCCTTTTCCAATGCTCCAATCATTTGCTAAGTGCTTTGTAACAGCTGCAAAGCTTTGAGTCGGTTTCCCATGATTCCACGAGTAGATAAATGCCAGCATAGGCGTTCTTTCACTCGTCAAACATTAATAACTTTAGGTTCGATAGAGGAAAGGTACGAGTAGCACCTAGGAACCTAGGTATGGAAACATCATGAACTACATATCTATACTAAAAGCAAGCGTTTAAACTTTGACTAAAGTTTACTGTAGAACGAGCGGTGTACGTCACTGGAAACCTCCCTTGATCAGGGGATGTATGTAAGGTACACTTTCAACTTTTTTACAGTAGGCACAGTCTTGTAGTATAAATTTTTTAGACCACAGAGTCATCCTACCAATATTATAAACGTGAACATGTGTATGTGTCTATTTTTGGTTTGTTACTCAATCACACAACAACTGCTAAATTGATTTAGATAAAATTTGTTATGAAGCTTATACCTACCCTGAATTAATACATAGGCTTCATTTATACTAAAACTAGATTTGACCCAAACAAACAAAAAACCAAAACAACAACAAACAGGTCAAGGTAAATAAAACCTTTTAAAAATTGCGGTTCCTAGCTCGGATAGCGGGTGAAACGCCTTTTTCGGCTTAACATACCCTTTACTTATAACCCTGTATATAGGTAGTACTAGGGGGAGGAAGGGGTTAAATCGACCAAAATACTAAGTGATTAATGGACGACCTCACAGGAGCACATTCCATATTCTAACAGTTTTGTGATTATGACTACGATTACGTAATGGCAGCCGATAATGACGTAATCGCACAACAATCAGCATAGTATTAGCGTTTAGTACCGTGTCATAGTCAGAGATATCTGTCACATTTTGAGAATGTAGTTTGTGAATTGTTATTATATATTATATTGTGATATGGTCCTAGAACAGGAGTTCAGAATCTTCAAAGGTTTTTAAATGGAGCCGTCCTATGTGAAGGATTTTAATTCGCTTATTACCATCTATTATTCTGGATCGATGGATAATAAGAAGCTCTACCGTTGGGATATAATGAAATCAATTTAAAATTTCTACTATAATTCTAATGGAGTTGTTAAAAATTAGGAGTTGCTTTAACTCTTAAAAATACTAGTAAAAATATAGGAAGTAAGTCAATCAAAAATGGTGTTTTTGTAACTTTTCATTTATTGTCAAAAAAAATAAACATAAAAAAATTCAAATTCAAATATTTTATTTCGGATAAAAATAGAAAATCCATAGAAGAAAAAAACGAGCTGGGTAGGTAATTTTAAAGCGTCGTAATGAGGGTGTTGAGCTTATATTCTGGATTAACATATTATTAGCTACTTTTTAGCCCGAATAACCTAACTGTAGGTAACTGTTCCTATTGGTACGCGAGTACAGTACCTAGCGAGTCAGTGCCCTCAGCCGAGTACCTACTCTGTTTGTATAAAAAGTTTGACGAAGCGAGACAGTCACTAGAACCATGATTTGTTTGCTCGGTCGAGTATGCCTATTTACTGTCTCGCCACTGTACTTGTTAAGTGTAAACAACTCAAATAGGATAGTATAGTAGAACTGTGGGACACGGCCAATTGTTAAATTTTTGTCTGGTTTTTCAAAGTGTTATTCATACCTATAGTTTTCAGTTTAATGAATATTTAATTAAATACTACAGTTTGGCAACACTATTATTTATCCCTGTTACAATCGAACAATGAAAGGAAAACTGGAACAAAAAATAATATAATGATTGACATCACTAGTGAGACAATGTAGTTACATATACTAATATTATGAAGAGGTTAAGTTTGTGTTTATGTTTGTAAAGAGTTAATCACTGGGACTATAGATCAGATTCTAAAAAAAAACCATAAAAAAATATACCATGGACCCAATTTTGACGAGTGAAATATTATATCGGTAACTGTCGCTCTTTGTCATGAAAGTGAGAGTGACCGAGATAATCACGAGCGCCTAAGAATAGGGTCCCAGCATTATGTGAATCTCGACCCACAGTCCCCGCGTGCCTCTAGCAGGAACTCCACATTAAAATGCAGACTCTATGAAAACTATTGTGGGGTAGAAACGTAGAGCTATTACTATAGCCTTGAGTTAATGATGCTTTCAACTGCCGATAGAACAGTTTACCCGTTAAGCCTTTTGACGTCATCGTCCAGGTTCTGTCGTCATGATTTAAATAGGTAAATTAGCAGGCACAAATTTTCCTGCGCATGATGATTTAATCTGTTATATTTTCCCCATAGACACGTACATGATTAACTAATTTCGAAATCCAAGCTAAATATAAACTCAAGTAGTTTGTTTCATTATTTTAGTGAGGACATGGCTATAGTTACCGCAAAGTGTTCAAAATAAGTATAATGAGTAAGGTTAAATTATTGTCAACATAAGGTTTAATAACCAATATAGAGTGGTCAATATTTAATCATCTGTTGGGAAAGCCTTGGGGATTTGCATTTTGCATAAATGGGTGTAAATGTTTTTTTTTGATTATAATTACTTACTGCTGAGTGCAGTAAGTAATTATAATTGGGTGATGATGATGATGTGAAGATGTGGATTTTAGTTTTGGCGCGGCCAATTAAGAAGTGTTGAATTTTAGGTGATTATTTCAGCGAGTACTTATGTTAATTATACAAAAAATATTACGCGTATGTAAAACTCAAGAATTAGAATAAGTTTATTACCACTGTGTACGGAGATAACAATGGCAAAATTAAGAAAAAACTGCAAGCTTAAGTATCTTATATTTAATATTTTAAATTATTAATTATCTGCTTATTACTTAATTGTACCAGTACATATTAAATTTCAAAAAAATATTTGTTTATTTGCAGTATCTTCCTAAATTAAGGCAGATAGATAGTCCCTTAATAACAAACAAGAATTAGAAATAATAATCGTCTTTTGAACTTACTCGAAAAAGACAAAGTCAAAGTAGCCATTCCAAGGCCACTTTCCACTTTATCAATAAGGGAGTTACTTTTTACCCCTTTAGTTAGAAACTACTTTAATCATAAACTCGGAAGAGTAATTATAATACCTGCGAATATATAACACAGCTCGTTGTACAAGGTTCCTCATAAATTGTCATAAAATCATAATTACCACGCTAAAGTTGTTTTCTTCCGGGTTTCAAGTTGAATTTTATAATCTCCGAAACTGGTTTTTGGGCAATGGTTAAAAAATTTATATGACCATTGTGTTAAGCCTGTAAATGGCGTTATAACGTGTTTGTTTTTTACTAGAGACCAATTGACTTACGTTTTTACTGTGAAGACAGGTTTATTGTTATAGTAGAGAAGATTGTGTAATAATAAATCCAAAAATGTGATCAATTATTTGTATATATTCTTTCTATTTTAAGCAAACCAAGTTCAAAGACGCTGTATTATAAAGGCGACGTCGATTTTGTTGTCCGATTAGCTAAGCTGAACTTTAAAATTTCATACTTATTGCGGGCAATAAGTATATATTTTGTAATAAATAGATTTTTTGCGGCTTAGTAGGTAGATAGGCAAACCTCATGCTTATCAGCTACAAACATTATTTACATATTATTTTGATGGCCAAAATTTTGATTGGAGTCCTACTGGTCAGGCTCACTACAAAAACTATTTAAAAAAATCTAAGTTTAATTATATCTTAAACTATTTTAGTAGCGACTATATATGTATTAAAATGCAATAAGTTTGTCTTATTTTGGTAAGTATAATTACCCAGTACATTATTTCTTCTGTGGTATAATCATTAATTTACACAATTTTTTGCACTTAGTCGACTTGTCAACTTGTGTTCTTGCAATTATTTTTGCAACTATGTTCGTTATAGTTATATAGTTGATATACACATAACAAGTCTTGCTAAGTTTGCCTTGACTGATGAGGTAATCAATCTCGGTACATAATCGGTGGAACTAAAATGTAACGGTAAAACTTTTTATACTAACGAATGTAAAAATTAAAGCTTACACTTTACACTTACAGTGCGTGTATTTTGTATTTAACTCAATTTTTATCATGTGGTCATTACTTATTACATGCCACTCGACCAAAATAATTGCGTCGGCCAAACAAAGCTTTTAGGCTCATAATGTGGTCCGACCGCATCACCTATCAATTCTCATCAATAGGCGCCATTATAAATATTAATTTCAATAATGAAACACATAAACAAAGATTAAAATGAGTAGGTATCGAGTTAATAAATTAAACGATAAATAAATTCTTATCCTGTTCATACAGCCACCTATTCCGTTCACTTTTTTAAAGTCGTACGTAAATGTAGAAAAGTTCTAAAGACCAGGCTTATGCGTGACTTAACCTAGGTTACCCGCTTAATAACTAGTGCAGTGCAGATTTTTATGCGACCTATTTTTTTATGCAGACAACGAAAGACATTCTACACGGCTCTGAACAGTTACACATTATATTTAATGTGGATTCAAAACTGGAAATGGATTTTAAATTGCATAAATTTTAAAATTCTAGCTAATAAAATTTTATTTTTGTCTAAAATAAATGTTTAAATATTATGGTAAGCTTTTTTTATGAAAGCTTGAAAACTATTGCCTAAACTGCGTTTGTATAATGATTGGGTGTGTAAGGTACGCTTGTAAAGAATTAAATGACCGTAACATATAAATGGACGACACAGACCATATAACCCGCAAATGGACGATGGACAGAAGATGAAACTTAAGTTTGGTAGAGAACCCTAAAATGATAATAATGATCTTTTTGATCACAATCATTGCACACCACTTTAGTGCTTCACCACGAATGGCGGATGCCAATTTCATGTTGTTTGTTTAACCTCGGATTTTTCCTATTGTCGCCCAATTCTCGGCCTCTATGAGACCAACCTGTGTTAGGCGGGGACTAGGGCAACAACCCAAATTTCTCCGAATAAAAAGCTATACCATATCCATAATTAAAATCGTTTTAGCCTTTATTGGTCCACTTCATTAATACCTATACTATTATTCCCAGTTCTACGCCGACCTAATCCATCCTACTATAGCTTTTTAAAACGTGTTTAGAGCGTAAGCACTTGAAATTTCCCAGAAGGAAGCAAATCGAAATGTCGTCGGCTCCATTCCCTCATTCCTCTATCCGTTGCCAAGAAAAATATTCTATTAGAGAGTTCGCAATGCCGCGAATCCAGTGTCAGATGTGTGCGTGAGGCCGCCAGTGCAAGAGCTCCTGTGTGTGAAATATAGTTCACGGTGTCATGTTTGCTGTGAGCCCCTGCTTCCCCCATGTCCATGTGTGCGTGACAGCACGCATGAAGGTGTGCTAGTGTGCTCCGGTGAACTTGTGTGATAGCTCGTGTAGGTCAGAGGGTGAGTGGGGTGGAAGCGAGAGGTCAGTGTGTTTGTAGGTATCCGGTAGGCCGCCTCTAATCTTGCATAAGCACGTACGGACTACGGCTCAGATTTTAATTATAATGAGAGGTAAAAAATACCGCTGATACTGTAATGGTTGAAACATAATACTCGCCTACTGCACGGTTAATAATTATTTTTGATTTAAATCTCATAAATGTTAACTGTAAAAATATTAGTGAATGGTAAAATTAAAAAAAAGCGCGAAGATAAATATAATAATTAAATATACGAAAAGATATGTCATTTTTTATATTATTTCATGGTTTAAATAAATACTTAAATTTTTATTTTGTGAACATAAAAAGCATTGGTTTTTATTAAACAAAAATACAGCTTCATAATGCAGTCTATGGCTCTTTAGATACAACGACAATAGGCCCAAGTTTGAAGGCATTTTAAGACAGATCTAAACTAACTAAAAATATATCTGTCTTTATCATTGCAAGCCATTAGACAAGGATGCCAATAGTTTTAGAAAATTTAGATCTGTCTTAAAAAGCCTTCAAACTTGGGCCTAATGTAACGACACCTTGCAATCTTAAATGGGTCAAGCAGTTTAGGGGCAGCTCACATTCGGTCAGACCAACATAAATTCCTGTATCAATGAATTTCTAGTGTAATTCTACCATCAAAGGTTCAATCAAAACCATCACATTAGAAATTCTGTTATAATTAACAGAATATTATTGTTTCTGTTAACATTAAAAAATAATTTAGTAACTGCGTTTTCAATATGAACTTCCGCAAAGTAACACCTGATTCAATAAATTTAGAATTTAACTTGTCAATTTTATATTTAAGATATTATTTATTTTCGTGTTTTCATACAGTGCAGTCGACTGAACACCGGCGACAAAAGGGACATCAAGCCCATTTTGTCTTCCCTTTTTAACCACAGCCCATTAGGTATTTTTCTTAAAAGGTTAATAAAGGCGTAAAAGCGTGAACCGTAGGCACACTCGGGGTAACATGCGACAGGCTTTTTACGCTACCCGAGGGCAAAAGTGTGTACTCAGCTTTGGAATAAGAAACATTTTGTGCTAAAGCAGCTAGACTATGGTAGTACTGGCCTATGATAGTCTATTTTGATTGGGGTTTTATAACAATTATTGTTTAAAAATATACTGCAATACTGTGATAAATAAATTGGGAAAAAACTGGTCTAGTTGGTGGAGTAGTATTTCTCTGATACGAGTATAGCCAAAATTAGTAGCCAAACTATAAGATTCGTAATTTTAAAGGCTAGATTTCAAAAGGTTATAATAAAAGTTTGCAAGGTTATTGAACTGAATTTTACCTTTGTTTGTGTATGTTTTTTTCACGTAAATCTGTATCGACCGGATGCTTTTGGAGAGAGATTTTATTTTACCCTAGGATTATTCGCTTAGGCTATTTTTATATCAAAAAAGAAAAAGGCGGTGCCAGTATGGTATACCAAATCTTTTATAAACTAAAGTTGTCTCTTCCTCTACCTTCAAAGGATTTATCTTTCATATTTCCCAGTAAACACCACAAAGTGCCAGTACGTCTCAAACCGTGTTCCATGGGGCGGGCGGGCGGTAGACGCGTGGGCGGCCGCCTACGCGCGCCCAGGCTTAGACCCAGCAGGTAATCAAATAATGCATCATTATCTTTATTTATGGACAAAACAAATAGAATCAACAGTTTTTAGAATTTTTGTTATAACTAACACGGGATACTCACATAAAATTCAGTCGTCTATTAAGACTAGTTTCGGCCACATTTGGTGATCTTCATCAGGACAAAAACAATAAAATGTTTCAAAATCAAGTTATTTTTTATAGTTTTTAAGTACCTTGGCTAATATTTTTAATGCAATAAGGAAGATTTTGTATTGATTCCAAAAAAGGAATGCCTATCCACCAGTGGCAATAGGATGCTGTAGGTATATTTTGACTACCTTAAATATCCTTGAGATACTCGTATCTTAGAGTATTGTGGAGTTTAACAAAAATGGTTGAACGATAGCTATTTTGGCAGATTGTGAATAATATGCAATCGAAACTGTGTTCAGAATGAATATTCTCTATATTTTATTATTAGCAATAAACTTAATTCTTATTCTTGTATTTTAAGATCACAAACATTTGCTAAATTAACATACAAGATATAATTATTCACATAGCAAAGAAATGCTACGTATTGGCCAGCCTCTCAAGGTTTCATGTATCTTTGAAAACATACCTGATAAAGCTTTTTACGAACTTTGCACTTACTATTGTAATAGAGCAAGGTAAGGCAGATATTTCACCTCACAACTAACTGAATTCCTCTTCAAATTTCCTATGCAAATATACTAAGATAGCGTTTTCATGATTACTAGTCTATCCGTCTTTGTTCTCGAGAAAGGACAAGGTTAGCACTTTCTAAAATATTTACATAGTTAAATAACGTATTTTAATTTATACTTTTGCGCTAAATATACCTATTTACTCGTATATTACTTAAAAAATAACTACCCAAATCTTTTGTAAGTCTAGATACATGCTTTGTACTTAATCATTGTTTTCAAATAAACTTACTGTTTGTCATTGGACGCTTTAGAATAAGTTGTTCGCAGCTTCTATTATTCACTAGCTCTATTTTACAAATTTAACGTATGGTCCACTAAAAAAATAAATCGCAAATACGTGTAAATAAAGACGAAATTGCTATCGCATTATCATGACAAAAGCCTGTACGTGACGGCCGCTAACAGATGTCTGATAACACGTATGTATATTTACAGGTTCGAGTACATAATATACTTTGAGACGAGTGTGCGTAACGCATATACAATATACATATATTATGTGTGTGTGTACCTATGCGTACGTCCTTGTATGAAATAGCAAATGCCTTCTGAAAGTTTACGAAATTGAGGTTTCATATTATTTCGTACCTAGTTCGAGGCCTGTACTGTCACTTTGAGGTTTTACGCGATCTTAAGTTCAGACTTGCGCTAAGAGATCATGGCCCGGACCTAGAGCTTTCAAACCAAACGTTTCTAGAATTCCTGCTTCATTTCATCAAACGGATGTTCAGTAGAAAACTTAAAAACATGTGCATGCTATTAGGCCAAAAACATGCTAACTTCTATAATTTCACAGTCATTTAAATATGTTTCGAATTTTATCTAGTTTAAAACCTGATCTTGATAAAGAAAGTCTGGTGAAGTTTATGTATTTTTTTGTGCAGCGACGTTTAACTCTTAAAAGAGTTTATTCATAATTTATACAGAGGCTATCCTTTTTACGATAGCCCAGTCTCAGGTAGTATCAGCTTATTTGAATTGCCGAAATTCTGCCGTGACGTCAAACCGTGACGCCCACGCAACGAGTCGCTGGCATGAGCCTGGGAGGAAATCTGGGATTTTTCACGTTACACTGATCCAATTTCGTGTAGTTTTTTGGTATTATAATTTGACGCTAATACGCTATTATTGTTATCCTCTTGTTTCAACTATTTCAACTCAACATTTTTGGCTCAGAATAATTAAAAAATTAATAAACGAGGATAAAAGTTACTTTATTTTAAAACTACTTTCATGACTGAAAAAGACAAAATACTGAGTAATTGCTCGAAGGATAGTTCTCGTTTGTTGTTCGTTTAAAGTCTTTAAAGCGTAAAAGTTACCATGTAATTACTAGCATATTAACTTAACTTTCTTCTACAGCAGGGAGTTTTGTAACGTATATTATAGTAGGTACCTAAGTGCCCGTGTTTATAATTACGGCATGGACGTAAGACAAAAAAGTTAAGATGTTTATTGCAAAATCCATTTGCAATCCATTATTGCGATCGCGGTTCGATATACAAGCAAAATAATAATTATCAAGCTAGAATTCACTTTCGACATAAGGTAAACCGATCTTATTCTCTCGTGACAGCGTGGTCAACTGGTTTCGCGACCAAAGTGGAGGTTAAGATTTAAATCTGCTTTAAATTTATTTTATTTTATTTAATTTAAATAAAGTATAGTGCCTGGGCGACCGAAATTTGTGCAGAAAACTCGTAAAACGCGTTATCCTAGAGATAAAGCCTAGCTAGATAAAGTTTTCGCTCCCAAAAACCTCTGTATTGGATATTTCTTTCAAAATGTAATACGTTTATTGCTCAATACTAATGGTATAATGGTAAACATAAATGTTTAAGTACATACTCGTACTTGTCACATTATCAACGTCAACGCCTACCTAAATTTCACCTGAAGCCATAATCTTCTTCTTAATATATATAAATCTCGTGTCACAATGTTTGTCCTCAATGGACTCCTAAACCACTTAACCGATTATAATAAAATTCGCACACCATGTGCAGTTCGATCCAACTTGAGAGATAGGATAGTTTAAATCTCAAATTATAGTCGCAATTTTAATTTATTGCAAATTATATATATACTGATAATTTTTACTATAAATTGACAAGTTAGCATCAACATGCTACGGTTGCTATAGTTACGCAATATTTGACATAGAATTGACGCAATGGCTTTTGACAGGACAACGTCTGTCGAGTCAGCTAGTTAATATATATAAATTACGTGTCACGTTGTTTGTCCGCTATAGACTCCTAAACTACTTAACCGATTTCAATCAAATTTGCACACCGGGTGCAGTTCGATCTAACTTGGGAGATAGGATAGCTCACATCTCAATTTATAGTAAAAAAACATGAAAAATTAGAAAATTTAAAAATACTTAAACCATATAGCGCTTTCAAATTCAAATTAAAATTCAAATTGAAATTGATTGATTGAATTTGAATTTGAAAAATACTTAAACCATATAGCGCTTTGGACAATGTAAACTTTTTTAATGTAACTTTTGACATTTGACATAGAATTGATGCAATGGCTTTTGACAGGACAACGTCTGTCGAGTCAGCTAGTATCGTATAATATATTACCTATTTTATCCACTTTTCTCAAAACATATTCTATCATCATAAGTCCATGTCTAGGAAAATTTTAGTATGCATCTAGATTATCCATAAGGCCTGCATTTAAATCGACAGTTAAATTTCGGGCTTCAGATATATACGAATAATATGTAAATATTGCTCGCGAAATATTCAAAGTAACCGATGTACCGTTATTTAGCCTGAATCGGTTATTTTATTAATGTAAGCGCACTCGTCAAGCATGGCCTCTATTGACGAATGATTAGCCACCTTCTAATTAAAAAAAAATATACTTTTTACACTTTACTTTCACTGACACTGACTAGACTACCTATTCTCTGTAAGCCTGATGGCAAGATAATGTAATCTATCTAATAATTTAAAATTCAATTGCCAAGCGTTAGTCTCGCAAAAATGGATCGAAAATTTAATGCAGGAATGGATTTGAATTTTTTATTTTTCTGTTTTATGTAATATAGTTAAGGAAAAAGTGGGTGAAACTTACAAGGCGCTGTTGGTTCTTTAATAGCTTTGGGTATTTTTTACTCAAATACGGGCTACTTTTTCTTTTTTGTCTTTCTTACGGTCACATTGTATCTTAGGCGCTTGCCTTACAGCAAGCTTCTTCGAAGTACTTTGAATCGCAAGAGATTTTTGTTTTTTTCTTCATTCATAAACTCAAATTCATATCCACAGTTCCTTCGCTTCCTATATGCTGGTGTTGTTTACCAGCTTTGTACGAGCATATTAATGAATATCCATTCAAATTGATTGCGTTTCAGTGCGGGCTCGGACTGGTGACAAAGCCGTTCAGGCACTAACGCACCCGCTACCCACGCGAATAACAAACAATAGAAGAGGGACCATGGGTGGTTTTTATTACTATGCAGTTTTTATAGCCTCAGTTTAGCCTTTTTTTTAAATACTTACTAGTAGGTAGCTTAAGACGGTGACTGCGTAAATCATCATCAATGATATTAGTTCCAAAGATACAGATTGATTTTAAGATTAATGAATGATATTTTGAAGTGTATTTAGGAACAGCCATTGTTTTAAATAAATATTTTTGAGTAAAAAAACGTTTTACTGTTTCCACCAAAAAAGTAAAACAATAAATAACAGGTCTTAAAAACTAGTACCACTACTTTTCTTAACACTGGCCAATTTGATAAAAATCAGTTGAAATCGTCACGTCAAATCTTTTAGTTGCTCCAGTAATAAGATCACACAGTAACTCGCGACTACCACGTTTTCCCTCCGTCGGGGAGGTAATGAGGGTGGCAAGGCTCCATAGAGGGAGAGAGGGAGGCCCAGGATGTATGCACGAAAGGGATTACGTAGGTGTTAGTGCAGGCACGTGTACCCCTGAACTAATTGGTATCCGGTTGAGTTTACGGGAATGCTTTGTTATAAACTTGACCGGATGTTTAATATAAGATATTTCTTTACGCACGGAGAAGAAATTCAATGGTGTGAATCCCCCAACCCGCACTTGGCCAGCGTGGAGAAATACGGCCTAATCACCATTTGAACTAGACCTAGTATCCCATGCAGCAGTGGGATAAATAAACAAATTTTAGATAAATTACTTTCGAAAACGTTTTGGTTCGGTAAGAGTTCGCTACCCTTTATGTTTCTCTCTAAAAGTTATGAAACGTAATACGGGCATTGGGCAATGGGCATCCTGTAAACAATATTGAAATTTACGCGGATGGTATTGTTTGCTCAAATAAATAATGGGAAATAAATACGATATTGTTATTTTAATTTCTCTGTTACTCTTGTGATAATTTATTATAATGAACATGAAAACAGAATCAAATAAAGAGGTATATCATTTTGAACAGACAAACTAGTCAGCGCGGTTTTAATATTTATTCATCATTACATTTTTATATGCAACTGAATTGCAAGATAAGTATAATTTGCTTGCAATTGTAGTAATTCGCATATTACAACTTACTGGTTACATTACTGGCAAAAAAGCAGTACTTCTCCAGACGGGCTCTGCAAAAGAGTCCAAATGCTACCAAAACTATGCTAACTAACTATGCTTTATGTAGATCCATACTTCTCTGGTGAAACAATATGACTTTATAAGGTAACAAACAGTAACTGATACGATTTAAATAAATTATACTTACTCTAAATAGAAATACACCGTTAGTCATTGTTGCAAAAGAAAGTAATGTCTACGAAACTCTACGAAAACTAAGAATTGCTACGATTTGCGTAGCAAATGTTATTTTCTTAGAGAAAATGAACATTTGTTACAGAAGTAATTTTTCGACGAAATTAGTATTTTTTATATAAACAGCTTCAAAAAAGCTGCAACACAATTATTATGAACAATGCAAGAAAATGACAGCCTCTTTGACTACGATATTTTTCAAGCAACTTCCTAATATAAAAGGAACTTTGACTTTTACTTACTACCATATGCACTTTTTCCCAGTAGTGTCAAGGTGATAGCATTTACAAAGCGGTAGGCGTAAAAAAATGGTGAATATAAACGCCTGCTTCCTACTATAATGGTAGGTTAGGGCTTTTCTAATGGCCTATAGTTAGACATGGACACCCTTTCATTTTCTTTATTAAATGTTTGATGCGTAAATGCTAGCCGATAAATAATTATTAAGCGCTAACTCTACCTATATACTTGCAATATTTAGGTCTATATTTTCTAGCTCTATTATTATTCCAAAAGGGTAAAATAAGCTAAAATACGCTATTAACGGCTCTCTCAACCTCTCGCTGATGGTAAGTGCTATTTTATAGTAAAGATTAAGTAAGGGAACATAGATGCAATGGGGATGTGTTTACGATTAGTATTTATAGGATATAAACCAAGTCCAATAAAGCTAAAACGTTTACTTTTGTAACGAAAAAAAATACCTGCACTTCATAATTACTTTAAATTACTTTACTTGTTTAGGGTGATTATTTACACTGAAACAAGAGTGTAGTTAAAATTTATTGATTTTTTTCTTTTTGATAAACAGGCATCACTGAACATAAAAGTTAAAGGTTGCAAAATGTATGCAGATTCCTTCAGACGTTTTAAATAAAACAACTGACGCAAATGGAATATCCAATGGGAACATATTGTAGGTAAATTGATCTAATTAGCTAATTATTATCGTGGGATAAACTACAGGATAAATATCCAAAAACAATAGAATATTTTTTTAAGTTTAGGTCCTTACTCCATCTTACACCCAAACTACGTCTTTAATAATCTCACTTTTTCCTTTTTTGTGAAATCCTGATAAACTTGAAATTTCGTAACATGATTTAGCTAACTTAATTATTATTGCGATTATTTTCTTTAGTACAGAAACAAGTAGAAAGTCCACTTAAAAAGTGTGCGATTACAATTTTCAGCGAATTTTAATAACTCTCTAAATTCAATGGTCAAAAACGTGTTAAAAATGAGCGGCCGTCGTTGCGTACCGTGGCGCGTGTTGTGTTGCTGAGCAACGCGGTACTGCCGCAAGATGGCGCGGGTGACGTCAGCCGAGACCCAAAGGGGGAAGGGGGGCAAGGTCTCTTCGGCGTCCGTCGACCGTGTCACTTCCCAATGAAAAAGACTCGATCTGTTCGTTTGTCCTTGAATTGTACGGAAGGCACTTACACAGTCAAACGCAAAGTCGTGCTGCCAAACATCCATCTATGTTATAACGGCAGTAATACAACAATATGTCAAGTTCAAAGAAAACGAAAGTCTTTCTTTTAACGTTTACTCGCATCAATTCGAGACAACCTGACTCTACAAAGTCAATGTCGAACATGAACAATTTCTTGTGGATAATATTTATTGAGACATTATTTGTAACGTTCATCGTACTTTGATATATAAGCCAACTTTATGGAAGTGGGAGCACGTGATTGGCGCTCAATGTATCACGTTGCTCGATAAAGTACAGTTTGATTTAATTAAGATGTAGGTAGCTAAGCAATGAGCTAAGACCTAGTCGCTGTAGAGTCGTTGGTTAGACATCTGTTGATAATTTTATTAGCAATCGTTAATTAGAGTTTGTCCGTGAAGGAATTTATATTGTCATGAGGAAGAAAAAGATAAAGATGATTTTCATTTTGAAAACACTTTATAACACTTTATTATTACATATAAATAAAAGAAATCCACAATCCAAATGCATTGTTGATGTTTACCAATTTTGAAATTGATTTTTGTAAAAAAAAAAAAACATACAGTCGAATTGATAACCTCCACCTTTTTTGAAGTCGGTTAAAAATAAAACCTAGTCTTTAATTTTGTCGAAAACTGATTCTATCGAATTAAAAATAAAGGTTTCATTTTAATAATTTATTATTATATACACTTACATACTTAAAAGGGAATTGAATAGAACTGCTACAACTTAAACACATAAAAAAACAACAAAAAATAATAAACTACTCACATTTTATCCACATATGTGTGTATGTATGTAATTATCTTGAAACATTGTAAGACCATCACAATGCACAATTTATTTATCAAAATAACAAATAAACAAATGAAAAATTTATTGCAGAATCGAACCGAGAACAGTGACCGACTGCTAGCCGTGGCAGTGATGACAACTACATGACGTCACCCACCAACACCATCGCACCACTTGTACGATAAGAAAACCACACCGTGCGTGTGTGTAAACACAAATTTTAATGTGGGTGTAAAGATTATGATATTATTGTATTTGTAGTATTTTCCCGTAGATTTCCCGTGCTTAGATTTGCGAGTGAGACATATTCGAATTTCGAAATTTTATAATATTATGTTTGTTAACAATTTTATGTGAATCGAATTTGCAAAAACGTAGGGATCTGCATACAATGTCACTGATATCGGAACCAAAACCTCTCGATTGAGATCTTATTCATTCGATTTTCTTCTCGATTAATTAAAATGGCATTGGGTGGGACTTCTGAAGCAATGGTCTTGCAAGCGATAGAGCCGCAAAGAGTCAAATGCAAATTTAAAAAATATTTGGATGAGTCAAGGTCGTATATAATACTTCAATTATTAATTAAAGGCAGTGGATGAATACTAGAAAAATATGGAAGGAAGTGGAGAGAAACCACTAACAGGACAAAATGAAAGGAAATAGAAAGGATAATACAGGGTTTTAAGGAAAGGGTATAATATACTAAGCCGAAAAAGACTCAATATACTTATTATTATGATTAACTTTTACCAAGGAACTAGCCTGGAATACGCGAAAAAAAATATCAGCTGTTCCATAGAAAAATGTAAACACTCGAGAAAATGTATAGAACAGCTGTTTTTTTATTTCGCGAATTCCGAGCTGGTCCCATGGAAGAAGTTGCTTACTCATAATGATAAGTGCTACGATCCCTTTTCGGCTTAGCTTACCCTTTCCTTATAACCCTGTATAACATAAAACAGCATTTACGGAATGTCTAGTACTTATAGATGCTTAAAATTAATACTGAAAATTATGTAATTGCTACGAGTATGATGAAATTAAACTAGTATTATAAATTTAAAAATTAAAATTAAATTTTAAATTAAATTAAAAATTTAATTTTAATTTAATTAAATTAAAATAATTAATTTTAGCTTTAAAAATCGTGGAACAACAAGAACATAATTTTTACAAAACAAAAAACAAAAACCGATAAGACTTATATGGTTTTCTCATGGATACCATTATCAGAACTGGACTAAATTGAAATGGGACCAAATGGGAAGCGTCAGCTTTCTAATAAATATACAGTCGAATTGATAACCTCCTTTTTTGAAGTCGGTTAAAAACCACCTTGAAACTTCGATTGCCTGTTTAACAGACAAGAAAACGAGAGCAAATTTCATGTAGAGCAATCGAGCGACGAGTATTAAGTGCTGGTGGTAATGCCAACGCGATGTTTGGCACTGGCTAGAGGTGTGGCAGGAGAAGGTTGAAAGTATCAGGTTACAAGAACATTATTTTTACAAAACAAAAACAAAAACCGACTTCAAGAGACCGACTATTGAGTTATTCATCTATTTGTCGCGCACGTACTTAATGCAAATTTAAGACTTATATGGTTTTCGCATGGATACCATTATCAGAACTGGACTAAATTGAAATGGGACCAAATGGGAAGCGTCAGCTTTCTAATAAAAAAAGAATCATCAAAATCGCTTCACCCAGTCAAAAGTTATGAGGTAACAAACATAAAAAAAAACATACAGTCGAATTGATAACCTCCTCCTTTTTTGAAGTCGGTTAAAAAGAAGTAAGCTCTTCTCTACATTCCCCATTTAACAGACGTTTTACAACTTCCCTTTTTTTCATATTCAGTTTAAAATTGTTTTAGATTGCTAAAACAAATTCGTACATGAAAAAAAGGGCAGTCGTTAGAATAGGGGAATAGCGGTTCATTGGAATCGCTTTTTATTTAATTATCTAACGGGCTCATAAAGCATGTAGGTATCTCTTCGTTGCATCTACTGCATCATACATTTTGTAACATTAACAATTAGTAAAGTTCACGTTGGTAATAGTTTCTTCCTCCTACTTATTAGTTCTCGGGCTTCCATAAGTTAGGGCTGTACCTACTAGTGATTTAATTTCTCCTTTCCTTGTGTTTTAGTATCGAACCCATCGTTTTATCACTTGATGACGTATTGGTTTTTACTCGAACCCAAAGTTACAAATTGTAGAAACAATCGAGTAAAGTTTACTTATTTTTCAATCTATCAATAATTTTGACTGTATAAATTAATAGTCAAAAACCAGTAGAATGTGAAAACTAATAAAAACTACGAAACATTGTGTCAGTGAAAGCATGGTGAAAGCACCTGGCAAGTATTTTATTTTAATACTAGTTGGTGCACTTGAGTTAAATGAAGCATTTACGCATGTTTTTTTAAAGTTTAATCGCTATGCGAGTAAGCCAGCTCCCTTATACATTCCTACATTTACACGTCACTACACACAATATGACATGACACAATCCAACCGAACCAGAGGCCCTACTCCCTATTCCCTATGTTTAATGAAATTTCCAAGCCCTTGGCACACAAGGTCTTCGCCGCATCACACATGGGTGCAACCACGATGCTTCGAAACATGCCAACTTCATGATTTATGTCATATTTGTGCAACATCAACTCTCGCAAACTTCATCCACATCTAATATTTGAATCTGCAAAAAATGCCTTATAACAAACGTGTCATCATCATAAATTTTTCGCACATTCAAATATTAATGTACACAAATCTGCCTAGAACTGAGATTAGCTAGATGTGCATAAATATTTTGAACGCTTCCGTCAAAATTATTTGTGCAAATAATATCATTTGCACATTATTCTGATGGGCGAGCCAATACTACGCACAGTGCGGAAGGATCGTGACTACTCCTTATGAAATATGCAGCCGATTCGCGTTACACCTCCCGCATACATTGCAAATGTTATGCGACGTGATTCTCAATTTTATTTTTTAGCCCGACTGCTAAGCCAATTAAATAAAGTTCAAAATTGTTATTTAGTTACTTTACGTTACGTTTTTTTTGTCTAGTAATTTTGGAGAGTTCGTCGGCCCCTAAAATATAGATTTTACTAGTTCGGGAATCTTTAGGAGTAATTTTTTAATGTTAAGCTACGTCACCAACAAACTATTTTTTTCGATTGTTTACGGTCGATACATGTATTTTATATTCCAATCTAAAGTTTTATTGACGCTTTAACCGATTGCGACAATTTTAATGCGGTTTCGATAGATTTGTGTAAATATGTGAAGGTTCAGGGATTGATACTTGGTCCTGTGCCTTATTTTTATTTGACTAATTTACAATAAATAATGGCTGACTTTGATTTAATTTGTAAATAAACCAGCAGTTTAGAAACTTCATGCGGCTAGTTATACCGCTATAAATGTAATAAACTGTATTTGATGTTTTATTCTTTCAAATGCAAAGGTTATCTTTGTTTAGTTATAATGCTATCCGATTAGTAAACATTGACTTAGTTTGATAACAAGCTAAGTACTTGCTTTAGTCATAGTAAGTATACTCGAAAGTTTATGTGGTTTCGGTTATTACATTGAAATTATTGCTAAAAATGCTCAGACAACTTTTCTTTGACGTGAAATGTCAAACGCAAATATAAGACGGAGACTTTTAAGCATTGGTTAAGTTTAAACAGCGTTTATATGTAGGTAAGTCCGTAAATGACACTCTTCACAATGACCTTAGTTCGTGGATAATCATGGAAACAAAAGCTGTTACAAATATCTCAATTTACAGTCTTGATAAGACATTATTTGTTGTTTTAACATTACCCTACCGTTAAACCCTCCGAAGATTTCACATCGCCTTGTGAATAGAACCACCTGTTGCTTTACAATTTAGAATTTGCTTGCTTGGAGGCAGATCTCTTAGCTTCTATCAGATACTTTACTACAAATTTTAGGTATTTTGCTCGGTTTGGCTTTGAGCTTTTTGTTTTGTGTCTTTGTTATATATTCTGTACTAGCGGCCCGTCCCGGCTTCGCACGGGTAGACTTTGGGATAAACGTAGAGTAAATTGAAATCAGTCCAGTCGTTCACGCGTGATGGCGTGACCAAAGGTGTTGAGAATAATTATAGGAACTCTTTGTTATAACCTCTATTCTCATGCTATTGCGTAACTATAGCAACCGTAGTTTGTTGATGCTAACATGTCAATTTATAGTAAAAATTATCAGTATAAAACGCACACTGTCTTGATAGATATGATTGAATTTGAACTTTGTACAGAGGTAATAAAGTGCAAATTGACTCTTGGACGTTAGGAACATAGGTACCTACATTGCTTAAACAACAGTGAGTGCTTGTAATTCAATATGAACTTTATACAATAGCAATAAAGCTCGTTTTAGTTAGAAAACGTTTGTATGGGAAAAATAAAAGGGCTGTTTTTAGGGTTTTTCAATATTTTTGAGAGATTTTCTTATTATTTTTTTCTGTAAGAACCTTCTCCTAATAATAACAAATACAACAAAAAAAGAATTAGTGAAATCGGTCCAGCCATTCACGCGTGAGGCCGTGACCAAGGAAAACGGGTTTCATTTTTATATACATATAGATAGATAGATATAGATAGAGTTAAGAGTTAAGAGTTAAGAGTTGCGTTACGGCCCCTGATTATTTGCATAAGTAAAGTTAAGGAGCCAAAAGGGACATCAAAATACTATTTACAGCGGAAAATAATCGGTTCCTGAGGGATTGCCCGCGTAGGAAACGACAAAACGTACAAGTGCCTATTTAATAAGCATTTGTTTACAGTACTTATACTTCCAAAAAAGATTCCACCGACACTTTAACAACATTACTTTTGCGGTCCCAAAACTAACCGATGAGTTTGTTTACTTGTAATTTGTTAAGCGCAATGATTGCTTCTGTATCTCCGGAATGAAATTGTCGGTTGGTACCGTGGTCCTGATAAGCAGATGTCAGGTCATTCCTTTGTTGTTAAAGATTACAATGTCAAAGTATGCGTCTGTTCAGATGCTAATGTTCGTCGGGAGATGGCGCCAGCGGAGATGTTATCAGCCCCGACTGGGACCGGGCTGGGACTGGTTACAAATTGCAACTACAGTGCCAGTAACATTCTTTCTGGTTCATTGGAATATTTCTAGATTCGCGTATTCATTTGCTGTTTTCTACAAGATACAAATACATCACAAAACCATACTTTTGATACTTCATTGACTCTTCAAAAGTTAGTACACACAGAAAAAATAAAAAGAGGCACAATAGTGGTAGTGGTAATCTTGCTAAAAGCGATCTCTTCCAGACAACCTTTCTAAATCAAAATCGTTTGTTAGCTGTGTCTTTCGTTCCTTTGGATGAAAGGTAAGATAATTATTTCCGGAGTGTTAACGGTGGTGTAGTTAAAAAAATAAATATGAAATAAATATAATAAAACTACCATAACAGACAATTAATGTGTTTTACTTTATATTTGTTTTTCATAATATGTTTTTTTTACATAATAATGTATTTATGACATTAAAAGACATTATTATCTTAATTTGATAATTAGTGAAGTATTATTGATTATAATTATGTTTGGGTCTACATTGAGCAGCTGCTAGCTCTCTGTCATATGATTTTTATCTTATCTCTTTAAAATGTCAAGTAATCAGATAACACGGGATTTTAAACAGTTTCATTTATGTTTTGGTTATAAAATAATAAATTATGATTTTTGCATAATCCGTTAAAAAATGCGTTTTTATCTCATGGAAGAATTTATCTTATTTTTGGGAAAGCAATTGGCACTTTAGGTTGTTATACGTATTCAACTTTATCTTTATTATACCTATTTGATAGATATGAAAATAATTACATATCGATCAAATGATTTATATGGTAAGTGCTAGTTGCGTTTGCGGTTTCAACCACTTCACCACGGAAATTGTATTTATTTGTAATATAAAAAGTAACATATGTTAATCGAGGGTTTAAGCTAACTCTACACCAAATGTCATACAAATTTGGTAAGGCGTTTCAGTGTGAAGAACTTACAACGAGTGAATCGGTTTCTTCTAGGCAAGCTTGCTCCATCATAGGCCGCATCATTGCTTCGCATCAGGCAAGATGGCGGTCAAACGCAAGCCTATTTATGAATAAAAAAAAGAAAAATACACACGCACTCACTTACTTACGAACCTACTAACTTACATTTATGATAACATGTGACCTACGGACAATTAGTAAACAAATTGTAAACATTATAGCATAATTAAAATTACGTGTAACAGTAGAGTATTCAGTTACCTTGAACCTTCCTAAGGGCATAGCCAAAGTTTTTAAATGCAAAGTTAACTAATTTGTAAAATTATACTACAATTGTAATGTTATTTGTCACAAACAGGTCTTCTGGCAGTTCGGATACATATTTTTGCTACTTTAATACTTGTTTTGTATAAATATAAATAATTTTATTTAACATTAAATTTTACAATAATAAGTTCTGCTTTAACCACCAAAGTGGATAATACCTGTATCTCGGTTGGTTTGGCTTCTCAGACATAATTATAAAACGTCAATGTGTTAGAAAGTAAAGCAAAATCAGATCATTAGGAAATTATATCATCTTCTTATATATAAAAATGAATCGCTGTTCGTTAGTCTCGCTAAAACTCTGGAACGGCTGGACCGATTTCGCTAATTTTGATCTTGATATATTTGTAAAAGTTCAGGGAAGATTTAAACGGTGAGAAACATGAATAATAAGTAAAGAAAAATACTAAAATCGACAATTTTATTTTTCAATACAAACTTTTCCTACCTGTGAAACGTTTGATGTTCGGTACAGGAAACTCGGAATGTCCGATCTCTTTTGTCTTTTTAGAAATAAAAAATAGTGTCACTTGGTTGTCAAATTTATTATTTATAGGTGTGTTCAGAAATTAGTCCGATCTTTTTGGTCTGTGTTTTTTTTTGTTTTGTTCGCTATTATAATAAAGGGAAGGTTTAAAAGTAAAAAAAAAACAGCGGGTGAAACCGCCGGAGGAAGCTAGTCACTCAATAAAACTGCACGTATTAGTACTACGATACCATATAGGTGTCTAAAGGTCAAACGAATAAGGTTCATATTCAATTCAACTTCTTTCCAATCTTCAATGTCGTAACAGGCACAGAACCGTATTCTTGGCCGCTCGAGATTATCTCGGTCACTCTCACTCTCATGCCATTTCTAATGAGAGCGACAGTGACCGAGATAATATCTCTCTCGCCAGAAGCCCCAGAACATTTTGTTTACTGCACTCCAGCGCCCGTCTGACCCGAAACCACGAATCTGTGTCAAGCAGTTTATTCAATCTGCGGGCTGAGACTCTCCAAGCACCTTCCAAGCAAGTTTCACACCTATGCGTCCAATCTTAGAGTTCTTTTCTTTATAATCAAGTCATGGGGAACTTGGCTACGTTGGCTACGCCCTTGTAGGACTGTAGGTGTAGGTAGGTTACGTGTATACCGTCCTTGAATATAGAGCTAGTAATATATCTAAGTAGAAAACCGGAACATAGAAGATTGTTGATTTTATTGTACTCCTACTATAATTAATAATACAAAAGCTTGTGTGAGAATCTTCAAGACACGCCTTGCTTAGTTTTCAAAAATTCAATCGCAGTCTCTAAAGTTTAATACAGGGTTATACGGTAAGGGTATGCTAAGCCGAAAAGGGTTCGTAGTACCTATTCATCAATGTTGTTTCTAATGACGACTACTATGAGGCTTTTCGGCTTAGCATTTCCATATAATATATAAATAAAATTAAATTATGTCATTAGGAATATTCTTTTGTTTGCTAATGTTTGCGTAAAATTAAGTCATAATAATATGCCAATTGAAGTAGACTTACATAACATCATTACATTTTCAAAACAACTGATAGTCACCACCTGAATTTATAAATTAATTACCATTCTAAAAATTTATTTTGTGTACACTTTATTATTTACCTACTACTCATTCTAATATTGTCTCAATTGTCTACTAGAGGTCGCTCTTATCAATAAGACCGCCTTTTTGTTACTTCCGTTTGGTATTCTATGTTTTTTTAAATGTGTACGATATTATAAAGTTTGGCTAAAAATAATCCTAAAAATGTATTTACTCAAATATAAAGTTTATCACGCTTCATGTGTGATCTGGTAGCTGGTTAATCGAATTCTAAACTCACTTCCAACCTCCTAATCCTACTAATACTATAAATGCAAAAGTGAGTTTGTTTGTTTCGCTTTCACGCCCTCAACCGATCATCATGACATTTTGCATACACGTTGCCAAGCGTATAGAAAAAGGCTTAGGCTAAGTATACCTTCATAATTATTATCACCGTTTTTCGTCAAACTGGGCAAAACCGCGAGACACAACTATCTTCCTAAACTCTGCACCTCAAATATCTTCGCCGCAATCTTAGAGCTTGATTGCCGAATTCGCGGCTAAATCCGACGAACGTGCTATCACCACTAGGAAGCAGATTACTAAATTCTGCCAGCCGTGTAGAGATAACAACTTAGGGGGATGATACACTCGCTAGTAAGCGTGCCGTATGCTCTGTTAGCATGAGTGAGCACGCTGACGAGGCAGCTTTGGCTGTTTTGGCTCAGACGCTGTTTGTTAGTACTGCTTATTATTGTCTTAATTTATTTATAGCCACCCGATATGGATTACAAAATATAGAAGACATCAATTATAATCAGCTGCGCGTATTTATAGACAGAATAATTATATAACAGTATTTAATTACTAAACCGCCTGTCATAAACGTTTTTTGTTAGTGTTTCAGGGCCTTAAAATGTCACTTGGTCCCTCATCAATATTTGTTTGCCTACACGGGCTTGCAAAAATAATGATAAGATATTATCTGTTTTATCATTTATATCGTAAGTATAGCGTCGAACATTTTAGCGCCCGAGATAGGTAGTCAATTAGAGATACGGATACGTTTGTTTTTGGGCTTTTTAGATAACATTTTTATTTTTATTAAGTAACATAGTTTTGCGTTTAGTTTTAATGTTTCGATGCTGCTAATTCTAAAGGATTTATTCTGAGTAAATTTAGATACGTTTACTAAATACGGCCTTTAAAATTGGCTGGAAGTTCAAATATTTCAACTTTTAAAAATATTTTTTTAACCTCAATCAAAAACAAAAGTCGTGTTAGTACCTGAAAGAAGTTGCATAACAAGTTGCCATAAAAGAAAATGAAAAAGTGAACATTGAACGCACCGCAGGCCGTCAGGTTGGCAACATTGAACGCGCGAAAAAAAGGAATGGCCGCCGTCAAGGTCACAAGAAGCCGTCCTAGTCACGGAGGGCATTTACATTTTTTTACCTCAGGGCTTGGAAGACTGGATTTTATATTTATGTTGTGTTCCAACCCGAACGATGGTAAATCATAATTGTTGATCATTGCGTTTCTTTAGGCTCCGCGCTCTGTTGCAGCAAAACCGAAACAGTAATGGAGTAAAAAAATCGTTAATTGCTATATACATACATGTTAAGGTTATGGTTCTGTAGAGAGACTGGTATTTCGAGTTGTATGTGGTCACCCGCAAGAGCCGACTCTGGATGATGTAAAATTACTTGCAACTCGATGCAAAAAAAAAACATTACTTAATCACGTAGGTGAATTGAACGATTTGTAAAAGGTATTCTAATAAATACCAAACCAGGAACTCACTGTAACCAACTACTTAATCTTGTTAAAATTGAAATACTTTTTGGAGTATTAGGATTTCATTGAAACAGAAACAAAAAATATGACGCAAGTATCAGCTGATTGAGCCTAAGTACATAATTTTCCATTTCTATACAAAACTCAAAGGTACCTGACTTAAAATCGAAATGGCAGGGTAATAACCAAGACCCACTATCAAGAGATGCAACTTGCCTTGCAAAACCAGAATCTTCACTTTGTAGACCCGTTTCAGATAAGAAAAAAAAATACCGATAACGTGTAAGATCGCATGGGAACGCGCATCGTTCTCATCGACATAATTCTATAGCCTTTAACTTAAATAAATAAGGGTGAAAATGGGATGGCTAGTCTATGGCGTAGAAAAAACTTGGCAACACCATAAACGGTATGGCTGCACCTGTCACTAGTTCAGTCCTAGTCCGGTTGAGAATTAGGTTTTTAAAACGCATGTATGGGATTGTAACAGTTCAATAAGCGAGAGAGAAAATGGCACGGAAAGGGAGAAAGAAAGAGTCTATGCTTGGTAGGATGATAACAAAAGAAAAATTCCATGGACTCACTTTTGGTATGTGTTCGTTACTTTTAAAGCTAACTTTGAAAATATTTTTACAAAAGTTTTTTTGGTTAAAACATTTATGAATCTCAGAATTTTGCTACGTTTTGGTTTGCTATTTTTTATCATTTAGCATATTGTAGACAAATAAACGGAACGTTTAATAATACCAACTAGCTATATTTTTATTACCGAACCCTAATCAAAATCATATTACTTAAATCGATATGAAAAAACCCTACTTAATTGGTTTGTTTACCTCTCCTCCGACCTTGTTAAACAAAATGGCGAAATAATAATTTTATTATCAACCAAATTGCTGAAGTTACTGTGTAGGCGACCCTTACAGAAATCAGATGTTCGAAGTTTTGATTGCTTAAAAGTTTATCTGTTTTCGTTGAGATGTAAGTGGATAGCTATACTAATGATATCAAGTATTTTGTAGAAATTATGGAGAAAATATTTTAATTCAAGACAATTTTGTGTAAAGGCAAGTTACTGTTACGATTTCATTGACAACTTCTGATATTTAAGTGATAACAATTTATCACCTGAGACTATATGTTAGTATTGTCAGAATACTCCGTTTAAATCTACATAGAACAGAATGGAATATAGCTTTATTGCACACTAAACAAATTACAAGAAAAAACTACTGTTACTTTTAAAATTCTCCATCATATTTTTGCACGTAACATTTCACGTCAACGCAAAGTTATCAGAACATTTTAAGCAGTGCTTAGAAGCAACTTTTGTAAATAAGGACCTCAATGACTCAGCACTCCATAGAAACTAATGTAGGTATAGCAATGGCAGATACGGTTTGATACTGGTTTTGATACGATAATTCGCGAACATTTTTGTGATATTTACGTCTTTAAGACAATCTAGGGAGTGACAAGCAGCTTGACAGTGCCTGATAAACCCTGATACGGTATCAGCAATTTTATCATAGCTTAATAAACAAATCATATGATTATTCTACGTCGCTGATATGCATCAAGATTGATTGGAGCGTAAGTGCGATAAAACGAAGTACGGAAAATCTGGTAACTGTAAGAAGCTGCTTTTTCCGGATCGTCCAAAAACACGCTAACATTTTATGTCTTTAAATAAGTTTGCATGTTTTTTTGAGTGTTATTGTTACGTGACCTAATAAACCAATGTTAAATCTTGAGGGGTCTTCGCATACCTACTTCCCAATCTTCAGTTTTTCTATTGTCAACACAACAACAAATAATAATAATAAAATAAACAATCAAAGAGCGCCATCCATACAAGAAACGTGTTTTTTGACCATTTTTACTCGACTTCATTTTATGAATTTTATCTCTTGTACCGTACCATTACCGTAACCCATAATCGTCATAATTGTTGTCATATTGAATAGCTTTAGTAGCTCTACAGTCGAAGCGATTAGCGATTTTGCGCTTGATAAGGCAGCTGATATGCTCAGTGTGTGTGCTGTATAAAACACATAGATACTAAAACGCAGATACTAATCCACTTTCATCTATTAGCAATTTCAGTCATAACCCTTTTAATCCCAATCAACATCCCATATTGCAAGTCAAATAAAATAATCGAGTAGTTTTATCTTTGCCATTAAATGCATCGTTAAGTTCTGTTACAGATAGGTGTGTAGAGGTATAGTAGATGTCGCCTTGAATATCTATTAAATGTAATGGAGATAACCCTAACTAGTAAGTATAGTCTGGAACGGGTATCGTTGCGGATCTAGGTTTCTTTTTACTCCTAACACCTGTAGCGGTAGGGCTACCACGCCATCTACGATACTCGTGATAATAACAGTTCTTAATTACATATCTCTACACATACATTTGCTAAAACAGTTTCTTACACTTATTACCATCTAGTTTCAGACGTCATATTTTGGCTTATTAGACATTTTGCTTTGAAACTTTCTTCGTGATTTTGCTAAGTTGTGGTAAGTTGTTTTGAAAAGAAAACTTTAGTATGTATTTTTATTTAATGGAATGATTGTGATTAGAATGAAACATTTCTACAAATCAAAGCTTTCCTTCTTAATTCAATAAACATAAAACCCGCAGACCGGTATAAACTTTGTACTATAAAGTTTTAGATAGCCCTATACGACTAGGCCACCAATCAGGCGCGTCGCCAACTGCGCCGGCGCATCGTTTCACAGCCAGTAATTTCACGACTGGCTACCGAACTAGCCTGGAACCGGTACGCAACTACGCAGCAATAATTATACGACACAGGGACACAGGATAAAAAAATGCATAGATTAAACTGCAGTCTTATAGCAGATAAATAAGGATTAAGGTTTTTTTCTGGGGATTAAAGTTTGCTGCTCTGTGGAAGACTCTATTTATGTTTATAATTTTAGATTAAGGATAGTTTAAGATTTTCATGGATTGATATAGACTTACAAAATTTTATTTCAGTAATTCTGCGATGTTAGGTCGAGGTGAGGCGATCCAAAACATACCTGAAACAGAAAAATAAATAAAATAAATATTTACTCCATTATCAAAAACAGTTACTGTTTATTTTATTTTTTTAATAGACAGGAAATATTAAGTATTACATTTTGAACATAAATATTTACCTCAATGCAAATCCGAAACTGTATTTTCGCTAATTTCTTATTCTGATTGGTTTTAAGCGATTCAACATAAAAAAAGATAATTATAATAATTTATTTCGTTTTTAAAATAAACTTTACGTATCAACATGAGTTGTGGACTTCTGATGCAAACTAATTATTATCATCATATTTTTAAAGCTGAGGTAAAAAGAACGCTTGAAAGAATATTTGTAGACTATACCTATATAATTTTTATTATGTGATAAATGGCAATAATAATTATCTTACCATTGATAAGAACTGACAGACTCTTATAAAGACTTAGTTATAAAAACCTCTAATAAAGTTGTATAATGTTTGCCAAAGATCATATTATTATAGGCAATGGACATACATTAAGTCATTGATTACAACTCCGATCTTGTTTCATAATAAACTAAAATTAGGTATTTGGGCACGATTAGATAAGCGTACATGTTTTGACTATAATTAGCAAAAGAGAAAGGCTAATTTTATATACGTAGTGTGATTTCAGACCAGATTGTTAGGCCAAATTGAGTTATTAAGTTGTCATACAGACGAGACAACGTGAAAGAGCATAAGCAAGAGAGAGATAAAAGATCAAGAAGCTCTTATTAACTAGACGCGACCTTTAGCAGTCAAGAGAACGAATAAGAAGAAGAAGAATGAAGCCATCATTCACAATTCTTACACAATTTGTAGTCCAATGAGCTGATTGTCACCTCTACTACCGTACACACGATACCGTTTTTAAACTTATATAAACTCTAGTAAACCAGGCACCATTATATGCAAAGATTATTAAAAGTTTTTCGAGCATTTATTTGTTACTAAAAGAAACCAAATATGTAATCGAATAATCATTTTAAAACTTAGCATTCACGATTAACGTGATAGTAATTATCAAATCTATGCATTATACTTACTATTATTTAATTATTATTAGATCTAGATAAAGATAAACAAAACAAATGAACAAAAAGGAAAGTGAAACAAAATGCGAAAATTAAAAAAGCAACAATTACGTTAGCTGCGATCGGAGGACTTTAAAAGAAACCAAGATTGTGGCTACTTAGTTTATTAGGATTAATAAAATAATTACAATTAGTCTAAAACTTAATTAGGTGAATACTATCTGAAGTTAAGAGTAGTAATGACTTGAAAACGAGAAGGCTTCCATCTGGTCATCTCGGTGAGTTGCTGAATCGGCGCCTCGTGATCGGTGCCTAGGTCGCTTGTGAATCTGGAGCACGGCCTATGCAGCGTCAGCGGTTCCGGTTATTGAGCAATACGTAACTCCTCCACCCGTAGATCAGCAACTATTTTCCAACTTGTAGTGAAAATATTGCTGAAAATTCTTCCAGTGAAATTTCCTGTAAGGGTGAGGTTTCCTTGAAGTTAAAATCGATGACGGTGATGAGCAGCGGCTGGCAAGATACTTCGTCGTTCTCGTTAATTATTGTAAATTCTGGTGTTGACAGGGTGCAGTTCGATGGTGAGGTTATGAGGTAGCTTCCCTGGAGTCGCTTGTACTCCTCCTTGCTGCCTTTCAGGTGAACTTCAGTAGGCCCAGGAAAGGTTGCTACATATTCCTTGTTTCTTAGTTGTTCCATGGCTTCCGTGTCTAGGTTAACAGTGGTGAGATTGCAGGTTGCTCCCAGTGAGTGGTGCGTACTGAGTTCCCGCGCGCAATCATGCTGGTACTTGACTCGGGTGATGATGTCTTCCACGCAGAGGTACTGCTTGTCTACCTTCGAGCATTCAGCCTCCATGTACGCATACACATCCTTATTGGTTGCAAGGAATAGGGGGGGGTATAAGGATTTGGTTATACCTGTTCGGAGCGACCGAGAGCTTGCATAAATCGAATGTCCCTGCGCTATTGGAATTTGGAAAACTATAACTGCTTATTGATGAAGTATGACCCGGGTTTTATAACAGTATGGTAATCCCGTAAATCTAAGCTTAATACTCTAGTGTCTCCATGGATTATCTGGAGTCTATCTACCTACCTACCTATCTATCTACCTATCTATCTATCTATCTACCTACCTACCTACCTACCTACTATGATGCGTGCTTAAGGCGCGCACAAAAGCAATCTTTTTAGGAACTATCAAAATTGGTGAGCTCCATGCGGACTCGGAAAGTCTGAGTATACCTTGCGTCAGCGTTTTATTTATTTGATCGCTAATCTCCTGCCGATGAACAAATGGATGACGATAGCATTTTGTATAAACCGGAGCCTCATCGGTTGTACGGATTCGGTGTTTTATCTGGTTGGTAAAAGATAAGTTTTCACCATCAATATAAAATACATCCACATATTTTGAACAAAGAGCCATCAAATTAGCCCTTTCTTCTTCATTAAGATGATTAGTGCGAAGTCGCGATAACACTTTCTCGCTATCTGGGGCGTTAATTGGTAACCGAACGAGTTTCCTGCTGTTTGCCGGAATAATGCTTTCGTACAGGTTAATATTTCGCGAGTCATGCAATAAAATTGGTGTCACCGCTGACCTTGTGTTTAGCGACAGCTGTTTTAAATCAATCTTTGCTTCCCATTTTGTAAGCAAGTCAAGGCCAACTAGTCCATCGAAATGGTTATGAAATTTGTATACGAAGAGTTTGATCGGGTCGTACTCATTAATTTCCGGAAAGCAGGGTACAGTTATCGAGTAGTCGTTTTGGCTAACAGCATGAACATTTGTGACCTCAAACGGATCGTAATCCGATTGTACGTGGATACTGTCATGCACGTAGCTACTGCCATCCTGCTCGTAAGTAGGATAGTACTCATAGCTGTCGGTCCCATAGCTATCACCGTACCCGTCGTGATAGTCGGCATACCCGTCACTAGTGCACTCGTTTAGATTCATCTCACGAGTCCTAAAATAGTTTGTTGGTGGAGGGTTGCCGTGCCTACTCCAGTCATGTCCTCTGAACCTAGGCGCTGTTGGGGATAGTGCCCTAGGGGTGAAATGTTGCACACCGCTCATCGGTTTAGGGTGGAACAATGGTCGAGGTTGGAGTTGGAACGTGCTGCTCCGCGAATTATAATTTGGTGGCGGCGCACTGAACATTTGTTGCGTGCGCGTCGGCATCCGCACAGGGGGTTGGTTGTTCAGCCCTGGGTTTAGTTCAACTGGGGGTTGAGGTTTAAACTTAAGCCCTTGAGGAGGTACGAGCATCGGTCTCTGAATAGGGGATGCTAACAACGGTGGTGGTGGTTGGTCAAGTGACTTTTGCTGTATAGGTATGGAGGGTTGTACTCTGTGGTACCTGGGTTGCGCGTCAGCATTTCGCTGTTGAAGATAAAATTTATACATCTCTTCCTGGACGTATTGCAACGCCTGCTCGATAGTTGCAGGTCGCATGCAACGTATTCTAGAACCTAGCGGCTCCTGCAAACCGCGAACAAAAGCCTGCATTGTCAGTTTCCTATAGAGAACTCGCTTCGACTCTATAGTAGTCTCTAAGCTTTCATGTAGCGCGATGTACGTCATTAAAGTACTACACAACGTTTGACAATAGTCATAGAATTCTTGCGGCGTTCTATGACCTTGCGAGGCTAAAGAGAGGTCATTATATAGCGCCGCCTCATCGCGCTGATCCGCGAAGTAGTTAACTAGTGATTCCCGAATCTCTAACCAAGTATCCGGGACGCCATTAGAGTTGATTATTGTTGCCCCCCGCCCGGTTATCTTATCAAGAATGCCGCTAAGGAGGCATAAATTCCTTAGCTCGTAGCCAGGCCGCGTGGACATATAAGTTGCTACTAGCTGGTCGCATATTTCAATGAACCTGGTAAGAATATTAGGGTTCCCGTCGAACTCGGGTACTGGGCGTAAGGCCTTAAAAATTAAATCGAGCTGCTGAGCCATTCCTATAATTAGACTAGTTGAATTATTTGAATCAACTTCTAAACCTACATCTCTAACACTATCTAATTCTATATTACGGCGAGACTGACGAGATGCAGCCTCCCGGTCGTCCCGATTTCTGGGATGAAAAATTTTGGAAACTTATAGGATAGGGAGGACACAAGATAGGGTCCGGAAGCAACACAAAAAAGGAAGTTTCTGCGTACTTACATGCACATTCTGGTTCCTCTGCGTATCGATTTCTGGATACTCGTCCCCGTACCGCGGCTAGTAGATCCGGATCCCAGATGAAGGCTTAGGAGCCTGTCAGCGACGAACGGTAGTCAGGTCGGACGATTCGAGATGCTGGAGACCGCTGCGTACTGACTCTAGGATCCTACCGACTGCGCCAATTACGTTAGCTGCGATCGGAGGACTTTAAAAGAAACCAAGATTGTGGCTACTTAGTTTATTAGGATTAATAAAATAATTACAATTAGTCTAAAACTTAATTAGGTGAATACTATCTGAAGTTAAGAGTAGTAATGACTTGAAAACGAGAAGGCTTCCATCTGGTCATCTCGGTGAGTTGCTGAATCGGCGCCTCGTGATCGGTGCCTAGGTCGCTTGTGAATCTGGAGCACGGCCTATGCAGCGTCAGCGGTTCCGGTTATTGAGCAATACGTAACTCAACTGTCAACAAGAAACGAAAACAAAGTCAACATGGCGACAAAACGTCACGACTGCTATCGGTCTCGGCCACCACGTTATCATTGCGCGTAGACGATCCGTTTTTAGAAATATTAATACAGTTATAACCGCTACTATTTTTAGTCCGGCCTAGTCTAAAAATAGTGGCCGCTCGATGACGCTCACTTGATAATACTAATGTTACTCATGTAATGTAACAGTGTCGTTGACTTGCAGCGATATATTGTTCGCAATTGACGGAACGGCCGAGGTTATCGACTATAAATTGACTATTAGATAGGTCAACGCAATGAAAGTGCAATGGCAAGTGATAGCCAGTCTTACATCCTCCAGATACGAATAACTTTCATATAATTTAATCAGCCATCTTCAATATTTACACCAGTTCTATTATCACACTAATATTATAAACGCGAAAGTTTGTGACAGAGAGCGTGCGACTGTGCGTGCGTGTGTTTATGTTTATTACTTTTTCACGCTGTTACTGGAACGGATTTGGGTAAAATTTAGTATGGTAGCTAACACTCTGGTTTAACACAAAAGCTACCTTTTATTCCGAAAAACTTAACGGTTCCAGTACAATGGCAATGGCAGGCTAAACTGCAGTGCTGAGCTATCACTAGGTATATGAGAAAAATAAAATAGATTGTTATATTTCATTAGGATACAATTGTAGATGTTGCAAATGAAAACTAATATTGCGATTAAACTCTTCCAAATGTATCGTACGCTCATACGTACGTTTGCCAATTTGAACTTCGCTAATCAGCTTTTCGACCAATGAGCGTCGGGGAAGCGATTCGATTAGCACACGATTTGAATTCACCACGCGAGGATACATTAGCAAATTAATGGTTCAGTTACGTAACTCGTCGACTACTATTCGGACTAGGTATGAAGCGAGACGTGCTCGAGTGCGCCGCAAGGCCACCTTCTCGACATTGACCGTGAAGTTACGACATCAACTTCAAAAAAACTTATTGTGTTTCCGCAAATTGAGTCGACAGTCTGTTATGCCTCGAATCGAACTCGGCTTAAAAGCAATGGTCGGTACGTCACATTACAGTATTCGATTTGTACGTGTGATAAACAGCGCTACCGAATGAAGAACCAGTTATCAGTTGATTGGTTTTTTGCATTTATCGTTTTTTAATTATTTATTAACGTGTTTTAACGTTGAGAATCGAATAAGTCTCTTATTAGAACATTATAAAATATTTTTTGATAGATGATTTATATTGTTTGTCTCGAGTTCCCACAATTTCCTTGTAGGTACGATGGTTTGTTATTACGCATTAATGGTTTAATATTTTTTCCACTGCATTTACGTTACAGGGAAGTGTATGGACGGGAAAGAATGGTTAATTTGTACGTCAGGGGTGACCGTCAAAGAGCTGCGGGTCTCATTTCTAGAGCAACCTCGTTTTAGCCTCGTATACCTACATTTTCTATCACCATACCTACTTCTCTTTAATGTCTAATTGTTCATCCTTAGAGATTCCACCCATACTTTTACAATGACCCGATATTATGCGTTGCGTAAATTGTAAATCTTACTCCTTAACCAACTATTAAGTTATAAAACGCAAATTTGTAAGTCTGAACGTACGTCAGAGAAGCCTTACAGTTTTTAAGATATGCCTTCATTGGTCAACGACTTAAGAAGTTATAAATAGCTGCTCCAGAATCCAAATTTGTAACAAATTGGTCATGAGAACTCGCAAGTCGGTTTTAATTAACAAAAATTATATTAATCTGGTCTAGCGGGCGCCAGTGTTGGCGCCATTGCGTGACACGAGGTTGGGACGAACTGACGCCTCTGGAAGAACAAGCTATTGTGCCAATGAGTCTCGCTGTGTACTAATTTGTACTGAATCTTGTAACACTATCTTAGTATTTCTGTCTGCTTTATTATCTTCGATATCTACAAGTGTTTTATCGAATTTGACAAATAAACAATGTATGTGTTAGGTACTGTATAGTATACAGTGTAAAAGCATTTAACTTTGAATTGCTTCTTCTTATTAATAATGTAAATTAATAGTAGGTAGGACTTTACATATTATGTGATATAAAATCAAGTTCACACAATTTTATAAACAGACTGAACTTAATATTACTAGGTAGTGGTACCCCGCGGTGACCATGTGTGAATACAGAGTCTAAATGGTCCCTAAATCAAATTTCACTCAAATTTATTAAGCTTATTAGCAAGATGAAGTAACAAACATAAAAAAAACCCACACAAATTTTCGCGTTTATTATTTTAGCTATTGTAGTAAAATAAATGTATTAAATCAATTATTATTTGGCATATACGAGTAGAGGCTTTTACAAATAGATTGTAAATTAAATATTTTACCCAAAAACTTGTACCTACATCAGGCTTTAAGAATCAGTTTAATTTTCATAGTAGGTACCTACATTGTCGAATGACCTTGTGCGGATTGTTGTTCAGTCGGCCAAACACATAATAATTTATTATTTAACATTAAATCATGATTTAATTATTTATTATTAACCATTTAGCTTGTTTTTGATCCGCCACTGCCATGTTTTGAATTTAGGCAATTATTATTTGATCAATAATATTTATCTATTTCTAACTTTGTTCGTTTTTTTTTAAACCAAACTATATATCGTTCATAAACGATACTAAAATAGCTATAACTAACTGACTGAGATACTTACAAAATTCTTATTTTTTACTATCTTACTTCATTATTAAGTCGGATACTTTGACCATAGTTTCGATCCCATTCATTGATCGAAACTGAAATGTTAATAACAAAATGAGTCAAAACCACGTTTGCGTTCATATTAAAACTTCTTCGTACACGTAATAGCCTGAATTTGAAACCCAACAAAAAAATTAAGTACAATAACATGGTTTTTAAGAAGTTTTATATTCTAAGCATAGCGTCGTCGTCACAGTGCCACAGTCAAGGTTGTTCTGCGAGGAAGTGGCTAGACAATGCGCTCGCGCAGCTATTTCGCAATGAACGCGGGCGGTTTACGCACAAGTAGGAAGTCTTCAGTTATCGTGACAATTGTCCGATATTGCTCTACTGATAACGATGTATTTATCGCCTATTTTTATTGTGATAAAATTAATACGTATTGTAGAGAGTTTCGATTATAATGTCTCTATTTTGAAATTGTTATAAGTAGACTCTCCGAAAACGTAATAATCAAATTTTAATTTTATTAGTTTGATTGATGAATTCTCAGTTTTATTTTTATTTAACTCAATTTTAATTTGACTCTTGTATTATGTTTTTATTGTGCGCAATTGAAATCAGACATGAATAATGATTACTTTAATGCGGAGCCATTTTTGGCTCATTTTTGAAAACATGAAGAGTATCATCACAGCTAGTTCTATTGCTAATCACTCATTATGCAAGTGACACATAGGTACTTGATTCGATTGGATTAATGGCCAACTAATAAGCACCTTGTACATTCCTTTACCTAGGCGGCAGATTAAAGAATTTAATTAACCTTTATTTTAAGTAGTGTCAAGAACATTTCATTGTTCGGAATATTAGAAACTGCTTTATTTCTTCATTATGGATCTTGATAGCAACAGTTTTTTTTAAATTAATTAATAGTTAATTTGTGAGTTGATGTTCATATTGTATCGTTTTTAGAGGTAGGGGTTTTTGAATCGTAGCAAATTTTAGTACTAGCTACATTGCACGGTTTTATTCGAACAGTGAAGAAAAACGGTGAAAAGGATGGTAATGAAATAGCCTATGTGCTTTTCTGTGCTCGTGGCAAAATATATAATATGCAAGAATTCATATAGCAACAAACAAACTCACTTTCGCATTTACAAAATGACTTAGGATGAAAATAAAAACGCCTATTTTACAGTATAAGTTTTACAGTTGTTTTGTAGTATGCTGTAAGTTTAGTTTAAAAATGATAAAACAACAGAATTAACATAAATTAACAACTTTATTCAAATTTTGATCTCTATTAAAAATGTTTGTTGTTAATTCGCGGTTCTCGATATAATTTTATTGTCTTTGTTATGAGATGCAAATGCAACATTATTATTCGTCTCGTGTATGTTTAATAATCAACTATCGTTTTTAGATGAGAACTGTTTTCCTTGTCGAAACCTGATTTGCAAATGATTTCGTCAACTATTTGGGTGTTTATATCAACTCGTTAGTGTTAAATATTTGCTAGAAGGATCTAATGTTTTCTATATCAATACACTTCTATATTCCAAAAGTTTATCCAACTAATAATATAAGATGTGATGTTCGGATGTTTGTTACTTAATCACGCAAAAATGGCTTGGTGGCTTGGCTGGATAACCAAATAGGCTTATTAATTCTTTTTTCCCGAAAACAATCTCACTTTGTATAGGATAACGGGTAAAGTCGCTAGGTTCAGCTACCCAAATATAAATGAAGCACTTTATTGCGTAAATATTTTTAGTTTATCATTTTTAATGATCCGATACCTACTACTATTCTCTAAATATAAATCGTTAAAAAAATTATACTCATACAGACTTTACCTCAAGACTATAATTTTTTTTTGCTTTCTAAAGCGGGCAACCTTAGTTGCTAATTGTAAAGAGCATCGAAAGTAAAATTAACATACATTAACAGAACTGAAGTTGGAGAATCCTAGTTATTACGTAAAATGTAAATTGTAGACTGCATGTCTAGTAATTTTCAGTAAATACGCCTCGCTGTGGCAAACCGTTTGAAAAACTTGTTGGAGACGTTCAAACGTCTGTGGATGGTTATTTAGAGGCGAGGTACTGTCCATATGATTGACATCGTGATTGGATGCCACGACGGTGTACAAAGGATATGAGGAAGAAATTATGCAGTCGTTTAAAAAAAATTACTATTGTTTTTTTTTTTGTTCGGTACTGGAAAATCGAGCACATGGATATGAAATTATTTACCAACATTTTTATATTTTACTTACAATACAAATACAATTTACGCTAAAAATTTAGGAGATTAATGAAGCAACTTAATGCCTACTAGTTTTTGGATACTTTTGCAACCAAACAAAGTAAACAAAATTTAATTTCACATATAAAGTAAAAAAAAAAACTGGTGCGTCTAATTTGCGGAAATAAAGACTGAAAAGTCCAACGATATCAACGATCACAACCCCGACAAGCGTAACATACCGAAGTCACGGAAACAGGCAATAATGACATGAACTTTAGCCGAAAACATGAATCACTTGACATTGAAAACGCACGTTGAAACCTAAACACCCCGAAATCGGGGGTAGTGCCGAGGTGGCAACATCGATCCCCTAGGAAATGGGGTCGGGCCCCCACCCCTGACCTTGGGCGGATTGGGCGGCGGAGATGGCCGACGGCTTCCGAAACCAGCCCGAGGTTTTCATTCATTCGTATTTTCTACGCCCACGTGAAGAGCCTTCCTCGGATTTTGAGTATCGTCGGGCAACTCCTATACTTCCCTTTAATGATGTGTACTTAACGTCACTTGGGTTTAGAACCTTCCAGAAGCTTCGGTGTTACAAGTACTTACATTTTGTGACGCAATTTAACATTACGCTCCAGGCTTTGACAAAAAGTCTTTAGGAAAAAATCTGCTTTTATCGAAACTCTACGCTTGCGGCAGTACTGAAATGACTGCTTTGAAACTTGTATAATCGTTTTGCCGAAGTTACTTTCTTATAATTTTGGTTAGATCAGTAAATAAATAAACGTTGGAAACGTTTCTTAAAAAAAATATATTTCTAACATGTGTAAGTGGCTTCTTCTTGTGATAATCAAACAACCGATTAGTATTTTACATCGTAGTTATTGCCTGCAGATTAACGTTCAGGCTTGGCGGTTTTCAGCTGAAGTTTTCATCTCCTTGTAAGATATAATACTCGTCAGTCTTTTATCTGATCCAGAATGCTCTCATTGGTTTGAGCCTCTTCCATACTTTTCGCTCTCTGGTGATTACAAGCTTTTATTTAGGTTGCCCTGTTTTTTTATTTGGGTCAAATTTTGCAACTGAATTTTGAACCACTTGCTGATGTCCGATTGAGCTGAAATTTGGTAGAACTGTGTAACTTAGATGGCAATGCAATAAAAGCGTGATTAAAATAAAATTGTTTGATGTGTCGTACAAGGTGGCCATTTCTAGTTTGACTGATAACTATTATAGAGGAATATATTGGCATTGAGTTGTTATATTGTTCTAAGAACACTATCTGAGTAAGAGCGCGGAAGATGAGATCAAGGCGATGTAAAAGTAGAAGACAATGCAGGGTCGCTTTATCAGTTTCAATATTTGCCTGCAACCTTAGGGCTTATTAGTGCAATATTATGAGGTGAGTGTACATGCAATCTATGCTGTTTCAACCTTCAACCTCTTAACAAAATGTTCTGTGAGAGAAGTTAATTATCGATGAATCTTGTTATAGCTTGTTCTTTGGGAGAGGCCTATGTCTGATTATAGACAAATATTTAATAGACTGATGATGGTGATTCAATTAAGATTATAATAGTTTGTTTATTGTTACCATGAGTTGTTGGAACAATCCTTTGAATATATATAAATTGCATTGTTTATGTTGAAGTTATTATAGTTAAATTAAAAGAATAGCGGAAAGTGAAAATGACCCAATGAGAATCCTAGTGATATTGACAAAAATCTAAATAAATCACTACTGCTAGGCTCGTCAATGACATCATAATATTCTTAATACTAAAGATTAATGTCAGAAAGATATGTATCTAACTGGTTTTGCTTATAATGTCATAAATTAAATTATTTCACTTCCTAATGGTGTAATAAATTTATTGCAAAGTAGACATCCTGAGATCATATTTTAATGAACGCTCAGTTTTGCATTATTTGTATAGAAGATGCCAGAACATTTTCAATTCAAATATAAAC
Organism: Alcis repandata; assembly: GCA_949125135.1. Lineage (NCBI taxonomy): Eukaryota > Metazoa > Arthropoda > Insecta > Lepidoptera > Geometridae > Alcis > Alcis repandata. Next base: position 5,553,009 of record OX421223.1, read on the forward strand.
CTGTTAATTTAAACGCTAGAATATAATTAATGTTTGGATTTATAACAGGTATTTCAATTTAGTAGCTATCAGATCGTCAAGAAGTAGAGACAGGCTTTCAAATTAAATAGTTGAAATAAAGACAAGTCCTTGATCTAGGCAGTAAGCTATATATTAATGTTTTGAAATCGAAACTGTTGTTTGGTCTGTATTTGGTTGCTATCCACTGGTTTTTGTAGATCTGTAGGCGAATGACGAAACCGTTAGGCATTCTAATATTCAGATTTGCCAAATCTACTGTCTCTACACACTACACACTCTACTTATGTTAGAGCTAGTTAATATTTGGAGACAATCTTCGTTCAAAAGAAGTAACAAGTATATACTATAACACATTATATATTTATGTTTAACGGTAACTTGTTGCAATCCAATAGTTCGAGCCGTGTAGGTGGTAGGAGGTCAGATAGAAAGATACATAGAGCCATACCTACTATTACATAGGTGCATCTGGAAATTATTTCCTTCCTTCTATAGGCAGTCAACTAATTAAGTATTCAATATTGTCCAAATATTTTTTGTGCAAATTCGTGTTAGTAATTTAGTTACTGTAAAATTAACAAAAATCTGGATACCTTATTAAATATTTTGGATTGGATACCGTATTTAATATCCTTCAAAATTATACTGAACCCAATAAAATGCGTGTGCTATGAGACTGATTTAATTAAAAACCCCTAAACATCTCATTTGAAGTCTGTCTCAAAATCGAGTGTTTGTTTAAGTATAGTTCTGTTATTTTTATAGGCTTCACCTGCCATATGACGGGTGACGAGCGCAGTGCTGTGCCGCGCAGTGTCTTGAATTATGCAAGTTCAAAATTCTGGGTGGTGCAGACCTGTTATGGGCAAACGTGACGTTTAACATCAGGCGAGCGATTTGCTCGTTTCGTCACTCAATTACATAAAATAAATAAATATATATTTAAGGCCATTCATTATTATTACCCATTATTATTATTACTGCGTTTGATGTTTATTTGCATAAAACAGCAGTTGTCAAAACTCAAGTGGATTCTTGCCGCCGACTACTGGGTGACGTAATGCGATAGCAAAACAGTCAATATTTGATATGAAGCCATTAGCCACAAAGTGTGATAACGATACAAGTTCACTAATGAAAACGGGACACAAGATACCGCCGTCGTCGCAGTTCGAGTTGTAGTGAAGCCAATTCGTAAGTAGCTCGCAGTAACTTTTACTCGCAATCCTGCAAACATTTTGGAACTGTATTTTTTTAGAGATAAAAAAATAAAATATTACATGTGAGTCCGGTTGCTAAGTCGGAATAAACGCACTTGCTTCCGCACCCAAAGTTTTGTATTTATTATTGTTAGTGCCCCTCGATTTCGTCAGAGAATTCTCAGCTTTGCTTCACAAATCTGCATATCTACATTTTTTACATCTTATTTGAAGATTAGATAGTTTAAATCTGCTTTGCCATTTAAATAAAATACAAGCACCCAATATTTTTTGCTCCAAATATATCTACACTATGATATAACTCTATTTCATTGCTCTAATGTATAACTTAAAGAATACAACAATACAATTTTTATACATTCGTGTTATAAAGTAGATGTAATATAATTAAGTGCATGTTATGTGATAGTATATTTTGATTAAAACAAAATTTAATGACATTTCAATCCGTATTGCCTGTCATGGCATAATTTACATAATCACAAAAAAATGTCACGTAGTTATAATAGTTATAATGGATTAACCACCGAAGTAATTTAATAATTATAGTACGTTGAGTTTACCGCAACATTACGGTTCAATAAAACACCAAAGTCACAAAAGCTGTACCTTAAAATACCAGTTTTGAAGTACTAGTTTCCATCAATTACAAAGTGCTCGAATTTTTCTTACATTCTGTTTTTGAGGTTAAAAACATATCCTCTCACTTAAGACAACTTTTCAGTAATTATGGTTGTGATAAGGTCAGAGCGAGGACTTTTGACTGTCCCTTTTCCAGGTAATTAAGATACGACAATTGAACGACTTCGAAATTCGATGGTCAAACAAAACGGAGCCATGTGAAGGTATTTACTTAATAACAGCTTTATCAGGTACAAAGTACTTGTACTTAGCCTTCTGAGTTTCAAGCCTTTTAGAATTTGTATGTTCTTGTACCCTATTTTTTTGTAAATGAAAAATGATGTTTTTATCAATTAAATGTCTCTGTTTGGGTCAGATGGCTTCTCTGCTTCGTTTTTTATTACATTAACATACGTTAACTTTATAACTCTGCTCATAAACGTTGTGTTTTTTTAAAATACCATTTTAAGCTATTGCATAGTATTTATCGCAGGCCTTGAGCGTGGAATGCAGAAATTCCGTTACGAAAAAAACCTAACACCCCCACCGAAGTCGTATTATATCGAACCGCCCCAACATCACATTTGTTTGTATCAAAACCGCAAGGGGGGGTGCGGGCCGTATTCGGGGAGGTAAGGTACTTGGTTATTATTATCCAACATTTTCAAAATACCTACATATTTGTGATAGCAAATAGTCGATTAATAGCTTTATTTTTTACCGTATAATAAATTGACGTTAAGTTTTGACAGCAAACGTAGTGATGGCATCTAAATATCTTAAAAGAAGAATCGATTGATTTTGTCGATGACGTCATCATAAAAATAGGGACGATTTCCATAAGTAGAGAAATTACTGACTAACCTAAATACTTTGATTTTGATGAAATGTTTTAATTTCATCGTTGTGACGTAATTATGGGATGTTATCAAAATGCTCCAATTAGACTTCCTGGACTAATCTTTTCAAAGGTGTGTTATTAAAACAGACAGTCCATCAGATGAAACATTTGCATTTTTACCGATTAAAAGAAAGGTAGGGCCAAGAAAATCGGTTACTAGATTATGCGGTTCCTATCCAATATCGATTTCTTATATGTATTTGGGAATCGATAACAGTTTCATCAACTAACATTGTAAAGTTTTATTATTTTTTCAACTATCGATTTTCCCTTCACTAGCCTGGTTTTAAAAATAGAACTACGGGGGTACACTCGGAAGAGAGTCATGAATGATCATGAGGTTTGAAAAGTCAAAGAAATCTTACACTCGACACCTAGAGACGAGTTGCTGAACTAAAGAGACCAGCGTGATATTTCAAAAACTCATTAAAAGTTCTGCTATTCATAAAACTAAAAAGTATCACCGTATGCAATAGCTTTACCGCGGCAGTCCCCGAGTGCCACACGTCTTTTTATTATTTTATTTTTATACAACAAAAAAAATATGGGTAAATTATTTCTGGTTTCGTTTTCACACTTAATGATATAAATGTTACTGTGTAAGTGTGCATTAACCTATTATTGTTGGAGTCTAGACACTACAAATACGAGTAAAACTTGTCTAATTCCAAGTAAGGGCTTACGACGTACATTTTCACCCATTTTTGTTATTCTTTTGTTTTAGATTTCATAGTAAAGTTACATTTTCACCGTTCATTCAGTAACTGTCCCGGAAGGTGCGCGAGCGCACTGTATGTGACATACTGCCAAAACATCGAGGCTATCTCTCCTATTAACCTTCCGAAGTAGATCATGCTACTGACAAGACTTGCCTATTTCGTGCTCCTCGACTCTTCCGCAAATATTAAGTATGCGGTGTTCTTCCGCTAAATCTCTATATATGTCTACAAGCAATTACGTCATATGAATATTTATATATTTAGTTATGTTTATTTAGAATATAATGCCAACATTATAGAATAAAACAAAAAGTAAACACGTAGTAAACTTCTATATGTCGGGAAGTAGTAGACGAGACTGACATAAGACCGGAACAGACGCGCCAAAGACCAGGCCTATAAATACTCAGTGTGTCGAATTTAAATTGATAGGCCGAGTGGCTAGCTTGGTGTCAAAGGCCTTAGGCTGCGTGCAGGCCTCTTGTATACGAGTAGCTAAGCGATTGTTGTATGTCATCCACGGTCACCCATCCGAAAACTGACCGCATCGTCTACCTATTGCTTAACAGCAGTGATCAGTTACGGACCTAGTCGACCTTGTCCGTAAGCGCCACGTGAACGATGGAAGTGTTACGTATAATTATAATCGGAGGCGAAGAATTTTAAGTCCAGGTGACTGTGAATGATCAAAATACACGTTAGTATACTCTCGTTGAAATACTCCATCTACCGGAGGTGGTGTAGCGGAGTGCGGGGAAACAACAGAAGGTTATCAAACGTGATAAGAGCTCATCCATCACTCACTTCAACTGTCGGAGAATACTCAGGCGACTGCGTGAGCGGAAGGTTTTCAGCCTCCAAGTTCAAAGTAGATCAATAAAATATGTTTTGTGTTATATAAATATTCAAAATCTTTATACTGCGTTTTATTGTCCTGCTTGTGATAAGTGATCTGAAGACGTCAAGAAAGCAACAAGGGACATAAAACACTAACATGGGATCTAACATGGATACGACTAACACGGGATCACAACAGAAGACAAAACAGCGGAAGGCCTAATGTCTAGCAATGGCATATTCAAAGCTGATGATGATTACTTCGTTTTAATACATACATACGTTTTAACAGTCGTTCCTGTCTTGCAGCGATTTAATAATTATTATTGTTTATTAGGAAGTAACTATGTGTTAAATATGTGGTAAGTATGTTGAAGTAATTATGTGGTGCGACGACATCGTAGAGGTTGCAGGAGAAACCTGGACTCGCCTAGCACAAGACCGGGAAGAATGGCAAGGCATGAAGGAGGCCTTAACCCACATTTGGGTGCCCTAGATATAATACAATAGATAATATATTCAATAATTTTCATTTTTATTAACTCAATTTTATTTTATTTTTTTACTTTTTCATATTGTAGGTACTGTTACGGGAAATAAAGGCTTTTTTATTTTATTTTATTTAGGAAGTAACTAAAAATACATAAGTTTGGTTTTTATTCGATCCACATACTCGTATGCCTCTTTTTAAGGCTCCACGCTAAAATGGTAAAAAAGAACCCTTGTGGTAAAACTTCGGTGTCTTTGTCAGTCTATCCGTCTTCCGGCTGGTTATTTAGAGAAAAGAAAGATAGGCACAAGTGTTTATATCAAGTTATATGCGAAAAAACTGCGACTCTACAGATGTTACATACTTATAAGAAACATGTTATATTAATCGTAGGGTAAAACCCGGATAGTTGCCCCACTTTTCGAAAAAGCTTTATTTAAAAAAAAATATGAACTTGCTGAAAATGATTCACCTGTATCTCACAACATAGGTCTTTTATCTTCTATAAAAGCCTATTTTTGTATATGTAATTAGCAATGGTTTTGAGTAAATACTGGTTTATTTCACCTCTCAGAAGAGGGATAGTTGCCTACTATGGCGGATACTAGCCTAACGTTAAAAATGGTTGGGTGGGATACTTGCCCAATGTGAGAATAGATGCCCGTCGGTTTTTTTTTCAAATAAAAATTAACTTATATTAATTTAAATAATCAGTTTTTATTATTAAATACAATCTTTTATTAAGTATTAATTAAGGTTAAATTATAATTATAAAATTATGACAATAATAGACTCCAAAAAAGTAAATAAGAGTCCAAAATAAAAATGTAATGTTATTATTTATTTTGAAGATAGAACAATAAACAAAATTAGAATTAACTTTGGCATTAGCCTCTATTAAGTAAGTATTCAGTCCGTATAACTTACTGAGATCCTTAATTATGTACTAAGACTTACTAAGTACTAAGAAAAGTTACTACCTAATCAACACTTAAAAATACTAAGGTTTTAAATTGTAAGAGTGAACATGTAATTTTTTAATTAAATAACTGAGCAACAGTGTTTTTGCATAAGTCCATTTCTAGTAAAAAGAAAAGAAAAAAAAAATGTTTTTAAACAATTTAAAGACACGTCCACACTCGCACACACCTGTTTCGCAACTGATTTGGGAAGAAAGTGGGGAGCACCGAAACATATCAAGAATCGTTTCGTATCGAGTTGCTCAGTGAATACGTGGCTTTAGATCACAAAAGATGCCGCTGCCGCGCGACAGGCCGCTGACCGCTGCTTTGGTTGCACTCGTAATGTTTTTACGAAATGTTTGAAGACCTGTATCTCAAAAACTACTAGCTTTTCTGGAAACTGCTAGAACAAAAGTTGTTCAGAATGATGAGTACTTTAACGGGTTTTCGGCTTAGCATACCCTTTCTGAATAACCCTGTAGTTACGGATAGTTGCCGCAGGGCAACAATCCGCAAAAGACAGTAGGGCAACTATCCGATTTGATACGGATACTTGCCCTTTTTATTTACGAAATAAATAAAACATATTTAACAATAAAACCTATTAAACAGTGCAATTTAAACTCTAATGCACTCAAAGAAATAAATTTTTGACTGAAATCGCAATCAGTTATAAAAATATTTAACAAAGATTATTTACCAATATAATTCTGGCACTCGTCAAAGTATCGCCGCGGAAGATATTTTCTCACACGGACAAAACACGTGCGCCTACTTCAACGGCTTATGCGGCACTGAGGCCTGCGCGGGGGACGCTTTTAATTATGATCAAAAAGAAACACTGTCAATACGTCTAACATAGAGTATTTGAAACTGAGGCATGTATCCGTCCGAGGCAACTATCCGGGTTTTACCCTATAGTATGTTGCAAATAATAGTATCTTTGTTTTCAAGTTATATAGATAACGGCAGTAAATAATGCTCTGTGAACCACTTGTCTTAATATCCTGACCTTTTGACACCTGTATACTTACCTACAAGCGTTCTACTGTATAATTTAAGTTTCCACGTTACAACAATCTAACATGCGATGTAAGATATAATTATATTATTACTACAATCTTCATCAGCATTTTAAAACACAACTGAGTCTGTTACAGTGACAAAATTGTCTTTTATACTTCTCCAGAAAGGAAATGAAAATCACATTTTGTTTAACAAAATGTGTTAAAACCACGTTAATTTCCATAGTGAAATGAAAATCATTTATTTTTCAAATGTACCTTCTTTTTTGACGTAGCTATTTTCAAAACTCAGTTAAAGATGGCAGCAAACAACTTGATCTCCTAAATTAATTCTAAAGCATCAGACATGATGAAGAAACCAGGAGAGATAAGTCTTTTGAATATTCCATGAATCGAAAACGAACGCTTTTAATTTCCTTAATCCGCGTTATTTGACCCTCGTCAAATACCAAATCTCTTAAGCGATAGTCTTTAAAATTGAATTGAGTCAATTTAATCTGATCCAGAGCCATTAAGTTTGGCAAAACCCGTGCGCGTTGACTTCAAAGAATAAAATCCGGGGTAAGAGTCAAAAGTTCAGAATTTCTGTTTGTTAAATAGAAAGAAGAGTTTTGAAATTAGTGCTATTTTTACAACAATAAACCTATCTTTAAACACATTCTGAGATGTAAATGGAAGTGAAATTAAGTAGGATAGATATATTTTGTAAATTGAAATTAACTTCTAGTTTAAGTAAAATTGAGTTGATAAAAAAATCTTAAAAAATAATAATAGGCGTATGAAAATGCTAATTAATTACTAATCCTTAATTATGGATCCGATCTTAGTACGCCGATAAGATATCTTAGTACATGTTGGTAAAGATCAAAGTCTAAAGCTATCCCATTTTAGGTACGTCAAGTTGAGACGGTGTAAAATGGCACTAGCATGGAATACCTATATCTCATGACGTCATTGTAAGCTTAATAAAAGGAAAAGAAAATAATAATCGAATGTGATCGAAACTAGCCGTGTTAATTGTAACAAAAATAATTCTTATAGGTCTTCCACAAAACTGAATCTGGCTTTCACCTCGCCCTGTCAGCTAAAGAAAAAGAAAGACAAAAGGCAACGCTTTTCAATTTAGGCTCGCGCTTACAGCTCATGATTTGAGCCCAGTCAGAATAAAAACCTATAAAAAACTTTTTTTTCTTAGCTAAACTAACTAGTTTAAGCTAGTCTGTCGCGAATTCTGGTGTCGATTCTTATAATATTAGCCTACATCTCTTAGCCTCTCTTAGCCTATAAATGTCGTGTAGAAGAGTTCGCGTATCTAATTGAAACCTGAGAGTCGTTAGAGACAGCGAGGGGCGCGCCCACGCCTTTTGGGAAACCTCATGCAGTGACGTAGGAGCCAAATTGGCCTGAGTAAAAGGAAGGAGGGAAAAAATAAGAAAGAGATAGATATATTTAAATTAATGCTTTAGATGGCAAAATAGATATCTTTACGCTAAAGGCACTTTATTTTAATAATCAATCTGTGCTGAACCATGAAGATTTCCTTCGTTACTTGTGTTACTGCCAGTCTTATATCAGTAGCAATATGGGTTTTTTTCCCGTCTCAAAACTGGATAAGTTTTATCTTTATTGAAGCATTTAGTAATTTAAGATCTAAAAACCTAATCGAAGTAGAAAACTAAATCCAATGTTTTTGTTCATTTATCAAAGAAGCGCTAGATACGCCGTACATGATCTAGGTTCCTGGATTCTCTAATAATTTAATTGATTCTCTAATTGATGTTTTATTGGAAAATGAAAATATTATAATTGCTGTTTTAGAAAATACTTCCCACAACCTTAAAATAAGTGAGACCTAAAATCTGTCACAATATAAGAAAGAAAACAAAATATATATCTATAAGCCAAATTTTCTTACAACTGCACAGGACTGCTCACGTATATATTACACGCGTGCGTGACATCAGGCGCGTGCTCAACGCGGCCCCAGGCAAGCGTGGCCACGCGCACGTCACGCTTGTAATCACTCCTTGAAGCAGTTTAATGTAGTAGCAAAGGTTGGAGTATTGGACTTAATTATAAAGTTTGAAGGCCCGTGTAATTTCAACCAGATTTGTAACTTAAAAACCACGTTAGTTTTCATAGTAACTAAACTCGCTTTACATCGCTCCATACTAATATTTTAATGAGAAAGATGTAATTGTGTGTTTTTTCTATTTATATAAAACGTCTCAACATACTTATATGCTAGCGTTTTAATTTATTGGTGCATATTTTTAAGATTCGTTCATAATTAAAATTATATTTTTGAATTTTAAACAGTAAATGTTACTTAAACAAAAAATAAATTTCAACAAAAATAAATCACCATTCATAATCGAGCAAAACAAATTTGCAGGTAAGCGTACCGGCACTTGTACCTACTAACAACCTTTACGGTAATGGAATAATACCAACAAAAATGTTCAAATGAAACACGGCGATAAAAAAACATGAAAAAATCCTGTTTTAGTTATTCTACATGAAGTGAACGAGATTGTTAGCGTTACGTAACAACTCGTGACTCTTATTACCGTTGTCACGACCAATAAACGTAACAAGGCGCATTAAGATAAACAAGCAAAAGTAAACCCTGACTCTAAACAAAAAGTGAGTCGAATGCCGTGAAGAATTTAGCTAAGTGCTTTTCGTGGTGTACTCGTAAGTACGCTTTTTCCTAGTTTCAAATTATTGGTTTATTAGTTGTAATTTGTAATGTTTCATTGATCCGTTTGATTAGCCATATATTTGATGAGTTATAAATTTGCTCGTCGGCAAAATTGCGATAAATCAGCGAGCGTCTATCAAACCTGATATGATAAATTAACTTAAATAAAATGAACTAATAAAACTAATGAAAAGTGGTTGATAGTTTAAATATTTTTTTGATGTTGTGGTTCCATTTGCATTAATCAATCGCAATACCACATTATTATATTTACATATAATTAATTTGTCTACAAATGCTAAAACGAATGACGTTGAACTTTCATTATTTAATTACAGTCATGGTTTCTAGTCTAAATACTATTTTGAATATGATTAAGTCCATTTTTTAAAGGTTGGCATTGGCAATAAACTCTGCAGAGTTAAAGGAAAAAACAAAAAAGACCTTCCATGCAGATCCCACAACATAACTGCTACCGATGAACTCTACACATTAACAAAAAATATATTCCAACACATATACACGAGAAAAAACATCACAGATGTGCTCAAGCATCATATTCGAGCAAAAACAGGGTCTTGATCTACGCCAGAACCATTTACATAATCATTTCTGTCGCTGTACATTTTTAATTTATTTCAACTCATATTTAAATCATTATGCGTGGAATCTTTATCAAATGTCGACGAGACATAACATTTAAATCAATTAAGTGTAATATTCCTTTACCTAAATAAAATTGAAACAGCTAGTTCAAGTCTAGTCGCTTGAATTTCCTTAATATTATGTAGAAATAATTTTGCAATCATTATTTTTGTTATGTTTAATGACAACAGAGGAAGTAAGTTTTTGTCAGTTCGACGTTTCCTATAGATATTCAATAATTCCTGTTTGACCCGGTTTTAAAACCTTCTGCCGTAAGTTAATTACATTTTTATTACAATTTCTAGTCTTTTGAAGGACAGTCTCTCCTCTCAACTCTTGGGTTCAGAGGTCAGTGGACGTCCTATGCTATCTTAGTTTTTACTCTTTTAGTCTAAATGATATTGCCCATACCACACTGAAAACCTGTGCAATTAAAGCTTTATTATCCCTAACCAAGCCGTAGTTGTGGTAACTCGTTTTTAATTACAATTTAAGTACACACATACTTTGATAGCTCTCAAGATGTTGCCTGGCATTGCATCGTCGGTCGTCGGCTATCTCCATAACGAACGTCATTATGTTGAAGACGCGACCGTGCGTGATAATAATATTTATGCAGATGATAATACATCAATACGTTCGTATAAGCAGGCTCGAGTAATTGTAATGGTAAACTTCACATTAATAAATGTATAGCGCCTAATGCGCTTGAGTGTAACAAAGATGATTTTCCACATGTGAGTGCCGTTCACATGCAAACTGAATAAATGTTTTTTGACTTTGAAGATATGAAGCAGCCTAACTAGTAACTGTTTGCATAAAAAATCTGCGGTTGTGGAATGAAACTTTGTAATTAAAAGGCTTACAAATGTTTAACTCGTGTAAACGGCAATGTTTTCCATATTGCAACTACCAAAATTACAAATAATTAGTTTTTGCGTTAATTTTGTTCAAAACTTACAAATCTAACTCGTATTTTAAGCGGTTGTAACGTAAGTAACGAAACCTGTTTGTATTTTGTGAATTCTGTATAAAATGTCACGCATGAAGGTCAGTAGTGCGAAGAACCGGCGACAAGCGAAGACTTCCGATACCTGTTGTAAATTGATGTTTTTTAAAATTACTTAAATCTGTATTTCCAATCCTAATTCCAGTACAATTTGTAAATTTACTTTAGTTTGGATTTTGGCATATTCTTATTGATGTCTTTCTTTAGCAAGTGTATTTTTGACATCAATAATGCAATACGGCGGTATGTTCTCAAAAGGACATACAACTCAATAGGCTCATGACAGCGTATTAAAAAAGCGGTTGGTACTGGATCGCATATACCCAGTAAAATGAAGAGCTTGTTATGCATATTTCTGCTTGACAATCGTAAAGGCTTCACAGCCGTATGCGTTTATAGTGTATTTACATAAAACTGCAGTGCATTTACCAATCACAGCTGCAGACTTGTAGGTTGTAGGGCAGGTCATGGCTGCATGCGTAAGCATAAACGGATGTGCATACGATAACATTATCAATATTCCGCAGCTTGTTTACAAGAACCATTATGGAGAAAACCAATATTAGATCTTCGGCTTTATCTTCAGCAACGTGATCTTCGAAATGTTTGCGCTTGAACACTGCACTTGTAAGTGGCGCAAGTTTTCATTTGTATTCATTATCTGATTTTTTTGTTTGTTGCACTGCACTCCTACGCAAAATTGTATCTTGTGTGCAATGTGGCGTCTGGGTACTACTCCGAGTACCAGGCTAGCAGCGGATCGCGGCGGTGTCGCGTTACGCGGTGGCTGTTGACACCAGCGCCTGATTAATATTTATGATACGGCTGAGCATCTCGCATGGCCGGTTCGCTTACTCGATGCGAATTATCTCCCTCCTGCTCACTCATACGTACGCGACTGATACGCGCTAAAAAGAGCCAGCATGTTACACAGAAGACTGCTCTTTCAACATACGATCATATTCGTAAATGCGAATGAGAATCCCAAATCTACTTAATTTTGCTAATAAAATTCTCTTTTTTGTTGCCTTTTTTTTGTAAATCTAAACACGTCTCGACCTTGACGTGTAAAGTTTGTATTAATTTTAGTAAATATTCTGTAATTGTGTTGGTAATTATTGCTGGCTTGTTATAATTGGCCATTTGTCTCGTATGTTAGTTTTGGTAGGGCTATAGGCCCACTGACGACTCTGATGCAAGTCGAAAGAAGCAAGTATGTGGAACGAGGCGTGGGACCAACACACTTCGAACCTGACCGTATCGAGGTATCTCAACCGGACAGACCCAACTGGTCTGCCACTACAAAAAAACTGCAACGGCGGTAAAGGAAAACCATGTTGTAGAAATTACACCCATTTACAAGCCAGAACAACAAAACACATTTTTATTGTAAAAGGGAGAGTTGAGGTATGTATTGGTTTTATTTCTTTGATTTCCTTCACCAGTAACAATGTGTTCATTTGAATCACTCATTGAAACGTTCAATTAGTCATTTGAGCAGCCTCGTTGGTTGTTAATTGAAACGCATCCAAATTTTGGGCTCATCTCTTTCGCTTCACCAGTCTTTACGACAAAAACAATTATTGTCATTTATTTCACCACTAAATACAGCCCATTCAAGTTTATTAGTTTGTTATTCAGAGTGCTCGCCTTCTTTGTCATCCCAACTACTTGTGTGGACTTATTGTTATTTCACAGCATATCCCGGCCTGGCAGTGTCTCTTATTAACAGTAGGTATTATCGTTTTGTTTGCGGCTTCATTATCATTGTTTGTCTGGACATTTTCCGTGAGCTCGCGCGCTGCAACACCGGCCGGTATTCGTGAGACTCCGCTCCAAGGTCACGTTATCGTGCTATCGCCAGCCCTGAACCAACTCGAGGTTATCCGACTGTTCACTTTTTAATGCAAATCTTCAGAGCTAATTCTCTAACGACACATCGCTACGTCACGAGCACGTCCGTCTTACAGGAACTCGGCAATCTCGACGTCGCGCGCCGACTCTTTATTGTTAATTTGCGGGCACTCTAGTAGGGCTGGAGCGCGGCCGGATGGTCACTCTCGCTTTGAGGAACACTTCTGCGTATTGTTTCGAATCGAATTTTGTTGCATGTTTACATTTTATAAATAGAGCGCGTTCACGTGGCGCCGAAACGAGATAAGCGGCTGCCGATACTGCGTCGTGAACTTACCGTATGCTGTTAACATCCTCCGCGGCAGGCGAGAGTTCCGTCGTCACACTGACACTCGTGCGGGATATTAAGCACTCACAAACGGCGCACTAAGTTCAGCGGCACACGCGAGGACTGCACGGCGCGACACCCACGACTAGAATGCGGGCGAGACGGCTCGTCGCGGGGCGCGGGGGGCGGGAAACGGCGACACACGGCTCATACGAAGGCGCGGCGACGAGGACTGCGGCCGAGTGCGGCCGTGCTTTCCGCAATTGGTCCGATGCGGGGTGACGTCACGCCGTCGGGCAAATCACAAAGCGGCACGAGGTTCCTGCTCGTTGCCGGCAGAGGCGCCGCGGTAGAGGAAGTCGCCCGCCCTACCATAAGACAGAGCTTTCTTCAGCCAGGGCATATATTTCAGCGGGCGGCCGCAGACGGAAATCACATTCACTATTAAATATGTATTACGAAACCTGCTAATTAGTGACACACATCATATAGGGTTTTATAGTTTGACTCCATAGGAGACGGGGAAACTTTGAGGAAATATACGTTTCCCAATTCTGGACGTTAGCCAAATTAAAGGTTAACATACCAACCAACCAAGGGAAATAAATTCGAAAAACATACAACAACAGAATCTTTATGTTTTATACAGGCTTCAAATAATAAATCATAAGGAGAAATCGCGTCATTATCTTTTTCTAATACTAACCCTCCCGTGTCTGTATATTAGTGAAGTACTTAGTGTTATTCGTAAAAAAGAATCCGGCACTCTTTCAAACTTTCAAACCTGGTAGCAGACGTGAGAAAAATCTTAGATACTTATCTACCCTAAAAGTACCTACTAACACATCCATGATGACTAAAAGTGTGTTTTGTAGGGCACCAATAATCTTATTAAGTAATATATATAAATCTCGTGTCACAATGTTTGTCCTCAATGGACTCCTAAACCACTTAACCGATTATAATAAAATTCGCACACCATGTGCAGTTCGATCCAACTTGAGAGATAGGATAGTTTAAATCTCAAATTATAGTCGCAATTTTAATTTATTGCAAATTATACATATATATACTGATAATTTTTAGTTAGCATCAACATACTACGGTTGCTATAGTTACGCAATGGCTTTTGACAGGACAACGTCTGTCGAGTCAGCTAGTTTATAATAAAATACCGATGGAAATTCGTGAATGGAGCGATAAGTATAAATAAACAGTTTTAAAAACCGGCTGAATGATTTACTATTTTCAAGAGCATACTATAGCTTAGTTAGATGAGTTCCTAAATGACAGGAGTATCTGACTATTAGATAATAATATTATTATAACTTTGACATGTATTATTATTTATTTAAATTTTTTAAAGTTCATTTTTAAATTTTAATCTGTAATTAATAATTTAAGTACCCGCTTGTAGGTACGCTGACAGGCGGGATCTTTATAATTCACCTTAAAAACTTTGTAACCCAGGCCCAGAAGCTCAATAAATTGATTTTGATTTTTGATTTAAAATAATCTTGATGAAAACTTAATTTATATAGGTAAAGAAAAGTTATTAGTGTACAATAATAAATCTTTAACGATTTTAAGTAGCTTTGTACTTAGTTAAATAAAATACAGAGAAACATTTCATCTCGACTTTTAAGCCCGGCCGCTTTTTTTTTTTTTTTTTTTTTTTTTTATGTAATTGAGTGACGAGACGAGCAAATCGCTCGCCTGATGTTAAACGTCACGTTTGCCCATAACAGGTCTGCACCACCCAGAATTTTGACTCGCAGATTTCAAGACCCTGCGCGGCTCAGCACTGGGCTCGTCACCCTGAGATATAAGTTGTTTAATCTCCCATTTGCCCTGTAATTTCACTGGAAACAATGCCCTTCCAACCGGAACACAGTAATGTTTGCACATTACTGCTTGGCGGTGGAATAACTGGCAAAGGTGTGGTACTTCCCCAGGCGGGCTCTGCAAAAGAGCCCTACCACTACAGAACTGTACTTATTCAGACCGCTGTACTTATTCAGATTTTTGTCATTAGAGTGAGCTGTAAACAAAATCCTAGTGGTGCCCGAGGGAAGACAGCTGTCTCCAAGCCTCCAAGCATTAAACACCCACACCGTGATCACAACAACCCCGAAACATCCACTCGAAAACAGACCTTAACGGAAAAACATAAAAGCTCAAAACTCTATGCACGCAACCAAAGCTCTTTCAAATAAACACTTGATGCTTAACACCCAAAATGAATCTTCACGAAATAGTTTAGAGTTGCTTTTGGATTGGACCAAGGATATTATATTGCAGGAAATCGTATCGGATATTGGAGTACGAGAAAAAGAGTATTTGATTGAAAGGAACACGAATCTTCTCTCTACTGAGTGGCGATATCTGTTATCATGTCATTACCAGAGGTCATAAACAATTTTCCCAGACGTTTCAACAGTAGCGACGTTTTAAAAGAAACTATAACCGCATATAAAACAAAAGAATGACGTTCTGCTATCTTTGAAGGTTCAAAACTTCAAAGTGAATTAATTACTCGTAGATCAATTAAAGGAAAAGCAGTCATTATAAGGAAAACGACGGCAAGTAAAACATACGGGTATCGAAAAGCGGAGTACAACGGGTATAGACGGGAAGTGTCGTTTAGCAATTATATAGTAATTACAAAGGAGAATGTAGGAACCATTTGTGTATGAATGAAAACGTTGTTGTATTGAAGCAAAAGGAAACTATCATGAAAATGGCAATTTTGGTAAGTTTTCTTTTTTTTTTATGCCATAGGTGGCAGACAAGCAAACGGGCCGCCTGATGGTAAGCGATCACAGTCGCCTATGGATACCTGTAACACTGGAGGCATCACAGATACGCTGCCGACCTTGTAAGATTCTATTAACAGCCCTTTTGAAGAACCCAATATTGTAGCTACTCGGGAATACAGGTGGAGGGAGCTCATTCCACATTTTGCAGGTGTGTGGCAAAAACGACCGTGTAAAACGCACAGTGTGCGATTTCCACTTACCTTTTTTATTTGTTTTCTTAAGTGTTATTTACTGACAAAACATGCATTGAAATTTACAAATGGTGTAGGTACTATAGTTTGTTTGTTAAAGTTGGCAATTGACTAAACTAAAATTAAGCATACGTTTTCAATTTACAATTTCAGATTAACATAGAAGAATAGATTATATCACTGCGGTTACCTGGACTGAAGCTTCTTCTTAAATATGTGGGCTACGGAAGTGTAGTCGTATGAAAAACATTTACCCTGAATAGAGGAGTTAGTGCTTTTTGAAAGTTCCTATAGGAGGCATTTAAACAAAAACCTTCATAAATTCAGAACACAACCATTATATTGTCGTCACTATCATCGATATTGGCGACTAGATTTATTTGAATATTCAACGAAACAGTGCGTAAATAAAGTAATAGTATAATCGAAAGAACAGACGCTCTACTTTTTGTTCCGTAGGTGAGAGGAATAGTACAGTCAGTAATTTTCATTAAGAAAATGAAGAGCTATCGGTATGAGTTCCCTTTTTCCTCTTTTCTTTCCCCTATTTTTCCTAAAAAGTAGAGCTGTTAACAAAAAATTGACGATCCATACTATACTACGATAATTTACTAATTTTCCACCATCGCCGCGGGTGACACTGCGGGACACAACTTTTTAACCGACTTCAAAAAAGGAGGAGGTTATCAATTCGTCTGTATGTTTTTTTTTTATTTTTTTTTTTACATCGGACTAGGCATGCGTTTGACTGCAATCTCACCTGATGGGAAGTGACGATGTGGTCGAAGATGTAGCACGCTTGCCTAGGAAAAACCTATTCACTCTATTTTTGAACATCCCCGGGTTGTACTTTCTAGGAAAAACAGACGCGGGCAGTGAGTTCCATACCTCTGCCGTTCGGATTAAAAAAGACGAATGAAAACGCTTAGTACGGTTACATGGAATTTCCACCGTATGAGGGTGCCTCTTTTTCGTGCGTCTGGTGCTGTTTTTTTTTATTTTTTTTTTATGTTTGTTACCTCATAACTTTTGACTGGGTGAATCGATTTTGATGATTCTTTTTTTATTAGGAAGCTGACGCTTTCCATTTGGTCCCATTTCAATTTAGTCCAGTTCTGATAATGGTATCCATGAGAAAACCATATAAGTCTTAAATTTGCATTAAGTATGTGCGCGACAAATAGATGAATAACTCAATAGTCGGGTTTTGTTTTTTGTTTTGTAAAAATAATGTTCTTGTTTTAAATTCACTTCCGGCAAAGGTCGGAGACGCGGGACACTACTCATAATACTCTGAATTTGATAAATAAAATATCTACGTAATCTACCATGTAATATGCAAACGCAAAACCTAAGTTAAATTTTCATAGTATTTTTTAATATTAATCCTTCTCTCTCCCTCTTATCTCTCTCTCATACTCACTCACTCGCTCTCTTTATGTAATCAAGTGAAGTCATAACGGCATATAATTAACTACTTCCAGGAGTACGATAAATCTGTCAGGCGTTTGAGTGTCCCCTCATGAGCTGGAGTAGAAAAACGTTATGCTTTGAGTTTGACATTATTTTACAATAATTTAAAATCAAATTAACTACACACTCAATAGGAACTCGGGAAGCGCAGATGCCAGAAATATAATTGCCAGTAGTAATATGGGAAATTGTCCCATTACTGCTAAGGAAGTTAATGGTAACACGGGTAAAAAATAACTCATGTTACTACTGGCAGTAAGACTGGTAGTAGCACAGGTAACGAAGCCTATACCCATACATATAATGTATAGGTAAAGGGTAGGTTTTTAACATAGCACGGGCATTTAAGCGATATTTATTCGCGACTTGTGAAAAATACCTAGCAGAGGGTGAATATTAGTGAAACACTGCTGTTAGTGACTCGTCTATATTTGGAATGAAATCACCATGGCCGCTCGCCGGCGGCTGCGGTACCTACCCTACATTTGGTATTAACAAGTAGGTACCGCCATACACTACAACTTGCATAACACAATTGTCTGTACCTGTATACCTCTATAATATACCTATATTATCAGATAAATATAAATTTAAATTTAAAAAAAAAAAGATAAGATGAAATGGAAAAAGAACTCTATATATTTATTATAATCACATCCCGCATTTAAGGGTCTTGTTGGTGGATTACCATCTACAAGAGCAACGCCAGGCTTGGCTTGATTTTCCAGGCTTAGTGGTCTTCAGATAGTGTTTTTATTTCCATGTACAACATGACATCTGCCTTCTCCTAGAGAATGTATAGTATACAAATTAGTTTATGCTATAAGATGCGGTGCGGAAGGCAAATGGGGAAACCACCACATTGTATTCCCTAAATAAATCAGTATTGATCCACCGGCAAGAGCAACGCTCCTGAATTTTGAATTAAACTAAAGCGTAGGTATAAAGTGGACTCAATTGTATTTAGAAATGAAAATAGAAACAAAGATTAGATATTTACACAGATAACAGGGACCAATTCAAGTTGTAAGTGGAAGTCTGATCTGGTCAAATACTATTAAAGGTAGCAAAGGCCTTTGATGTCGTACTAAACTCTGTTAAATTGCTGTTATGTAATTTGATTTTAGCCAACAAAACTAAACTTTATGATTCAGAGTAACACGAAAGTTATTGATTGTGTAATACCGTGAAATTATACAAATTATGGTGTGGTCAAGTTAAGGTCATGTTATAGTTACGCGTGGTTGATAAAGCTATGGCATATTTTCATTTTCAGGTACTTGGACGTTTCGCACCGCGACCGGTTCGAACCGCGGCGTGAATCACCCAAGTAGGTACTGCTTCTTTTCGTAGCACGCTTTAAAAAAAACCTGTTTATATTAGATAATAATAAACAATTAAATATAATATTATAATATTAGTAACAGATATTTTTAAAACATCTACAATTCTACACATACGAGTACGTAAGTCCTAATATAACAAAATGTTTTATAGCATCGTTATCTGCGTTACACAGGTTTACCAAAAAGCTCAATCGGACATCAGAAAGTGGCTTAAAATTAAGTTGTAAGATTTGATCTATACCTACTAACAACGCCAAATAAATATAACTTGATGGATAAGATTAAATTAAAAAACTCCAACAGTGAAACAGCCGAACCGATTTTGATAAGACATGTCTAAGAATCACCGTTTGACAACCTGTCTTCAAATAAAAATAAACGCATTGATATCACTACGGTGCCATAGACAGACACACACACATGCATATAGTGGTCAAACTTAAAACACCCCTTTTTGCGTCGGGGGTTAAAATCCGTTGAATAAAGAAATTTCTCATAACTCCAACTTGGTAGAAATCAAAGCAAAATGTCCAAGCAGCGGCGCGTGCACAATCCATGCAGCACGAGCGCAAGAATCCATGAGGTGTCTATTTACGTACCGTTCCCCTCGAGACTGCGCCCTCCATCGACTTAATGTTCATATTGACTCTAGCTTCATGTTTTAACGATTTACTTTTTGTGCTTTTAGTTTAGTCTTGATTTGAGTAAAGCTAATCATTTGAACATTTACTTTTGCTTAAGGTAAAATATAAAGTAAGTTAAGGGGGAGGTCACATCATCAGCGCCTGATGTCTTTATGGTAGACAGACTAGACGTTTGACTACAGCAGTGGTCGGAGATCTACAGAATCAAGAAAAAGTCTTCAAAATATGCGTTGAATATGGCCAATACAAAAAATTAAGCTATAAATTCAGTTAGACTTTATCAGACTTTATTAAGCTATAAAGTCAGGAAACGGTAACCGCCCAACGTTATGAATTGTGTGCAACACTGCAAAACAAATCATCTACTCAGGATGTTGCGTAAGTAAACGAACAACGTAAATACGGCTCTAGCACTGACGGCTCTAGTAGCAAATCCAATAAAAACCAAGAGCAATAACCACGTATACACTCGTAAGTGCAGAAGTGTGTATCTCAATAGATACATTATGCAAGTTGCATCATCATCGACGACCATTTGCATTTGATTTGGTATAAGTCTTCTCTTCCGTGGGCCATCTCAGACCAGACATCAATCTCATTCACTTCCTTCCCGACTTAACAAAATCATCAGACTAGCCAACCGAAGGTCTGCCCAGTGGTCACTTTCCGTTCTGCAGCCACTATTCTGTGATTAGGTTCTTCCCGTCTGGCCTAGTGTCTGCTCACCTCGAAGAAGTCCGGTGATTGATTATTCTTGGTGTACTAAAGAATATAATTTGAAATCAGTTCATTTATAGTTCTTATTTTAACTGTAGAAGTGTAGATTTTAATTATCGTTATTGAAGAACAGGTAGATCCTGTTGAGTCGGTTCATCATAAAAGCTAGTTAATATAAATAATACTCAAATTGGTTTTGGTTTTGTGTTGCTTTTTATATTGAAACCAAAATTAACCAAGCACTTATAGCTATCTCCCAAGTCCCAATTCACAATTAAACACACTTCACGAATTTTACTCAATTTATCTATGGATTAAGTAAATACGTTTCTTTTCTGTGTCCTATATTACAACTTCATACTCTGAGATGCTCTGGGCAATATTTTCAAGTCATAAAGTGAGATGCGTTGTACAATATGGTACGCATAACGTTTAACCTTTCGCTTGGCCCATTGGAGTCTCCCACAAGGTAACTCTTCGGGACCAAAATCATTCCAAGTGTTCAAAATTTAAGATCGAAAAGCAGTCTTATTTCTAATCTCTTATGGTTAATGTTTGTGTAAAATTGAGATAAGACTTATGATGGTTTGTATTGAGTATGTTGTTTGAGACCCACGTGGTGTGCCACATGTTGGGGACCATCGCAGCAGCTCCGACCCGGGAGACTGAAGAAAATAAAATTTTGAAAAAGCATAATATTGAATAAGTGGTCCATATTGTTATTCTCTTTGTTCAAATAATTATGGCGTGGTACGACTAATAGTAACCACTGATGTGAAGCTTTAGGTGACTACCATCAAAACTTCATACAATATAATAATTATACAATAATACCTTCATAGATAGGTATTGTTTCACATACAATCATTTATTTCTTACCAGGTGCACCCAGAGTTTTCAATTGCTATCCCAATATCAATCGTTATTTTTTGCAAAACATATTTTAATATAGAAAACTACCTTTATACCAAATTTCATCCAAATCGGTTCAGCCATTGTTGCGTGATTGAGTAAGAAATATACAACTTCTTCCCGTTTATAATATTAGTTAACATTGCATAAAAAATTAAAATAATTTAAGATAAGTATTTCGAATTTTATATTTTTTTAAATCTTCAAGACCTCTCATCACACTACGTTTTAATGTAGTGCTAAGCTTTTTCTCACATCTGATACAAAACTAGTAAAATCAAAAATGAAATAACTAAAGCAGGCAAAAATTAAACAAGAATTATAAAAAACCATCACACATTTATGTTGAGTGCAAAAAGTTACAAAACAAACTCTAAACAATATGACAAAAGTAAATGAATCAGAAATTCTCATGACAGTGAAGATGCGCGGGCGCCGCCACATGCTACGCACATTTGTGAAACCCCCTGCCCCACCGGCTCCCACCCCGAAGCGCCCTGAAAAAACGATACAAAAAATCAGACCCTTATGTTGATAACGCTAAGGTTCCCAAACAAATTAAAGATTCTTACGTTTGAAACGGTATTTGAAGGGACAGTTTTTGTCGAGAACAAGGTCAATGACCCACTTTAGTTGGTGTTTTTGCAGGATTTGTTCTTGAGATATTTCTTCCGCTATTTTCGAAAGTAAACCTTTAAAAGTCCTGTTACTCTACAAAATGTGAGAAAACTCTACATTCGAATATTTTAACAAGTAATTAATGTTTTTTTTATGAATAAAAAATTTATTTGTTTTAAATTATCAAATGCAACTTCTAGAAATCTAGACGATACGAGAAACTAGTAAATCTTCCAATATGTATGTATATTACCTCGAGAGCCTCTCTTTATCATAAAACCCAAGTATCAGTGACTTTATCAGATCAAATTTGGATATGCACAAAGAATTGACAAGTTCTGAAATACTTATCTAATCAAAACCTATGTTTTCAAGTTGTATCTTGTTTCACTATTCAGTCATCATCTTGAGCGAGAAAAGCAACCATGTGGTTACTATTGAGCACTTTTTCTCTGGTAATTGTCAGTATAACAGGACGATCATCTAATGGAGTTACAAGTGTGTTTCCAGAAGATAGAGAGATTTTAAGAGACATTGACCTTCCAGATATTGTAGTGACAGTATCTCCAGAATATATAGATGAATATTCAGATGAAGATGAATCGCCAGAGTATATAGAAATTCCAGATAGCCCAGAAGAACCAGACATTTCAGAAGAACCAGGTAGTCCCGAAAATCCAGGCAGTTCCGAAAATCCAGGTAGTCCAGAAGGTCCAGACAGTCCAGAAGATTCAGATAGTCCAGAAGATCCAGACATTCCAGAAGATTCAGATAGTCCAGAAGATCCAGACAGTCCAGACGGCCCAGAAGATCCAGATACTACAGAAGGTCCAGATACTACAGACGGTCCAGATACTACAGAAGGTCCAGATACTACAGAAGGTCCAGATACTACAGAAAGTTCAGATACTACAGAAGGTCCAGATACAACAGAAGGTCCAGATACTACAGAAGGTCCAGATACTACAGAAAGTCCAGATACTACAGAAGGTCCAGATACTACAGAAGGTCCAGATACTACAGAAAGTCCAGATACTACAGAAGGTCCAGATACTACAGAAGGTCCAGATACTACAGAAGGTCCAGATACTACAGAAGGTCCAGATACTACAGAAAATCCAGATACTACAGAAGGTCCAGACACTACAGAAGGTCCAGATACTACAGAAGGTCCAGATACTACAGAAGAACCAGAGAGCCCAGAAGATCCAACAGTGGTAATAGGACAAGGAACAGTGATAGGATCATATGCTGATGATGGGGCTTATGTGCAATTTTACGGAATACCATATGCTGATTCTACATCAGGCAGAAATAGATTCAAGGTAAAAACACTTTTTGTTGTAAATAGACAAAATTATCTCGAAGAAAATGAACCATATAATTTTCCCTTTGTTTTAGGCACCGAATTTACCACCCGTGTTCCAAGATCCGTTCGTTGCTAACCGAAAAGACATTAAATGCGTTCGTGCTTTAGGCGTTGGATACGAAGGAACAGAAGACTGCTTAGTCGCCAACGTCTTTACTTCAAGTCTCAACAGCTCCAGTCTGCTTCCAGTCATGGTCTGGGTCAAAGGAAAAGAATTTGATAAAGCCTATGAGTATGAACCATCTTTCAAAAACTTCATCGACCAAGACGTGATTATTGTGACATTGAATTACCGTGAATCGGTGCTTGGATTCCTATGTCTAGGAACTGAAACTGCACCGGGTAATGCAGGACTTAAAGATATTATAGCAGGTTTACGTTGGGTTCGAGGAAACATTGAGCAATTTGGTGGTAATCCAAATGATATAACATTAGTTGGTCATGGTAGTGGAGCAGCTGCTGTAGATTTGGTATCACTCTCACCGATGGCAGATGGTTTAATTCATAAAGTTATAGCGCAGAGCGGAAACGCACTGTCACCGTGGGCAGTGTCACGTGACAATGTCAACTACGCTGTTCAAGTAGCTGAAGCTTTGGGCCATATTATCACTAACATTGAAGATTTATCAGCAATATTTGAAAGGACAAGTGTACCTGCTCTTATGGGAGTAATAAATGAACTGGATCTTACAGATAATTCGTTGGCTTTTGCTCCATGTATAGAAAGAGACACATTAGATAATATAGTGCCTTTTATGGTAAAGTCACCGTACGAGATTCTTGAAGAGGGAGAATTTATGCAAATTCCCTTTATTACTGGATACGTTGATAATGAAGGCACTATAAGGTCAAAAGAAGCTATTGAAAACAATTGGTTGGGAAGAATGAGCGAATCATTTGCTGATTTTATACAACCTGATTTATCATTTGAGAATGATGAAGACAAATTACAGATTGCACAGAATATAAGCTCCTTTTATTTCCGCGACGATCCCATTGATATGGAGCACGTTGAGAACTATATTCATTACCATGGTGATACAATGATTCTTGTGTCTGCACTGAGAGAAGTTCGTTTACGTGCTTCGACTGCTACTGTTTATTTGTACCAATTTTCTTACAAAGGATCACTAGGAGAGCCATTTGTAGGACCTCTGGAAGTTGAAAGTGCAGCACACAGTGAAGAATTGGCTTACCTGTTCCATGATGATAGCGACGTTGAAATATATGAAAGGGATCGTACCATTGGAGATATTCTTATTGAAAGGTGGTGCTCGTTTGCCAAATTTGGGTAAGTAATAAACACAAGATTAAAATAGTTTCTTAAACTCAATCGCGAATCGTAAAGGTTTGATGTATGTAATTATGTTAGTAACATTTAGTTATATTTTCAGTGATCCGATTAGTGACACATCATCGATATTATGGGAGGCATACGCAGAAAATCAAACTAACTATATTCGAATTCTTGACAATGAAGAAATAAACGAACTATCAGCATTTGAAGTCGCGTTGGTGAACCCTCATCCAGAAGCCATAGCATTCTGGGATGAAATTTATGAGGAGCATTTCTTAGATGCTGAAGGTAAATGGGATTGGGATTGGAGAGATGATGAAGATGACGACGATGATGATGATGATGACGACGATAACTCTGCATCAACTGTTGTAGGATATACTTTTACAATTATAGCGTTATTTTCAATACTAGGCAAAATACATTTTTCTGAAATATTATCATGAAAACTGTTCAGTAGAATATAATACCGCTACTGAATTAGTTTTACAATACGTGTACGTACTTATGTTAATTAATACATCTTGTGCGGATTTTCTTAAGAAATTCGTTTTAAGATCGTAAAAATGTTACCTCTGATATTTTTATAATTTGTTAGGTTTTATTAATTTAAGAATTGTAATTATTAGGGTTTCTTCTTATAGTCATCGCCATTTTATTCTTTTCCTAAAATCATCTACTACATTAAGTACATCAAGTATCTTGAATTTGTTTTTGAAGATGTTTTTAATAAATTTTTATTCCGGATAAACTTGGTTTACTTTTAAATCACTCTTATCGTGAATAAGAGGGCATATCTTTCCATGATGCGATACGTAGTAATCTTGACATCATCGGCAAATCGAAATTTAGTATCAACAACACTATCGATATCGAAGGACACATGATATGCACTGACATGACAATAGTTCGAACATTATCTGCTCACGTACCTATTAGGCTTTGCTAAGATTTACCCTCTTATGCATATCCTATTATATATTATATATATAATGCAATTATGCATATATACTCGTAATTATATATTAAGCTAATCTGTACTATGAAAATGTATGTCGCGCTTTTAAGTCTTTGGAATTAGGTATTATGAAACTCTTTGCCATTGTCAGTGTCTAAAAAGTTAATCTATTCGCTTGTTTTTAATATTTTTCTTAAGTTTACTAAATGTTCCATACCAGGTCTACCCCGTAGTTACGTCTTTCTGAAAGACTAAGTGAATAAGAGGTAAACTCTTTGTAAAATTACGCCTTTCCATATCGCATAAAAAAGAACATGCAAAATACCTACACATTGCGAAATACCTACCACTTCACGTGATTCACTTATTTATCAGCGCAGCTCTATCAAGCTATCCTTGCAAAGCGGATTTACGTAGAAAGGTCTACGTGACATTTCTAGGCCTAACTGCATTTGCATATAAACGTTTCAGACCGCGTTTATACCTATGTTGAAAGTTTATAGCCTGAATCCTATACCTATAAGCATATCTGCACTAAGTACTATAATATGGGTTACTAAGTACATATTACATCCTACATTTACGTATTTACGTACAACATGGTCTTTTACGTTTAATACTTCGATAACGACTTCGAGGCTGTACCTGCCAAATTGTTTTGTTTTCGGTCTATGTCTTTTGCTTGTTGATAAGATTGAGTGAAATAATGACATACGAGTATATAGAGAGTTATTTTAAATTATTTTTTGCCATAGAATCAGTAGCCTGAAATGTTAGTTGTAATGAAGTTTCGTTATGCATATTATGAATAGAAGATTTACAGCTTGTATTCCAAAAAAATATAACGTTAGCTTTAAAAAATACTTCAGAATAATAGGCACAACAATATTGCAGTAGGCTTTCTGACCTTGCGACCTCGGCGCTGTGATACGCGCATCGCGACCTGAACCCATGCATCATCAGCCAGCACGCAATGTAATACGACGGTACAGGCAGCTTCACAGTTACATTCTAGTTCTAGTAGTTCTAGTTGCTTTTTTGAATTAAGTAATAGGCTTGCGTTTGACCGCCGTCTCGCCTGATGGTGAGCAACGATTCGGTCTACGTGGAGCACGCTTCCCTAGAAAGAATCGATTCATTCGGGACTTGCTTGCTGCTTGATTCTGTTGCTTGTTGCTTTGATTCGATTGTTAGCTGCGGCTGCGCCTAGTTATTTATTTGGCAGCTAACTGCGACCCTCGGTTTCACCCGCTGTCATACTGGAACCGTATAATTGCCCGGGATAATAGATAAAACTAGCCTATATGTTAATCCAGGATATATAGGTAGATACCTCCATAACAAAGTTCATCCAGACCTGTTCAGCTGTTTTTGCCTAATTGAATAACAAACATTCAAAGAATTTCGTATACCATAAACATTTCAACTTTCAAATGTATTATTAAAATTGACTATCATATAGCTAATATGGTATTTTATCTTTATTAGTAGAAAACAAAAAGCCAACAGCAAAATATAGCCAATAACATTCCGGATAAATACGATTCTAATTCAATCGCAATTAACGTCGAACCTATATATTACTATAACCTCGATTAAAAAGGCAGTTGAGTCAGTAGAGTTGACTTCAAAAGCTCTACTTCAAGAAGTAGAGCTTTTGAAGTATTATACCACAAATTTCTAGTGATATGACTCGTGGTAAAAATATACATCTGATTATAATGTTATGATAAAGGTTAGGAATAATAGTGACGCTGTCTGTACATTGCATGAGCTTCGTTCGTGCTTCTATAAGGGCATGTGAGACTTTATGTTTCCTGCGCTAAATAACGTAGGTTAGGTTCATGATACAAACTTTTAGCAGTTTTGGTCAGTTTTGAACGACTTTATCTACTTTTATGAAAATCTTTATCAATGCTTTTGAAAATTAATAGGTTTCGACTTATGTAACGTCGATTGAGAAATGACCCCCAATCTGTAAATTATATCAATGAAATCTAAAGTAATAAGAGCCTATAATTAAATAAATCGGAATGAGATTATTTCGTTACTTTTCAAGGAATATGAGAAAACCCCCAAAAGCTATAGGTATGTATAGAAGTTTAACCACGCGCGCTCTTATATATCGACCATACTTTGCTTTGCTAAATTCGACCCTACGTAAAACAGTTTCAGCCTAGTGATCAGCTGCGGTAACAAACGTAGCTTAGAAGAAAATTTCAATTTATGATAAGAAATCTATTTCTAACTTTAATTTTTATCCACTCATCTTATTAAATTCTGATAAAAATAGCCTTAAACATTTCTTCTTTATTATTATCTCTCAAAAGTTTTGAAGAAGGCCTAAATAGTATTATTTTTAGAGATTGATTTGTTTTAACCGGCAGTTAAGTGATGTTTATAGAAACTGTGGATGGTGATCATAAAACAGTATGGTGGTCGTAAAAAGTGCAAAACTGCAGATTTGTTGAGTTTAATGTTACGGGACGGTGCTTACAGCTGCAACTGCCTAAACAAAATGTGCAACATGTTTTAAAAATTAAAATTAAAACATGTTTCATTATTATTGAAAACTTTTTAGCCAGATACAGGGTTAAACTGGAAGGGTATGCTAAGCCGAAAATTGCTCATAATACTCATCATTGTGAACAACTTTTACTATGAGACCAACCCGGAATTGAATAATGTAAATGACACTCGACAAAATGTATGGAACAGCTGATTTTTTTCGCGAATTCTGGGTTGGTCCCGTAGTAAAAGTTGTTCAAAATGATGAGGACTATGAACCCATTTCGGCTTAGCATCCTACCCTTCCTGTATAACTCCTGTTTCTTGGTACTGAAGTGCCTAGCCTGGAATATTTAATGTATGTAAAATATGTGTTGCCTTGAACTACTCATAGTAGTGGCTGTCGGAGCCGCTAAGTAAAATCGGAACTTATTCGACTGTGTCTTGTGAGACAGCCGACATATTTTGAACTTGAACCGCTAGAGCAGTGAAAGCACTGCTAGTTTAAATGAACTCTATGCCAGTGGCAAACAGTTGAAATTCTAACGACAAACTCCGAATATGAACACTAGCGTATTCAAAACTCTACTATACGTCACAAGATAGGTATAGGCACAGAATAATTAATAGTACATAGGGTTCTGTTTACCTAAACTAAAACGGCGGAGGCGAGCTACGTGACGTCATGTGGCGGTCTATTTTGTGCCCTTATTGATATCGAAACTAAACCAGAAAGGAATGAACAGAAAAGGCCTGGGCCTAGCTATGGATCGATAACGGTTGAAAAACTGATGATAAGTCAACATCACCCACCGCTTATGTACCGGCCTTAGGCTGTGTATTTTTTTAACAATCAGTACGAAAGGGTACCGTCTTTTGAGAGCTCATTATGTAGGTATCTACCATAAAAATAAAATAAACTATATTGTACCTTCTAATATTCAGCTCGGTACACGTGCATTTGCTTGAATTACTGCACACGTGCTAGCCACCTCGATTTTTAATGTTACTCACTTGTATATTAAGACAGACTAGTATTGATACGTCTTATAACATTTTGGGCTGCAAAATGTGCAGTGTATTTTTTCAATTTCACATTTCTGACAAATAGAAAACAATTGATTGGATGTAACATTAGCCACCTCACTGGGCTGGCAAACAATCGTCAACATACATAGGTGCTGCAAGTGTCCAAGGCGGCGCGGCGCGGCGGTTGGCTTACCATCAGGCGGACCGTCTCTGCCTGTTTATCGCTTATTATATCTTTATATAAAAACAGACCAGTATTTAACGCTGCTTGTTATTCAACGTATGGTATTCCTTCTAACCTTCTAATTTGAAGTCGGTAAAAAATCCAAATGTCCATAATACGCTAGCAGTCGTCCGCGGCGCGTCTCGCACGCCCGTGCCGCAGCCGCCTATTGCGGGCCATGTGGCCCACATCCTGCCGCCCTGCAGCAAGGTGTGTGTTCAGGTTACCAGTAATTGGTGTAGACGCAGCTTTACTCACACCGCACCATTACAAATCTGGTGCACTGGAATCGAGATAAAATAAGTTTGTAAATTATTGTAAAAAAAGTTTTGCATAGCATAGCTCCCCACTAGGATAGCCTGTCGGTGATGCCATGCAAAGACACAAAATGACACACAAAGACAAAAACAACTAAAAACTAACAAATAAGTGGCAAGCTAATGACGGGTCACCTGAAAGTATGTGTGTGTGTTTTTTTTTATGTGATTAAGTGACGAAACGAGCAAATCGCTCGCCTGATGTTAAACGTCACGTTTGCCCATAACAGGTCTTCGCCACCCAGAATTTTTAACTCGCAGAATTCAAGACCCTGCGCGGCACAGCACTGCGCTCGTCACCCTGAGATATAAGTTGATTAATCTCCCATTTGCCCTGTAATTTCACTGGAAACAATGTCCTTCCAACCGGAACACAGTAATGTTTGCACATTACTGCTTGGCGGTGGAATAACTGGCAAACTTGGCGGTGGAATAACTGGTGTGATGTGTACCTGATTCAAAATGTGTGTAGGTAAACCTACTTAAAAAATTATGGATGATTTCTTTTTTATCTAGTTTTTTTCATTCAAAACCCAAACTAACGAACCAATTTTGATGAACACCAATCTGAAATTATACTCTTTCAAATAAATGACCTATTTCTGAGGAAACTAACATTAGAAAATACAACTAAAGTGAGAACCTTATTTGAAATTAAATTAAAATAACTTTATTCTCATAAATCACAAATGAAAGATTTGTGATTTATGAGCCCCTTTAAAGAAAGCCCCTTTAATAAATGAGCCTATTATTAATTTCAAACAGTATTATAATTACTACGAGTAAACTAAGGACCGTTTCTCCGTGATTTTTACTGACGATATGAATATTAATCAAGGAAACTCCCGAACAGTGTTGACATTGACAATCTATCGATTAATCGTCCACTCTCTCCCTCGTATTCAATGCCAAGTAAACTACGCACAAAAAGTTAACCGTGACGAAAACTGAACTAAAAACTCAGTAACTATTGATTAACGAGCGATTAACTTTTTCTAAAACTTTTTAAATGCTCTGTTAATGAGAGAAGTGGGATTTTACGATTTGACACGGGAGCTGTTGTTTATTATAGTTATAAAACGAATGTTTTGAAACAATGTCTTAGATAAGTAGGGAATGCATTTAGATAGTAGTAGATAGAGCTCCCAACAAAAATCTTGGTTTTAATAATATAGAGTTTTCTCATACGAATGGAAACCCGCTATACCTAGCTTCTTTGCTTATTATGTTATTGCTACTATAGGTTGATTACACGTAACGAGTACAGTGACGAGACAGTGCCCTCGGCCGAGTACTCAGTTTATATAAATAGTTTGAGACGGACAGTCACTAAAACCATGATTGTGTACTCATACCATGACCATGATGTAGGTACTCGTTACGTAATCAGCCCATTATGAGGTAAAAGTTATACGAATAAAAAGCTACACTATCCTTGAGTTCCGTGTAGGCTATGTACTCGTATTTTAGCCTCAGATCAGTGAGGCAAGAAGTCCAACCAAACTAAAGTACCAGCCAAAGTTTAATTATAAAATAAAGACTTTAAAGTCGTACTAAGTGTAGGTATTTATAAGCAGGTGCGAGTACAACTATGTCCGCCATACAAATAATCTAATTTTAAACAAAGCAATACAATAACAGTGAAATTAGAAAAGTTTCCCCGAGTCCCCGGGTAATTTTTATGACACGGGTGTGGGTCTGTGGATCTGTTACCTTCATAACAAAGTTTTGAAGGTCCACTGTTGCCATTAGATAGTATTGTCGGGTGTCACAGGAAATAAAAATGTTACTAGTGTTTCTATTTCTGCACTGTATCAACCACGACTGTCTATGAATGTCAGAAAGAAGAACTAGTCGCAATTAAGAATGAATTTTTTAACATGCATTCTTACTATAGTTGCGAAGTCTTTATTTTAAATCAGCTGTACTCGCAGTTTTACCGGCATTTTCCGGAATAGAATGTGGCCTATTATGTCAATCCAGAGCATAAGCTTCCTTAACACGAAATTTTATTGAAATCCGTTCTGCTGTTTTTGCATAAATATAAAATTACTAAATAAAGATAATCCTATTTCTAAATAAAGATAATGATTATTTTCGTCTAGCATACCTATACTTACTTTGCATAGGTGTGTCCTAGCAAGGAATTGATATCAGGCCGATAATTCTTACTCATTTGTACTCGAAAGGCAGCATTACTTGTTTGACATGACAACTAAGTATAAGGCAGATTTGCTTTTGTAATTTTGAGTTCATTGATATTCTAAACTTTTATGAAAAATTGATTGAAACTTGGTAAAACGAAAGCCTATTTCAAATAGAAAAATAACAAAGTAGATTTGATTTGAGAAACAATTTTAGTTCGAACCGAAAAAAAGCATGTTTTCTAAAATAAGAAAATGATAGGACTAAAGAGTTGACATACCCAACATTAGATATAGCAAGTTAAAATACCCTACGGTTTTTTTTTGTAATAGCTCGAAAACGCTCGTAGGTACCTAAAACAACTCTAACTAGTAAACACCAGAAAGCGTGGGTGTAAAAGACCAGTTTTGTTCAGAATTTTTTTTTTCCTACTTGCTCAATTAAGAACTATTAATAACTGAAAATTGTTGTAGGAGACTTGTTCTTTGATGGTAAAACATTAATCAAGCATTCTAATAAAGACATGACATTTTACATTCTACGTGTTTATAAATGAACTTCTGCGAATAATGGAAGGTTCAGCCGAAATATGATTTTAAAAATCTGTTGTACCATTTTTCATTTCATTGTCTTGAGACAAAATAACACTTGAGTGCTTTTTGTGTTCCCACGACAAAAAAAAAATTAGAGTTAATGAAATGCTTTTTTACAATATTACAGATATTGTGAAAAACATTATCCCACAACATAATCTTAACTAGATAACTGAGCTATAAAGTTTTATTAAAAACTAATGCTCAATACATCCAACTTTGAAATCTTTAGCTGACAGATCTAAATTGACTAAAAGTGTTGCCGTCTATCCAATAGACCGCAGTGACAGCTTTATTATAGTAGGAAGTTTAGATCTGTCAATTAAACCATTCAGACTGTACCTAATCAACTGCGCAAATAGAGCGAATTCTAATGAACATTGACTTATTCCATTTTGCAGTTTACTCTCCTCTGAGTCTCTCGAATTCTATTTTCTCAACTGCATCTCTTCCCGAGCTGTAAGTCAGGTAATCTGATAGAAAAATAGCAGCTCAGTTCAGCTGAATTATGAAACCGCTTCACAGTCGGTTCGACGTGCTCTTAGATAAATGAACAGACAGATCGTACTGCACCGGGACAATCTGAGAGACGTAATACGACACTAACGGCATTTCAGTAGCCTTTGTAACTTGCAGTTGTAGTACAACTGAAAGGAAATTACAAACTAGCGACGGGCTAGTTCGGTTTAATTCATTTATTTATTTTATGATAGGCGAGCAGCATAATAGCTAATGTGCCTTCTACCTATACCTATCTTGCAGTGTCGAAATTTATTGATTATTATCAGTCAGTATTTATCCGTCAGCGCAATTTTCTCTTTTAATCAAATCTAACAAAAAAATAAAAACAATATAATAATACATAATGACGTAATGTCTAACTATTTATCACGTAACGTAGTCTAAGTCTAAACCCACAAGTTTAGTTAGTTATTGTTCTGGGGCTTAGTGTGATCGTGCCCTGATCGAACACTTGTGTGTCCGAGTCGGAGGATAGGTACGATTCGTTTGAGTAATTGTTCCTATATGTGGGCAGGTTTCACTTCAACTGATAGAAACTCTTGTTCGGAAGTTAGTAGGAAAGCTTTCAAAATGATGATCCTGTTTATTTGTTTGTTTGATATGGGATATTTGGTGAAATATGATGGTAAGCTTTTCCAGACCATTTTTCAGAGTAACAGAGAGAGAGTTGAGCGAGGTTTTATTTTTTTTATTGGTTGTTTAAAATCTTGATGGGTCTTACTATTTACCAGTAGAAAATTCTCCCGACTCCAACATCACATTAACTCAAGGGTACCACAATCAATCAATAACCATCGAAATTACACCCGCCTAAATTGAAAAAAACCAGCTATTTTTGGGAAATACAAGAACTGGAACCACTAAATTGAAAAAAAAACAATATTTTCTTGGGAAATACAATAATCAGTTCTTACAAAATGACATACAGATTTGAACTAGCGACAAAGTACACTGCACTTAGAGCAATATAAACCTGCAAACAAAATCAGACAGCCTTTAAACACTTAACGAATTAACAAAGCTCTCAAAATATAACGGATAATTGAGGCCAAAAGCTTTTAATCAACAGTGACACTTTTGGTCGTTGCATTAACGAATGCAACGGCGAGCCGCTAAATTTATTTCCGGACCGAATACCGGAACACAGAAAACGGCTTAGCGCCGAAGGTTCGTAATGAAAATTGAACGACATTTGGACTGCAGTCAGTGCCTGAAATTAGACTTTAGTAATCTAGGACAAGTATTTCGGATCTGAATCAAGCCTCTTCGGAAATAACGTGTTTGGAAATACCGAATAAGGCCGAACTAATGGAGTAAAATTATTTAAAGGTAATCGATTTTCATCTGATGTTTAGTTTAAAATAGTATTTAGTTGAAAAAACACTTTTAGAAAGATTAATATAAAAACATTTACAACGCAATGTTATTCCCAAAGTTTGTGTTGCAGAAGTTTTCAGAACACATTTCAGAACTTTCACAACACTGAACATTTAATTAACGAGCTTTCGAAGCACGTTTTTAAATTTCGTAAATCAGACTTCCTCGTGGACCGTGGAGAAGCCAGAAAAAGTTGGAACTTCAATATTCATAAAATCAAAGTACCAAAACTTGAAAAAACAGCTTCCCAATGCACGGGATAAAATTTACAAAGCTAAATACTTTATATAAGCTTTATAAACACTGCCACGGAAACTGCATGACAATGTGAGGTAGTCACGCGGCTGGACAACAGCACCCCGTGGCGACACGTGAGTCTTGTTTATTAATTAACGTACTCTACCTTGGCTCTCTGCAATAGGTACTTAGTTGTTCAGTAGCAACGCGGTAAAACGGCTACCCGTGCGGGTTTATAGACTTTTCCAATAGTTGAACCAGATACTTCAAAAATATTAAAAAAACAAGCTTTTATTGGATTGTCATTGAAGTTTTACAGGTATACCAAATTTCAGCTGAATCGGACACCGGGAAGTGTTTCAAGGTTTAGTTACAAGCGCTGGCCATAACAAACAAACTAACACACATTACCAGTTATATAAGAGCTTGTAAAATAGTGGAAGTTTTTCCATATCGGCAATAAGCCTATATTAAATATCAATAATGCGTAGTTCTAAAGCAAACATCGTGATTTTAGGACTCATAATTTTTGTTTTTAACCGACTTCAAAAAAGGAGGAGGTTATCAATTCGACTGCATGTTTTTTTTTTTTTTTTTTTTTGTTACCACATAACTTTTGACTGGGTGTATCGATTTTGATGATTCTTTTTTTATTAGAAAGCTGACGCTTCCCATTTGGTCCCATTTCAATTTAGTCCAGTTCTGATAATGGTATCCATGAGAAAACCATATAGGTCTTAAATTTGCATTAAGTACGTGCGCGACAAATAGATGAATAACTCAATAGTCGGTCTCTTGAAGTCGGTTTTTGTTTTTGTTTTGTAAAAATAATGTTCTTGTTCTACGTAAGGTCATTGTCTCGAAAAGCTTTTTTAAGTGGCTCTCCAAAAAAACTGGTAGAAAAGTTAAACGTGAAAAACATCAATTTTGTCGCGTAACTTTTACTTCGTGGAAAGAACCGTCAAATAGAAACAAAAGACGTAATTAATGTACAAATAAAGCACGGGTCGATAATCGCAAGGCGTTTTGATTGCGTAGTCCTACTATGCTATATTTATCGGTTGAATAAAGAAGTAGTTACAATTATCATCCAGTGATGTGCTGCCGTGTTTATCAAAATAAACCAAATATACAAAGAATGGGCCACAAAAGCCGAATGCACCTGGACAGATGGGCAACGGTCTCCACAGAGTGGGCGCCCCTGGACAGTCGACCCCCAGGCCGCTCGCCGACGCGATGGCGCGACGAACTGGGGAAGTTTGAAAAGGACTGGACGGTGCTGGCCCAAAACCGGCAGGTATGGAAGCAGTGGCGGATTTACACATTTGCCGCCCGTAAGCTATTCAACATTTTGCCGCCCCTACCGACCTAAACAATAACAATAACAATAACAATTCGATACACTAGCCCCGTCCCCCGTCCCTGCTCACAATAATACTTTCTTTCAGAAATCATGTCCGCAATTAAAAAAACTTGCCCCAGAATTTGCCGCCCCTGAAATCTGCCGCCCTAGACTCCAGCCTACTCAGCCTGCTGGTAAATCCACCACTGTATGGAAGAAATTGGGGGAGACTTTGCCCAGCAGTGGGACATTACAGGTTAACTAAAAAAAAATACAAAGACATCAAAAACTACAATTTTATTACTCTGCAATAAAAGACCATTTTGACTTGTAGGTGTTCAAATGAACGAAATAGTATTTTTCTCTTGACGATTCATTATTTTAACTTTCTTAAAATGTCAAGATACAATGAGCCTGACCTTTCACAAACTCTGCCAACGTGCAAACTGAAACCCCTAATACTTTCGAACTTTTTAAATGGAACAAAAATATTTTCATTTTTCTCCAAGCAACGTGATGTTGAGAAATTAAAATAAAAACTTTTAAACACTGCGTTGAGATTGTTGGACGTTTGTTGAAGTAAGTTTATCGTTTATCATAGACATGACTGTTGTGACAGAATTTATGTAGGACATCACTAGTTGTATTCCTGCTAAGAATTTCCACGGTTGTTGCAATAATTGTCCCTAAACACTGTTTACTGTAGAGCTAAACTACGTAACAATTACCGTCGCTACCTAGGGTTGAAGAAATTATAGACTGGGTCTAGAAACGGTGTTAAATAGCTATTCAAATAATAATAATATACACTGGGTGATAGAAAATAGACACTAATAGCTAACTATACAACAGTTAACGCGTAATTATAACAATGATAAACAGTGTCCAACAATTTCCGAAACAGAAATTTTCCTAAATTAAAAAAACCCATACCCACCCGTTACTTACGTTAGAATGTCCATCCTACCCTTACCTGTCCAAAAAAAAAGAGCCTGAAAACCGCTAAACGACCTTGCATAATAAAGCATTCTAACCCAAAGGCCAATAGGTCTAAGGGTCATTCTATAAGTGCCGGTGATATTTCAGCATGTGCATAATTGGGCACGGAACTGACGTGACCACCCCCTCCCGCTCCGGGGGGCGCGAAGCGTGTCGACGTGTCAAGTCAGACCCTGAATTATATATGGACAGTAGGATGGCTCTACCACTTAGCGTGCCCTGAATAATTTAGGCCTCAGTGTGGCGGTCCGATTGTTTGCGCAGCGGAAACTTCCATTGCCTTGATGCAGTATTTGAATAGAGATTTGAGCTGGGAAACTGTGCTGCTAAGATATTTACAAGAAATAACGTAAAGATAGTTTTGATATTTTTTATTTTTATCTTTCTTTAATATTGTTGCGATGGCTGGCGACAACCAACCAACCACAAGTGGTCAGCGTTGTTTTCAACGCTTCTAATGCATTTTGTAGGGATACGTCTCAAGTAGCTTAGCACTTGACATTGATTTGTTTGACTTTGAACGCCCAGCTACCGGACCAGCTAAATCTGTTAATTTACTAAAATTCAATCTTGAATCTCTTCAAATCTTAAAATAATAAAATATACTAAAAAAACAAAAATAATCCGTAACGAGATTTTTTGATTGATTATGTTAACACAAATTCTAAAATACGATTCAAATCCGTAAAAGTTTCAAACTTAATTTTTCTTCTAAAATCTATTCCAAACGAACTGCGAAGTAATAACTAGCTGGTTTACGACTCTAACATTGAGCGTAAACTTGTAAAAGCAAAAGAAGCTGTTGAAAAGCCCCAAACATTTACTCCGCCATATTTCAATATTCTCTATCAGCGCTGTAAATCAAAAACTCCATTACTTAAACCTTGGAGGAGTGAATTAAATACTCGTAACTCAAGTTGCGCTTGCGCAGGTGTTGCGCCGGATGCTGAAACAGACGTCAGAGGGGGAGGCAAGGCATATGAAGTACCTAGAGGGAAGAAAGGGAGAGACATAGAGGAGCTATATGTACCTACTGGAGGGAAGAAAGGGACAAAGGTATAGAGGGTGCGTGATTTTCGTATGTGTGCGACAAACCGACAGTCTCAACATTCCGTCTAGTCTGTATATTAGGATTAGGGTGAACCAATGCAAATACATACATATTAGCGGTACGATACTTTTGTTTTGCACATAATAAAAAGTTAAAGTTTGACATAACCAGGAAAATAATTATTTTTCTAAAACCGTCTCATGTGACTAAATTGATTAAGCATCAAATTGGCTCTATAGATAGATATGAAATCGTTTGAAGATAACACTTTAATTACTAAACATTAGAATCAAAATCATTTTAAATACTATTACTACTGAAATTTCCGAAGAAAATATTTTAAATATCGCTGGTGCTCATTAGCCAGGAAATTATGCGTCGTCTCGGCGTCATTCAAAGGGAACTTGTATTTTTCTCTTGTAGGCGTAATTCGTTTTGCGCAATTGAAATCCTTCTTTTGTTATTACGCGGCATCTTAATACCTACAAAAAATGAATATTATTTAATAAGGATCTAAAAATGGTTGTTGTATCGATATTAATTTGAGTATTTTTGTCATAATGACTACTTGTAAAATCTTTGCAGAACTTCTAACTTGAACTTTTTCTAAGACTCTAGAAAGTTACGGTACCTGAGATAAAATTAAAATCAATAAGGAATCAGACATTTTGGGATTGAATACGGCATTACCTTGAGAGCAACAAAACCAATACGTAAGGTACGAGTATCCTTACACTTTGTTTGATTATTATTAACAAGGGAATACTCACGTAAATTTAAGTCGTTTATGTCTACGTCGTAGTCTAGTTTCGATCACATTCAGTTCATCAGGAGATTACAAGCGTGAGTATAAACAAAATATTTTAAAACCACGTTAGATTTTACACCATAATCATTTATGAGATCCGATTATATTATTGAAAGTATAGAATCTTCACGGCTAATTAATTATGCCCTAAAATAAATATATTAGAAACTAAACATCACAAACAAAGATAACGAATTATTAAGATTTTCTAATCTTACGGGACATCTCCTAATCTTTCATTTCAGTTGGGCGGACGTAAGGGTAGTTACACACGCGCGGGTGAATGACCGACGTTTTTTCTCCGCCGGCTGGGCGCGCTTCCTGTCACAATTTGTCTGTTTGTTTTTTTGTCGCCACACCGTTACAGGAGCGCCGGTTTTTGTTGCATCCGCTATTTATTTAGTTATACGAAACCCATAGTGTGATGTAATAAAATAATGATGTTTTTAATTGAGCTGTAGGTATATGTTTTTCAGGCGTCTAGACTGCGGTTTTCGTCTTCCTTCGTAACTGTCATTGTTGTAAGGGCAATGAACAATTAATTGTTAAAAATTAGTCTCGAAGTAATTAGTGACAGTTTAAACATCTGACGACAATTAAAAATAGATCAAGTAAAAAGTTCTATCGGCATATTAACTAGTTATTTATGGTGTCGGTCCCAAAAAATAGAAATGAAATAAAACTCTATAAGAAGGTGTTCTATGAAAGACTGTATCACGACTTATTGAATGTTTCTATTGATTTCCTACCATACATGTTTCCTGTTCTATACATTTTGTCGATTGTCATTGACATTTTTCTATGGAACAGCTGATATTTTTTTGCGATTACAAGGTTGGGTCCGTAGTAAAAGTTTTTCATAATGTTGAATACTGTAAGCCCTTTTCGGCTTAGCATACCTTTTCCTAATAACTGTATCTTAGATCACCGATACGCACATTAGTTAAGTATTATTAAGTATTAATTTTGAGATAAGATGGTCTCCACTTACCCTACCTACCTACATATATTTCCGCGACCTACCTCAATCCCACCATTACCGTTGCACAATTGTTTATTCTATACCGTATCAATGATTCCGAATATCCGTTCGCTGATACCGAGTTGGCCAATTAAAATGGACAGATCAGGCCGGACGGAAATACGCGCGGTCCGTGGAGGCAGGCGGTGTGAACCCCCTTAACTTTGCAGTCGGAATGCATTACGATGTTGGAGTAACAGTTTTTAAAATTGATAAAGACTTGAAATATCAGTTATATACTTGTTTTTAGTCAAAAGCACTTTAGGAAATGGAAAATTTTAGCATCGAAAAAGGACACAAATGTGTCGAATTGTCGTAAGTTTGTAGGACTGTTTTAGACCACCGCCATCTTCCATGTTCAGCCTTATTAATGCATTATCGGGGAAGTTGGTTGAAACGTAATAAACAAATGTTTATTGTTATAAATACATTCTTAGGTTTTGCTATGAGCTTTTGTAGGATATACTCGTACCTATATATCGATACTCACTTGACTATTTTATACATCCCAGTTGGGATATCTCTAATTTCAGAATTTGGAATTCTTCTCCGGAGGTATGCAGATTTTTCACGATTTTTTCCTTCGCAGGATAACCAGTGGTATGAAAATTCAAACAAGCTAGCCATCTCACGTTTTTTTATAGACGTTCTTGCGGTTTTCATCCGCGATGAAAAGTAGCCTATGAGTTATTCCAGAACCTAAACTATCTACATTCCAAATTTCGTCAAAATCGGTTTTAGTTCAGGGTGATACATGGTACAAACATTTGCACTCACATATGCTTTCGTATTTATAATATTAGTAGGAAGAATTATACACATAATTAAATCACGTACAGCAGGAAGATTTAATATTAAAACGTTGTACCGTCATCCCCGTGGTTGAAGAGAGAGTGAAGTATTGCATCAAAGATTACAATTAACAGAATATTATTGGTAGACCGTAGATTCTTATACATAAATGCTCAAATAAATCGATAATGTCAGATCACGTTGTAGCATAATAATACCTCCTCATTGATAGACATTATCTGATAACTTCTAGCTGACAAATAAAATCACGCGTAAATGCAAGATAATTTGTTTATAGACTAGTTTGTCAAACGTTTATGCATAGGAAAGTAATCATTTATCAGATTCAAAGAAACCCTCATATCTAAACCAGTTGTGAACTTGTTAGCTTGATGCTCAGCCGTAACTTGTGCACTTAGCAACTTCTACGAATCAAATTATCGCGTAGCAGCTACGAGTCGCTACATGTCTACGAAAATGACATGAAATCGTTGTGCCCGTCGAGACTACACATATAAATATTTTTTCGTCGTAACAATATTGTGCAGTCAGTTATAATTTAAAATAAACTGGCTCACCGAATCATTTTTCATAATATTTCAAAAAAGGTAATAAATGGAGAACTTCAGTAAAGTAATATTGGATGGCAATAAACTTAGTCAACTCGCCAGTTTTGCATAGAAAATAAATTAGGCAAAAAAAAAAATCACAGGTAACTAGGGAAAAGTTGTCGAAGGTCCGTGGTGGATGGGCATTACGTGCGCGTGAGTGTCCGCGAGCGCGGCCAGCTCGGCGCTGACTCCGGCGCGGAAACCCTCGCCATCAATGTATAAATAATCGTTTACCAATGCGTCCGAAAACACGCAAACCACCGGCCGTAGTACGATATTTCAGGAAGGTATTCCCCCGTCCGTCAGACGCAACTTCAGCACATCCTATTTATAAGCGTCTATGTATAAATTCACTAAAAGTTAACACCACAACACACGTAACGAATATAAACTCGGAAAAGCCTCTATTAATAATCGACCGACTGACTTTGCTACCAAAAATAATAGTCTAATTGTGAAAAGTTTATGCGCGATGGGTCGTGGACCGGGGCTATCTTGGGGCGGCTAAACTTAGTGGTGCGTGCGAGCCAGATGGTAAAATTAGTGTTGAGACGCCGTCTGCTGCGCTGCTGCTCATGACGCCACCTCGTGTCCATTCACACACCTCGCACCACGATCCACGTACTCGTAACTGCCAAACTTATGACATTCCATTTTCGAATTGGCTGCTATCCGCCGTGTTGCCAGGTGACATCTACAGACCTGCCGCCATCTTGGTATTCTTTGATTTATTGGCGACATCACTCGGCGCTGCTGATTTGGACTGGTTTAGGGGTTATTGCAACCATATGACTTACCCTTAGAGCGTTTTGGCGATTGCAGACGGATTTGTCATCGTCTGAAGTGGCTTGAGTCTGAGCTGGGTTTGGACCGGCCTTGAGTTGTAAAGATTTCTGAAGAAGACTCAATTCCGCCTTCATCAGAACGTTTCATTAGCTTTATTGATTATTGGATATGATCTGACACGAAATACTCGTATTAACAAAAAGGAAAACAGTGGAATCTTTTTGAAATAATCACAGTCATAAACAAAACGAAAATGGGATTCAGCGCCAAGGAATAACACAATAAACCAATCGAAAATTTACTAAAAAAACTTTTAGTACTGAATCATTCTGTTTATTTATTTTGCGGACTAAAAATCCTTGATTTTTGAGCCGGATGCTACTGGTTCACTAATTGACTAATTGAGGCGAAATTTTCTACCGTAATATAGCGTCGTAAAAACAAAACCGATCGATAGTGAATTCTCTTTGTTTTATCGATAAACTTTCGCCATGCATAAAGGCATAATTCAGTCTCTCAAATTTCAGGCCCTATTGAGTTTTGAAGGCTTATGACCCGGGTAAATGTGGTCGAGCGGCAAATCAAAGGGTTTTTCAGGCCCTTTTGTTTTCACCGGTCCATTAATGGGAGGATAATTATCTGAAATGTCCAGTGGCTGCTCAGCGGCGTACCCAAGGGTTTTTTCTCATTGTGCACTTTGGGTTGAGTGACAGAATTTGGCGTTTCACATGCGGTAAGGGAAAACCTTTTTGCCGTAGATACTCGTATGTTCTGTAAGCAAACCAATTGCTGTACTGTAGATTTTTTTAAATAGGTATATTTTACCTTATAACGTTACCGACACTTTATTTTATAAGACGACTTGAAATTGTCTTATTGTTTTAATAGGGCCTTTATTTTTACTACAAAACCCAGAAGATACAAACTAGAAAAAAAACTAATGTAAGTATATATTTTACTGACCAATTAATTGTTCATAGAAATTACTTCTTACTTGTCTCTGTATTTCAGTAAAATCTTATAAACGAAACAATTTTTTTTCTGTGTGTTTTTGTCCATACATACTTATTTGTACTCAATGAACCGAACTGCATCAGTTTAAAATTTACGCTACAGTCAAAAAGTCACTAGTCGTTAAGCTCTTGCATGTGAATGAATACTCATGAAAAATACAATCAATACGTTTTGAAGTTTTGGCTATCTGGTCCTTGAAACGTGTTCTATAAATAAATCCTGGCGCTCGTCCAGGAGCTGGACTATGATAATAAAATGCCAAAGATCGAGGCGAAGCGGTCAGAAAAGTATGTGAACTCTTTCATAAGGAGAGGGAGTTTTCGATAATTCTATTTATTTAGTAAGAGAAAATAAAAACTAATAAAGTCATAATTTTATGATTATTTTCATCATCATCATTCACAACTTCACTATCGAGTTTTGGCTATTTTAAACAGGATTCAATATTATAAATGTGAAGAAAGCGTTTTTTATTGTAAACTAGACTGTTCTTCTCTTCTTAGCATATAAACCACTATTCACGTTGTAACAAAGAGTAAAAATATGTACTTATTGGATCGATTGAGTAGCTACATAAAGAAGAATGTTCCCGCACGATAGGTTACGATTCTATTGCTTTCACCGTGGAGCTACGAATTTAATGTGGATAATTTTCTCTAGCAAATAAAATTATTATTTGAATATGCCCCGCGATGATGGAAAATGCTGATGGTATGAGGAAAAAAGGTTCACTTACTTGTTTAATGTTTACTCCTTTGCCACATCAACCCAATGTTACATGTGTTAATTTAGGGTAGGTAAATCAATTTAATTGTTGGTAATATAAAAATATTAGATTCAAAAGACCCTGAAAGGATTTTCGGAGAAACTTTGAACTATCAAATATCGAGAGATTATTTAAAATTTAAATTTAAAATTTTGTTTATCGAAACTTAAATATTTTGGCGGTACATCATTTATTCTAGTTAGAATTTTAGAGAAATCCGTTTATTACCTGATATAATCCATGAATATAATTAAAATAACTTATTTGTATGTTGTTATTTTAAGATTTTCTTAAAATTTTAGGATAAGAAAAGTTTAAGATCTCCTTATATCATTATATCTCCTATTAT
Organism: Alcis repandata; assembly: GCA_949125135.1. Lineage (NCBI taxonomy): Eukaryota > Metazoa > Arthropoda > Insecta > Lepidoptera > Geometridae > Alcis > Alcis repandata. The sequence goes on from OX421223.1 coordinate 5,597,179, forward strand.
ATTTTTTCATACAAATCCATTGTGAGAAAAATAAGTATTACAACTTTCTAATATTAAGCCACCTCTACAAGTATCGCTTTGTAACTTCAGCTCTAGACGAAGTACAAGAAGCGAACTATCGTTTATCATTTATTCAGCGGTTCGCGAGTGCACGACGTTGGATTGAAGCATGTGTCGGCTTCAGGATTCCTACAGCAGACACTTGATCGTTCGAGTGCTGGCTGGTGCATTTTGTATGGGTTTGTTTGTTCTGTTTGCTCAGTTCTGATGGATGCTGCGCCATTTGTTACGGTCGTAGTTCTGAAGTTGAGCTCTTGAATATTTGGATAGGCTTTGACAAGGTAAAGCGGCTACACCTATTACCAATAGACAGCAAATGATCAAAGCACCATTTTTATTTAAACTACATTATTAGCTTGTCAGACGATTTAGTTGGTGAAATTATACCTCTACGAGTATATTATCATGTGCAAAACTTCTGAAGTGGAAATTATCGTTCTTTCGTTCTTCGTTCATTCTTATTATTTCAATATGTACCTTTGGTCATTAAATTATCCGTCGAATTTTGATTAGACATTCCAAACTCTTTGAGTTTATTTTGCATATCATTGTATTTTTTCCAAAATTTTTTAACTATTAACCATATTCTCTTTAATAACGTTTCAGATTTAGGTATTAAATCTTAATGCGGCTTTTACAATTTCTGATTCAAATTCACGGTTGGTTTTTCATCCAGACCCCATTAGCTAGGGTTACGGACGATAAATAAACCGAATCAATTATCCGTACCCAGCACATAAAGGCGTTGCTTGCTCCGCCGCTGCGCTTGCGTATACCTATGTGGCTGTAGATATGTGAGTGGCTATCGCTTGCATCAGTACACGCACACACGCTCACGGCGGCCATCTTGTCGGCGCGTGGGCAGCCGCGGCTGACGGCACGTGCGAGCTATTTTGGGCGGCGCCCGCCCTGCCCCGCGCCGCCCGCCCGCGCCTTGAGTGAATTGTGTAGACGCAACGCATGATTTTGCTTTGATTTTTTTATTTTATTCGTTGTAATATAAGGGTGCGAGATGAGAGAACACTGTAGTGAACATTTCATATCATTCTACCGACGCTTTAATATTTATCAACAGGACTTTTCCAAAACCTTTCCGTCGCCAACATACCTACAAAAAATTAAATGAACGTATTTCGAAACAGACCTACACATTCTCAATTTCACTTTCTTGGGATTGTAAAATTTTGGGTAACTTTAAGTAGTACATAGATAGGTACTTTCAATTTTTTTTCTTGGTCAATATTCATGGTAAATTTATATGCTTTAAGTATCTAAAAGTCTCTGCACTTTCCTATTTATACTTATTTTATTTTATTTAACATAGGTACACTCAGTCCCCCGTCGTGGTCGCTCACACGTGCCATCTCGAAGCTTGATGGTATTTAATGACGCGTTTACTGTTGATTTCATGTCCGCTCTATGTGTTGTGTAAACAGACATAACTTTATGTGTGTTTTTATAATAGTGACAGGTTATGTGGGTCGTTAAATAGTTGACGACTGGTTTGATGGTATTTCTTAAGTAAATCTTTCGTAAATTTGTATCTAAGTAGGTAGTTATTACTTACCTGTCATTTTTTTCAAATGTTTTTTGGAATATTGAATAGTGTCTAAAAATATAATATGTAGTTAGTTAAAGATTTAGACACTTACTGTGTACCTACTAATGAACCTTCTTGTATTCCTTCTACTCATAAATGACCAAAATTTATTATTTTATTTTTATATCTATGCCCACTTAACAAAAATTACGTAATGCCTATTATGTTACGTCCACTTTCTTGTAAGGTTTCCTCCACATCACGTGGCCATAGCATCTTAAACAGAGAGTTGGCAATTATAAAACTTCTAATGACTTTTGAACTTTTGTTTATTGTAATTTCTTTAGCACGATCCTTTTACGGCCAAATAAACACATAAAACTGAACCCTGCATCAAAATAATAAAATACTCATTCAGTGATTTTCAGAGCATTGGAATTTCATAAAAGTTATACCCACGTATGTATGGACCTACTTAGAATGATTCAGTCCTGTATCATCCGATCATCACATCCTGTAGGTGAGTACCTAAAGTCCACACATGTCTTCCAGACACAGTCGCGAAAGCTTTGTTAATCACCTCTTAATACAGTGTTGCCAAATTCAGTAATTAAAAAGTTTTGTAAACAAAATATTAAATGTTATTTTTCTTTTGCAAAAACACGTGTCATGACAGAGGCTTTTCAGGCTTTAGTTTTAAAACCCCTAATATGAGTTTAATTTCACGCTATTGAACTTAAAGCTTGTAATTCACCCTCGCACTAAATTTTTGTTCAACCTTTTTTTTCAAATGGAATTATTTTGCAGTCAAATTCAAAAAAAAATGTCTATAATTTTGTTATTCCTGTATTTGCCCACTGAGAACCCAAAAAGAGGTCTTCTCGTGAAGACAAACTTCTTGTTTCACAAGGATTGGCTCACCGAGGACACTTAAAAAGTAGTTCAACGAGTTGTAAGTTTTAACAGTTCAGTTAAGTTAGAATATTGTTTTAGAACTGGCAACACTGTTAAAAATTAGCGACAAACAAATACAAAAAGAACGGCTTGATTCTGTGTGAATCATGAGAGCTTCGATAAAAACATAAGCAGGTCTTAAAGTTTTTTTTATGACCAACGGTGAGTGGATGTGTCAGGATATGCTGCAGACAGCGGAACTGATTAATGGATTTTTATCAAATGACATGATATGTTCATATTTCTAATAGCTAAACGTCGTGAATTAGTTTATGGATAAATATAAAAATGTCGCAAGCCATTCGCGTTTCTTTATGATCACTAATTGGTTGGTTTGATGTTGGCGATCCCCACTTAAACTCAGAAGAGCGTTTATAAGCCTCGCGAACTTTTGTGATAGCATTTACGTCAGCCGAGTCGAGTTCGTTGGAGTTTATTCGAAGTTTCAAATTATGAAAAAAAAACATCCCTATTTCGGTGTTTTTTCTCTGTTGTACCTCTATATTGTGACTCGCTACTGATTAAATTAATCATCTAAGATTACCAATTACTTTTCATAATGTTATCGATAAAACATTTCTTAAGGTAAATGTACCGTTCACCGAACGCTTAAGACCTGCATGTACGTTTCTATTTAAAATACGGTCTGGGATTTTTATACGATTATAATTAATAGTTTAGCGGTAACTTAGATAAACTAGTCTTCATTTAATTTTTTTTGGAAATTAATTACTCGTTAGAAATATATTTAAAATATTTTTAAAGTTTTTAGGTCCGTTTAGCCTCATTTGTACCGTTCACCGGACTAAGAAACGTGATTTGCACCTACTACCGGATCGGCCTGCCGTATCACCGGACTAGGAAAGAAAATGTATGGAGTTGCGTTGTTGAGTGGTGCTCAAACTTTCGTTGGTCTTACTGAAGAGTACTTTATATTATCAACCTAACTTCACTAGCTTTTTAATTTCAACTAATATTGACGGAATACTAAAAAAGTTTTAAAATAAAACGTTAAGTTTACGTTGAACGCAAATATCATTTATTTTTGTTATCCATGTATTTGTATTTCATTAACTCATTTAGTATATATACAGGGTGACTGGTTAGATACTTTAGATATTCTTGGTTTTCAATGTATGTACTTTATGAAAATTGTTTACTATGGAACCGACCCGGAATTCACAAAAAAAAATTAGCTGTTCCATACAATTTTGTTGTTGTTGTCAGTGACATTTTTCTATGGAATAGCTGTTTTTTTTTTTAGGGAATTCTGGGTTGGCCCCATAGTAAAAGTGGTTCATGATGATGATGGTGATGAATACTATGATAACCTAGAATATCTAAAGTGTCTAACCAGTCATCCTGTATTATAAAAACATTAATCTAAAACATTTATTTAATCAATCCTATCACACTTGTTTTGAGGTAGGTAAGATATGGTTTGATAATTTTTAAACAGTCTTTATAGCACTTTTTATGCTTTTATATGTTAATTTTTAATCGGTTATACCTCCTCTACAAAAAACAAAATGACAACCAATTGAGTATAAAAAAACCTTAAAATGTGCATATTGATATGTCAACGTTCTCAGAATTCATAAAATACACTGTGTATTGACATCCTTTCGTCACCTTCCGAAACCATAACCAAAAAGCTCTAATGTATACAAGGTTATTCATAAAGGGTATGCTAAGCCGAAAAGGACTCATAGCACTCATCATTATGAACAACTTTTACTATGGGACCAACATAATATTCGTCCTATAGTAAAAGTTGTTCATAATGATAAGTACTATTAGCCCTTTTCGGCTTAGCATATCCTTTATCAATAACCCTGTATAATTTAGTAGTGGTAGGGCTCTTTTGCAGAGCCCGCCTGGGGAAGTACCACACCTTTGCCAGTTATTCCACCGCCAAGCAGTAATGTGCAAACATTACTGTGTTCCGGTTGGAAGGGCATTGTTTCCAGTGAAATTACAGGGCAAATGGGAGATTAATCAACTTATATCTCAGGGTGACGAGCGCAGTGCTGTGCCGCGCAGGGTTTTGAATTCTGCGAGTTCAAAATTCTGGGTGGCGCAGACCTGTTATGGGCAAACGTGACGTTTAACATCAGGCGAGCGATTTGCTCGTTTCGTCACTTAATCACATTAAAAAAAAAATATCCGATAAAAAAACGGTTCCACACTAATCTTAAAATAACGTAAGTAGATACATTATACATATACATACACACACAAGCACACTCACATACATTACACACACATACACACTATATTATACATTTTTTGTTTTAACTTTTAGAATCACTGGGCTTTACAAAAAGTCACTTTAGAGAATACGTTTGAATATCGACCTAGTAGTCAATTCCGTAAGGAAAATATTTCAATGAACACCGCATAATAAAATAGCTGAGATAATAAAAAATCCGGTAATAGAGCCCATGTGTACCATTTACCGGACACCCGTTCGGTAAATTGAACAGTCAAATTTAGTGGAACGTATCACCCGAACAGATTTTGAAAATAGTCTATAAATTGTAATCATTACAATGTAACTACAAATCTGACATCGTTACTGGTAATTAGAACTATTACAAAACCATGAATACATGTGGCTTTTGATATTATTGATGTACTATAACTATTATGGCATTTTCAAAATAGCCTTGCCAAAAAGCTTATTTTGATGCCAAAAACTTGTTAAAATGTTAAATTTCAATCACAGTTTAAAAAAAATTGGCTTGTATATTCATGTTCGGTAATTGCTCACTAAGTTCTTAACACTTCTAGTTATTTAAATTGCAAAGAAATTTATTGAAATAATTCTTCATCAATCAGTACAAAATTAATTAAAAAAACATACGTTTTTCCTGATTCCGGACGCTGTTCGGTGAAACCTTCCAGTCAAAATATGCTTGAACCCACCGCCGGATTTGTATTTTACTCAATTTCTGTAAATACCACTGAACCAAATTCACTTATTTAATCGGAACACAATAACTAATTGAGTAACGATACCGTAAAACCCTATTTTCGAACACTAAGCTATGCTTAAACGCCATAAAAACCTTAAGAAATACACGCGATTTCTTAACGATTTTCGTAAGGAGTTCCATACAAAACTGCGATCGACCGACTCGATCGATTATCACGGTCCCACTGATTCCCAAAATGATCGGCTAGGTCACGTAAAGGAAGGGGAGGATATGTAGCTATCGGAGAAAAAAATCGCAACTTACTTTCAACCGTAAGTTTTTGACTTATAGCTTAAAATAGGACGTTTCCGGTGGTAGGGCACGTCCGGTGAAGGGTACTTTTACCTTACGGTATGGTCGCTCACGGTCGCACCTTAAGATTACCTTAAGATTTTAATGCTTTTTTTTGTTGTACGTCGAAAATTGTCAAATTGAGAACTTCCTCACTTTCTGAAGTTGCTCAAAATCTCAATTAACTTCCCAACGCTCAACGCTTCAAATCGTTTTCGAATTTTCATAACTTTCCATTCAACTTTCAGAAAGCCACCGCCGTTTCAAGCCCCTTTAACACAGCCAATAAAACCACGAGCAAGTTCAGTGATCCCCAGGTGGTAGCATACAGCACCAGGCCGCCATACGTGCCTGGGGCTCACACACACAGCCCCGAGAGCACGCGTCGGCGCGGGCGCCGCTAAAAATAGCCGCCTCCCGTAGAGCCGCGCTGGAGATTTCCAAGATTCCTGAGTAATCATTGTTGTTTTTCTTTGCCTGTGTTGGTTGATAAAGCTGTGAGCTGCTGATTTTGTTGTACCCAGCCTAGTTCCACACAATTCTGGCCTATACAGGTATCTTGGATCAAAAAACATTATAATGATGTCTTTTAATAAGTAATATGACAGTTTTTATCCTTGAAAAATAAATCGTGAATGAAAGTATAGAGCATATCCTAGTTGGTAGATATAAATATAATTGTTCATTTGCATTAGTAACAAACGTCTTGTGTATCTTCTTTGAACCAATCAGCTTCAACAATGATGCTAGTTCAGTGCCAACATTTCACTGAAATCGTAACATGAGTTGTCTTGACTAATTGAGCAGAGTTCACATCACTGTCTTCTAGTATTTTAGGTCTATTTTTCAGGAAAAAATATTTAATTTTTTTCTGTTGATTTTTTTTTTTGACTCGTGTACACGAGTCAAAAAAAAAGTCAAAATAAGTCTAAGTGTAGGCAAGCTGAGCTGCCAGCCCGATTCCATCTCATGCAATCGGGTGTTACAAATTCTATTCCAATATCTGAACGTGACATATCGCACGTCATAAACAAACATTATCGTCGCCCTTATTGGGTTCACGTTTTTGTGTTGTTTAGAGCTAATTACTCGTATAATTATTATTTAGAATTGACGCCTTTGTCTAATAGCTTGCAATGATACAGAATTACAGATAGATATATTTCAGTCAGTTTAGATCTCTCAAATAATGAATTTAAACTTGGGCTCAATGTCTTTCTACAATATTTATATTAGTAAAATAGGTACATATAACATGATAATGTAAAAAAAATCTTTGATTTTGGTTGTGGTCACCGAATGTGATCGAAACTACAGTCGAAGTATTCGACTCCAATAATACGTGAGTACGAGGACCCCGTGTTTATTATAACGAAATACAATAATATTATAATATTCTGTAGTGGTAGGGCTCTTTTGCAGAGCCCGCCTGGGGAAGTACCACACCTTTGCCAGTTATTCCACCGCCAAGCAGTAATGTGCAAAACATTACTGTGTTCCGGTTGGAAGGGCATTGTTTCCAGTGAAATTACAGGGCAAATGGGAAATTAACCAACTTATATCTCAGGGTGACGAGTGCAGTGCTGTGCCGCGCAGGGTCTTGAATTCTGCGAGTTCAAAATTCTGGGTGGCGCAGACCTGTTATGGGCAAACGTGACGTTTAACATCAGACGAGCGATTTGCTCGTCTCGTCACTCAATTACATAAAAAAAAAAAAAAAAAAAAAAAAACATACAATATTTTTTTGAGAAATTTCTTACTATATATGAATACAAACGTACGAGTATAAGTACATACCTACTGATTGCAGTAAGACGTTGCTTATGTTTTTACTTGCAGCGGCAGCTGAGGGCGACAGCTGCGCCGCGAGTGCCGCTCGTAAATATCCTGGGAGGGCGACAAATGATTCTCAGACTTCAGTCGACTTATCTGATGATAGAGGAAGAAAATGTTGACATGTAAGTATTAAGACATAACGTGACAACACGTGACCAAAACGCTGGCCTCTATCTCGCCCACGGGTGAGCAATTGAGCATCGCCATACGAGTACAACGTAGTAATGGCGCCAGCGTTTTGGGAACAATTCCCACAGGCAGTAATAAATAGTTTAGTTTTTAACCCCGACGCAAAAACGACGGTTATAAGTTTGACGTGTCTGTGTCTGTCTGTGGCATTGTAGCTCCTGAACGGATGAATCAATTTTGATATTATTATTTTTTTTGTTAAAATGTGATTTAGTCGGTAGTGTTCTTAGTCTATGTTTGGTGAAAATAGTTTCAACGTTGGGGGTTTCTTAAATTTTAAATTCAATCTTGTATTTAGAGTACCTAGAGATATATGATACAATTCATATAAAGATTACAGTATCTTTTATAGGAAAATAATGCTTGCCTGTTCGAGCATCTTTCTTCCGATTAAATAGAAGCTCAGTAAGAAATTCGAGTCTCATTCTCGAACACTACACTTGAGAGATCGAAGACCGAACCTTATACCTGCAAGGCGATAGCAAGCCATTACCACTCGGGCCAAATTGCAGGTATTAGCTAAATTGTTTTGTATTTAAATGTGACTGGCCTACCTGTTACGCAATGAGACTGTAAAATAGAAACAGAGTTAAATAAAAACCTAACAATCTGGAGAGAAATGGTATATTCAAATTTTATTCGCAAAGCCCTCAATTTTGCACCATTTATTAATTTTATTGGGCACACGGCATTCAATTAAAATATAATGAATTTGATTCCGAGATAAGTACATAATAATTAATTATGTATTTATTTTCCATCCTCAATTACGAATTAGATCAAAGGTCATAAAGTTGGGACGAGGTAAAATCCTTCGCAAAACAACAATTACACAAACACATAGTAAAACCACCCTTATTTGCATAGCCCGAATACCCATATTTGCATGCCTTTCTTCGGGTGATTTATTTCGTTTCCGATTGTAGAAATGGGAAGCAACACGTGCGCCGTGCGCAAAGTAAGACGAGAACCTTTGGCAGCTGCGACTCGATTGTGACGGCGATAGTGACTCAGTAAGTGCTAGCCGATTCTGCGTGGACTGGAATGAGTTTGATTCAGTGGCAATAAAAAAATAGTTTGTATAGACCAAGTGGCTAGCTTTAGTTTCACAGTTTTTAGGCCGCCTTAAGTTTTCTGGCATGACTTGCCAATAAAAGAACCGGATTATATTCTTTATATATATAAATGAATCGCTGTTCGTTTGTCTGGCTATAACTCGAGAATGGTTGGACCGATTTCGCTAATTTTGTTTTTGAATTTGTGGATGTTCAGGGAAGGTTTAAACGTTGTGCGTATTAACGTTGTGCGTTTTGGATATTTTGGAATGGTTAGGGAATAATTTTGCACGAATTGCTTTAATTATTTTAATAGAAAAATGAATCGATATCGTATCCACTATAATCACTAGGTCACAACACTATAACTGTCAAATTAGAACATTCGCGCCGCTAAAGATGTTTTCACTTCAAAAAAAACACGTTTGCGGTTTTTAAAAATCATTGCGATTTTTGTTTTTGTGATGCAAACAAACAAACAACTGTACCTATTCACATAATAATATGTTTCCGTAATAGTGCTCACTCGAAATTGAAATACTTTTCATTTAACTTTCGATATGTTTTACCTAGCACCTCATTGGTATTTCACAACAATTCACGAAGAAAAAATAAGATATCTATGAGTTTTTGACAAAAATATTCTAATGTTTTAAAACTTTCAAAAAACTTTTGTACATCATTTACACTACGATCTTAACAATACTTTTTGTTTTTAACACAAAGTAGGTTATTGTTAAACCAATTCGTAATGAAGTTAAAATAATGTCGCTCTTAGGTATGAAAAAAATCGGATGACCTCATAAATTGTGCAAGGCGTGAACGGCAGACTGACGAATGGTGAAGTTTAAAAATAATGTCCATTGAGCTTAATAATTCAAATATTTCTATGAATAATTTGGAAATATACTTGAAATTAATATTAAAACAGTTTTTTAACAAACAGTCGAATTGAGACATGTCTCCTTTTTAAAGTCGTTTTTTTTACAGATACCTACCTATAACAAATATCAGGTCTATCGGAGATCGGCAAGTTGTACAAAATTTAGTTTTATGACTTAACCTGACCTATTCAAGCAAAATAATACAATGTATGTAAAATTTGCAAGATAAATAAAAGCTCATAAAAAATATTAAAAGGTCCAAAAAACGTTTTAAAAAACAATTTTGAAAAGGTAATGCAGAAACCACTCAATTTATTACCAGTACTAGTTGCACTTCGTGGTTTAATTATAATGTTACTGATTATCCGGGTCTTATTTATGTTTCTTCGTCTTAAAAAAACCCCGAAAACCTGTGAAAATGAGCAGTACACACAATGAGATGGATATGGAAATAAAATAATTTTTTTTGAACTAGCTTACTAATTATATATAAGTAAAGCCCTAAGTGTGTGTTGTACATTACACGTTCCCCACATAATCTTCTTACTTGAACTTTAACACACATGCACATACTCATCTTCGATCTATTTTTAGCCTTTACAAAACTTCGCCGAAACTGAACAACTCGTGAAGTCAATCCCGAAACTTGGAAGCGGCCCTCTGATTATATCTCAACTTATTTGAATCAGAGCTAATTGAATTGAGCTTGCCTACAGTGGCTCCCTCTTAAGGTTCAAGGAGCGTAATACGGAAACTTTTCGACCACATGTGCCTTGTATGTAGGAGGAGTTTAGGCAGAGAGTGGCAAGCGCTTTTTAGGAAGGTGTATTTTTTTTATCACGAATAAGTCTGCGCCTGTTGGCAAACGACGATGTAGTCAACGATGAAGCACGGCTTGTCTCACTATGGGCAAAGGCTTCCATTCCTTCTTTCCACACACCTCTATTTCTTGCTAATATGGGCCAACCCGTCTCAAAAGCGTCGAGTTGTCCATCTTCTTTCGTTCCTTGAGGTGTAAATAATGTTTTTATCAATTATGGATTATGGCAAAATACCCTCAAAATGGAGGCATTTTTGCTGTGGCATCATGTTTTAGTAACAAGTTCAAAGATGTTTAAATAAAATACAACACGCTCTACTCTGATATCACAACAAAATTAGACTGTTATATATTAGACATTTTGATCACAACAAATTAAGTTTTATCTATTCCGAAATAGAAAAAAACCTGATCCAGTTTGACCTAAAGCTCTTCCTATTTAATATTAAAGTGTTTCAATTCACTCTAAGTGGGAATGGAACGCCAATAGTGCTACGCTAAGGAACAACCTTTGTTTAATTCAACTCCCATTCAATCGTTATAAAAGAACGTATTACGATCTTCTGTTGGTATATTGAATTCAGAGCTTTTTTGGCACAATAACAAACGTTTTTTTGTTCGAAAATCTTAGACGGTATTTGCTAACTACGAGTAGGTATAGTTTAGTAACGTCTACTACAAAAACTTAAATGACAACTTTTTTAAAGTTGAAAATACTTCTGCTATATACCAGAAAGAAGCACAGTCAGAAGCAAGCATGGGTCATTGTTAATTGCCACTTGCAGTCACAATACCGAGTAGATAAGTAAAGAGTAATTGGTAACACCTGAAATCACAAACAACAATAACGCTGAAAAACGAATGCAACAAGTGGCAGCCTTATCACTAAAAGCGATCTCTTCCTCACTTACTAGCTATCATTGGCAATCTCGTTGATCTATAAAGACTTGTGCTACGACGACCGGCTCCGCTACGAGGTGTTACCACCTAATTGAGTACTCCAAGTGAATGCATTTTCTCCGCGAGTTCACTTTCGCTTCGACCGCCGAACACCGGTTAACCCCTCACGGGGTGATTTGGCTGGTTGGCGGCGTGCCAAGCGGCGTCTTTGGCTCGCGGCCAACTCCCGAGCACAGTGGAAAAAAATCAAGTCGCGCATCTTCGATATGCGTCAGACGCGTGCGTGAGCCGTGCGTGCTTGAGAAAGGTTAGAACTACGGTACAATGTTAGTGTATTCAAATGTAGTGCATTATGATCTTCTTAGAGGTCCCATCTTACACCCATCATTGCTTAGCATCAAGCAAATGAGGTGAAACTCAAGCCTGTTCAAAATTTAGAATAAATTTGAACGAGTCGCGAAATATTTACTTTACAGTGTAGTGTAAAGTAAATCAATCTCAGTTGTGTGTTGAGTTTAAAAAAGCGCCGTTATCGTAGTTGCTGATATGATTTATCTTTTTTAAATGTGGACTTGTTGTTTTTTGCATTCGGGTTTTTCTTATGACAATATTACCTTCAAAACGTTACAACTTAATAAATACATTAGTGAAATATATTTTATAAACATTAAAAACCCACTGAGTAGACAATTCACAGATATAATTATGGCCAAAAAGCGTGACATTATTTAGCACTAAAACAGCGTGTAACAACTGGCACGCTGTAAACAAGCGCTGGCGTGACGCCAGGATAACAGGTCGCATTCACTGCCATCTCACGACAATACCTGGAAATGGTAGTGTCAAACGTGGTCAAACGTGACGATTTTTAGGACAAATAGCGAATAAAATGTCACGCCCTAAGTAGCATTAGCGTGACGCTAATAGCTTTTTCAGACGACAGTCTTTTGTCTGGATAATCTGCTTTGTTGTTTATTGTCTGATAAGATGTAAAAGTTCCATTATCACAGAAAAAGTACTTGGATTAAAGTCTTATCCACGAAAGTGTCATTAATTAGTAAGCTAGATAAAAATATAAACAGGCAACGTTGCTAAAAAACATTGTCTTATCACTGAAAAATGTAAATTAAAATATAGCTAACTCCGGTTTTTGTAAAATGTATAGTACATTGTACAGTTTTATACCTAATTAATGGGTTATTTCAAAATACTGTTTGTAATAACTGTATTTTTTTCACGAAACGTGACATAACCTAGCAGAGAGGCGCAGCACTACGCCGACTATTTGGCGTGACGCCAAAGCAACAGGTCAAGCTTACTGACGTCGCTAAGATTTATGGAAAAATAATATTGTTCTTTATTCTCTGTGAGTGTTAACACGCGTTACGAAGGGTAATGGTTATGTTATGAAATAATAGGCCACAAGTAAAAACTATAAAATGTATTTAGTTAGTTGAGTTAGCAACAATTAAAAGTCACTTGGTCCAATATTTAGAACGCTGTTGGGTTCCTATAGCAACATCGAAAAAGGTTTTTTTTGTCGATGCACTTCTTTGAGATACTGACATTTTTGAATAGATTATAATGGGATTAAGTTTGAAAGCACGTAGGTAAGTTATATACCGGCTGACTGGTTAGACACTTGACATATTCTAGGTTATCATAGTACTCATTATTATGAACAACTTTTACTATGGGACCAACCCGGAATTCGCGAAAAAAAAATCAGCTGTTCCATACATTTTGTCAAGTGTCATTGACATTTTTCTATGGAACAGCTGATTTTTTTTTCGCGAATTTCGGGTTGGTCCCATAGTAAAAGTTGTTCATAATAATGAGTACTATGATAACATAGAATATGTCAAGTGTCTAACCAGTCAGCCCGTATATAGGGTAGATCTATTTTTTTTTTAAGTATTGATGTCCTTATTTTATGAGTTGCAATGACCTTAAAGACATATATTTTTAGTTAGTTTAGATCTGTCAAATAAAGCCTTTAAACTTGGGCCCAATGAATAGATACTCGTAAGTTTTATCCGTGTCTTTTACGTCGATTAAATCGTAGCGCCTTCGTAGAGGATGCTACGGTAAGACCATACATTTGCTAGATCTGCTTTTCAAAAATAATATTTCGTTAATCGGCATTGTGATTATTTATACTTTCAACTTTCAATGTAGATGCCAAATTTTTATAGATCGATTAACATCACATGAATGAATGAAAATCAATGAATTTATATCTTACTTATTTAACTTTATTAATAAGGTTTCAGCTTATTCTCATTGTTCAATTGATTAAGCAATTAATTAAACAAGGCTTTTTGTATTGGAATAAATTGGGGGAGAACTTTGCCCAGCAGTGGGGAAGCATAGGTTAAAGAATACACATTATTTCGACACATGATTTACAAAAACGAGAATTTAAAAAAATCAATGGATTTGTGTAATAGTATCCTTTCTATTTAAGTTGACCCGCGCTGAAAAAGAACTAAGCTATATGTATAAACAAAATAACCCGAAATCTACCCGTTTTTTGGAAATAAACTTTATTCGTCCCACGTCCTAATTTTTTGTCGCTGATTCCGAATCATCAATATATTTAACTGACTTTTATGTCCAGTGTCCACTTATGCAACACAAGACTGTGCAGTTAGTATTTCAATATGATAATCTGAATAATAAGAACGCATCGGCGATAAGCAGGAGGCTTGGCACCGAGCCAACGCTGAGAGCCGAAGCTGTGTGCGTGCGTGCTGTACAGTTTGGGCGGAAAATTAGGCGGTACGTCATTATAATCAACGGAAAATAATAATAGTAGTTCAAAATATTTTACTAAATAGGTAGCAGGTTTTTCTAAGTGGCTTAAACTCGATTGTTCTCTGTTTGTCTTACCGCTCTAAGTGATAGGGCCGCCAATTGTAGCATTAGTTTTAAGTGTTTTATTCTCTTGCTCGTCATTTCTGGTATGAATAATAAAGAGTTTCTCTATCTATCTACCTATTCACCTTTAATATGCCAAAGCTTCTTAAAGCGTCCCACAGGGTTCTGTGTTATCGCCAATGCTCTTTATTCTTTATATCAAAGATATGTCGCAAACAATGAATATGCATTGTTATGCGAACAAGATACTCGTATATATGTGTTTTCGTAAAAATTGAAATAAAACACGCTACGTTACACGCTTGACGTTGAACGTCGCTTCATTGTCAGACCAAGCTTTGTTAGGTGCGACAGGGTCCGACAGATGCAGTAGATTGCAGATAGCTGAGGGGAAATATATTTTTATCGCCTTTTCATAACGGTTTTTAAATCGTGCCTTTTATTTATTTTTTACTATCTACTGCAGCTGTCAAAAGCGTCAGAGCGAACAAAACTAGAATCGAGAAATTGAAAATTTATTTCACAACAACGCCGACATAAATAAAATATCACAGATAAAACGGAGCTCAAGTCACTATCCGCAGGTAAAGTAACTATCCAAATAGCCGGCGATGTTACCTACCTACCTCTAGTAGAATATCAAAGATAATAGCCTAGCCGAGGTAACCACAGCCTTTTGGTCGATCTATAACAGTTGTCTTGACAGATAAAAATGAGTAAAATCTATCAAAATCATCATCAAAATTAATTTCCAGAAAATAAGTGCTGAAAATCAGTAATATCTGTCTCGAACGGTACGTGAGAAAAGACGATGACCTCGAATCGACGTCTAGCCAAATGTCGGCGTGCCGATCTTGCACGTCCATAGCTGATAAACAACAAGCTCCTACCACTCGTGTGTAGGTTTCATGCTTATGCCAACTTGCAAAACCCATTTTTGCCTTAAATTACCCTCCAGCCAAAAATGGGTTTTGAAACCTGGTCCGCTCCATTAATATAGGAAGGTCAGCTCCTAATTTACACACAATTGCACCGTAATTTTTTAAAAAGTGTACTTGATAGTTTTATTTTTGAGACTTGCTGGAAATAGAAATAAAATAAATAGATAGATAAACTCTTAATTGTTCACACCATAAATTACAAACAAAAAGAAAAAAAAATTAAATTGACAACAAAAAAATATCTTGAAAAATCTCTATCACAATAATTTTATTTCTCTGTTTCTCTCTTCCTGGCTTGATTTTATCTCCAAAAAGTTTTAATACAATTTATCTGTGTGACAAGTGATAAAAAGTAATAAATGTCAAAAAGTTATATTAATTTCTACATAATACCCTTAGGTAATGATGAAGAGCCATTTCTTTAGTCACATCTCAAGGGAAAGCAATGAAATGTTAATCTTGAAAAGAGCCTTAGAAATAATTGGCTTTTTTATACGTTTACTGGGACTTTATCATTTTCTAAATGAAGAAAAGGAATCGATTCATGTAGATTTTTTATTTGAATTTTATACTTTACTTTAATATTATAATTGCAAAAGTTTCTAGGAATCAGTGAAGGTGTAAAATTATGTTATGGAAACTAAAAACCTTTTATTTCAATTAATACGGGAATACTCACATCAAATTAAGACGTTTATCAACGACTAGTTTCGATCACATTCGGTAATCTTCTTCAGGAGATTACAAGCGTGACACGCTGGCGGTCACGTCTCGCTTAGCACTGAAAGTCGTAATAAACGACATAATTTGACGTGAGGATTCCCGTGTTAATTATAGCAAAATCTGTAATTGTGTGTGTTAATTACTTCTGCCCACATAAACGCTCAACGGGTTAAAATCGAGGTTTACCCTGGAAAAACAATCCGTTCAAGGAAGATAAAATATAAAAATTAAAAAAAAGTGCAAACAAGTGCAAAAAAGTGGTCACCGCCGCCTATGGACACTTCCAATACCCGAGGCATCCTCAGCGCGTTGCCTACCTCTAAGGACTCTATTAACCCTTCGTTTGAAGCGGCCAAGGTTGTAGTTTGAAGGAAAACCCGAACGTGGTAGGTCAATAGAGGGTAACGCAGCTAGTCTTCTTACTAATATTTTGAAGTGAAAGTTTGTATGTTTGTTACCCTTAAACGCTGATACGGCTGAACGAATTTACATGAAATTTAGAATAAAGGTTTTTCATTATTTTTTTTATTTATTCAATAATAGGTTTGCATTTAACCGCCATCTCGCCTGATGGTAAGCAACGATACGGTCTACGATGGAGCATGCTTTCATGGACTGGATTAACACAAAGACTACTTTTTATCCCAGAAAACTCTTGTTAACCTTTTGACCGAGGGTGAAACCGCGGGGTGCAGCTTGTTCGTAGTAAACTTCAAACTGTTTCTTATCATTCCCTTTCATCAAACATTTCATAACACCTTGCACCTACATCGTATAGCGGTAAGCCGCATGCGCGTAAAAAGTTTATTTTCATAAAATTCCCATCAACGACAGCGATCTGACACACCTATGACTGTTTCAGCAATATTTATGTTTCCTTTGCCAAGTGTAGCTTTGTGGGCGTCTTAGTTTAGAGCGACCATTAATTCTGGTTTTATAGGACAGACCGATCTAAATAGCTTAGATGTTACAAGAGCGTTATGTGCCGGTAAAATAACCATTATCTCGAAGGAAGCTTAAAAGCATTTAAACGGAATAAGAGCATTTATTATGTTTATTTGATTAAACCCCCTATTTTGGACAATGTGTGAGTGTAAATATGTAATCATTATTTTACGATAAAATTTTGTCAAACTCTGGACAATCGCGCTATTAAAATAAGATAAAAATCGATGTTTTGTTACTGTAGTCATAACCATATTTCGTAGTTAGTTAATTTGTGTATATACAGGGTTATAAGGAAAGGGTATGCTAAGCCGAAAAATGCTCATATTATTCAACAACTTTTACTGAATAAATTTACTGAATGTCCTAACTGCTTCAAAGTAACTTGTCAGCCTACATTGAAATGACGATAAAGCGACAAGCAAAATGGAAGAAGAAATTAAAATAATTCACAGACGCCATTAAACTGTTTATTATGCTTAAACATGAAAACGGAGAGCCCACCTCAAGGTTAGGAAAAAGAAGAACGGCATCATTAAATGCTCATGTCATTAAAGTAATCTTATAAATCAGTAAATTCTTAGTTTTAGGTGAAGCTGGGACGGAGAATTGTGTCATCGGAATTCTTTGAAACTTTGACATCATCACTATTCCCTATTTGGGTTTGCGAGACACATCCCTGCTCATAACCGTAGTTAGACAAGTTCGCCATTGACGGATACGTCAAGGAGTATGCTTATATTTGCCTCCAGCCAACAACAATCAAAACTTTCACGTTATGGAGGAATCATGAAGAAACTAGGACTAGGGCTAGGTACTTTGCCTATAAGAATTTACTTATCAACTTTTTTCTCATTGCGATCAAGTCCACGTTTGACCTTCAACTCGCCTGATGGCGATGATGTAGTCTTAACTTGAAATGTTGATTTATTGAGGCATGCATAATCTATGTCGAAACTTCGAGTCGGTACGTGGGACGTACTGTTCTATAAGATCAGTAGCGCGTCGATATTGAACTCTGGTCTATTGGTCTCGTGTTATTTTAACGCAAGAATAAATCAGAAGCATTTGGTATATCGTAGTATTAGTAACTAGTTGGACTAACACCTTATTATTCTTACTTCCTTTGTGACAAATATAATAATTGGCCATTTAACAAAGAACTTGATCTGAAGAAGAAAGCCGCCCGGAACGAGATGTTTATTGATTGATTGTTATTTTTATGCCGTAGGTGGCAAACAACCGGTCGGCCAGTCCGATAGTAAGCTATTACCGTCGCCTATAACCGCTGTACATACTGTAAATACCTGTAACACTGTAGGCATCACAGCTATTGCCGACCTTTTTTTTAAAGCCCTTTTAAAGAACCCCATGTTTAAGGCACTCGGAAAAACCGACATATGTGACCGAAAATATGAAGTCTATTCCACGTTTTGCAGGTACGGCATAAAAATTGAGCACAGAAAAAAGTTTTCGGGCTAATTGGGCTACAGTTCTATCTGTGACAATGAGAAATAGTAAACACGTTTACTTACCTTGAATTGGGAAGTTAGATACCTTCAGAGTTGCCTTGTGATTAAAAAAAATCTTAGTCGTCTTCGTGGAGGAGGCGCGATTTCCTAAATTGAATTAATCGGCGGTAAAAGGCACGTGGTAAATATTTACCACATCACTCGTGGAAACCATTCCGGTGGTGATGAGAGACGAACAGCAGATTCAGTTTCATTCAGTGGCCTCATTAGCGGACCAGGAAAATACACTAACATTTATGTAGTATCTTATCGTGATACTTATTCGCGATAAATAAAAGCGTAAAATATTTTACTTATAAGAGAGATAAGAGATACTCGTATTATCATATAAGAGAGTAGGTACTAGGTTTTATCGCGTTCTTTTAGATAAACTTTGTTCTTATTTTATCCAACCGCCCAGATAAATAGTAAAAATTTTCAGGTGCATGCATATGACCTCCTACCACCTACCTAAGCAGTTTGACTGATTTGCTGGGTGTTGTTAGGGCGTTCGCTGCCTTCAGCGTGATCACGACGTGTAATTACGCGCGTGTGTGTGATTGTTTTTGCGAACTACAAGAGCATCGCTAGCTGATGCGCGACGTACAACCATACGCCGAGTGTTCGAGAACACGCAGCGCGTACTGATCGCACGGATTCGTTTTTCAAAAATCAGTAGTCGTGTCGCTACGTGGCACGTATTGTTTTGCACGCGGCTGGTCCACGCTACGGGATCAGAACGCATGGTTACGCGTCATGATCATGCTCAAGACAGTGAATGCCCTAGATTCATCGATAAGGCAGAAATATATGTAATAGCCATAGACTACATTTTATAGTCTGCTTTAGTAGCTTACCATGGAGACGCTCTTCTTGGGCAACTTCTGTCTGATCTCCGATGTCAAACTTTTATCTTCTTCAAACCAGTTCTCCCGGAATATGAGCTCTGTAGTCCAAAGGCATGTCAGACGTAACCTTTATCGCGCGTCATCGTTGGCCACACACCGGGTGACTAACGCTGGACCAGTGCCAGCTGCCCGACCTATATACCGGCTGCCGTCTTCCTACTAGAAACGACGCGCACTAATTAGGTTTATTTTATCGCTTTTTATGGTGCGTGTCAGGAAAAAGCTTGTGGTGGACACAACCGCAACTGTTGGAGCGAAAGTAGAATCGCTAAATGGCGCCAATGATTGGTAGCATATCGCTACGGTAACGGCGGACCGTAAATGGATGCTCTGGTTCCAGATCTAACGAAATTTACAAAAACTGTCATACTATTATAAAATAAACCGTCTGTATTTTTGCCTGCCCTCTATAGGTTTGATTTTACAACTTTAGGACTTTTGGCTATGAAAAATGTTCATCGTTTTCGAAGCACTTTTTTGGAATGAAATTGATTATTACGATACTAATACTATCATCCTAAATAAATAGTTTGCTAGTACAACCGTCGGTCACTGCTAGTTGTCAATTACATTATCCTTTTTGGGCTGAGCTTAGTTTATTGCGACTGGATGAATTGTAGTAATAAGACGAAATCTTTCAAGAATCAAAAATCTTTCTTTACGATTCAAATGATTACTGGAGTACCTATTCAGATTTCAATCGAGCATCAAACAATTTTTGAACAAGCGAAAATAACATGAAAAACCAGCATATTGACTTTCAACGTCTTCCGAAGTCTAACAAATGTTCTCCCAGAGATTCTTGACCTCATTTTCAGCTAATAATTACAGAAGACTTTTGGCAAAATCTATAACATACGACTAGTGAGTGTCAATTGAGAACTGCGACTATAGTTGTTCTACTTATACCTAATTTACGAGCAGCATTGGTGGAGTATACTGTCTTATAATATTTAGTCCTCCGTTTGAAATTGTGCCTATGGGTTGTGACCAAAAAGTCTTTCTCTGACGATCTTGCCGGTACATAACGTTTCCTGGTCTCATCAACTTAAAGCGATTCTTAGACTGAGGTGTCGAGAATGAATATTTAATATCGTCGTTAGATTTTCTTCTAAACGCGGCTGAGAAATCCGACCGACGATAATAAAGTAAATAGAAAGCAAAAATTAGTACAAGAATTAACGAAATATTTAATACTTTCTGTGATATTTCTTTTATTTTTCAGATGAGGCTGCAGTGGACTGGAGCTAGCTGGCTGCAACAACGAATGAAAACTATGAAAAACAGGAAGCGTCTCAGATTTCAGCGACGACTTCTGAGTGAGCGGGCGAGCGTGAAAGACGGAATGGCGTCATATAACACGCACACAGCTAATACATGCATGTGTATGTTACATGTAATAAGCAACACACACTAGTGTGAGTGGGCGGAGCGTCGCGTGCGCCCGACAACGGCCGGCGCCCTGGCGTACAGTCGCCATGATAAATTGAAAAATGAATTTTAGAAGTGTTTTTAAAACTCTATTTTTCATAACGGTACGTCTGCTGCTAGGCTGCTTTGTTAGGTCATTTGGTCAAAGCTAACGATCTTTTGATAGCCAACCGAGAAAACAATTGAACCCTTATGCGATAGTTGTTAGAAATACATCAACTAAGGCAAGTATGTACGAGTAAGTAAGAATCTAGTTTTTATAGCCTAATTTACTTTTTTTACATTTTTCCCGGGAAATTTGAAAACTACTTCGAAGTAGGTGAAACCGCAATTCAAACTTATTAGTACCTACTTAATACATGCGCAAGCACAGCCATATACGGGCTCGCCCCTTCGTCGCCGCCCGCCCTCCGCGCGTGCTTGGCTCACGTTTCGGCAGAGAATAAACGCACAGAAGCTTTAGGCGCGTAATTTGATAGCCAAACATTGCCTATAAAATCTTTCTTGAAACTAAATACTTGTAGAGGTATTGTATCAACCATGTAGCTAATACTATTAAAGTAAATTGATTCCAGATCGTGAGGTGCTTTAACAAATATAATTTAATAAGTAATTGGTAATATCAAAACCGATTTTGAATGTTTTTTTTGTAGCAAACGATAAAAAAAATGTGCAAAACAAACAACTAAAATGGTTTTTAATTGGTCAGGCCTTGAAAGAAGAAGCGTATTTTAACCTTTATTTTTCGTGGTCCTGTCATTATATTTTCTTATAAACGTTGTAGGTAATTTTTCTCTTGCTGCAACTGAAAAAGCCGTCTGTTTCCTACTCACTGACGGTAACACAAGTTTGTTTACTCCGGCGCGCCGGCCGCATTGCATTTGTTTTTCTCGACGTGCTTCTTGGCTCGCCAGCGCGATGTAAAGCTTCGTTCAGACCGATCAACTAATTTGTAGTGACCAAAGGTCGGAACTAATTTGTAGGGATGGCTGTCAGATATCTCGCATTACTACCTCTATATTGGTCATACCTACACATATTCACGTCGATGGTCGTACAGAATCTGTAAAGTATCTAACAATACACATTTTGCGCGCAAACTACAAACATACACAAACACAACAAATACACAAAACGATAGAGCTATTTGTATTTGTTCAAGAACATCTTTTGCGGTTTGAAAACTGACAACGAACGGATCATCTACATGTTCAATTCATTCGTTCATTTTAAATATACGTAACTGAACTGAGTCATTGTTGTCAAAAACACATATTTTTTTTAGTGAACGAGTATATTTTTCTTTTCAGCATACTTGCAGATAATTTCAAAGTTTGCTATATTTGATAAAAATCTCTACACAGTGCACAAATCAGGTTTAAACCTTGTTTTAGCTTCTTTTCCTAATGTAGGTTTTAGGTATAGTCGTTTGCGATACCCTATTTGGTAGTCATCACTATATCTATGTTCGCGTTGCATTGACTTTGTGTTGCATAATGTCTGTACACAGCTTTATGAGGTTTCAACAACAAACTAAGGACAAAGGGTTTCAAGCTGACATTTAGTAGTCTGGCCAGATGGTGCAAATTGTTGAATTTTACGCACCAGAAGTTTCTATTTACGTGACCTCAATTATTGTGTTTGATTTGTTATTTACTTACCTACGCTAGCAAAATGCATTTGAAACATTTATGCATACCTAAGTTTTACCCAAAGACTACTTCCCAAAAAATATACCATGGTTCTTCGACTTTTAACGACGGAAATAATCAAATTATAGATTACTACCGTATTCAAAGGCTCTTTCTGAATCTATAAATACATACAACGTTACGCCACTTTACATTAAGTTTTATGGTACATATATGATTAAAAAAATATTATGATACCAATGAAAATAATATAGGATAATAAAGGGATGAAATACAAATAGTACAAGGCCAATTTTGCATGTTTATCAATAAACATGTCTAGAACTTAGTAAAAATGCTTAGAACTTTAGTCTTAAACGTGTTTATTAAGAATAAGAAAAAATTAGAAGAATTTATTCTTCTTGAAAACTCAGTTTCATTAAGAAACAGTAATAATGCGAAACCACTGTTTGTGTTAGGGCATGTTGTTTTTTCCGCCCGTCACACCCGCACCGCAACCACGCAGTTTATGCTACTGTTCACGTACAACCAGAGTCGTAATAAGGACTTCCGATGGGGGTGTCTGACACATTGGTTAACTTTGAATGTGGGCGCTTGGAATAAAATCACATTACAATGCTGTAATTAGGATTCGGCTTAAATAATTGAAACGTAGTTTCGAGTCACATTTACTATTTTGAAATAGGTATAAGTGAAATAAATAGTGTTTTTAAAACTTTTTTACATGCTGTGACATAGTACGAGTAGTTCCACTTACATTTTGCGATCAGCTTGGCACGCTTTCAACTAAAATAAAGTCTCTAAATCTCTTTGTCACATTCATTTCGTCACTTGGACTTTACAAAACAAAGAGTACGAGTACAGTGACTTGTGCCAATGAGACTACGATAATTTAATAAAGTAATTACATCATTTACATAAGAATATAAGAAATTATATTATGATTTCTTCGACATCATCATTCTCAGCCTTCCTTTCGGGTATCAACCATTTTTTTAACCTGACTCGGTTTATGAAAATTGAGTCTTATTTCAATTCGCGAAGATTTATCTGTCATCCTATACTAGTAAATACAAAACTAGTATCTAGTTTTGTATTTTTATTTAAACACACTACTAACACGTATTTATAACAGTAATGTACATATACAAGTTTTAGTTTATCGATTATATGTCAACTATATAAGCCGTGGTAGCTCAGTGGGAGAACAGCCGCTTCGCATTCTTGAGGTGGCGAGTTCAAACCCCGACTCGTACCAATGAGTTCTTTGGGACTTACTCGTATGTACGAATTTACATACCACTGGCTTTTCGGTGAAGGAAAACATCGTGAGGAAACCTGCATATTATTATGACCGGAGAAGAAATTCAATGGCGTACGTGAATCCGCCAACCCGCACTTGGCCAGCGTGGTGGAATACGGCCTAATCACCCTTCGAGGGTAGACCTGTATCCCAGCAGTGGGAGGATTAAAGGTTGCTGATATAGGTCAACCTAGGAGGCATTAATTGGGGTGCTAGGTCGGGTAACCTCCTCGTGGTGCACCCTGGGCAACAGCGTGCGGTAATACTGCAGCTTTTATGCAGTATTACCGCACGCTGGCAAATAATCCGACACGGTGGGCCCGTCCGCGTGTCCCTCTGACTAGCAGAGGGCACAGCGGATGGTGTGTGGTGGAGTGTGGAGCGTTGGAGGATACGGCGCTCCACGCTTGGCTGGTGGCAGCAATGCCACCAGGGGGGGTTTTCCTTGTGCTCCTCGCCGCGTGTGGGTCGCGGTCGGGAGTGCAAGGAAAGGAGGAGGGGATCGCTCGTTGCCGGGCGTGGTGAAAGCCATGCTCGGCGGCGAGAGATCGTGGCAGGCCGTGGTCTCCTTCTGCGAAGAGGTAATGTCGCAGAAGGGGCCGCGGGGCGGATCGGGGAGGACGACTCCCGCAAGATCCGCTCCGGCGCAGACGACGGGGAGGGAGGAGGGGGCGATCCGATCATCGCCTCCTTCCCTCTCCGTAGTGGGGCCACTGGCGGAGGGTCGGGGGGCTCTCCGCTGGCTTGCACCGGCTCCACACGTCTGGGGGCGGCCTTGGGTGACCAGGGCCGTCCCTCTCTTGACGCACGGAAGACGGGGCCGAAGGGCCGACCCTGGCTGAGGGTGGCGGAGACTCCGAAAGGGAACCCCGCTGCCCCCAGCCACAAGGGAATGAGGTCAACTTCCCAGTGGTTTTAGTGGGTATGCCGCCGCAGGGCGGAGACTCCCACATAACCCCGGCTCCCCCGGGTTAGGGGTATCCATAAAGGATTTCCACTGGGTCAACAAAAAAAAAAAAAGGAGGCATTAATTAAAGTCTCCAAATTAAAAGTGATACCTTTATAGGCTGAAGTTTGTCAGTTATGAAAGCAAATATTAAAAAAGAAGCGATTAAAAAATGGACGGCACTCAGTAGTGAGAATTTGCCCCATCGTAAATTCTGACTACCTCTCTGTGGCTAATGTTTTCGCTTTCAACGCTGTGTTATGGCGTTATAAAACGCCCCTGACGTCTGGTTGCAGTTGGTTTGAATATAATTCAGAAATCAACGCTAATTAATTGCTTTTTCGTGTACATGAAATTCTGGTTTGGTTGATGCATTATCGACCTAGTTTGCATAGCGTTTGGAAGGTCAACGGTTTACTATTAATTGGACAGAACGCTAGATTAGTGAAACAAATAAAAATACAATTGTTGGGACAATGCCCCTTGTAGTCTCTAACTAAGCGACATAATCTTTCATTTATTTAATACTTAGCAGTGATAGCTCAGAAAGTCTTTGTGTATATTGGTGCTTTATACTAAGCTGAATAGGTAAGTAACGCAGGCCAAACTGGGCCACGACTTCCGATACTAATGGGGCGTCTAAACGGGCTATATTTTACGACAATTTGTGACTGCAATACTGTGGCCGGCAACATTGCTAGCAATACCAGCCACACTATGCAATATTTTAAGGATGGCCCGGCATTATAGCCACATATTTTTTGGTATGTCAAAATGTTTTTATGTGTAGCCGGCGTGTGGCCGAACGATCGCCTCGCAATCGAAAATACTGCAATATATCTGGACCATCTATATTATTGTTCTGTTTTACTGTATATGCGCGTCCCTTTCTCCCTGCGACGTGAAGTACTTTGCGTTTTACTTTTCTACACCACACCCAGTTAACTGGAAATATTGCTTATGAAGAACTTGTGACTCTAACTGTCAATAGTGATTCGCAAATTCATTGATTCTACGTCGAACAAAAATAAATGTGCACTTAATCTTAATATATATAAATCTCGTGTCACAATGTTTGTCCTCAATGGACTCATAACCACTTAACCGATTATAATAAAATTCGCACACCATGTGCAGTTCGATCCAACTTGAGAGATAGGATGGTTTAAGTCTCAAATTATAGTCGTAATTTTAATTTATTGCAAATTATATATATAGGTACTGATAATTTTTACTATAAATTGACAAGTTAGCATCAACATAATAGGGTTGCTATAGTTACGCAATATGACATTTGACATAGAATTGACGCAATGGCTTTTGACAGGACAACGTCTGTCGAGTCAGCTAGTAAATACTTAAATATTTACTTGCCTTTATGTATTCCTTTAAGCCTTCTATTAAGGCTTCACAAACCTCTGGGACAATAGTTGAAATTGAATAAGCGGACACTCTGAAAAGGTACATTAAACTCTTGAAAGAATCTCCAGTCGCTAAATACCGTAGAGTTATTGCTAATCTTGTAGTCACAGGTATTGCATTCCTCATGTTTGTATCTTGCCTTTGTATGTTTGGTCCAATTCGGTTCACAAGAAATTCGAAGTCGCTCTTAGACATTCTTGTAAATTTTTTTAAATAAGTATTTATTCAGCATTAATTCCTTGTCTACGGAATCCAAAGTGTCACGCCTACTTAGGTAGGGTCGAATCCACATTCGTGTCCTTTTTTTTCGTTTTTCTGCCAAAACAATGTAGTAAGCGGCTGCGATGAGCGTCATTTCGTCGGCCATTGTTACTGGATTGTGTGGCTCATTAAAGGGTTCTGAATCAAAGGCCATACTATTGCAGCCATATTGCAACATGTTGCCTGCAATTGATTGCTCAGCCATAAAATGCACTAAAATGTTTTTTTGATGGCTGGGCAATGTTTGCCAATAATTGCAGCTACAAATTGTCGTAAAATATGGCCCGTTTAGATGTACCTTAAGAGAAAGACGTCAATTTTTGTATCCGGTCGTTAAGGGGTTGTTGATCACGTGGATGTTTCTCTTCTTGATTCATTTAATAACTTACTTGGTTGGTATTTGGGTTCCTAACTTTACTCGTCAATACAGGGTTATAAGGAAAGGGTATGCTAAGCCGAAAAAGGCTGCATACAGTTTTTCCTCAATTCCTCTCATAGTTACACTACTTCGAAAATATGAATGACTTATTTTAAATATGCATCAAAATTATTGTGCAAGTAGGTACATAGGATAGCAGTATATCACTGCTAGGTTTGACTCATGCACTATGTAACACGATATGCGCACACGCAAGCCATATACGGTCGTTACCGTCGACATCGGCCAATCATGGACGACCGACACCCGCCCAGCATGCCTCCTTGAGTGTTTATGTAGTTCGATAGATATTTGGCTTGTAATAGAGAATAAACAAGTATACTTACTGAGTACCAAAAGGGCTTTTTTATTGTATCTGACAGTGATTATGATTACTTAGTGTTTTTTTACCTTAGATTTAACCCTCCCTAGCAAATATCGAAATTGCATCTATATTAAACCATAAGTTTTAGAATTTACAAATAAGATGAGGATTGTAGGCTTATTCTTGCCATAACGAAAAACTATTTCCCAGGCTGTTCTTTTCCTTAATGAAATACCACCGTTGCTAACATTTCTACAAACATGTTTTATTGCAACTATTGTTCATTAAGTACTAGTTTTAGTCGCAACAAATAGTGGTAAGAATTGAACAGTATAATTATTTAAAGTGGTTGGCAATCGGCTCGTTTGCCGTCTGACGTTTGATCGTTTATTAGAAATCGATGAGGCAGAATTCATTGTGAATATAAAAGTGATCACTTAGTATAAGGCCCGCAATAAACGAACTGCACTAGCAGCCAGTGTCGAGTGTTAGTTGGCCAATTTTGAAAATAAAAAAAATGTTTTGATATCTTATATTTTGTAAAACTCATAGTAGTGTACCTAGATAGATTTAACGACGGGAAGGCCTTCTCCTTAAGATACAGGTACTATGTACCTACTTCGAAGAATTAATTATTTTTAAATTTGAAATTTTGATTTAATTCCATAAAAAGGGTTATATTCTTAACTCTTTTTTACTAAAACTAACTGTATAATTTTTATTTCACAACAACATATGCTAAAATAAAATAATTATAGGTACCTAACAATTATAAAACAGAGCTCAAGTCACCGCAGCTAAAGTACCAAAACGGCTGGTGACGTTACCGCGTTAAAATTACTTAGATACGGAAAAGTTTTCTACGGAATAGAAAAAAGGAATTCAAAATTTATTCAGAATGTTCTTCTCAGTCGACGCAATTGTCGTACTTGAATAAATTAAATTGGTTTTCGAAGCATTTGTATGGCTGCCCTAAACGTGCCCGTCTCGTTATTAGCACAATTTCAAGTGTTTAGTGTCAATTGTCGGTTTTATAATTCCCCTTTGCTTTTTCTTTGTTCAGTACTTTGAAGTAGTTTACTTCAAAGTACTGGTTTTTAATGGCGAAATAAAAGTGGAAGAGACGTATCTACTATGTATAGTTACGAGCAATAATATATATATAGCTCACATTTTCAAAAATACTTAACTTCTACCAGTCAAGAAATAAATGTACGACAATGTAGTCCAAATTACCTAACCATCAAACCATCAACTATCAGCAAATTGTCCACTTATTTCTTGAATGGTAGAAGCTTTAGATATTTTTGAAATGTGACAACGTGCAGGTATACATTATTGCTCGTAACCGTACTTATCGTGAATTTCATATAGAAATTAATCATTTTCATTATATTCAGTTTCTTTCATTTAGATAACTGACAAAATGGTCGATTTTCCACAAAACAAGACATGTTTGGAAAAAACTTTGATGTCATCTTATTGAAGCGATTGACACCAAAATCTAAAATAATAAATACAATTTAGTTGGTGAAGGTTTCCGAACGACGTTTCTTCAAAATATTTTATTTCTTAGTAAAGCTCTAACATATACGGGTTCTTTCTGTATAAGCTCCGTTTAGAAGAACAGCGAGTTAGATGGCAATAACAACAACATTTTCCGAATACCTATTTTGCGAAAATTGTGTTGCCAGAGTCTTACTATAAACACTGCTTTAAGTTAAACAGCATTACTTAGTATTGCGCACTTCGTTTTCGTTTTTCGCAAATATTGAATGACATGTGTCAGTCCAAGCAAAGGTTTTGATTATTAGTAAACACGTCAGTTCTTGCCTCGTAAAAGTTTTTTTTTCAGTATTAAGCCATTAAGCCCGGGGTGGGGGGGCCTCACACGATCCACACGACAGCCCTCCGACTCGATGGTGTGACGAGCCTGGGAAATTTAAAGGGAAATGGGCAGTATTGGCTTACGACATAAAATGAGTGTCAAACATTTTAAGAGGCCTTTGCCCAGTTCTAGAAAAAAAGTTAAATTAACTACGATTTTATCTAAGTAAAAAAAACATTTCATCATTTCAAAAAAGGAAATAAATCAAGTAATTAAATCGATTTCATTACGTAATTTTAAAAAAACACATTTTAACAAGAAAAAAACAGAAACCAAAGAAAAAAAAAAAAGGAAAAGATTTTAAAAAGTTACTTAAGTAGCTAAGTAGCTAGGAAACTGGATTTGACAAGCTTTAAACTTAGATTAAAAACATGTTGCCTGACTTGTTCTAAAGCTTTTAGATTGGCTTTGAAAACCTTTCACATTTCAGTTTACTTTGATAAGTAAATCAGGTTTGGCACTTTTCATTTTCCAGACAAAATCAATGTGTTTATACCTAACACTAGTGACCTGCCCGGCTTCGCACGGGTATGAAATAGAGTTTTTGTTACTTGGTAATAGCGTAGCTTTATATTGGTGCAAGAATTCTTTAAACCAATCCAGCAGTTTTTGAGTTTATTTCATTACAAATATCCAAAACTAGAAATCTTTCCTCTTTATATTATAATATTAGTGTAGATTTAGATAATTTAGGTCATGTCATTGGCAACTAATTTTCACAATTATGTTTTTGCCACGCTCCACCAGAGCTCGCTAAATCAAAACTGATTGTCGGCGCGGCGCTGAGCGATTCGATAACTATTATTTGTATTGATGTGTTCCTAGCAATAAGCCTCGAGCGCCGCGAAGTAGCTATGAAACAGCGCAACGTTTATGTGAAAATATCTGTAATAAAATAGCAATCTATAATATGTTTTTAAATATTGAAGTTAGTTACCAAATCTCAGCTCAAACAGATAAGTGGTTCGAAAATTAATTGCACGATTTGTTTTCCAACCACTGCGGAGTATAGGTCTCCTCTTCATACACCATCTTTTTATCCACAAACATTGCTATTCACCTAATACAAGCGTGTAAAAAACCCTTTTCAAGTGATAAGACACTAGACGCCCCTTTCTCCCAGTTTTGGTGCGATATCGTTTTCCCCAGAACGTTCTCTGATATCCGATCCAACAAGTGATCCGACAGATTAATCTACTCGATAGACAACTCGTTTTTATTCCTATTGGTCCAATTAGAGAAACGTATTCTACGAGTACTATGTCTATTCTTTCGTCCGATCGATACTATTTGTTTAAAGGAGGAAGGACTGTCGATTCCACCCACTATTGGAACCAATAATTCTTATTCAAACAAAGACTCATATTACTTTTTAATATTCATGGAATAAATTATGTTTTATGGAATTGTGTATTTTTTTTATTGAGTGAATCTCATTGAGTTCTACCATCTAAATTGAAACATGACTATCAGGGTAGGGCTAAATAATATCCGAACATTATTAAAGCTATAAGCATAATAACTATTTTTGTTATTTGCGTATCTAGGCCGATATAGTGCCGTAAGCCAAATTAAACATTTATAATATGGATAAGAGTTACGTACTAGACTTAATTTCAATGTATTGCGATTTTATTACCTTTACCTTTTTTTTCTTTGAATAAGTAGGTCCCTGCCCTGATTTATGCGCATAACCAGAAGCGGGTGAGATGAAACTAAAAAAAAAAAACAAAGAACGGCTGTTTACGGGGCTCTTATTTTAAAAAATAAAATAAAAGTTCATACGAAAGTCATAATTCGTATTTAAACTGTCGTTACGAAAAAATCGACAACCGGATCCACACAGGCAAATAAAGGAACGGCCTAAGTTATTAAAACTAAGCTTTCGGTTAACACCTTGTCATCAATTAGTGACGTTATACTCTACCCTACCTTGCTAAATATTTAAAGACGACGTAGAAGGTAAGTAAAGTACTTACCTAGGTAGGTACTTTATTATCCTCGCCCACACCTGTCCAAAAAGGCCGCAAACTTTCCTCCTCACGCATCCGTCACACTCAATCAATACTTTCATCCAGAGGACGAGACACAGCTGTTTACTGATTTTGCCGGCACGTTCCCCATGATCAACAAGTGTTGAAACAATCCGTAAACAACCAAATTCTAACCTTATGTCGCTATAGGTAGAACTGAAAACGCTGTTGAGGAAATTTGAAGCAGCCGAAATGGGAGCTCGATTATAAGGTTCCGGGAACTCTCGCAGTTTCTGCCTTCGCATTACGAGACACGGTTCAAATTAGCTCAGCAAAATGTTTGGCCGGATATCGATCAAATGCAAAGTAGATTGTGCCTTGTCTGGGAAGAGATAAGGTGCGATTTGAAAGGATGTGATAAAATTTCCCGGGCAATGAGGCTGGGGTGGTGTCGCCAAGCAACTGAGCTGGGTATCCACTTAGTTCTCTTGCCCTTGATATTGGGTGGTTGGCGGTCGGTGTTGTTTGTGATGTGAAATTACAAGAATTTAATAAAACAATAGCACTCGTCCAAGACTTAAAATCCCTTATAATTATAAGTAGGCACCTACTCATTTAAATATAAAAATGTCTTAAGTACCTCTATTTACGTAATTAAATCACCTGTTGTGAGAAAAAGACCTAGAGAAAAAACGATCAAAAAAACTTTCCTAGGGTAAATAAGGTTTCTATAGGTAAATAAAGGGTAGTAAGGCTTAAAACTTATAAATTAGAATTATAATAATGATAAACTTAATAATTTCATCGGATCTACTAATAAATATTGTTTCGTATAACCGATTTCCACTACTCAAGCTAGATTGATAAAATGTTTACAGGAAAAGAAAGATAAAGTTGTATTTACTTAAATCCATGAATTTCAGATTCACCATCTTACAAATTTTCAAAAGTAGGTAGATATTTAGTACTTAACGCTTTACTTGTGATACAGGGGGTCGTTGGAATATGCCAAAGTTCACCGAGATGAACTTTTACGAGTACGCGAACTTTAGCATTTAAAGCCTGGCGAACTATTTTCATATTTCATTAACAAAAGCAGTGTAGTTGAATACCAGATTCTCATTAGATATGTGTGAAAAATATCGTAGATAGTTTAATTTAATAAGTAAATGTATACTTGTATAGCAGTATAGAGGTTCATTTAAGAATTGTTGGTGAGAATTCACTAACCAGCTGTATGTTTTATTACGATCTAATGAAGCTAGATAGCTGCTTTTAATTTCTTCTAATTTTTATTACAAGCTTTCATTTAACTTGCAATTTACTTAAGTTAGATTTATTTTGTTTAAGTCAAATTTTGCAACTGCATTTTGAGCCACTTCCCGATGTCCGATTAGACTGAAACTCGATAAGATTACATGAGGCCTACGTCCCTACTGTGGTTGTAGTAAAATTCTACATTAAATGTGAAAACTCTGTCTACCTCTTACTTATCCTGGTTCATAGAGACAGCGGCGCGGCGTCTCAGACTAATCTTACCTACCTTAAATCAATTGATTTCATCAAAATCCTTTATGAACCACCCACATTTTGAAACAGAAGCTTAATGATTCAGGATTAATGAGAAACTTAATACTCGTAATCGATAGAACTCTTCATCTGACAGTGAGGCGCCCACACGCACTTCGGTTTACGGCTCGACAGCCACTAAGACAGGAACGAAAAAAATATATTTTTAAGTTTAAAAAACTAAAAAACACGCATTGTCATCGGTCTTTAACAGGTGTGCAAAGTTTGAATTAAATCTGATCATTCAAAGTAGGGCAAAATCGAGCTCAAAGGAGTCGGTTACATACCTACATACAGGTGAAAGTAATAAAAGCGTGTTAATAAAAAAAAAACATACAGTCGAATTGAGAACCTCCTCCTTTTTTGAAGTCAGTTAAAAAACAAAACAACTAATGGAAAAAAAATAGCTTAAGTTCAATATGTTTTCTGGAACAAGTTGAAACCACTATTTTGATGTGAAAATACCTATTGCGTATTTTATATTTACAATACCGCAGTGGCGTAGCGTAGTGGGGGCGGCAGGGGCGGCCCGCCCCGGGCGGCACTTTTTAGGGGGCGGCAAAATTTCACAATAAATAATAAAAATTTAATACTTGAACCATTTCATATTTTTATCGCAAATTCGGACCGATTGAAATGAGAACGGAATTTTTCATCACTTATTCTGTGACGAATTAATTTACGGTTCCTGAAGAATAGTCCACGTGGGCGAAGCCGTGGGCAGAAGCTAGTACCTAAATAAGAGGGCGGCGAAATTGTCATCCGCCCCGGGCGGCCGACACTCACGCTACGCCACTGATACCGACTCAACTTTCTTAACAACATTTAAAATCATCATCAGCATCAAATGCCATCTTCATATTGGAGTTTGGAGGTCAGTAGGCTAAACTTCTTGCGATCCCGTGCTGTGCTTTTCAGATGTTGATAACTTAGTCCGGTCCACTGTCTGTCGTCCTGAGCTCCTCCTCCCCGGAATTTTGCCCACAAGGATTCATTTTAAGTATTTATACCTAAATATAACTTTTTTCAGTCATTGAGGTCCATAAATATGTTAGGTTTCATTATCATTCATCCTTAGACGGGACTAAGTACGAGTATCTACAGTGAGACTTGACCTTAATTCAAAAATGAGTCAAGGATTATTATTTTTTATTTTTCAGTAGCAATTTATTCGGAATTTCGTAACGAGTCCTTGTTCTTATTAAGATACCTAATTGGGAGCTTAAAATAATCTTGTAACAATAAAATAATTGAACAATTCGGAGTTTGTATTTGGAGATAGGAAGCACAATGAGTAATAAATATTTCACAAAACAATGAGAAATGAGAAAAATTACATAATAATTTATATCCAACAGTGAAACGTGAAATTATAGGAGTTATGAAAACAAGCTAAAGCTGTGCACACATGTTTATACGACTATATATAATATACTTCAATAAAATACTTCAATGGCTTAAAATGTTTAGTGGCTTGGAGATCTCTACTTCCATAATATTTTATAGTATACTTAAAGAGATTGTTACTATACACCTTATAATCCTGAGAAATAGCTAGATGATTGAAAAAGCAGGTATGACCACGTTACGATGCTATGTAGTCTCAAAAAACACTACAGTACCGGGTCATGACCCCATCCACTCAGGCACTCATCTCATTCAGGTCTGATAAGCGCAGAGCAGAGATGGCCGACAAAGGCGTAACCGAGGCTGCAATGCGGCGTCTGCGCACCTGAACCACTCGACTCGAGTGGTATCGACTGCGGTTGGGAAACTTCCTGAGTTTCGAATTCCTTTTAGCAGACTGAATTTATTAGATTTAACTATTTGGACTCGACGGTTTTGAGATCAATTAGCCTTCATTAGCAAGAAACAGGTGTGGAAAGAGGGAAGGGAGGGAGGTCTTTGCCCAACAATGGGATAAGCCGGGCTAAATAATAATATTAACTATTTATATAGTCATGAGGAAACCTGCAATACGTCCGGAGAATAATTTCAATGGTGTATGTGAATCCACCAACCCGCACTTGGCCTAACACCCTTCGAGGGTAGAACTGTATCCCAGCAGTGGGAGGATTAAAAGTTGCTGATGTGATGTGAAATAGTTGGTACTTATTTAAAAACATGAAAAAGTATATTTTTTTCAATGTTTGTCATTTGAATATTTCTTTAAAGGAACACTCTTTTGCACAAAAAACATTTTTATTGAACCTCCTTCATATTTTATGCAGTAAGAAGTTAAGCAACAACATTTTTCCTTTGACAGAGTATAGGCCGCCTTTCTCAACTTTTCTCCGACCAGAGTTCAGACTTCTGACTTCAGTAAATCAATCACATGAGTGACAAGTTCAATCAGATCTGTATCTGATTTATTTTCTAAACGAGGAAATCTTCAAAAGACACCATGTTGTTTTGCAGTTCAGCAAAGTTACGTAGAGCAAACCCAGTAAAACCCCCCCTAATGGCCTACCTTAGTCCCTACTTTGCAAAATTACCTATACAAGTGTGAAAGGCCTATTATATTTTAATACTAGCTGCGCCTGGCAACTTCACTCGAATTTTCAGAATAAAAAGTAGCCTACGTGTTAATCCAAACTATAAGCTACTGTCATACAAAATTTCATCTAATTAAATCCGTTCTGCCGTTTTTGCGTTATTGAGTTTCAAACCTACAAACTTTGACATTTATAATATTTGTGGGATTGGGTTATTTTCATGTATATGTATTACTATACAATATACATGTATGTCGATGTACAATATACCTCTATAAATGTTCCTACCTACAGCTACCGCTAGAAGGGATAAGGCTCGATCTCACGCGCAGTGAGCAGTGAACGCGTATCCAAGCACTGACCCGTGGCAGCTTCACGTCGCGCCGCACGCTTCACGGCGCCGCAAAGGCAGCCCCGCCGGCATTTTATGAGCGAAAATAAATAAAAATATCGCATCGATACTCTGACATTGTTTGGTAAAAGAGCGTTAAAATATCGATTTTGGAATTCATTTTGTTATAACACGCGAATACTCACGTAAAAAGTCGCGTATTACGACTAGTTTTGATCACATTCGGTGATCTTCATCAGGAGATAACAAACGAGACTAGTCGCAAGAAATCACATATTTTTACGTGAATATTCCCGTGTTAATTTTAGCAAAATGTTTCAAAACTACGTTAGTTTTCATTGTAGAATTTATTTACTGATCATCTACCTGACACCCACCTGAAAGAATGGAACAGTAACTCAAGAGCGGGAAAAGTGGCGGGAGGCGAGACTTTTGCCCTGCCGTTGGACGCTATTGGCTCAATAAAATAAAATAGTAATATAACACACATTTCAATCCACTGCTATTCAAAGACTTCTGCGAAAAGGGGTAATCTTCGGTGTGTTTTTTCGGATCCTTGGGCGTTTCGCACTCGAGTCGAGTCATTCGAGTCTCGATTCAAGAATTCCAGTGCCTTAGCGTTAAAGGTATTTGAAATTCAAAGTTACCATCTAATAAGTATGAGATCAAAAAAATATATCCTACATACATTTTGAAACAGTATATTGAGCCATAAATATACACCGTATCAATTACATCGTTGTGAGTGATACTATGATTGTAATTTTAACACCTTTTGTGCATGCTATGTTTGATGTTCAAGTTACTCAAGCTTTAAGCAAATAAATAAATTCTTATCTTTCTTCAATATCAAATATTACTTATAGGGATATTTACACTCTACTATATCATAGAGTGCTTTTATTCAGCCCCCTACAATTTAACGGAGAGTAAAACCGTTTAAATATTAATTCAGCCATGGTTGTCTGCAATAAAAGTACTAATAACATTTCTAGAAAAGTTACATTTATATTTTTCTAAAAACCAACCAGAGTACTACGAGTATTCTAGAAACTGCACTTAGTTTCATGTTGCATACTCTTCATGGAAATTTCACATCCAGGTAACGTCTATAGAGAAGTTTACGAAGTCGGTCACATCACTGACTTTACATATCACACACACACACATCACATCACTTCACATTTGAAATATTACAAACGCGAA
Source organism: Alcis repandata (assembly GCA_949125135.1). Taxonomy (NCBI): domain Eukaryota; kingdom Metazoa; phylum Arthropoda; class Insecta; order Lepidoptera; family Geometridae; genus Alcis; species Alcis repandata. Next base: position 5,633,835 of record OX421223.1, read on the forward strand.
TGTTTGCGAGTTAGTGTGTTCTTGTTTTGCATACTTTCTTCTTCACACTGAAACAGCTGGACGGAGATAGATTACATTGAATAGTATGACGTTACCCTGGATTAATTACTTTTAAGAAGACTAATTCACTGCCAAGAAAATTTGCGATCCCTGTAGAATTTGGGGTGAAACCACGGGGCAAAAGATTATAAAATTAGAACCTCGATTTCTTGTTAACTTGTAAAAAAGCACATTAGTATGTTTTCTTTTTAAGTTTTTTAGGTGTAAAGTACGCTTCCGCTTTTATTTGACAGAATCAAGGGAACAAACACCCCTGTTTTTTCCCTGGCATACATGGCGTAGCCTAATTTTGAATTTGCCAAAAACTTTATTGAGCAAACAGTTTCGTCTGGTCTACTACCTACCATATTACGTTAATATTATAATATAATCCCCAAGTAAATATAAAGCAGTCTAGACAATTTCCAATTCGTATAAACTGAAAATCAGGTAAGTACATAACTTTTTCAACTTCCAACAGACTGCTTCAATCTTTATTCGCTATACACAACATGAAATGCATCATTACCGTAGCTCAAATAAATGTGCTCACCGGTAATTGATTGAATACCTTCGCCTGGGCGGGCGGGGGCGGGTTTCCATGGAAACACCCACGCTAGCTCCCCGCGCCCGCCCAGACCTTGACCCTATACAGCTGATCGACGCGTGTCGCATCAGCCGGGTGCCGGGTACAATCCTACCACCTTAACTGTACAGTTAGGTGAGGGAGCCACGATCGGATTTGACACGTTTTTTACAATTTTTGGTGGCTAGAATAGAGCTATTTTGTATTAAGCTTTCTCGAGTAGAACACACAAAATTTACAAATTAGCTAGGCAGAGGCAATTATATTATTATTTCTTCTTGAAAAGTATTTCTTTAAACAAGCTGCTGTCGTTGTTTTTTAGTTTCATTATTTCAGAGATTTTATAGGATAAGTTGGTCGAATTGTATGGTTGTCGCGCAGCTTTCAGGGAAAATACTTGGAAAATTGGATTTTCGGGTGGAACTATTTGGGCGAGAGCTCTTTTATCGTATGAATAGGATTTTTTATTTACAAACCAGACGTTTGACTTAGTCTCAGAATTCAAAGGATAAAAGCACAACTTATGTGACGTGGCAGTGGAGGTGGTTTAGTTTAGGTAGAAATAAAATAAGAACATAATCTAACCTGAGAATCTGTTTTTTTTTTAATATTTATTGGCTAGGTACGACAACAAAGTCAAAGATGGTATTTAGTCAAATCACCTAGTATGGAAACTGGCAGGAGAAAAAAAAAACTTGCCGATCAATTTTCAACTTGCATTTTTTTGTGTTGACAGCTAGCCAAGAAAACTTATCAGATATTGTAGGTAGGCACATTGTAGGTGGCCCGGCGGTTTTATTCCACTTATCTAAAAAAAAAGTAAGCCGCGCATTTTTTTTTCATCGCCATAATTACGGGTATCTCATTTTTGATGAAATTAGAACCCACGCCAAACAAGCTTAGGATGGGCCGTTGACAAATTACTTTTCCACCATTTATATCTCGTCCAATCTAATCCATATTCTAGTTTTGTCTCATCCACGCTCGGATAATAACAGAAAAAAGTATCTATATTTCTTTTAGCCGCCGTGTACTAGCCCTGCTGCGCCAAAGAAGATCAAACCGACTTATCGTTGTCGTCACCACCAACTGCACATGCCACCAGACCTTTGATAAACTCAGTTATACGAGTAGGTTCCCTTTAGCACAACCAAACCGGAAACCAGCATTGAGGGCCCAGCACTCAGCATTCATGCTGAGGTGACTCCGTTTTGACACGATTTGTAATATTTTTTCTTATTGTTGTTTATTGATACCTCCTTATTTTTTGTGTATATCTTTATTATAATTTATAGTTTTCTACTTTAAGTTGTGCACTGTGCTTGTTATCTTGTCAAATAAATATCTAACTTTTTTCTTTAACTATTAACGAATAAACTTATATCTCTCTCTCTTCCTGGCTATGTATCCCATATGGTGGTGGTCAGCCTTCTTTACTTTTCTTCTTCACTTCGCTCTATCCTCGACATCGTCTTCGCACACAAAAAAAAAACGAAAAAAGTTACCGATTGCTAAATATAGTATTTGTTTTAAAAATAAACATTGAACAGACCTATATAAAATAAAGACAGGAAACACGATTTCCTTTAATTACTTGTTAATTGCTGTTGGATCGGAAGTTCCATGCATTTCAGAGAACGTCTCTACAAGTCCGTTTTCCGAGAGCCTTTCATAAAGATTAATACGAGTATCATATCGACCGTGAATCGGATGCGACATTGAAGTTAGTTCTAGATAAATTCAGTAGCGTCCAAGGTTTATCAATACCTATCGGGTTTACTGTTCACGGAGAAATATTTTTCCTTTACTTGCACACGTAGAGCAAAAATGTAAAAATACATTTAGACACATTTATGTGGTTCGTTCTGTATTTGGTGTGGTTTTGACTTTTAGTTGGTTCAGAATTTTAATGATTAAAGAAAATTGTTTAAAATAAAAATTAAGAAGATTTTTAAGGCAGCCCGTGGCCAGTGCTTTATAACAAAATGTGTCGAAACCACGTTTTCATTGTAAAATTAAGTGTGAAACTACTGCAAAACACACATATGACATATGTAGACCATATTCTAACACCGATTTTCTATATATCGTTAACAAGATGTAAGGTAAGGTAGGGTAGTTAGGAGTAGGTATTTCTCTAGAGCCTTTACTGCTATTTAATTATGTAGACTTATAAAGCGCTTGAAGTTATCATTTCTATGAGTTTTTGCTTAAGTTCTCCGTCTTGTTTTCGCACGTGACAATTTACGTCAGCGAAAAGTTATTCATAAGTAAGAAAGACCCTTTTTTTATTTCACCAACAAAAAGTTGCAACACTAGAGACACTATAAAGCTTCACCTTCATCCCCCTAAATAAGGCTAAGGGGGAACACACGGCGCGCTGACGTCACGGCGGCGTCATGCGAGCAAGCACGCGCCTCGCGTCCACGTCACTCACAGATAGATACGCAAATTCGTACCGTAGTTTATTTTAAATTAATTTACGCTTGCTACATAAGGTGAAGGAAAACATCGTGAGGAAACCTGCATAGTGCATACGTCCTGAGAAGAAATTAAATGGCGTATGTGAATCCACCAACTCGCACTTGGCCAGCGTGGTGGAATACGGCCTAATCACCCTTCGAGGGTAGACCTGTATCCCAGCAGTAGGAGGATTTAAAGGTTGCATATGATTATGATGATGACATAAGCATGTACTGTACTTTCGATTATAATTAAGGTACTTACTGGTCCTAGATTATTGCGACGGATTTTATTTGGGAAAGCATGAACTATTTGGGAAACCAATCATTGGTTTCGAATAGATTAACAGGTTAGCGAAAATATTAAACTTTCTCAACTAATAGATAGATATTTTAACTAAAAGTAAGATGTACGGGTTGATTGGCTAACCACTAATCACTTGACATATCAATTCTAGACATTTCTAGGTTATCATTGTACTCATCCTTATGAACAACTTTTACTATGGGACCAACCCAGAAAAACTATCATTTCAAACGTCCACAATACTATTATCATGGTTTTACGTAAATGCCTAATATCTTCGGTCGCTTTGGTAACTAAATTCTTAAATCTAAATAAAAACTTATGTCGCAACTCTGGCTACCAACAAGTTAACCTCTATAGCAGTGAAGACGTAAAAGGTATGTTGTACGCACACAAATTACAAAGTATTGTTGCAAGCTAAATATATTTTTAGATTGTCGTCGGAAAATAAAATTGCTGTATTTAAAATTAAAATTAAAATACTGAAAAGTAAAGGAAAGTTGAAGGACTTTTTTACGCTAGAGAGCTACTTTGAGCGCGTGAATTTATTGGCCGCAAACCATGTTTGCAAGGTTTTATTTTATTTAGTAAGGCTTGCGTTTGACCGCCATCTCGCCTGATGGTAAGCAACGATGGCGCATGCTTGCCTAGAAGAAACCGATTCACGCACGACTTGAAGACACCCAGATTATATCTATCGGGAAACACCCACTCGAGCATTCCACACAGTAGTGGTTCCTCCCACAATAAAAGTGGAATCAAAACGACTAGTTTTTCGGATGTCAACAATAAAATGATGTCGCTTTTCGCTGAATATACTATATTGTGCTAATGTAGGTACCTATTCTAAAGTGTGTTATTTTCTTTTGTAGGAGAAATATGCCATTAAACATAATTTCCGATTTTAGATTCAGATATATTTATTGACTAACTAATAGATTATAAGTTATGATAGAACGGTGCTTCGAAACCTTATAATTAGGTACATTTGTCGATTTTATATTTGTTCGAACATTGTAGAAATAGTTACTAAAGTACCTACCTGTTAGTGTTGGGTCGATCTTGGTTGTAGGTCTAGACATGAAATTAGTATATTTTGATATGTATAATTTTCAGTTTTGAATCATGAAAAGTCTCTTAGTTTCTACTACCTATCTTTCTCTTTCCAGCTTCATATTGTTCATTATTTCATTTACATACAAATATAGCTTATAGTTTGAATATAAATCATGCCATTATTTCGATATTTAGGGATGACACGAGCCTTCCTTCACAGTTGCCTATAAAAGATAAATCGAACCGTTAAATATAGCTTGATTAATAAAAATTATTGTAAATTAGACGATTGTTCAAATCACAAAGAAGGATAATTTATTCAGTAGCAAAAGCTCTGCTACTCGCAGGAAGACACCGATAAATTATTACAGTACCTCAATAATTGCTTGTCAATGGTTTGGTCCTTGTTACAAGAAGAGCGAGTAAAATGAGTCTAGTATTGGAAAACAATATTTATTTCTTAAATTTTCATAATATTAGGTATCTATTAATATATGTACTTTGAATTATTTAGCCAACAAATGTAGTCCAAGAAATTGGAAAAAGGTTTTCATTTCCAATATTTCAGCGAAAAAAATTGGATTAGAGTGTCATGCTTATAACTTGCACCACACAGAATGTCACTGACGTCAGTCTTTTACTCGCTTTAAATAAGCTGACAAACGACAGCAATTGCTTGCACTAAGTATAGTGGCCAGTATGAAGGCAGGGATTGCATTTTTAATTCAACCTGACATGACCTGGTGAGAATAATACCCATGCAAGCCTTTCCTAAGCCATTGGAAAAGGAATTGGTAGCGTAGTATGCAACTGATCTTGTATTTAATGCAGAAATATTTCGATAGAGACGCTAAGGCCTATTTTCCTCTGAGACTTCGATACGTAAGTTCAATTTCTTTTTTCCATATAATAGTTTTACTTGCTTTACGCCAAGAGTTTTGGTCTTCTAAATTTTAATACACAATTAGACCGAAAAAGGAAGCACTGTAAAAAGCAGCTGTTTAGTGGAAAAATGTTACTAATGGTGAAGAAGAAAACACAATTACGTAACAAACTGTTAGAAAAGTTATGGCCGTTTAAGCTTTGGAAGTAACGTTTGTCGGAGTTCCGAACTATGAAGTTCCATTCACAGCAATTCTAATAATCTCGCTCAATAAATGGAACGTGAATATATATTTTCTCAGAAGCAGAAATGGCATGTATAAGTAAGTGCCTTCATGGGTAACATGTAAGCAGTAAGGTTCGCTCTAAATGTGGAGCGTAGGTGTGAGGCAGTGGCGGAATTAGGGATGAGGAAAATAGTGGAACATTCAGTTTCTCTCATCCCTGATTTCTAAAATTCCTGAATTCCTGAAATCGTAAATAAGATTTTTGAAGTGAAAACTTCTTTAGCGGCGTTGTACACTTTTTTGGAATGGGTAAAAAATGTAAAACTCGCGACAGGGTCACGTGACCTGATCGAAAATTCGTAAGACGGATGGAGAGTAGACAGCTAGTATCCCCCTCTCTTTCTACGGCGCGGCGAAAATGTATGCCTGCGCCGGCTGTTTCGTTTAGGCGGCGCGGGGCGCTTGCGCAAATGTTCTAATTTGACAGTTATAGTGTTGTGACCTAGTGATTATAGTGGACACGATATCGATTCATTTTTCTATTAAAATAATTAAAGCAATTCGTGCAAAATTATTCCATAACCATTCCAAAATATCCAAAACGCACAACGTTAATACTTAAGTTTTCACTTCTGCTGGCACTCCCGGAGTGCAACCCGTCGTTTTTTTTATTTTATTTTTTATTCTGTTATAGGCTTGCGTTTGACCGCCATCTCGCCTGACGGTAGCAATGATGAGGTCTACGATGGTGCACGCTTGCCTAGAAGGAACCGAAGAGAAGTTATAATAGTAGAAAATGTTCCTTAGCCGAGCGAGCGAAGCGTCTATGCAACGACTGGCCATATCTGTCATCGGAATCTTTTGATTGGGGGGAAATTTGCTGCAGGGCTATTTACCGGCCGACTTTGACAAAATTTAGCAGAAGTAAATGGTATCTACCTAATTCTAAACAAGAATTTTAAATATGAGTGTGAGTTTCTGTTTGCAAAACTACAAGTAATAGGTAGTACCTACTATGGTCCCTTTCCGGCTTCGCATACCTTTTCCTTATAACCCTGTAGAATAATAGAGTATGGAATAATTACCATTTGATCTGACGGGACCTGTCGATGTTGATCGTATACTTAGACTGTCGAAGATGTCAAGCTGTGGTAAGAATACGCCCATGATGCTATAATTAATTGAACGTTAGACTAGAATCAGAATTGAATACGTAGTTTATGAGCAGAAACTGAACTTAACTTTATTTGTGTAAAATATTTGATTATATTTGTAAATATTACTAGTTTGTTGTAATACCATTGTTTATAAGAAGAAGGGTTAGAGGTAGGGTCCCAATTTTTTTTTTCTTTTTTTGGGACTTAAATAAACTATAACATTCTGTGCTATAACTTAGTAATTGATTAAGCTTAATAAAAGTACGCTTTTGAGCTTAATATAAAAATAATTAGGAATCAAGAATTACTGACAAGAATTATTTACATCATTTACATCTAGCTTATAAATTACAAATAATTACAATGTATCAGTTGTTCAATAAATATTTCTGAACCTGAATCTTTACTTTTACTATCAAAATCCGGCCCAGGCGAATAGCTATCGGACTGTGTCAGATCGAGACCTTTGAGATCTGCGCAACATTCGACAAAACGTGAAATTACTTCGGTTGCGCGTGACAGCTCGTTACGACGGGATCAAACAACAAAACCTGTTATTACAAAATTCAATTGACGAAATCCCTCGGGAAGCCGGGTTGTGCGGTTTTCGGAGGAATTTAATTTGATTAAAAATAATTAAATAGGCTTGCGTAGGCCTCGTAGACGTCGGGTCTACGTGTGGAGTGTGCGAGTGAGGCGAGAGGAGGTACCTAATTGTTTAAGGTTGTGGTTTTACGTGAGTGAACTTTGGGTTTTAAGGTTTCTGTAGGTAAATCATGATGACAAGGTACATCAATTTTTATTTAGATTAATGAAGAACTGCATTTTTTTCGGTTATAAGGTATATAATATAGTAAGAATAGTTGACTCGCTATTCCAAAGTTAAGTAGTTAGAGATGTGGTTACGAACATTTACACAAACACACAAATTTTCGCATTTTTAATTTTAGTATGATATGATAGTATACGAGTATAGCATGTTTGATGTTGACAGCAACAGTACAATTTTAGAAATTCTATTTCTACGGCAGCAACCCTTCTACTACTGACCACAACCAGTGTCAAAGTTCGAATTCCTCACCTTCACACGATTACGTCAGTAAGCCGACGGAATCGCCTTTGTACAACACTTTCACATAGTAATCCCGTTAGAGCCAATTATAGGCGATGGGGTTGAGGGTGTGAAACACACGCCACGCCACGCGACCTCTGTCACACGCGACGTCTTACGATGCAGGTTAGCAGCTACAGCTACGATGTGAGAAAAGAAAACGGGGCTTTGTTTTAAATTTAAATATTTTTGAGTCTGTATTAGTGTATTTAAATTGGAAGAGCATTTAGACCACTGTTGAGAATTAAGGCTGCATATACTAAATAGAGATTTCGTAGCAATCGTAGCAGAAAGCACACACCCTTATACAGTGCGACCACTTTGACATGCGATGTAGTTTGACTTACGAATTTCCGATGCAGGTTATACACGTAAAAAGGCGAAAAAAATAGAAGGAAATGTTAAAAATAGAAATATTGCATCTAGAGTCTGTCTTAGCAAATATTATTAGACTTGGTGTTACCAATTCTAATAATATTTACAAAACAGACTTTAAACTGTAATTGATTGATTTGATTGAGCTTACCATCCCACGCGGAGTAAAAGGTTATTGCAATTCTATTTTCTACGATAAAATATATTTCTAAGCCCTTTGAGCAATGATAATAAAAATTGCGGTTTCGCATTTAAAACGTGAAATTTTACACAAACTGGACCCGCTATAGACGTGTCCATTTGCGTGTCAGCATACAGATACACAGGGATGTTATATGTAGCACTTTTCATATGAGATACTGCACAAACGTCCACAAATTTATGTCCGGTGTGTAATAATACTTTTTTCATTCAGGAAAATCCTTTATGGATTCCACCACACAATGGTTATGTAGGAGTCTCCACTACAATGGTAGCATACCCACCAAAAACTTAAGATGTTCCCAGCATTACGCCATCTGTCTGGAACACTTCCACACTCAATCGCAGCGACCTACCAAAACCTAGCCTTGGCAAACAACTGCTTTTAAATCTTTAACTCTACCACCTACCCTTATTCTTATGACATCCGAGCCTACAATGTAGATATAACAAGTAAACAAGAAATAGGCTTACGTCGTGTAGCACTTAGGTATTTATGGGCTTCCGCGAGAACAGGTAACATCGTCGTACTTGACTTACAACGCCTAGGTTGTAACGTAACCTTAGTTAGGTGCCCTAGTCACCTACATCTGTCCATAATAAATAATACATGTAGGTACGCGATAACACAACGCAATACACCCTGCTTAATGCTTATGCATACTGTGGCAGTTAGGTATTTTTGACGTAAGCTTCTCGATACGCATAGTTATATACCTATATGTATATAACTATTGATTATATGACGTACTGATATGAACTACGCTTCAAGGAACTGTAAGTAAAACCGCAGCTAAGCCAGCCCTTTCTGTATAGTAGGTAGGTAGGGATATTATAGGTACTCGTAGATGCCACCCTGAAGCGGAAAATCTGTCGTCAAACACCTGACGGTGTGTTCCGACATGCCTGTAGGTATGCAAGCCATTACAGGTAAAGATGGGTTTACCATTTGTACTCAACAACACAGCTACTTTATATCCGGTGAGCTTTTGTCAAACTCCTAGCCTGCCGACCATAAAACGCGTGCATGTGTAAATATGAGGCAAACGGTAAAAGTTACGAGTTATTTTACTTGGTTATGGAATGTAGATTTACGTGGACTTTTATTATTATTGCTCTTATTAATATGGCGGGGACATGAAACTAGTTAGGCACCTATTGCCATTGTTTTTTTACAGCGCTGGATTTTTTTAATTGGGTTCAGGTGGTTTCATTTGCTAACAGCCAATCCCACAGAATAGACTAAGTATGGTAAATGCTAAACCGTAATACAACTAACCATCAACCCCGATGCTTGCAGTCATTACTGTCATCCAACCCTAAAACATTAGATCTAAAACTAGAAAGTTACTCGTACCTATAAACCAATAAACCGACTAAATCATAACGTTACGTTGTGAAAATGGTCCGTTAAAATGTAGGTTGTGTGAATTTCATGGGATAGGTAGGTCAGCTCGTCCTACCGCAAACTTGTTTTGTTTCCAGCTTTCAATTCCAATGAATCTGTGTAGTCCGAAACGTGTAAATGCCACACGCATGGCATAGCGGGAGTCGCAGATGTTGTGACAACGTGCGACCCCCTGCCCTCGTAGGGGTGTGATTAGCTGTCGGATAATGCAAGTAGGTTAACATTGGTTACTGACTGGTACAGACCCTTTAGGTTTTTATTTTATTCAATTATAGGCTTGCGTTTGACCACCATCATTATAGGTGCTTACAATGTCACAGTTTCGCAGAATCAGTCGCTGTAATTTCGTTCGTGAACTTAGTCAGTAGGAAAGTACCTAATTGTTGTATTGTCCCTAAGTAGGTTTATTAGATAGATAGATAAATAAACTCTTTATTGTTGACACCAAAATTACGGACAAAAAGGATCATAAAACTTAAAACTAGTGCAACTAGTGTATTATTGTAGTATTGTAGGTTTATTTTTTATTAAGTTATCCTAATTTTGTTTTAATCGATTGTATCTAAAAAACTGAAACGGTTTTATTTATTTAGGTACGTATTCATTAGGCACCTTATATATAGGTAAATAACTAAAAGCTACTTCTGATCGAATTCTAATCATAGTTCTAAGTAGCGTTTAAAATAGATTTTTCCGTCTTTATCCTAATCCTGTCTATTTTTATTTTTTTCTTTTCTAAAATCTCTATTATATCTGATCAAAAATAAGCTTAAAAGCTCCTTTAAAAGATTAGCTTAACAAGTTCAACTTAAAATAAAATAAGAAAGATTCACAAAATGCAGAGTATTATGTAACGAGATACCTTGATACTACCTATGTACCTACCTAATAAATTAATCACTGTCTAAGTGTTGAATTTACGCACCAAAAATGCAAGTTGTGTTCCTCAATACTGTAATTATCCTGCCTAATGAACCCTGAAAGCGATGCCGTGTCGGCGGTTGAATAATGGAGAGTATTGAACGCCTCTAGAATACTAGACCAGAGGTTCTCAGGCTTATTTCGTCTATAGTCCACTTTGATCAATTATTTTTAGCACCTCCTATGGTTTTTAACTTTATCACAAAACTTGTCCTGTGTATTTAAATATGCTTCATTGTTTCATTTTCCCCCTAATTTTAAGTGTTTATCCTTTTGTTTGTAATTTCTGGTTTGAAGAATGCAATGCAATGAAGAATTTATGTACCTATCTAATTTTATATAGGCATTTCACCGACTCCCGTAGCGATCTATTTAGCGCCTACAAGGGGGCGTTACGCCCACTTCAAGAACCTCTGTTCTAGAGCTTTTTGTTCCGAGCACCGAGAATAGGTAGAGCTATTTTATTAATAAATGCCGTCTTTGGAATGGAATGAGCTAACGTCTGACTTATGCATACACGCCGCTTTACCAGAAAAAGTATGAAAAAAATCTTCGTAATGTATTTGATAGTAAACCTATGCGACTATGTATGCTGTGCCTCGTGTTTCACACCCGGTATCTCACAGGAAATTTTTTCTGTTTTTTCTAATTCAATATCTAATGAGCGCTTTTATTAAATTTGTTGGTGTTGCAATTTTACGAAATATGAAAATAGACACCCAAAAGTGCCTAAGACTTTTCAGACGATTTCAGTGTCGCTAACTTTTCGGGGCTCCGTGGTAAAACAAGGAACTCTTAGATACAAGATACTACTCGTCTATCTATCCATCCGACTCTGTCCTAACTAACGACTGTCCTAACGATATAAGCGATAAGTGATAATCGAAGACCTCCAGTTGTCAAACTAGTTTATATGCATTTTTTTGTTTGTAATTAATGGTGATCAAAAAAAACAATTTTTCAGGGATCGCAAAATTGTTCACATTATCTCTACTGAAATAAAACTAAGTATTGTTAAAATTTAACATTTTATTTTTCCCTTTTTCCGATTAATACAGTCATCTAAGGTTAAGTTCACACAGTAGGAATATAGAGTTAGACTAACTACACCCTCAATAGCTCAATACATGTACCTAAATGTTACCGTTTTTAGGGTTTCGTAGTACACTACAGTACTAGAAACCCGTAAAAGTCATAGTAAGATGGAAAAACTTTTTAACTGATTAAGAAAAAAAGTGCAAAATGCGTATTACGATGTTCATACACAACATGTTCCTTAGACAACTTTTTTCTTCCAAATAAACCTAGAACCTAGACCTAGAATATTATTTGGCAAAATTTGACACGGTGAGGGGTAGAGTTAGCTTAACTATTGAGTTTAGAACATTTTGAATTGATAAAAGGGGACATAATCAAAACCGACTGGTTTCAAAACTGATTCAAGACCTCCTGAGAAAAATAAACTAGATGGAAATAGGAACATAGATTAAGTTTTACAGAATGTTATCATTTTCAAAATGTTCTAACCCTTTTGAGTAGATTACACATAACGAGTACAGTGGCGAGACAGTAAATGGGCATACTCGGCCAAGCAAACAAATCGTGGTTCTAGTGACTGTCTCGCCTCGTCAAACTATTTATACAAACCGAGTTCTCGGCCGAGAGCACTATCTCACCGCTGTACTCGTTACGTGTATTCAACCATTTAGTGTGACAACAGACGACGGACTTCTAGACCGAGCGAGTCCTTTGCACTCGAACTCACGCAAAATGTATTTGCTGTCCTCTCACACACGCAGTCGTCTTGCGTCCACCAACTAAAAAACCATCGTCTGCAGTGACCCTTAGAAACAAACATTCACAAAAATACACGCTTTCAGCTAATAGAGACACAAGATATGACATTATTATAACACCGATATTATTATGCAATAACATTTATAACCCGGTCACAATTCCCGGGTTGTATAATTCGATTATAATAATTTAAAATAGACAGATCTTACTTTTAGGATACTTTTGCTGTGTCTAACACGCAATATTAAATACTTATGGCGTAGAAAAAAAAAATTGCAGTAATGTGGCACAGTCCGTAATACGCCAACAACGCTAACGACGCCAGCGACGCTTATGAGAACCAACACAGCAGCACATTACCTTTTTTGGGTCGTGCTGGTTCTCTTTAGCGCCGTTGAAGGCGTCGGTGCTTTTGACGACCACGCCCTTCATTTGAAGTCGAAGCAAACATGATTTTGGTCAACGTGAATTTTACGTAGAGATCTTATGTTACAAGTAGCGCCATCTCTAGTTGAGTAGTGAAATATGCAACAATTGACGGCGCCACATGGTAAGTGTTCAACCACTATAAGCCTGTTTCCACTACAAACGCAAGATGGCGCCACATTGTATGAGATTATCTGCGCCTGCCATCTATCGTAGATTAAAGGAATCTTTCAAGCCCGCTTATTTCGCCCAGAGTGCCTAGTGCGAGTTTAATTCACTATTCGATCGCGTTAGCGTAAACTACAATTTGTATGGAACTATTGTAGTTCATCTTATGATATGGCGCGGTTTTTATTCCGCGCGAAAAAAACTCGCACTAGGCACTCTGTTCTGTAAAGAAATACGTATAACGTTATGCTATACTGATTATATTGATATTATGCTGATTTGAACGGTCAATAAAAAGTCCAATAAAATATTGACAAAAAATACAGGCTTTTGGGGTCTCCTTATGATGAAATACAATAAACCATTATAAAACCGGTCATAAACATGATGTACAATTTTGTGCTGTTTACAAATGATTACTAAACTTAAATCTCCCAAAAATAAGACTTGAGGTACATGAAATAATACTCACAAAATAATGCTATACAGCGGATCTGCTTAAATAACAAATTATAAAGATATTAAATTAAAATTAGAGAAAAATACGCTTTGTGATTGTGATTTACAAATAAATTCATAACTATACAGATATTTACTATTATTCAGAAACTAACGATTCATTTTTTACGCCTTAGATCATCAAACATAACAAAATAATTGTTAACTATAGGCCTTGCTTTTAAACGCTGTTTAAAGATAAATTACATTAGATAACACGCGCTTCGTTATTGTATCGCGTAACAGGAAATTGTATTTGTCAATCTGAGCAACGTTATACGATTAACCTCCATTATTGACGTATGTCATTAAAGTTTTTATCCAAAACTAGTGTACATGGGCATTTTACGTAGATTTTTAAACATTAGAATCACAATTTATTTCAAAATGATCGAGACATTTCATGAATTGTGCCTGTTCTAAAATAAAACTAACTTTTATAACATCATTGTCATTTTGCAAAACATATTTCATAAATTATTCATCATAGTTAAATGAATACTATAAACCTTTAAGTTACAATTTATACATAATTATACGTTTTGCTAAACACATCAAATATACTATTTACAAACATCGGAATCCACTTTCATGCCTTGGTCGTTTTCTTTCTAAATAGAAACTTCATGTAACATCACTTTCATATATAATAACTCATACAAGTCTTTCAGGATATTTTGAAGATTTGCCTCTTGTCTTTTTCTCATGCCTGAGTTCTGTGTCAACTTTGGGTTGAACAAAGAATTCATAATGCGGTATAATATACAGGGTTATTTCAAAAACACCAGCAACCTCGCAGGTTGGAGTTCAAAATTCAAAAGGAGTTTTTAATTCTGGGTAGCGCAGACCTGTTATGGGCAAACGTGACGTTTAACATCAGGCGAGCGATTTGCTCGTCTCGTCACTCAATTACATAAAAAAAAAAAGGTCTAGATACCTAACATCATAAACAACAACTTTTACTATGGGACCAACCCGAAATCCGCGAAAAAAAAATCAGCTGTTCCATAGAAAAATGTCAATGACACTAGAAAAAATTTATGGAACAGCTGATTTTTTTTTCGCGAATTTCGAGTTGGTCCCATAGCAAAAGTTGTTGTTTATGTTGTTAGATATCTAGACCTGTATCCGGTATTTCAAGGAGTTGGGTTGTCTAGGAATAGTGCGCCAATTTTTAAGAATTAACCTATGTGGTATTCGAATACATATTATTAACTCTTACTCTTATTTTAATATAAATTCGAGGGTAAGTGAATAGACACTAGACAGGCACCTATTTCCATTGATATATTATGAATAGACAGACTATTAGGCAGTATATTTTGTATTAATCGGACACCTATTACGATCGATATTTTATGAATAGACATAGACAATTAGATGCAGTAATTATTTTCTATTAATCGGACACCTATTTCAATTGATATTTTATGAATAGACATAGACAATTAGATGCAGTAATTATTTTGTATTAATGAGACGCCTATTTCCATTGATATATTATTTTTATTCAAGGTATTGAACCAAGGTAAGGTAGCAGATGGAAGATTCAAGATTCCTTGAATTTATCTATGAAATACATACCTTGATTTAACACCTTAATTTGATAAAACTACTAACTAAAGATCATTTGAATCGAGTACGTCTTTCACTCCGTTTCTGACTAGAAGCATTCTAATATAAATTATTTATGGATAATATAATACTTTTACATATAATTATGTTGAAAACTACATTCATTCTTTCATTACTTTTGTATGTTCATTTCAAAACCAAAACAAAAATCTGTGCACTATAAAAATAGCACAAATTCATTAAAAAAAATAAGATCTCAACTTTCCACCATGAGAGAAGTCTCTTAGGACTTCATATTATGAAATTCAAATAGTTCTTAACATAATAATCAAATATAATTAAATAAACGAAAGTCTTTAAATGGAATGTGAGACAAAACAGTCGGAGCAGTTTCCTAAAATATGTTATAAAATTAAGTGAACTTTGAAGTAATAAATTCATAATATAGTAGCAGGAACTGATACAGTACTTTGTAAATACGTATTCGTGATATAGACTCTACATTACACGCGTATTTTCAATGTTGGTTTTACAACAAAATAAAAATAAATAAACCACAACAATTTCCTAAAGATTTTACAAAATGCATTTTGGAATGTATCAATCGAATGAAATATATTAAGGTAACTCAGCGCTAAACTCCCATACAAATTTGCACTACAAGAAGTAGGTATAAAAGGGAAACATTTTCGTTTCATTTTATTTTGCCATTCATTTAAACTTTTATGTACTGATATAGTGTAAAACAAAGTTGTATGGAAATTAAATGTTGAGGTGCTTTACGTCTTAGTTACTTAAAAATCATAACCCATGAAATGTCTTTTAGTCATTTCTCAGTCATAGATAGTCTCATTCATCTCCCATACATACATCGTAGATTTACAATCACATGGTAGACCTGTAGTCTTAGACCTAGTAGAAATCTGATGTACAATGTGCTGGGTTTACCCGAAGTCCTCATGTTTGTAAATCTGCCTGATTTGATAAACGTTCAAGATTATTTTAATAAGATCTAGTACATATTCGTTTTAGATTAAAATTGCCGGTTATTTCTCGTAGAGAGGTTTAAGGCAT
The DNA here is from genome assembly GCA_949125135.1 of Alcis repandata. Lineage (NCBI taxonomy): Eukaryota > Metazoa > Arthropoda > Insecta > Lepidoptera > Geometridae > Alcis > Alcis repandata. Next base: position 5,650,105 of record OX421223.1, read on the forward strand.
ATTTGTAGGTATCTACAAAAAGCTGGCTTCCTTGTCAGGAATGCGGTTGAAGTTCTCTAGAGCGTGGCTCCAGTAATAGTAGGGAGGTCCGGCGGAGAAGCAGTATTTCTGGACGAGAGGAGTATCGTTCTCAACCCAGTACATGAGGTAGAAGTTGCACATTTCGTCCTGGTTCGTCGCTCTGGAAACAAAGATGGAAGAGATTGATTTGTGGAAGATTGACTCTCCTTACAATGTGGTCGAGTGTACTTAGATCACTCACCAAATCCTAATCATAAAAAGTTTAAAAAACACGCATTGTCATCGGTCTTTGACAGGCGTGTAAAGTTTGAATTAAATCTGATCGTTCAAAGTAGGGCAAAATCGAGTCCAAAAGGGTCGGTTACAAACATACAGGTGAAACTAATAAAAGAATGTTAAAACAAGCGTAGGTAATGTAGGTATAGTTCACTTATACCCGGAATACACGAGGCTAATCATTAGGCTAGGATAGCGAGCTAGAAGCTGGGTATACTTTCCTTGCTTGCTGAAAAAACTAGCTTACTAGTCTAGAAACGAAGTTAGCTAGTTTAGTGTACACGAGGCCTAGCTTAAAAGAGTAGCCTCGTACATTAATTACCCTAGCAACTATTGACACGATTTGTATTACTTTTCCTTTTTTTCTTCATTTTTCTTTGCTTTTGATCGTAAGTTGTAACAATTATTCGCATTTGTTATTATTTGTAGTCAAAGAACATTGTTTTGCTCCTTACTTTCTTTATCTGTGTGCCTAGCACAACTTTAACGTAAAAATACGTAGCGTGTATTCTATAGACAAAGGTACGCCACTTACGCCGTCAGGAGCGCTCTTGCCTGGCGTAAAAGGCGTACACTTTTCTATCGAATATTCGCTACCTATATTTATGTCAAAGTGGCTCTAGATACATAGATAAAGAAAGTAAGGAGCAAAAAAAATGTTCACTTGACTACTTCAACACGCTTGATCGTGGTAAACGAACTCACCCGATCCTAACAACATGGTCCAGCGTGTTGTTCATGGTGCAGCGCGCGGCGAGCACGTCGTCCCGCCCGATGGGCGCCGTGTTCTCCACCGGGTAGAACATCTGCGGCTGCTGCGGGTCCATCTTGCCGAGCAGCGTCCACACATCGCCGGTCTCCTCTTGACGCACTACGTAGCCGGTCACCACCTTACCTGGAGATTTACGATGAATATTGTATTAATGGCCAGTTTGAATACGACCTAGTCACCCTTCGAGGGTAAACCTGGTGTTCCAGCAGTGGGATCAGTGGCGGATCCAGAGGGGTGAAGCTAGGAGGCTCAAGCGGGAACAGAAGCGGCAGAAGTTTGAATGATGAATTTAACACTTTGGCTGCGGCTAGTAGTCACATGCGCTAGCCAAAGGCGCGGCTAATAGTCAAACGCCTTGTTTTTTACGTGCCTGACGTGTGCAGCCGCACTCGCGTCGCGCAAAGGAAAACACAAGGTATTTACCTATGTTTTTCCCGCAGCCAAAGTGTTAAATATCTGTTCTTAGTCTGGGTGTTAGTAGTCCTTGTCTTTGTGTGTGTTCCATGGCATCCCCGACACAGGATATCCTAGCGGGGAGCTACGAGTGTGAAACGTTATTTTTTACACCAAAAATTTTTCGTTACGTTAAAAAAGTAGCCCAACAAAATTACGTACCAAAGCTGTGCGTGTGCGTGCGGAAAGCGAAAGGGTGGATGGTCTTCTGTTCGCGCAGCGTGCAGGCAGTCTCCATGTGCTCCACCGAGCGCGGCCGGATCTGGCCGCTCGTGCCCAGCAGGATCACGCCGGCCTGGCGGGGCATGCTGCCGAAAGGGCCGGGAGTTACACTTGGGCGTACGAAATCAGCACAGTGGTAGCTTAGCTGAGTTGACTTTCTGCTGACTGGATACTCTGCTTTTATATCTAACTGAATCTTTCGGCTGACTAGGTATTGTTTTCATGTTATTTTTTACTAGCTTTTACCCACAGCTTCGCTCGCATATTTTTTGACAAACAATGTTTTTATCTATCGTAATTTTTTTTTTTCATAAAAGCTATCCTATGTTACTTCTAAAACCTCCAAGAATATGTGTACAAAGTTTCATGATGATCGGTAAAGTTATTTTTTGCGCAAAAGCGTAACAAACAAACTTACATTCACATTTATAATATTAGTAGGGATTACAGTATCACAGTATATTTTTAAACAATAATTTCTTGAAACCCAGTCGGGTTTGTCTAGGCAATAAGTTCTCATAACAATGTACAGTTATGAGTAATAGAGTCTTAAAAGGTCGGCAACGTATCCGTGACGCCTCCTGTGTTACAGGTGTCCATAGTAGACGGTGATCGCGTACCATCAGGCAGCCTGTTTACTTGTTTACACATATGGCATAAAAAAGTCATCCAATCGAATTGTGTTTCAGCAAAGAACCTATGGCATTAAAAGCAAACCGTTTCCCTGATGGTAAGCGATTAAGCGATCACCATCGCCGTCGCCTAGTCATAGAACATACTTGTTAGTATTTTGTTTATCCAATCAAAGACTTGCGTTTGACGGCCGTTTACTTGTTATTAAAATATGGTCTACGATAGAAGACCGCCTAGAAGAAAATTTGAAACACCCAGATTGTACTGGACCTGAAAACATCCGGCCAGAAATAGCATTTCACATAACATATCGGTACAGTAACTCCAAGTTAAAAAAAAACTTACGGTTCCTTGGTATAATGCAAGAAAACGCCTGAGTTGTCGGTCTTGCCTTCTGAAATAAGAAATTTTTTCGTCAGTAAAAACTTCAAAACATATTTCCAAAAAAATATTCTAAATAATAATACAGCCCAACAAAATCAAACCTTTTTTTTGGTGCATGAAATATTTAAACAGTTGTTTACTAATTCGAGGCCGCTGATTTCGATTCTTTAGTCAGTTTATTCTAGCAGCTCCAGATAAAATAAAAAGCAATAGGTATTTGAAAATTAAGCTTTTTTGTATCAATTTTACTCTATTACAATTAAGTTTTAGAATAAGCTTTGTAATTTGTATCATGGTTCCATCAACGAGGGCAATGCAAACAAAAAAACAACCAAGCGCGAGTCGGACTCGCGTACTAAGGGTCCGTACCATTATCTATAAAAACGGCAAATAATCACGTTTGTTGTATGGGAGCCCCCTTAAATATTAATATTATTCTGTTTTTTTTTTTGTATTTGTTGTTATAGCGGCTGTGAATTTCAACTGTCTAACTATCACGGTTCATGAGATACAAGCCTGGTGAGGTGACAGACGGACGGACAGCGGAGTCTTAGAAATAGGGTCCCGTTTTACCCTTTGGGTACGAACCCTATAAAAAGTACGTTTATGGGCCAATAAAAAGAGAAGCTCTTTCTGCGTCCTATGATATCATGACATGAACCTTATATTTTATTTTTCATTTATTTCAGAAACAATACGAGAGACACGAGATATTATAGACGAGTCACATTTAAAATTAAAACTAAATAATCCAACATCACAAATTTCTAATTCAAATAATTTGATTCAGAATGTTACAGCTTATCGCCCATGACAATATGCATCCAACCATCGCGAAAACGACCATTTTGTGTTCTGAAAAGAGTTCAAAAAAGCTCTGTGCAGGCATATTTACTCGTAATTTCGGAAACTGGCGAACGATCCTGATTTCAGCAGTTTATTCATATAATGTAGAAGAATATGTGGAATTCGTTGGATTGAGTTATTCAAATCTCTTATGCAAAGATAGGAGTGATATTGCTTTGAACGCGACTGAGGCACAACATAGCATCAAAGTTCACTAACCCTGCACTGCACAGCCTTTCGGATCGATGTCCCGGCAACCTAGGTGACCTAATTGCAAAATAGGGCAAACGCCTCCACCTAGGCATTCGTACTAAGGAAGAGCTAAGTTCACTCCGTGCAACCTGCACAGCCATCCGGATCGATATCCTGGCTATCTAGGTGACCTGGTTGCAAACTAGGACAAACGACTCCGCCCAGGCATTCGCTCTACGGAAGAACTATTCCAGGATCGCTGGGATGCACAATGATGGCTAATTTTGCTGGAGTATACATACTCGTAGCACTGTGTCATTCAAAAAAGTAGAAAGTAACATATAACAAAATTCCAGAGCTGGTAGTTTTTCTATATTTAAATGTTTTTGTAAGGATAGCGCACCCTTTTTCAAATAAATATATCCTCTTTGCAACCCAAAAACTAGAGCTAAACAGAAAAACTGATATTTTTAAAATTAGCGACTTAAGTTAACTCAGAATCATATAAAATATTCCATGCACCAGAAATCATGTTTGCTTGTGTTATCTGTTGTTTTATTTTTCTCTTTCTTTTTTTTTACTCGAAATGTCTGTGCTGGGCAAAGGTCTCGCCTAAATTCTCTTTCCAAATTCTCGTTCAGTGATTTTTATTTTGCAACACACGAAAGATATAGCTGGCGGCCGTTAGTTTCAGCTTCAAGGTATTATTTTGATGCTGACTCAAGCAACCATTGCTTGTTCATGCAAATATCAATCCTTACAATCATAAGCATGATACACACACAACAGTTTGTGATAACAATAAGATTCAACGTACGTAATAGCAGTGCAAACTGGGTCACGCAGGATTCGCAGCAAGTTAAACGAAATGCTACTTTATTGCTAGGACATTCTGGTGGGTATTCGCGTACGAATTGATGTCTTCCTAGCCAATTTTAGTCTCGAATTTTCTCCTGTTAATAAACACGTATATAGGTAAACTAATTCAGGTTCGATAGCATACTCCTGTATGGTTTATTTAGCTTGTCTTTGTAGGAAACGGTCGGAAGCACGGACTGTAAATCAAGGTACTTTTAGTACTTTTACGATTTAGTGCATTTATCCAATTATACGGTTGCGATTATCGGCGCTACAATAACCCAGCCTAGCTTTCTAGCATGATTTCTTCGAATTCGTTATGCGTTTTCTATAGAAAAAACGTATAAAATACAATTTTCATTTACACCTGAAAGAACTACCGTCCCAATTTCCATACATTTTTCTGTAGAATACGCACTTCGTTTTTATCACAGAAGTGATGATGGTAACATAGGTAAACTGGACCATATCTAATGAACAAACCACGTAGGTAATCTATTAAGAATCTTTTGTGAAACTCACACAACACTAAAGAATATAAACAAAACACTAATCTTATTTATAAACACTAACACAGTAACATTTCGTGTCATAACTGCACGAGTATGGATAAGAATGCAGACGTGTCAGTTGATACATGAACACAATAACATTTCAATCTATATATATAAAAATGAAACCCGTTTTCCTTGGTCACGGCCTCACGCGTGAATGGCTGGACCGATTTCACTAATTCTTCTTTTGTTGTATTTGTTATTATTAGGAGAAGGTTCTTACGGAAAAAAATATTAAGAAAATCTCTCAGAAATATTGAAAAACCCTAAAAACAGCCCTTTTATTTTTCCCATACGTTTTCTAACTAAAACGAGCTTTATTGCTATTGTATAAAGTTCATATTTAATTGCAAGCACTCACTGTTGTTTAAGCAATGTAGGTATGTTCCTAACGTCCAAGAGTCAATTTGCACTTTATTACCTCTGTACAAAGTTCAAATTCAATCATATCTATCAAAACAGTGTGCGTTTTATACTGATAATTTTTACTATAAATTGACAAGTTAGCATCAACAAACTACGGTTGCTATAGTTACGCAATAGCATGAGAATAGAGGTTATAACAAAGAGTTCCTATAATTATTCTCAACACCTTTGGTCACGCCATCACGCGTGAACGACTGGACCGATTTCAATTTACTCTACGTTTATCCCAAAGTCTACCCGTGCGAAGCCGGGACGGGCCGCTAGTTTTATATAAAATTTATAGATCGTTGACGGTTGAACTAATTTTTATAAAACCTGTCTACACCTGTACCTGTCGGCACTACATACCGCTACTACATAAAAAAACCTGCGTCCAAATTGGTTTACCCGTTCAAGAGGTACGGTGCCACAGCGAAAAACACACACAAAACCGTTAAACTTATAACACATAAACACCTCTTTTTTGCGTCGGGGATTAAAAACAAAGACAAATTCGGAACTACACTACTTAGTTAAATCAAGTCTGGTATAGATGGTTTACCTTCAAAACGGTGCATGTAGTGTACTTGGAGCACGAGGTACTTGATGGGCGAGCTCTCGCCGACGAGGAAGCCGACGCCCTTCGGCAGGTGGAGGCTGGGCGCGTCGCGGGCCCAGGCGTACACAATCTGAACAATTAGTATCATGTCAGGAAACCTAGATGAGATTGGCCCAAGACAGGGAAAAATGGCACATGGGAGAGGATCAGAGGAGGCCTATACCCAGTCGGTCGATACGGGCTGACGATAATGATGATGATAATGAAGGAAACCTAGCACGGGCCGCGAAAAATTGTATTTCCACCGCTTTTTCACCAAGAGATCGCTCTTAGCGATAAGGCCGCCAGTTGTTGGACTAGTTCTAAGTTTTATGATCCTTTTTGGCTGTAATTTTTGGTGTGAACAATAAAGTTTATCTATCTATCTATCTTTTATTCCGGGAGAATAAGACACACATATCCATAGCTTTGTTACATCGACGCGTCTTCGGCCCATGTTAGGCGTACCTACTGGGGTACTTAATTACTTATTACGTCAAAGTAGGACATTGACGACTGTAACTTATAGCATCCTAATTAATACTAGTTCGCGGCGAACCGAACCTTGCGACACCCTTCGACCGGCTCATATTTAAAATTAAAAATAGTATCGGAATGAACTATCTGCAGAATTTCACGAAGATCGGATTAACCGTACTAAAGTTATCGTCGAACAAATATACGAGTTTGTATGTTTATACAAAATACCAATTTGTTCCCTAGACCCTGAGACACTTCGTCCGGTCAATTTACAAAGCGATTCCTGTAGCCTAGAGGTGCTAATTCTGGCGCTCTGGGATTACTTTGTCCTCGTCACACTTATGTCCATCTCAATGATCCGGCAAATAACGACAACGATCCAACCAGAGAATCTGTATGAGCTTCTAACCAAGGATCTAACTGTTCGAAAGTAACAACCCAAGAAAAAAATTGTCTCTACGCTGCACCGTCGACTAAAAGCCGAACAGGCTAAATTTTAAAATATTTGTGGTAATTGCTATAGGTGCTTAAATTATAAAAATTACTTAGAGACATTTCAATTGAAAACTCATCCACTCAGTTCAATATTTTCAATTTATTTGTTCAACCGGTTAAATAGTTTCGACAATAAATTTATAAGTCATTCATTATGTGCCTATATGAAAATCCAATTCGTATTTGCACCTCATTAAGTGCAAAAAATCGATTCGTTTTGTTTGCAATAGTAATAAAGTTTCCCCTCCACTTTCCATAAGTTAAAATCGATATACGCACGTCATAGATAAGGTGAAGGACACACACAGACCCCTCACACAGAATGGAACTTTGTCACTTTAACATTTACTAACATCCGTTGCGATAAAGCGTTATAAAAGAAAATTGTATTGCGACACAGGCTTACCATGTAATGTGTTTTGTTGACACAATTGTGGTCAGAGTGATGTCATACCGTTGGAGGGTCTTCCCCAATTTCATGTTTTGTTGGATAATGGTTCTTTTCACAAGGTTATCACAACTTGCGATTTCATAAACATAATTAAAGATCATATCAGTAATTAACTCTCCTGTGGATTGCGGGTTAATACTTAATACCATATAAGTCAAAGTGTGGTTGATAACTTGATAATAAAAAAAATAGAACCGTGAGCGATGTGTGGATCAGTAAAACAAAACAACCGGTATGTTGTGTCTTATTTTCGAATTAGCGTCACACCGCTCTCTCTGCTTCACTCAAATTTGGATGATACCTGACCTGACCTGACTAAGGAGAAAAAAGGACAAAAACCGGGAAAGGATTGCACTTGCCTGTGATCCCGAACGGCACGGGCTTGAAGTGTTGTAAGTATTATCGATGTCATTGCTCTGCATTTCCCCACAGCTCCTGCAATTACATATTTATTATACGTTGGTAATGTTGATATCCACAGGTTAGGGGTTCGCCATCTAGGAACGTTGAATTTATGGCTCCACGTGGGTACGTAGAACCAAAAGTTTGAGAAACCCCGCCCTAGACTGTAACAAATAGGCTAATTTTAGATCGAAAAATTTAAGAGTTCCTGAAGGGGTTCGGAGAAGATCAAGAAATATCACAAGGGTCATGTAGTAAGATATCACATCCATTAATTTTTTATTAATTCTGGATGAAATGCAATTCGTACCAAAAGAATACACGTCATATTGGAAGGGGGGATAATTTATAACCTCACCAATTCACCATATATATCACCAGGGGGGAGGGAGGGATGAAAAAATTGCTAAAAAAACTAGTATTTAATTAATAAGAATATAAAGTCCTAAATTAAGATATATCTTAAGTCCGAAATGCTAAAGAAATAGCTGACAACAACATTTAATTTTTAGACATTATGTAAGTATGTGGCAATGCACTTAATCACCTTGGAAAATTGGTTTTTAATATGGTTATTTATACAACAATGTTGTAGCATTAATAACTTGGTGTCATATAAGACTGTCCCTAGGGGCCATTTATTAATTACGTAAAGGTCCAGTGGGGGAGGGGGGAGCTAGAAAAATCTCTACATGCTACATGCCTTTATCTTGGGAAGGAGGTTTGGGATTAAACCACCGAAGTCGAATGGTTAAACCCATTCTTACGTAAAATTTTGCAAGTCGAAAAATATAAGTAATTAATAAAAACGAGAAGTTATTTGAAAAACGAGAGATAGAAAATTGGGTTTTTCAAAAGGGCTGTTAATAGTCTTAAAAGGTCGGCAGCGTATCCGTGACGCCTCCGGCGTTACAGTTATCCATAGGCGACGGTGATCGCTTACCATCAGACAGCCTGTCTACTTGTTTGCCACATATGTTATAAAAAAATCTTACGTAAAAAGACGAGGGGGTTTTTAGAAAATCTTATGAATCTAATGTATCCTTTCGTAGGGGCAGGAGGGGGGGGGGGCAAAAATCGCCAAAAATCATCCTAACGTACGTATTGAATGGCTCTTTAGTCAATATCTTTGCTTACCAAGCAGATTCGCTTAATCCAGGTTCGGAGCATCCATACAGCAGCATGTGGTGAGCAGTGTGCATCGAAGCATTTGGCTCGAAACCAACTATAGACAACCAAGAAAGTCTATGATGAAAAGTCTATAATATGGAATGAAAACTATGCACCTATCTAAAGAGATGATAAAGGGGTTTTAAATTATTTTATATCCCTCGTTCCAAACCGAACGTGTAGCCGCAAACGGTGTACGGCGGATGGCAGAGGAACGAGGGATGGCGCGGCGCGTTGTTTCCCGCGGTCCGAACGCTACGAGTGGCGGGAGCTATTATCATCATCACAACAGCTTGACTGTGACATCACTTGTAGCTCAGCACCCTTTGCAGGATGCCTCTCGCCCCCGTATTGAATAAGAATAGACAACAATTAATTTTCAACTTTAAACTTACCTATGTAGAAGTCTTTTTCAGGCACAATCCTGATGGGTGTGCAAAGGTACAGCTCATCCTGCAACAAACAAAAAAGTGTGCATCTTTGTTAATAAATAAGTACCTACTGCCTTAAAAAACTTATACCATAAACCAAGCTGTATTAAAGTCTATCTATCTGTCACAAGTTTAAATAAAAAATATGGTGTTCTTCAGAAATGCTTTCAAAAACATTGGAAAATAATCATATTAATATCTTCTTCTTCTTTCAAAGGCAATAAGTAAGTCTATTGGGAGGGAAACTCCCAGTAGTTTAAACTGGATAAAACTATTCAGTTAGAAAAAATAAATAAATAAAATAATTAATAACAATAGGCAATAATCATCATGTAAATTAATTGTGCAATCTTTAACTTCATTTGATAACTGCTGATGACCTTTTGATATTAAAATTCGGATAAACCAGCTCACTTCAACCTTATTGGCATTTGATAGTGATAATCAAATGATTGGAGTATAATAAAGTTTTATCTATCAACCCACCAGGTGAGGAGGCAACTCATTGATTAATAATATTGGGTTAGGTAAATATTACTCAAAGGAGTTAGTTTGTATTGACTATGAGACCATCCTTTTGTTAAAGTAAGGCCATCTGAATGCCAGACATCACAAGTCACAGTTACTAAAAACCGGCCAAGTGTGAGTCGGACTCGCGCACAAAGGGTTTCGTACTATTATCTATAAAAATAGCAAAAAAACATGTTTGTTGTATGGGAGCCTCCTTAAATATTTCTTTATTTTGTTTTTTTTTTTTTATTTTGTTGTAGTGGTAGCAGAAATACATCATCATTTTTTTTCATCTATTCATGAGCCTTGTAACAGAAGGACAGACAGATAGACCTCCTCCATTCCATAACCACCCCCTCCATTTACAACAACCACACCAACCAAGTGACAACCACATTTTTCGTTTCCAGAAGAACTTCCCAAACTATGATAATTATAATTATACTAGTTGTTGGTATGGCTGAAAGAAATTTGTTCATACCCATCTAAGCACTCTAAGACAGCAACATTCAGCTTGACACACTACCCATGCCTTGTTAAATGAATGTAGCTCTGTAGTTTATTTCTTAGTAGTAAAATTTATGTCATTTGAATCCTTACAAATGTCGCAACAATCTATGTCAACATTAAATTTGAATATTCTCAACAGTTATTATATTAAGATATTGCAAGAGTAAAAAAAAATTGATAGTTAATATAGATTTTTGTCTATACTTCATTTACTAGCTTTACAGGGATTAATGTTACAAATTAATTATAGTGAATTCATGTACCTAGAAAATTATATTGCTTAGATGAATAGGCCCAGCCGAAATCTTTGCGACGTCATAACTCTGCCCATCCCCACTATTTCGATTTATGACTGGTAGGTAGTTCGGTAATCTACAGTCTACAGACAGTCTACAGTCTACAGTCTACACAGTCTACAGTCTACAGACAACAACGAAAACATCCATACCAGTCGTAGGTCTATAGAAGAGATGGCTACGAAAGTCGAGTAGACGACTTTTTGTTAATTAGCCTTAGTGATAAAAAACATTTAGAACGTACCTTATGAGGATAGACATTGGGCATCAGAAACTCATAGGTATCCACTTCAAATGCTAACACATGAGAAACGAAAACACTTAGCATAAGATACAGGCAAAATTTACCCATTTTATTAATTAACAGAGAAAATATATACGAATCTTTAGATACGCGCCAAGACTGCACTTTAATGTACAGTACCACAATAAAGCCAAGAGTAGCAATTAGCTTTGCCTTCACACTGATTTCTTTATGACTATGAAAAACTATTCACCACATCCGACCAGTGCTTGCAATTTCTTCATTAATACTGAAAATTGAAATGAATAAATTCGACCGATCACTAAAGTTCACTTTACCAACCTAACCTACGTCACTACAGGGTTACCAGTTGCGGACTTGTACCAAGTTTTTTTGCTTACTCAGAGACTTTTTTTACCACGATCGCTATGATGTGAACAAGCATGAGACCAAAGTAAGCAGGATCCCACACTTCAAAATTAATAAATTATAGAATAGTAAACCATTACTTTATTTCAAACATTTTAAACACACCAAACTCTCAAGTTTGAAACAAGGAAAAACATCAAATATCTTTTGTAAAACACAAATTCCCATGTTTGGAAATTTTATCTAAATGTACTGGTATCACTTTTCGATATTTCAACTGACATTTACTTGCTTTGTCAAAACAACTGACACAAGAGTGTTTTTTCTTCCTGGCTTCTGCGGTTTTCTATGGTGAATAAATTAAATGTCACTGTCTAACCAGTAAAAAAAAAGCAATACATGAATGTCACTGTCTCAATGTCTTTCCGTCATTTATTCAAACGAAGCGCATCTGTCTGTTGTTTCATTTTTGTAGTTTTAATTTTTAAGTTTTCTTTGTTACAAATGTTTTTGAGCTAGTTTGACGATATTCTAAAATAAAGCATGAGTAATAAAGCAAAGTTTATGTTAGTTTATCGTAGAATTTCCAAAGAAATCGTGTGAAATAGCACTTAATCGAGATGGCTGTTTGTGGACTTAGAACGATCCTGTTAATCGTCTGTGTTCTTGAATTGGTAAGTTTTTCTTAGTTTGTATGCAAACCTAGCACAGTTATGAACTCAAGTATCCCAACTTTCGTTTTAGTTCTGCGAGTAGTTTTTTCTCAAGAATGTTTACACGATTGTTAACTTTACTTGTGCATTCAATTCTAATGAAACTGAAGATGATTCACTTATCACACGTTTGTGTACATACCTATAACTTTTTTGTAGTAAAGGAAGTAATAAATAATGTTCTTTTGAATACTAATTTTACATAAAACTACTGCTTCTGTTGCTTAGCTATTTAATATGCTTTGAGGTGAGTTACTTAAAAGAAAAGGATAGGTACATAATACTTTCAAGGCAACAATGTTTACATTTCAGAGAACTATTCCCCAAAATTAATTACACCCTATATGAACAGGTTAACTCAATTCATAGAGTTGAATATGCCATTCCTGTTCTCTTTTTGTGATTATCCGTGATTTTTTTAGTACCAACGGGAGTGGTTGTCAATCAAATATTTGTCACTATGAATTCTTCAGTAATTCTTTTGAACCTCTTTGTACTATATTTCGAGTGCACAATTCATAAACCCATGGTAAAACAACTTCTTCTATTTTTCAGATAATAACGGTTCAACGGCAAGTTTTTGACTTCCTAGGGTTCATGTGGCTGCCAATAATAGCAAACTTCACAAACATACTGCTCATTATATTTGGTTCCTTCGGAGCTGTACAGTATATCACTAAGTATTTATTCGCTGTGAGTATTGCCATCACTTACACGGCCTACTTTGGCATACTTTCTCTGTGCATGGTTGTTATGTAACAGAGGTGTGGTACTCCTTAGACCATGTTAGGATTCTTAATAGTATTGCTCTGCTCAGTGGAGAGCTATTTACTGTAGCTAGAACTGGAAATAAAGAAGGTAGTGCATGCACTTAGTTTTAATGATTTTAGCTGTATATGGTTTATATTTCCCACTCAGTGATAAAATGTGAAATGAAAAAATAGAAAGAATGAATGAATAGAAAGTAATATTGCATGCAAGAGATAGCTGACAACTGTTATGACGTGTCTGTGTCCTGAACCGATTTTAATTTTGTTTTTTCGTTTGAAAGGTGAATTACTTGGTAGTGTTCTTAGCTATGTTTGATGAAAATCGGTTCAGCCGTTTCAACATTGGGGGTTTTTTAGATTGTAAATGTTATGGTAGTAATACCATTGTTAGCTATAGGTATTATTCATGATGCTAAATCTAGTGCCACAGTTGCAGGCAGAATGTTAATATACATTAGACTAAAAATTAGTCTTTACGTAACATAATACAAAGTTCAAATTTCATTGGCTTTTTTTGTTATTGCACAAGGCCTTATTTAGCTTCTCAATAACAAGAAGATATAATTAGTATCTTAATGTTTACAAGATAAGGAATGAATATTAATTTTTATTGTTCCAAGATAGACTCAAATGTCACTTTGTTCCCTAATGCACATTTTTTTGTTCACAGTATGCAATATGGAGTTTCATGTGGCTGGTCTGGAACATATTCCTTATATGCTTCTACTTAAATGTTGGCTCGCTCAACAGGGTAAGAAATAAAAAAATGTTCTTTACATATTTAGCTGTCTTTGTTGTTGATGTAATAATGACCTAGAATATGCATTGGTCTTGATAATTAAACGCATTATCTTTCTGTATCTTACGCTAATTGAATCCAGGCATCTTTTAACATCAATACTGCCGTCATAAGCCTAAGAGCGTTATTTGAAAAAAATATAAATTTCTGTTTTTCACACATTACATGCATAATTTTTTAAGATGAATGTAAAAACTGAAAAAAGGGCAGAATATTACCAATAAAACGGTGTTAAAACAATAGATTTTCGTAGAAACAACATCACAAAAACCAACTAAACTAATGCTTGCCATTTTAGGAAAGTGGTCTGCTGTCGTTAGGCACAGACAGTGTGAGCTGGTGGGAGACCAATGGGTGGGGCTGCCAGCCTGTGTGGGCCGAAGTAGACGGGCTGGGCTCGTGGCGGCCCGTGCGCGTCGACGGCTGCTTCTTACAGTGGGACCATGTGGAACTGGCTCAGTCAGCGATTGGAGCGCTGTTTGCTGCCACTGCATTGCCCCTTGCTATCATTCTGGCGTTCACATCTTTGAAGAAACGAAAACCTAATGCAGGTAGTGTAAAAATTTATTACCGACTGCGAGGCGCACCTAGTAAGATAAAAATTTAAGGCAAAACACGTACCAAAAGCCAATGGAGGTTACCTAATCATTTTCATGTTTTATTTTCAGACAAAAACACGTTGTCACGCCGACCAGCATATACGATAGAGTTGAGTCCGACAGAAACTACAATAAGCGAAAGCTCGCTAAAGCCGATGACACCGAGGCGCGTAAAGCGGCGTTCCGGCTCCCGAGGGAATAACTCCTCGGTCCGCAGATCGCGCCGCTCGTACCGAAACGCCGGCTACCTCGCGTCTAGCGCTTCGCTACCGAGAGAACCGAGGGCTTCCCGCCCCACTTCTGCACATTCCTCGTACTCAAATTTCCACGCAGCACGCCCTGCTTCTTATCACACGGCAGAGAGGCCGGAAAGAGTCTCCCCGACCGAAGGTCTCTACGACCCTCCGCCTGTTTCGGAATCGGTGCCCATCGTCACGAACAGACACAACAGCATCGGGCGGAACAGCGTAAAGTCCGGCTACGACGTCGTCGGGCCGTACAAAGAGTCGAGTCAGAGAGGTAACGAGTCCGGGAACGTTTGCGGAGATCTGACGGCGCGGATCGACAATATTGCGCGGGGGTGGGACTGCGAAAGTGGGTGGCAGGCTCCTCCATACAGCTCGCACGACACGCCGCCGCCTGCGCCTCCCTACAGCGCCGGCGCTTCGCCCCCGCCTGCACAGTATACCGGGCACGGCCCCCCGCAGCCCCGGCCTGCGTCCCCAGCCCCACACTACAGCGGCCACGCACTCCAGTACGACACGCGCCCCCCCTCCGCGTACGGACGCCCCTACGCCGGCACGCCCATGTCCCCGGGCCCCCCCGCCTACCAAGCGGTCAACGAAATCTACACCAACCTGCCTCCTTGTCAGTAATCGTAGCGACTCACGGCCGTTCCGCCGTGCGATAATTTTAGTTCACAGACCCGATCTTTAGTCTCCAGACCTGATCGCAGCCAGTCATTCCTTCAACGAGTGTTATTTAATATTTACCTAGTAGTACTTAATTTTAATACTCTGGATGTGCCTTATTCCCAGTGGTGTTTAAGTTTAACTGTTATCGCTAAGTTTTCTCTGATTGTGGTATTCGATAAGGGAAGCAAAATTAATATTGTTGTGAAATGTGTTTCAAAATGTATTTAGTTTGAACCCTTTGAATGCCATGGACCAACAATAAATAAATAAACGTAACAATAAAGTGCGCTTGGTCATGGGTTGCGTTGAGTTTATGTGCTCTCTACGCTAAGCCAATTTTGGCAATTTTGATACTGCCTTTTTCGGAATTTGAAATCACATACCTACTAAGAACTATGCAAAAACTTTATTAACTTCAAGTGATTAATTCAATTCAAGTTATTAATAAATAAAACAATTTTTTATAGAAATAAAGTCATGTCGCCTAAAGGCGTCGTTGGCGTTCAAAGGGTATGCAAGGAAAGTGTTTTGAACACTGTTGTGTTAGACTTAGAGAATTGAATCCTTTTTCTATTTTACGTAATTTTTTGGATAAGTACAGGGATCTGTTATGTTACATTCCGTGTATGAGATATTTTGAAATATGTTAGATTTAGAAGTAGACTTATGTTAGAGAAACATTTTATAAACAATGAAATGTTTTTGTTCAATGATCTGAGTATGATCTTACTTTTCTGTATAACCTATTTTATATGTTACCTTCTTCAAATGAGCTCACTAATTTTCTACTCTCATTTTTTGGTGCCTTTATTGATATTATAATGTATGCTACCGATCCGTCCTATTAATATGTAAATGTGTATGTACTGTCTACTATAATGATGTGTTCTCTCGTACAATTGTTATTTCTAAGTATCATTATCAGTCCACCTTAGTCCGCTTTTGGACATAGGTCTTTCTCAAGGCACGTCACTCATCCTTATCTTCAGCTTATTGCGTCCAATCACTGCCAATTCTACCTTTCTTTTCTACTAGGGAACTAACATGGTTTTAAAACATTATAATTAACACGGCAATACTCTCGCAGTATGAAGTCGCCTATTCCGACTATATAGTTACGACTTTCGGTGCTCTTCGTCAATGAGATTACAAGCGTCAGTGGCAGCTTCCACCGAAAGTGGTCGAACCTATGTTAGTTGGAATAGGCGACTTAATACTACGTATTTCCATGTTTATTATAACAAACTCGTTCTTTCTTTTCACGTATTTTCGAAGTAATCTCTTACTAAACGTAACTAATGCCCATTGCCCACCTCACACAGATAAGACAAGTTTAAAATATATGCAGCTGGTTAAATCGTTTTCATGTCCATGTAGGTGTCATTTTTTAAAGCACCTAGTTAGCATTAAGATAAAGTGAGAGTTACAAAATAATGAATCTCAATCACTAAAATATAGGACGCGTTGCACGAGTGATATCTACTAACTTGTATGACATACAGAGTATTTTTTTGTCGTTTGTACTTATGTACTAGAACTCCAGCACTGCGCTTTGAAACCTTGCCACTTTCATTCAAGTATTATATCCGTCCTCTTTTATATGAGTAAACTTGTATTTTACATTCAGGTACTTATTGTATGTTTTTTGTATGTTCTGATAATGTTTTTGACAAATAAGGACATCTGAAATTTAATTCCAAATGAGCTTTAGTAGTATAAGAATTTATTTTAAAGATTATATTGGAACTTCCAATTAATTTTTATACCAAATATACACAATACACATTATAACGTATTTAATTTTACCTCTAACCTTAATTACCTGTAATTTTTTATCGTATTAAAATATGAGTGAAACCGTGTAAAAATTATCCTTACTTCACTTTGAGACACATTGAGTAAGTTCAATTTACCTACACCTACCAATAACCAATACTTACACCTATGTTACCTTTACTTGATAGTTTGATAGTAACAAAAGTTCCCTACCTTTTTTTTTTTGTTTTTTTTTTTATGTGATTAAGTGACGAAACGAGCAAATCTCTCGCCTGATGTTAAACGTCACGTTTGCCCTAACAGGTCTGCGCCACCCAGAATTTTGAACTCGCAGAGTTCAAGACCCTGCGTGGCACAGCACTGCGCTCGTCACCCTGAGATATAAGTTGATTAATCTCCCATTTGCCCTGTAAGCACACAGGCAGCACTATTAGTCTAGTATGCCATTAATCTACAGATAGTTATAAAGTATTATATATTCAATCAAAGTCTTGTTTGGTATCGAGCATTGGACTTATATTTCAGTAACGACTTTATACAACAGACTCGTACAAATACACTTAAAACTATAACCTTATTCATAATTTTACATAACTACTACGTACTTCTATTACGCTATCTATAAAAAGATTCATAAATGTTAGTTGTAGAAATACAATAGGTATTGTGATAAAAATGCAGGACTAATGAAAAAGCTGATTTCTCCAACATGTAAAAATCTCTTTCATCTTTCAAGTAACAGTATACTGTTTGCGAAGAGCAAGTTTCAACAAACAACATTACAAGACTCGTTACACTATTTACAAAATTATCTCAACCATCTGTCAGTTAGCGGCATTTATAACGTGGCTGCTGCGAAAAACGACCAAGTCGTAGTTACGTGGTTGGCGCGGTTCCAAGATCCCAAGATAACATGCATCGGCTAATGAGAATAAAGAGAAGTCTGAATTATTATCTGGCATTCCTTTGTTCTTTAACGCGCATAATTCGAACTACGGTATTACCGATACAGACTACGAGACGAGACATTCCTAAGACATTTCTGGCATCGACAGTCGTCCATTAAAATAGGGTTTTATTATTGTTTCAGATCGAGTGTAACAAAGGATGCCGGGTTTTAGTCTATTTTAAAACGTAGGTTAGTAGATCCAGCGATAGAACTCTATTTTAATTAGGAGAAAGCATGCATTCGAATGGTTGTAATACGGAAATGCAGTCGTGCATTTCAACATCCAAGTACCGACAACTGTTATGCAGTTTGCGTTTTTCAACATTACACAATTTATTGCCCTTGAGATTTGATCATAATTGTATTTTCATGCATATTTTTCAAGTAAAATTGGTAGACATTTGGCACATGCATATTTCATAACACTATTTGATGAGTATCTCGGGGTTCTTCGGCGAGTGTTAGAATTTAAACGACTCAAAGTCCACTAGAATCCTTAGCATAGAACACTATCGCGGTAGTCGGTCGCACTGTTATATAGCAGGCAGCTGTGCGCGCTCAGTCTTCGTGAGGTCGGGATGCCACACGTCCACGATGAGCACCAGCCGCGTGCCGGTGCCGTTGTGCCACACCTCATGCTCGAAGCTGTCGTCGAACATTAGCACCTTGCCAGTCTGCCACTGCCTGGAACACAAGATAGTGTTGGTTAACTTTTGTTTTGGAATTTAAAGTTCAAAAAACTTTTCGCATTTCTTAAGAAACAATCGTGTTTGATTTGTACGAAAAATAAGATTCGGTTTGACCCCACCTCCTTCGTAAATCTTCCTATGATGATTACACACCAAGGAAATTTTCAGATTTTTTTTTTTATGTGGACGTAATTTTTTACTAGGACTGAAAAGCGCTCCCGAAAATAATACGTCAATAAAACTTAGACAGCTTTATGATATTTTATTATAAATCTAATTCGTATGATTTTACTGCTTATTTAAGAATCCTTACCTGGTTTCCTGATCCACTCTTAAAAAAGTATCTTTTGTGTTGGTCAGTCCCAAGTGCATCCTGAGCCGGCAGTTGGTGGGCCCCACGTGTCGCCGCACGTGCGTCCCGGCCTCCATGGAGCTAAACTTGACCTGCCCGCGCCGGCAGCCGCTCGCCGCCGCCTCCGACCGAACAATACTACACGTCACTGGAGCCCGCGAACATCTGTTCGGCACCTCTCGACCTCGCACGAACAAATCCAGCTGCGACCAATCTCCTCTCTCCTTCAACCCTTCCTTCTCTTTCTCGTACAACGCTTGAGCCGCTCGGCCTTCTTTCAGTATCTCCTTCCAGGACTTTTCTAGTGCCCGAGCTAGGCGCACGTAAGGAGTTTTTTCTACGTCCCACCAGGGTTTGCTCTTTAGTCGTTCCACGTTATATAGCGATCGTTGCGCTGGTGATAGAAAATGTCCCAGTTTGGCTCCGCGTTTGTGTACTTCGTGGGCTTCTTCGAAACGACCGAGTAATAGTAGAGCGTCTCCGAGATGATAGTAGAATCTCGGTTCGTTCGCTGGCCCGGAGTCGCCCTTTAAAGCTTTCGTGAACGCATCCACGGCTTCCTCGAGTTTGTTGTGAAGGGTTTTAAGAATAAAGCCATAGTGCGCTAATGCCAGTCGGTCGTTCGGCCACCGCTTGAGGGTTTCTTTGATCACTTCTTCTGCCAAGTCTACTCTGAAAATATATTTTGTTTATTAGCTTTTGCTATGCCTACAAGATAAAAATATAGCTACAAAACCACACAGTATCTTTGTAATCACACCTGTTGGCCATAAGGAAGGAGACAGTCAAATTGTTTCGATGGGTCGGGTCGTCAGGATATCGCCTTATCAGGAGTCGGTATACCGGCTCCGTGCCCAAGTAATTTCCTGCAAAATATCAAACAATTTATATAAAACTTTACCAACCTAACCTAATCGGTTCATGCTGTATGTACCAAGTATAAATACAATGTAAAGAGGATGTCCAATCGCTCACCTCTAAACTTCATTCTATCGACCGCCCGATCCGTGACTTCGATCAGCTTCTTATCGGAGAGTTTTTCGTTCATTTTGAGCAGCTCGAGGTAGGCTGCGATGGCTTTGGTCAGCAGGCCGTTGTCCCGCTTCGCTTCAGCCGCGGCATCCAGCGCTCGAGCGACGATGTCCCGCGCGCGCGCGCTCGCCCGAAGCTCGGCGGCGCTCGCCCGCTCCGCCGCCGCCGACCACTCGCCCTCCGCAAGTTAGTACACACACACTCACACACACGCAACAAACAATGCCTCGATACATCAGCATCGCCAGACTGCAGAAGAAATCTCTCGCAACTAAATCGAATCAGTTCGAGTCCTTCGACTTCGACTTAACCTGATTTAATGCAAAAGTAAACTTAATCCGAAGTCGCATTATCTCTTTTGGCTTTTTTTTAACGTGAACAAGTCCGCGTTTGACCACTAACTCGCCTGATGGTAAGCGACGATGTGTTCGAAGATGAAGCACGCAGACATAGAAGATACCTATTCACGCTGACCTTGAAAAGCCCAAGATTGTATCTCTCAGGAACAAGGAAGCCGGCAGTCTGTACTTGGCTATTCCTTGGCCTTTGCTTGGAAAAGACAGATTTGGTTGCAGCTATTTCTGCTGCGAGACTGGCATATATCAGATCGATTTTCCTATTCTAGTGGGGATGTCGATTCGTCGGGAACACACCAGGGCCGCCCCGCGCAGGGTGCGGGCGCGGGGCGGGGGCTGGTGCTGTCGCCGACGAGTCGTGGGGGAAAATGGCACAACGAGCAAAGTGTGATATAGGGGGAAAGTCAGATGCAAAAACGGTTAGTCGAGCCAATCCTGGAATTGAAGTTGGTCGAACATTGAGAAACAAAGTCCAATGAATTTAACTACCAAAATTGGTGTATTTTTGTAACTATTTTGCCTATACTACATAATATATACATATTTATCTTGAAAGAAGTAAGGATACATGCAAGGAACAAAGTTTAGCAAAGCTATATTAAAATCTAAAGAAAAACCTCATTCTCTTTTACTTCGGTTATTCGTAAAAGCACACACATTCGTAAATAGAGTACTTATATGAAAACTTGTTTCAAAAATACACCAACTAGTTATAAAATCATTTCAGTCCTAAAACACTAAATTAAGCTATTTTAATACCTAAGACAAACTGGTATGGTCTTGCGACTTCAGCCTGCCCACTATTAGATGAAAATAGACCAGCTATTCTGGTGATTTCGCTGGTCTCATTGTAAAGTATTGTTGATGATGATTATCCGGGTTTACTATCGAAATGTGTCATCCTCTCTGTTATACTTTTACATACAGGGTTATACAGAAAGAGTATGCTAAGCCGAAACGGGAACTATGGGCCCAACATGGAATTCGATAAAAAAATCATTCCATAGATAAAAGTCAATGACACTTGACAAAAAGTATGGAACAGCTCATTTTATTTTCGCGAATTCCGGGTTGGTCCTACAGTAGAAGTTGTTCATAATGATGAGTAATAGCCCTTTTCGGCTTAGCATACCCTTTCTGTGTAGCCCTGTATACTATACTGCTTTTATAGTTTTGTTTGTTACCTGGCGGAGGTCGCGGTCGGCGCGGTCGAGCTCATCGCGCCAATAAGCGTCGCTGGGCTCGCCAGGCCACTCGTCTTCTATGCTGTTACCGCCATCCTCTGTAACATTATCCTTAACTTTAGAAAACATTTTTGATTCTAATTTTAAAGTGGATTGAAGACTTTTTTGCAAAAAAATACTTGTACTCGTACAAAGTTGAGCAGTGAAAAACCACTACTTTGTTTGCAATGATGCGATTTATTTTTGTGCGATGATTTAGTCATAGCATTATTAAAACGGCCAGGTCAGATCTCATTGACTCAAACTAAAAAAATATACTCTTTTCAGATTCTACGGGAAATTCGAGAACTTTGTCTCTTCGACGCAATACGAACTCTTCAATAAAACCTGTAAGTATACCTAAAAAATAAACCGATCATGCATCAGCGTAATTTCACCCGCATATGCAAAGACTACAAGATGCTAATTTCAAAATAAAATCATCTAAAGAATAATATTATTACTTACCCCTTTACTAACAAACGTGTAGTAACCTCGAAATAGCTACTCTCTTTTGTTTTTTTCGATCAACTTTTAAATGTCAAAGACAGAAAAAGACAACACGAAATAACTAAGTATTCCAAGTCTATACATTTGTAAGTAAAGGAGGACAAGATTAATAGAAATAATCAAGTAAATAACCACTCACACGGTGTTAGTCAAGTTAGTTGGTTAATATCAAGCGCAGTAATAACCAATCAGGAGCGAAAGAGACCACACTAGCGAAATCCTTTTTACTCTTTCTGAGGGGTCTGTCCGGTTCCGGCAGACGTCCGTATTTAGCCTCCAAGCGAGTGAGAAGCTCGGCATCATCAACATCTGAAATGTCGTCTTCTTCTTCTTCCTCTTCCAAATCCTCGGCGATTTCTTCTTCTTCTATAATTTCGACGTCATCGTCTTCTGGAGTCGGTTCTTTTTCTATTTTTGGGGGTTCTTTTTTCTCGGTTGGTTTGGTGATTATAGGTTTCGGAGGCTCTTTGGTGGTAGCGCTCGGTCTAGGAATTGGTTTCGGGGGTTCTGGTTCTTTTTCTTCTATTTCTTCTTCTTCCTCGACTTCCTCTTCTTCGTCGCTGTACAATTCTTTGTCGACTATGTCTTTTTCAGCGGCAACTTGTTCAATGTCCTATAGTAATTATAAAAATTCATATCATTTAGTTCGTCGTTTACTGCTTAACTTAGTAGCATTTGAAAGAATCTTTTATAAGGGTTGACCGTTACCGCTATTATTTTACTTATTTTGTTTGTCTGAAACTGTTTCTTGTTATTCTATATTGCCTTATTGCCTAAGAAGTTAACTACTACTATTTTTAATCTTTTACATGTGCAATGAACATAATGTATTTAGCATAACCGATTGCTCTTACCTTAGCAACAATAATTTCTTCGTCGTCTTCTTCTTCTTCCGGTGGTGGTTTCACGACTTGTCTTACGACTTCTTTCTGAACTGGCCGAGATACTTCTTGCGGTTTAGGCGTCTCTAAATGAAATAGTATTCATTGAAATTTAACTAACTTAAATAATCAAAGTAAGCCAAAATTGGTGGAGATCAAGATACAGAAACGGTTGTAACTCCATACCCATAGTATGTAAGTATCACAAAAATTGGTGCCGAAATTAAGAAAAATATTATAAAAACTCCACATATTAAGTAACCAAAGAGATTACATTTAAAATAAAAATACGAAAGTAAAGAGCTTTGTTTGTTACGATTTCGGTGAAACCGATCTTAATGAAACTTGTCCAGGGTGTAGAATGTATGATGAAGACAGAATGTCGGACGTTGGACATAGTATTTATTTATTTTATGCTGTAAACAACGGCTAAAACCGCCTGATATTTTTGTTAAAATTCTCACCAGGTGGAGGCACTGGTTCGTCGATAAGGGTCATTCTCCGATCGGACAAAGGTGTTTCTTCTCTTGTAGTATTCACTTCATCTTCATTGTCTGTCATGAGCGAATACAAAAATGATGAGATATCCTTTATAAATCGTTTCTTTAAGATAAAAATGTGTAATGACTTTATCAGTATGCAAACTTTTATCTACTAAATGGGGTCATTGATCTGTGCTACAGCAAGTTCATTGTCAAGTGTTGATAGAGTAATTTAAAGATAAGATAACATAATAGTGGAATCTGGGGTCCTACTTTGGTGATGCTATTCTGCGATAATGTATCGGACAAAGTTTTAAAAAAAAATTGAAATTATTTTATTTCGAAAACCTGCTTCGATTGCAAACACAACTCGATTCTTAGTTTTTTCTCGATTAGAACCATAATCGCACCTTGTGTAGATTTAGCTAAAATTTAATTTGAGAATGTTCTTTTCCTAGCTTTCGTGTGCAAGCGATAGAATACTTTAAAAGCAATAGTGAACAGTAAGGGTACGCACCGCGCGGCGCCGTGGCGCGGCGGAGGACTGCCTGCGTGGCCACCAGCAGCGCCCCGCCCACCACCAACTTCAGCCACACTGCAACACACATACATCTCTCATTCTTCATTTGTATTATAGAAGTTATACTCAAGCCCAGATATAGAGATCCGAAGGACTCTAGGCACTCAATATTGAGGACATCACGCCACGCGGTTGGTCGTGGTTTCAGAGCCAAACATCAAAAAAAGTTACGTAAAAAAAAGTATCGTTTAGAAAACTATTTTCTTAACCTCTCGGCGTCTGGAGCCTCTAATCTCGAGCCTTGTAAAATCTAAAAAAAAATATCTAAAAATCCTAAGGCGAAATCGGGGCTGGGTTGGGCATGTTTTGCATGGTCAATTGGTCATGCTAATTCGAAAATACGAGGCTTAGTGAGCCGCTTGACTTGCCGCACGATAAACACAAATAGTGAGTGTATTGAAATAGTAGTTAGTTTATGAAACTGTTGCATAATGAGGGGTATTAAAACACGTGTGAGTTTAAAAACCGAGCCGTACGTAGGCGAGGTTTGTACCATTCCTCACATTAATGGTACTAAGGATACAAAGTTGTGTCACTTGTACCATCAATGGTACAAATCAATGGTACTAATGACAGTAAGGCTTTTTAATTTGCGTTCGTAATTTGATGCACCCCACTCCACCCCTGATGAGATAAGCTTCATGTTAACAGAAGGACACCAGCAGAATTGGCAGAAGCCAAAGCATATCGATAGATACTCAGCTTACGATTTTTGAGTGAGGAAGGTAGTATGTAATTTATGTAGACTCGAAATCATAAAATGTGTAATTTGCGCCCGTGTGTTTGTATGAATTAAATTGTGGGAATATTATATTCCTATCCTTATGATTACAGTAGATTTATAACTATAGTAAAGTTTATAAATATACAAGAAGAATACAAAACACAAATACTCCGAAGTTCACAATACGACACAAATTGTAACGAAGCGAAATAAAAGAAATATGTGGTTTAGAACATTTATTTTTAAATATTATTTAAACGTATCATTAATAATGTTTAAGTCTTTGTCAAACACTGATGTAACAGAGCCTATTTTAACACATAAAGCCGCAGAACTTATTACTAAATTTTTTGCCAGAATCGGAAAAAGTAAGGTTAAGTTAAGTAAGCATTTAGTTATTTTAGGGTAGCTTTGAATAATTATTATCATCGCCGTCAGCCTTCCCTATTTCATTGCAGGGTATAGTCATCTTTCTCTCCCTCTCGGTTTTAGTAATAAGGTTTTATACTATAATATTTTTATGGTACCACCGGAATATATGCATTTCAAAGTTGAAAAAAAAAAAAACAAAAAAGAAAGATCATTTTACTATTTTTAAGTCCGTTGTGCTTAGCAGCACTAGCATTGTATACAACGTAAAATGTAATCTCAATAAGCTAATCACTGTATTATTATGAGATTAATAAAATTCTTTAACCACAAGTGGAAATTTTCAAGAATTCGCAACTGTCGACTAACTTTTTACTTGTAACTTTGAGCTATCAAAACCTTAGTACTACCACAGTCAAATTACGCGATTGACATAAAAAGAGAGGGTGTTGGAAGGTGAAATTTCACCACCCCCCAAGTGATTCTTTAAATCAACTAAATGTCGAATTTTGAAAAAAAAAGCACATGCAGCAGACATAAAATTAACACAAAGCATGTAACAATTATAAAGGGCAAACATAATCCATGCATTGCAACTGTGATGCATTAGCTTTACTCGTCGCTAACGAGTCTTTCCTTTTTCCAGCTGTTGTAGATTATAAAAAGAAGCATTAAAACCTTTTTAAATATCTTTACAATTTCATAGTAATAATTTACACTACCAGTATAGTCTTTTGTAACAAACCTATCAAAAGTGATCAGAATTTAGATTTATTTAGCTTTTTAAAATCTACAGCAGCTGCCAGTGCTAATCCCAGTATGAACCGAGTATTGAGTGGTATACTATAAAACAATGGGAGTTACTTACTGCCTTGAGACGCTTGTTCCTTCTCCTTACGCAGAGCCTCTTGTTGGCGCTCGTATTCTTCCTCGTCGGCTAACGTGTCTTGCGGCCTTTCTGTCGACGGTGAGTCTTCAACCTATTTCAATTGAAGATATGAGTCCGGTGTATCGCTGATAGATAATTTAATTGAAAATCAAGTCAAGTCCTGCGTTTTTTCAAGACCAAGGAGATGCGGTGGCTACATTTTTTGTCAATAGGTCACTAGGCCATCTTCGATCCGCAAAGTTTACAATGTTCAAAACATTTTACGCGGGCGAAGCTTTAGAGTGTGCCGCAGCTTTTTACATTGGCTTATTTAGATTGAAAACAAAACTTTATTTAAAAACAGATAGATAGACGGACAAGAGGCGAAAGATACGTGTTGCAGTGGGATGAATAAAGGTTGAGTTGAGACGGACAAGAACATGGTAAAATTACAATGGTACTACTATAGAATTCTAAAATATATACAGTACCTCAACAAGCGGCCTGCCTCTAGGCACAGGTATGGGTAACTCTTCAGGCAGCTCGTCGAGCTCATCCGGCTCCAAGAGTTCCACCTCATCATCGTCTGCGTCAGCTACGTTGTCGACTTCCTTTGAAACTTCTGAAAGGCAATCATAATAATTTCATAAGTTTACGATACGGTTGGTTAGTAGTTATTAGAAATGAACTGAAGAACGGGTAGATAGCTTAGGTCCGATTAAAAACATGAAATAATTTTCTTTCTTTCTTTTTAAATATTTAGTATGTTTGTGTGTATATGTATATTTTTGTTTTAAATAAACTATTGTCTATTGATGGTACTTCACTCAAATTCACAGTTCAATTTGCAATGATCAGAGCATTGTGCGCTTTGCTTAACTTTGCTGAATAAAACGTTGTTTCTCAGAATCCGACATTAGGCGAGATTGCTCCCAGGATCAAAGAGACATGCAAATCATCTAGTGAAGCATATATATATTACAGAATTGCCCTACTAAAGTTTAATTGGCATTTATAGCCGTTGTATTTGCGTTAATTTATCCACTGAAAGTTATCTTCAAACTAGGTCAGTGTAGGGTATCAACGAATGGGCAAGTCATTGGTTGACTTTCAGACAAAGACAAAAAATATATCTTCCATATTTTCTTCAAAATTTGCGGAAATAAAATAAGCTGTTCCATAGAAAAATAACACTTGACAAAATGTTAACAGTAGCTCTAGCACAACTTTGACGATACTACGGAGACGCTACGTAAATTCACGCAGCGAGTCGGCGATACCTACGTAAATTAAAATGCGAGCATATCTTCTCACGACTCCGTTAACGTCAATACGTTAGTAATGACGATAGTAAATACGTAGCTGAACATAATGACTGCCAGAGATTCGAGGAAGTTATTAGCGACTTAAATTGGATCAACTTCTTAGAATTTAGTCCGTAAGTATCAGGTTTTTTAATATACCAATTCAATATAACGTAGAAACTAGCTTTATTACACAGTCTAAATAAGAAAATTTCTCTGCGCAGATGTTTCGTTGTGCCTACCGTATGCCACACCTTTACCACTTGTTGGCGCGACTTCTTATTGATCCAGTTCCGACCCTCAACTTGTAGGAGTCTCGGAATCAGGGGTATCGCTGCGCATTCTGATCTCCTAGTACATTTGACACGGCTCTACCTGTTTGAGCTGACAAGTATTGGTCAGATCCACTGAAACTGTTGGCTTTCCATTTGTCCAGTCTCGTGGTTATCTGTATGAACTAAGTCTTTAAAAGTTATTCCTTATGTTTTGCTCTCCTAGTATGTTTAACTTTAAGTCACCTGTTGATATCTGCCTATTTCAACAATTTTCCAACAAGTCCAGCAACCTGTATGATCGCCCGTATACTTGAAATAACCTGTTGGAGTCTCCTCATTAACAGTCCTTTCACGTTATGTTGTCTTAGTAGTTTTGACTCGTTACCACCTGTTAGCCTGTTACTGTCATTATAATGGATCAGATCCCTACCAGCTGGGTTGATCAGCTGCTTCTAACTGGAGGTTCCTCAGTTCCAAAGCAACCTGTTTGATTAACACTACTCCTATTGGTCATTGTTTATCACCAAACGCAGGCGAGGTATGATCTCCTGATATTTGTTGGGATAAACCACCTGTTGTTTCGTCACTTGCGCGTGTATCGCGCTTCTGCAACCTGTAGGAGCGTTTGAGTTCTTACTAAAAACTGGCTCGTAGACATGAACTCCTAGTGAACGTTTAAGCAATACCGTCGTTGGAAGGGGTTCGCTTGAAGCATAACGCTTGTGAATCACTAGTGACGTAGTCTCCATGAACCTGTTGGTTCAGTGCTGCAGGATAGCTCTAGTGGGGTATAAGCTCCTGGTATGCGTTTAAAGCATACAACCTGTCGTTGGGAAGGATTCACTTAAAATATAAGACTGGTAAATCGATAGGGACGTCATCATAAACCTGTTGGTCCCTGCTACAGGTTTTGATCTAGTAGCGTGGTAAATTTAGACATCTGACCTTACATTAATTCCCACCCAGCTGAAAGTTGGTAGGATTGTTCAGAACACTATCATAAATGAAACCTAAAAAGTCCTCATCGATCCGATACGTGCAAAAATTTTTACTCCGGGTCGAAGGTCACCAAAACGGGTTTTTCGCGATTTTCTCAGAAACGGTTCGAGCTACGAGGAAACTGTTCAAGACATGTGTATTCTCTACAGTACAGTATAACATTTTCTACAGTATTGAAAATGCATGTTGATAGGACTTATGGTTTTCGAGATATGCTAGTATTCATTTCAGACCAGGCCAAAAATATGTCATTTTTTCTTAAGAGGCCTCGGTGAGCAGTAGATCATATCACAAGTTTGTAAATGAGCTTTCCCGAAGTTGTACACATCGCTAAATCCGACAAACTCACGAACCACTTTGAAAAATGACTTCTTGTGGCTCAAATCGGTGAAATGATGATGATGGCTGACGGAAAATGTAACCTCTCGTATCTCGGAAACAGTAAAAGATAGAGGGGTACATCTGACTTTTGAAATGTAGATCAAGTATAGACATTTTTGGAGAAATGATAAAAAAAGATAGCCGCCATACAAAAAAGTTTGACAGTCATACAAATAAACAAAAAAATATTAAATGTTCATAGCTGTGGAACTGCTGTAGATGCATGGAGTGTGCTTGAACAAATATTATAGTTAAGAGGCACAGCAACTTTATTTTCGCGAATTCCGGGTTGGTCCCATAGTAAAAGTTATTCATAATGGTGAGTAAAATGATAACCTAGAATAAATATGTCAAGTGTCTAACCAGTCAAGCTGTTTAAGACTTACCTTCGCTTTCTTCAACACGCCTCCCCTTCGCCTCAGTGGAGACCACATCATCAAACACCTCTTCCTCGATGTGTTCTAACTCCACGTCAGAATCCTCCTCAGTATGGTCGTTATGGTCGTCGTGATCCTCGTCATCCTAAAATGTTGTTTATTTATTTAAACATAAACTATTATTATTTTACATCGGACAAGGCTTGCTTTGGACCACAATGTCATCTTATGGAAAGCGACGATCCGGTCGAACACGCTTGCCTAAGAAGTATCTATGTTTACATGAAAAAGTTTTTGAGTTATAAGGGGGTCAAAAGTGGCTCCAAATGGTTCGTGTAATTACACACGGTGCTGCTCGCCAGTTATGTTAGCTTAAACTTGGCTCGACACGCTATCGCTTGTCTAGATTTAATTTTTCTTATGTTTGGTCTTATGCAGAAATATCTAAAGCCCGTCACACACGTAGCTATAATATATAGTAATATGCCTTGCTATAATATATATTATAGCAAGCTACCACACACGGAGACGATGCTATAATATATATTTTGCCTTCATTTCATTGATGGTCGGCCAAGCGTTTGCACGCGTTTTATAATACAGGGTGTTTTGATTACTAATTGGATAATTATGAATTCAAGAAGTAGGTACATGGTTATTGGATTTAGATGACAGTTCTTCAGAGGACGATTCTGATGCCGCTTTTGATATGTCAGTTGCCCCCTATCAGGCTCAAAAACTAGAACTAAATGGATTGAATCGCATCTAGAGAATAAAAAAACTCGTGGTGAATTTAATTTGTATCGTGAACTATCCTCAAAAAAATTCGCTCAATATTTTAGGAGTTCAAAATCGTCATTTGTAGATCTTCATGAATTAATAAAAAATGATATAAGCAGAAAAGACACAATTATGCGCATAAGTATTAGTTCTGAAGAACGACTTGCTGTGTGTGGAAAACA
Source organism: Alcis repandata (assembly GCA_949125135.1). Taxonomy (NCBI): domain Eukaryota; kingdom Metazoa; phylum Arthropoda; class Insecta; order Lepidoptera; family Geometridae; genus Alcis; species Alcis repandata. Next base: position 5,680,561 of record OX421223.1, read on the forward strand.
TTTTAAAAACTTTTAAATCAATCTTTTATTTTGAAATACTTTGCATTTAAATATGTACTTAGTTAAAGGAAAACATTTTAAAACCTCGAACTCGAACCCTCGAACACGTTGGAACATGCTGTACATTCCAAATATGTCGTAATATGTCTTGCTATACCATAATATACAGTAATATATATTAATATGCGATGCTATAAATTACGATATATTTTGGTGACGTCATAGAAATATATATTATAGCTCCGTGTGCGGTCACTTCAATATTGTATGGAAAATATATCGTAATATGCCTCGCTATATTTATATTAATATATATTACAGCTACGTGTGTGACGGGCTTAATTTGCTGTTTTAACCAAAGAATTTGTCTCGTTCTAGCGTTTGTCTTTTCTTGTCTGCAAGAAAATGATGGAAGTCTCTAGCATAAATTAGCCTTATCAAACAATATAAGCTATGATAAAGGAAGAGAGTTCAAAGTTAGATTTCCATCTAAATAAATATCACAAGAATAAACCTATATCAAAGTCGTACAAACTAGCAATTAAAAAAAACTCAACAGACAAAAAAATTAGCATATGTTTCGTATTCCATTTTCATTGCCGCAAACTGAAGTAAGTAATTTAAATTCGAGTTAAGTATAGTTTCGATTGTTATTCAATCCACAACATTCACGGTAAGCCAAGTTATAAAAATAGCATATACCTAGAAAGAAAAACACAGTTAAACCACACTGCTACAAAAGTTTTCGAGTCCAGTATCGATTAATGTACTAGTAAGAAATAGAATTTTGAAAAGCTTTGTAATGTTAGTGCCAATCATGTCAAGACAGTCTCTAGTTATTTTAATTGTTACAAAAGCAGCACACTTTTTTTCTATGCACCTCGTCTTGGTCATTTTCTCTACTGTCTTCATTATCATTTTCATCATTCGTGTTCAATTGATTTTGATCATCATCATCGTCATCATCGTTTTCTTGGCTATCATTTTTAGCATTATCTTCTTGGTCATCATCGTCATCTTCTCGACTATCATTATCAGCATCATCTTGTTGATTATTATCATCGTCATCATCAAGTTTTTGTTTATCATCATCATCGTCATCGTCGTCATCGTCATTTGCTTGATTTTCAGTGCTTCGATAATACCTTCTATAACTCGGTTCTTCTACTTCATCCTGTTAACATTACATAAATTAACAACTACCTATCTACAACTACATACATATAATTCATATTATTGTATGTAAATTCACACCTCATCTTCATCTGTATCCAAGTTTTGATCTTTGTTGTCGTCATCATCTTCTTGAGAATCTGCGTCTTCTTGATCTGCTCCATCTTGATCATTATCGTTTTCATTATTTTTTTCACGAGATTCATAATCATCTTCATCATCGTCGTCATCTTGATTTCTTTCAACATCGTCATCATCGTCGTCTAGGTTTCGTTCGTCATTCTCGTCTTCGTCAGCCTCTTGACTTTGTTCCTCATCATCTTCATCATTTACATCGTCGTGATCATCCTCTTGGCTTTCATCATGATCATCATCATGATCTAATCCACCGCTATGATCATCATCATCATCATCTTCGTCGTCCTATTATAGAAATCTTATGGATTTATTGAAGAAATATTACATTAATCTGTTATGCTGTTTTTTGAGCAGTTTTTGCAATTTCTTCTACATTTTTCTAGTACAGAATAAAAGTATATACAATATAGTATAAAATAATTATCTACTATAACTTTCTCCTTACTATTACTTTTTTTAGCACTAAATATATTTGATGAAATTTGGAAAGATTGCAATGTGTGGATGTTTATGTAGAAAAAAGAAAATTACAGGGCAAAGCTAGTAATTAATAAGCCATAATGTAAAGAATGTAAATAATTGAGTTTAAGAGGCCAAATAAAATTTAACAGTGGAAAGATATTTTATGGCAATTTAAAGGAAATGTTCAAAACAATATTATAAAGTACAACATTGCTTGAGCAAGAAAAGTGCTGCAGACAATATTTGGTTGCTGTTTATGACATAAATAAGATATATTATGTTAAAGTTCACGCACCACTTCTGGGTAGAGGCCGCACCTGCCAAAATCCATAGAGATGTATCCTATAGGAATTTTAAATTGTAATTCACATTGTTTTTGCACTCACATGATGATTCAGTTCTAATGTGTGTTCGTCGTGGTGATCATCATGTCCTTCTTCAAGCCAGCCCTCCAGTACACCAGAATACCTTGATTCCACTGAATTTGCTTCCACTGTCAACGGAATAAGATTTTTGTAAATTTCATATTATGTTTGGCTTATACAGAGATTAACAAATAATATAAATGCAATGCAAATAAATGCAAATAAATAAATGCAAATGTAAAAAAATCTTTGTTAAACTAAAATAATTGACTTGATCCAACTGTATCCGACCGATGAAGTGATGTGCACTGTCAGAATTAATTTAAGGCACTTTTAATCCTAAAGAAATTTAAAAGACATTCAAACATTACTGACAGTAAAACTGTGAGACAACTAGTGTAGAATAAATAGAAGTACACCAAAATTTGGTGTACTTTTATTTAATAAACATGAATTATGGTAATGGTTTAAACAGGTGAGTATTATTTATGTAAAAGAGAGTATTAGAATTTGGAGAACAATAAACAGTTTGTTACTTTATAATACTTACATTCTGATAGGCCTCTGTTCTCCAGTATAATTAGACCAATAAGAGTCACAAGCACTGCTAGCAAGGAGAAGAATATGACTTTGGCACACCAATGTCCCCCTGTACCATGCTCATGATGGGAGTGCATAAAGACATCACCATCTCCCAGTGCTGCGGCCGTACCACGAGGCTCTTCGATGCCAAGATCATCTGAAATTAAATCAAAACCAGTCTGAAACCTAATTCTTCATTAGTTACGCAGAACAGTTTCCATACATACCTTTCTTTTTCTTTTTATCCTTACGCTTCCTTGGTTGAACGTCGCCTGACATGGTTCACTCTGATCTGGCGCTCGCTCAATAAGCGTCAGGAACCCACTTATTGTTTCATAACCCTGAGTAAACAATGATGATACAATGAACTTGCATATATGGGAGCTGGCATACAAGATTCCAAATGCGCAATTTTCATGAATAGAGAAAATGTCTGGCGCACGTTGAAATATTAAAATAACCTACGTAGACGGTAGAATACCGCGGCAGCTTTCTTCGATTTATTTTAGAATTTTAACCTAAAAATAACCGGCGAAGACAGCTGACGAAAGAGACAGGGAGATGATCTCAAGATAACTAAAATACAGTTTTTAAACGAATGACAATTATTTTGAGTAATAATTCAGTCACATTGAGGTGATGTTCCTGATTTTAAAACTCGTAAATTGTATTAAAATCAAAGATTATTTATAAGCACATAGTTTTACAACCTATCTGTAATTCATAAAAATTCAAACCAATTGATTTCTGTAAAGTTATTTTTAGTAACGGAAAAAGTAATGGTTTTTAAACGAGCCCTGGAACAGGAATTAATTTTACTGTCAAAGTCAAAATAAAATTAAACAAATCAATTGTATTTGCAGCATAAAATAGATTTGTCCTTGTCTTACTTGTGGTAACTTTGATTTGCTATCCTTGTTTTAGGCTGTAAAACATAATGAAGTTTATTTCTAGTCCGAAATGACGATGACATTTGTTATAAAAAAAACAGCTGACTGTCAAACGGACTGTTCGTTAGCAACGTAATAAATGTAAACAAAAATATGAGTGAAACTGGAGTTATTGTTTTATTCGAAGGATATTCTACCATGAATAATTCTTATGAAATGCGTGCGAACTGCAGCTGCGTACTCATTACAGGAGAACATAGAGTTATTGTGGATACCATGACTCCATGGGATTCTGACAGGATCATAACCGGTGTGTTTGGTGAATTTGATTTTCCATTTTGTAAAAATTACATTAATTCTAACAGGTTTCGTATATTTTCAGCTTTAGCCAATAACCAGGTACAACCAGAAGAAATAAACTATGTAATATCAACACACGGACACTCGGATCATATTGGAAATAATAATTTGTTTTTGAAAGCCAAACACATTGTTGGCTACAGCTTTTCTTTTCAGGACACATACTTTTTACACCCTTTTGATAAAGGTACTTACCAACTTAATGCCTATTTAACTTACTTGGATAAGAATATAAAATGAACTCGAGTTTTCTGTGTGCAGGTGAAGAATATGCCATTAATAGCAGCGTCAAAGTGGTTCCAACTCCAGGGCACACACTTTCTGATGTAACTGTGCTTGTGAACAGTAAAAATGAAGGTGTAGTTGCTATTACAGGTACTAATGTGCTCCATTCCTATTCTTAACTCTATCGTAAAGTTTAAAAAGCTTGCTAACTAAGTTAAATCTGCTATAGATTATTTTATTTCACGTTCATAAGTTATGCGCATCTTACAGGAGATTTATTTGAAAAGTTGGAAGACATTGAAAATCCAGATATTTGGCAGGAAGCAGGCAGCGAGAGCCCAGATCAGCAAATAAAGAACAGAGCCATTATAGCAGGTATGGCAGACTGGATTATACCAGGTCATGGGGCAAAGTTCCAGGTTACTGGCGAAATTAGAAAGTCTTTAAAAAGACAACTTTGTGCAGTCCAAAAAAATAAAGAACCTTGATATTTGTCATACCTACTGTTTCAAAGCTTTGTTATGCTATATCAAGATGGTTGACAAACCAATTTTTTGTATAACTAACAGTATTGTAAGGAAATTTTTACTTCAGAGAATTTATTACAATAAAAGACATAATTCAAGTAAAATTTTTATTGAACATACAGGAATCCCTTGCTTTTAAATTGAAATATGTACATGACAGAACAAGCATAGCAATCTAATAAGAAAAAACATTGATACTTATATGGTATAAAACTGGAAAACTTGGGAGTCTTATTTGACTACAAATCTAGTTCGAACACAGTTGAATCATTTTATTGTTTCAATTATTGTAAGGTGGTTGGAAAACCGATAACTACTTGGATAGACGCGACTTGTATTGCATTTCTTTGTTAAAGATGGCCTTACATCATTGTCTCATGACTATAAACTCACTTAGGTATATAGAATATCTTCTATCCGTCTGACACATAGGGGCGTGAGGACGCAGTGAATGCCGTGACCATGATCAAATATTAAAATGCCACTTAATACAAGATGAGTAACAGAATTTGTACAACCAAGAGAAGAAGCCTACACAATATTTATAACACAACAAAGTGCAATATTTTCTTTGCTAGGCTCTATACCATAATAAATAATTACTAACAAAACGCCTTATGCAACATTGTTTTTTAATAAACCAAAGCTTAATTATAAATTAAATAAGTACATACATAATATTATATTTAAAATAAATTTTAGTTCTTGTTTAAATATATTATTAAAACTCCATCGAGTAGAGAAGAAAGGTTGGTTTCACAAACCATATAATATACATTCTAAATATGCAAAGTTGCAAGATTATTATAACAAATAAGCATTAAAAGTACACTTTACATTAATCAAACTTATAATAAAATAAAGGCCTGTTCATCAAAACTTAACAAGACTATTGATTTATTAACCACTGTTTTTGACAACGGACCTTATTGATAAACGCTTCTCAAAGTTCAGCGATATTATATAACCGGGGCAATTTAGACATCTGAGCTTACATTAATTCCCACCCAGCTGAAAATTGGTAGGATTGTTCAGAACACCATCATAAATGAAACCTAAAAAGTCCTCATCGATCCGATACGTGCAAAATTTTTTACTCCGGGTAGAAGGTCACCAAAACGGGTATTTCGTGATTTTCTCAAAAACGGTACAAGCTACGAGGATACTGTTCAAGACAAGTATGTTCACTATAACATTTTCTACAGTATTGCTCTTAAACGCATGTTGATAGAACTTATGGTTTTCGAGATATGTCGATATTCATTTCAGACCAGACCAAAAAATTGACAATTTCTCTTAAGATGCCTCAGTCAGCAGTAGATCATATAACAAGTTTGTAAATGAGTTTTCCCGAAGTTTTAAACATTGTTGAATCCGACAATCTCAAGAAACACTTTGAAAAATGACTCCTTGTATCTCAGATCGGATAAATGATGATGATGGTTGACGGAAAATTGAACCCCTCGTATCTCGGAAATGGAAAGAGATAGAGGGGTACACCTGACTTTTAAAATTTAGATCAAGTATGGACCTTTCTAGGGAAATGATAAAAAAAGATAGCCGCCATACAAAAAAGTTTGACAGTCATACAAATAAACAAAAAAAAAGGAAATGCTCATAGCTGTGGAACCGCTGTAGATGGATGGAGTGTGCTCGAAGAAATATTATAGAGATTCATAACGACAATCGAGATTCAGCAACAAAATTCCAAGATCTCGGATTTCATATTTCCGTCAAATTTCAATGGATCTTCTAAATTTTAAAGTGATCCTAGGCAGGTGTTATTTTGGATCTGGAGGCTCTTAAGGTCCTTAAATCCATTCCTGAAATGATTTTTTTGGTTCGGCCATTTTTCAAAATGGCTGCCATACAAAAGAAAAGGAGTGAAGTTACAATACTTTGCACCCAGCTGAAAATCAGTAGACAAAACATCATCACAAATGAAATCTAAAAAGACCTCATTGATCCGATACGCGCAAAAAAAATCACTCCGGGTAAAAGGTCACAAAAACTGGTTTTTCACAATTTTCAGAAAAACAGTAAATTTTATCATACAATTAGCCATACCAAATTTTAGATCAGATAATTATCTACAAAAAATGTAAATTTTTTTTTCCTAAGAGCCACCGTTTTTGAAATAATATAACGATTCAAAAAGTTGAAAGAGTTGTAATCGGATTTTTTTGCACGTATCGGATCAATAAGGACTTTTTAGATTTCATTTGTGATGATGTTTTGAACAATCCTACTGATTTTCAGCTGGGTGCGAAGTATTGTAACTTCACTCCTTTTCTTTTGTATGGCAGCCATTTTGAAAAATGGCCGAACCAAAAAAATCATTTCAGGAATGGATTTAAGGACCTTAAGAGCCACCAGATCCAAAATAACACCTGCCTAGGATCACTTTAAAATTTAGAAGATCCATTGAAATTTGACGGAAATATGAAATCCGAGATCTTGGAATTTTGTTGCTGAATCTCGATTGTCGTTATGAATCTCTATAATATTTCTTCGAGCACACTCCATCCATCTACAGCGGTTCCACAGCTATGAGCATTTCCTTTTTTTTTGTTTATTTGTATGACTGTCAAACTTTTTTGTATGGCGGCTATCTTTTTTTATCATTTCCCTAGAAAGGTCCATACTTGATCTAAATTTTAAAAGTCAGGTGTACCCCTCTATCTCTTTCCATTTCCGAGATACGAGGGGTTCAATTTTCCGTCAACCATCATCATCATTTATCCGATTTGAGATACAAGGAGTCATTTCTCAAAGTGTTTCTTGAGATTGTCGGATTCAACAATGTTTAAAACTTCGGGAAAACTCATTTACAAACTTGTTTTATGATCTACTGCTGACTGAGGCATCTTAAGAGAAATTGTCAATTTTTTGGTCTGGTCTGAAATGAATATCGGCATATCTCGAAAACCATAAGTTCTATCAACATGCGTTTAAGAGCAATACTGTAGAAAATGTTATAGTGAACATACTTGTCTTGAACAGTATCCTCGTAGCTTGTACCGTTTTTGAGAAAATCACGAAATACCCGTTTTGGTGACCTTCTACCCGGAGTAAAAATTTTTGCACGTATCGGATCGATGAGGACTTTTTAGGTTTCATTTATGATGGTGTTCTGAACAATCCTACCAATTTTCAGCTGGGTGGGAATTAATGTAAGCTTACTCCTATTTTTTGGTCTAATTTGCCCCGATTAATAGTATTGCGCAGAACTTAATTTACGATTGTCAAATTAAGAGGCGTTTACCATTTTTTTTAAGATAAACTATATAATCGTGTTAAGTTTTGTATGTGGACCTGAGTGGGCAAAACTACTAATGATCTCATTTGCCCATTTAGAATGGAATAAAATATAAAGGATACAAGAAAAAATGCATAGATTTACAGTAAGCATGGATTTTGGGGTATCGCTCAAAAATGTCGAAAGAAAAGTGGACAAAAACCGTAGTAACTTTCAATTCAGTAATCTGTGCTTAAACGCTAAAAGTAGACTGAAATTGTAGCAAGCTGAATTACAGAACATTACAAAAACATTTATTCATGATAAAAATTAATTAGGCATTGCTATGGCAATATGGACTAAAATTAGTTTCTCAGTATTTCTATGCAAATATACTTCACACTAATATTAAAATTGCGAAACTTTGTGAACGTGGGTTGTTCAAGCCCCAACATCCATGTCTTTATAAATCATAGGGAAAATTATAGATAGAAAATCGATCCAATAAAATAATTTCCTGCTTAAGAAAACAATTTTATTGAGAAGACTAGATTTGACATGCGTGCTCATCTTTATTACTTATATTATCATGTATTAGTAAGAAATGCTTGATTTGCTATGATTTATCAAGTCATTTTAAACAATTACATTAACAATTTAGGTCAAATAAGGATTCTTCCCAATGTACAAGTACATACATTGGTAATAACAGCTACTTATGTAGGAATAGTATAACTACTTTAGTAGTCATTACACTATTTCGAGGTGGGTTACCTAAAAGTAAACTAAAACATCTATTTGCATTGATTCGATGTGGTACATAATCCGGTTTTTATACATAATGGGCTCAAGTTTGAAGGCTTTATGTGACACATCTAAACTAACTAAAAATATATCTGTCTTTGTCATTGCAAGCTATTAGACAAGGGCATCAATACTTTTAGGAAAATTTGATCTGTCAACTGATGCTTTAAAACTTGGGCCTAATGATTACTATATTAGTAGTTCAACATAAAACTTAATCACCCATAACCGCGGTACGCTTGCACCTAACATTTAGGCATTAACTAGAGCCCTTTGCAGATCTTTTTACATTTTATGTCACATATCTTTTATCACATTTAGTTTAATTTAAATAATACTATAACTATTAAAATATAAATTCATTTAAAGAGAAAACTAATCTCGTTTACGGTTAGAATAAAATAATAAATTCATCAATTCTTTGTATAAGGAGACATCAAAATATTTTGTGGCACTCAATTTAGCGATTTGATTTCGTTACATATGTGAGAAGCATTGTATAGTGTAGCAACATTTAGATATTGCTACCAGTGATACCTTCAACGGATATCCGAGTGTCGACGAGTCCAGGCCATAATTGCTGCGTGCAATAATTAAAATAATGTCCTATTAATCAATAAAGTTATACGCTAGATAGAGCAATATCACAGCCGAGGATCACTAACGCTACAAAGCTCAAACATGCCCATATCCGTTCCGAATATTAATTGATAGCTGCAACCAAAACAAAAACAAAATATCAAATACAATAAATAGTATATAAACTTAATATATGACTGAAGTTGTCTCGGATGAGTTACATACAATACGGTCAAGGAGAAATGAAAGTTATATTAGAGGAACAATTGATCCAAGTGTACAAATGCATGACACTAACACTACACTTTTTTATTTTATTGTAACTGTTTTAAGGCGGATACGTATGCACGCATTATTTTTTATCAAAATTTCATGACAGCTTAATCCCGCCCATTGTGCGTTTGAAACATCAGTCGCAATTTTATATGTATGACGCCGATAATATGACTACATTACCACCCAAAATTATGGATTCAAATATGAAAAAGAAAACCAAAAAAATATGTACACTTTTATCTTACGTTCCCCATCAATGACACAATACAGATAAATATACAAGTTGATATATCGAAGCGCGCCAACATGTGGCGCTGAAAGGGACACGGTATTGGCTCCCTAGCAGATTATAGCACCATGTGTATTACCTGGGGGTCAATACTAGTCGGAACGGGCGGGGCTTCGTCGATGCAGAGATCAGAGTCGGAATCGACCCGGCGAAGAGAGCTGTCCTGTTACAACACAAGTATGCATTAGGATTTTCAAAATACCTAACCAATTAAATTCCAAACAGTAAATTCTCTTAGCTATTGCTAATTTTTTTAACGTTAGCTTGTAGCTGATATCCGATATACTGAGGTAAAATATTTTTTTAAAGTTTGCAGTTAGCTTACTTGCAGCTACGTTAAAACGTTAACGTTTCAATGAAAAAAACGTTCGGAACGCGGTTCGAAAATATGTACCTACCAACTGTTTCTCTGTGGCACCCTTTTATGTTTATTCCTCAAATCACCCCAGAAAAGCTAGCTGCCATGACCAAATTGTCCCGTGGTCAGTGATATAACTAATTATAAAAAGCGGCTTATTACCCCTTGCGTATACTGGTGCGTCGTGGTCAGCAGTCGAGCGACAGGCCTGCAGAAGTCCGGCAAGGTCTCGGTGAGCGGCGGCCGCGCGTGCGTCAGCAATGGTTTGAGGAGTCGCGAGTCGAGCGCGCCCCATACACGAGCAAGTCGAGCCTTCTGGCTGTTATTGCCGTCGCCGCCCGCTCGCGGAGTCTCCTAATACATATACATTGTTATTGATCGTAGAAAATTAAAAATGTTTGCATAAAGAGGCGCGGTACTTAACACAAAAAGACAGGCAAAAGTTATTTTTTATGTTTTGAGGTATTTTCCCATGAGATGAGATGAGAAAACATGGATTTTCTTGGTTAGCGCTTTTAACGCCCATATGCGGTAGATTAATACCGAAAGATCTATGCTCAAATGTAAAACTTCTATTTATGTAGATTAAAATTGTTGTAAGTTAAATTAGGCTTTGTTGATAATTTAGGGTTTGGTATTTTTGTTATGGAAGTTGTGGAATATTGTAATAGTCAATTATGGTGCCTTTTTTGGTTTAGTACTTGACCAAATATCCGTGTATTATAAACCTATGTTAAAAATGCACAAGCTGGTCAAAACACTGGCTTATTAGATGGCAAGTGCTTTATCGACAAGAGACTTTATTTCCGAAAATAATTGCATTTTATTGTACGAGAGTGGTGTGACCAAATTTTCTGAAAGCTGAATAAAATTATTTATCATAGGTATTTATCAGTTTATTATATTTCAATCCACCGATTCCACAACCGGATAGAGGCGTCACCTAAAGGCACCTACAATAAAAGTAGGTAAGCATATTTCAATATCAAGCCATAGATACTTCGATCATTCTTGATCGAAGCATAGATAAGCCAGTTATTCTAATTACCTACATGCCATCAAAAGTTTCAAAAAAGAAAAGTAATTTACAGTAATTCTACTTTTAATACCACACCACCTTCTTGTCGGCCTGTTTGGCTCAGCGGTAGTGTATCCGCCTTATAAGCCAGAGGTCCCGGGTTCGATTCCCGGCCGGGCAGATGTTTGAATGATGAATTTAAATATCTGTTCTGGGTCTGGGTGTTAGTTGTCCTTGTCTTTGTGTGTGTTCCGTGGCATCCCCGACACAGGATTTATTCCTAGTGGGGGGAGCTATGAGTGTGAAACGTTTACGTTACCATAATAAAATCATCAAACCCTAAATGCCAAAACTTACTAGTGAGTAAATCAATTAGGAGTGAGTTAATTACATATTTAATAACATCTTATAATGCTAAGCATGCTTTAGAAGTAAAAAAATGTGATAATAAAATTTATATACATACTTCGTCCAGTTGCCAAGGCATAACCACTTCTTTCGCGCCATTAGCCCATTTAACTATCATGCGGCCTCTCTAGATATTAAAGGAAAAACCAAAGAAAGCAATAAGGTAAAGTAAATTACATGCACAGTGCTATACTAAGTATACTATATTATTAAGGGAGGTTTTATGTGAGTTCAGTGGTGGTGACCACTGGGAAATTCAATTCACTTTTGTCGCCACTGGCAAGACTGGGTAGTTTTATTTCCCATGTGCCACCAGAGGGGACAATTGGGAATATGTGAATGTAACTTCTAAGTTCAACACAATGGCCTAAAAACAAGGAAACAGTAAAAAAGTGTCAAAAAAATGGCTTTGTGAGGAATATTTTAGGCCAGTGTGCGTTCTGATTTTATTACATTACAATTTGTTTTGCAAAGACTATTGAAATTACGATTGGGTTTATTCAGCCTGTAGGCCCTAACTCAGTACTGGGCCAGATGGATCAGTGTTTCAGCATCCCCAGTAGCCGGCCGCGGCCGTCGGCGATTACCGGGCCAGATGATACCGACCAAGTTTCAGTTGCTCCGTGGATTCAACATGTGAGAAAAATTGGATAAGAGATGCAAAATAATTTGTAGTGTATCATGCTAAATAGAATAATAAGTAGTTGTAATGTAATGCTCGTGCATTGTTGGCAAGCCTGTTAATGATTTTTTTCGTGCAAATATTTATTAGTTTTAGGGAGGGCGCTAATTAACGACAAATTGTGGCGACGACAAAAAAATGTTGTGGTGTCAGCGAAAGCATTGAAATACATGAACCATGTACGAGTACGAAACTTCAGACGACAAACTTAAAACGACGCCGCGTGCGATACGTTCATTTAAATCATACCTCGCGTCGTGGTGTTATTCAAAATTATGCTGTAAACAACGCACCATAGGGTTCACGTTTCAATGCTTTTGTTTCGCCACTCTCCGCTAATTTGCATCCTCCTTGAATTACCATACCCAAAGTAGTATACCGGTATTAAATTCGTAAATAGGTAAAAAGTATATTCGTGCATTATTTGCTCGTAATGCGTGCTATGTAAGTATTGTCTTACTGTTGCCCTGTCGCAACTGGCCGGTTGCGTGGGATCCAAGTTTCGAAGACCGAAGCCTATATCGGCAGGCTGAACAATAAAACGTAATTTAATGAGAAAAAGTCGAGATTCAGAATTTAGAAGCAACGCAAAGGCCAGAACAATAGAGCCTTTGCAAGAAAGGAAACGGGAGACGTATGCCGATTGAAATTTTATTCATTTATCAAACGGTTACAATGATAACACAAAGTGATGTATCTCTGAATTATGTAGTTTTTACAATTCTGTTTTTGATAAACAGCATTTTTTTTGCTATTTATTATTGTCTCGTAGCTCTTACTGATAAATTGCTTCTGTTTTCACCGGCTATGAAACAAAAAGTTGTTAAATACAAAGATATACTTAACTTTTCGTTTATTTTCAATCGATTTACGCTCCCTCTATTAGGAGGGTTAGTGTATATTGAACCCTACCTATATAACTTGCATAGAATACTGTGTTTGTTTTTACAGTGATTTGACAGAGAAACAAACAGCTCTAGAGCTATTAGAAAGATCTAAATAACAAGATAATTACTATCAATTCTTTTTTTCACGAAACATCTTAAATTACCAACCGAATTAGTGATCATATTAAACAGAAATAAAACTTCAAAACCCCATTTTTTAAATTAGGAAATCTATGCTATTAAATGCTTTGTTCGCTGATGAAAAGTATCACAAGTCGAAACGAGACAAAGCAATTATAAACAGTCCTGTTCGACATTTCCGAATAACACCAGCAAAGCACGCGCGCTGCAACATAACTCGTCATCATGTTTTTGTCATGCAAGAAGACGTTCGTTTGTCTTAATAAAAAGAGTAGACAAACTCTGTCGCAGCGCGAATGCTAGGCCAGTTATGTAGGAAATTATTTGACCGATAGTCTAGGGGGAGGGGATTTTTCAAGAGTTAGTCCAAGTAAAGCAGGCCATACAAAGCACCGGTTAACATCGAGGTGAGGGCATACATACCGGTCCGCCCGAGTCCGTGGCGTGGTAGAACTGCCACAATAATGGATTATTAATTCACATGCGAGGCTCAGCCCTTGCCTGCACACAGGGCTTGCCACATGGTTTCGTTACTCACACATCGCCATCAGCTTCATAAAAGCTTGAATTTAGGGTTTGACTAATTCGTTTTGAAATTAAGCTATGTGCTGTGTGAGCAAGGAACTTACGGGTTGGATCCCATTAACATTATCCTTCAGTTATTCGGTCAAACCTTAGTCACATGGGTTACTTATCCTTATCCAAACTGTACAGTACTAACCATTTATCATTTTAAATTATTTTAACAAAATTGTTGACAAGCAGTTTTTCAAACAGAATACCCACTTTTTGTCCTCTATAGCTAGTTATTTACACATCTGTCACCATTCTAAAAACCAGCTGTAAATCCATTTCTTCTAAGTATAGGGTTAGTAAGACTTCATAGGGCTTTTATAACCGATGGATAATTGTACTGGGATCAGCCCTCAGTGTACGAATGAGACATTATTGAGCTAGCCTTTCCACGCGTGTTACGGCTATCAAAAATCTTGTGCATCAATAATTAGTGAGTGAATTTGTCTGACGTCTATAAAATTCATAATACTATCGAGAATGTTTATGAACTCCAAAACAGTAGATGAAGGGTTTTAAGCATGCAGTGACGAGTTTGAAACTAGTTTGACCGCATGAGTTGCTGTTTTTTTTCTCTAATCTCTCTAGTCTGTCCATAAGAGCGTATCGTGCCTTCGCAAAATAGCGGCAGAGTACGATTATTCCAAAAGACAACTCCCAAACACAATATCTTCGCGAGTTCGACTGAATTGGAAATACAGCCCAAAGGTTTAACTCGAAAATCCGTTTCAAACACGTCACCCCATGTAGAGGGTCTAAAACTCGTACCTACACCTACTTATTTACTAAAAGCTACAGAAATAAAATAGAACTACTGAAGAGATTGTTAGCACACTACAGCAGCTTACAGAAACAGCAACACAAAGATTGTTAACACATTAGGTTAAAAAGCAAAAGGCAACACATAGATCTATCAAAGATGGTTCAATTCTATTAAAATGTACATCTAGGACTTGAGAATACTGCACTATTATAAATTTCATAACTCATTACTGTTCTTCTTTACTAACGGACAAAAAAGATTTCACTGCAAAAAGTAAGCTACGTCGTTGCTATTCTAAAAATAAATATTCAATACTTCTACCAGAATTTATTCCTAGCGAAAGATTTTTTCACGTTAGATTTAGAAATACTTTATGGGGAAGACTATTATAATACCTACTTTGTAGACTGGCAATACGACCTTAACATTGTCCGTATTCGAAAGTTTTGTTTTAGAATTGAAATGCGAAATAGTAATATCTTTGGAATAGGTCGTAGTGCATTTCTAAAAGATGTAACAAAAATTACAGAAATAAATTCAGCTACTATAAAACTGTACTGTGCAAAGAAGAACTAAACATTTATTGATTAGTAAATGAGTACTTACACTTCTTACGTCGCGGTATGGTAACGCCTCGTTCTCTTCATTTCCTTCTCTGTAATGAACAAACAAGAATATATTTTATTTCTCTATACATAGGTTTTGCTGATAAAGCGTAACGATATTAAGATTAATAAGTACACGGTTAGACTGAACTACTATGCTGAGCCGAAAGGAGTTTTTGCAAGATTGCACATTACGAACAACTTTCACTACGGCCCTTACTTTGAAAATCGCAGAAAAAATGCCGGTCCAAGCATTTTGTCGAATCTATAACCTTTGTCTATTAAACATATTTTTCCGCGATTTTTTATATTTTTTATTTTTTTATTCAATTATAAGCTTGCGATTGAACATGCCTGACCGTAATAAAAAAAAATTAAATTAAATTTAGTGTCACAGCTCACAGGGAACAGTATTTTTTGGTAACTTCAGGATTGTTTTCCGGGTTTCTTTTGCAAACTCAAGGCTGCCGTCGTTTCGTCTCGCTCCTCCGACTCTGCTGTTAGTCATAGATATACATACACATCTACATACCCGGTGGGTATACGTAGGTACGCCAGAGCGTGCGTGGCGGCGCCTCCCTGGAGCACTACTGTGGCTATCACTATGAGAGAGGTGGTCGTCAACATCGCTTGACGCGCCTCCGACACCGTGTTTCGGATAGCTAGGGCGAACGACATTGCGCCGCGAAGACCTGAAACGCAATGGTAATGTAGATTTATGTCACAACCTAACGAGGAAACGTGTATACGTCTGATGAAATTTAATGGCGTATGTGAATAAACCAATCCTCACATGGAAAGCTTGGTATAGTACGGCGAACTCTTTTAACACGTTGACTGCGGCCAATAATCACATGCGCTAGCCCAAGGCGCGGCTAATAGTCAAACGCGTTATTTTACGCGCCTGGCGTGTGCAGCTTAGATAAAGCCCACCACTAACACACCAATACCTTTGCTGCGACCTGAGCGGACCAATCAGCATTCAACACATACATAGGTACTCGTAATTCAGCTACTTCACTTGTATCCAGATAAATCTGCTATAATGTCTACTCAATAAAACGTTATTGGTTTATCAATTACGACTATTTCAATAAAAATTATGGAGTCATAGATTCGTATAAACATTTTGTATATGCAGTTAAATACAGTTCCTCTAGTCATAAAATTTGACGCCAATAAAACTAGTTAGTCAAAAGGAAATGTAAGCATTTGTTACCTGCACATTGTGTCTTCGCCTTATTAGAAACAATAAGAAAAGTGTTATTGGACACATTCTTAGTAATTATTATGGTTACCTAGAAATTTAAGTTAGATTTAAATTACTTATTAGCCTGAGGCTAGATTGAAATTTTGTTAAGAAATGTTTTTTTGGCAATTCTTAAATAAATAAAAATAAAAAAAATTAGATGAAATTGATAAGGGACCACCTCTGAATTATGACCTACCAAACAAAACAACAATCATCAAAATCAGTTCATAATTGACGGCGTAATCGCGTAACATACACAAAAAACACATACTCGTCGCATTGAGAAGTCTCCTTTTTGGAAGTCGGTTAAAAACGAAAATAAAAAAATGTTACCTGCAAAGCACAGCATGTGTTGAAAGTTCATCGGTATGGGCGGCTTGCGGCCCAGGTTCAGCAGGAACGAGAGCGGGTAAATGTTCACTGCGCGGCCGATTATCGACGTTAGCTGGTGCGGGCTCAGGACTTATTATACAATAGCAAAGGTTTTAACCTCATTTCGGCCTGTTTGGCTCAGCGGTAGTGTAGCCGTCTTATAAGCCTGAGGTCCCGGGTTCGATTCCCGGCCGGGCAGATGTTTGAATAATGAATTTAAATATCTGTTCTGGGTCTGGATGTTAGTTGTCCTTGTCTGTGTATTCCATGGCATCCCTGACACAGGATTTATTCCTAGTGGGGAGCTATGAGTGTGAAACGTTTATTTAAATTATTTTCTAGGCTAAAAAGTATACTATGTCCATTTTCATGCCTTAGAAAGTAACGGACAGAAGAATATAAAATAAATAAATAAATAAAATATAGATAGATGGTTACTTTTGCTTTTACAGGGTTTCTTATGTAATTTGCATTCAGTCCATATTTTACGGTTGGTTTGAATGTTTTGAAGATAACCCAAAATCCTGGGAGTCTGTTTTCAACATAAGTATTAATTGAAATTTTATAACCCTGTCAAGTTGAAACAAATATATACGAGTATCGACTTGCGAACTTTCCTACTTTTTGTCGATTAAAAAAGGATACAAATCCTGCGATGATGAACCAAGGATCGAAATGGTGCTTCGGGAAGGTGAACATCGATACTCCAATGTATGTGAAGATGAAATTCTCAGCCAAGAAGTTGAGCAGCTCGAACAGTTGCTTGGTTCGGTTGCGCGAGTCGGACGACAGGTTGTTGTATGTGTAATGCGCTTGGCAAATACCGCAGAATAGTACCGCCACCACACCTGAAACAAGATCATATGGATATTTGTGTACCTACTCAATTCTGTAAGAACTGCGATTTGGTAAACGATGACTAACTTTTTATTATAAAAACTATGGTCCCGTAGATAAAACAGCTTGGCGCTAGTAACATGAATGCAAATAGTTTTTGCAAACAAATAGACGATTAGACATACGATTGAAGTCGGAAGTTGTAGGTTTACCACTGGGTTGATTCGTATTACACGCACCTGTGAGTTCGCACACTTCAGCGATGAGGAAAGCGGCGTAGGACATCAGCACGAACAGCGCCGACTCTAGCAGCGGCCACTCTCGGACGTGCGTGAACTTGGTCATGTGTTTATTAGTTAAGGAAATATTTGATTAGGCAATTGTGTTCTATGCAATTTTGATTGTGATGGGATTTACATTGTTATTTCATTTTGCCTGTTTCATTTTTTGACGTTGGCAAAAAAAAATAACGAAAACAATCTAGGGACCATCACGAACCCATGTGTGGATGCTATTGATTTGATCTAGAGCCTGAAGCTAGTACCAACTGAACACTTACGAGATTTAGACAGAGAGTCAGTGCGACACGGCGCTATTACTTGCCTCAGAAGAAGCTGCACCCCGTCACTTACCGCAACGTTACTATCTCTTGAATAGAACGTCAGTGATCTTGACGTGAATTGCGTAAAAATGTTAGCCTTCGGATGTTATTTTTTCTATGGCCATATGAAAAGGATATAAATGCAGTGAGGCATCCAATCAAAGCCCCGACGAGCAGCGAAAGACTGAAGATACCAATAAAGTCGCCGATAGCACTCAGGAACGCGGTTATTTCGAAACCACCATCTTTGGAGTATCGGGTCTCGTAGTTTTGTATGGCTCTGTAAAAAATAACAAGGTAAAAATCATGCAAGCCTTTTACAACTACGGAGTTTACACTACCAACAAAACTTGCTGGAATCGATGTCGGCAAGCAATACCCTATTCGCAAAAAAATCACTCCTTCGACTTACGCAAGTCTTGTAGGCTTTATTATGCAAGGAAATTGGACAGGACTGTGCTAAAAGTCGCTCAGCGAACTAGGCTTATCTTTAAAAAGAATCTTCAGGAATCCCATTTAGAACAAAACACCTTATTTTTATAATTCATCACTTGTCATACCTTTATCTTTAAAGTGCATAATTTTGCCAATCATATCTAATTAGACCTAATTAATTGCTCGACGATAACATCTAATCATCAATCATTATAATTTACATTTTGTGTTGAATAATGCATGCGTCAAGGCGCTTTGATTTTATCTCAAAAATTCATTAGCCATTTTCTTTTATTTCATTTTCTTTCTTATTTTCTTTTTTTTTTATTTTCTATTATTTTAACGAATTTATTTCTGATTTTAATACGAGTATGTTCTCGTAGCGCTTAGATTAGAAAACAAAAAAATAATGTGTTAATTTGGGGTAAAAGCCACATCCGTACTCAATTTTATCCAAAACCATTCAGCCGTTTTTTCGTGATTGAGTAACCAACATTAAACAACTAAACATACAAACTGTCGCATTAAACAATTTATAGTGCAATAGTAGGAAAGATCAACAAAAACTATCACAAAATAAATATGGATTGTAGTCATCAAACTTATAGTCTAGTATGCTAATCGGTTTATATTTTGACCTTGTTATTTAATCATATACTACTTTTATTCAATCAGGCTCCAAATCTGAGAAATTAATACTTGGGAAGTCCAAATTGTGCTTCGAAGTGGGAATAGTGACTTTTTCCTGTCCTTCTCACAACTTTTAAAGAAATAATTCTCCTAATATTTAAATGTGAATGTGGATTTTTGTTGCCCAATCACGCCAAAACGGCTAAATGGATTTGGATGGAATTAGGTATGAAGATAGCTTATACGCGAGATTTATACAAAAGTTTTTTATAATAACGAAGAAAAATTAACGGTTCCCACTAAGATCGGGTGAAACCGTGGACGCAGCTAGCATGTATGATGAATTATGTTCTGTCTCGTTTTTACGTGACAATTTTAGTCAGCCAGAAGAGGACAAAGAACTTTAGAGCCAAGATTAGTTAATCGACCGTCGTGAATAGTTGGATGCGAGACTCTAGACACAAAGTACACATCAACAGCTGCAAAGAGCTCAAAACTGTAGGTACCTTTTTAAGCAGAGGTATAGAATTATAGATGCATGTTATGTAGAACTAGATGTCTCAAAACACTCGTATAAAATACGTGGCTCACGCACACTGCGCCTGGTAAAGTGCCTACGGTATTGATCTCTAGCATCTGTTTCTCTATACTTTACGGTTCGGCACTGCGATACCTAGCTTATTTATGGTCAATATAAATATAAACACTAGTTTTGCCTCGCAGTTCGACCTACGACACTGGATGATCCTTCTGAGTTTTTTTTTTTTTGGGATAGATAAAAGTATTTACTCCGCTGCCCTTAAACTATAGCTGTGCAACTAATCACATCTGTCTGTTGCTCTGCTGCAGTATAAAAGGGAAACGAATAATACGAAAACGATGCGTTTATTATTAGTCACTTTTTAATGGCCGTTTTTGCTGGTATTTTTTTAAATTATTCATTAATTCAGTTTATTTATTTAATTGACATTTATTGTAAGACTAATAATTTCTTTGTTCTTAGTTTTTCTAAGTTCGTTCCAAAGACAGAAAAAATAATAATTACCCACTGAGTACCAGAGCCACTGCATCGTTGAGGACACTCTCTCCAAAAATCATAGCATACAGGTTCACGTCCACCTGGAACGTGAAAAAAATACAATAAGTCATGCGTCAGTTGTATAGTTAATACTTAAGGATATACCGAAACGTGTTTACTATCTAACAATGTTTAAGCCGTCCGATAAGAAAATATATGATTTTGTTGAAAATGTATGGTTATAGCTTCTTCAATATCGTTACCTTTTTTTTTTTTTTTTTTGACGGGGGGGAAATCTTAGAAAGATACCCGGCTGCTTTGGGGAGCAACCGGGTTATGTGAGGTTGCTCACTAAAACCCCCTCGGTGGCCAGCCTCTGTGCTTGACAGGGGGCACCAGGGTCTCTGACGAACTCATACTAGTGCCCCCTTAATTATCAAGTTGCCTGAGGCACCATTCGCAGGACGTTGGTCCTTTTCCGGCCCCTACAACGACACGAGCCACACCGCGCCGTTGTCTTCCCTGGGCTCGTTCGAGAAGGTAGCCAGATCCCCAAATCTGACCACCCACGAGCCCAAAGGCCCCTTTTAGTCGGCTCTTACGACAGGCAGGGGATACCGAAGCCGCATTCTAAGACCCCGGCTCCAGGGTTGACCCCGGCTCCAGGGTTGACCCCGGCTCCAGGGTTGTCAATATCGTTACCTATTGATCATAGACAAAAATTAAAATCCATACAATCAGCCATGCTTGCATCCTATGTAGATCTGAAGACGCAGTCTAAAGTACCAATAACGCTATTCAGAACCAATACCGCATAAATGATTTTCTTACAAGACCGTGTTGGTTAACATTAGCGCTGTTATTGGCGTCGGTGGCACGGTTAGTGTTTCAGAACGCGCATAATTCTATAATTATTATTCATGGCTGATAGGGAGTTTTCTAACCGATGAGGTGTCAATGTACGAGACATTTGTCTCTTTTTATCACCAAAGAGTAAATGAAACAGCAGACGTAATGCCAATTTGATGACTGATGACATTCATTAGGATCCTTATCGGATTTTAACTACTTTTATCATCACGTGACATGACACTGGAGCTCAGACAGATATAAATACAGAAATATACAATAAGGAGGTAAATTGTTATATTGTGGGTATAGATACCGATAGCACGCTACTGGCAGCACGCTTGCAGCAATAAAAAAAATCTGAAAAAAAATTTAGTCTTTCTATACTCGAGTTGATTACACTAATATTACAGATGCGAAGGTTTGTATGTTTGATTTCCAACCATCAAAATTTCATCCAAATAGTTGCGTAGGTAACAACAACCCAAACAAGCATTGGTATTTTGACTCAAGTAGAAAATCCTATATCTAAATGACAAGCAATAAACATCGCTCGCTCGTAAAAGTGTACACGTACCTAGTGTAATAAGTACCTAGATAAATAATATCAGTCATAGACATCTAGCTAGAACACATACCGTGACGCAAAGGTAATTTGCAATGCTATCTTTATATCTCTATTGTATTTGTACATGAGTTTGGTTTAGACTAAAAATAGTAAAACATTCGACCCTGATTTCTTTTTTAACACGCTTTTTATAACTAAAAACCAGATGTTTCCGTTTTCAGCTAGCTCTGCGCATATTTTGTTGTTATTTTTTAACTAATCAATCAAGGTCAATATTAGAGATTTTTTTCTTACCCTGCGACACGTAGTAGTCGCAATTAAGGGCGGCCTGAGGCACTAATAATTGTTATTAGCCCTAACGGTTCCCAAAGGGTTGGTAGAACTTCAACTGTTGCATAATTACATTTTATCGCCGTTAGTCGGTAATAGGAGTGGCCATTATGATGAATTATTTAATCAGCCTAATGTTATTGACCTCATTTTAGTAAAATACTCAAATTAGATAGGTATGAAGTTGTCAATTGGGGAGAAATTTTATTGATGTTTGTTGCGCGGTTTGATCAAAGAGTGAGCGACGTGGGACGACGACGCAAAGTATAGGGTAGTTGTGGTCATGGGCCGTAAGAAATGCTGTAATATACTTAATTATGATGATGTAATAATGTTGTGTTAATTACACTTCGGGCGAGAAGACAAACCAAGTACTACTCTGTCAAGAAAGTACCGGGAAAATATCAATAATACACAAAATGTTTGTTATTCATCCAAATTTATTTTATCACCTTTAAAGTATGCTCCTTCAGAAACGATACACTTACGCCAACGAATAATCCAATCATCAAAACATTTTTTAAACGCTGTTTCCGGAATTGAGTTGAGTTCTCGCCTCGAATTCTCCTTTATGTCTCCTACCGATTGAAAACGGGTGCCTACTAAACTAGTTTGCATGTCAAACTCGTAAACCCACGTCTCGTCACCAGTAACAATGCGTTTCATAAATGTTGGGTCGGAATGGACCCGTTCTAGCATGTCCTCAGCGACTCTCATGCGATTGAGTTTTTGGAGAAAATTCAGGTCTTTTGGGACTAGCCGAGCGGTAACATGTTTCATACCCAAATGATTACTTAAAATGGTACGGATCGACTCGTGAGATACAGAAAGTTCGGCGGCTATCTCTCTCAAAGTTGAGTGAGGATTTTCAGTCACTATTTCCTTCACTTTTGCGATGTTAACTTCAGTTGCAGACGTTGATGGCCTACCAGAGCGAGGCAAATCTTCCATCACATCTCGACCGCTTTTGAACGCTTTGTACCACTCATAAGCACGTGTTTTTGATAAAGTCGATTCGCCGTAAGCCTTCTGTAACATTTTTAGTGACTCCGAACACGAAATTCCATTGGCGATGCAAAATTTAAGACAAACTCTTTGTTCGATGTTTTTGTCCATGATGAAATTCGTAATACACACTAGACATGACCTAACTAAAAACAGCACCATATTTAATCTAAATAACAGACGCAACTCAAACTCCGCGCCAAAATGGATAACAGTTGTGCCAATCTAACAACAACAATAAAAACAAAAATTTGAATTTGGAACCCAAAACAAATCATCCATTCCCGATACTTTTTTGACTGAATGTATATCGCGACTTGGACATTACAGCAATACGATATGTTAAAAAGTTTTTTCCCGCGGCCGTTCAATCACACCCACAGTATGTCCTATACAGGGTTACAAGACAAGGGTATCCTAAGCTGAAACAGGCTTATAGTACTCATCATTATGAACAACTTTTACTACGGGACCCTGAAACCACAAAAAACATATATTCTATACATTTAATCGAGCGAGAGTCATCGACATTTTTATATAAAACAGCTGTTTTTTTCGCGATTTCGGAGTTGGCCCCATAGTAAAAGTTGTATACATGTGTACTATGCGATCTTTTCGGCTCAGCATACCCTTTCCTTGTAACCTATACCCTCTAGAACTCACCTTCAACTGCGAGAATATGGCGAGCACAGTCAGCGGATCGGTGGGCGATATCAGCGCTCCAAAGTACAGGGTGTCCAGGAAAGTGAAGCTGGTGGCGAGCGAGGCCGGCATCAGCTGCACGCAGCCGTACATCAGCGAGCCTATCACCAGCGCGGACAGCGCCGTGCCGACCATCGCGAACGTGAGGATAGCGCCCAGGTTACGGAAGAAATATTTCTACAAAACCAAAAAGCGTTCAAATTGATAGACATACTCGTATTCTATGCTTCTTGTTGTAATTACAAGTATAAAAAAAAACTTTGGTACGGCTGAACCGATTTTCATCAAACATAGCTAAGAACACTCCCGACTAATTCATCTTTCAACAAGAACATTATTTTTACAAAACAAAAAACAAAAACCGACTTCAAAAGACAGACTATTGAGTTATTCATCTACTCGTATTTGTCGCGCACGTACTTGATGCAAATTTAAGACTTATATGGTTTTCTCATGGATACCATTATCAGAACTGGACTAAATTGAAATGGGACCAAACGGGAAGCGTCAGCTTTCTAATAAAAAAAGAATTATCAAAATCGATTCACCCAGTCAAAAGTTATGAGGTAACAAACATAAAAAAAAAAAAAACATACAGACGAATTGATAACCTCCTCCTTTTTTGAAGTCGGTTAAAAAAATAAAATATCAAAATCGGTTCATCCGTTCGGGAGCTACGATGCTAGGATGCTACAGACAGGCACGTCAAACTTATAACACCCCGTCGTTTTTGCGTCGGGGATCAAAAACGGGATAACTCACGTAAAAATTAAGTCTATTACTACGACTAGATTCGATCACATTCGGTGATCTTCGTCAGGAGATAACAAACGTGACGCGATCGCTGTTGCGACTTAGTGCCAGGCGAAACGCAACCACGAGCGATCGAAAATGTGTCAAAACCACGTTAGTTTCCACAGTAAAATATTTAATGCTTTTAACATACTAATGTGTTATTACTCGACTGCGGCGAAGCCAGAAAAGGTTTGTTTGTTTAACCTGTACTTTATATGTCTGTCTCTATGTTCCCTCGCAACTACTAAACGGCTGAACCGATTTTGATGAATGACATACCGTTAAGATTCGTCTTTATTACGCAAGTATCTAGTGTATTAAGATTATAAAAAAACAAAATGGCATATTTTAAGCCCCAAAATGTAACTTTTACCGTAGTCGGGTTCGTTTTTTTTAACATCGTTTTATAAATTTTTCTTTAGATTACTTTTCTGAAAGTGACTTGTAATGTTGTACTTACGGTTGTAAAAGCCATAGCCATATTATCTAATAATAATAACTCTGACCATAAACTTAGTTAGGCAAGGTCAAGGATATGAAGATAAAAACAAACTAAAAAAAAGCTACAAGGAAAAAGCCGATATTCGTATCTCTAAATAATAACAGGTAACTTACCCGTTTTAGGCAATACCCAGCGTGAAATATGATTGGCGGTAGAATGATGTTGAAAAATATCTCCGGATCGAATGTCGCCTTAAGATCGATTTCGTTCTGCTCTACATTCACTATTTCACCTCTGAAGCTGTATGCGTATGTTTTGTTTGGCACTGGAGCATCTAGAAGAGAAATTTTACATCATTGAGACATTAAAGGTTAATTATAAACACTGGTTGAACTTAATTACTGCTTAAAAAGATGTGACAACTTCTCGCTGATATGAAACATCACATGAGAAAACAAGAAGAATTTGAATCATTGATTATGTTTAGCAGGGGTTGTAAGTAGGACTCATATTATTAATAATGTCCACACTCATAGCTCTCCACTAGGATACCCTGTGTCGGGATGCCTAATACAAAGACAAGGACAACTAACACCCAGAGCCAGAACAGATACTTAAATTCATCTTTCAAACATTTGCCCAGCTGGGAATCGAACCTGGGACCTCTAGCTTATAAAGCGGATATACTACCGCATAGCCAAACAGCTTGTCAGTTCTTATGCATTTATTCACATTTCATATATTATGCATTTACATTTCATAACTTATAAATGTATCACTTGAACCTGTCAAGTTTTAAGACCCTCTCAAAATCCTCGAGACTACAATGTATGTAAGAATTATTTATTTATTTATTTATTAAAACTTTTCTGGTAACACGAATAATTGAGCTATATCAGCATAATTTAAGGGTTTTTGTTAGTTTTGTAGATAAATATACTGCAGCAATAGTCAATGGAGCCAGTTGTGAACAAACACAAAAATGTGGGTTGGGGCACAGCCAAGGTCAGAGACTTCAATACCCAGTTACTGCCAAGGCTTTTGTAGCCTTTTCTACATCAATTCTTTGCACAATGAAATATGTAAGTATACATAGCAGATTTATTGCCACCATATAGACGTTTTAATATGCTGACGTTCTGCAAACTACGAGTATGTCATTTTCCTTGATAGACCTTCTGATACGGAGTGGATTTTAGAGAGATAAAAACAGACTACCAGTTTAATTTTTCCTATGTATAATAATATTCTTGCAACAATGTATAGCATAATCAACAATATCTATAACAAAATAAATTGTGTATAACATGACAAGGTACCAGGATACCGATGCAAAATCCATGTGCAGACGTAGCATTATTGTCTATTAATAGCTGATAAGTAAGCTTGTATTAGCTAATGGGAAGCCCTGATGCAGGTAAGTGAGCAAAAACATTTACATACATGGAATGTCCACACAAAAACTTACTTGCATAATGTTAACAGAAATCTACATAAGAAATTAATGTAGAAAAACATATGTGATTATTAATGTAGATTTAGCAGTTACTATTAATACTGTCCTCATAAGCCCATGAGTAGTATCTCAGAAAAAATGATTTGTTTTTTTACGCATTTGATAGCATAAAAATTATGCATCAGATGCGTGAAAAAACGAAATCTAGATTTTTTTTTAAATGCGCTATTATTTCTTGGGCTTATGAGTGCAGTATAATCAGTGTAAAAATAGTTTAATGATACAAACCTCCAGCACTGATAGGTATCTTGTCTGGGAAGTACAACCGTAACATGTCAGGTGGTACTGACTGGTTATACTTGGTGTCAGCCGCGGGATGCACATCGAGGTATGTAACTGCGTTAGTGCTGGCTCCATAGCGGATTATTGCACCCACTATTAGACCTAGAGATATATGTTTATTTCATACAAATATTTTTTGCCAAAGTACAAAGATTCCCCAAAACTGAGCTAACAACAGCGCTAATAAAAGATTGAAGATTGAAGGAGTGTTGAAATAATGATGATTTTATTTAAGTGATTGTGGTTTGTTTGCATTTCCATACTTAATTATTTATGATTAAGGTTCAGGCAAAATGAAAATACATTAACTTTAATATCTGAGAAGACTGAGGGAACTTATGAGTAACAAAACTTTATTTTTTTCGTGATTATGTATTTTAAAATAATTAATACAGTTTTGAATAATAAAATGGTACTTTTTATATGCAGGTTGTTTGATTAGCATGATTGGGCAACTGAATGGTAGATGTAGTAAGTAGGTAATAATCAACTTCAATTAAACAACATTTAAAGAATTCCTCAAGGTCTTTGTCTATTCATCTGTATGGTCACATGATTATGTGCATTTGTGGAAGCAACTTGGATGTTTTGTGTTATAACTTGTGTGTTATAGTTACCATATATAACAGCTAATCCAGTCTCGTGTAACCAGCTTACTCGGCGATGTTTGAAGACCCAAATTGTTAACACCGTAAGCGTCAAAAGGCAGGTGTATATCAGCAGGTTTAAACTGTCTATCCGATGTAATAGCGTCGCTTTAGCATCTAAAGCGATATCGGTGCCAGATCCTCGACACACTACAGCCAGGGACACCAGAATAAAACACGATCCAATTATGGAATTCATGGTTTTGCTTCGGTAGCACCAACTATTATTACATTACCAAGTCACACAGATTTCTAGGTTTTTGCAGTAGCCGGCAGATACTGGTTACAAAATCATACCGATCTAACCACCTGTAACTAATTTACGACCTGAAAATTATGAATTTTCAACACCTCACGCAAATACGTAGGTACACACTTAACTTATGAAGAAAATGAAACGAAAGGAAAACGGAAAGTCAGACGAGGAAAATCGAATCGACCGATTGCGTACTACCAAAACCAACTAGTCCAACTACCAAACCAAATTGCGATTTTAGTAATAATGACAGTGAAAGATGCAGTGCTGCCATATAAAAAACTAAATTGAGTCCTAAAATGTAAAAAACATTGCTAACTTTATGAAAAAAACCATATCAAATCCGAAACATACAAAAAAAAAACAAGAAATTTAATATTCAGGTAAAATACCCAATGGAAGAGTAACATTTTAAAATTATTTTTTTATCAATAAAGCTTTATTTTATAATATTTAAATTTCAAGTTTTGTAAACATTGTCGAAGGAGCCAACAGAAGACATCACCAAAACACTAAACCTCCAACATTAAAAACTTAACTGCACCAATAGTTACTAATATATTATTTCTTAATTTATACATTTCTTTTTGAAAGTGTCTTCTATTGGTTCACTATCTTGCCTTACTTTAGTTTTTGAGACAACCGCTTGAAGCATCTTGGGTACTACAGTACCCAAAATCGAAAAACCGTAGAAGCACCGTGGGTACTGTAGTACCCAAACTTTTATTTCGCGCCAGACTCAGAAAAAGTCTCTATCCTGCTTTTACTAAGGCAAAAAGACTTAAAGTATGAATGCAATCTCGCTCCCCTTGAATGGGCCATTATTTTGAAGCAGCAACATTATAAACTCGGTGGACATTCGATTAAAAAATAAATAATATTCCGTGAGTCAAAGTCAGTTTTGTGTTGACTTTGACTTTGCCTGGTGCATCGACGGTTTTTACGTAATTTAATTCGATACTAGGCTGGTGTTCTTGGATAATAAGCTTTAAACTCTTGTAAACAAGGCTGATTACAATGTATTTTAAGGTTTATAAGTCTTTTGTGTTTCCAAATCGGCGATAAGTGTTGCGTCATTTTCGTAGACGGCCGTGTTTTTTATTTCTCAAATTTTATTTTATTTACTGTGATAAATGTTATGATCTATTTAAAATATAGCTAAACGATCATCATAAAACAGTTGTGTGCAGTTGTGTTTGTGAAAGAACAATTTACGACAAAATGTAAACAATAATTGTGAAGTGGGAACAAAAAAAATCGCGCAAAATTTTTTTTGCGTTGGTTTTTATATGCCTGATATTAAATACTTTTTAGGTGAGTAATGTGTTCTTATTTTGTGACAAAGTGCAGATTGAGTCTATTATTAAATATAAATAGTAAAAAACATACATTATCGCTTTACTTTTTTTAGTAAAAATATGTAAACTTCAAAGTCCATGTTTTTTTGTAAAGTAAGCGGTTATACGCTGATTTATATCTATACCAGGCCAACCAATGTTATAATAACATTCGTCATTCGACACGTGTATACAACAGCTATAAGAATAACAATTACAAGTGGGTCCTTGTTCGAATGTTTAAGTCATAAAAACCATTTATGTGGTCCGCCGCCCGGCGCGTGCCGTAACGTAAACAAACGATGACGCGCCGGTGCTTCTACGGAAAAAAACCCGCGGGAGCGGGTGCCCCAAGCGGTTGACGAGATGAATGAAATAGAATTAAGGATGAACGAGCACTTCGATTATCGACTAGGCACTAAATATAACCAAGATTTACTAAATCTAGTACCATTAGTAGTAAAATGGCAGCACTGAAAAGATTACAAATAATAAGTTGCTTTGACTTTGACATAGACACTGACAAATAATTATTATTGTCCTTTTTTTATTTCCCAATAAGACTTGGCTAAAGTTTTAAAGACCATACTGCTTCAGTATGTCAAAACAACAAAAAACGAAACAAAAATCTAGCATACATTCAGAATAAACTGTTTTTGCTCGTGAACGTGAACTTTATGCCGACATTGGGTTCTCTGACGTCGAAGGACGATGAAGCGCACTCAGCTTTAACGAATATTCTGATTCAGCGTAGGGACTCTGGTCCCTTTTTATTTTGAAGCAAATACTTTGTGGGTACTAACGGGGCTGGCATAATCGCTTATAGCGATTAAAGCCCCCAAACAAAACTTAGATTTAAGAAAATAATGGACGAGTTATGGTCTTTGTACACAATGGTACAAAGACCATAACAGGCAACACATGTTTTCTACTTGAATGACTTATTTTATGTCAATGTCAAATTAACAAATGACATTCTAAATGGCAATTTTGTTTTTTTTATCTTGGGCTGCATTATGCAGGCTTCGGGATTTTGGCTGTCATTTGATGATGAGACAAGTCGCTGTGAGATAAAATACCAGATGAATCAGCATGCCAAAATTTCACTTCTGGAATTAACATTTTATATAGAAAACATTACATTATTAAACGAGAGGTTACTGTGGTTTGATCTCAAAGACAGTAGCGTAACCCACTGGATTAATCTTATTAAAAAAAAACAGACTGTCAAGGCAGCCAATCGGCCACAAACAGCCAAACAGCTGATTTTCGATTTGATTCCGATGTTCCAAATCCTTCCTTCCTTTCCTTTGTTTGTAGCGATTCTGTAGTCGACGTGAAAATACAATTAATTCGTGTAAAAACCAGTTGTTTTTTGGTGTTTATATTGAGAAAATAACAAGCAAGGTGAGTAGTATTGTAATGTTGTTCTATACTAAGATTTTGTAAGACAAATCCACAAATAAATAACATCGATATGTGAAATCAAAATTTTATGGATAGAAGCTTTCTTTTGCATTCACAAATAAATTATGTAAATCTATCGTAGTTTTTCAAACTCATATTGAAATGAAGGTCGTTGAGAAAGGATCATAAGCATCCCAGTATCCTATTTTAGTTTATTAGAGAAATCAATACTGTTATTACCCAAAAAATTGTTTACCATCTGTTACTACTATCTGCTGTGTATATATTTTATTCTATTTCATATACCTACATCGAATTCTTCACCTGCAACTAATACCTACTCAGTTTTCTTTACTTCTACCTTTAAGTACCTACTGCTCCTACTGTAGTGTCAACGAAATGTTTTGTGCCTATAGGTTACTACAGTTATTTTATAGAATTGGGTGAATTTGAACTAGCTGTAATGTGGGATAATACATAATATAAAATAAGAGAGTATGAGAGTAAGAGACTAACTACTGTTGAGTAAGAGAGTACTTAAACTCCAATTTTTTTTTATTTCCAAATTGGTAACCAGTCTTTGCCTTTTAATTCAATACGGCAATAGCTACAGTTTATACAATAAATAAAAGATAAGTTTTAACAATTTACTAGTTGCTTAATCAATCAAAAACAGCTCAACAGATATGGACAAAATTTGGTAGTTAGTATAGTAGCTTACATCTTTGATTACCATTATATTTTTATTTTTATATTTTTGGATATACATAATTAATGGTTTCTATAGGATAGCGAGAGTGAAAACCCAGAGTGCCAGCTAGTTTATAATATTAATAGGATAGGATAGAATAGGAAATTAATATGTGTTGATCAAGATGTGGTTAGACAATTCTCAAAAGCTAAATCTAACTCGGGCTTCTTTGTAGTTCACAAGCTATGCCATTATCTGTGCCTCTATCTGTTTGTTAAATATTCACCGTAAAACTGTGTGGACAAAAGTCTAAAACATTAATTCTTGATTATTATTCATTCTTTAAATATATTTTTGCCTTTTTATTAATTTCAATTAGTATTATTTGGCAAAAAGTTAATAATGATTTGGCAGCCAACAATAAGAGAATAAACGAGAGACCATTATGATTTTTATCTTGTTGGTTGGGCTTTATACAAAAGTACACTAATATTTTACTAACTTTGCTTTGCTATATGCATCAAAATTTTACTTCAAATTATAAATGTTTTGTCTTGCATGCCTTTGCATTCGAGCCCCAAGATGCTTTGAGCCTTGTTTGGGTTTATTGTTTATGCTTTTTATTGTGTACTCATTCTAAATTTCATAGTTTATTAAGTTTTAAGACTGTAGTAGTACTTTTTCTCTGTGAAATAAATATATTTGATTTGAATAGCCATTTTTTTAAAGTATGGTCAGTATTAGTCAGATACTTTTTAGGGTTCCGTACACAAAAGGTAAAACGAGACCCTATTAGGAGAGACTTAAGACTTTGCTGATAAATACTGCTCAAAGTTAATTAGTGCCTTAATCCTCTGACAACTTTTCGCTTATGTTAAATGCAACATGCAAAAACAAGACATATTTATTTTAAGAAGTGATTAAGTTTAAGCAGGGCTTATAATTAAGTAATTAAGCTTCACTTCTTATAACCAACTTGTGTGGTTTATTTTAATATAACATTTTATCTCTGATGCATCCAAAAGTTGCATTAAAGTAAGTTTGTCCGTATTGGCCAAGTGGCTAGTCCTAGTGTCAGAATCTTTATAATATTATAGTTAGTATAGTATAGTTATTATAAACAAACAATCGGGACCTGCAATTGACTGTGTCTTCCGACTCAAGGTAACTAGTGCAACAACTGGAGGCCTTTATCGCTAAGAGCGATCTCTTTCAGGCAACCTTAAACCTTGAAGTAGCACTGATTTAATACAAGAGACGACCAAATAAAAATCAAAACACAGTCTAAGGTGCTACTCTCACCGCGAGCGAAACTAATATCTTTGAACTTGGCTGCGGTTTTACATCGTTACTCATACAACGGTTTGCAATAAAATTTGCGTGAAAAAAAAGAAAAGAAGAGAAGAGAAAGGAATAAAAGAAGTAAAAATCTGGGTGTCTTCAAGTCGCGAGTGAATCGGTTTCTTTTAGGCAAGCGTGGACCATCGTATACCGCATCGTTGCTTACCATCAGGAGAGATGGCGGCCAAACGCCAAGCCTATAATATGTTTTATCTACTCTCATATCGTAAAATTCAAATTACGAACTTCAAAACGAATCTGTAATGACATACTGTATAATATAACATAAGTATACACACAATACCATAATGAAAAAAAAAGTTTCATTATAACACTATTCCCCAAACAAAATAGTGTTATACTGTATTTTTTTGTCATTACGATACAGTTTCCCACTTGACTCTTTCTCTCACACTCAAATCTGATAGGAATAAGAATGTTTGAAGTCACGGTTTTAATTAGGTCCAATCCAAACGAGTGGCTGGTTCTGAAGTTAATCCTCGCGGGCAAAGCCACTCGCGCGGAGAGAGTCAATGATCGTGGAAAGAATTTCCTCGCTCCAAGCGGGCCTAGCCGAGTGTGGGTAATCCAATCATGGATTCGTCAAATTTTTCAATCAGAGCAAAATCTAGCTTCTGCTAGCTGCGGCCAGCGGTTTCACCCCAGCGCAGTGGGAATTCAAATTCAAATTCAAAATAATTTATTCAAATATGGGTACATCAATGTACACTTATGAATGTCAAATACATTTACGAATAAATTAATACACAATAAATTAAATGTCAAAGAAAATAATATTATTAGAATGTCAAAAAATTATATAAAATAATTGCAATGTCAAAATATCAATGTATAAAATAACGAAGTAGTCCACCTAGAGCACCCGTCCGAATAGCACCTGCGCGAAGATCACCCAGCCTAGTCCACGAAGAGCACCTATACTACAATAGTAGGTATAATCAGTCAAGTCAAGAGACTTTATCACAGATGAAGTCTTCAATTTTGTAGTAAGCCTTTTCAATTAAAAAGTCTTTTGAAATTCTTTGAAAATCTGTGTCTTACTTATTTACTATAATAACAGGCAACAAGTTATAAAATAGTACGCCGTTCATTACAAAAGAGTTGCCAGTTTTGGCTAATCTAATTTTGATGAAAATGATGATGAAAAAAACAGTAGCCTGTTAGTAACCTACACCTTTTCTGTATTCCCCACAAGGTTTGCGTAATGCGCAAAAGCGTAACATATAAACTTTCCCGTCTATAATGTTAGTTAGGGGTCGTCCATTACTCTTCTGATGAAGATTCTTTTTAACACGCTTTTATTAGCTTCACCTGTATGTTTGTATGTTTGTTTGTATGTAATTAACCCTCAACCTTCCTGGTGATAAATGGTGCAATTGAAGACTGGAAGTTAGTCTTAAATCTCGTATGTTTTTTGGTACGAAGTGTCCTAGGATTTTCAAAAAATTACGAGTATTTTTCTAAGATATAACTAATAATCCCGCGTTCAACGAAAAATTAAATATGTACACATGATATCCCTCTATAGCCTACACTACACCTTGTGATATTTAGTGAATCTGAACACTCTCTTGGCAATAAGACCGCCTTCTGTGCCTATCCCTTTTTTAGCGTGTTAATACCTAATTTCCTTTTATAAAAATAAATAAAATCGTAAATTGGATAACGGTCTCTCTTAGATACCATTCTATGTTCCTGATTTATCAAAATCATGGATTATTATAATGTGTCAAGAATAGTTGTTTCCCCTTATCAGCCTTCAGCCGCAACTCAAGTTCATTGATAGAACCAACTCGGTAAAAGTTTTTACGTGTTTTTGTTACATCATTGATAAAAAAATATAGGAATACTTCAAGTAATTCTAAAAAAGTGGTATTTGATTACATAATTACATTGTTATTTTAAAAACATGTTATTGTTTTAGCGTTGCAACAAGCACTATCACAAACATACGAGTACGCATTAAAGGAAGGCCACACTCGCGATAAGACTCACGCGAACGTTTAAAGCGTAGTCTTAGCTATGATTTAGATTTTATGGATTCAGATATACGGTTGAAATTAGGTCACCAGGAAATTGTTTTTCAAAGTCTCGGTTAGTGGTATGGCCTTGTAGATTTTAAATAATGCGCAACAGGCATCGCGCCATCGGCGCCGCTGTTTGTCGTAAACACACGTCATGACACACCCATTCGTAGACTAATAAGGATGCTGTATATTGTTACGACGAAGGTACCATTTGGTGGGTGTGGCAAATCTTGCCCCCAGTCGTAGAATCGGCTATAAATATTTTACCAAGGATAACGAGTTCGATTCAAATGCTAAATCATGACCTTCTTCAAACGCAATAGTCTAGAATATTTTTAGAAATAATTAAAGTAACATAACATAAATAACTTCCTCGTTAAATTAAGAAATCGAAGTATTTTACGATTTTTTAAAGAAAATGTGAGATAATTTGTTTTTTCTTTCTATCCTAATCATGCTAGGTATTTCGGTATATCGTTAATTTATTCCTTACTAATTAATAATTAATTAGTAAGGAATAAATTAACGATATACCGAATTAATCTACTGTACTTAATTATTGATACCTCAGAAAATCCGATATATGTAATTGATTTTGGCAATGAAAATATTAGAAATAATTTCCCTGTTTCTACAATATTTCTCAAGGTAATTTTACTCGAATAGTAAACAAAAAAGTATTTTTTAATCATACTTCAACAGCTAATAAAGTAATTACGCGTTTACTTTTTGATGAATGGATATTATAATGTAAATAACACGTTGAAACATTGTAGTAATTGTTCCCTACAATTTTCATAATAATTTGCCGTGTTTGCGTAGTGGCTGCGAACTTTCGAAACGAAGTGGTGCGACATCACGCCACACCGCGCGATCGAACCACATCGGGTCAGTCTCGTGCGTAACGTTAACAGGGGCCCTATCTTTGACGCTCGAGATTATCTCCGTCACTCTCACTCTCATGACATTTCTAGTGAGAGCGACAGAGACCGACATATCTCACGCGGAAGAATAGGGCCCCAGCGCTGAGTACACTCGTTCCGAGAAGTCAGGGAAGGGAGAACTCAACGGCGCTCCATACAGTATTGCTATAAGTATCCGTACAAATATATTTACTGCAAAAGTATTACCTACCTTTTTGTCTCTTTGCTTTACTGATAACAAGATATTTCGAAAATAAAAGGTTTTATGCAGCGTTATCTGGTATACCAGATTTCATCCTAATCGGGCATAGGCAAGTGGTGCAAAATTCAGTTGCAAGGTTTGACCCACTAACAAGCAAGTTAAAATGTAAAAAAGCTTTCAATAAAAGCTTGAAACGATCTTAATAATTTTGCTAATTTGTAATTTACATCACGACAATAGACACAGCGTACCTATGTTATATTTCGAAAAATGCAGGAAATTAGAAAATCGCGAGGCGTAACTAGTACGCTGAATGACAATGATCCGCCATAGTAGTCGGGCTTGAATGCTCGGGCTACGTCACTTGACGTCAGCCTCGTCAGCTCATAGTAGGTCTGTATCGGCTCATCGCTACCAGGCGCTCACGTTTCTGCCCACAGTTTACTGGTAGAGTCGACGCGAACTCCACGTGTCGAAGTCTCACCTATTCCCCTCGTGTACAATTGCTCGCGATTTAATTTGTTGACAAAATAGGATCAGAATATTATTGTGTCTTGACTTGTCAGTGGTATTTTCGAAGACAATCGTGCTAGGCTCGTGACCGAGATAATTATCCAAGGTAATTGCTTGCTTAACACTTTTTTTGCTGTTTGCTAATAATTTACAGTCAAGTTTCTAATTATAGTAAGTAATTTGCCTCCTATTTTATTTTTATCAGCTAGGTACTAATTGAAATTTATTCACTCTGCTTAATGTTAGATGTATGCCTTCTATTGTTGAGAAGCAATATTATTATTGTTGTTATTAAATGAAAAATTTATTATTTTATGCTATATTCAACACGAAACTTTTTTATGGGTTACTTACTTGGCATAATTTGTAAAAAATAGGTGCTCAAAATATTATATTCTGAATATATTCAAGTATTTAGACAATTGAATATGTACTTTTTTAAATGTTTGAGAGCTGGGTCACAGCACAGACGTTAACCAACTACCACGTTTATTTAAAGTTTTGAATAAACGGTGTCTTTATAATACAATCACCATGACGTCTGTGGGCCATTCCGAGTTAGTAACTGATTTTATCGTTGTACTTCGCGTAATTATTTTCGCTTTCTGATTTAGACTACTGCCTCGTTTGATTGTTAAAGTGTATCTAACAACTAACACAACCAAAATTACGCATCCTTGCATGTATTGTTGTCAACATTTTATCTTGTTTTTCTAATAGTACGTCATGCATTTCAAGTCGCCATTATTTCAAAATAGTAAACAACTTGAAAAGTCGTTAAGTACTTGTTTACAATGAGCAATGGACATTCAATAAATTATGCAACAAAAGAACGCGAGATGAGATAAAGGAATGATTAATTTTATGTAACCTTTGCATTATAGCTTCGGTAAAGTTTATGCGAATGAGTATATGAAATGATACCGGGTTCACGGTGTGCACAAATAAACTGCACACCGTCGTGAACTCAGTTGACGATGAGCCACGTATGAAAACAGACGTATGTCGCGTCTTGTACTCCCGAAAATCATGCTCATTTCACACGTACAGATAGGCACACTACAATGCGAGATTCACCAAATCTACTAGTACAACCATAAGATGATACTCAATGTATGGAACACCATCTAGATGGTTTTTAGATCTCTAGTCATTCAGTTCCATGTTTGCAGCTAATGGAATTCATGGTTCTCGGAAAGGTTTTATTTAAAACGACAATTTACCTTTATGGGGAAAAACTGCAATTATTTATGATTCACTGCGCTGTACGTATCATTATGTATGTACAGTAAGCAATGTAATGCACCCGAGTAGTTGTAGTTGCTTCGCTGAACCTTTATTGAAGCGGATCCTTGAAACCAGTTTCCTTGATCTTGAAATGGATGTATTGACATTTGCCCTTTCTTTTATTCCAATACCTGTCGGATTTTGTGTTCCGGGATTCTTGTTACTGGAATGTATGCCTCCTAATACATGAGTTGTTATTGTTGTTGTCTATCAACAGGCTTGAATATTTATAGAACAGATTGTATAATACACGTACAACTTGTAAACAACGTTGTTTTTACAGGATTTTTTTTTAATGGATAGTAGTATTTTTTTACCCGGTAGATAGATTGGCCCACCTTGGCAGAATAGGGATACGTGGAAGGAAATGGGAGAGCCCTTTGCCCAGCACTGGGATATAACAGGCTGAGATAAAAAAAAAGTATCTGATTCATCTAAGAACTTACAAGTATATAAATATTAGGAGCTTTAGCTGCGCCCTCGGTTTTATTCCCTATCCTGTAGAAACCAGTAATTTTAAAAAGTAGCCTTTGAGTAAATCCAGGGACCAAGCTACTTCCATCATCCAAATCCAATCCTTTTAACGAATTATGCGTGATTGAGTAACAAACCGCTAAACATAAACTTTTAATAATATAAGTAGGATAGGTAGATGTAAGATTCTAACATCCGTATTGCTTAGTAGTGCATTGGTAAGGCGTGGCGTTTTTCGCTCTTATCTTGCCAGGAACTTTTCAAATCTTTGTCCTTACCTCACCTACTTACTTTTTACGCGCTATTTAAAAATCTTATCTTGTTCCAAGTCGCAAATGATCAAAACGTGTTACGTAAATATGTTTATCGGACAAATGTAAAATAACGTGACGCTAGTTCATAATGTGATTATCACAGAATTATCACATACCTAAGTTATCAAGTACATGTGGCGTGATATATCGACGTATGTATTTATTGAATTATTTAAAACAAATGCTAATTGAAGTCAAAGGAAAGACGAATGATTATGTATTCCGCCGTATTGCATTGGCATTGCCGTTTTGAAATGTTTACTACCTTTCTTACAAATAATCGTGTTATTACGAAACGAAACAAAACCCTGATTAAAAAGCTAAGCTGTGTCAGAAATATCCTTCCAGCATAATTCTCGTTACCGCTGTCTCGGAACCTCAAAATTGGATAGCCTCTTTGAGAGATGCCAATGCTTCGAATATCTCTGGAATGATTCAAACGTCTCTCTCGCCTTACTCCCCTGGCATGCGATGTACATTGTACATTGTTTCAGCTCCTTACAAGAGCAAATTTAAATCGCGTACATTGTATACACAATGTATACAGCGTCTTGGAGTACGTGGTAAGATGTTTGTCGTTCCGAATACTTGTTGTCTAGAAATTTCCCGTACGTTTCCGCTTTACACCGGCAAGGCGACAAGACGGGTATTGATCTGTGCAACCCGCATCATGCGAGATATTGCTCTACACAGGTGACCTCGGGGGCCCTATTCTGGCAGGTATTATCTAAGTCACTGTCGCACTCACTAGAAGTGTCATGGCAGGAGAGCGACAAAGATAATTTTGAGCGTCCAAGAATAGGTCCCAGGTTAGCAAAAAGTTAACAAAGCTTTCTGCTTCAAGCTTTATGTCATCGATTTATCCGAATAAGATGTGTAGTATTTTTATTAACCG
This sequence comes from Alcis repandata, assembly GCA_949125135.1. Lineage (NCBI taxonomy): Eukaryota > Metazoa > Arthropoda > Insecta > Lepidoptera > Geometridae > Alcis > Alcis repandata. The sequence goes on from OX421223.1 coordinate 5,719,873, forward strand.
ACTTCAAAAAAGGAGGAGGTTATCAATTCGTCTGTATGTTTTTTTTTTTTAATTTTTTTTTAATGTTTGTTACCTCATAGCTTTTGACTGGGTGAATCGATTTTGATGATTCTTTTTTTATTAGAAAGCTGACGCTTCCCATTTGGTCCCATTTCAATTTAGTCCAGTTCTGATAATGGTATCCATGAGAAAACCATATAAGTCTTAAATTTGCATTAAGTACGTGCGCGACAAATAGATGAATAACTCAATAGTCGGTCTTTTGAGGTCGGTTTTTTTTTTGTTTTTTGTAAAAATAATAATTATTAATAAAATTGACCGCGGGTGAAACCGCGGGGCGCAGCTAGTCTTCTATAAATCTATATCATTCACAATTTATTGGTATTTTCGAACCCTACATATTTTATTATTTACAACTAGATTATACATTCCTAGATATGTAAATGTAAAACGACAAACACCCGTGAATGTTGGTACGTTCTACAACAGAATAGATAACAGTAACATATAAGTTGTACTGATGTAAACATGGCTGGGTCGTGCTGAGACACGTGGATGAAGACCTATGCCCACGCTTGTGGCTTTCGCGAAGGACAGATATAAGATTTCAATTCAGGCTAAGCCGTCTTTACCTTCTTTGTTTATCTAAATCTTTGATATTAAAATGGTGACAAGATATAACCATTTAAGGATCTTTTGTTGTCGGCGAGCTCATTTTTGTGCGCCAAACCAAAATGCAAGGTGCTGAGTAACACCCAAAAACTTTTTATAACTAATTGAATAACAAAACAAGATAATTGTATGAAATAAATGTTTTATTGCAGTTTAATTATGTATAAAACGAGCTCTGACGACTGCTAAAAAGTTTAACGGAAACTGATAACGGTAAATTGCCGCAATCCAAGAAATTCAGGACGAGCTCGCTTCTCTTGAATTTGCAGATTCAATTCTCTTGCGGTGGCAGTTTCGCAATTACTCGTACACTGCAATTAACTTAATTGTCTCGTTGATTATGCATTTTAAATTATTAAAACGTTTCCAAACTCCATCAGAAAAGTTGGCTAATGTCGAACGTCTTTTGAAACACGTGCAATGATTAGTAAAAAGTTTTGGAGAAACGCATTAGTTCATAGAATAATATAGCCATTGAACTTGATGCCCTTGGTTCTAAAATAAATGGTGCCCACAGCCGGTTGTCACTCGAGTTTCCTTGGACACCTGCCACTGACCATGTCTCGCCACGGCTCTTTGAGCTCCGGCTTCGGTTCCATTAACATTTTAAAAAGTTATTATTAGTGTTTGGTCTCAACAATATGGGTAATGTTTTATTATAAAATCTTCTAAAAGGTAACATCTGCCATTACATATAAAGATGAATATAACAGTGAGTGAACTATAAACTAAAACCATTATAAGTTATTAGTTAGAATTTACCAATTAACAGGAAAAGTACGTGGTTCCTTATAATTGTATTTAAAGTAATGTATGGAACAAGTCAACCGGCTATTCTCGTATACAATACAAACGTCCGTGATCTTGGTAATCATAGGTACTTCACCTACCAGATATCTCGTGCCAAACTTTACATTTACAGATATAGCACATAATGTGAAAGATAATTTATGGCTATTCTTACAAAATGAGTCATAGCTCCTTCATTAGACGTACCTATGTCGTCTGGGGGCAGAGTCCCTCAGTGTCACGGCTTCGCGCTAGCATGCCTCGTTTGCGTGCTCGATCCACTCCTATTGGCTAATCTGGCGTCAACGTCCTCGCGAACATAACGAACTTCTAGGTCTTCTAGCGAAACTATCAACTGCTATTTAAATCGTCTGCAATTCAAATTTAAAATTGTATAGTATTCGCTTATTGACGTTTCGAAACACTTTAACTCTAGACTTCTGAATGTCAGTCAGCGACCTCAATAGCCAAGTCACTTTCTACATAATAAGTCCATGTGTATAAATATTTTCGTCTCTTGAGTCTGCAGCCATGCAATGTTGTGCAACTTCCTGTGAGTGCAGCCGTTGCCTAGTTCAGTGCATCAACCCAAAACATCAATCGATACGCAACCGAAGGCATAATTGAAGCGCATAAAATTACTATTAGGGTTATATTTAGAAATAAAAGGCGTTGTATTGTTTTGTCATAATGATGATGAAATAGTTGAGATAAACTGAATTACTGATACCTACATTTGTTGCAACCGTGGCGATTATCCGGCATTAAATTGATATCTTATCTACCATTTCAAGTAGGTAGTAAATAACATTTCGGTCAGAGCTTGAGTAAAGGATTATTTATTATCTTTCAATAAAATAATTATTTCGGGATTGGAAGATAGGACATGACAAAAAGGAAATACCTACGAACAACTTGCAAATATTATTGGAGTTAAACTCGACAAATAAAATCAATTGAAGTACTCTCATCCAACCGGATCGATTCGATAACCTTTGACATACATTCACTCCATACCAACAAAGAAACAGCGCCGAAGGACAACAGAGAGCATTGCCCTTCCGATTTGCAGGATATTTTCCTTAATGATTATAACAATACATATTTTATCATCCTTACTGCGAAATTTTTCATACTTAAACTTTCTGCATATCTATACTTATTTACTCACAGAATATGAAATGAACCGTATATTAATTTGCATTTTATACACTAATAGTTAGAACATTGTTATTAAAGTCTTCCTAACTCTTCCTGTTTTGTTTCAGATTCATTTTCCTTGCTAGTGACCCCATACCAAAATGGGGTAAGTTTGTGAAGGATAGACAGTGAATAAAACATTAATAAAGTCGTGCTGACGAATATTTTGTGATCGAAGAAGTGCAGTGAACAATCAGTGACAATGTATTCTATGCACTATATCGATAGGTTCATTAAGAACTTTCGTGAGTTTTACAATGAGATCAACGGGGCGACGCTGACGGGAGCCATTGATGTGGTAGTGGTGGAGCAGCCGGATGGAAGCTTCACGTGCTCACCGTTCCACGTGCGCTTTGGAAAACTTGGCGTGCTGCGCTCTAACTTCAAAGTGGTGAGTTTTCTTTTTAAAATATTTGGCAAACAAGCGATGGGCCATGCCCATGCCCTTTGATGGTAAATGGTCACTATCATATTGGGACATTGGACACCTCCAACACCCAAGGCGTCTTTAGTGTGAGGACTCCATTCACACATCGTTTGAAGCAGATAAGATTTATTCATCGTGTCAGTGGCACTAATCTCCTCTACATCTAAAGCCTATCTACATTATGTTATAGATGTAAAAAAGCTCTTCTTATTCCTTTCATGATTTCATACCTTGTTTTGTCATGACCTGCGAGTAGGTCGCCGGGCTCCATTCATTCCATTTCTTGCAGTTATTTGCTTGCTATTAGCCAATTACACAAATTTAAAAATTGGTCTGGCGGTTAGGGCATTCCGCATTCTATATTTAGTAAAAGTTTGCGATCAGGCTATATTTATAATCATCTGCAGCTCTACAAGAAAGTGATCAGCAGATTTATGTAAAATATCATATCGTCATCTTGATCGACTACACTGACTATACGTCTTACTCATGGTCTAGAAGACATAACTATCTGCGCTTATCTTTGCCTGAGATCATTATGTAACTATGAATGTGAAGTAATATAATAAAGTATTAGATAACTGAACAAAGACACAATTTCTCTTAAAATACTGACTTACTGGGTTTGCGCATCTTTACTGTTGAGTCTATAAATTTTTAAATTATGTAGCGATCTCGCGATCTTCTAACCTTGAGTTTTGTAACAGTGGTCTGATAGCCTTCCGAAAATATCACCCAAGCAAATATTGCCATTCTGTAGTTTTAGTACGTCTGGTATACATACAGCAGCTGTTAAATTGCCACACCTCGTACGCTCCGCTGGTGTTTCGTTGTACAGTCTCTAACGATTTTATTAACCGTCTCTGTTTATTCTATCCACATTTACCTTTACGTAAGTATCAAACAAACAGCCAGTTTGTAACCGATGCAGGTCACAAGGAAGTATTTGAAGATCGTACTTGGTTCAAGTATATCTCTAGCGTTTATCCGTTTCCTAGTAATACTTTATTGAGGACATTCTTTCCTATAAATATAACATGGCCTTTAAAACAATTCCGAAAGGATTGTTAATCAGCCGAACATTTTAACAGTCGTGTTTTTCAAAGTTACCTAAATATTACATTAACCTGTTCCACTGAACTTCGAATGTATTATCTAATTCTATGAATTGGCGGTGCTTGTGAATTAAAATTGTTTCACTGTGAATTAAACTTTATACCGGAAATGTAAGCGGATTTATTTTCGATAACACTTTATTATCTCTGATGAATAATATTCGTGACCTAGTATCCTAGTAATAAGAAATACGTGTACTATGATGACAAATCATCTGGCGAAAACATAAAAAAACACTCTTTTAGCAGCTCGAAATTCCGTGTCGGCGGGACGGCAGCGGCGGCGCCACATATTTTGCAAATGAAACCTCGTGGTCGCCTAAACGAAAGTATAATAATATCTAGGAATGTAGACAAGACACACGCACTCGGCGTTTAGGCATTTGCTCCAACGTGGGGGAGAGCTAACCACGCTTTTACTGATCACTCTAGAATCTTTACTCACTCGATGAATAGAAACATCGTCATGTACATACTTACTAATCGAACACGTGGTCTTATTTTTTTCTTTCATTATCTTATAATGGGTGTGTGAATTAGAATTAATAAACACCGGCAGAACTACATAATAACCAGTCATTAAATAAAATGTAGTTATTATCGTAGCCATGAGTATATATGAGTCACTATTATTCAGTGAAATTTATCAGATCAAAACAATAAGATTACTTCAGGAAATATATCTACTCGTTGTGGTTTGCATGATAAATAATCGTTCATGTAAACATGTATGCATAAATATACCTCGTAGTATGTATTGCCCACGTTGATTCGATATTTTGAGCTCTGGATTCTAGAGCAACATGGGAAGTAAGTACTTAGAGAGTAGGGGCATGCATTGCCAAAATGAGACGACGATCTGCGTCTGAATCACACGCTAAGGAAAATTTGGATTACTGCCAAAGTGGGGCACAATTAAAATCACAACTTTTTAAACATTGGCTCAAATAGTTTGCCCCATCCGGCCACCTGCTGTCTCTTCATTCTTGTGATAAAAGTGATGTTTTCCGCATTCTTCTTCATTGAAAAATTCCATGCTAGATGGAACATAAGCCGAAGTACGGATAAAAGTCAAATACACGCCTACCTTTACCTCAAGGGCGCCGTTAAATCATACGATATTCTTTTAAACGAGTTTCTTACGTAAGCTCTCTTGATCTCAAACCGATGAGACGCGGTTTCTGTCATTGGAACTATCATGACGTGATCGATGGTGAAATACTCAAGGTTGGAAGGGGGATATGGCTAGAATTAATAAGTGATTTACAATGAATCTATGTTGAAACGTAGCAAAGTAACATTTTACGAGATTTACCCACGTATGTGTGCAGATGTGTAGGTAGTTATTCCGATACAGCATCAGATAACGACGAGATAGATATCCGTTCAACCAAAACAAATACTTTTATGTCAGTTGGTTAATAGGGCATTCTCATTTTATCGCTCGAGCATTTATTTTTATGCTCTATCTATTGAGTGTTTTCGTGACAAATTTTTGGACAGGTAATAGTAATTTATGAATAAATTACTATTACCTACTTTACTTGCAAATACAAAACACATCTGAAATATGATTACAAGGAAACCAGCATGTCAGCAGCACTTTTAAATTTATCTCTACGTCTGGCCGCCCAGCTCATACGGATTTATTTACCTTTTAGGTGGACTTGGAGCTAAATGGCGAGCCGCTGCAAATTCATATGAAGCTCGGCGAGTCCGGAGAGGCGTTTTTCGTTGAGGAGGTCGGAGAGGACGAGGCGAAGTGCTCGGCTCATCTGGCCACCTCGCCCATACCGGCCGCGCGGTTCGAAGAGCGGTACGAGCCTAGAAGAAGGAACTCGCTGTCGGCCGTCGAACCAGACCATGGACAGGCCTCCGACTATACTAAACGCAGGTAACTAACCCTATATCAATTGCCTGTTTACTTTTTTAGACGATCTTGAAATAAAAGGAAGTGGGAAGGAAGAAAAGTGCCCCGAGTCACTTTCCTTGTGGGCACGATTATGCTTAGCGGCAATTCAATCAACGTGGAAGACAAGCCTCGTTCTTTTTTGAATATTTTAGCAATAATGCGCTTGATTATCGTACGCGTGTGCATAATCAGATGTGCGCAAGCAAAATACGCTACATGTTTTTGTCATCTTTGTATGTGATTCCGGGTCTATTGTATTCTCATGAAACACCTGACCGGTTCATGTTGTTGTAAAACCCAGTCATAACGATAAAAGCGATAGCTAAATGTTATATTACAGCAAATTTGCATTTTGCGTGTACTTGAAAACAAAACTGTATAAGTCCATGTTTTGCATTAATCATGATCGCTTTCAAAACGCTAATGTGGTGAGCACTATCACACTAAGTGAATAATCATAGTGTTAGTTCGTGATTATATTGTAACGCACGTATAAAGAAAGTAATGCACGGCTGATTTGTTCCATATGTGGATATAATTACAGTTTGAACTGTGTGTTGGTGATTTTATATGAATAATATAATTAATTAAATAGTTCAATCTTTCAATAATAAAACATTATTATTTCGCAGATACACAGCAGACGGACAATCGATGCAGAAACCTGACATAAGCAAACTGAAGAAGAATGCTACAGTAGAACACACTAACAACGACAATGACGCTCTCTTTGAAATGGAGGGTCTCGACGAAAGCGCTCCAGACTGGACGGACGGCCGCCCTCGGACCTTCGCGGCCGCTCAGCTGGGAGACGCGAGAAGCGAAGCGCACCAAGTCGTGCAAAAAATCAGCGCGCACAACGACTTTCGCCCGATAGACGCGGCACCCGCCAACCTTGACGAGAAGACCAACGGCAACGGGAAAAAGAAAAAGAAAACACGGAAAGTGAGCTCAAAGAAGAAGCATCAAAGGAAATCGTCGACGAGCTCCATTTCCAGCCAATCAGACCGCGCCGGCTCTGAGCAGCGTCCCGTACAGACCACTTCTCTTCAAGCCGCGACTGACATCAACTTCTTCAGCGATGGCGAAATCAACTCAGCCACGCTCAGGTAAACAAAACATTAAATTAATCGACCGTTCACAAATAGCATTACAAATTAACGTGTTATCTGAACTATTAATTGCTCTGTAATCGGTAATGATATCTAAGGGAAGAATACGCTCAGCTCGTCCGAACGTTTGGTCCCAGTACTAACTGTCAAAATGTCTAGTAATAACGCATCGATCTCTACTAAGCCGACTCGCTCTCAAGTACAATTTCCCCACACCAAGTTAGTCGGCGTTCGACTTGGTTTAATCTGACGCTAGAAATACGATGAATAAATTTGTAAAACATCCCCTAGCCCGGTTGTTACGAAGTACAAGTGTCGGTAATTGGCTCGCCTATTTCGGATTATGATTAGCGGCATTGGTTGCAGCGATGAGATGTCGAACATGAACCTGAACGGAGAGCACCGCATCCCGCTCGCGCTGTCTGATACAGCGTTCGAGGTGCATGCCGGCGGCATCGCCAGAAACGCGTAATTACCCACCCTTTATTCGACACGCCTCGCTTACAGCACTCACGAAATACCGATTAACACGCGTTTCGTATCTTAGTATTTATAAGTCCAGTTGCATTGGTAATGCTAAGGCCTAAGCCATTAGTTCGTATCCGTTTGCAATTATCGACGGGTTAAAATTGCGCTCCGAGTATTGCTATAAATGTATTAAGGTTGCCTACTCGCTGTATCGAGGATCGCCACGTAGGCAGTATAGTGTATTTTGGCAAATCGGATTATCACAACCGTAATACTATTACTTAGCTTCGTTAATCCAGTTGAATCACTTTGCTACCTCACTTCATTACCTCGTAGACGTTAATCCTAAAACTAATATACAAAACGCGAAAATCAACTTTTCTAGCATAGAAGACAAGTAGACCACTAAGAACTAACAAATGTGTCCAGTTTTTCTAAAAAAACTTTACAAAGCTAACGCATACATTTGTATTACATGTCGCATACCTATTGGACACCTGCAATAAGTAAAAGAAACCGCTGACCAGTGGCCACGCTTTGTCTCGAACTCTTTGTTTACAACTTATTGGAAAACACTGTCTCAGCCGTTCTCTCATTGGTCAGTCACCTCTTATTGTTGTGACCCGTAGTGAGTCAGTCGTTTATCATATTTCCCGACTGCTGACCCAAATACGAACTAGCATTCGCTTTGTTTGTTTTATTTAGCTGTAACCACGCGGCGAATTGGTCAGCTCAATTAATCTATGTTGGAGAACAATTTGATATGATGCAATGTTGCAATCAGTACATATTTGAATTTCCTAACAATGATCAGTAGCCATAGAAAGTATCTGCTGTTTATATGATCGCTGACCTAACATATAGTTTATGGAAAAACCAGTAGTTTGCAAATCGCACTGAGTTTTAAAATAAATTGTTATCATTTTTGTGTCGTACTTCGTATCAGCTAAATAGTTTGCTCCATACGTAAATTAGATTATTTCAATAAATCATCTATTTCCTCGATCAACAATTTGAATTAATGATCTATATCAATTTCTCCAGAACAGCTGGTGCTACCTACCTAATAAATCTAACGTCAAGAATAGTGCCATACAAATAAATGCGTATAATATCTCAACACTCCCCGTACTGACTGAAGTCGAAAGTAGGCTGTCCGAGCTATGTCCTATGAAGACGACTGCACCATCAAGAACTTTCATTTCGATAGTTTTATGAAAGCTGTTTCTATGATGGTTTCATTTAAAGGCTGTGAAAAATACCACTTTTATAGAGTCTTTCAAAATGACCATTTCACTGAAAGACAAGTTAGACAGAGTTTCAGTTGGATGATACGAAAGCAGGGGCTCCTTGTTAGCCGAAAAACAGTTCTGACAAGCTATCTAAATAGCCTATGCTCAGCAGTGGGCGATCAGCACTGATATCGACGAAGGACCATCTAACGTTGTGTTGTCTAACAAATCATCTAACAAATGTTTCCATTTGCAGCTCCATGTACGCGGCAGGTGGCTCCCGCGGTGGCACCCCAGTACAGTCAGACACGGAGGTCGAGTTGGCTCGCGCCGGCGCGGGCGACAAATCCTCTCAGTCGTGGCGCTGGGGCGAGCTGCCCGAGCCCCCGCCGCGGGGGGATATGTCGTCTCACTCTGCTGACCCCGCCTCGCCTCTTGAAGTGAGTATTGTCATAGAATACCCGTCGTCATGAGAGACCCGTCGTCATAAAAGACCCGTCGTCATAAGGTACTTGTCATCGACCAGACCTATGCAGAGCTGACTGCCAATCTTCACTAGTTGGAAAGGCACCCTGAGAAAGAATCGCCATCATAGTTACAAGAGACCTAGGTCTCTTAATGTAGTACTAAGCTCGGTTTTTAGCTCTACGTCCAAGTTTTAATCGCCGCTTTAAGTCTGATTTACATTACACCATGTCTGTCTTATAGTGTATAATAAAGTTCAAATAATTGGCCGTGACAGAAAGGCCTGAGTCCTACCATGTATGGAATGAATGGTATGGAAATGAATTTCTTAAGTTTATGAGTACCTAGTACCCACCGTGTACTCTACATTGACGACCACCTCCCCCAAAGACGCCTTCACTAATATATTATTATTACTACACAGTCACCTGCGCCCGCGTCGCCAGCCGAACCAGCCTCCCCTACAGAACCGCTAAGCTCCGACGAGGACCGGCCCAGCGGCCGCGGCGTACTCAGCGGTATGTTCCGGCTGATGTCCAAGGAGAACGCGCCCGAACAGGGCATCTATTTAGACGACCTCGATAAGGGCGCCGTCGACCCCAACCTGTACCTATCTACCTATCACACCGATAGATATCGCACAGGTGAGAATTAAAATAAATATTGCAAAAAAAAGACAATGTATTATGTGGTAGCACGTAGTAGGTACTTTGTTAGGTTTGTCTAATAACAGATTTTTTTTTTAATAATTTAACAAGGAAGAAGAAGAATATTGCTTTATTGTACACCAAACCAAACCAAGTGTAAAAAAATTAAAAATAAAAAGGCTATAAGATTCGAAAGAAAGTAAACTAAAGACCTTCAACAGTTGGTATTATTAACGTCGTTGTTATCATTTACTGTGCCAACTGTACCTGCGGTGTGTTTATTCAGTTTAGATCGAGTCTAGCAAAAATCACTTCCATGCTAAAAAATTAATATACCGTCTCATTTTATTTTCACCGATTGAATTGTAAATAGCAAAATGAAAACTAGTGCAAAGTTCCGCATTCAATGAAAGACCTCAATATCAAACAAAGGTAGCTTGATTGTTTCTAGTATTTGCACACATTGGTGCATACATGTAGAATTGTTAGTTTGAAATAAAAAAAAAAACGGATATACCCGTCAGTTTTCAGATATCGAATAAGTATTTAATTAAATCGGAGTCAATGACACACATCTTTAAATTTATTGAACTTCTCAAATGGTTACTAATCACGAGGGAGTATAAATAAAGCTACAAGCATTTCCTTGACTCGTTACATTGGGGCCATTTGCCTCGTATGAGTTAATTTAAAGCCTTATTCACATTACTTCATGCTCTGCCCGGGACGAGACGTTAAAAATCAACCATAAACCGCGTCACTTACACTTGAGTTTACCATAACAACGTCTCATAAGTCAAACACCAAACAAACCCAAAGGAAAACGTTCGTAGAACCGAAAATGTTTACAGGAAATTCTACTATACTAGACATGACATATGACTCACATTTCAATATCAGTGCCCGTTGAGACCCGGAGTAATGTTAATCAACCTTTACTTGACACTAGAATTTTTTTGCAATAGAAATGGAAATGTACCCGAGACTTTTTTATCGCGTAAAAAGTAGTCGAGATGACGCAGCTTAATCAATTCGACATGCGGACACTCTTTGTTAGTTTTTGCATGACATAACAAGTCTAAGTGCAAAGTCCTGCGAAGCACTTGGCGACACGGCCACTAGATAAGTGTTGCGAGATTGTAGAAAATTATTGCTGTCAAAAGTTACTTTATGATACCTATACTTCGCAAATGAGATCTGCGATTGCAACATTCGAAATAAACCGATTTACAGGTACACTAGCTGACCCGTGCCCACTTCGTTGGGCATAATGTTAATTAAACCCGAAGCCATCGCGCGCCGTCCAGACCGTTTTTTCTCCGATTCACTTTGCAAAACGGACTACCACGTAAAAGCCTTATTATTTTTCGGTTTTTTATATAACCTATGACACTCAGCAATAATGTGGCTTTCTATTGGTGAAAGAATTTTTAAAATCGGTTCAGTAGATCCCGAGATTACCCCTTACAATTTAACAAATATACAAACACACAAACTTTACTTCTTTATAATATTAGTATAGATATTAGTATAGATTACAATTTATGGTGACCACATTTCGTAGTAACTACTACATATCTCATGACTACACAGCATTATAATGTTTTTTAGCGATCACTTGATAAGATGAGCAATCGGTTTTGCCGGACCTTTTCGAATGAATTATTATAATAAAAGATAAGTACGGTTTACCTGGTAAAATACAATGCCGGTATTTATATACTCGTACGTAATCATGTCTTGCAAAAAATAGTATGTTTTGACATTAGTGAAACTGTAGACAAAATACTACATCTTTGGTAAATTATATTTTTTCAAACTTTGTATCGTACAGTACCTTTATCATTTCACACTATGAAATGTAGGAATGTAATTATTTATAAGAACAGATGATTACAACAAGCTTCTAATAAGCGATCCGAAGAAAAGGTGGGACATATTTCCGTAGACTCAATAGACTATAAAATCAGGCGAGTGATTTTGTCGTTTCGTCACTAAATAGCGTAAAAAAACTAAAATCGTTGTTAATTGTCAACAGTCCCTAGCACCAATATCAACGTGACATCAGGCCCGACGGAAGAGGAGTATGAGTCCGGCAACGGGCCCTCGCTGCCGCAGTCGCCGGCCTCGCTCGAACCGCAGATAGACTCGGACGACGATGACAAGTTCCTTGCCAAGTAAGTCCCCTTGGGACGTAGTCCTAACACGTCACTACACTAGCCCTCTTTGTTGACTTCTAGGTAAGAGTACGAGTCAGGCAAATAGGTTCTCGCTTTTACAGTCATCAGCTCACTGGAACTGTTCAACACTACCTAAAAAGAAGTGGAGAAGCATGAGGTGCAGATTTCTTCGCTGTCTATTGAAAAATGTCAACGACATACGTAAAAAAAAATTTTGTATAACTGTTTTCGCAATTTTAGGATTGGTCCCATGGTAAAAAATATCATAATGATGATAACTATGAGCCCTGTTTTTAGCCATGTCCTTTATGACTCCCGTTATAGCTCTACATAGGAGTCGCATGGTCTCTGTTCGCCTCGAACCACTAGTATTATTTGAGCCATAAAGCTTAGCCACGTTGTGCTAACTGTATTTGTTCTTAGGGGCCATAAAGCGTGGCCACAATATCGTGCTAACTCAGTATTCGTTCTTCGGGACCATTAAGCGGAGCCACATCGTGCTGACTCTGTATTAGTTCTTAGGGGCCACAAAGCGTGGCCACGTCGTGCTAACTCTTGCATTTGTTCTTAGGGGTCAGGTGGGCGTGTACGTGCGTGAAGAGATGGTGACGCGCGCGGTCCCGTTCGAGGAGTTCTGCCGGCGCGGCGGCGCGCTGGCGGCGGACGGGCGGCTCGTGGTGCGGCTCGGGGACCGCTGGCTGCCGTGGCGCAGCGCCGGCCCGCTGCTGCTGTCGCTGCTCGCCTACCGCCGCCGGCTGCCCAACGTGAGTACACCACTACACTACCGTACACTGCACCACACCACGCTGTACTACACCACACCTGCCGACGCTGCCTACATACGTTCGAGGAGTTCTGCCGGCGCGCTGGAGGCGGACGGGCCAGATGGCTCGTGACGACTTGGGACATCTGCACCCATCAACTCTACCTACAAACACGCCTGTCGAAAGGGACACAAATCTGTATAAATTCTAAGTCCAACTTTAGGACACTAGGACTGATTTTTGATGGTTTCGTTAGTTTCATCAACTTGACAAAATTGTGGAGCTACCATCAAATAATGCCATGATACATTTATCATAGCCTGATTCACATTATAGTGCGGTTGTGATGTTAGGCGAAAAGCGCTGCGCTGTGCTGTTAACAAATTACCCAAATAAGGCATGTGTGGACATAGGAAAAAGCTGCGTATAGCACAGCCCTTTTCAACTTTGAATGGTAGTACAATCGTGTTGTGTTCCACAGCGGGTGCTGGAAGACTTGGAGAAGGGCGGCGCCGACAAGGAGGACGCGGTGGCGGCGGCGCGCTCCTCGGAGAACGGGGCCAAGTCGCGCGGGTACTCGTGGTGGGGCTGGCGGCGCTCCAACCCAGACACTAAGAGGTACATATTACATACTTAACTTAGGAGAAGGTGTCTTCTGAATCCAACCAGGTGGTGAGGGCTACTTCGGACCGGAATAGATAGAGGCTAAGGATTACCCGGCTAAGGAGTTCCGGTGACCACGGTCCTCAGAAATGAGGGAACGATTGAAGAAGATTGTATGCTTGCTGTGTCCCGCGGTTTACCCGCTATCTACAGCAACCGTTAAACTTTCAGGGTTAGTGAACAGTTCCGCCGTTATTGCGTGATTTAGGAATAAACATCCAATCCAAACTTTGACATGCATAATTAGTAGGATTGATTTTATTGAGTTTCCCACGATTTTACTCGCTATCCTACAGGAATAAGATAAAAATTAGCCAATATGTTAAAAAAGTATGTCTCTACATCAAAAATCCAAATCTGTTCAACCTTTAAAAAGTAAGAATAGCCATACTAACACACAAACATTCGCATTCATTTGTTGTAAATGCATTCAGTTGTAAATGATAGAACAACACCTTTAGTCACGAATTCCCTGCGATGATGGGGTAACTGAAGATAAAACACGTTGACCTCGAATTCTTGATGAAGCCTATTCAGTGTTCAATTCACTCTAGCTGTAAAGTTGCCTTCGCTGTAATTTTAAGGGAAAAACGTCCTATAACTACTTTTTAACCCGGAAAATACAGAGAAATCGGAAATCCGCATCATGAAATCCATTTACCATAAGGAAAACCTTTGCCTAACATCGTGGAACATTACTGCCGGAACCACCATATCAACAACAAATAAACGTACCTAGTTATTATCACGAACATGTGATTATGTTACTCTTATCGGCGTAGCTGATTTGTAAACGCACGCACGTGCAACTAAACAATGAAAACGTCAAAAGCGTCCAACCCTTTACGCTGTTTCTAAATAACACATAGTAGGTGGTGACCCTATTTGCATCTGTTCAAAAATATCACAAAATCTACAAGACATGACAGTTTTTATCAAGAGATTTAAATGGTGGTTGAAATTATACCATGCTCGAACGAGCTCTGACGGGCATTGAAATGTGAACCTTATGTCTCATGTACACAGCAGAATAACAAAACCTTCTAATATTTGTACGTGGGTCACACGATTTCTGATATTTAAAGTTGTGCTGTACGTGACCTGATGTATAAAAACAATGGTTATACATATACATTTAGATGGCGTACCGACGTTGACAAAGAGCTTGGAAGTAGTTTAACCCTGCAATCATAATAAAATACATCAAGTAGAAAGCGGCCAAAATTACAGAAGTATTTGTATGCGCATGTGACGTCTTCTTATTAAGGAATGCCGAGACCTGAATAATTCCGTGACGCGTGAGAATTTGTACAAGAATGCCATTGAGCGGGTGACGTTAGTAATTCCATTCAGTACTAAATGAGCCACGTACTTTATATAGCTTTCCTACTGACTAAAAAGCGTGAAATTCTGATGAGCTATTCTGGTTCAATGTTTCTGTCTCGTTCTCACTCATTTTGATGGATATGAAAGTTATAGTGATGGGAGAAACAATATCGATTGCAATATCAATTGCTACCCACTGGATTTTGATTTGACTTACGAATATCCAACTGTGGCGCTTGTATTATTAGCAGGATTCAACCTGCGCTGTAGTGACGGAAATATTTTTGGCAAGATTTTTGATATCTATACATACATTAGTAAGTGGGAGTATTGCGTTCCCTTTTACGGTTGCTGGCAACATCTTCAATTACAGTAACAGCTCTCAGCAGGGGAAGTAGGTATCAGCTGGCGGTGTAACGTTTACTGAGTTGATGGACGATTTCCGGTGTCAGATAAATACGTCGGCTAATATACACAATTTGAGACCAGTATAGATTTTAATGACGTCACGTTTATAAGTAAAAAGGAAACAGTATTTGAAGTGGTAGGTATGTATAGGTAATGAGTAAATTGTCTGCACTCTTTATATCTCAGCGTAGGCAGATTTTAACGCCCTGGTCTGTCAGCGGTTTGCTTTGGAAGTTTGGACAATTGATATTTCCTGCTAGAAAATAAGTGTTCTAAGAAAATCTTATGCAAAAAACTACAGGATTTACTAAAACGATAAAATATTGTTAGAGGATAGTATACTGTGAAGTTATTGATCCGCCTGACAAAATCTTGGCGAGCCTCCACTAACAGAGTATATAATATATATAAAACTATACAAGAGCGGAAATCTACTAAAGCGGCGCAGAACTATGAGATACGTAATTTTTTTAAGAAATTAAAAACCAATACGTTTTGTTCATGTTTTTAACACGCATTTATTAGTTTCACCAGGGCCCTTATTCGCTATCTACCATCATATTCCACGCCAAAAACGCGTGACGTCATCACACGCACGTAACGTGAACGCGGCTCAGAGTCCACGCGTTTTAAATTTTGACATTGGCATACGGAATACCATTCCATGTCGATTCCATGGATTTGACGTAACGCGGCGCGTTACGTGCTCGTGTGCTCATAGCGAATAAAGGCCCTGTATGTTTGTAACTGACCCTTTTGCCCTACTTTAACGATCAGATTTAAATCAAACTGTGCACACCTGTCAAAGACCGATGACTGCGTGTTTTTTAGTTTTTTAAACTATTTTGGTTATTATTATCAGTAAAATGGATATTTCAACCCAACCTAGCTCCACTTCGGCTGCGGTGAATTATCGCCTTACGACACGTCATAATACCCTCATTTCCCTCTGTTCACAGACCAGAACAGACAAAGAGCGAATCCCTCGACTCCGCCTTGCCCCCGACTCTCACGGAACCCTCCATCGAGGCGAACGAGACCCCAGCGCAGCAGATACCCGCCGCTGCAGACTTAATTGACGCTGTTGACGACAAAGACGACAATGTTTTCGAAGATGACGTCAACATGCTCAAGACGGACGTGGTCGATAACGACGATATTCCCCAAATTATGATCGAAAATAAACCTAGTCTAGAACAAGGTAAGATTCAAATTCAACTGAACTCGTACCACGTTGAAAAAGGTTCATTCGTTTGGAAGCTACGGCTTCATACTTTTAATACCCTTTTCGTAATCCAACCAATGTAAGTTTGTATCCTCTGGTATGACACATTTCGCTGGCAGAATGCCCTTTGGACCGGATATAACGTCTTTTTCACCGTGACGGCAATGCGGTAGTACTAGGCTAGACTTTTCTTCACAAAATAGGCTCCGTGCCAAATCTTTACTTGATTGATAGATAAAATAAAAGTACGTACTGCGACAAGCTTCATAGATACTTATCTAGGATATCTGGCACGTCTGTCTGGACTTTCGACCTGGTTTTTTTTGCTATCGTTGGATTAAATAATTAAGTGAGCACCTACTTAAATATTTTTTAACAATGACAACCTGGTTTATTTTTAAAGTTGCTCTATATTTTGGAACGGCTGATAAAATACGATAGCTCAGTAATTTAAATCGATCAATCAATTAAGTTTTGTATTCGAAACTTAGTACAATTTTGACATCTGAAAACGTCGACATAAAAGTGGAGAAAATACTACGTTATGATACCGGATACCGGTGATGGAAGGGTTTGTAACCCTAAGCTGCTTTTTAAACCCGCTCCAAACACAAAGGTTCAATATAAGAATAATCATGCAACAATATTCCTTATTATTTACTATGGGACCAACACAGAATTTCCAAAAAAAAAATCACCTGTTCCAACCATTTTGTCGCACTCATTGACATTTTTCCTTGGAACAGCGGATTTTTTTTCATAGTAAAAGTTGTTCATAATGACGAGTACTATGAGCCCTTTTTGGCCTAGCATACCCTTTATGAATAACTATGTATTTGTAACGTTTCAGAGCGTCTAGACAACAGCTCGTCGGATTCTGACCACGACACCGGCCGCCCTACGCGCAGGTACTCATCATTCCGCAAGACTCTCCGCCTCTCATCGGAGCAGATCGTAAGTTGTACTTTCATTTGTGTATAATACATATTCATTTCTAAAGAAATAAATAAAAGATCCCCACTTGGAAAAATTATGTGTCGGGGATGCCATGAAACTCACAAAGACAAGGACAACTAACACCCAGACCCAGAACAGATTATATAAAATTAGGAAGCGAATACACTACTATCAGGCTAGTGCATTGCTCGTCTCGTGACTCAATAGCATATAAAATAAATAAATAAAACTATACCGCCCCTTATAAATGGAATAAAGATAGGTAGATGGTAGTACAGCTGCTATCAGGTCGGAAAGTGCATTACTATTGTATGTACTTTGCATGCAGCCGAAAGATTTATTTTCTTCAGTCTGAGCCAAACCTGAAATGAAAACAAAAATAGCAAATC
This sequence comes from Alcis repandata, assembly GCA_949125135.1. Taxonomy (NCBI): domain Eukaryota; kingdom Metazoa; phylum Arthropoda; class Insecta; order Lepidoptera; family Geometridae; genus Alcis; species Alcis repandata. Next base: position 5,737,824 of record OX421223.1, read on the forward strand.
CATACATTCTGTTAGGTGTCAATGACTTTGTCGATTTGGGTGGATCATCATTTTTAACACGCTTTTATTAGCTTCACCTGTATGTTGGTTTGTATGTTTGTAACCGACTCCTTTGAGCGCGTTTTTGACCCACTTTAAACGGTCAGATTTCTTTCAAACTTTGTAGATATATCGAGGACCGATGTAAATACACTAAACAAAGCGTGTTTTTTAGTTTTTTTAACTATTATTTATAGTAAATTAAGGTTGGTCCTTCACCTAAAGTTGTTTATAATGATAAGTATACACTTTACACACCCTTTCGAGTTTGCACTTCACGAAGAATCACTGTACGAGCATATTTAGAAAGAGGAATAACGTGCCTATAAATCTATACATCCGTAGTTGGTTTCGGTTGGCAATAATGTGATATAAACAAGAACATTATTTTTACAAAACAAAAAACAAAAACCGACTTCAAAAGACCGACTATTGAGTTATTCATCTATTTGTCGCGCACGTACTTAATGCAAATTTAAGACTTATATGGTTTTCTCATGGATACCATTATCAGAACTGGACTAAATTGGGGACCAAATGGGAAGCGTCAGCTTTCTAATAAAAAAATAATCATTAAAATCGATTCACTCAGTCAAAAGTTATGAGGTAACAAACATAAAAAAAAAAAAACATACAGACGAATTGATAACCTCCTCCTTTTTTGAAGTCGGTTAATAAATTATTATTAGTACAGATGTGACGGGTAGTGTCCACAGTGGAATCTCACCCGTGATGCACGCCCACTCGGGTTCATTACGTCACCTGCACGTATGTAAAGAAATTCCAAATTCCGGCTCGACTCAATGCTATTGCGTCACTGAGCCACTTTGCATATTACGTCGGATGAAAGTAATAACTGACTGTAATAAATAACTGAGTACTACGTTTGTGCAATTTATTTGTCTTACTAAATGTGGATGGGTACGAATTTTGACGAAATTAAAGTGGATTTGCGAATTAGTCTATTTTGAATACGTGCGTTTTAACGGTATTAATGTAGTCGTGCTTGTAAAATCTGGGTTAAAAGGTTTTAAAGGACATGTAAGTCTTATTTCGTTTGCTACTAGAAAAGTAAATTTGTATTTTCCGACTCGTTCGAAATTGTCGATCGATGAATTGACTTATAGACTCGACAAATTCGTTAAAATTCTCAAATTATTTTGTGCGGACCATAGACAATGAAAAAAAAAATTCAATTCGCTAATCGGCTTAGTCACTGTGTACAACACAATGACATAGACATGAAATTTTCAGGATTTCATCTAGTTTAAACGTTGATCGATAAAGTTACATTGCATTGCTGTTGTCAGAGTTACCAAACATGGCCGGCTATCTTAGTCATATGCAACCTTTAATCCTCCCACTGTGGGATACAGGTCTACCCTCGAAGGGTAACTAGGCCATATTCCACCACGCTGGCCAAGTGCGGGTTGGTGGATTCACATACGCCATTGAATTTCTTCTCCGGACATATGCAGGTTTCCTCACGATGTTTTCCTTCACCGAAAAGCCAGTGGTATGTAAATTCGTACATAAGTCCTAAAGAACTCATTGGTACGAGTCGGGGTTTGAACCCGCCACCTCAAGAATGCGAAGCGGCTGTTCTCCCATTCTTGTAGTCCCATGTTCATCTTAGTCGAATATAACTAATTTATTAAATTAATAAAAAATAAAAAAACTAATTAATTTTTGTTTTTTTATTAATGTACCATGATTTTATTCCAGAAAAACCTGAACCTCCGCGAAGGCATGAATGAGATGGTGTTCAGCGTCACGACGGCCTACCAGGGCACCACGCGGTGCAAGTGCAACGTGTTCCGCTGGAGGCACGACGACAAGATCGTCATCTCCGACATCGACGGAACCATCACTAAGTGAGCATCACTCTATACATACCATAGATTCATAGATAGATAACTCTTTATTTTTCTCCCCAGAAATTACAGACAAAAGGATACTAAAAAATAGAACTACTTACTATAAAATAACACTTACAATTAGTGCGTAATGTGTGCGTGTGTGGCGGCCTCATCGCCAAGAGCGATCTCTTTCAGGCAACCTTACCATTGCATTTGTCTTTGTTGGAGTGTAAATCTACCAACCCACACTTGGCCAGTAATAAAAATTACAGGTTGTATGCATTAAAAACTTGTATTCACCTAGTATGTTCTCGTCCAGGTCTGACGTCCTCGGGCACATATTCCCACTGGTGGGCAAGGACTGGGCGCAGTCCGGCGTCGCGCAGCTCTTCACTAAGATCAAGAACAACGGCTACCAGCTGCTGTATCTATCAGCGCGAGCTATCGGACAAGCGCGGGTAAGTTGATATAGGAATTTATTTTGAAGTGTGGTGTAAATTGAATCAAAAGTAGACGTGTGGATAATCTAATTCTACCTCGCCAATGCATTAGTTACTACAAGAAAATAATCAAACATACTGACATACGGACAGACACCGGAGTTTCACCAAAAGCGTTCCTTTTTACCATTTTGGTATGGAATCCGAAAGATCGCTAAAATCCGTTCTTTTAAAATACAAGGTACAAATACAAATACAAGGTACATACTTGTCATTATGAACAATTTTTAGAAAAGGACCAACTTAAAATGGTGAAAAAAAATCAAAGACACTCGACAGAATGTATGATTTTTTGCGATTTCCAGGTTAGTCTCGCAATAAAAAATGTTCATAATATACTAATTTAAGTACTATGAGCCCTGGTTACAGAAAAAAATCAGTCTACTTTTCATCATACTGTAAGAAGTGTAATTTTATCTTAAGGTACTAATATGCCATCTAACTCGGTCACATGCTAATCGGGAGAGAGGCCTATACCCAGCAGTGGGATAGAAAGGGCTGTGGATGATGATGATGATGATGTACTAATATGAATAAATTAATCATCATTCTTACTGTTCGGGTAAAACGGTAAAGCACTTGGCTCAAGTAGTTTTATTCAATTCAATTCAATTTATTTATTTCGGATTACAATGTCCATAGCTATAATAAATCATATTAAAAATTAGGTACACATACAAATTATAATAAAAACAATCAATGAAGCTAATACTAATAAAATAATAAAAAAAAAAAAATAATAATAATAATAAAAATGTCAAAAAAATAAATTTAAAATCAATCAAAACATAAAATAAACATCAAATAAAAATAAATCGTTTTATAAATAAATCGTTGTCCCCAGGTAACTCGCGAATACCTCCGGTCCATCAAGCAAGGCGAGCTGAGCCTCCCCGACGGGCCCCTCCTGCTGAACCCCACGTCGCTGCTGCGCGCCTTCCACCGCGAGGTCATCGAGAAGAAACCCGAGGAGTTCAAGATATCTTGCCTCGCGGACATCAAGGCGCTCTTCCCGCAGGGATCGAACCCCTTCTATGCAGGATATGGCAATAGAGTTAATGTAAGTACACTCAAGCCCTTGGAAGAAATTGGGGGAGACCTTTGCCCAGCAGTGGGACGCGGCATAGGTTAAATAAAAAAACTTGAGCCCTATTTTGCCGAGTCGTGACATATCTCGCTGTAGCTTTTATTAGAAATGTCATGGTGAGTGACCGAGAAATTCTCGAACGGCCCAGAATCAAATCAAATAGTTGATTATGTGACATAGCTATCATTACTCAATTACAATGTAACCCTAAGGCTCTCGAACTAATATTTAGAATAACATTACGCCTCGAAATAATTAACATTACTCCTACATTGAAAATATTATACAAAATTTAACAGCTACGCCGATGTTAATAAATGTAGCTAACGAAATAGTGTGAAACGTAAACGCGGACTGAAGATACATATCATACCGAAAAATGGCGATAACCGCAGGGCGTAGCTAGTTCGCAATAATACTTACTAAATATTCAAGTAAGGTTTCGCATTTCAAGACCTAATGTTATGAGAGTCATAAGTGCACACATGACGCAACATGTCTTTGTTCAGCTTTGATCGCGCTCATAAAATGGATTACCTTTTATGGGTGTATAAAGTTCAAATGTAATCGATTGATTACTTAAGTAATGAACATACGAATGTGTTGCTGAGATACTATGGTAATTAGGATTTTACAGGGGTTTTTTTTTTTTTTTTTTTAATGTAAGTGAGTGACGAGACGAGCAAATCGCTCGCCTGATGTTAAACGTCACGTTTGCCCATAACAGGTCTGCGCCACCCAGAATTTTGAACTCGCAGAATTTAAGACCCTGCGCGGCGCAGCACTGCGCTCGTCACCCTGAGATATAAGTTGTTTAATCTCCCATTTGCCCTGTAATTTCACTGGAAACAATGCCCTTCCAACCGGAACACAGTAACGTTTGCACATTACTGCTTGGCGATGGAATAACTGGCAAAGGTGTGGTACTTCCCCAGGCGGGCTCTGCAAAAGAGCCCTACCACTACAGCAGGGTCATAAGGATAGGGTATGCTTAGCACACAAGTGCTCCTAGTACTCATACTCATCATTATAAACAACTTTTGGTATGGGACCAACCCGGAATTCGCGAAAAATATATCATCTGTTCCATATATTTTGTCGAGTGTCATTGACATTTTTCTTTGGAACAGCCGATATTTTCTTTTTGAAAAGTTGTCCATAATGATGAGCCCTTTTCGGCTTAGCATACCCTTTTCTTATAACCCCACAAATAACACAGTAGTGTAACTACGTAAAAGTACACTAGTTGCGGCCCGCGGTTTCACCGTTGTATTTAGTTTGAATTGATATTTGTAGAATTCTAAAACGATATTTTTCCACAGGACGTGTGCGCATACCAGGCCGTTGGCATTCCGATCGTGAGAATATTCACTATCAACTACAAGGGCGAGCTGAAACACGAACTCACGCAAACATTCCAGTCCACGTAAGTACAGCCGCAACTCATTCAATACACAAGTTACTGCCTATAGATTCCGCATTACGAGATATTGTTCCGATCAAATCTGGTCCAATCTGGTTATCTATGCTCGGGTTGAGGGCTATTTCATAGTCATGCTTAGCCGCGCTTAGCAATGAACCAATAAGTGATGAGGGACCATAGATAAACCTGATTATTGTTGATAAAAAATATATAAGCAGTTTGTTTTAAAACTAGTGTAACAACGGACGGCTTTATACCTTAGCGCAATTTCTCCTAGACTAGGTATTTTGATTGATGCCATGTCGATAGAAGCGCGCCACACGCGTATCGTCTTTATGCGGAATCTATAGGCGGTAATCTGTGATCAAATACTTTTAGTGATGGCTTTACTTGGCTTCCGATTTATGTGCCTAATGCTGACCAACCGACTAACCGAACACACACACAGTAATAAGTGAAATATTTTTATTTCAGTTACAACGTGCAAAGTGACATGGTCGATGATTTCTTCCCACCAGCGAAAAGTGATAGTAATGATATTAAAAACGAGCTAGCATTCAGTTAGCCCCCGATTAGGCGTAGAGTTAAATGAGTAGTAACAAAGTTAAGCGGGAACGCATTGCCGGTAAGCCGAATGGCATGACTTGGCCGTTTCGGGCCGCTCTCATCCATCTACCAAAAACATCTTAACCATACCGCTATTTGCGCTCATGAGTACTTACAAAATAACATTCGGCAATCATCGACTTGTCATAAATACTTCGACAAATCTCTTGTATGGTACCCGGCGATAAATATTGCACATCGACCTTTGGAAAGAGACAATCGGCTTATTTCTTCGTAGAGCATTATCTCTGTCGCACACTACCTCCTAATAGATACTGGACTGTTTGTATTTCGTGCGACAGAGATAACGCTCTACGAAGTCTCTTGTTTCTTCCAAAGGTCGATGTGCAATATTTATCGCCGGGTACTGTACTTCGGCTTGACCATTTGTGGTTGTCTTCGCAAACAAAAACCCTCATATATGGAGCGGGAAGTCTTACGCTTGGTTCTTCAAATTTAATAGGTGCAGGGCTACGCTATTTCTTATCTGTTGTGTGATAACAATCTTTGTGTGTTTGAACTTTCAGAAACTTCTCTTTCTTATACAGGGTTATTCATAAAGGGTATGCCAAGCCGAAAAGGGCTTAAACATACTCATCAGTATGAACAACTTTTACGATGGGATCAACTCGAAATTCGCGAAAAAAAAACAGCTGTTCCATAGAAAAATGTCAATGACACTCGACAAAATGTATGGAACAGCTGGTTTTTTTTTTGCGAATTTCGAGTTTGCCCCATAGTAAAAGTTGCTCGTAATGATAAGTACTATGAGCCCTTTTCGGCTTAGCATACCCTTTATGAATAACCCTGTATGTGCCCTCATTCTGATTCATTATAAGCCGTGTCGAATCATTGTGTTGTGTGAATAAACTTCAATATTATTCGTTTCTAACTAAGTCTTCTGTCAAAATACTTATATTTTAAAGCTTTGTTCGTGGCCTTATTATCTTTCTTCATATTTGAACCATAATGATGAAAATCGTCGTCTCCCAGCCTAATTCTTTTTTGAGGCAACAGTAAAATGAGACGTAATTAAATTATGTCCCAGTGAAATTTCAAAATAAAAGATGTACCTACTTCAAATATTCGTCTACCTACTCAACAAAATTAATAATATTTTTAAAAATCTATGAACTGTTGCAAGAATTCCCACAATAAAACCGGTCTATAAAAAATTGTGTTAGTACTAAAACAAAAGTAATAAACTAGAATATTGGCGGGAAGAATGCTGATTCTGAAAAATCAGTATCGAAACTACAAAAAATCAATACAATACAAAATAATTATAACCAATTACATATATGAATATTAAATGCACTTTTAAGAAAACAAATAATTGTAAAAAAAAATAAGTTTTCGCCATGTTTTAAATCGAATTGTTGATAAAATTTTTGACTATAAATTGCTCTCCTATAAAATATGCCATTTGCAGTTTTAATACTGTTTTAAATCAACAAATAACTATCATTTATTCAGTCGAAAAATAAATAAATAAATAAAAGTCAAAATCTTAATTAAACAACCCACCCCTAGCTCTGACGCAGCACGAGATCTGTTCAACTGTGTGAGTCAACTCAAGTGATCATCTTTCCTTTCTTTTTTGTTTGTTCACTAGCTTTTACCATCTTTTTTTAATTCAAGGGGACTGTCATGTATTTATAAAAGTCCCAAACCAAAAATAGAAATAAAAAAAAATAAAAAAATAAAAACCCACCCCTAATCGCCCCGGTGCAAAGATGCCCAAAAAAGAAAAGATTTAAATGAAATACATATGTATTAACGAGTGGTTTGTCCCGCAGGTACTCGCACATGTCAGTGCTGGTGGACCAGGTGTTCCCTCCGGCGCAGTGCGAGCCCAGCGCCGAGTTCTCGCACACGGTGTACTGGCGCGAGCCGCTGCCCGAGCTCGACCTGCCCGCGCCGGCCAGTGCGCTGCCGCCGCCGCCCAAACCCAAGAACTGAATGGATGAAGGCCATACCGCTTGCACTCGAGGTTGATGTGGATGTGGACAGTATCGTCTGTGGGTGTCAAGGCCGCCGCTCAAAATCAAGCACTGAATGCCTCACTCGTAGAACGCCCATACAAGACCGCTAGCACTCGAGCTGTATGTGGACAGTATCGTCTGTGGGTGTCACTGTCAAGGCCACCGTTCAAATCATGCCCCATATGGCTCAAATTCAAGCACTGAATGCCTCACTCGTACGAAGGCCACACAAGACCGCTTGCACTCGAGCTTGATGTGAACAGTATCGACTGCGGGTGTCAAGGTCGCTGCCGCTCAAAACCTGCCGACCCTGCCCCAGCAGGTTCAAATCTAAGCACTGAATGCCTCGCACGAAAGCCATGCGTGATCACTTGCACTCGAGTTTGTGAACAATGGCCGCCGCTGCTCAATCCCTGCTGATACCGCCTGGCGCGCTGCCGTCGCTCAAGCTCAAGCACGAAATGCCTCACTTGTACACCCATGACCGCTTGCATTCGAGCTGAAGTGAAACTGTCAAGGCCTCGAGTTCCATACGACGGAGCTATTGAAATCACACAGGATCGAAATGAACTGTTCTTATGTGCCATCCAGGCAGACCGAACTGGCGGAGGTTTTTTTGTACTTTGGCTATTCCGTGCACGGCCTCTAAATTCAATGGCAGATATTAGCTAACAAACTGAATAGATTACGTCTCCAAGTGAGTGTCCTTTAGAACGGCGGCTGATTTGTGCTTTTCTGCTAGTTGACAAGATTTTATTGACTTTCTCGTTTACTCCAGATTCGAAGACATTATTTGATGTAAATTTATAAGATTGCTTAGGTATTTTTTATTTGGATAATGAGTTTGATGGACGCTTAAATGGTAAATCTACGTAACTATTTTGTATTAAGTGGTGTGCTATGTTTGTATGCCAAATTTTGGTGCAAGGGAGAAGACAAGTTATTTAACATTTAGTAGAACCACGATTATTGTATCCAAATCTGTATCGTAGGTTATTTGAAGCAACACCTCATATTCAAATGTTATACAGGGCTATTTTTATCTGGTTTAGTACTTCTTGAACTCAGCTTCCCTACATCATACCAAAACTTTTTAGGTACACAACTTAATTTTTTTTTATAATTAAAAAAGAACAAGGTGGATAAGTTTTTCTTCAAATTTAGATTACAAATGGCAATAACTTTAAGCGGTCTCAAATAATGAGCTCGTCGAAGCTAAGCCGGCTCTACTAAAAAATACAAAGCATAGAGTATGTATACGTACATGTAATTTTTTTAATAAATGTACTTGGATTTAGTGTCATTACACAAAAAGTTGTTACTTACGATCTAGAGAACCTGCCTGACAGAAGTTTTTGGTCAATTAAAAATAATCCTGTATATGAGCTATGTGAAAAGTGAAAATTCGCTCTGTAGCAAACAATATTTATCACCAGTCTTCACTTATAGGAAAAATCTGATAATAGTTTTTCTTCATGCTCAAATGTGATGCAAATCACAAAGTTAACTATTATTATACCTACTCGTAGTTATTATTTTATTGAATTAGCGTAGCATATAGCAAATTCATTTAAAACCACTAGTGAACTTGCACGGCTTAATTGAAACTGTAATGATTAGTATTAGATGGTAATTTATACTATTAAAATAATTGTATGTCATTTCAAGTGTGGATTTTTGTATGTATGTAATTTAATGCATAGAGATAGGATAAAAGACATGACATTATCGAGCTGAATTTTGTTAAACAAACCCCACCAAACTGTGATTTTCTATTCGCGGAAATTGATTTCATACTAATCTTAGTTGTATTGTATTTTTAAGTTCCTACTAACTACATATAAATTGAAATGAAGTTAATTTTCACCGCTAGAAAATCTGAAACCCAAACCATTATTATTACCAAAAATACTAGCAATAGTTTAACAGAGAATTGACCTGGTGTTACAGAAGCCTGTGATATGAAATACTGATCTCAGGTACACAGCTCCTTAGTATAAGGTACTTGAATTAACACTTTGACTGCGGAGAACACATACCTTGTCTTTCCTTTGTGCGACGCGAATGCGGCTACAGACGCCAGGAGTGTGCGTTGTGTTTTACAACGCATTTGACTATTAGCCGCACTTAAGGCAAGTGATTTTAAGCCGCAGTCAAAGTGTTAATTCATAATGATATGTAGACAAGATGTTCTTACTTCACTAATATTATGCTAGATTTGTATGAGCACTGTTGTAGCAGTTCTATTTATTTAGGCAAAATATATTTTCAGAAATTCTTACTTTTGATGTGTGAGTTTAGTTTTAATATTTTGTATTTTATTGAGTTATGCATTGCAAGACTTTGTTCCATAATCGTAATAATAACGTTATGTAGCAAGCATATCGAGATATTAGGTGTCTGTAGTGAAATTAGTCAATGGGCTTAGTTTTGGTTTTGCAGATTGTGTAAGCTGTGATGTCGACTGATAAAACAATGCTTTATTTTTGTACTGTGATTAAAATATTTGTATGTACTAAGTTCATTGTAAACGTGTTTTATTTATACACAATCATTCATTGAAACGGAGGCTTGGCTTCCGCTAGGTAATTTGGTTTAGTTTAATTTACGTTACAATATTACACTGAGTTTTATGCCCGCCTTCCACTGCGAGCGGAGCGGGCTCCGTACGGACTCCGTTTAACTCGCAACGGCTTTTTTCATAGAAGTGCTTCCACTGTGAATGAGCGGACTGAGCGGATCAAAAGAGTACAAAGAGTTTCAAAATTGGTCGCAGAGTTGAGCGGATTTCCAACGGACTCCGTACGGACTCCGTTCAACTCGCAACGCAAAATTTCATACAAATGCTTCCACTGCGAGCGAGTAAGCGGAACGGACTGAGCGAGTTAAAATGGGTCCGCTGCGTCATGGCGTCGCACGCGAGTTTTGAACGGACTCAGCTCACCTCCGCCCCCCGTCGCCACCCCTTCCCCTTTCCTTGCCCGCTTTCGTCTGTCAGTGTCAGTTCAGAACGCTCCTCGCTCATCGCCGCGCCGCTGGCAATGGAAGGCAAACAACTCGCTCATCCGACCCCGCTCATTTCCCGCCTCACTCGCTCCGCAAAGCCCTCTGGCAGTGGAAGGCAAAATCTGAAACTCTTTCTTAGTGGAAGTGTACAACTATTTTTACTCCGGTCCGCTCAGATAATCAGCTCAGTTTCCGCTCATTACCCTTTTTTAGTGGAAGGCGGGCATTAGACATAGCTAGTTAGTTGAATATTCCTTTGCAATTATAAAATATCAGCCGAGTTTATATGAAACAAGCAACTGTATGTCTAATTTTGGTAAATTTTGTAAAATCATTTATTGTTTCTGTGATTGTTTCAATAAACATTTTCTACAAATGTATCATGTGTTTTTATTTATGAACTAGCTGACCGTTGCCCACTTCGTTGGGCGTAATGTTAATTAAACCCGAAGCCATCGCGCGCCGTCCGGACCGTTTTTTCTCCTATTCACTTTGCAAAACGGACTACCACGTAAAAGCGTTTTTATTTTTCGGTTTTTATATAACCTATGACACTCAGCAATAATGTGGCTTCCTATTGGTGAAAGAATTTTTAAAATCGGTTCAGTAGATCCCGAGATTACCCCTTACAATTTAACAAATATACAAACACACAAACTTTACTTCTTTATAATATTAGTATAGATATTAGTATAGACAAGTTCGACCATGTAGTTTAATTTGGAATGCTATCCCCCTACAGTCTGGCTTGGTGCTCCACATGGCCTGGTAGGCAAGTCAACTTTGCATAATAATAATAATATCTTTATTGACAACACACAAAAAATGAAATTACAAACATAGTAAAATATAAAAGGTACAAAAGGCGGTCTTATCGCTAAGGTCGATCTCTTCCAGACAACCGTACCAATGATTATTCAATTGGAAAGGCTGAATGAAAACATATCGACCGTATATTATATGGTAGCATGGTTTTTAATCGTTAGCCTTATAAGTCTTGACACTTCATTTTTTTTTTGGAAATTTAAGTGGGTGATACATCCGAACAAGAAGAAAACTGAATCTCGGATGCTTGATCTTTGGGAGTTGGATAAGTGGAACTTGTGGTACAGGCAGATAGGGTGATGATCTGCATACCCTTTGCCAACTTGCTCAGTTTACCTCTCTTTAGAACAATTGAATACAGCCAAAGGCAAGGTATTTATACCAGAGTTACAGGTGCGTTCAATAAAATTACTCTCTGTAGGTAAACTTATAAATATGTGTATTAATTTTAAAGTCATAACATGTATTACTTATTTAGTACAAAAATGTTATGTTTCATCGGCTTCCATAGCTTCATCTTCTAATACATTGTCGTCATCATCATCTTTTTCATCATCACTGGAAACATCAAGATCTTTCTGGAATCCTTTGCCTTTGGTCCAGTGGCATTTTATCACAAGTTTAAATTCTGCTAGCTTTATAGCCAACAGCTTTAATATACTGGCCTGCTCAGGTGTCAGTGTTGCTCCTTTTTTGCAAACCTGCAAAATGAAGTAAAATGAAAAAATGTTTTTTAGCACAAGCTTTAATTGGGTTGTCACAGTTAGACAGGAATACCAAATTTCAGCTTAATAGGACATCATGCAAAAATTAACCCAAAAAAATCACAACATCACCTACAAACGGGACAAGCGCAAGTCTATTTAAATAAAAGCTTAGTGTATCTACCTCTACCAACAGATTTCATTTAAATCTGTTCAGCCAAACAGACTTGCACAATTATAATATATGTGATTAACGTTGTTTTACTTAAAATAAAGCAGGGCATAAATTTTAACTGTAATTTTCGATTATTTTATGTCTAAATAATAAATTACCTGATACTCCTTTATTAGATGAATCACACCTTTTTCCAAAGATGTGGGAAGACCAAGACGTCTTAGATGTGGCTCTATGGAGTGTGAGAAATCTTGGAGAGGACCCTTGGGGAGTATGACATCTCTGGTCGCCACAAACCCCGATCTAGCATACTCAGTTTCACTGAAGTCTTTGAACCATTGAAGCACATCTGGCACGTCTCTGTTTGTCATTAGTAAACCACACTGGCCCTTAAGTTTTTTTGATAACTGTAATAAAAAAAATAATTATAAATAAATAAAAAAATAAAAGCACTTACTATGGTAATATTACTGACTAAACAATTGTATGAAAATTGCTATGAAGTTTGGATTAGCATTAGAATTCCTATCACAAGCTCAGTTTTGCTAATTTTGGTATTTCTGAAGCTTTCTATAAATAAGAGGATTTCTTGTTGAGGTTTTTTTTAGTTTCACAATAAACTTGCTGCAAAATCCTCTTATTGAAGTAAACTCTATAAAAACTATAAAAGCACAATACAAAAAGACTGAATATTCATAAAAACAAACTAACCAAATTCAGTTGGTCTTCCACTTCATCGCTTTTATTTTTGCCGAGAGCTATGGCCATAACTTTGTTTTTTCCAAAAAAGTACCGGGAATCGTTCCATTCATTGCGTAAATCTTTCAATGAAGTGTTCCTCATATTATCAACTGTAAACAGGAATATGTGCTCGTATTTTGTCAAAGATTCTCTTATTTTTTCTATAGTCTTTTGCTTGAGTAACAGTCCCTTTTTATTTGTTTGGGTCAGTGAAACTGAAACAGAAAAAAAGTACATTAGAATACAAATGTTAAAAAAAAATAATTTCATTAGCAGCCCTCATGAAGTTCAGGCAGCTTCATACTAAAGCACTAGTCAATGTTTGCAGAATCTATTTGTCAGATTATGATGAAATTTAGTAAGTGCTGTCAAATTATTATCATATCCTATATTCTCTGCGCCATGTTTTAGTTTTTGTCAAAAGCACCCTTCTATGAAAATAGAGCCAAGAAAAAATCTGCATCGACATTAAAGGATCATTTTGAACGGATTAATTTAGACTGGATAGCAAATAACAAAACTTGTTCATATCAGGTGGTTATTTGGGTAGCTTAAATTAGTCAATTATGATAGGAAAATTCAGGAAAAACAAGAATAGAATACTTTATTGCCGGCCAAACAAATTACAGGAAAGAAATCAAGACTAAGTGAAATATTTGGTAGTAAACGGGACTGATTTTGAACACTGAGTGTTTCTAGTACTTTGGAATGATCTATATGGTTTGTCATTTTACATGGTGTTGTAATATTTTGTAATTAAACTGTCGGTCAGTTATTATATTGTCAGCGATTGGTAAGTTCCACCTCTTCAAATGATCACAGTCTGAGACCTAAACTAATTGAATAAATCCTATCCCACCGACTAATCCTATCCTACTTCCTGCTAATATTATAAATGGCAGTTTGCTACTAAACCGAAACTGATGAAATTTATAAGAAAGAGTGGTTTCGTTTCTGGAATAACACGTAGGTTATTTTTCATCATCGCGCGGTTGAAAACGCGGGGCGCCACTCACTATTACTAAATAATTCCTAAATTGCGTATGTAAATCCACCAACCCGCTCTAGGCCAGCGTGGTGTATTACGGCCTGTACACCATCCGAGGGAAGACCTGTATCCCAGATTCCCAGCAGTGGGATAATTAATGGTTGAGTAGTAATTCCTAATTACAATACTCTGAGAAGTAAAGCATTTATAATTTTTTATGTATCTCAGTTTACACGAAAATAAAAAGCTCATGTCCTTTCTTACCTTTTTTGTCTCTCTTTGATCTCGGCATTTTTATTGCATGTGTTTAAATTTATGTGGATTTAATAAGCTGTTCCTTTTATTTTCTAACACGTTCACAGGTTCACTTAGTATTTAATTTTGGTTATACCTAACCAAAAAATCTTGACATGACACTATGACAGACTAACTTATCGTTTTCTTTCACGTGTTTTTTTTTTTTCTAACTATTTTCTCGGAGGAAATATTCTATTTTTAAAAACTGACAGTGACATAACTATTTTCAATGACACATTACATAGACAAGTTTTTTTTTTAAATCCAAATATATTTCGTACTGAAATTTAAAGCTACCGGCTCCGGCAGCTGTTTCAGTTGTTAGCGCCGGCGGCGCTGCGGTGGCGCCAGCACAGGAGGCGCGGCACTGTCTTTCTGCTTTCTTTTCGAAACCTCTAGAACCTTTTAACTTTCAAACAACAGACTTAAAACGTTAACAGTAAACGAACGAATAAGGTACATACCGGTACCTATTATCCATACGCTAATTCAACTAATATACAACTATTTGCTAAACCCTCAGTTATCTGAGACAACACTACACCCAACATGTTCTTTTTTGCTACACCCTAAGCTTGGTAGTAAGTGGAATAGCGTTGAAGATGATGATGATACTTATACCCCAATTTCACACCCGATTATCTAAGAAGTAAATGATACTAAGCTAAATACCAATTAGGACTAATTTAATGAACGTCTCTGAGTGCGGCTGTAGGAGTCTTTTCTGACTGTATTTTTTTTTCTAAGATTGAATCGTAACAGTATTTCAAACGTAAGTGTACTTATTAAAGTGATTATCTCCTAGTCTATTTTTATTAATCTACAGATTCTGAACTATTCTAGGGAGAGCCCGAAAAGAAATGGATGATTAAAAAAAATTAAGACCGCAATCGTTTTCAGTGTGACGGAAGTTTTTAAATAAACCCGCGTAAACGTCACATCCGGTTACTCCTACCAAGATTCACAATCAAAATAGAAATAAGGCTAATAGATGCTTGCTATCTTTTTTTAACTACGTTTGTTAGACAAGGCGCAAAGTAATATTCTGCTACAGACAGGCATATTCTTTGTATCGTGGTAAGAGGTTTCCGCCAAGTAATTCAACATGGCCGGCTTTCAATGAGAACCCTATTCCGTTTTTGTTTCCTCTCTGGTCCCGCCGCCGTCAGTGTAGTATATCGTTCACAGCAAGAGAAAAACTGATATTGTGGTGTAATTTGCTGGTTTAATTACTTATTTTCCCTTCTAACAAGTAAGTGCTCTAAAAATTATGTTGAGTGAATGTATTTTTAAGTGTTAAATATACAGTGGTTCAATTAAAAATCCTCTCCATCTCCATGAATCTGGGAATGTGACGCATTGAAGGAGTGCCCCTTTGCAGCAGCCATTTTGCCTCAACCGGCGACACGATATTGCGGTGCGGTTAGCCATTATTTAAAAGTCCCAAAATCTGATTCTAATGCTTACCGCGTACTCCAAAGTTTGAATACAATAGTGATCTATCTCTGTGATTAGTCGTTTGTGACTCTTCAAAAGGAATCAATCTGTAAGTTGATTTTATTGGCTCCTATTACAGTTGAGGTCGTCACATCGACATGCTTAAATTTATATTTTTGGATAATTACTCATGTGAATTGCGATTGCAAATCTTCCTCCAAGGTAGTTGGTTTCATTTCTACTGCGTATCCACTAGTGGCTTGCTTGCCAGTAGCGTTAAAAAATGCGTGGGCACGTCGTTCATTTGTCGGTTTCATAGAGGTAACAAGCGGCAGCGACCTAGTGCGTCGTAATTTCGCCGAGCGTAGTCGTGCCGTTATCTTGGTCCATTTGATAACGATGTATAGTGTCAAGAGTTGCTAAGTAGTCCCCAATGTTTGACAAGCATACCTGTGAGGTAAGTGGGTATGTACCTAAGTGCCATCAGTAATAATGAGATGAGAAAACGTTCCTCTTAGCCTCGCGGTTATTTAGCACGATTTTGCATTGTAAGCTGTCGTGTCGTGCTAACCTGACGTAAACTAGGTATATCATTCAGCTATCATTGGCATGACACTTGTCTCGCGACGCCTTTGAGCGAGATGGGCACGTGCGTGACATTGAATCGGGGACATTGCGTTGCGTAGGTATCTACGCCCGATTACAACAGCAAAAATATGAATTAGATTGAAGCCCCTATCACTCATTGACTTTTATTTAAGGTTAGACTCATTGTCATTAGTCACCTTGGACCTATTTTACAGTTGACATGCCTAATTAACTACCCAGTAATCAGGATATAGTTTCATCCTGGAATTCTATTGCCTGAACACCTATTTTCAAAGTGTCTACCTATTTCTCAGTCATCAATTTATTATTAATTGCTAACCTAGCAGCCCTGACATGGCCGTTAGTGAATCACTGATGACTCCATTATGTATGCATCCTTGGCAGTGAAGCCTTCTTTCGTAGGTATTATGAGTCATAAGCACAAGTTGGTCTATAATCTGTTAAGTGTCATTTCAAATGATTTATTCTTCATCAATTACATTTACTACCATACATTTGATCAATGCAATTATGTGATATATATTTTTATAAAAGGAAGAATTGATTCAAACAGGTGTTCTGATGAATTATATAACTAATACATAATTCAAAGATTGAAAAAGCAAACATTTCAGGAGCTGAACAAGTATATTATTTGAGACTAGCTGCGCCCCGCGGTTTCACCCGCCTTTTTCTGGGATAAAAAGTAGCCTATGTGTTAATCCAGACCAAGAACAACCTTCATTCCAAATTTCATGTAAATCCCTTCAGCCCTTGCAGCGTTCATTAGTAACAAACATACATACTTTCACCTTTACAATATTAGTAAAAAAACAATCTAACTGCAAAATGAATATGACAATCCAGACAAGCTGGCACCTCACACTCCAAAATCAGTTAAATTGCCTCTTACATAGAGCAGCCAAACTTCAATATTAGCATTTTAAGCAGTTGGGGTCATTTTAAACAAATATCCATGCATTGAATATTGAGAGTAATTTGCAATATTTGGAAGGAGACATTTTGTAATAGCATGAGAGACGACTTATTTTTTTAGAAATCGATTACTAGGATATTACATGTTAGATATGTAATTGACTTATGTGCTTGGAAATAGGACAACTAACAAGGAAAACTTATTTACAAAATGAAGCTCTTTGACAGATGAATTTCTATGGACACTTGATGTTTAAATGACTGACTTAAGTACATGGAGTTTGCACCTTCCCCTAGTAGGTGTTAAACCAGTGACTCAGAGCTTCATTCCACTATTTCATGACACTTAGTTGGGTTTATATAGATGGAGACTGGCAGTGGTTACTGAATATACTACATGCTGGATTTCATTGTAAGACTTATCACTTCCAGTCAAAAAGTATTAAATGTGAATTAATGTCTGAAAGTACATCTCCGTGGAGCTGAAGGGATGTTTTAAAATTTGTAAATTTAGTGATAGCTAAATATTTTGTTAGGTTTTCTAATTATCTTGCCTTTGTTCACCTTAGTTAAACTGGTGTCTACTGTAATTTATTTTTACATGAAGTTTTCTTGATTATCTCACAAACACTAATTCAAGTATGTAGTTAAAATTATGATTTGTGATATTTACTCAGAATCATCACCAGCCTGTTAACAATCTTAGTGTAAAACATTCTTTGTTATTAAATTGAAGGTTTGTGGTATTTTCTTTTGTTATATGTACATGGAGTTTTCTTCTCCAAGGAGGTGTTTGTGCAAGTCCCAAAAACCTCATTTAAAATTTTCTGTTACGAAAATATTGTCAGTTATTTTTCAAACCACTAACACAGAGAAATCTTCCCATCAATAACTAAATATTGATATCTGAAAAATGATGCTTTAGACAAAGGCTGTAGGGTTATGAAGAGTGTAGATATCACAACCTATGAGTTTTAAGGTAAACCAACTAAACTTAATATATTTTGACGTCAATTCAATGAATGTTCTACGTCATGTTAGATTTTAAGAAAATGTTCATGCCAAATTCCGAAAATGAGTTGCGAAAATGTTCGGTTTTCGAACGTCACTTTGAAGTCTGACAATGTGACACGCGCTTACTGCACAACTAAATTTACGGGAAATCTCAAGAATCAAAACATTAAACAAATCTAGCATTGGATTGTGCGTTTCTCATCTGCCAGTGTCAAAGTGCGGTATAGCAGCCAGTAATGAATGGCCTTGGGTTGCTGGCTGTCCTCTAAATTCGTCAGATTTAGTATCTTTGGGAGTTTGTAGAGTTATTTCAATGATTCTTTATCTTATATCTGCTAGTAGCTTCTGGCGGTACCTGCTGGTAGCCTGAGCACAGATAACTGCAGAGTTATAAATGATTAATAATTGATATCAAGACATGATTTATTTAGAAATACACAATCTTGTGGCCTGTCTTTGAAGCCTAACCTTCTTCCCTTAGCTAAATAGCTATTAAACCCGTCTGCTTCATTTTCAAAAATTTAATTAAATAAGATGAAAATGTCTTGAAAAACTCATTATTTCATTGATAAATTTGTTGATTTTGTAAAGAGGATGATTTCATGTAAATACTGTAAATGGGTAGGTACCTAAATTATACATTTTTTACCAGACAACGACACCATTGCGCATTTTGCCGATATGACAAGAGACTACATTAAAACAAACTATGCCCAAACAAGGGATTCAAGGATTAAAGAAAATTATATCTCGTAATTGTTCAATTAGATATGTACTTAAAATGAAACAGAACTCGCCGCCTAATACACCCCTTCTCCCGAAGTGTAGGCGTACTACTACATAGACCACGTGGTTCCGTTCCGAGTAGCGCTTTCCATCAAATGCGCAAAAATCTAAGGCCACCCCTTTAAATATGGGCGTGCCATTTAAACATAGATGTTTGTGCCAAACTAAATGCAATATTTCGTTCTTATGGAAAAGAAAGGTAGTCTATATTTCTATTCTTTGTTAGACTATAAATAAAAGAAATACATATTTATGCCGTACAAGGTACCTACTTCAAAAGGTACCATGAACTAATACTTCTTTGAAGCTTGGTCTTTCAAAAAATCGTTAGTGCATAGCCTAGCAACAAGGGTATTGAGCAATATAGGCACTTGGCAGGGAGTAGGTAGGGTGGGCATGGCTGGGATGGGATGGGGGTAGCGTGAGGTAGGGTAGGCGCCGGGCCGCCGGGCGCGGTGCACACGGGGTGGTGAGAGGGTGGGTGGAGGGGTGTGTGCAATCGTCGCGCTAGTCGTATTTCGTCTGGAGTGTTTATCCCGCGTCGGCGGATCAATACTGGTGGCGCAGTGGCGGTGACCAAGCGGCGGCGCGGCGACGGCGCGAGTTGCGCACCCACTAGGGGCTTGAGTCTGTGAGATGCTGTCACACCGAGCGGTCGTCGGATCGATGTCGCGACTGGCGTGAGGGACGCTCTTTGAGCTAGCTCTAGATTTCTCTTTGCGCTACTAGCGCCCGGAGCCTCTCGTTTAAGGTGCCTTACTCATGATGACCAACACCCTCACTGCGATTCGCTTCGGCGAAAGTGACGCCTAACGATTAGTCTTTCTGATGAAATACGTCTCATTCCTATCGGGTTTATCTAATTTCGGATTCGCGCATTGAACTGTGGTTAATCATTGGTTGCAGGGGCATCAGTGAAATAGTCCTCTCCCATCGTCCACGATGTCCGTCGACAAGGAGGAACTGGTGCAACGCGCCAAGCTCGCGGAGCAGGCCGAACGATATGACGACATGGCGGCCGCGATGAAGGAAGTCACGGAAACCGGCGTCGAACTAAGCAACGAGGAAAGGAACCTCCTCTCAGTTGCTTACAAAAATGTGGTCGGCGCCCGGCGCTCGTCATGGCGTGTAATCTCCTCCATCGAACAAAAAACCGAAGGTTCGGAAAGAAAACAACAGATGGCAAAAGAATATAGGGTTAAAGTAGAAAAAGAACTCAGAGAAATCTGCTACGACGTTCTGGTGAGTTGATTTTCAAATTATTATTTCATTTTATGTTCTTTTTTGGTTTTGTTCCCAAATTAAAGGATTAGCTAGTGGCTACTGGGTAAGTAGCGAGCCGCTACGGATGACGTCATTAGCGCGACTTCAATGCGATTAATGAGGCAAGCGGCAGGAGCAGTGGTCATTTCCTCTATAATCGTTTTTGTCAGTAATGGGCGTTATATGCGAGGCGGCACGTGAACATGCAGGGCGGGGTGCGGCGGGCCGCGCCGCGCCGACCGCCGGGTGACGTATTGCGCCGCGTCTATGCGCGCGCCGCTATCCCGCTTTCGTTCGTTGCCCTGTCACGTCCTTACATATCAACTATATACCTTTATAATTAAGCCATCTAATGATCCTTTCGAAGTTTGCACTCGATGTTGGTCGATTTTAATCAACTTTTTTTAGTTGATTTACCAAATGGTTTTTTCTTGTTTCAGGGTTTACTCGACAAACACCTTATCCCTAAAGCTAGTAATCCAGAAAGTAAAGTATTTTACCTTAAAATGAAGGGAGATTACTACAGGTACCTTGCAGAAGTGGCCACAGGAGAGACCAGAAATTGTAAGTGCCTATCTCACATTTCAGGGCTTAAATCTTCCAGAAACATGATTTATCTTTTCTTCTATCTGTCTTTTATAGTACATATTCCCTAATGAACGAAGCTAACGTTGATTTACCTTACAGCTGTTGTAGAGGATTCACAGAAAGCATACCAGGACGCTTTCGAAATCAGCAAGGCGAAAATGCAACCCACACACCCAATCAGGCTGGGTTTGGCGTTAAATTTCTCCGTGTTCTATTATGAGATATTAAATTCACCAGACAAGGCGTGTCAGCTCGCCAAACAGGTCATTATTTGTGTCAGTTATGCATCGGCTCTGTGCTGGCTGGCACGAGAGTAGGCTACGCGTATTAACGTACTCGCTTGTCCCCAGCCGTCGTGGAGGACTCGCAGAAGGCCTACCAAGAAGCGTTCGACATTGCTAAAGCCAAAATGCAACCGACCCATCCCATCAGGCTCGGTCTTGCGCTCAACTTTTCGGTCTTTTATTACGAGATAATCAACTCCCCTGCGCGAGCGTGCCACTTAGCTAAACAGGTTTATTCCGCATAATGGTTGGAGTGTTCATACTGATGATAGAATGCACCTAACATTACTAACTGTAAAAATACTGCATCATCATCCATGCCGATCGCATGCAAGTAAGAAAGCTCCCTCAAAATTCAAACTTATAACAGTTCTTCCAAAAGTAACTCTTCTAAAATCGAGCATGGTCGTGTGGCAATTAACCTGTTAATCCTCGATCCAGCCAGCATTAGAGTGATGTATTATTTATTATTCGAATGAAGTTGTCATTGTGTATGTGTGATTAGGCGTTGTTTGAACTCGGTCCGTGTTGCAGGCGTTTGACGACGCGATCGCGGAGCTGGATACGCTGAACGAGGACTCGTACAAGGACTCGACGCTGATCATGCAGCTGCTGCGAGACAACCTCACGCTCTGGACGTCAGACACGCAAGGCGACGGCGACGAGCCCGCAGAGGGCGGCGACAACTAATCCCGCGCCGCGCTCACTCCCAGCACACGCATTTGTTCTCATTGGTGTTTTATAAGAAAACGAGTAACATTCGAGAACGGCGCGCGGTGCGGCTCCTTTGTCGCCGATGCGAGCCGTCGCTTGTAAAAAATGTTAAAAAAGTCGTTCGCAGCGGACCTTCACGTTCCGTCTAAAATTAAATGTTATGTGTCATCTTTGACGGTTTTGTATTTCTGTATTTACACTGGATTACAGATATCGAGCTGACCTGATGAATATAAATATTTATAACTTAAGTTATTAAAATTACGGTTTCTTAAGTTAAAAGTGTTTTCCTTTCATATTAGAGAACAGAACAGCCTGGTCGGCCCACAGTAACATTCCTTTCGCCGCATGTCCGCAGTGAAAAGGAGATCATGATGGTGAATGTTGTTTTGATATAATTATGCAATTAGTTATTTAATCTTTGTTAAATTACGCCCGAAAACCTGGTAAAATCTAAAATCCATAATTTGTAATGGCTGTATCAAATCGGGCACAAAAAACTTGTTAGTGTCGTATGTGCTACGTGGTTTTGTGATGTCCTCTAAAAATCTTAATATTACCAAAAATCAAATATTGTTGACATTAACCATTTTGTTGTGCCCATCACTGACTTGTTAAGTAAAATAGCATTCTGAATTTTCAGGCATTTATTAGCGAAATAGTTTTGTGATGGCCAATATTGTAACATTTCTTGCTGCATTTTATCAGCCATTAATCTATTATATTTTTCATGTTTTCACCAATAAACTTTTGTATTAAATACAATTTTTAGTTTTAGAATCAATATTTAAATAAACCGCCACCTATTAACCCTATAAAGATGTTTTAAACTTATGTTTTAAACTTGCAATCCTATAAAAATTGTTTCAAACAAAACTAGGTTTATACAAAGTCCGTATAATTGTGAAATAATGATGCAGCTAGACACTAGACTTCGATAAAACCAAATAGGGAATTTGAGGGATCCAGAATTAAAAATACCACATAATGAGAAACTATTTTAGTTACATTGAGATCTATTAGAGGTACTAAAGTTCTTGACCATTTTGGATTTCACAATAATAAGTTAAAAGTTCAGTGATTAAAACTGGAATAACGATTTTTTTTCGAACTTAAAATGTGGTTAGATTGATATTATATACAACTTTAGTCCAGTTCTTATATTCAAAAGTCAGGTTTTGCATACAAAATTCAAACTGATAATGATTTTGTAAACAGTACATTTAGAGAAAATATCTTTAGTTACTATGGCAGATGTATGGAAATATAAAGAAACTGGGGTTCCCAACCTATTGATGACCAACCAACCTAATCAAATTCAAACATTTATACCCGATATCGTATAAAATGGAAACTACATTAGGTAGATTAGTAGTAGTAGATTACAAGGTTTTGTCCCCCGAGTAAGATTTTTTATTGGCCGTTTCTGCGCTGTAATACTTGCAACAGCAGTGCAAGTATGAAACTTCATCGATCGACGGTTGAACTCGACAAAAATGACCACGAAGAAACGGCGAAAATTTGTCTGGTCTGAATTAAATCGTTGAGTAAGTTTACGTTTGTTTATCGATCCACAAGGTTCCATAGTCGCACTGCCAAATCTGCAACATTTTTTTTTGTAGGAGTAGAACGTTGGCAAAGTTATGCCTTCTTTTGACAATGGCAAGTTAGTGGAAGTTGGTTAGTTTAGTAGATATATTTGTGGTTAAAAGTTATCTATAAGGTACCTACCTAAAGATAGAACCAAAGTGTAACCGCACATGCGACAGCTATATTCTTGAAATGATGCCAGGATAGGAATGCTTCCCCCATCTTAGAGAAAAAAAAATCATAAAATATTTCTAATCTTTATACTTCACAAAATAAAACATTGTTATACAGGGTTATAAGGAAAGGATATACGAGCCGCAAATTGCTCATAGTAGGAAAATAACTACATACTAGTATACTAATCTCATAATTATGAACATCTTTTATTAAACAGGCAATCTTGCGATTGCGATAATAATGTACCTACCTTATCTTAGTTTTGGGTCAGCTGGAAATATGAAATAGTCCAATAAATTAATTTATTGGGTACAATCCTGGGGAAACATAATTCACAACCTGGCAGCTACAAATCGTAGACGGCTCACGTAACAAAACAACTAAATAAAGAGGTTAATAAACTTTACTAAATTCAGACAAATGTAATCGCATTTAGGAAGGTAGGTTTCTAAATTTAGGAAAAAGTACGGCTACTGACTCACTAAATCATTTAGGAACCTAATTAGAATCGAATTTAGGAAGGTGCGATCGCGTTTAGTCGCTTCAGTCGGTGCGCAGCACTTCGCGCGTGTAGATGTAATAAATATTTCTTGACCCACGACTTTCTTTTTTTAAGCTATTGCATAGCTTCTATCGCGGGCCTTGAGCGTGGAGAGCGAATCCAGAAATTCCGTAACGAAAATAACCTAACACTCCCTACTCCGACTGGCACAGCGGTGATACTTTTTAGTTTTGCCATCTATCGATGAATAGCAGAAATTTTAATGACGTTTTGAAATATCACGCTTGTCTCTTTAGTTCAGCAACTCGCCTCTAGGTGTCGAGTTTCGTTGACTTTTCGCCAATTTTATTTTATTTTGAAAATTATTGATTATTTTTACAGAAATTAATTTGGATACTTTTTGAAAAATAGGCCTTGCAATATTTATACAAAAAAAAAAAATTATAATTGCTTAAGTTGATAAAAAATGCTATGCAATAGCTTTATGTACCGCCGCAGTCCCCGAGTGCCACACGTCTTTTTTTTTCTTTTTTTTGATTGAGCCAACAGCCACGGCGAGGCCAATTTTTTGATTTTTGGACAGCACTGGAGCCATTGTATTTATAGTAAGTAGTAAAACGACCGCTTTTGTTGCGTTTCAGCAGGCAACTGATTTAGTAACTATATTTAGAACAGTGTGATTAGAAGCTTCTAATTTCGTTCCTTTTCTGAATTCTGATTTAGGCTAATAATAACCACTTAACAACTAAAAGAACTAAAAGTAACTATTATTCCTAATCTGTGGTTTGCCCACCTTGGCAAGGTTACAGCGACGGGGACAAAAAGTGAAATGTCTGTCTCTCTTTTTCAACCGTGTTTGGCACTTGACATCTTGCTCTTTTTTACAAAGTAGCAATTATTGAGGCTGTTTCAGCAGGCAACTGATTTACTAACTATATTTAGAACAGTGTGATTAGAAGCTTCTAATTTCGTTCCTTTTCTGAATTCTGATTTAGGCTACATACTAAATTTAGTAAAGTCTAATAACCACCTATGTCTGGCGAAGCGGGGATAGATACACTGCAACACGAGACGCAGCACCGTGTTCCACGCACCACGCAGGCACAGAATTATTGATTTATTTTCTATACAATGTTAAATAGCGCAAAGGTATGTTGCATTACTGCATGTCTCAGTAAACCTCAAAAAGATCGTCAATGAACGCATGAACATCGTCTACTAAACCTTTCTATCGCGTAAAAGAAAACTGGCTGTTTTATTCCATATCAAAGACTTTGAAAATGAGACCTTTATTTGTGCTGTTTGTAGAAGTTTCTTAACTTAAGTTGTACCTATCTTAAAAGTCATGCAAAATGTAGCCTATGGATTTTCTGTCCTAGCTATCGATAATAATACGGAGAAAAAGAATTGTCATAAGATAAATGGCAGGCGTTAGTAAATAAAATAAATCAGAATCTGCTCAAAGGGTTGGTACCTTATTACTAAGACTCCGCTGTCCGTCTGTCACCAGGCTCCAGGCTATATCATAAACCGTGATAGTTTTCTGTTGCCGCTATAAAAACTGATACCTACTAAAAAAAACAAAATAAATATGGGAGGCTCCCATACAAAAAACGTGATTTTTTTGCCGTTTTTTAGATAATGGTTCGGAACCCTTCGTGCGTGAGACCTAATCGCCTTTGGCCGGTTTTTAATTTTTTGACTGACTGTGTCGTCATACAAAGATTTAGGTTAGTTAGAGAGTAGATAAAGCTAGAGTTGTAGCAAATTAGCTGGATTGGCTCGTATATGCTAGCGGGTGATTTCCACAATACCCTATGCAGGCAGGGCTGCAGTCGCCTCCATCCCGAATAAGAAGTAACAAAATATTAATGGACTAGATTAGCGGTTATGTTCGTGCACCAAATCCTCTTGACTGCCGCGACAATTTGATGTTGCTCGATTATTATCTTACCTACAATTAATTCTAGTCAAAGTAAATTCAAGTTACAATATACTTAGTATCTTTATTATACAAAAATATAAAATTTAAGTAAACTTGTACACTTGTTAGAAAAATTAGTTTATCCTTACTTACCTTATATTTCACACGTGAGGCAACGTTCGCTTTATTTTTGAGCATTTCATTATAGGTACCTACATTATCGAGGCTTGAATACCCTTAGAAACATTTATGTTTTTTCCAAAATCTTTGGTCAGAATCTCTTGCATGGTTATACCATGTTATTTATTACCACAAGTATACGTAAATACCTACATAGTTAATAACCACTCTCATTACCTTGGAAATATGTGTAAAATAACTTTCGGTTTTTGACCTTTATAAATCACACGCTATCTGTGTCTCCGTAGTTATAAGAGAAAGCTTTTCTTACGCTCGGTAATAAAATAATGCAAAGAAGAGGACGTACTAATATGGAACTAAGATAAACACAATTTAATGCCAAGCCTATTGAAGATGAAGGATTTCCATGGTGTATCGATTCAATTAAAGTCGATCCGTCGCCTCTCAACGAGGTAGAGTAAACATTGTACGTTGTCAAAACAGATCGAGGAGCACACAACACAAAGTACACTACGATCAGCCAAAGCGATAATTTTAAAGCTGGTATTGATTCACATCCCACGATTTGCGACAGTACTAATCCTTTAGTTTTTAATTTTATTATCACTAGTGCACCCGCGGCGCACATTATCATTGACGGTAGGAATAAATTAAAAAGTGCCAATATTGAATACAAGTGCATTCGTTGGCTCGAATCTACTATTGTGCATACGACACCATTATGATCCAGTTCTACCGTAGTAGCCAGTGCGAAGTCCGGCACACTCAGCGATACAGCCAGAAGCCATACGAACACCGTCGGCTGCGTGATCGGAACTCTGGAAGAGCTGACCCTATAGTCCACATTCATGGTGCGCGGCGGGGTCGATGAATCGCTACTTGCGACGAGGCTATGTCGAGACGATCTTATTTCTTCGTCTTCGTCCTGGTTATTTCTACGCATCCTTCTCGCTAGTGACTTTTCTTCGAGGTTGGCGGTGGCTAGAGTATGTAGAGCTACGGTAGTGACGAGGTACGCAGATGCAGTCGAGGCGAATATGCTTAGACCTCGATAAGCGATGCAACTGAAGCTGCCCAGTGTCCAGTTCTTCATGTTGTATGACCATATTTCTGTGCTAATTGATGCTCCTAATGCAATATCTGCTAATGCCAGTTGTAGCAAAATAGAGAACAATCCTGAAACAAAAGAAAATTGATTTGGTACCTAAGTTTTTGGCGGAGCAATGAAACAATTTAAAGGACTGCACTTCTTAAAAGTACCTACACAATATAGACAGGACAACTAGGACCTAAAATAAGTGTAGAGATTGCAAAACAAGTTTTAATAAAAACATTTCTTGGCAAAAGAAACGAGCATTGCCTAGTTTTATAAAATAAAAAGAGTTCAAAGGATTTACAAATAGGTATGAGTACGACTGTATTTTAGTTTCGCAGACGCTGCTTAGAATTTGCAAGCTGCAGGATTAATATATTTTTTACTATTTTGCTAAGGAACTTTCCTTACACAAACTTCACATGATTATATGCTGATGACTTACCAACAGCTCGAGACTTGAGCAGCGCCCCGAGGAGCGAGCAGTTAGCGAGGGCGCCGGCGCCGGCGACGCACGCGATGTACGCAGCGAGCGCCAGCGGCGGCAGGAGCGGGTGGGGCGCGCCCTCCGCCGGCTCCGGCATGGCGGCGACTGGCCGGGACTCTCGGGATCAATGACTCGGACACTGCGTCACCCAGGCCGCGTTCTCCGCCGCCACCGATCGAGCCGCGCGCCACTGCCGCCGCCGTCCCTCCACGATTTCTTCTTTTTTGGTGAATCACCGTACGAACATGTGCGACGCACGAGGGAACGCGAATACGCTAACTGAAGGTCTGTGTACTTTTATGTTTACTTGCAGATTTTTATTTGTCTCATTTGAAAGTTAACGAACCCTAATAATAATTCGGGTAGATGGAGCGTCTATCAGCGGTATTGTCAACAGAATAATACTCGTCCGTGGGCACCGCAAACTGCCGGCGTTGAATGTGCAAATAATGTTTTGCGAAGGGCTAACAGCGCAGCGGATTGTTTCTGCTCATTACTATTCAATAATGGCCGCAAACTACCGGAGTACCGGCATCCGCTCCGTCCACATTTTATGGTCCGATATCTTACGGTTTTTTGCAACTTGTCGACGGCCTAACATTTTTGTTGTGATCACGTAGGTAGAAGTTCAATGTGTCGTTCGTTGCATTCCTAAGCAGTCCTGATGGGGCGGATATTTTCATCATGCCTAAAGAATCCGGGGCTCGCGATGAAATGATCAATAAAAACTCGAATGTTCTGGTATAATATATCTCTATAATTTTTTGCGTCCATCCTTAACGGTACTCCCGCATTTCTTGCATCATGTCTTTTTAAGAATCATAAAGGATATATTATTTCTATGTAAAGATTAATCTAGCCAGAGCTAGATTCCTAAGGCCCAGTAAATAGAAACACTGAAAAAAAAACGGAAACAAGTTACGTTAAACGGAAGTTTGTACAAGAAGTGCGACTCAACTAACAAACGTAAGTACTAAGTACCTTCCAAACACGCAAAGAATAAAAAATCTTTACCCACTCTACTCAATGTAGAGCACCCCTGAAAACCCCTGCGCTGCGGTTGTGGGATGCGGACGACGATGTAATCACACGTAATGGAGAACAAGGACGTGGTTATTGGAAAATAGCGGTACCTACTCAACATCTTTCTTGAACATTAATTGGATGCAAATAAAGTCTAATTTGACCGCATCACAGCCTTTGAGTAAAAAGTAGGTGGCGTGTCTTTTTTGTCTTTGTTGTAAGTTGGTTGCCGAGGGCAATTCCCCGCTTTCGGTGACTCATTGAGCCCTTGATAATTAGAATGCGGGTAAAAGTTCCAAACTGTATTTGTAATTATTTAAAATGATAAGTGCCTTGTCGGTTGGCTAAAGAAAATCTATTTACGGTGACCATGTAGACATAAGCACACTTACTTAAAAAACGCGGGATATTCCACGTAGGTACGATATCAAAAACTATTGTTCGATAGCGAGAATCGAGTTAGTACAAATCTACCTGGCTCCTACCTTTCTTAGGCAATGATTAGATAAAAATAGAGTATTTATATGTATTTTGTGGTAGAACTCGCATAACTAGGTAGGTAAGTTATTATGTACAAATTGTACAAGCTAAAATACATAGCGCCTGAATAAAAAAACAAAACAGGTATCCTTATTGACTGATAAATAATGCATTTCGCCAAAATTAAGCGACTGTGCGATAACAATCGATCGAGTCAGGGCGGTGTATGGCGGTAAGATGCCGCATGTTTGTGAGTTGATATTGTTCATTTGTTTTGATTAGCGACAGCCGATGTTGCGAGGCCGAATGATGGATGACTTGTAAAGTTGTGACAATGCTCCTCGGGACGTGTAGGCGTCGCCTTGTCAGCCAAAATCTGCGCTTTCCTTTGACTTTCTCTCCGAGGTGCGAAAGGTGTTCATTACATTCGGGGGCTCGCATCGCTTATTCGGTAGCCGGCGCCTCATAAGCGTACGCGCACTAATCGCGGAACAATCGCCGATACGTACCCTCGTGTCGAACTCGGGGCGGGTGCATCGCGCGCTGATATTCAAAGCACCTGCATCTAGCTTCCGGCGGGCACGCTTATAAGCTCAGTGAAGGTGGAGAGCGAACGATTCGTGTCGGGAACAGTGGAGTGCGATGTGAGGCAGACATGCCGCTAAGAACTCAAGTGCTTGTTGTGGCGCTGCTGTTTGTGTTGCGAGCTGGGGCGCCAGCGCGGTTTCCCGTGAGTAGGCTTCCTCAGCACGCGCACGCGAGGGCGGCCCGCCCGCCCAACTTTTAGCGGCAACTTCTTTACTGTGTTTTTTTTTATTTTTGTGCACCGGTTCGTTTTTGAATTAGAAGATAAAAACAAACAATCGAGAGACAAGTATTACTTTGTTTGCTTATAAAAGTGTTTAACAAAACATGCCTACTTTAGAGTAGGTCTCACTTGAATTAGCTGTGTGAAAATAAAATAGTCGCGTAGGTAAATTCGCTAATGAACGTCTATTTGTTTTGGTGAAGAGTGTTTACAGAGATAAACAAAGAAACGCATAGAAAAGTTTGATTGGTAGATATGTATACTTAAAAATAATTGAATAGTTATTAAATCTAGTTCCTTATTGTATTTAATTTTCAAAACCCCCAGTAATTAGTAGGCAGTTATTTTATAAATGCTTACTGAAGTCCAGTAAGTACATTTAAATAATATCTCTATTTCTCAAGTGCGAAGGTAAAGTCATAAATAGGTAAGCAAGAACTTCTCACCAAGCATGCGTGACTTGCAGCAAGTCCCAAATTTACCAAAATAAAGTTACTGCGATAGTTTAATATTTCAGATTATTATAAAATTCGGATAATCAGTACAAAATTGAAAAATATTTTTTTTAATAGTTTTAAAATCAAGCTTTTGGCATTGTCATCGAAGTTACACAGGTATACCAAATTGCAACTTAATTGTATGTCAGGAAGTGGTTCCAATTTAGCTTCTAAAATTCGTCAAGCAAAGTTAAATAAAAGCTTAAAAAATTTAACATAAAAATCCTAACGTACCCAACATTCTGGACAAAAAGACGAATCTATAATAATCTAATCTAACGACTCAGTTCAGATGTAAAATAACCGTTTAGGTACGTAGGCTTTTATCGGTAAAAACAGAAAAACATGCAACCCAAAACGGATAGGTATCTTTTTCTGGGCAGTTGAGTAAAAAAACAGCTATATCCTGCATATTTACAATGTCGCCCGTGGGCAAGTGACTGCTTGAATATTCATGATGAATTCATTATCGACAAAAGCTGAAAAAGAAGGAATTTATTTTTCATGACAAATTAAAAAATTGAAGTAAAGTTGGTGGCCTTATTTAATTTTTTACACGATTTTTATTAGCTTTACTTGTATATTTGTTTGTATGTTTGTAACCGATTCCTTTGGGTGCGATTTTGACCCACTTTAAAGCTTTTTTAACACGCTTTTATTAGCTTCACCTGTATGTTTGTATGTTTGTATGTTTGTATGTTTGTATGTTTGTATGTTTGTATGTAACCGACTCCTTTGAGCGCGTTTTTGACCCACTTTAAACGGTCAGATTTCTTTCAAACTTTGTAGATATATCGAGGACCGATGACAATACACTAAACAAATCGTGTTTTTTAGTTTTTTTAACTATTAATTTTTTTAACACGCTTTTTCTATAAAGTTTCTTTAACTTTTATTACCGTTTAACTTACAAATGGTAATTTCGTCATTCGTGTCAGAGAACAGAGTGGCGCAGTGGAAGCGTGCTGGGCTCATAACCCAGAGGTCCCTGGATCGAAACCACGCGCTAGATATCTTTTTGCTCAAATATTTTTTGTTACGAATCAATTTTATTTTATGAGGTCTGAGGATCGAAACCACGCAGCTACAAATCTTTTTTGTTACGCATCAATTTTATTTTTAATTTGCTTGAGCAGACGGCCAAAATCGGATAACACCAACACATTTGTACATATTAAGGATGGTTAATAGTTAGCAAATCGAACTAAAAAGCGAAAAATAAATAATAGTTAAAAAAAAACTAAAAAAACACGCTTTTTATAAAAAACCGAACTAAAAAAATAGAAAATAAAATTTTATAAATTTAAATTAAGAATAGGGTTGAAAATTTCAATAAATATAAATTAATAATAGTGTAAATAAATAAATATATGTATTTTATTTTTTAAAAAGCGTGGGGTGCTTTCTAAGATATTATCAAAATGCTAATCACTCTACTCATGTCTGTCAATACAAAATGTATCTACAAAATATATATAATATCTATTGACCCATGCACCCCACGCTTTTTAAAAATAAAATACATATATTTATTTATTTACACTATTATTAATTTATATTTATTGAAATTTTCAACCCTATTCTTAATTTAAATTTATAAAATTTTATTTTCTATTTTTTTAGTTCGGTTTTTTATAAAAAGCGTGTTTTTTTAGTTTTTTTTTAACTATTATTTATTTTAAAGTATTTTTGAAGTATTAATTATTTCTAATTTTTTTATTATTACTCGATTTTGATTTTGCTTAACTTATAAGCTAATGAGTTATAATAAATTATCAGATTTATTAAAATAACAGAAAACAAAAACAATTTTCATGAAGACATTTAAAAAAAATAGAATTAAAAACAAATAAAATCATCCGATTCTTAGCTTTATCCGACAAAAAATCATGAATATTCGGAATAATCTGGTTGGTTACTTGCACAAAGGTGACATTGTAGGTACTCGTATATCAGATACTTCTTTCTGTACATGAATGAATGTTACGCAATTGCGCAAGTTTTCTTATTTAGCGTGTAAAATTGGCGGCGATCGGTGACTTAGGTGTACCTATGCACGATAAGTTTGTAAGGACTCGGAAGTTTTTACTTTTTACGATAGTACTTTACCATCATCACAGTAAATAATAGCTGGCATCATCATCATCATCAGTCTCAGCCTGGGAAAAGAGTTTTTATTTAGTTTTCTGATTCTCTTTGTTTTCGTCTTCCTTTTGTTGACCACATGTCAAGATCATCTTATAATAATTTGTGAGTAGTGGTCGTCTGACATTGGGCCTCAATTTTTAAGGAAGTTTCCTGTCGAACCTACTGGAGTATTCCGGGTATTCGTGAGTCATTCGTTATAGATACCTACTTACACGGTATTTCGTAATCGGAAATAGGTGCTTACCTACTAAACTTTCACCAAATTGCAGCGCCCAAATCAATAGCATCTAACTGATATTTAGGTTTGATTTTATTTTGGCAATTAGATTGCATAAGATGTAGCTTTATGTCTTTCCCGCACTGGATCACGTAGCTTGTTACACAAGCGTAAACGTCACGTGCCGGTTGGAGTAGTTTTTCAATAGACTGAGCCGGTGGAATGAGTGATTCGTAAAACTGAAGATAACGGATTGAATGTAGTTGAGATCTGCTTGGAGGCATCGTTTGTCATTATCGCGGACCGCTGCGGAAAAGTCATCTTAGTTTTCAACCAACAAGATCAGTCTTACTGTTCCACGATTTAATAATAACTTACAAAACTGAAAGATGTGGACCGTGGAACACCAACAATGGTTCTACTAGTCTGTACATTTAGTCGCATAGAGCTCTACGGGAAGAGCAATGCAAAGATACCTACGTACCTATCGAGTCTAAGTAATTCACTAGAAGTGCATAGGGGTACCGGCGCCGCGCCGCTGGCGTTGCAACGACACTGCGCTGATGCGACGTGCCGCTCCGCCCCCAGCCTCCAGTAATGGAGATCGATAAGTTCCGACTTTCATTATCCGCCACATACCTACGTAACAGTTGCAATTGAATACCAATTACCGAATCGTCTGATACGTTATACCTGACGAAACAATCGCAAATCTATTGTCTGGCATCCAAGAAAAGGAAAAACAAATAGTTTTACTTTCCCCTTTACTTCGCTCGCATCCGCTAATGTAGAGCCTACATTAGCTGACTCACGTGGTGTTGATTTCGGTTTCACCTCCATCAGTTCGACTGACTTGCCGAAACTTCGGTAGGTACATAAGGTACATTGGATGTAGGTATACTCTCGTACAATGAGCCAAACAACAGAATGTAACCGAGCATCATCAATCTTTGCAAAATCATAAACGTCGTGACGTGAAATACTTACGCCTAATACGGAGTTCTTTGTATTGCAACAGATCGGTATCCATCTATTCTGAGGTCTTTCTTATAAGCATTATGTAAGTGTAGGTAAACTTGCTCTTGAAAGTTATTATCATCTGTTGCAGTTGCATAATATTTAGAAATTAGGAACAAAGGTAATTTACTAATAACCGGTTCGGATTTTATTGAAAACTAAACGGTTTGAAATATTTGTAGGTTGCATAAGTAGGTAGTGTAGGTTTTTATCTAAAAAAATACCAACATAAAATAACATAAACCACACACTGCTGACCGTCCCGTTTTCATAATGTAAATTTACTAAGTAGGTGTTTTGATCAAACTAATTGGCTTACTAAAACATATGTCCAAAAACAAAGACCAATAGAATCCTGTCGTTAATTAAGCTAAATCGAGTGTGGCAAACATTTACATGACACTGGCTGTGAGTAATAACATTCTTGCCAATTGGTATGAAGAAACCCACGAGAATGAAACGTCACTCTCTTTGTCTCCAAATGATGTGACCCCGATTCGTTGCGATATTTATCTTTCGGCACTTCCAGCCAGGACCATCTTAAAATTAATCACCTTAGCAACGGAACCTACAACTGAAATCCTCGGCAAAATGCCAAAGAACTATATGGCTACTTAAAATATACTCCATCGATTGAGCTTTCAGATTTATTGAGTCGTTGTAACTTTATGTAGGTATCTGGAGTTTGGATTCCAGTTAGAGAACTTACTTGAACTAGAAACGTCAGTTAACAGTGCCAAAACCAATTGACATTATTTCTTATGATCGATGATGTCATGCTTACGAATTTGCTTGCGGTTTTTTCATCCAAAGCTTTGCTGGTAGATAAGTGCTATGTAGTTAGTTCGAGTAAAGTCGGTCAATCTTTAGTTCCGTAAGAATAATATCACGTATGTAGGTGTTGTCTCGTAAACTTAATAGGTACTCTTTATTATTGTTACTTCATAATGCGGTGAATGAGTATTCGCCACATTATGAGGTAACAGTATCATCACAGTAATAAACCATTAGATTATGAAAGATCTTTTTGTCTGGGCCGATCAATACGGACGTCTATTCAACCGTTTTTTAATCTTTGTTTTGTGTTCGTAGGAGCTTTTGCCACTCAATGGATGGTGGAGCGGTGCTCAGGATGGAGTTGGCGGCGAGGATGTTCAAGTGGTATACCTGCCGGCGCTCCTTCCCAGGGAAGCGCAGTTGGCTGGAGACCAGCCATATGATGACATTCCCGTGCCGTTTAGCTTCGACGCTTTTGGACGGTAAGTAACATAAAAGTAACGCCGTAATTTTAGCGAATATCTTTTTTGTTTTCTTAGTCTCTTTATAATTATTTCAAGAAATACATTCAGTAATTTGAATAGGTAGTTAGTATTATTTTGTGTTTAATCTCGCGCCCAATATTTTTAACGCAATACAATACAACATGTTGGGCGCCAAAATAATAGATGCAAGTATTATAATTTAATGAAACCATTACATATGCGAACTAATAATCCTTGTGTTTTATTAGTGTTAGAATACAAATTTTTATATGAAATCAATCTAATATTCCACTTTTACTCGCCTACTAATTAAAGTTTTATGATGTCTGCAGTAAACCATGTTCAACGTCAAAGTTTTCATTTACGATTTTAAAAGTTGCAAACTATTATATTTTTCAGAAACTTTGAGCTACAGCTGACTCCGAACAGGCGCCTGCTGTCTCCGCAGTTCCGGGTGTGGTCTGAGGATGGGCCAGAGGCGCCGCTGTCTGGTGTTGACACGTCCTGTCACTTCCTACACGCTGGACCGAGCACTGTAGCTGCATTTTCAGCTTGTAGAGATCATGCACTTGTAAGTTAAAACCTCATAAATAATTTAAATCGGTTGGTTGACTCGGTTTGTTAAATATTATAATTTAAAACCGGGTTATTTCCAAAAATAAATTTATTCAAGTGTCGGTCTTTAATTTTCGCCTTGCCTTCCACTTGCGGTCTTGTTTGAAATCACTCAATATAATTTACATTTAAGTAGAGCTTCTTGATTTTGTTTCGGGAAAAAAAATACAAATTGTTACAAGGTCATACGTACTCATACTCGTATGTTGAGAAGAAGATGCTTTAAAAATAGCCCTGTATAGCTAAGCTGCTTGCACACAAAACACCAATGTCCTAAATTGTTTAGGACCTAACCAAACCTAAGCCTTGGTCATTGTTGTCTGAAATAGTATCGTTATGACGCGATTCCAGCACGGGCTCATTGTTGTGGACAACTCCACGTACGAGGTCCGGCCGCTGCCCGTGGGAGCGGCGCGCGCCGAGACCGGCACCGGGCGTACGGCGCACGTCATCCGGCGAGCGCCGCCGCCCGCGCCTCCCGCCGACGACGCTCGCCTGCTGCGCCCCCGCGCCCGCAGGCCGCGAGCAAAGCCCCAGCCCAGACTGAAGCCTGGACCCCCAGCCTACACCATCGAAATCGCACTATTCATGGACGAAGCCGCTTACAAACTTTTCTACCCTTTCCTAAATTACAACGAAGCGGATTTACGTGACATGCTCCTGGCATACATAAATGGCGTAAGTGCTTAATATTCCACCACTGGTAAATAAGTTTAGTTTTCTTTTGCTCTACAACGTTTCGAAAAAGTAGGGCGCGAAACGTAAACATGAGCTACAGCAGCAACTTTTGGAAAACTCGACAGTCCGAAAAGAAACACGCAGTTGGCGACGCGAGCGTATAAAATCGAGGTCTTTTGTGTTTTGTTTTTAAATTTAAGCGTATTGAGGCGAGCAAGATTTGACTGGCTCGTTCGAATGTCGGTTCCAGGTGCAGGCTCTGTACCAGCACTCGTCACTGGGGACGCACATCCAGCTGTCGCTGGTGCGGCTCACGCTGCTCCGCAGTCAGCCGGCGAAGCTGACTACCAATGCGGAGCGCGGTCGACTGCTCGACTCCTTCTGCGAGTACCAGCGCGCTCTCAATGTCGAGGACGACGATGACCCGCAGCATTGGGACATGGCGCTGCTGCTTTCCGGGTGAGCGAAATACTTGGGACTCCGGCATAAGAGCAATAACCCTGGTTGATAATTTTAAAAATATAAAACCTTTTGGGTCGGTTTGCTCTTATTTATTTGCGTTTGGTCTGTAATTCTCTATTAATGCTCTCTGTTGTTATTGCACGTGCAAATGCAAACTGTCCTAAGCGACACGTTGATGCTTGTTTATAGAAATTAGGCATCGTTATATTGCCAGTAGCCGATCCAGATTTTTAATTTGAAAGGGGCTTGACCTAGCTGAGGGTAGTATTTATTACTAATATTTAGTGTTTAATACCTAGTTTAGATTATTGATTAATTAATCCAAATAATTTTGGGGGAATTTCGCCTCTTAGCCCCTTTTTTTTTTTTTTTTGGGGGGTGGGAAATCATCAAATGACCCCTCCCACTCTTGGGCAGAGCGGAAGGGAGTGTCAGACTTCTACTGACCAAAAACCACCCATGTTCCTTCTACGCCCTTGTGACGCCGAGGCCGCGGTAACTTCTACCCGCAGCCCCGACGGGCATGGGCCCTTTCGGGCCCCTTCCATGTTGCTGACATCTCTTTGAGGCGCGCGTGGAACACGAACGCGCCGTCGACACGGCCTGTGTCGTCATAAGACGGACGGACAGTGAGCTAGCCCAATAGCTGCCTCTTAGCCCCTGGATCCGTTACTGATTATCGCACTGACCTCGCTAGGGATTAAGGGATAAAGTTAGCTTTGGGGATGACATAAGTAACTGTATCCGCGTTTATAACCGTAACTATAAAATCAGGCTCACCGTTTCTGCGCAGGCTGGACTTCTACGCCGACGAGGGCGGGCACCGCAACGGCGTGACGATGGGCCTGGCGCCCGTGGGCGGCGTGTGTCTGCCGGCGCACGCGTGTGTGGTCTCCGAGTTCGGCGTGACGGACGTGCTGGGCCGGCCCTACCCCTCCGCCGGGTTCACCTCCGTCTACATCCTCGCGCACGAGATTGGACACAAGTCGGTCACAATTTACCACTCACTTATTAAACTCAAACTAAAACTTACCAAACTAATATAACTTATTGAGCTTACTCGTTGTTAAATTGGAAATGGATAGGTAGCTATTCATTTGCAATTGAACACTCTCAATCTATTTACCTTACTACATAATTTATTATTACGATATTTATTTTTTTAAGCACCTTTAGCACCTGGTTTCTGAATAGTGGCCGTCGGCCCAAGGTTGTTACCTAGGGGCTTGGGCCTGCATGCATATTGTATTATTTTACCTCTTTCGTTTCCTCTACATTTCGTTTCTTACAAAATAAGTAGGGTCTGGCGGTCCCGGTATCTTGGACTATAGAGCCTAACATTTGGCAACCAAATACAGTGGTAGTTAAGTCGAGCGAAGTCTTTATCACCTTGAACGGGAAGGTCAAAACATGCGGATCTTCTCATCATCTAAATTTTTTTAATCATTCCACTGCTGGTATGCCATGTCTACTCTCGAGGGGTAAATAGGCCATATTTCACCACGCTGGCCAAGTGCGGGTTAGTTGGATTCACATTTACCATTGAATTTCTTCTACTGACGTATGCAGGTCATAACTCATATGAAAGAGAAATTACGTAGGACTGATCTTCCTGATTGCTAAACTGCGCTTCCATTCGCTACATATTTAATGTAGGAAATAATACACAGATGCCCCATTACATACACAGATAATCATGCGGTTTTTCATAAGTAGGTTTCTGATTGGAATTTCTTGGTGCAGTGAAATTCGCGTGTTCACAGATATTATGCGCAGTTAGGTGATCTACAAATATTGAATTGGACATGATTATGATAGTGGCATGCACGCCACTACAAAACACGCACAGTTTGTACGTTCTCTTGTACGACAACTAAAATCCATGGTTTAAAATTGTATCCAATTTTATTACTTTCCATATTGATGCGAATAACAACGTAATATTGTACCTACTTGTAGTCCGCATAACAATTTGGGTAAACAGAATGCGGGCACTTTCGATTTGTAGTTCAATCGGCTTCTCTGTAGTGTATGAATATTATTCGATGTCTGAACAGAGAGCAAGACTAAGAATTTACAACAAACACTCAGAGCATTATAGCTTAGCACTTTGCTATCTCACATGTGGCTTTTATTTTGCTCTATCTACAACAAAAAGATTAAGAGATAACACTCGTCAACAGTGGTTTTGTAATTTGTTACCTTTGATTTATGAGTGGTTTCGAATCCTTTTAGGCGAACAATTTACGAAATTATAAACGGCTATTATTATTGGCTCTTTTTTAAAATGTTAATATCTCATTGTGCTGAAAAACAGTAGGTATGTATGAAAACAATAATATGTGGTGAAGCAAATATATTCCCAAACTATGTACTTAAAGTATAGAAATCCGAAAAAATATGCACGGCCACAAAATATTTTTTTTTGTTGAGACGCGTAGGTACCTAATTATTGATTGCAAAAACAGAACTGTGCGCTTGTATATTTCTGCGGATTTCTATATCAGGAGAAATATACAAAATTTTTTTTGTTGAGTTGTGTACCTAATGATTTGATTGAAATAACAGATAGAGCTGAAAAGAAGCGGTTAAAAAGTAGATATCCGTTATTACACAATTGTTGGTCGGTTCCAGCCTGGGCATGCACCACGACGGCACGGGCAACAGCTGCGCGCGCGACGGGTTCATCATGTCGCCGTCGCGCGGCACCAGCGGGGAGGCGGCCTGGTCCGCCTGCAGCGCGAGGGTCGTCGCTGATCTGCAGTACGAACCTATTCATTGATGAAATAGCTAGTTGATGAGAAATTACCAACCAGCACGCAAATGAAGCTAGATGGAGCTTCTTAAACTAGTCTTCATTTGTTCAAACTTTTTTCAAGTCAAACACAATTCTCCAATTTCACTGTGGTGAAATTGGTGAACTATACCTAAGTAGAGTGGATCTTAACGGGCTAAACAAAGTACTATTCCGCGAATTTTCACTTCAAACACACAGGCTGAATAGTTCGGGAGTTTCTGTTCTATTTTGTAATTTAACTGTAATATCCCCGAGTAAAATGATTTGAATATTTAATAATAAATAACGTTTCAAACACATAGCTCCCCACTAGGATTAGCTGTGTCAGGGATGCCATGGAACACACAATGACAAGGACAACTAACATTCCTTAACTAACATTTACCTCTAAGTAGTGTTTGTCCGTCGTCAGATGGGCGACGTGCCTGGCGGACGGCGACGACGGCCTGGAGACGCCGCCGGAACTGCAGCACGAGCGGTTCGGGAGCGCGCCCGGCCGCGTGTGGACCGCCAAGAAGCAGTGCGAGGTGACAATATGCTGTTTCCCATACAAATCTGAGCATTATCAATTGTTTATAACACAGTTGAGAAAGCTTAAATTTGAGCATTTGACACAGTAATAACCTTTCCAAACGATCTACATAGATCCTAGAGAATCTGATAGCGAGCAATTTTTTTGCTATCGATAAATCGTAAGGCGCTACTAGAATACTATTTCGGGCATACAAAGCTCCAGCTTGAAGCTCGAAGGACCAAGATCACCAAAATGCTTCTAAAACCGACCTAGCACAATTGGCGTAGCTAGTTAAGAGTCAGTCACATACAGTTTAGTTGACCCAATAATCCTACAAAAATTAAAGCCAACTAACTTAAGTATCTATACTTTACTTAGACCAGACTTACACCAGATTTGACCAAATGACTATTTTACTACTATAATTGAAATACTTTGGTTTAGCTCTACAGATTAATTGCTCACAGAAAAAGGTGACACTGTATGACTGTACTATGGCTACACTATGACTACTACGGCTGTACTGTACTGGCTAGAGCTGACAGCGCATTAGCCGTAGTATCCAGCTAGTTTACCCCCACAGATCCTGCTCCGCGACGGCGATGCAGCCCCCTGGTCTGGCGGCGGCGCGGCCGAGCTGTGCATTCAACTAGCGTGTCGTTCGCCGCACCGTGCGGGGTACTACTACGCGGGGCCCGCGCTGCCGGGCACGGCCTGCGGGGACAACATGGTAAGATAGTAGACAAGAAGATAAATTAGCCAAAGTAAAGCGAAAATGTATTGCATAAAACTGTGTAATAATGGTGGAATAAATTAATGTAAAGTCTCAACGGTCTATCCTAGCTGTCGCATAAACACTCGGCTGTCTGCAACCAGAGTGCTTAATTCGAGTTATTTTACTATTCGGTCGTGTTAAAGTAAACTACAATTTGTATGGAATAAAAACCGGGCCACCTTGTGTTCATAATATGAACTACAAGTTCCTAAATGTTGTTCATATTTCTTCATAAAAACTTACACCTTTAAAAAATCTGTAGATCGACAGCTAACACTGAAGGTTTTGCTACACTACTGGTTGGGTCTAGACCAGAGCCTTGATTGTCGCTGAACGCCTGATTATTTTTATAACGCCTGATTGTATTTTATATGTCTCGTTATGCCTTCTAGTGCCTTTATTAACACGCTTTTATTAGCTTCACCTGTATGTTTGTATGTTTGTATGTATGTAACTGACTCCTTTGAGCGCGTTTTTGACCCACTTTAAACGGTCAGATTTCTTTCAAACTTTGTAGATATATCGAGGACCGATGACAATACACTAAACAAATCGTGTTTTTTAGTTTTTTTAACTATTAATTTGTCTAACACGCTTTTTCTATAAAGTTTCTTTAACTTTTAATACTGTTTAACTTACAAATGGTAATTTCGTCATTCGTGTCAGAGAACAGAGTGGCGCAGTGGAAGCGTGCTGGGCTCATAACCCAGAGGTCCCTGGATCGAAACCACGCGCTAGAAATCTTTTTGCTCAATATTTTTTTGTTACGCATCAATTTTATTTTTAATTTGCTTGAGCAGACGGCCAAAATCGGATAACACCAACACATTTGTACATATTAATAATGGTTAATAGTTAGCAAATAGAACTAAAAAGCGAAAAATAAATAATAGTTAAAAAAAAACTAAAAAAACACGCTTTTTATAAAAAACCGAACTAAAAAAATAGAAAATAAAATTTTATAAATTTAAATTAAGAATAGGGTTGAAAATTTCAATAAATATAAATTAATAATAGTGTAAATAAATAAATATATGTATTTTATTTTTAAAAAAGCGTGGGGTGCTTTCTAAGATATTATCAAAATGCTAATCACTCTACTCATGTCTGTCAATACAAAATGTATCTACAAAATATATAATATCTATTGACCCATGCACCCCACGCTTTTTAAAAATAAAATACATATATTTATTTATTTACACTATTATTAATTTATATTTATTGAAATTTTCAACCCTATTCTTAATTTAAATTTATAAAATTTTATTTTCTATTTTTTTAGTTCGGTTTTTTATAAAAAGCGTGTTTTTTTAGTTTTTTTTTATTTTTATAACGCTTGCTGCCGTCTGCTCGCGATAGTATAAAGACGACAAAGTTCAGCTGTTTGCTTACTGTGAGGCTACAGATTTACTATCCAACATTTGTGACGGCAAATGTTACTTCACCGCACACAATAGTACGTACAAGTTCAC
This sequence comes from Alcis repandata, assembly GCA_949125135.1. NCBI lineage: Eukaryota > Metazoa > Arthropoda > Insecta > Lepidoptera > Geometridae > Alcis > Alcis repandata. The sequence continues at coordinate 5,780,351 of OX421223.1, forward strand.
AGAATAAATTAGATAAACTTTAGTCTATCATAAAATCTATGACTAGCTGTTCCATAGAAAAATATAACGACACTCGACAAAATTTATGGAACACCTGATTTTTTTTCGCGAATTTCGGGTCTGGGAGTGAGCCCTTCCTGATAACCCAGTTTATTTTATTTTATTTTATTTGGATAACAAACAGCCTTCTTATAATCTTATATCTTACATATATATATATATATAAAAATGAAACCCGTTTTCCTTGGTCACGGCATCGCGCGTGAATGGCTGGACCGATTTCACTAATTCTTTTTTTGTTGTATTTGTTATTATTAGGAGAAGGTTCTTACGGAAAAAAATATTAAGAAAATCTCTCAGAAATATTGAAAAACCCTAAAAACAGCCCTTTTCTTTTTCCCATAAAAACGTATGGCAGTACGAAGTCTGCCGGGTCAGCTAGTTAAACAATAAAGTTTGATAGGCACACCTAGGCCTTCAATAGTTATCTCTCGTAGCATAAGAATGAAAATGCGCAAGTAAAAATAAGAAAAAAGAAAGAAAATACAAACATAGTGTCAACGAAAATTTAAACATAGAATAAAAGAATTTGAAATAAAATTTAGATATAACCTACCTTATTAATTAATTAATTATGAGCCACTTACATATTTATGTTAATTTTTATAACGCATTTAATTAATGCCTTTATGATTACTGTTGCCAAAAAAGTATTATAATTAGGTTTTTAAATATATTGTGCCTTGTTGCAAAAAGATCAGTTTGTTCGGAAAAATTGTTATTAAATTTTGAAAATGTTTGGGAGAAGAAAGAGTTTCTACGGTAATTCGTACGAGAACAAGGAATATGAAGTCGAATGTAGTTTTTACGCGAAGATATAGATGGCGTGACAAGCCTTATTTCAGATAGTAAGGAGGAACAGTCAATTCTATTCAACACTATGCTGTGCAGAAAAGAGAGGTCAGCAGCTTCCCTTCTTTTAAAAAGGGGTAACAAGTGATGATGCCTACAGCTCGCTTCGTAATCAAAGCCCCTATTCGAGATTTTTGCCTTGAAGTTATGACTTGTTATTAAATTTATTTACCCCATGACAGTGGTGTCAAGGCGGCGAGTGCGTGCCAGCAGAAGCATTACCAAGCACGACGGAGGCGCCTCACGGCGGCGCGGCGGAGGGCGGCTGGGGCCCGTGGAAGGAAGGCTCCTGCCAGTCGGGCTGCACGGCGCGCGGCCGCGGGTTCCGCGAGCGACGGCGCGTCTGCTCCGCGGCCGGCTGCCAGGGCTCCGCGTATGACGTCATGCTCTGCGATGACAAGAAGGTCTGCTTTGTTATTATGCTGTGAAATTGTATTAGTCACGCTATTTAAACAAGTTACGATTTCGCGGTACGTGTATGAGACGCAATGGTTTGCATGATCTCTGGTCTTACCAATATTTTTTTAAGTTTTTAAGTTAAGCGAAAAAGAACTAGATGATAAAATACAAAATAGTTTCGAGACAAACGCGTTCTAAGTTTGGAGTAGCTAACGAACATGTTTAGAGTCTATTTAAAACATATTTTGTTCACACTGAAATTAATTAAAACACCACAGATTCAAAATGATCAAAAACCAAAAAAACTAAATCCATTTTGGTCATTCCCTTTTCGCATGACCGATTCCACTAGTTTTACTATTAACTATTGCTGCTCACCTTTCGGCCTCTCAGTTTTAGCGTCTTAGGCCTATTTATAATATTGAATAACGAGTAACGCCCCGGTGTCCAGGTGTGCGGCAAGAAGAGCCGCGCCCCCGCCACGGAGCTGGCGGCGCGGCGCTGCGCCGAGTACGGCGCGCGGCTGCCCGAGCTGGACGCGCGCGGCGGCGGCCTGCAGGCGCCGCACGATCCTAGTTAGTACTTTATTAACAGCTACAGGTGTGCAGCGGCATCTTTGCTTGTAGTAAGGACCTACTAAAAGGGCTCGAGGGTAGTTGGACAGTTGGAGGTGGGGCTCTAATGGCCCTTTACACCCAAACAAGCTCGGGGTGAACAACAACCACCGGGTGTCGCCGACAAAGGTGTTGTTTGTACTCGTAGAGCTGAAGTGGGGTGCTAACGTGCGGGCTCTGGTACGTTCCTCGGGTTTCACTGAAGATCCCGGGCCCTCCGTCAAGCACCATGGCAACATTGGCAACCCATCAGGGAACTTTTAGTGGGTAGAGATTATCTCACATACCGCGGCTGCACCCTATCGTGAAAAAACATTTTTTTTTAACGTGAACTAGTCCGCGTTTGACCACCAACTCGCCTGATGGTAAGCGACATCTATCTATACTTACGGTCGTGATCTTTCATGAAGATCAAATCCTGCCGTTCAACGAATTTTCATATTGTACACCGTAACATTGTAGTATTTTTAGCATTAAGAAAGACTAGTCTTATTCTTATTCGATATGGAAGCGATAGGTCCCGCAAGGGTACATTGTGAGTTTTTCCAATGCCAGCTGTCACCCGAGCCCAGTTCCACGAGCCAACCTGTGGGGCTAGCACAACTTTGACGTAAAAATACGTAGCGAGTATTCGATAGAAAAGTGTATGCCATTTACGACTGTCAAGTGTGCTCCTGACGGGTGTAAATGGCGTACACTTTTCTATCGAATACTCGCTACGTATTTTTACGTCAAAGTTGTGCAAGCCCCACTGGCTCTTAAAAAATAATGTTAAGTTGGTTTTTATAAGCGAGGTTGTCCCCGTCCCCGCTCCGCAGGTCGCATGTGGATGGGTTGCGCGGTGTTCTGCCGGCGCGCGGCGGGCGGCGGGTTCTACGCGCCGCGCGTGGAGCTCAACGACGCCGGCCTCGACCCCTACTTCCCGGACGGCACGTGGTGCCACCACGACGGCTCGCAGGACTACTACTGCCTGCAGCATCACTGCTTGCCGGAGGTAAGGAAAGCGAAGCCTTGATGGCATCGAACGAAAGCAGTTGTTTTTGTTTTCTTTCTTCTTGTTTTTGAATAATTGATTTGGACGAAGTGCGCCTAAACTTCGTTTTTTGAAGAGGGCGATTGGTTGAGTTCGAGATTTGGACGAGTCGAACTTTCACATTTTTTGAAGAGGGCGACTGGTCTTATGTACGAGTTTTATACGTGGACGATGACTTTCTACCCTGAAATTTAAAATACACCTACCCCGAAAATTAAATGGTTGAACAGATTTTCTATCAAGGTTTTCAAACAATAAAAATAAAATCGAAATCGATTCAGCCGTTTGAGAGCTACAATACGAGAGAAAAAAACAGATACACACGGCAAACTAATAACATAATACCCCTGTTTACGTCGGGGGTTAAAAATCAAACGCATTGTCTCTCTGTCCACGAGCTTAGACTGCAGAGTATAAACCGTAGTGTCCAGACTACATCCATTACATAAACTGAAATAGGGCCATCGTTTTAGAAAACTACTGCTTGCTTCTTTAGCATCTTCACCCACTATAATTTATAGCTTATTTTGTGAAGAGATTTGGCTTTGCAAAATGTATGTACTCGTAGAACGTCGCAGCTCACCGCGTTTGACCAGACTCTACGTAGTCTTATTCTAATATTTATTTGAATTCAATATTACCGCCGGCACTAGAGATTGATAGGTTTAATATAGTGAGTAATTTGGAGTATTTGTTTAACATTAGTTATACCTACGGCTGTTAAAACATATTGCTATATTATTATCGAACACACGTTGACAGTTCCATTCTGCTAGATGTAGGATGTTTGTGTTATGTGTATTAATAAAGGTGTTCAAACAAATAACCAACAATGCGGTCTAATCTCATTGTTTGTCAACACCGTGACGTCAGCTCACGTGCTCGTCTCATGGGTACAGTTTTACTTCTCATTCGCAATGCTGGAATAGATCTTATGTGACAAAACAATGCATCAAAGATAATAAAGGTATTGCATGTAGTCAATTGTGATCGTTGTGTGTACCTACCTAAGTAGTTAGGTGTGCTCCGTGTTCATATTCACATGCAACCAGGGTTAGCAGCTGTTAGAATTTATCTGGACTTTTTGACCCAAGAAGAAACGCACGCAAGCTTCCATCGCTGCGAATTGAAATTTTTATTTTATACATATGCAGTTCTTTCCGTAGATGTGGTAACCCTACATACAATGATCTTGGCAGTGATAAGTGTAGTGCTTCTATACTGTACTTTAGTACAATCTATTGTCATTGTTTTGTTTCATTAGTAACACGGGAGGCAGGCATTCTCAGTAACATTACATTCCAGCACATTAGATACACGAACGACCTTATTAACTCAGGATTATTACAGTCTATGTATTTTGTGATATAAGTAAATAAAAACCCATTATTTTTATGTAATATTCATACTTAATAATAATTTATCAAATAGGAAACTTGTGATCATTGCCATAATCATAATCACATATTAAATGATACATACATAGTACATACTCGTAATCTGTAATGGAAACAAAAAACGACGGCAACCGTTTTTCCGGCTAGTTTAATGCCTCGGTATAAGTATGCATATTGTTTAACGTGGTGATAAGGTGTTATCTCACTTGATCCTGAGTTCTTCGGTTTCAGCGAGACCTCCGTCACAATGCCTCATCACGTGAGGTTTGCTTTAAGCAAAGTTATTATGTTTAGCCGTCAAACAATATTGCTCATTGTGTCTTTCCATGCGTCATTAAACTCTCGGCGATATTTTGTTTATTTACCGTAAATTAGTCGGTGATTTGTCATAATTTATCTAGACGTTTAAATTAGGCCATGATCAATTATATTTACCTAGATGTGACGCTGGAGCCGGCTCGAGCACGAGGCTTATCCTTAACAACAGCTTTGTTCCGCAAAATCCTGATTAGTTTATCGAGTAAAGCATCTTGCAAAGAGATATTTGCCTATTTATCTACTTGAATAGTTTCATCTGCTCTTTTTTAGCCTTTATTCTTTAGGGGTTTTGCCACTGGTTTTTCAGTTTTGGGCTAAACTTATTTTTGCAAATAAAGTATTCCACTGAAATATTATTTTTCCGGAAAGAATGCCTCTGCTTTTTTTAAGGTTTTTTCCCGAGTAATTAATGTTACTCACGTTTGTTTTGAAGCTATTTAAATAAAAGTAGGCAAGTAAGTAGGCTTAGTGCAATTTTGTAATGACTGATCAGTTCCGAGCAATCTAAACTTAAACTTAATTAAAAACATTTCACGAGAAAAATCTGTCTCATGATTTATAAATAACCATGCTAATTGTTTATACTTATTACCTACTTTGTTCAATGCAGTTGCCTTTATTCAAATACCATATTTACCTAAAGGTGCTATCATAACAATAAGGAAATTAAACGAGAATAATCTGTTTTAAGCTTATTATAGGTAGGTACTTGGCTACCCAGCTATTTTCAGATTGGTTTTGCCTTGTCTTTTGAAATAGCCACTTTATTATTTTTTTTTTTTTTTTTGTACATCATCATTCATCACACATCATCATCAACATACAGCCTTATCTTTCCCACTGCTGGGTATAGGTACCTATCTGTCCTGTTGTGCCATCTGCCTCGGTCACGTGTCAATCGGGTCCAGCCCCCTTACCCAAGTTGCAATTTTAAAATCGAAACGATATAGAAAAGTAGGAAAATGTCTGGAATGACATTTCTATCATAGTAGACATTGGCAGGTAATAAATACCACCTACAAAAATAACCACGATTTATCAAAGTGTTCGTAATTTGTAAAATTAATGTGAAAGGCTTATGTACCCACTACACTCTGGTAGAAGTATAGGTACCTACACGGCAAAAAGTCGTTCGATGTATAAATATAGGTAATTAATAGGTAATCCATAGTTTATTTTCTATGATAAGGTATATAGCATGCAAACGGAAATAAACAAGGCTAATGTGCTGTTGGTTACCAACTTATTATTATCAAGTCGTGTGTGACTAGCTGGGCACATGCCACTTATTTAGTAGTTACTCCATATAATAATCATGTGTAAAGACCTACCTACCTTGGGAACCCATTTTCCTATTTATTTGTTTGCCTATTTTAATAAACTTTTAGTTTTTTAAATGACATTCATCAGACAGTCCGATCGCAGTAGGTAGGCGCAGTAGGTAGGTCGCCTATGCGTCTTGCCAATCGTCGTCGTGTTTTCGAATTAATACAAATATGCCATTACATGTATATGTATAATTGTATAGTATAAATATGCATTTATAAAGTATGATTTACCTTACTGCTCCTCATAACACACTCTGATAAAGATGCATTTAGCTCTACCTGATACAAAACGAAGGTGGCGTCGACAATCTTCGTTTCTTTAATAAAATGAGGATAACGGAAGTGCATAACTTTTATAGTGATACTGATATTTATAATTATACTGTAATTAACGAGAGCTTATTCATATTACCTGTTACCTTCAAGGGTGTGTAACCGCAGCGCGTAGGTCAAGGAGGGCTCTCGTGACACCGGTTACCCTTAACAAAAGGGTCAAAAGGTTGTTTGTATGAAGCTTGATACGCTTGGGGACGTCTACCGAACACACGATATTTTTTTCTCCAATATTGTGTCTTGTGCATTAACCAATTAATTAAATTAACGAGAAGTTTTGTGAACAGAAGACCTCGCAGCACAATTTGTTTGGCAATAATCGCAATCTTTTAGCTCTACAAACTTTTGATCGAATTTGTTCATATTGGAAATCCTTATTGCGAATTTATTAGAACAAACAACCAAACAATCGGAAAGAAGAAAACACTTTTTTCCAGTTGTTGTAGAGACACATATCGGGCGCTCGGTTAATAAAAAGAGTACATAAAAAATAAAGAGTATTATAGTATAAAAGAAGGACCTAAGTAAATATAATACATACCTACTGCCAAAATCTGAGAAATTGAATATCGATGGCAGCTTCCAGAAACCAATTTTACTTTGACTCTCTTTTCTTTCGAAATGAACGACAATGTACCAATCTACTGTTAGTGCTCAGATCGCTCACTCGATTAGATGTTTGCTGCGCCCAGCAATCAGTTAATTGGACGTAACTGAATTAATGAAATCAATTCCGATTTATCAACAAATTCGGTTTGTCAACAACTATTTTGGTTTATCAATAAAATTGACTAATTTTTACTCTCCTGAAAACTCTTTTGAATAAAAGAAAAATTGTATGGAGTTATAGGCCACCCGAAGGACCTTGGCGCGAGCTGAAGTCTATTTCGTAAAAAAAGTAATAGGCTTAGTTACATACCTACTAATTATATAAAATGTAGAACGTGGTACAGAGGTTCGTAGTTACTCACAAACGACAAACAAACTTACGTAGGCAGTATTGCTGCCAGATGATTTAAAAAAGCATACAAAATCTTACGTAATCGCAAAACATAATGGGAGCTTACAAACTATGTAGTATATTTATAGACGTGCCGTCTGTATGATGTGCTTATTCACTTAAGTCTTGAAATAAAAAACCGAGAATCACATCGTGTATGGAAAAAGAACAATGTCCACCATTTTCGTCGTGGCGTGGTATTGTAAAGTTACGGCTGAACGATGTCAATCCATGTAAATCTGAAGTAATTACCCAGCGTTCGCTCATTACCATGATAATTTTTGTTTGGGTTTGTTTTTGTAGTATTGTAGTTCAATCCGAGTAGTGTTTAGTACCTATCCGAAGTACTTGTACACTATGTACCTACACTGTTCAGTGTTGTCTATAGTTTTTTTATATAATGGTTTCAGAGTAATTAGGTAGAGAAGTACCACAAAATTACAACATTTTCTGTTAAAAAGTACCTATAGCCTTTTCATTATATTATATTTTAAATAGTAACTTCATTCTATCCAAAATCATCCTCTTAAAAATAACAAATAGCAACTAAAAACTAATGTCATTGGATCGATCTGTCGCTGTCAGAATTATTTTTCCCACTTGGCTCCTTTTTTTTTCATCCCCTCCCTCTGCTGTCTATGGCAACGTTGCCTCCAAAACCCGCAGGAAACAAAAAAAGTACGCTGCTTTGACACCGAGCAACCGATAGATGGCGCCACTAGTCGATCGGACGTTTTCTGAATCGCGGTGACGAGATTCGCCGAGACTGTAGGCAAATTTTTACCTAAGCTACATAAACTATATGAAATACATTTAAATACTATTACACATTCAAATTATTTGGAGTTTTTGTAAGGAGTTGTAAACTCTTATTTTATTGCATCGTTATTTCCGTCCGTCAGTTTTGTCTCAGACAGACCAACCGCTGGCTGACGTAATTCTCTGAAAATATTTGAGTCCCTGCGTTATTGATACTTGACTACTCTCATTGAAATCGGTAGAGTAATTGTTTTGTGCTTTTTGAATGGTTTTATTCAGCTTGACCTGTTTGTTGTTTCGGTTTTGCTACCTTTCAAATTGCTTTTCTAGTAAGTGCCTATTCGCGCGTATTTTAGGGACAGCCATTCATTCTCTTTTGACTACTGGACATTGGCGTCGTATAAGGCACGTCACTTAGTCCAGTCTCAGCTGAGTTCAGTCTGAGCCTAGGGTGTTCGTTTTCAGTAATTGTGAGTGCCAAATGCCTTGGTACATGTATCGTTTACTCCACGGTCGCTGTATTTGACAGACCAAGCGAAGCATCTCTGGAACAACTAGCAAAATTTTCTTTCATCTGTTTGGATGTTTGTTTGTTTGTATGTTGGTACTCTCGTACAGGGCGTAATGTTCAACGAATCTCGCTTTTGGAATATAGGCTCTACGATTTTATAGATTTTTTTTGTCGACGGGTTTTTTTGATTGGGGGGGGGGGGGGGGGTATTTTCCTGAAAAAGGGGGGAAATTTGGTGCAGCGCCATTTACCGGCGGATTTTGATAAAATTTTATAGAAAAAATTGGAATCTAATTCTAAATCAGAATATCGAATACTAGCGACCTGCCCCGGCTTTGCACGGGTATAAAATATAGCCTATGTTACTCAGGGATAATGTAGCAATGTAATGGTAAAATAATTTTTGAAATCGGTCTAGTAGTTTTTGTGTTTATTCAACACAAACATACAAAAATACAAATCTTTCCTCTTTATAATATTAGTTTAGATGAGTAAAATCAAGAGGTTGTCAAGATAAAAGACAGATTTTCAAAAAGTTATAGCGACGTTTACTGTTCGCAGATCTACTAGTCTTAATTGTTGTTTTCCTTGGCAGAACTTCAAGATGACACCGCAGTGGCATATCTGGGATCTTCCTAGCGAGGACGTGACCGGGGCCTTCAACGCCCGCGCGCTCACGAGCCCCGACGACGAGTCGGCCGCCGCCGCGATCCGCGCCTACCTGTCGCTGGACGACGCCGGAGCGCCCCTGGTGCGCTCCGCGCTGCCTCCGCGGATACCCGACGAGCCGGAGGGCAACTGGGAAGTCGACGACTACGTGGTGGTACTACGTACCAAAGAAGAATGACAATGTAAAGGTTCGAGGTCGAACTCATCGGGCTGTCTATTCACGATCTTAGCAAAACTAACTTGATAAATGATTTCGGCCAGTTCTTGAGTTTTGGATCGGACTTAGGTTTCTCGTGTCATTTTGGATTCTGATAAGTAGGTAGGTTAATAACGTTGTCTTGCCAAAATATTGTGCTAAATAGTTCTATAGAAAATGGAAGTGTTAAGTTAAAAGAAATTATGCATTTAGGTAAGTAGTAGTTTTAGAAAATGTCAATACAGTATTATTTACTATTTAAATTGTACCTCTAGGTAGGTATGCTAGAAAATTAAGATTAGAAAAGGTTTAACTGAACTTGTCGTGAGTAATAAACACCGCCGATAAAGAAGAACAATACACGGAGCTATTAGCTACTTGTGAATGATAACAATGAATCCGAGTTCTGCCAATGTGCTCCGTGTTTTAGTAAAGATGGATAAAACAGTAGCTTACTCCATTATCGGCAGAACAAACACCTCGATCGCTAGTCCTATTTATTTCATCAATATTTATTTATATTTAATGACTACAATTAAGTATATTTATGCGTATAAGTATCAATTGTATGATAAGTGTGTTTTTAACACGCTTTTATTAGCTTCACCTGTATGTTTGTATGTTTGTATGTTTGTATGTTTGTATGTTTGTATGTTTGTATGTTTGTATGTAACCGACTCCTTTGAGCGCGTTTTTGACCCACTTTAAACGGTCAGATTTCTTTCAAACTTTGTAGATATATCGAGGACCGATGACAATACACTAAACAAATCATGTTTTTTAGTTTTTTTAACTATTAATTTTTTTAACACGCTTTTTCTAAAGTTTCTTTAACTTTTAATACCGTTTAACTTACAAATGGTAATTTCGTCATTCGTGTCAGAGAACAGAGTGGCGCAGTGGAAGCGTGCTGGGCTCATAACCCAGAGGTCCCTGGATCGAAACCACGCGCTAGAAATCTTTTTGCTCAATATTTTTTGTTACGCATCAATTTTATTTTATGAGGTCTGAGGATCGAAACCACGCGGCTACAAATCTTTTTGCTCAATATTTTTTGTTACGCATCAATTTTATTTTTAATTTACTTGAGCAGACGGCCAAAAATGGATAACACCAACACATTTGTACATATTAAGGATGGTTAATAGTTAGCAAATCGAACTAAAAAGCGAAAAATAAATAATAGTTAAAAAAAAACTAAAAAAACACGCTTTTTATAAAAAACCGAACTAAAAAAATAGAAAATAAAATTTTATAAATTTAAATTAAGAATAGGGTTGAAAATTTCAATAAATATAAATTAATAATAGTGTAAATAAATAAATATATGTATTTTATTTTTAAAAAAGCGTGGGGTGCTTTCTAAGATATTATCAAAATGCTAATCACTCTACTCATGTCTGTCAATACAAAATGTATCTACAAAATATATAATATCTATTGACCCATACACCCCACGCTTTTTAAAAATAAAATACATATATTTATTTATTTACACTATTATTAATTTATATTTATTGAAATTTTCAACCCTATTCTTAATTTAAATTTATAAAATTTTATTTTCTATTTTTTTAGTTCGGTTTTTTATAAAAAGCGTGTTTTTTTAGTTTTTTTTTAACTATTATTTTTTACGCTTGAAATAAACATTAAGAGCCTCATTCGTCTTGGTTTATTTATGGTACGCCGAAGCAGAATCATTTATTAGGCGGTTTGTTGAAGTAATAGGCGATAAATTATCATAATTTAGTGGATGAATAAATCGTTAGCTTTTTCTGGTACGAATTTTACAATGAATAGACACATCCTTCTTTATTATATCTGTACACAAGTGTTTTAAGGGTATACGCGCATTAGCAGAAGAACAGAACGTCCACAATGAATGCCTTACATGACAGACAGGCAATACTTATTCGATCAAAAACTGTAGTTAGACCTTTATAGTGGCCTGTTAAATAACAATCTTGAACTTGTAAACGCCGATTTGTTCGGTTTTCACTCCAATACCTAAATGCGCAGTCGGGTAAAAAAGGACAGACACATTTATTGAAATTAATGATGAAAATAAAGCCGGATTTTCGTCAATTTAGTTACCCTCCTCCATTTTCATGATTCTGACCTTCGGGGATAACCCTTAAGGCAAGACTTCGGTGTCTGTCTGTAGGCCACAGCCAATTATTATTTTTAAGCATGAAAATACAAATTATCGTACCAAGACCGACCAGACTTAGCTTCACCGTGTAGTGAGCGTGCGTCTAGGTAGCGGGTCTCGTGCCGCGCATGCCTGATGCGATGATTATCAACTACCCGCCAACAGACGGCTTGCTAATGACGGGAGATGACTTGGATTTACGTAGCTAACTACATACCATAGACAGCAAAGCACGGTAACTCAGCACTTCTGTATACTCTTCCTATATATAAATTATAGGTTAGTTGTGTATCTTGACATCAGATCTATGTAGTATGTACTAATACGATACCTAGGTATTTTTTATGTGATTGAGTTCGGGGGCGTGGAGTCGTTTAGCTATAAAAGTTCTAGTACCTATACCTACTTGTGTAAGTTTAGGTCCAAAAAAATTTAACTCTCAAAATACTCTATAATGACCTTATTAGGTACCCTAAGCAAATCAGGGTAATGACATGTACTCGTAATAGCAATGGACAGGACACATGGCCATTCTATTATAGCTAAATCCTATATGTTTGGTAGCTACCAATCCACTAACCACACACACAAACACAGCAACCTTTAATCCTCCCACTGCTGGGATACAGGTCTATCTGTGATTAGGCCGTATTCCACCACGCTGGCCAAGTGCGGGTTGGTGAATTCACATACGCCATTGAATTTCTTCTCCGGCCGTATGTAGGTTTCCTCACGACGTTTTCCTTCACCAAAAAGCCAGTGGTATGTAAATTCGTACATAAGTTCCAAAGAACTCATTGGTACGAGACGGGGTTTGAACCCGCCACCTCAAGAATGCGAACCACCAACCACAGTTTTCCGAAAAAAAGACTATAATTTTGGTCAAAGTTAAATGTAGGTTGCAAAAATTTATTCTAATCTTAGTTATCAACTTTGACCGATTTTCAAACTCTATGTCGGTAAGTGATACCTATGTAAGTCACGTCAGCACTATGTAAAATCCAAATTTGGTCAATCTAAATTATATTATCGAGTTTGACGTCGAGTTATAACAGAAACGCTAAACAATTTACCCAGTGTTTCCAAATAAAATTAGATCCTGACTAAAATAAAAAATCGTGAAAGCCTTTATGCAATTCGCAAACTATGAAAACGTCATACAGTAGGTAACTAACATCACCAAGGTTCTGTGATAGTGTAAGTAAATAGTACAAGACAGTAATAGTCATAAAGGTATAATAAGTAAGTACTAAGATCTTGATAATAGATGCGCTGTCCAATAAATATTAGTACTTATATGCCTAATGGAGTATGTGTAGGTACTCGTATATTCGTAGTGCATCGCAGTTGTAGCTTGGAAAATCTCTAACTTGTGTAAGTGTAAGGTGTCGATAAATAAGCATGAGATTTCATTAAACACAGTATGAATGATCTGCTATTGGTAAACCATAAATAAAAGTACCTACAAGTCAGTTGGTATTAGTACATACTCGTAGTTATTTAGTAGCTGGAGTAAATCGAGATCGTCAGATCGAGAACGGTTCGTCTGTCATCGCCTTTACTCATGGAACTGTTGAGCACAGAATGAGTGGATGCTACTTGGGATGTAGGTTTAGGTAAGTCTAAAATACATTTTATGGATATTGGAATGAAAGCGTGCCGCAAACAGCAATCGCAAGAAGTAGGTAATAAAGTTTACAGTCACTATTTTCAGCTGGCCGTCGAAGATGATCATTTTATTGTTTGAACACGCCGTATTTCAGTCAAAGCGTGTTCCTAGACCGCTTGTTTTGTATTGTTGGTAACTGGTAACTCAAAAAAAAAAATGACTTCTCTGCGCTTTTTCTGGATTTCCTGCAACTTTTCGCTTCGTACGCACTTGCATTCGTTCGAAACGTAAACAGGCCTGGAGTTCATTTTTTTCACGTCTTATTCCAGCTTATTGTATGTTTTTGAAAAACTTGTACGCATTTAACTGTCAAATTTCGCAACATGCTAAAAAGACAGACATCTTTGCCATATCAGTTTGCCATGATTTTAATAGAGGCGAATATAAAATAAACTCAGCAAGTGAGAGGCATTGCCGACATTCTCTGAACGGGCGAAAGCTTCTGATATTAGTTAATAAAACAAACCTGCGCATTTTTACTAGCGCCTCTAAAAAACAATCGTAGCCAAAAGAATAGTTAAATTGCAAGCACAGCGCACACATGTGTAATTGTGTATGTCTATGTATGTGTGTTTATTTGTAAAGGTGGTTCACAAAAGACTGTCCACGCTCAGCCTGGACTGTTGCGCATATTTTACCCAACTTTAAATACGTTTTCTGCTTGTTATTCTATTCGCGGACGTACAATAAGACTTTGTTGCAATTGTTAGACAAGAAGGAAAGATTTAAGAGATATTCTGGCAAATTATTCTATACATCGGTAAGAGAGACGTTAGGTACGAGTATGTCAACTCATAACAACTAACAAGTAGCAATTTGCTTTTGTCTACTCTATGAAAAAAATAAAAAGTTCTATAGGTAATTCAAAGTTGGCTTCGAAGCTGAGCTTGTAACCTGTAATTACTTAGTATCCGGTGGTTTCCGAGCTTCCGTGTGAGAACTTTACCTGAGTACTTAGACGTTGTTTGATACGAGTAGCAGCTTAATTGCAGTGTCTTGACATTTTGAGGCCGTCTGTTACAGTAGGCACGGTGTACAACTACATAGAATTTTTATGATGTATCGTTGATCTCGCATTACTACCAAAGAACAACACGAATTGTCTGTGGCTTTTGTTGGATGACATAGCTGTATTTATTTTTTTGCCAAATTTATGATCTTACTAGTGACCTGCTCCGGCTTCGCACGGGTGTAAATTATAGTCTATGTTACTCGCTAATAATGTAAATAATGTAGCTTTATTTTGGTCAAAGAATTTTTTAATTCGGTCCTATAGTTTTCGAGTTTATTCATTACAGACATACGAATCTTTCCTCTTAATAACATTAGTGTAGAAGTGTAGATGACACTGGTATACTAACCATTCAATCTATCTAATATAGGGTTATTCATAAAGGGTGTGCTAAGCCGAAAAGGGCTTATAGTACTCATCATTATGAACAACTTTTACTATGGGACCGACCCGACATTCGCGAAAAAAGAAATCTGCTGTTTCATAGAAAAATTACAATGACACTCGACAAAATGTATGGAACAGCTGATTTTTTTTTCGCGAATTTCGGGTTGGTCCCATAGTAAAAGTTGTTCATAATGATGAGTACTATGAGCCCTTTTCGGCTTAGCATACCCTTTATGAATAACCCTGTATACCTAGATCTACGCACAGTCTCGGCCGAGAGGCTCTTGGGCGAAAGTTTATAGTTGGCATGATACATAAAATCGAACCACGAGCACCGATATTCCGTCGTTGGAATAAGTATTCGGTAACTACCGAGTGATCAGAATTTTTTTTAGTAAAATAGTAATTATCCAAGTATTTATTATCCAACTGCTTCTAAACTAGGTAGAGTAGATAGAAAAATATAATATGTTATGTTAGTTTGTTCTAAAATATCTGAAACAGATTGCATTTTATTTGCCAGACCTACTTTTACGATGTTCGCCATTAAAATGATCCCATTTCTATTACATGAAAGCAATTTCAATAAAATGTATTATTTTCAACGTGATTTTATGAGAAGGCGAAAGAAACATTAGGCGTTTTGATGAAGATGTTTTTTTGAAGAAAAAAATCCAGAATTCACGATATAGTTAACGAGGTGAATGTGTTTAGTAATTGTATGTTCTGTGGGTCTGTCTTTATTAATCTGTCAGGGAATCGACGCCTACGAAGTTACGTAGCAAGTTCGCTGCTACGTGAATGTTCAACCTACATACTTCGTAGGTTTCCTTTGCCGAGCTATTAGCAAACTAACGCATTTTATTTCTTTTACTGGAATATGTCAATACCTCTTTCAGAATCTGTAAAAAGTGACTGGTTACAAAAGTCCAAGGACATGTACTTTTGTAACCGGTCACTTTTTTTCAATATTGGTCCCGTGATATAAGTTCTACAGAATTATGAGTAAGTCTACCTACACATCATAACACACCCCAAGCAACCTTGTGAAGTAGTAAGTAGAGCTAATATTATTAAACAATATGTACTCTGCAATCAGAAATAACTTTCTAAAATGCTAAATAAAACATGTATATATATATATATATATATATATATGCTAAAATGCTAAGATGCTAAAATGCTAAAATGCTAAATGCTAAAATGCTAAATAAAACATGTATATATATATATATATATATATATGCATGTTTTATTTAGCATTTTAGAAAGTTATTTCTGATTATATATATACCTGCGATACTTTATCTAGGTACATAGGTGTCTAGCTCTATCTATGTAGCTTTTAAAAATGCCATTGAACTACTGTCTGTGTAGAAGCTATTAGTGGATTTGGTAAGAACAAACACGCAGGCGTTAATTAGTAATTTGCTACCCAATCTGTATTTCCCTGACCAGCCCTCATTGTTCGCCACGCCTCTGTGTCGTCAAACAAAGTGGTTTTACCATTTCGCTAGTGCGTAGACTTTGGTCAACGAATATACTTTGCGTCACAAATTGATGGCATACTTTCAGAATGACATATAAAAAATTATAGGAATTCATCCACTACCTACCTATTAGGTATGTATTTATTATACGCCATCAATGTAAGCAGTAATGTGCAAACATTACTGTGTTCCGGTTGGAAGGGCATTGTTTCCAGTGAAATTACAGTGCAAATGGGAGATTAAACAACGTATATCTCAGGGTGACGAGCGCAGTGCTGTGTCACGCAGGGTTTTGAATTCTGCGTGTTCAAAATTCTGGGTAGCGCAGACCTGTTATGGGCAAACGTGACGTTTAACATCAGGCGAGCGATTTGCTCGTCTCGTCACTTAATTACCTAAAAAAAAAAAATGTAGCACCATATATTTATTCTTGCATTACAACGTACTCGTAGGTATTATACCTACTTTTTTGTTGTTCAGATTGCACTTTGACTTCACACTTTATTTTGAATGCAAATAACGGTTTGTTGCTATTTAACGATCAACCGCTGAACCGATATTATATTGGCGAGCAGAGGCGTTCATTCTGCTACAACATTTTCTAAACTAAATTTGACAGCTCTCAAATTGTTGGCATCCTGTTCTCGCGTATTTAATTGAAAAGAGCCGCACACCATTTTAGTCGTTTAGTAGCACAAAAGAATTGACACTAATGTGCATGTGGACGCATAATTATACCTACTAATATTTTATATCCCGGAAAATTGTAAGAAACAGGAAAATCGCAGGTAACGCTTCAAGGCCCAACTATATTATAAAGTTCAAAAAGATACGAAGTTATATAAATCAGTCAGTTGTTATGACTTATGAGTGCAGAAATTATTTATGAATTCAGATAAACATTTCATTATTTATTTGAGTAGTTCAATGATTGAAATCAATGTTTGTTTACGTTACTATTTCAGACTTCCGAGCGAAGATTTATGTAATTGAGTGACGAGACGAGCAAATCGCTCGCCTGATATTAAACGTCACGTTTGCCCATAACAGGTCTGCGCCACCCAGAATTTTAAACTCGCAGAATTCAAGACCCTGCGTGGCACAGCACTGCGCTCGTCACCCTGAGATATAAGTTGTTTAATCTCCCATTTGCCCTGTAATTTCACTCCTTTCAATTTAAAATTGCAATAGGCCCAAGTTTTAAGGCTTGAGTCAACAGATCTATTTTTTCTTAAAGTATTGATGTCCTTATATTATAGGTTGAAATGACAAAGACAGATATATTTTTAGTTAGTTTAGATCTTTCAAATAATGCCTTCAAACTTGGGCCCAAAAGTTCGATAAATTACATAATGAATCGTTTTAGGTTAAAAATTAGGAAGCACGTGCCTTTGAAGCGACGCTACAAGATCCATGTTAGATATCTCGATCAATTTTATATTGATACGAGAGTAGTGAAGTGACCCTTATCAATGGACACACAAGTCAATTCAATAGCGAGAAAAATTACAGAGGATTATTAATATTTGACAACAACAGACGGGCAAGAAAAATGAGAAGTTGACTTTAGCAAAACCATTGTTTCCACGCAAAAAATCACAGCTTTCACAATTTAATTCTTTAACTTACCTACTTCTGTAATTTGATACTTGCTGCAAGTTATACCTGCAATAAATTGCTGAAAGTTTTTGCTAGACTTTTTGAAGAACTAAGAATACGTAAATAGTAAAGCGGGAGACATCAATAATTATAATTGAAGCAGTTAATTTGCGAACAATCGGCCAGTCACTACCCGACAAGGCTTACGTAGTATACATCAGGAGCGCAGGGTTATCGGTAGGTCAAAACACTCTTATTATTAGGTACAGTGGAGCATAATGCACTAGTTGTCGATATCTTGTGAGAGGAAAATAAGTTAATTGAACGATTTAAGTTCAATGACGTTGTGTGGTTAACCGCAAATGAAACGTATTGGATCTTGTGTTAAGATTTACTCCTGCATTCTGTTTCTACAGAACATAGGGTTATTCATAAAGGGTATGTATGCTAAGCCGAAAAGGGCTCATAGTACTCATCATTATGAACAACTTTTACTATGGGACTAACCCGAAATTCGCGAAAAAAATATCAGCCATAGAAAAATGTCAATGACACTCGACAAAATGTACCTATAGAACAGCTGATTTATTTTTCGCGAATTTCGAGTTGGTCCCATAGTAAAAGTTGTTCCTAATGATGAGTACTAGAAGCCCTTTTCGGCTTATACCCTTTATGAATAACCCTGTATAGAAGTAGAAGCATATAGTACACTATATGCTAAAGCAGTAGAGCTACTACAAGTCCATACTTAATAGAGTCCATTAGTAATTTTTAAAACGATTTGGTAGAGTCAAATTTTCTATTGTATTACAAACCTATTCGTAAATTAACAAACAATATGCAATTACTTACGACGTATCGGTAAATATATGTAAGTATTCAAAAACAAAACACTAAATGAAATAAATCAATCAGTTACTTCAGTTATCGCAAAAGTTATGCTAAGCGTCCTCTTTAAAATTCATGACCATACCGTCGAAACGTAGGTACGAGTACATCCTATCCATTCATTTTGAGTCTTTGAGACGTCTAATTTGGGCATTGAATGACGGACTGATTGATAGACGTTATTGTATAATAACTCATTACGTCCGTTCAAAATTAAAAAGTACTATACAGGGGGCTACAAAGTAAAAATCCTCAAAATTTGCACCAAGTTCTTACTTTGAGAAACTGAAGTTTGAGGCAAGAAAATGTAAATAGCATTGCGGTGGATTGATACATCAATGATAATCTGAAACAAAATTATTGATTATACATTATTAAGATAGCAGTTGTTAATTGCCAAATATAATTCAACGTATCGGCAATTTAAACAGTACGTAGATATTTTGCTATTGTAACTATGATGCAATCTGTGACGCGGGCAGCTTATGGTTCGAATAAAAGAATTCAACGCATAGCACATTTTCATGTTCGTCAAATATGTTTAAATACATTGCCTTTTTCTGTTTATTTTTCAAATAAGCGGAATTTTATTGATTTATAATTATGATCGTTTATAAATATGAATAATTGCTTAATTTTATTTAACTTTATTAACATACCTGTCAATTGAAATGACATAATTAATTATTTGACTTTTAAAATAATATTAGATTAAGAATCGTTTGCAATGATTTACAGTAAAATTTGTATTTATTTAAAAATTGTTACTTGTATAATAATCTTTTAACCTGTTAATTAATAAAAATTTATGCAAATATAGAGTTCTAATCTACATAATACCTAAGTTTACTTTTCTTCGTTTGTAAGATAAAGATACTACGGGTGAATACCACGGATGTTTTTATAAACTGTATTTTCATTATTAGAGAAGATATGAATTATCAAGAATCTTGAATAATAGTTTTAGACGGTAGGAAATTGTCGATAGCAATTTAAGTTTGGTCCCAGCTTGGCGCAAGCCATAAGCAAGAGCGTTTCGTTTAGTTGTATTGCTGTAGAGGCAGATTTTTCCATACTGTCTAGTCTTAGTAGGTGTTATAGTATGTCTATTTTAGCTTAGTTATCTACTTTACAAAATAATGTTATCCATTATGACGTGGGTATACCTGTAGGTACTCATTTACGTTATATGTGCATGTTGTGCAAATGTGCATGTTCTGTTATCGGTCTCATATTCAAGTTTAAATCCATATTTAACAGAAGCTTAAAACACTATAGTTTTTTAAAACAGTGTAAATACTAGATTGTACGCCGAGCTATAAAAATATTTGAGTACATGTAACACTCCTTGGGTTATATAGTTAACTTTTTACCCGGAATTGGAGTTAATTTGTTGGCATTGATATAGAACAGCAATGCAATAGGTATTTGATGAGTAAATTGTATAATTACGTAGTAATTACGAATCGCGAGTAGAAAGCCAATCGGGGGGCTGGCGCGAGGTGTGCAGTGCGCGCGCGTCAGTGGCCTGGCAGAGCGCGCGCGTGCGCCGGTGTCTGTCCATCCGCGTCCGCGCCCGCGTCCTCGCCCGCGTCCGCGCTCGCCGCCGCTCGACGCGCCGCGACACCCGCCCGCCCTCGTTATAAAGCGGTAGCGCCGCGCTCACTCGCACGCAGTCACGACCCGGCCACGCTCGTCCGTGCACTCCGTCCACACGCGACACATCACCCTACACACCTCGAATCATTATCCCGCGAACCGGCTAAGTGATAACATCCTTCAGTGACAATGGCGGACGACTGGGGATACACCTGTGAAAACGGTAAGTCTAACTAGCACTTACTAAGTTGAGTGAGCGCGCCGACCGGTTTGTTTACCTACATCGGACTCTGCACGCGTGACCTCTCGCAAAGTTACTTCAACTTAAAACAAAAAAAAACTTCAGAAGCCAACGCGGTTTTTCCTTTTAGGATGCCTCGGGTTCCCAATATTTTTTGATGCTAAAATTTAACTTTCTTAAATTATACCAGCACCTGCGGCGTTCGTGTTCATTTGTGGCTGTTGATATAAAACATATTTTGAACCTAATCACTAATACATTAATTAATTTGTTTTGCTTAAAAATATTATATCTATTACTAATTAACGAATGTACGTTTCCGACTTGCAAAATATTGCTGTTCAGATTATTAATATGTATGTTGCGAAGATAACAGAGTTACTCGTAGGTATTAAATTTATTTTAATACAGAACTATTTTATTTACACCTCTACTCTACACTGAGTCTCGGAACAATGATATCTTCTACTAGACCGTGGTTACGTCTGAAATATAACATACGAGTACGTTTGTTTATAATCTGCCCATTCATTAATTTAAAACACCTGTTTAATCATTTCCCATAGACCGTACGTTATTTATTTACAAGTCATGATAAGAAACTCAAACTCGTCCACAGTAGGTAATTAACTGGTTCGGTAACGCGTACCTACCTGAGTAGTTTATTCTCACTTTCACTTACAACTACCACTCTTCGCTCAAATCTCCACCGATTGCAAATAATAATTTAACGGACAGCTAACAATGTTGATCTACATTTGAACACATTTTTTCTGATCTCAGCATGACAAAAAACTTGTACGAGTATGACAAATGTTTTGACTGGGTATATGTTTTTTTTTTGTGCTATTAAATACGTAGTGGAAGCCGAGTGGAGGCGCAAGTCGCGTGCGATCGCTGGCCTACTTTAATCTGTTCAGCAATCCGGTTTACAAATGAAACTTCTTCCAGTTTTTGCACGATCCACCCACTTACTTCTTAATAGGCGCCTCGGGTGTAAGAACCACAAAGAACTTGTTGATAGCTCGAATGAGCTCTTAAGGTGATGTAGTATCTGATTTTCAGACAACCAACACTTGTAAACTATTATTTTTATTTATTATTGTAGACTGTTGATTCCGACTCCGACTTCCGACTCTTAATACTAAAATAATCTGAATTTAATCAAAATATTTGAATCTCTTCTCGTAATACCCAGTCACAAAGGTGGAAATTTTTAGTGAAAATAATCAACATATTCGACGTTATACACCAAAGTCTACGAACAAAAGCCTTTTTATCGTCTCAAAGAATCTATAAGAACTTATAAGTTCTATAAAGATCAAATTCTGTAACTTATAAATTTTGTATAATAATAGTTATCTTAACATGAAGATTTCAGCACTACGAAAACAGCTTAGCCATGAAAACATCATTCAGTTTTTTTGCGCTGATTTTCTTGTTTCTGTCAATAACGCTACACTTGAACTAACAATACATTCTATGGTAGTCACGGTAAGTACAATGAAATTCTTTTCAGGATCCGCGTTACTAAAATTAAGGCACTTAAATCTAATTACCTACTTATTTTGTTATCAGCTCATAGGTACGGCTTTGTTTTCTATTTTACATAAACATTTGCATATACTTTGGCACATAGCTATTTACTGATTTCATATTTAAATTAGTCCGAGTTTAATGAATACTAAGCTTCACAGCAGTAAGTTTTCAGCTGAAACGAATTGTTTGAACGCTAGAGATTTGTAAAGAATGAGTTAGCGGCCAATTGTTCCAATACTCAGTAATGGAGAAGTTTGCCGCAAATAACAATTAAATATTTTAGATACGAATATGAACACAAAACATTTTTTCTTCGTTGTCTCAGTAGTTTCAAAGGAAATGGTTACTAAAGCGACATTTTAAAAGTTGAAATTGAACAAAGCAAATAAATTGCATTGACTTAAAAAATTACAAATGTTTTAAATAACATAATAACATTTGAAATGTAAGCGCTTGTCTATTTTACAACAATAATTCAAGTTGAACTAGGTATATTAGATAGGTATATTATTATCCTTATAATATGCCGAAATTTTTAGTAAATATTTTTAAGCAATTGAGGTAGATGATACACTCATACATCACACAGATTAGATTGCTTGCGGTGAATATGATCACCGCAACAAACCTTTAGTGGTTTCTTGGTGCTACAAAAAAATACTATGTTAAATTAATGTATATTTAATAAATAAATAAAAAAGACAGCCGAATTTTTATCCTGGAACAAAATAACAACTCCCGTAGAAAAGCGAATGAAACCGCGAGGCGCGCCTAATATGTTAGTATGAAGTAGTTTACTTAGGTCACATTAGAACACCTATTTGATCAACATATCTAATGTTAAAACCTAATCAACTATGCAATATTTATAGACACGGCTCTATTGTTAACGTGGACTGTTGCCAGGTTTATGAAACCTGTAGTTATTTCAAAGATAGTGATTCTAACAAGTGTTATCCTCAATAAGATGTCGAAATAAGGATATTGATTATTTGCTCGTTGTTTACTAGGTTCTTAAGTAATACCGCCGCTATTATTTATGAAAAGACGACCTTCTCAAATGTCCGTCCCTTGGCTATTCAACGTTACTTACTCGACAAAATGCTTGATTGGACTTACTTGATTTCTGATGAAAAACAAATCACGAGAACCGAGTACCTAAACCTTAGGAAAAACAGGTAGGTATATTATTTTTGAGTACCTACGTTTGACCGTCACACTCTTTACATATACTACGAAAATATTGACTTCTTTTAGAGTCCTACGGCGCAAAATAGACCACTAGCGCACAACTAGGGCTACAGTCAGTTTTCTATGCTTTTATTTTTATTTCGTATGATACCGCAAACAGTGAAGTCGGTCGTAGGTACAAACAGCCGCCGGCCGTCACACTTTATACTTCCAGCCACTTGTGAATGCCACCTATGGTCCAATTATGCCACGCCTTACAAAAGGGACCCAAAGACCAAATATAGTTAATTACCTATCACATTTCTACTTACCTAAATACAAAATTAATGTGTACCTATCTTTATTTAAATCACAAAAATCATTAAATTGATCTAAATGGAATTTTTGTACCAATCACAATTAAAAGTTACTAAATTTATCTTGATTCAATTTGTCTAATAAATAGCGCGCATCATGCTGAACGCTTGTTTACGTTTATGAGGAAAATATAAAAAAAACTTGAGTAAGTAATGACGAGGCGCAGCTCATAATTTTATTAGAATTGGGTGCCCCACCCTACGATATCGTAGTTGGGTATATTTACCCGAAACATCTAAACAGCCACTCAACCGATCAATTGGAGAAACAACACCGAATTGAATAATGCATTTAATAAATAGACAATTCGTTAATATGAATGAAGCTAGCCATTATTTAAATGTTCTTCGCGGGACTTCCACGAGTAGATTTACCTGGATTCTACTTTCATAATAACAATACTACAGGGTACTGGGACCCTATTTTTGGCCGCTCGAGATTTTCTTCGTCAGTCTCACTCTCATGACATTTCTAATGAGAGCGATAAAGACCGAGATAAAATCTCACTCCCCAGAATAGGGCCCCGCGGTTTTACTATGTATTATATAATTAATTTTTGTAGGCTTGGTTTTCCCACTTTCAAGCAACGTTTGTTACCTCATTGATCGTTAGGATTATGCTGTATCTACCTCTAATAGCGGAGAGGTGAAATTTAGCGGAGCATAAATATGGATGTTACGCAAACTAGCGCGAGATGAAATTGTGTTTTTTTTAATTTTTCCTCATATTTTCGAAAACATGAAATAATTATAGAACACTTTCCTATTTCTATTCTTAAAAGCGTTGGCATAGATAGATACTCAAAAATGACTGAAACTGCATTAAGTAAAAAAGATGAAAACTATTACAAATTCATGATGCATATTTCCGTGCTAAAATACAGCTGTTTACACGAGAAAAGAAAACTAACATACTTATATACAGCTGGATTCACGTTTATATGCACATATATATTACATATTGGCATTTGTATATTATGATAAGTGGAATAGCTAAGTGCAATGTATATGTACACTATAGTTTTCCCCAATTATTACAATATTCCCGCTCACAGACTCTGTGAGAGGTGTAAGTTTGAAATTTAAAAACTACAACCGATTTTAATCAAATTTGCACACCGTGTGCCGTTCGATCTAACTTAACAGTTAGGATTTTTTTTTTATATAGAGGATAGCTCACACATCTCAATTTATAGTGTCTACCCGTGCGAAGCCGGGACTGGCCGCTAGTATTACATAGATATAAGGGTAGCACCGCCTTGGTCCAACTGTAAAGGTGTTATCAGAATATTTTGAATAAATAAATAAATAACAAGGAAAGTTCTTGTTTTGTGATTATCATTTGCTCTACAAACAAAAAAAAGCTCTCTTTTTTTTAACTCACTAAATTTGAGAAATGTTTACTAGAAAAACGTTAATTTATTTTATAACTAGCTGACCCTACAGACGTCCTGTCTTAACTATGAATATTGAATTCGAATTGTCTTAAATTTTCTAATGTTCCGCTCAACTTTCTAATTTTTTTCTTTCATACGAACCTTCTCCTGACAATAATTAACACAACAAAAAAGAATTAGCGAAATTGTTGCATCCGTTCACGCGTGATGCGATGACCAAGGGAAATAGAGATTCATTTTATATATAGAGATTTGTAACACATAACTTAACTAATAAACTAGCCGGTAAGAAAAGCAATGTAATGCTTTATACGATAAATTTATAAGACATTAAGGTGTACGACCTTTTTCTTTGTCAAGATGATGATGAGTTAAGAACAGCAATTTTTATAACTCTGCAATTTTAGAATTATGTACCTGGTTATTATGTATAATGTCCATGCAATTACCACTAGATACATGATATAAAAAATATCCAATTACGTATAACAATAACACGATGAATACTCATGAACGTGGCGGTTAGTTTAAGGGCGTCCGCTGCGTTAAGCGGGAGCACGGCGCGGGTCTCCGTCGCGGGGACCCGCGCCGTGCTCCCGTCGCGGACAAATTTAACCCGTCGCGGACGCCCGCGACGGACTCCCGCCTAACGCAGCGCCGCCAGTACAATTTCGATCGCGCGGGTGTACAGTCGATATCATGGATTATTTGTTGATATACTACCTAGCCAAAAGACGACGTAGACAAGAGCGACAGCCAATCAGCCCATATGTCACGTCTAGATTGTTGTGTGGAGAATTATTTATAACCAAGTTTACGTTATTAAGAGAAGATGAGAAGAAATTTAATAATTACTTTAAAATGTCAACGTCTACATTTGACGAATTATTTTGGAAACTTGAAACATATTTGAAACGTAGTTTTAGTACTTTGAAAGTAAAAAGTGTATCAGTTATATTACCAATGGAAAGGTTGGCAATAACAGTGAGGTGAGTAAATAAAATGTTTTTCTTGATATAACATATTTTTATTTTGTCAGTCGAATTTTTCGCACTAAAATGAGAAACTATAGATATATTACCCACGGGTATACAGGCAATTTTCGATATTTTTTGAAATATCTAAAGCTAGGGCTTTTTTAATTTGTACTCCAAAAGTCGCCAGATTTGTCGCTAAACAATTTTTGTCGTCAAAACTTTATTTTAGTCGCTAAGACTTGAGCAAAAGTCGCCAGTTCTAGCGACTAAGTCGCTAAATTGGCAACACTGATCTCCGCTCGCGTGCTCCGTCGCGCGGGACACCCGCCGCCCGCGGGGCGGGATTCGCCGCCCGCGCCGCTTGCGACGGGCACCCGCTGCACGCAGCGCTGATCTATGGAATTACAAGAAACAGCACGCCACGCGGGCGCCCGCGCCGTGAAACCGCTTAACGCAGCGGACGCCCTTACGACGTGAATGGAAGCCACTCTGTCTGTAATAACCATACTGGCTGAAGACTGTAAAGACTGAAAGTCATACAAGCAATCGTCAGTCGATTGCTTGTATGACCACACTCTTTGAAATATTTGACAGTGATGTACGAGTAAAGATGGACAGGAGGACGGGCAGACGTCAACTGAGTCTTACCATAAGGGGTTCTTTTTTACTATTTTGGTAAGGAACCCTAAAAATGCGACAATGGTAATCATCATTGTGGTATTATGATGATGAGGGTGACCATAACAAAAAATAACTACTTAGAATCACACAATTTTTAATTTTCTTACTTTTGTGACCAATGATGAGAACAGAATCATTAAGAAAAAAATGTAAGATTACTTTCAGGTGTTGACTAAATAACGAGTATATTACCAAATAGACTGTTTCCTAAGTAAGTGGACTGATGGTAGCCCTAATGCGTTTAATAAGAGATGTCATTGGAGCAAGATGGTGAGGTGACTCGACACTTGTAATGCGGAGGCGTTTCCTTTCCGCGGTCTCGCCAGAATAACTTCGACACACAAATGATAGACCTATAGGTACCTACTTATTTTGCTGTAGTTAAAAAAGTAGGATGGTTACATTTGTATCCGACTGCCAAAAAAACGATTCTGTTTTTCAGGTGTATCTACAATGAACATATGCTTCTCAGTCCCATTATTACCTAAGGTTTTGATCGATTTTGGAGTTCAAAGAGTCGTTAGATTAGTCTTTTTTCAGTTGGGGTTTTTAAAGATAGTAGGTACTGCAAAAATGAAAAACATTTATCGCACTCAAGTATAGTTTACTTGGAAATCATAAAGAATATCATTAATTCTATTAGGTCCTGAAGACGCAAAATATGTTACCCAACCACTTAAACTAAGACGTAGGTACCTACTTACGATTAAAGGATTTCTGTTTAAGCACGTTTTCTTTAAAACATCATCAAATATAGCAAAACAAATGTTTTTTTGGAGAATTTTTTGTAGAGAAGTAAACCCGAATATCCAATAAGCATTATAAAAACATGAACTTAAAAATTTGATGGATGAAAAGCTCATTTGTCTTGTTTAAATCTAGGTTCTGAGAAACGAAAGTGCGAAACGATTAAGAATTGCCTAAACCAAACATGCATAAAGGTTTTCTATTAGTTCTTTAATGAGTTGTGCCGCCACCATACTCGTATTTACTTTGACAGAAGATTCATTGAGTTTGATAATGGATTCCATTGTAAACAATGAACAATGTAATTGTGAGAGCGCGTGGGTGCGCTCGCGCTCACACTGTTCTGCGCCGCCGCGAATGTACGGCGTTCGACGGCCACAGTGCACGGGACCGCGACCTCGCCCATTTCATCTCATTGCACGGAAATAAAATAAAGGTTAAAAAGGAACGGTACATATTTTCTACGAACCGAAAAAAGACCCAATAAGGAAATTAATTTGTAATTATGACTTAATGAATGAAAAACGTTTGAATTAGTATTTCGCCTTGATAACTTTTAATTGCATTTTGTCGTGCATTTTTATGTGGCCATAAAAATGCTACAATTACATTCTAGGTTAGCAGTATTAGTGCTTAAATTAACGTACTAAAAATGACAATTTACAGAACTTAAATGTCTTAAAAATTTTATTCGAGAGCAAGGTGAAATTCGATTGTGGAGCGCGTAAAGCGACGAGCTCATGCACATTTTAAAATAATAATTATAAATCACGCCACTAGCTTAATATTCCCTTGGTAGGAGGTTCTGTACTTAGTTCCTATAGAAATGTGTCATTACATGGCTGCAATTCGGTGAAGGCAACGCTGCGAGGGCGTATTAAAACTGGATAAATAAATCTGTTTGAGATAAGCAAGGCCGAGGTCGCGCGGACGGCGCACGCGGCGCGACGACTCGCGCGGCCGCCGGTTGTGGCTTGTGGTCCCGCCGCCGCCGCCGCGAGACCGCGACAATCACTCCGATTGATTAATCATTATTAACGTTAACATGATAGGGCTGGGCTGCACACTTACAATCAAGATCAAGGAAATGTCTTCCGTATTGTCACATCTATTTAGATAAGGACCTAACTGCCAATCTCACCTGCAGTTACGCATAACTTCTCTTGAGTAACACCTTGAGGTTTACATTTTATTTGCTTCTCTATACTGAGAATCTCTGAAAAATCTTTAAATCAGGAAAAGTTTACTAAACAAAACATTTGTAAGTGAGAATTTATGTAAAATATCAAGTGTAAATAAACTGTCATCGGTTCATTAGATTAATAGTGCAGTAGATTCTACCGTAGGCTTATTATTACACATACATAGTAAATAAAGCGGATAACGCACGATCTTATAGCAGACAGTTTAAAAACATTCGCATTATTTATTTAAACAAGTGTTTAAACTATGTAAATAAAAGTAGCTATGAAAGGTTAGTAGGAGTACCTACATTTGCCTGTGAATGTTTATTAATTCTGTAACGGGGTGGTGATCTAATTATTCTGTCCAGTGAGTCAAACTAGGGGCTTCTTAAAGTAGAGGCAGTAGCGCCAGAGGCCGATTAAAAAGAACCAATAGACTTCTTGGTACGGACCAAAGAGTCTAACTCTGTACAAAGGAGGTGAAATATTTCCACCAAAATTGATAACAAAAACACGTCAACATACAAATGGATGATTACAAAGGTCTTGAATAGTTTGTGAACTGTGCCATGGGAACCGTTGATGGCCAATAGCCCTATAACTGTTGACGTGGATGCATGTCATCCGTGCACTGAACCCCTCAATTGAGTGAATTGCTGGTGATAAATACAGGATGGAGCGGTGCAGTGCGACAAGTAGACGTTAGGTATCGTATCGTTAGCACTAAATAGCAGGGAAATATCGGTAGAGCAGTGATTTCGCTTCGATCATTATCTGTAGTCATTACCTCAAGTGAAATGAGAACACTGATTAAAGCGAGAGCTGACTAAGACTACTTCTAGGTACTTTTAGGTCTGCAGCTATTTTGAATTCTATCTTTAATATTGATTTGAATTTGATACGTTGTTTGTTAATATTGGTTTAAATAGTGAGCCAGGAAATTCCTAAGAGTCTCATTTCCTCTCTCAACCAGCTCGTGTTAATGGAAGCTTTTATTTTTGCAGTCACCTATTTATCGTTCCGTTCTTAAGTACCTTTACTCAAATAGATTGAATCGTAAATATTTTGATGCCGCTATTGATGAATGGTGACCGCAATAATATTATAAAGCAGATTCGATATTATTTTTGGCGATTGTCATTGAGCTCGAGCATCCGGTGTGACCGACTGGGGACGAAATCGGTATAATTGCCAGTTCCGACTTTTTTCGTTTTGTATATGGTTCATCTGAAACAAATTGCGAGAACTAACCTTCAGCTTGTTCTGGTTTTGAGTCCAAGGATTTTATTGTGCTGCAAATGGTTGCGTTGCAGGAGCATGCGTGTTCTGAAAGAATAAGATGATTGGCGTTAGATGTGGACGGTTTCTAACATTCGATGTTTATTTTGTAGTACGGCGTGTTTCTTCTTAGATCACACCCGGTCCCGTTGGTTGCCAATAGGAGAGTTGATGGTCAAACGCGGACATACTCGCGATAAAACAAAAGTGATTACTAAGTCCATGCTGTTTTTATATTAGGTAATCCCATGAAAAAAGAGTCTGTGATTTAATCACTGACGTGGATTTTTTCAACCAGAGTACTTAAAGTTTAGATTTAACTGTCGGAACACAAAGTCAACACATCCTAACCTGGTTTTTTCCGTTCAAACCAGTAAAAAGATACGTCCTCATGTTTTAGGTACACAACAGATAATACACGGGTAAGTATACAAGATTAGTACCTTCACTTCGTGACTAGAAGTTACTGACAAAATAATCCTAACATAATATCTAAATAGCTCGACCACTTTGTCGACAACGATCGATAATTCCATATTAAAATACTCACTAGACGAAGTTTCTAAGTGAAGAGTTAAGCACAAAAATAAACTTATTGGTAAAAGTTCTTTATTCACCTAGCACCTGCGTAGTGCGTACGTACCTACTAACTCGTATTTGTCTTGTGAGGCACCTTCATACCAAATTTTTGTGTTCGTATTTTTTACGTACTTCATTTCATACATAAGAAATATTTATTGACCTTAAATAACACTAAATGTTACAGGTAAGTTACGTTGAAAAATAATTTTATTATTTGAGAATTTAATGCAAGTCAAAGTGGAATACGGCCTAATCACCCTTCGAGGGTAGACCTGTACTGTATCCCAGCAGTGGGAGGATTAAAGGTTACATATTTATGATATATGATGAGAATTTAATTAAACATGCTCCTTCGTGGACCGTATCGTTGCTTACCATCAGGCAAGATGGCGGTCAAATGCAAGCCTATTACTGAATAAAAAAAAAAAACAAAGCTTACTTATACAAAACTCGTAAAACTTTTAGATGCTTTACACTTTGCTGACTAGTTAGAACCTATAATTTTATTATCTGATAATTACAGTACAAACATTTTTATTAGACATCGTCACTTCGTTTACATTTACTTTAGGTTGACATTAAGTTAGTCATATTTCATGAAGTGCATTAGTTTCCCGGAAGCCGTGACAAAACAAATTTATCAATTTAACACTTATTAAACTCTTTACTAAGCCTCGTCGACAGTCGGCGGGCGGTGGCGCTTTGATAAGATAAGAATAAGATAGGGAGATGCTCTGCTCATACGCATTCATTAGAGGGGCGCTCCAATCTCTCCACTCACTCATCATAGTTGACAGCTGACGCTGTGTAAATTAGCCCAATAAGCAAGAAATACAACCTTGTTGACCAAATTCCGATTTTATTTTAGGTGGTGATACCTATAGGTAAACGCGTTAGCAAACAGGTGTAGCGTAGCGGGCAATTCAAAATTCCAGAGGTTTGTTTTATCTAATTGAATTTGTGTCGTAAGTCATAACGTAACTTACGGTATAAATATACAATTCTAAATGACAGTTACTCAACCTACCACAATACATAAAATAACAAGACACACATAATGTGACTCATATACTTTACCTGTGCCTTGTTGAAAAAGCGTATCGAGTATTTCCTCGAACTTTTATCGTCTTAAAAAGTACCTACTCGAACTGAAACGATAAAAACCTGTAACTTACGAGCAGCGGCGGCCTTACCCATTGCGAGGCCCCTAGCAGCAGCAGGTCTTTGCGAGGCCCTTTGTCTTTCGTGAAAAGTATGTGATGCGAAAGTAGGTCTGGTGGTTTGGTTTAGGTATTTGTCGTGTTTGACGAGAAATGCTAGATATATACAATTTTTTTTTATAAAATTAAATTTGAGTTTTCAAATATTTTACAATGAAAGATTTACAAAATTAACAAATACAGATATTTATGATAAAATTTTAAAATTGATGTTTGCGGTCTTTCCTAAGACTAAAAAAAGATATAGTTAAAAGAGTATATATTTTTTTAATTTGCTCGGGTTGTTGCGCGAGGCCCCTGCAAGAGCGAGGCCCCGTGCGATTGCCCTGTTCACCACCCCCTAAGGCCGCCGCTGCTTACGAGTAACATAGGTACTTAAGTCTACTTAACCTAGTAGTTACAGTACGTACCGTGCCGATTTAACCAATTTTTGTTTTGGCGCAGGTCCCGCAACCTGGACTGAGAAGTTCCCAGAAGCGCGAGGCGCGCGGCAGAGCCCTATTGACATCATCACAACCAACGCCTGCAACAGATTCTGCGCCCCTTCGCTGCAGTTCAACTACTCCGTGAACCACCCGCGCTCCGTCGTCAACCCCGGCTACTGCTGGAGAGTCGACGAGAATGGCTATGACTCAGGTATAGTAATCTAAACCTTGAACAAACGACTAGAGTGGAGGTTTTTATGAGTTTGAACTGAACTCCGAACAAAACATTGGAGTCTCTCAATAGCTCGCTATTGTGACGCGTTTTGATGTTCTGAAACAATGTAGTTTTTGGTCATCGAATATAGATAGAAGTACAACTTCATACCCATAACGCCATAACCATGTTTCTGATGTAACATAAAGTTCTGCGCCTGTTCTGGTTAGATGAGCTGCATTTAGAGCAGATGATAACGCTAGAACATGAAGCATTGTTTTATATGTATGCACTACTGACAGCCTTCACCATGACTATGATAAATGATAAAGCTAAGTAGTTCCTTGTCTACGGAATTCCGTTACTCCCTACTATAGATAACTTGTGTATGACAAGCCGCCTATTTTAACAATAGATCTACTTGCAAAGCTACAGTAGTAGGTATAGTGTCTTATGAACTCAGCCAGTACTTAAAGGCATGGCGAGTGGCGACTTATACCGACAGGACACGTGTTAGATAAATTTACTGACGTCATAGTCTGAAACAGTCTGAAACTCACTCAACTCCGCTTAGTATCGAGCTAGAAATGCTAATAAAGATACTGCCTTACGTTTTCCATTATTTTTTATAGATCTCGTGGCCGTACGGTAGAATTAACTGCTGGTCTGTTACAGAGGAAAATTGTAATTAGGTATAACCACGTACAAGGTTTAAAAACTGATTACGTATTTATGTAGTTCTAGTTAGCAGTTCTTTTATTCATATTAACGCAACATAAAGTAACACGGAAGATGGATTTTTATCCCTGAACACTGAGAAAAATGGCAATCAAAATTCCGATGAATTCACCTAAAGTACGGAGCATACGGTGACTACTATCATATAATATATGGTTGTCACCGTAAAAACTAGTACCTACTAGCACCAGTTTTTAGGGTGAGAGCCATATATTATGATAGTTGTAATAAATATTTCTGAATCTGAATCTTGTCACCGTAAAAATTGGTGCTAATCATCGTTCTTTTTGGTAATTGTCACTATGCTGCGTACTTTAGGTGAAATTTTTCTCAGTGTATGCAGTAGTAAGTAAATTTTCGTAGGCATCGCTGATTTCGACAAAAAGAACGATGTTTGTACTTAACTAATAGGAATCCACCGATCGATTTGTTTGGAGTTCTTGGTACTGCGCATCTGGATAACATCGCATATATCCGGTTTGTCCACGTGAAAACGGACGACGCGGATCCTTCTCGTGGCGCACCTACTCACTGCCTATTTGTCGGCAATTTACATTACCTTCGCAACTCCAGAGCTCCCCTCGGGATGAGTCATCGACGCGTCCTTTCCACACGCGACGTGCTTCCCCAACGTTTGGGAATAATCAATGCACATTTCTTTACCACTAACTTATTAGTCACCTTATAAGGCGCAAAACCTTACAATATTATAGCTCGGAAGTCTAAGTCAAATTGTCTGCCTTTTGAAAAAGATCAAGACTAACTTTCCTTAACATTCAATATAAAAATAAAGTAGAAATCCAAGAACTTGTTTTCATTTATCCTTAAAATTCTCGATTCGAAGTGCCGATAGCGTAACGCAAATAGCTGTTTCTGAGAACTTTCCGTAACGAGAGTAAATATTTTAGTATAGTTGTAAGTCTTGCAATGAGACGAACACGCCGCGGCACAAATAAATAAAGTAGTACCTAAGTCAAGTCTACGATTACCTTTTCCATGGAAAGTTTAGGGCACGAATACGAAAAGTGGCTGATATCTTAAAGACTTAAGCTGACGTTTTATCTATTACTTACAGAGTTAAGAGGCGGTCCTCTTGGGAAGGACGTTTACAAGCTGCAGCAGTGGCACTGCCACTGGGGCGCGGTCAACGGCGAGGGCTCGGAGCACAAGGTCGACGGGCGCTCCTTCTCCGGGGAGCTGCACCTCGTACACTGGAACACCTCCAAGTACCACAGCTTCCCCGAGGCGGCGGGCCAGCCCGACGGCCTGGCCGTCCTGGGAGTCTTCCTAATGGTAAATACATTTGAAATTTTATTTTAATAGCTGCGGCTCGCGGTTTCGTCCGTGTGGTGGTGAAAAACAGTGGTGATGATGAAAAGTAGCCTATGTGTTAATCCAGTACTTAAAAGCTATCTCTATTCTAAATTTCATCCAATGCCGTTCAACCTTTTCAGCGTAAAGGAGCAAGACATACAGACGAACTTTCGTTTTTAAATTTAAAATATAATATTATATATTAGTAGGATTGTTGATAAAACCTTAAAACTTGTAGATAAAAAATATAAATAAAAATCTACGTACTAAGTAAATAATACAATTTCAAATTTTTCCATTTATCTATTTAGGTTTACCTACCTCTACCTACATACGTAGGTTAGCTTAATTATCATGCGAATTAGGCATGTTATTTAAGTACCTAATTAACTTGTAAGCAGCTTGTATATTATAAACGATCAGTATTGAATCCACAGATATAGCTCTATAAAAGACTCATCGGCTCGTTTGATCTAATAATATAATACAGCCTGTATAATGGACGTCAAGTGTCGTCAACGCGAATTGGTATTCGATTACAATATTATAGCCTCCAATGACCCGCAGTAATACAATATTTTTACCACCGCCCTATCGTATAATATCCGATGATCAGAATGTTTTGTTTGTATTTCAAATAAGTATTTAGATATACTTATACCTACTATTGAGCGAGAGAATAAGTTCTTGGACGTAGTTTACAGTATATTTCCGGATTGAAAAATAGTTTTTAGTTGTATTAGCTTCTGAACATAATATAGGCAATAAAAAAAATCATGTCGATCGATCGATTAAAATCGAAATCAATGCTTTAATTATTATAGAATTCCTTTTTTAATAATGAAATATAATTAATTCTTTTTTTTTAATTGTTTTTAAGGTCCAATGTTATCAACACTTTTACCACGGATTAGATAATAGTTACTACGAGTACGCCTTTACGTTCCATCTTCCAAAGTCCATTTTTCATGCCAAATCAACGTAACGTGGTTCAGTGCGGCTGAAGGGCAAAAAAAACTCGCGTTGTATGGTTCCCTGCCTTTTCCTGTCCGTCACATTACTGTTTTTATTTATTACCAAGCTTTGTTTTTATATTTTTTATCTTCATAAGTTCAACAGAATGTAATATATAATTTATCCGCGTTGATTAACGGTGTCTGCACCGTGGGTGTCGGTGATTAAACCACTTCCTTTTTCTGTACTGGGTCACAGAAAACAAAGACCATTGCCCAACACTTGTTCTTTTTAACCTAGGCAAATAATTAAAGCGGGTAACTATAAGAATACACATTTCCTAAAGTCACAATCTAGGTTTTTATATCCCGCATTAATTTCAGAGACGCAGAATGTTATCAATTCGTTTAGAATTTTAATACAATAATTAAGATAAATTGAGCAATTTAGATAAAAAATGGCGTGATGGAGTGGTAATGATCATGCTCATCAATGACAAAGCAGACAAAAAAATAAATAACTTGTTCTGAAATGTATCTACACGATAAATATAAAAACTTGGAAGTCCTCTATTGTGGCCTGCTAAGGTACAAAGTTGTCAACGTCTCGCATTTTACAACATTCACTTTGATTTTGAATTGCCTGAAATAAATTAATTTTAATTTAATTGACACTTACTTACTTACCTACTTATTAGAGATAGGTCTAGGTTACGTATGCTTTCGACTAAAGCTCGTATATTACGTAAATGTCCGGAGAGCACAACAAATGAAAGGCAATAATTACCAAATGAACTCGAATAGGTACGATTAAAATTTCAAGCGGCCAAGGACCATTTTTGGGTAAAGGATCTAGAGATTCTGATGTCAATTCAGATATTGTAGTCTTACATCACTCAAAACTTATGCAACAATTTAATTATTTGTTTTCGTATGGTTTTTATTCATTTCTAGAGCTTTCTATTGCAATACTTGTGCAATACTCGGACTAGGTAGGTAGGTATGCGCTTTACCTGTCAACGTCAGAAACCACTAACTGACTAAAGTACATAGGTGCAATTTTCCCCTTAGGAAAAAACTAGTTATACTCGTATACTATATTATGTTCTTTTCAAGATCATATTATTACATAAAAAAATAATTTATTATGACCACAGTTCATTGCAAAACATTTAATGACGCAATGCTCTGTACTCTCTCTCTATAGTTATAGATAGATATGTTTTTTTCCAAAAGAATACTGCCAGGGAATTGAATCACTTCTTTGCACGATCTCTAGTATTTACCTGCCTATAAAGAAAACCTAAGTAGGTACTTTATCTAACATGTGACTGTGGTACGGATTAGAAACTTATCAAAGGCAAGTTAACTGTGTATTCATAGCGATTATAATCAGATTTGCCTATCTAACTACGCGAGTCAGCAATATAAAGATTTGTGCAACTAGTGTCGTTTCGTATGAGTTTGATTTTCATCGGACAAAAGGCTTTCAGTTTTATATTCTTAAGTTATTAGATGCAGCAATAAGATATTTATTAGAGACAAAACCACTCGGGGAAATCCCAGCAGTTTTTTCACAAAGGCTTTAGGCAAAGGCGTTAGACAAGCGGTCTCGTGGTTTAACACGATAAACATTTTACTCGTGCACGAGTCCGACTCATGAGTTGGATATTATGTTATTTATTATATTAGCAGTCCGCATTTAACAATTGGAAGTTAAGCGTTTTGTGCACACATAAAATTAGTACCGAAAACAATATTTGTGGTTAGCTGAATTATTTACCAGGAAAGTGTTAAATTTAGTAGATCCACCTACAAACCACCACTAAGTGGGTATTTATGACTTATTTTGACGTCCTAAAAAGTCTAGTGACTAAAAAACGACTTGCGATATTTTTTTTTTATTAGCGTCAATGCGTAAAGTCGATGGTCATGGTAACTCTACATTTGGCGGATGGAAGCGTTCACTCGGCTTCCGCGTATTAAATGCAACTTTCTCCCCAGAGTGGAGCGGGCTCTGACCCCACGCATGTCAGACTCTTCAGACGGTTACTAATTTAGCACCGCTCGTCAATTGAAAAGAACTAAACAAAGATACTCGTATACAAAAACATTAATCATAACGCTTTATATACCTCGCGTAGCCGTCCCGCTAGGTTTGCTCTACCAGAAGTTGATTAGTTAGGTACTAAAGCTTGTAGTACTTACTAGATAAGATACCTATTATATTCTACGCTACCAAAATTTGGTCAAAAACAATGCAGTTTAAAAATTAGAGCTTCCTAAACCTTAAATCATAGGTACTTTTAAGAAACGGTGGGTATACTCGCACCCATTTATGTCCTACAGATGTGGTGGTAGAATCCAGGTACGGTACTACATACATATGTAGTACATTAATATAAACAGCACGCTCAAGCTCTAGCCGTAGACCGAACTGGAAACTGCAATCCACTTATCTCATATGTAGGTAAAAAGGTGACGCAGCCTTTACCTACTTGCTTAACTGAAACCTTTCAACTAAGTTCAATCCTTTTAGATGCACCGCGTTGCACTTTAACTGTATGTACAGAAGTGCTAAATATAAATATTTACGTAAGCTACGGTAGCATGAATCATTGATTTTTTATTACATATTCCTTAGCATTTTGTATAAAAGTTTCAGTAGGTAACTGTTAAACGAATGGTACGTGTATTTACTATTTAGTACCCAGTTAATTCTAGCTATGTAGCCATATCATCAATACCTAAGTCGTTAGGTACAGCGTCATACGACACTGCATAGCCAGAGGTGGCAGGTCAGAATCTAAATACAATAAGCCACATTTGAATATTTGCTCGTCTGGAACGATACACTGATGAATGTCCGGCAAATTAGCGAACAATAGCGCAGAAACACTACAATGAGAAGCAAAGCCTTACTTTACCGCCGCCCTGTCAGGCCCCTTCGTAACACAATACCCGACACATCCTTGTTTCCTAAAATATCGATACCGTATTCGGCTTCGACCGAAGAATCGTATCAATTTACCGCTCCATAAAAAAAATTGCAATTCTATAAACGTACCTTGACTTCCTCAGTTTTTGTTAATCTCGATCGACCTTGATAGCTCGCCTTGCCCTTGACAGTGATCGCAACGTTCCGTTCCGCAGGTTGGCAGCAAACACGACGAGCTGGACAAAGTGGTGCGGTTGCTGCCGTACATCCAGCACAAGAACGACAAGGTGACGTTCTCGGAGCCACTGGACCCGGCGCGCCTGCTGCCGCCGGGCCGCGCCTACTGGACCTACCCCGGCTCGCTCACCACGCCGCCCTGCACCGAGTCCGTCACCTGGATCCTCTTCAAAGAACCTGTGCAAGTCTCCGCTGCACAGGTGAGTCGACATTGTATAAAAGTTTAGTGGAGTTTACCTACTCCGCGCTGCTACTTCAATTTTGAATCGATCAAAATGCACCAATTATAAACTTTAATTGGCACAGATTGTTATTTATATTGTTGTAAATGTGAAAGTTTGTATGTGAGTATGCTTGTTCGGTTATAAGATAGCGCCAATAGTAATAAATATCTAATATTAAACAGGTTGGTAGATATAGGTCGATAATCGATATCAAGAACAGTCGTCATTATCCGCTGAACTGAAAATTGAATAAACGAAGGCAGTGGCGTAGCGTGTCTTGGCGGGGCCCCGTATAAAAAAGAATTGGGGCCCTTATGACGGGTAAAGACTTTTCACAAAAGAAAAGAAAATGTTTGCATAAAATTAAAACACATAAATTTATTCATCCTATTTATCATCTATCACTTTTTCCAAAATTTTTACTGACAATTCAAATTAAATAAACACTCTTCTTGCCGTTTTTTCGGCAAACTGATTTATTAGGTCCTAACCTATGAAATTGGCGTTTTGTATGGGGAAAACAAAATAGCCGAAAAATAAGATAATATTATAATATATTTTTTCTAAAATTAACGACTACGTTTGTTGTCATTTCTGAAATAAAAATAAATTTCGAAATTTAAATTATTTTTTGCTTACGCACGTCGGGGGCCCCCTTGGCCCGGGGGCCCCGTATAATTGATACGGCAGATACGGCGGTAGCTACGCCCCTGAACGAAGGTTACAATTGCATTTTCGCATTTTCTTTCGTAATTGTCTTTTTTGACCTTACTATACAACATCGAAAAACAATTTAGCATTCAATCAAGCAGCGACTAAATACGAAATAATTGGTTCCAGCTGGCACTGATGCGGAAACTGAAGTGCGGCGAGGCGTCGAGAGGCGTGGAGGTCATGGAACTGCTGCACAACTACCGGCCCACGCTGCCGCTGGGCAACCGCGAGCTGCGCGACCTAGGCGGCAACTAACACCGACTCTGAGCTCTCACTCTCGGATAACACTTGGCCCTACAACCGTCAACAATCTCCATTACTATACGACCATTTGACGCAACCTTAAACCGAGATAAGTGCGTGTGCGGTTTCCAATTATGCATTTAGTGAAGTTTAATTGTGTATTGGAGTAGGCATGCAGTGTGCCTCTACATATAGTTTGGTATAGTGTTATGTACCTACCTTCATAAAGGGAATATGTAGGTATAAAGATATGGAAAACTGTTGACATTCATGTGACTGCATTCGCTGGGCTCGAAGCCCTGTCACCACTTGGCAGCTGTTGTTATTTAGTCAACCGGCCGCTGCTCGTGGTAGGTACTTACAGATCTTATGAATAGAGTATTCCAAAAGTTAACTGTTACTAGAAATTAAGTCCTAAAGTGGCCTTTTGACCGTCTGTTATTATATTAGGTATAGTTTCATAGAATCTCACCCTCAATACATAACTTGGGACCTACGAGTACTTCAACCTCGTAGCATTTTTATTGAATAAATAAATACTAAATATTTTAATCCCTATTTCCTTATGCTCTCGCTCCACTGAAAAGATCGAGTTCGGTACAAGATGGAAATAAAAATGCCGAGATTGTAGTACGTCCCATAACTTAATATTTTAATCTAGATATTAATAATTATTTACGGCATTTTATTATCATAAATAAGTAGGCGGATGTTATATTAACATTATAAATGCATTACTTTAAATATGAATAGCCAAGTGCCTCAGTATATTAAAGAGTTAATGAAATAAGATTATTATTATGCATTTTTTAATATCACCGCTTTATTTTATATAACTGCGCATCGAGTTTTATTTAAGCTTGATCTCATAACAGGCAAAGCATAAATTATATTCAAAAAAATTCATTGGATATCAGAAATTGTTTTAATACGAAATAAACCGTATGTTACAT
This sequence comes from Alcis repandata, assembly GCA_949125135.1. Classification (NCBI taxonomy): domain Eukaryota; kingdom Metazoa; phylum Arthropoda; class Insecta; order Lepidoptera; family Geometridae; genus Alcis; species Alcis repandata. The sequence goes on from OX421223.1 coordinate 5,820,962, forward strand.
ATCTTGAAGGTTTATTGTTGGCAGCAGAACAAAATTGTAGTATTAACGATATACGTAATAAATAAAAATAATGAACCTAATTAGGTGTCGCATTGTTGTAGTTTGTAAAACTTCGTGCCTCGAATGAAGCCGGCGCGGTTATGTTAACTGTGCCTTAGTTATAAGGCATATACCATAGCTAATATAGCTATGTTATAGCTATATTTATAAATATATAATTATATTAAGGTTGAACAAGTGAAACAAGAAGCTTGTATACTTAGTAATAAAATTATTATAACTTATAATGTGTTTTATTAATTATTACGAATGTTTATCTATATTTGGACATCGTCTTTGAATTATTCAATACTGTTGCAATGCGAACAACTTACATGTAGAGTAAAATTTTACAAAATCAGATAAAAATAATCTGAATGAAGTGAGGGAGCCACCACCATAATTTCTGGACAAAAGTCACAGCCAACTATAAAAACGTTTAGTTCCTTCATTTGGTCACCTCTAAAATATAAGTCGGTCGCACTGTATACCATAAAATAAACTACAAATCTAAAATCGACGACACAATGACAAAAATTAATATTATAAATAGTTCAATGTAATGACTAAATTATTGTTCATGATAAACGTCGTTGTTCTTTTACAGTTCTTTATTGCTTTAATGAACTAGAAAGTCACGAGGTACTGTTTTACTGATGACTAAGCGCTGACGATTGGTTGAGCATTGCACCTTCGGATGACATTAAAACTCAGTCTATTGATAATAACTACGATTTTGCCATTTCAAGACTTTTTACTTCCCATTTCAAGACGTAGATACATTTTTGTTTTGAAACAGGCCAGTTTTCAACTCACTCATAAAATTAAGTAACTCAAATATTTTTCGGTATAAAAAGTAGCCTATCTATATTCAAACAAGATTCTATACAAATCTGGTAAGCCGTTTCAGCGTGAAGTAACATATGTAAGTGTAGTTTGATAGTAATGATTAATAATTCGGCGATTAGATACAATGGAAGTGCCAACCGAATTAATGAGGTATTAGGCCCAAGTTTGAAGGCTTTTTAAAACAGATCTAGACGTTCTAAAACTATTGGCATCCTTGTCTAATGGCTTGCAATGATATAGACAGATATATTTTTAGTTAGTTCAGATCTGTCTTAAAATGCCTTCAAACTTGGGCATGGGCCTATTACCTACTTAAAAACTGATCTATCTGAGAAGCAAATTATTTGCACCTTGATATTTCTAAATTATTAGCCACCAGGCTTTTACGAGATTACAGTTTTATATTGCTTACAATTATGTAAATACAGTAATACCCCGGACTTACGTGATAGGTGGGACCAAGCGATAACAGTGTAAGTCGAATTCGCGTACACGGGTTTCAACTTTGCATATAAAATAAACTTATTTTTTTGGTCTCCTGGATGACATAATTAAAGATAATCAATAATGTGCACTGCGTACGTAAAAAATTCCACGCGTATAGTAACACGTTCGACTTCGAACCTATCGTAAACCGAATATTGACAAGGCGGAGTGGGCGCTGCGATCAAAATAAAAATTCGCGTATCTCCGAATTCGCGTAAAACGGGGTAGCGTAAGTCGGGGTATTACTGTATCTTCAATTTAAACGCAGAATTGATTCTCGAAAACCTTAAAAGACCTATCTTATAAATAAAATGGTGATAAAAATTGTTAGCAGTAAACATTCCAAAAAGTGTTTCTAGCCTCTTAGATTACTTATATGTATATATAAATATTAATTCCTATATCACATGACGTATTTACATTTTAGACAAACTATCTATGTTCCCGCTAATTATTTTTAAAAGTAGGCAAACTATAGGCAATTGGGCAAGTACATAATAATATAAAAACAGATAAAAATATATGTTTTTAAATAAATATTAATTGATTTCTATGTTACAATCTATCTACACGTACAAAAATATTGGGATTTAATACATTGAATATACTAATATAAGTACTTTACAATGTACATAATTTACATATGTTTAACTGGAAGAATAACAGGATTTGTAATTTTCTTGTGATGATTTTTGATATTTGATTTTTACATACATAAGTATGAGTATTTAGGTAAATAATTACGTTTTGACTGTTGGAGGAGGTCAAAAATATAATATTCCATACAAATTAAGCTTGTTAGTGTCATTACGATAACAAAACATTATTATTAGAAATTTTTAAATTACTAGGTGGGATGAAACATTTCTATAAAACGAATCTCAAAATTGTATAAGATCTTCATTGGACTTTTTACTATCGTCATCTCCGGTTTCCGCATCGTAGAATTCTAAGTACTTAGGCGAGGCCTTTCTTCTAGGCGGAACGGGCGCTTCGCCTAAAATGCCTGTTGTACCTAACATCTTACCTTGCTCCGTGAACTGTTTGACGTCATCGGCGCGCCGGACTCCTGGAGACAGCTTCTTCCTAACGGGCGGACTAGGAGCCGCCCGCGAGTACGCCGGCCGATTATCGAAAATAGAATTATTGGCTAACGAAGCGTCCGGCAGCAACGCTGACGTCTTACTTCTGCCTAGAGCGAAGATGTGATGTGAATGCGTGACTTCTTTTACCTCAGTCGTTTTTGTTGCATCATCGGTATAGAACTTTGTATTATTCGTAAACTGTGCACGGAAGTGTTTGTGGGTTTGGACGTCGGATTTGCTCCTTTCAAGTGAGAAAGCACCATTTGTGTGGAGGTGGCAGCTGAATGAGCTAGTGTTTACTGTACAAGCCGGGACTGTTGAGAACGGGATAGCCGGAGCCCATAAGCAAGCACCTTCATTTCTTGGAACTAACAGCAATGGATCCTGAAAAAAACATACACAACTGTTAATATTTATCTCAGTATTATTCTAATAATAGGTAAGTGCAGCTTATGGTTATACATACAGTTTCACATATGTATGTATTACATTATTCTGGTCAGTATTAATTCAAATATCAAATTTTTTTTTAATTCAAAATAAATAAAAAAACATCTATAGTTCAATTCTAGATCAGATTTAATAATAATTTGTTAAATTTTACGTTTATAAAGCTACAGGCTTCAGAGTCATAAATATGTACAGTCAAAACCGTTTATGGCGACATCGTTTAGAACAACATACCGGTTAAATTGACCGAAATCAAAGGTCCTGGCTGAATGCTATATGACCGCCTTATCGAAAACTATTGGTTTTTACGACATTGGTTACTACGACATACCGCATTAAGCGACCACATTTGGTTAATGTTTTCGGAGAATTATATCTGTAGAACGACTGGCTCAGCTGTATTGTTAACAATTTGAATAGGTAACAGTATCCACATCTGGCACAGTAAAATAGTCAATGACTATTATTGTATGAGTAAAAGTAAAAAAAGTTTAGGGTCTTTTGTAATTCTTAGAAACAAAGCACATGCATGCCATAGCCTCAAGTATCTCTTACTCGTAAGTCAGTTTGTTACTTATCTTTACACAAGACGCACCAAAACATATTGTTGAGTTAACTGTGAAAATTTTAACATGTCGCAAACAAAAAGAAAACAAATCAATATCGAAGAAAAATCGCGTATTATTTATTATTTTATCTTTCCTATTAATACCTGTCACCGGTTGTTACAACTATCGGTTTTTACGACTAAATATGAGTAGTCCCTTCGATGTCGTTTTAACAGATTTTGACTGTATTTACAATCTTTAGTCATTATGAGCCCTCAATAACCCAATATTATTGAATGCAATGCCTTATTTGCATTTATTTATTAACATTGGCTGCGGGAAACACATGCCCTGTGTTTTTCTTTGCGCGACGCGAGTGAGGCTGCCCAAGCCAGGCGCGTAAAAAAACAAGGCGTTTGACTATTAGCCGCGCCTGGGGCTAGCGCATTTGATTACTAGCCGCAGCCAAACTTTAATTTACATCCAGTATAGCCAAATAATGTGACCAGGTAGGTACCTTTCCAGTAATGCTGTATATTTTCGATTGGAGTGTATGTAGCCTGCTCCTGAGGTATTCATACGAGCACTCTCTCAGTTTGATCACCCACTGGACTACATTGTCTTCTGCTCGGGCTGCAAACACATGCCGCTTTTCTGGCTCGTCACTGTAATATAATATCTATTTGTTAACTATGAGTGTTGTGGTTAAAAGATTGCATTTTTTTTTTATAATAACATTTATTTGTCTATTTTTGTATTATAGTTTCAGGTATAACATGTATTTTCAGCCCAAATCTAATTTTTTTTAACTACTGGCTAATATTATGGCTTACAACAGACAAGCACTTAGAAGTACCTAAGCTCAGTTTTCCTCAACTGAAAATGCTAGCTTGTTCATGAGTTTAAATTGAATCTACTCCCTATGGCAGGGATGGGAAACCAATGGTATGTGTACATGCAACACTAGGCAAAATTATTTAACGCCATGTCTAAAGCATTTTCTAAACTTACATGAAAGAAATGGAAAATGAAAAGGGTATGCTCTGCCCATGTTCCATCTGTATGGAGGAGTTTTCCATGACAAATACACCGGCAGGATTTTTAGTATCAAACTTTCCCATTTCAGTTAATTTGAAATAGAACAGGTAGTTGTTTATCAGTCGAAACCATCTTTCTTTGAACACTGCAATGAGAAAGCAAACAATTTATAGATTTTGTTATAATTAACACAGGAATTAGTCAGGGTGGCCAGCTCAATTTCATGCAAGTGTTCCCGAGTTAATTATAACTAAATATTTCAAAACCACATTCGCTTTTATAGTAAAATTTATAGATTTCTGTGTAGTTTTTTAATAACTCCTGTAATGTAAGCCTCATAAACATTTTATTGGAGTTACAGTGATTGAAGTAGTAATGGACGATTACTTTTCCTTAATTAGATAATGGGGATAAATGTAATTACAAGTCATTTACGTAGTATTCAATACAAGGTTGAGTCACACCAAAGGACAATCTAAAAATAACTGACTGGAATGCAGAAGGCTACTTTTCTGTGCCTATTATCGTAATAGGTACTGACCTGCCTGGTGTCGGTAACTGCCATTAGAAATCTTCTTGTAGTTTAATCTCCCTTCTATCACACAAGGTTGATCGCTCAGTTGAGCAAGTTCACGAATATTACATTTCATTTGGGCGAATGTAAGTAAGCACCTTGCGTATTTTCGTGGTCAAGTAATCGAAATAAATGTACTTCGTACATTAATTAAATAGTTTAACTAGCCACACAGATTTTGATTTTCAGTTTATAAGCAGATTACATATTCACTGAAAATTTGAGTTACTCCTACAATTTTAACAATTTTTTAACAAATAACTCAGGTCAACAAACTTATTCTACTGACAATCGTTTTTTTACTGTGCTGCCAGTGCAATTTTATACTCCATCCAATTCAACTATATAAATCCAATGTTTTTAATTCTGTACTTACATAGCCTACTTATCCTACTACATAGTACTTAATATTTTAGATATCAAAGTTAGTATAGGTCGCGTCACGTAAAAAGAACGCCGGGAGAACGGGGGGGGGGGGGGGGGGGGGGGGGGTGTTCGCGCATGGGTGCACTCGTGCACAAAAGTATTAGGCCTATTGTTTTATTTTTGAACTAAACTTTCGCTCGCGGCTTCGTATATTGGTTATTATTAGGTTTAGATTGAAAAATATATATTACATAGAATATCATTAAATAAAATTAAAAACATATTTGATTCAGTATAGAATGTTTAATCTAATTGACAACATTTCAAATTTTTTATATTACTATTTTAATTTTTTTCTGAAAGAATATAGTAAAATATCGTAAACATATTTTTTATTTTTCCAATCTGACACCATATTTATCGTAAACTTAATTATGAGTGATAATTATATTCCTTGTAATAGTGGACTCGGAACATTTTGTTGCCGCTGCAGTCCGTTTCATACATTGTTTCAAATTATCAACTGCATTATTATCAGCCTCCCTCTTCATAAAACAATATACGTCATAAATCATTTTTCTTGCTTCTCTATGTAAAACCATTTTGTAATTATAAACTTTTGTGCGCGATGGTAATTTGAGAACGAAGGTAACGTGGACACAACGCGGAAAGCAAAGGTCGACTGACGAACCAATGGCGCACTGTTATGCATGCGGCGCGTGACCCACCCGCCCCGCGCCGCACCTCAAACCACTAAATAGACCCATAAATCGCCTACTGCGCAGCTTGACAGCCAGCGTTCTTTTTACGTGACGCGACCTATATGTTTAGATGTTTGTTGCTCAAAAATCGCTAAATGGATATGGATGAATGATGATGATGATGGATGAAAGGCTCATAGAAACTTTAGAAACGTTACTATTTAAAGTTGTTAATATGACTGTCATCCCTATAAATTCAACCGGAGCATCGAAGTTAAGAGCTCCCGGTAAAGGAAATGTATTGAAGTAATAATAATTAAAGAACTTCGGTAAATTATAGATCCGTATAATATAAAAGTAAAAAACAACAATCATTTTTTCTACCACTAATAAGGCAAAATTGTCGATTCTAGCAACACTACAACATTGGACTCTGGTAGCTGTCACTGTCATAGAAATTTGAAATATCCAACAGTGACATTCAAATTATGCGTTTTTTTTTCAATCATTAGTTTGCCCTCAGAATATGATTTTTCATCCAATCGATGACATTATATGCAGTGATGCCAGATTTTCTCTCAAAATTCAGGGGTATATTATTTGACAGTGAGGAATTTTTGAGACAAATCTATTGGGAATTTCAGGAGATAAACTATTATAAGATAACTTTTTATGAGAACTTTAGGAAGATTTGAGGTACACAAGACGCAGGTAGTTAGCTGGTGTTTTGATAAGCCTTACAACATTTTGCGTCGGGAGTCAAAGTCGATAAAGAGTTAGTGTTGGTAAATAAGGTAGATCATATCTGGCAGCACTAAACATGTGTTTGTTTTTCACATGTGCGTGCATGGTGTTGATATTAATTTAACTTTACGTTATTAATTTATTTGCTTTTCAGTTTGTGGCAAAGAGTATTTTCTGGTTGACTGACAATATTAATACATGCATATAAGTTTTCCAAAAAAATAAATTAGTGAAAAATTATCGAAAATAAAATCAGACAAGAATAAAGCATATGATCGTGAACGATGGATTTGTTCGTAATCAACAGGTAAGACTCACTACTTCAATACACTAAACACAAATGGAAATTGAGTACAAATAAAAATTTATTTACCCTTCAGAAACATCAAATAACATTACCCTCCCTTTTGCCGTAGTCGGGTAGAAACTAAATTACTTCAGAGTAAAATATCAATAATTTAAATGCAAAAGTGTATTAGTTTGTTTCCCTTTCACGGGCCAATCAGCAGCGGAACCTGTGATGGGTACAGTTGAAGGGCCGGCCAAGAGTAAAATAGGCTATCTTTTTTATATAATCTTTGAAAAAGGTTTTATTTCTAAAGCATTTTCAACACAAGTTAAATCATAGGACACAGGTTCTTAATTTTTTTTTTCTGCTAACAGTAATTTATTGCTTTTACAGATACCGAGAAACTAATGACGATGTCGACATTTCTCATCAGGAGACAAAACATTTAGAAAAACTCAAACAATTTATTGAAGAAAGAAAGAAGGTAGTAAAAAAGACAACACCTGATGTAATAACATTAAAAGAAAAGAAGAACACTGAAGAAGAGCCTGCGCAGATTGAAAATAATGATGCTAAAGACGAACATGAATCTGAAATCAATCTCAGAGTAGAAGTTGAAGAGCCCCCAGCTAAAAAACCAGCGAAAGAAAAGGCAGAAAAACCATCGCATGAATTCAAAGTTTTAGGTATCAATGAATTTGAAAAAAAAACTAAGGTAAGGAACTAAAAAATAAGAGCGTCACTTATAAACAATGCCAAGCAGTTTCGAAGATTGACAAATGGCATTTAACTGGTGGTCAAATAAAGATTTATTCATTAAAAAAAAAAACAACTTGTTTGCAATACAAAAAATATAGTGTGCAGTACCAAGCAATGTCACTTAACTTTACCTAAATATTATAAGAAAATCCCTACATATGCATGATTATGGCATCAACATGCTGTAATCATCACTTTATAAAAATTCATGATAACATGACTAAAACATCTGTATGTTTGTTTGCATTGTGTAAACTAAAACAACTAAAACTGATTCCAGGTTTCCAGAGTACTGCCACACTGGCTATGTCACCCCTACAGTGTGTCTACAGATTTACAGAATCTAGATTGTCATGTTGATGCCCAAGACTGGCTTCACAGCACACTGAAATCAACACTATTGACTGAAGGGGTCACTCATTTATTTCCAGTGCAAAAGCAAGTTGTGCCTTTTATTTTAAAACAGCACAGTATGCCGTATCCTTTACAGCCGCATGACATTTGTGTCTCGGCTCCCACCGGCAGTGGAAAGACGTTGTCATTTGTGCTACCAATTGTACAGGTATAAAACATTTCTGATTTTGATTTTGAAGATTTTGAAAATACCAAACTAGCTTAAATTATGACGAGTTTGAACAGTTTAGTTCTGTCATGCATGATAATTAAAATTGATTTATTGTTCTTATTCTTATTCGGAATGGGGGCGATAAGTCCCACAATGGCGTACTGCTAAGGGTGCATTGTGCATTTCCCCCTTGCCAGCGATAACCCGAGCCAACCCAGTTCCTTAAAATAATGGAGCTAGGTCCTGGGCCGCTGGCACAACTGCTCGAGTGACATAGGTGGTACGATCATACCACCTATGATTTATTGTTCGTAGATTTAATTGTAAATAACTCAGTGTCATGCTGTTAACTTTTTCAGATTCTAATGGATGCGATAGGATGTGAAGTGAAAGCTTTAGTTGTTCTGCCGGTGCAGGAGCTAGCTGCCCAAGTTGCAAAGGTTTTTAAGAGGTATTGTGCCAAGACTAGCCTTAGAGTGGCACTGCTTGGAGGCTCTATACCCCTGCATCAAGAACAACAAAACATTGTTAAATACAGTAAGTGTCTATTAAAATATTTATCCTTAGTATTTATTTCGTCATGGTATTAAGTTAATTGAACTTGGTTTGCCTTTTCAGCTGAATCAGCAGGATGGGTCAGTGAAGTGGACATCATAGTATGCACGGCAGGACGATTGGTTGAACATTTACAAAACACCGAAGGATTTTCGTTAAAGCATTTGAAATTCTTAGTAATAGACGAGGCGGACAGAATAATGGATCATATACAAAACGACTGGCTTTACCATGTCGACAAAAATGTTAAATCGGGCAATGAGCTCATGTCAGGTCGAGCGTCAAATTTGAATTGGCAAACTCTTGTCGAACAGAAATGTCCTCCTCACAAACTGCTGTTTTCTGCAACTCTATCGCAGGATCCAGAGAAGCTGGAGCAGTGGGGGCTGTTCCAACCCAAGCTGTTCTCAGCTGCTTCCATGACTGATATTGATGATGAAGATCAAATACGGTTATATGCTACACCAGCAGAGTTAAAAGAGAATTACGTCAGTTGCGAAGCAGAGAACAAACCACTCGTTCTTTATCACTTTTTGGTTGAGCAGAAATGGGACAAGGTGCTATGTTTCACTAATGCTGCAGAGTCGGCTCATAGACTAGCCGTTTTGCTAAATACATGGGGTGGAGAAAAATTAAAAGTTGCAGAATTGTCTGCTGCATTGGACAGAACTACCAGAGAAGCTGTGCTGAAGAAGTTTACCCAATCTGAAATCAATGTGTGAGTGTTCTGGTTGGAAGGCTTTAGTAAAATTTAAAAAGGTGTATACAATACAATAATAATTTTTTGACACCACAAAACAGAAAGTACAGTCAGTCAGTACAGTCACAGTAACAAAAAAAAACAAGAGAAAGACACAAAAAGCAGACTGGTCGCTGAGAGTGATCCCTTCCAGACAACCTATCTATCTACTACTAAGTACTTGTACAGTATTTCCTAAGTTGTAGCTGTAACTTTTATTTTTATCTTCAGGTTGATTGGAACTGATGCCTTAGCAAGAGGTATTGATATACCAGATTGTAACTATGTCGTATCCTATGACCCGCCAAGGAACATCAAGACATACATTCACCGAGTTGGCCGCACTGGCAGGGCAGGCAAGATAGGACAAGCTGTTACCATACTGCTTCCTAATCAAATCAATCTGTTCAAGGTATATAACATTAATATTAACACTGCTAATCTAAGAGCTGCCTCCTCAGAAAATTTCATATAAATCAATGAAGCCTTAATGTGAAACCTTCACTTGCATAATTTATTTTAAACTGATAATATTCAATTATTTTAGAACAAGGACTCAATGTATTAACGTAGATTTACGTACCTAAATATTCAAACGCGGCTCCCTGTTTTGTATAATACAATATTTATCATCTCAAAATATTTTCAGGATATTTTAAAATCCGGCGGCAAAGCAGAAATACCAAGCATCGACATATCTGCTGGTGTTTACAGTCACCTCTCGGAGAGTTATGAGTACGCGATGCAGGAGACCAAGAAGCTTATTCATACCGAGATCAACTCAAAAGTACAAAAGTCGGTCGAGTTAAAACGAAGGTTTAAATCAAAGCCCCAGAATCAGAGGGCATAAATAAATAATTCAGTTTTGTATAGTTAATTAAAATACAATATTTTAAAAATGATCTTGGTTTAATTTTCCTTGCCCAAGCTATGGATCAAATTGTTTACTATCAACTGTGGTGTGGTGCCACGAGCACGAGCTATTGAGCAATAGGTATTACTAGGACTCTAATTTGCAAGACCTCATTTATCTGCCCACATAATTGACTAAAATTTGCTATTTTGTATTTTATAATCAAAAATTTTCGCGAAGAAATTTTTATCAGAAAATACTATGGTGGCTCCATCCTAAGTTATTAATCAATTGTCGAAACAAAAAATTCTTTACGCTACTCGACACTAGATGGAGATAAAAAACCGGACGAGCAATTTATAGTCTATACCACGAACGAACGTTCCGGTTTTCCGTGTCCGTTTCTTACGGTAAATCCATATCCAGCTTTTTAGGGTTCCGTAACATATTAGGACCGTTTAAACAGTTTCATTATGTCATGAACAGGTTGAACAGACATGCCATGGTGAAACAATATATGCACCTATATAGTTTGCTTGGGAGTTGTATCGTTGAAATATCAACGAAAAATAATTATAGTGTTTTAGAGCCATTTTTTTTAATAACTTTCATAATTTCAATTATTCGATTTGATTAAAGTTTCAATGTGTCACTTTTCAAACGGGTCATTTGATTAAAACCGAAATAGGAAAAACCAAGAACACAATTTGGAATTGAATAAGAAAAGACCTTTATAAAAACGCTTTGCTCACTCAGTCAAATATTTTACTGAATTGAAATAGATACCGATATATGGCAGACCATGGTAATACTTAAGAAGATTTAAACAACATGTTCCGAAATGCTAAGACACTAGCCTAGACAAATTTACTTATCTTAGCAAAAGTAACATTCAGTCATTCAGATTTTTCAAGAATTCGGCCTATGATGATGATTATTTATTAATTTCTAGTATTTTCTAGCATAGCAACGGAATTCTTTTACAAGCGAGTCATGTCACGCACTTGATCAATGTTTCTGTGTAAAGCTCAACTGTCAATGTCACTGTCAATAATTGAGAACGGCAGTTTTGCGCTGCTTTTGTTTACCCGTTGCATTCAAATTTTAAAATGAAACGATAGGTAGTAATTTTTTTTTTGCTACCTACTTGTTGCTGTGTGTGATAATAGTAGAAGAAAGTTTAATAATTGTTCTTGTTTAATAAAAAACTCAGTAAACTTTATCTTACCTACTGAAACAATGACTATCATAAACTCTACAATCAAAAAGCTAAGTAAGTCGGAGAAATCTAATAAACTGCAAGCAAAGTTTTTTTATCCAAAATTGGTAATATTTGAAGATGCTACCACTTTTCGTATATTGGATTTGGAAGAACAGAAGGAAGATCTCGCTGAAAGAGAACAACTTCATAAAATGAGCGATGAAATTACAGACTCAGCTTTACAAGACCATTTCCTCTGGATTGCTTTAAAATCTGGTCCATTTTTAGTGACTGACTTGCTGAATGGTTTCCAAATTAAAATCATCGTAAACAACTACTCTAATCTCAAATTTCAACAAGCCAACACCAAAAAATTCTTTTTCAAAAATGATGCTGGGGAATATCTTAAAGCTCCTTACAGCACTATAGAGCTGGCAAAATTAATCAGCGAAGGCCAATGTGAACATAATGTCTCCCTGAAGAAATTCAACATAAGTCAAGAAGAAACAAAATATTATGGGTCCGCTGAAGCAAATGGGTTAATGTATTACATTGAAGCAGGCAGCCTTATGTGCCAATGTCCTTTAACAGGACTAAAAGAAACATTATTATGCCAAGTGCCTTTAAGCCATGCTTTGTCTTGGGGAGATCACATCATTTTGGCTGATAAATCAAGAATGTGGATTGTGGATTTGAATAATATGAACATTCTCTTTGAATTTGAGTGTAACAAATCAAACTTCTTGCCTGTGATGGTGTACAACAACATTTTCTACTATCTTGCGGATAATGATCAAGAGGTAATATTGTTTTACTAACTTTCTTTACACAGTAACTAGTTCTTGTGAGTGTGGAATAAGAAATAGGTGGCATTTTATAATGTTGCTTAAATTCTAATTCTAATATTTTTTAAACTTTTAAGCATTCATAAATCATAAACAATAACTGATTTTACTTTTGTGGCTTCACAGGTTTGCATATGCCAAGCAAGGATTTCCACAGTATCTCCATCTGAAAGCGACAGTAACCAAGATTCAGGGAATTCAGCAGGAGCCGCTTCTTCACAAGAAACCCTAGTTCTTGAGCTAAATACTATTGTTAAAGAGTTAATTGCAACAGGTAAACCGGCTCCTATCACAACAGACTTGCAATCACTCTTTGATAACATTGAGGCTTTAGATGTGCTCATAGACACAGCTCTAAAACTTTACAACTTTAGCAGTGTCTATAAACCAATTTTATACACTCTGCAAAAAAGAGTGTTTTCAAGGAATGATGCAAAATTGATTTACTATTTATCAGACATACTCATAAAAGTAGATCTAATTGAATATGTATTGTTCAGGGGCAATAACAACTATGAAGGTATAAATTTACAGGAAATGAATTGTAAACAATTATGTATTACTTTTATATCCAAAATGGACTTTGATATTGCTTCAATTTGCTGGTTGAAGTACTCGGAATTAAAATTGTCTCTCTCATCCCAGGACATAATTGAAATTTTAAATGCCATACCATGTAACACTAAAATGAGTGCCATTATAATATGGTTCAAAAATTTTGTCCCATCATTATTGGAACAAAATCCGTTTTACATAGATTTGTTTGTAAGATGGGCAATGGAAAGAATATTTATCCTAGAACAATCTAGTTACTGGCCCAAAATAGGTCTGAAATTCATTGAAGAAATTGCAGCAGTTTTAGAATCATCTTTGAAAATAATATGCATCAGGCCTATTTCTATGGATGATTTGGATGTACTAAAAGACAGAATAAATTACATACTGGAATTGAAAGAAAAATACAAGATTAATATGCTATTGAGCGAGCTCAGTTCTCAAAGCCCAAGTGAAGTTGCTCTTATTATGCTGAGGCGTTGCTATACTGAAGATCTTCAAGCATTCTTGCAGGATTATTTGCCTACATACGCTACTCGTCATTTGTTTGATATGGACGAGGTTTTAAGAAATTTCGTCGAAAGCGAGACTGCTAGTAGTGGCGGCGCAGTTGATGGAGTTCGCTTGGAAATGATTCTTAGTTCTTTTCGCTCCCTGAGTAACAAACTAGAATGTCTCCTAAATGTCCTCAAAGTGCTAGATGTACCATGGAGTTCAACTGTTCTCCAATTAGCCATCAATGCAGCTGCTTCCGCCACTAAAGATTACACAGTTTCTGATTCTGATCACATCTTGGCTCAAGAAATACAAAAAGAGTTGAACTATGCTAATGTTAAAGTTGTTTTAAAAAAGTATAACTTTCCCTTGACTTGCACCGACTATATGCTGCTCTTGCATAGATTAATTAATGCATCGGTTGTCGACTTAAAAGACCTACAGGCTGTAACAACAGTGATGCCCTCTCATATTGCAAACTATGGAAATGCTTTATACATCAACAAATGCCTTGAAAATTGTGATACAAGATCAGCTTTGTTATTCTTTCAAGATTTATCTCTTGCAGAAAAAAATATTCTCATAAAAACTACAATGACCAAATATGAACAGATAATAAATGGAAGTTCTCAGCATAAAATGGTAGAGAGAAACTATATTGATTTCATGAAAGGCACGCATATGCTCAATGATATTCAATTAAAGAATGTTGATAATCTATATCATTTAAAGAACTCTTACAGTATCGAACTGGATATGAATAGTATTTATAACGAAAAAATCTGTGCTCATAAATACAACAATTGGATACAAAATGACGAAAACGCCAGAGTCAGCTCTGGTAGCGGTGCGAGCATAACTTGTTTGATTCCGACTTGTGAATCGAAACCTTCGTCATTATTAATGTTGCTACGAGGAGTGTCCGCAACACATCGAGTTCGGACTTTAGTAGAAACTTTAATCAAATCACATCTAGGACATAACAACCCGAAAGATATTTCATCAGTTTTATCTCAATTCGAAGATGGCCAAAATACGTCCTTATTGCTAGAAGCCACCAACGTACTGATTGAACTCCTAACCAGATGTGAAGAAGACCATTTCCACGATTTGATGAAACACTTATCTACACTAAATGCTCTCGTAAACGCCACTGTTATAGTAAAAAATCTAACAGTTGCATGGAAATTCAATTACGTGTATTTGCCAATATCGTCTGGAACTGCTATTAATGAGTTTATTGATTTCTTATCAACAATGAAATCAATTCAAAACATTGTTGAAGAAAAAGTTATAAGCATCCAGGCTAAATGCGATTTTATGCCATTTAGAATGATTTCAAATGCAGTCACCAGTAGTACTGACCTAAATGATGGCTTGATAAAAAAGATCGCACAATTGAAAGGCAAAGTTTCTAAAAGATTATTGTCGAGAGTGGTAGCAGCACAGGAACTGGATGAAGTTTTAGTAACAATTTTGCTTGTTCTCTTAAAGAACGATGTAAAGGAAGACACCGATTTTTGCCCACTGGAGCTATTAAAAGGCCAAAGTGAGTCTTTGACACCTGCTCTTAACGGATACCTATCAAACCCTGCTATTTGCCAGATATTTGAAATAAACACGCAAGGGAGTCCAGTTGCATATCCTCCGCAACATATACTTAAATCTAAATTCAATATAAATCTGTCTGAAATTACTCTACCGGAAAATTACGAAGAAACCTGGGATTTGAAAGTAATACTATTTTACGTACTTAAGCAACAACCAGATACGACATGCGAAAGACTCGTTGAACTATGTAGAGCACTGTCTGTCTCTATAAATGACGGTTTATCTCTACAGTTGATAGCATTATTATCAACCTGGGATTTAAAGTACAAAATCTTTTGCGATGAGTTAGGCTATCGTCAAATCGACATTGAAGAAGACTCTAGCTTATTTGAAAGATGCGCTGTAATTTGGGAAAATATAGACAATAAAGAATTTCTAAAAGATGTATTGAAAGATTTCTGGAAAAATGGGGAAGTTACATTACATGGTCGAGTTGTATCTGTAAATCCATATTACTATGAAGTGTTTGTTTGCATACACCATTTAATTTTTGGTGTGACAATGGACTCTAACAGGATGAAAGAATATTATTTGCTAAACTTTTTGAAAGACTACAAAAGAGTGAGCACTCCGAAACAATTTGAGTTTGAATTGTTTTCAGTCAAAGGAATGTTCCCTGAAATAGGTCATTACCGATTACCTTTTCATCTATTTATGCGTGATGATATGTGGTCTAATTTAAAATCTGAAATCACATTAGAAACATACGAGCGCTGGTTACCCGTGGTTTCTTTGCTTTCACTTGATAAAGATTCGCAAATAGCCAAAGATATGATCTGCAGTAATGCATTGAAGCAAACGATGACTACGAGAAAGCGAGATGATGGCACTGACAACGACGAAAAAGAAAAAGAACCATGGCGATTGACAAGCCGAGAAGAGCCCTTGCTTCGAGCTGCACATCGTTGTGTTAGACATATAGCAAATATGGAGTGGGCTGGTGCGTGTCTTTTTTACGTCCTCCAGGGTTGTACACGCGGAGCAGATCAAGTAGCTGCAGCTCATCTTTGCTATCAGTTTGCACAGCGTTGGGCTGCGTTACAACCTGGGAATCGAGCTGTTAAACAAATGGAGCGTCTGCATTCTACGCTTTCTACTCGTCACGTCTTATTCAAAATAGATTGGGCTTGTGAAGAATTAGTACGTTTATCGACGGAACCCGCTCAGCTAATACGAACATTGTATCTGCACCCTGAATTCGTTAATAAAATTGCTCGTCATGACGTCAACCGAGCGGCTACTGAAATAGCTGACAAGAACAACATCAACATTAGTTCAATAAGAATTCAAATATTAGAAAACTTACTAAACAAATCGGCTGAAAATAAGAAAGACGAAAGATCCGCACTCAATTCCAAAGAACTAATGATTGCAAAATATATACTAAAAGCAACTTGTCCTAAAATGGGTGCAATTTACTTGTCACGAATTGCCTTTGATGATGATAGTGATTATAACAAGTGTAAAAAGATGCGAGCTCTTCAATGCCTAATGAGTGTAGTTGAACCAGATACTGCTATGAAAGTAACAAATACAGAGAGGGAAGCTTTATGGAAATCACTTTTGGAGCTACTGAGTACAGTGAAGCTAGAAAACATTGACATGCCTTGGGTTGTGGTAACCTTTATGCAAGACAAGTGTCGTGCATTAGAACAATTATTACAAGCGATTGACGGTAACATCGATGGCCTCAAAATAACCGCTGATCTCGCTTGTCATTTCGGAAATACGCGAATCATCCGAAACCTGATTCCATTGCTCCTTCGTTGTGGTTTAGTTGAGGAAATGATACCATTGCTGGTGAAAATTGCCGGTCCTCCTGATGCTGTGATATGCGCCGCTTGGCGTGCTGTTATATTGTCCCCGTTTCAACGTGCAGACTATCCTATAACCGAACGCCAGAAGCTTAAATGTGTCAATGCTATTAATTTGCTGCCCATTTGTCCAATTATCAAAGATGATGATTTGAGGGACATATGGAAGAACTGTGTCAGATTGAAAAGTTTTGGATTAGGGTGTTTGGTTTTACCCTATATGACACCTCAAGCTCGTCAGTCATTGTCGGAGCTGCAGAAAATAGACAGGAGGAATTTAATTGCGAGTTTAAAGAATTTACATGCTGAGACATACCTTGTTTCTGGTGCTATGCATGTCATAGAAAGGATGGCGTCTAAGGTGTATAAATAAGGGTATATTTTATGTAGCCAGAATTGTACATTTACCCTGTACTCAATAAGTTAATCTGTTATAAAAAAAAAAATTACAGTTTATAATATAGATTAGTATTATTATTGTAAGAAATTATTAAGTAATAGTTATTAACACTTTGGCTGCGGGAAACATATACTCGTACCTTGTGTTTTCCTATGCGCGACTCGAGTGCGGCTGCACACGCCAGGCGCGTAAACACAATCTATTAGCTGCACCTGGGGCAAGCGCATATGATTACTAGCCGCAGCCAAAGTATTAAAACATAAGTGGTGATTGATTATACATACATATAGATAGGTGCGTTACAATTATAGATACTAGAAATTGAGATATTTTAGTTTTATTTATCCACTTTTTGTCCTTTAAAAATGTATGGTTTCTGTAAAACCATGATGCATGGTTAGTGGAAAATACATTTCATTATTACAACCCACTTTTCTCTTCATATATTATTACATATTATATGAAAAAAAAATGTACCTATTAGCAATAAGCTTTTCATTGATGTACACAATCATTACTGTTGAGTAGGCCGACAACTCTGCCATCCTCTTTTCTCCTAAAATTTTAATGGAATACAAGAGAAAAAATGCTTTACTTTATGCTGTCTCTCGCACATAGGGATTGCATGTAAAAGCTAATGATCTAATGTAGTTAGCTGCTGGACGAACCATTTCAAACATGGGTCCATAAATCCCATGCCCTTGAGCAAGTTCTTCAGGAGTTTCACCAGATTTGTTCTTCATTCTTGCTAAGTCTACTGTATCTTCTCTTAAAAATAGAACTAGTAAGGTAGATTTACTATGACTTATTGCTGATGCTAAGTGCATAGGTGTTTGTCCTGAAACAAATGACAAATCATACTAGGTACAGTGCGGAAAACTTGAAAATTATTAAATACATATTGCTTATTAAGTACTTTACCTCCATCTGATATTGATCTTGGGTCAGCACCAGCTGCTAGCAAACGAGCAGCAATCACATAATTGTTCCACTTGCAAGCAGAATGCAATGGAGTCCACCCCATTTCAGTCCTCATGGAAACATTTGCTCCTACACTTAGTAAGTATATAGTAGTCTCTAGATGATTTCCATATGCTGCTCGATGTAACACTGTGTAACCATCAGAATCCTGTACATGTAGAAGACTTGGTTGCGACTGTAATAGCTCTCTGAGAGTGTCCAATTCTCCATTTTCAGCTGCCCATAATACATGGTCAGCTGGATTTGCTAAAATAAACAATGTTCATAAAATACTTAATATTTAATAGAGCACTGAAAAATGTATTTCAACAATATTGGTTCAAATCATACCTTTGGGATCTTCTACCAGATCAATATCTTGATCAGGGTCATCCCA
The DNA here is from genome assembly GCA_949125135.1 of Alcis repandata. NCBI lineage: Eukaryota > Metazoa > Arthropoda > Insecta > Lepidoptera > Geometridae > Alcis > Alcis repandata. The sequence continues at coordinate 5,839,880 of OX421223.1, forward strand.
ACCGGATACAAACATTTGAGATGTTGCTGGATTCGTCTTGTATGTCTCAATTTCTTGTTTAATGTTGAGCAGATCTTTCAGTTGATCATCAGAATCCTCGGAGTCTGACATTTTTAAATTATAAGTCTACTCTTTAATCGCAGTGATCAAGCTTGAGGCAGACGAAGTGCTCCGTGCTGCTATGGTGCTGTTACGATTTTTGTAAGCGTTACAAATAATGTAATATGAATTCTGTGGGTGGATAGCGACAATATTTGTAGGTACTTGTAACTCTAGACGGACATTCTAATCCATCTTTTACTAAGAGCACTGAGCACATAGAGTAGTACTGACTGAGCAGATTAAAGAACAATCAATCAATATGTACGATTTGATGTACGATTTCTGACAGTCTGACACAACTTTTTTAAATTTTATTTTCTGTTTTTTTATTTCGAAGTCAAACCCAAGGGTCAAACCTAGATTACCTAGATCAGAGACCTGAAATGTTGAATTGACAGTGACAATAATACCTCACTTTGACATCCATCAATTTTTTTCTAACGTTGACAAGTTTGATTGTTTGAAGCCTAATTAAACAAATGTTGCATGGCAACACTTAAATGGCGGCCATTGAATAAATAATTTCAACATGGCGCTGTTCAGAGTGTGTGTGTGTGAAAGTGCAGTGAAATTATGTTAATATTGTAGTGTTTTTAGTGTTAATTTTAGTTTTTAAGTGAAAAGTGTGTGCATTAATGCCGTGGTTTCATTATCATGGCTTTGGATTTACGCCTGCACTCCCCTGCAGGCGCGGAACCTGTTGTTTATACATGGCCCCTCACTTCAGGTCATGGCTCGGTACGAAATATTTTGTATTTATTACAGTTTAGATCTTGATGCTATGTAATTGTTTTGATACACATGCTCATCAGTATCAATGACATTCAAACAGTGTATATTTGCATGGTTCCTGTCGTTGTATGATGATGTAATAAGATCAGGGAAAGAATTTATTCCTTAGATGCAGTGCTGGAATAAGACGTGACTTTAGGCACTTTGCTTTGCAGGCAAAATTTTACTAACGGCATAGGTTAGCAGCGAGCGTTTCATATTAATATTGTTAGGACTACGTACTCGTTTTGATAGGCTTTTGTATATGTATGTATTGCATGGTATCATATTTAGATAACTCACGTCACATGGGTACGAAGAGTGTATTGACCTCGTGTTTTGTCAAGGTGTCGGCTTTTTTTAGATATGTACACACTGTTGCGTAGTTTTCATTCGTCATTTATTTACATTTTGTTATTGCTGTCAGTTATTAGCCAGCGAATAACTTTCTTCCACACCATTCCATATTTTCATAATATATTTATATTATATTAAACTTCACCTGTTGCCTCTACATTTAGATAACTAGTTTTTTTTTTAATTATAGGTAGCTATAATAAAATACCTACTGAAACGTAACGGTCTGTGTAGATATGCAGGCAGTATCATTATAGCATAGCCATTTATAACTAGGTAGAGTGCTGATAAATAGGTAAATACATAATTGTTGATAAACAGTGTTACTCCAGTGTCCCTTTTAAACATTAAAAACATTATGGTAAATAAAACATAACATACCCCCATTGATAAATATAAAGTTTTACAGTAAGTAAATTGGAAGTGTGTTGACCTATTTCCCTTTGACTTACTTATCATCTATGTAACCATTAATTCTGCATGTTTTGTTATGTTTAGGTATTCAACAGTAATTTAGGTATGTGGTAGTAGAAATACATCACCAGTAATGAGTGCATAGGTATATTGCCATTTCATTGGGCTGCCAAAAGGTCAGTTTGTTTACTATGTCTAACCCACTTTTTATTGTTATTACAATAACCAGTTCAGCATCTAGATATGTAATAGTAATATAGTGTTATATATGGCATAAGTTATGTATGTATGAAATACTGATAAGAACTACTACATGTATATATTCCGTATATTTTTGACTGGATAGCAATGAAAGATATGTGAGATATTAAAGTTACCGCATTTAATTGACAAAATTATATTGAAAAATAATATATCTTGATTGGATTGTATTTGAAATTCCTTATATTCAAAAATATTAAATGTGACATTATAACACGGTTCCATTTCAGTATTAAGAAGTAACAAATATACACCTATACTTATTCGAAAACTTTTGTGTGTACAATATTTCTGTGATTTAAATACTGGTTATTTGAAAAATAGTACAAGAGAGAGGAGGCCTATACGCAGCAGTGGGCTAATTCAGTGTATTTTTACAATAATATGAATCAAAAGTCTGTCAACAAGCAATTTTGGAACAAACTTAGAATCTTAAGAAATGATAAAATTTAATTTTACGTATGTATTATGTACAGTATGATCTCCATTAACGGCAAAAAAATTAAAAAAAATTTAATTTTGTACATAAAATTTTTGTTTAAGTGTGAATAAATCTGTGTTTGACCATCAACTCACTTAAACAATAAGAACAATATCAACGTTGTTATGGTTGTTTTTTTGACATATTTGAAACATTTTTAACCGACTTCAAAAAAGGAGGAGGTTATCAAGTCGACTGTATGTTTTTTTTTTTTTTATATTGTTTCCTCATAACTTTTGACTGGGTGAATCGATTTTGATGATTATTTTTTTATTAGAAAGCTGACGCTTCCCATTTGGTCCCATTTCAATTTAGTCCAGTTCTGATAATGGTATCCATGAGAAAACCATATAAGTCTTAAATTTGCATTAAGTATGTGCGCGACAAATAGATGAATAACTCAATAGTCGGTCTTTTGAAGTTGGTTTTTGTTTTTTGTAAAAATAATTATGTTAAAAAAGTTGTAGGATGTGAGCGGTCTACACACAGTGCTTACATGCAACCCCTTATCAATATGTATGACCCCATAACCTTGTATTTATTTATACTGTATCACATATTGTAATGCTGAGTTGAACTGGTAATAAGAGCCAGGTGTAAAAAAGGTAGTTTTTTTAGATTGGACAGAGATAGTCGATTGGAGACGGCTGTATTGTTTGTAATTTTGCACAAGCATTTATTTGTAACTAAATAAGTAAAAGCATACAGCTTGTGTGTGCCTCTGATTCAAAATTACTTATTTTTTGAGCTAGTCGAGGTGAATGTTGATTCTTATAACAATAAATGATTCCAGTTTCATTGAGGTGATCTGAGGATGGAGACGGAGTGCTTGCACTAGAAAGTCTGGTTTTCAATTAGTAAACCTCCATATTGACGTTATGCATAACGTCAATAAAATTTAAAAACAAACACATTTATATATTTTTATCTATTAATATTGGTGGTTTTTGATTTCAAATCGGAAGTAAAAATTACCTAGTAGTACATAGTTGTTACACTAGTTTTAAAGTTTTATGATCCTTTTTATTTGTAACTAGCTGACCCGGCAGACTTCGTACTGCCATACAGTACTTCTCTATGGTACTGCCTAATTAAATATAAACACTGCACAAAACACTATTTACAATTTTATACTTATAATTCGTGTATCAGTTGACAAAAGCAAACTCATCCATGAAAAAAAAAACACTAACATTGACAGTTTGTTGTTGTTTCAACTTTTTTTTAATTTGATATGACTTGGAGTCAAATAAATCCTTCGAAATTTTGAAAACAAATGAATGAACTATTCGATTTCGTTTTCTTTTTTTTGTTTTATCTGTGCTCCAACGCACACTGTTTTGATAGATATGATTGAATTTGAACTTTGTACAGAGGTAATAAAGTGCAAATTGACTCTTGGACGTTAGGAACATACCTACATTGCTTAAACAACAGTGAGTGCTTGCAATTCAATATGAACTTTATACAATAGCAATAAAGCTCGTTTTAGTTAGAAAACGTTTGTATGGGAAAAAGAAAAGGGCTGTTTTTAGGGTTTTTCAATATTTCTGAGAGATTTTCTTAATATTTTTTTCCGTAAGAACCTTCTCCTAATAATAACAAATACAACAAAAAAAGAATTAGTGAAATCGGTCCAGCCATTCACGCGTGATGCCGTGACCAAGGAAAACGAGTTTCATTTTTATATAAATAGATAGATTTCTGGTGTGAACAATAAAGAGTTTATCTATCTATCTAGTAGATTTTTTACGCTAGTTTCGAAAAGTACATTTCGAACGCCGTAGCGTAGGTATATTTTTGCGCGCACTATCTGTGTTTGAAAACAAGATCAATGATCAGTAGTCCTATTATCACTGTAGGTAATAAGACAGCAATGAGACTGGTCTTAGTTTCTACTCGCACCCATTAGCCTATTAATTACTGTGGTTGTGCGTTCCGTTTCGTAGGTTTTATTAACGAATTGCAAAAACTCCAGCACTGATGATCGCTTGGGATATTTTGTGTATTGTGATTCTTGACAGTCTCCATACTTTCTCCTATCCATTTATCTCCTAATAACGGAAAATGCTATAGGACATTCGAAGTATCAAAACAAAAACAGGCTAACTAAGGACTTAATCCTAATCCATGCTAATTTCAACACTGTTCTGTCTCCAAACCATAAGCTGGACGTAGATAACACTTTTTAGGGTTCCATAATAAACTAAAGAACCCATAAAAATAGTTTCGCCTGCCCGATTCTCTATCTACCTGTCCTATGTCACATTACTTTTATTCAGGGACTATAAATGGCTATGGCGCAGAAATTTGATGCACGCATAGATAAATTATACACACGCTACTAGGGAAAATATTGCGGTAATTAATAAAAATATTTAAGGGGTAGAGTTGATAACTAAAATTTATTTTAAAATTATCTCTATTTATTAGTGTCCAATAGCTTGTAAAATAACGCTGACCTAGTTAATGCTTCATCATCAGCATATTTAATGTTTGTTCCTTGCTGGATATAGGCCTCTTAAAACTCCGTATAATAAATACTATAAGATCTTCTGCCTCTATACATATACAGGTCGTCGCTCCACCTGGTCGCACGGCGCCCTACTCTACGTTTGGCCGATCCATAGTTTCCATCTAGAACCCCAAGTTTTAACGTTTATGGGGACTCAAATAAAATGTTCAAGCAAACCACATTATAAATAACTATACAGTGTAAAAACTTTGACTACCACGAGCGACTCAGTGACAACTCGCATTTGACGAATAAATAATTAATCAAAAATTCCCGTCGTTATCGATTGTTTCAATATCGAGCTAATAATAAATATAAAAAGGTTTTATAGTCGATAGGTACCAAAAATGTACGCCTCATAGATCGCTCTTACTACCAGACAACTATATAACGATTCTATTTTATCCGTTGACCTTACGAACATTAGAGATTTCTTTTCGAAATTTGTACTAATATTTCAATCTTTTCATTCTATTATAAATGTAAAAGTTAGCATGTATGTTTGTTACTACATCACTCAAAAACGGCTGAACTGTTTTGGATTAAATTCGGTATGGAGATAAGCCTTCAAATCGATTTTTATCTAAAGCTATTTAGTGGTTTTACCCTGGTTTTAAACTAAACTTATCTTTATCCCGATAAAATTAACGGTTCCTGTAGGATAGCGGGAAAACCGCGGGTAGTATACAAAATAAATGTAATTGTATTCCGAATAACATCAAACTCTCTTTGTTACAGGACAAACACGACGGAGCCCTGGAAATTGTAGAAACCATACGGTAAGATTCAAATTTAATTACTTAGCTATTAGTATATTCCGATAATCCCTGCGTAAAATACGTCCAAGAGCAGTTGAACTATTTTATGTAGGAATAATCGATCGCTCCATGTACCTACGTCAGATTATCCGCGTGTCCTAAGCCGAGATAAGAGCCTTCACTTTGACCTCCTTTCGTCCGGACGTGCGCATACATAGTAGGAACGTTTAACTCGTGGCCTTGAAACCATGTTCCAATAATAACACTGTTTGTTTATGAATTGTGTTCCTTTGGGAAACATAATAACTTGATCAACAAGGCAGCTATAACAAATGTATGAAGGAATACAACGCTCACTATTACAATAGATTAAAGATCGAAAATCAGCGAACTTGTATTATACAAAATCTCGTTAGTAAACTCAGTTTAACTTTTATTCTACATTGTAATTCTAATCTAAAATACTGGAAAATATTTCGCAACAGAACATTTGAACCTTTCTCACACGACCTTTAAAATTAATAAAGGACCCTCCAAGGTTGTGAACCTAAATTTACCTGGCACGATGTACGAAACGGCGCTGGAACTTATATTTATCTCGACTGCATCGCATTAACAAAAATATCTCGAAACTAATATTCGTCGGATTTAATTATTATGATACTACCTGCGCCTTGCGGTTTCAGTCGCATTTTCCGAGATAAAAGTAATCTATATGTTATTACAAGGTATAAGATACCTGCATACTGCATACAAAATTTCATTTAAATCCATTCAGCCTTTTTTGCGTGATTGAGCAACAAACATATCTACAAACTTTGACATTCACAATATTACATAGTAGGATTTATCGTAGGTCTACATAAGGCGTAGGCAGTGTAATACCTACCGAATACCTAGTTTAAATTAGCGACTATTAGGTCTAGTTGTTCGATTATGAAACGAAGTGGTCATACTGCATTCTATGTAACATAGTTGACCAGACTAGACTCTGCAATAAGATTAACTAATTATAGTTCGACAAATCAACAAAACAATGTAGAAATGGACTAACATTTAGGAGCTGTTTAAATGTGGCAATAATTTGTAATCGCCCACAATCGCGGGGCGAACCTGGACACAATTGGCACACGACCTGGATGAGTACAAGTAGTGAACCCTATGCTCAATTGCGGGCTCATAATTGTGATGAGTGGGAGTCATCGTTATTTTTTTTTTAATACTTACTACATTATATTATATCATGTTGCGTAAAATAAGTATTGTTGTCGCAGGTGGGTGTGCGACGACCTGCCCGAAATGAAGGCTGCCCTAGAACACAACATCCTCTGCGACTTCGACACGCACTCATACGACAGCATGCGATCCCTCTGCGACCGATTCAACCGCGCCATCGACTCCGTCGTAGCACTGGTAAGTTTTTTTCTAAACCGGGAGTAAGTCTACTTTTGACCATCAACTCGCCTGTTGTACGCCACGATGTGGCTGAAGATGAAGCACGTAGACTTAGAATATACCTATAATACTCTCACCTTGAAAAGCCCAGGATTATATCTCTCAGGAAACAAAGAAGCCGGTAGTCTGTTCCATTCAGTTACCTGGTACTCTGGTACCCACCATGCCATACAAACATCGCAAAAGCTCCAACCGTGTGAAATCTCCAAACAGCCGCGCGCTGTTGACACCCAAGATTGCAGTTCATTGACTTCTGTAATCTGAAGTTATCAATAGCTCTATCATTTCATCGTTTCTTTCATTTATTTTTTCTTTGCTCTGTAGTTTTTTCGATAAGAGCCTAAAAGTTTTTAGACTGAAAGATAAAGTCATTGCTTTGGGTTTCGTCTCTATACGGTCTGTTACAAATTTTATTTGATCTCTCGTAGTAACTCGAGAGAAAGCCGCTACGTTGCGTCTTTTTATTGGCCGTGAATAAAATTCAAGGACAAATGCTTATTGCTGTAAACTGTGTTTTATGACGGCATTGTTTCCAGGTAGTTTCTTGGCTACGACCCGTTAGACCCATTTACTATTGCGTTGTCAGAAAACGTATTTCAATGTAAACCTGCAGAGCAGCTGCTGACATAGTTCAGAATTTTTGAACGACTCGCGCAGGTGCCTGTAATATAGAAGGGTGCTTCATTGAAATCCATAATGCATAAGTTAAACCAATAAGAAATCATATGGCAGACGATAGAACAACAAATTTGAAAGAATTTTGTTTCAACCAATTAATAGAGATTTTAATACAGAAAAGCACTAAAACGGTTCATCATACTTTCAGACTTTTTTTTTTCTCACAAATAAAAACTAATGCCGTTAGAAAATTTCATTAAAATAGAAATAGATAACACTAACAACTCTAAGTTACACTATCGGCTAAAATAACGTGGAAAGCAATACATAGTAGCAAAAACTAGTCTGCCTCACTCGCTTCCTATGCAATAAACAAAAACGCGGAAGAGATATTCTCCTTGAAGATATTCTTGTGGCGGGTATAATAGATGCAGAATATATAGATAGATAGATGGAGCGGGCGCGCACCGCATGCCGTGTGCGAAACTGTGCGACTGAGGTGAATGTGGGGCAGTGAGGGGCTCAGCGAATAGCCGAGAGGCAAGAGGGCCAAGATGGCGGCGAGGACGCAACGATCGATGTCCGCAGACGCCGCTGCCGCACGAGGCTAACTCTATTTATACACACATACCCGACGCATACTATTTTCATAAAGACGTTAGAGAGTTTGGAAGCTGTGCGGCGAAGGCGGAATTAGGAGTCTGCCGACTTAGGAATTTATGTATGAGATATGGAAGCGCGGGAAATCTAGGTTCTATCTAAAGATGACAACTCAAACAAAAAATCTTTTAGGAGTTTCGCCTCAACGCTCTACAAAAATATTTAGATTTTGGGACGGAACCCTGTAGCCGAAAATGTATTGCAAAATATATAAATGTACTTAACTACATAAAAAGTAATTGCATGACTTTACTATTGTGTAGTTTGAATAATAAAAACACGCACTCGAAGTGGAGTTTTTATTCAGCGATAGAGCGAACAGGTGCTGGGCAGGTGCCAGGCCAACTAGGAAAGGTGAAGATTCTGTTTTTTATACATACATACGTTCCTAACTTCCTACCCACCTACTTTTCGTTATAATGTATCAGCTATAGCTACTCTATTATTTTTTTTGGATTAGCTAACTACTTTACGCACAATAGAAATACAACACTTGCTTGTAGCTGGTCATTTGGCTCCACTTTGGTGCCGTCAATTTTCTTATCAGTAGGTACGTCATAATATGAACAAAAAGGACTATCAAAATTGAAACGAATTAAAAAACTATAGGTACTTAATTCAATATAACGAATAAATAAATCGTAATTACGAATACATGTATCGACTAAATTAGGACCTCTGCGACGTTATCAACCAACATAGAATTCCTGGTATTATTTATATTAAACGTGGAAAGTGTTCATGTAACGAAAATACAAATAGATTTTTTTTTTTTTACATCGGACTAGGCATGCGTTTGACTGCAATCTCACCTGATGGGAAGTGACGATGTGGTCGAAGATGTAGCACGCTTGCCTAGGAAAAACCTATTCACTCGATTTTTGAACATCCCTGGGTTGATGGGATTACGTATTTCGTTCATAAATGTCGATGTAATTTACCGTGGTTTACGCAAGGTGACGTAGACTGAACGTCCCAATAACTGTGTCATTTATTTGTGACCTCTCGGCCTCCCCGACGACCCTTGTGTTGAGGGCGGTCGTTTCATTGTCGGGCGCCCGGCGGGGCGGCGGGTGGAGGAACCCTCCCTCTACTCGTGTACGAGGTACCTACTATTATTTATTCTGTGCCGAAGCCCTACAGCCTACACCCTTTTTGCAAGCTAACCAAATAGAGTAAACAAACATGAATAGTTATTCTAGTTCAAGTGCTTGGAAACCAATTTTTGGCACACCGATGTGACGATTATGCAGTCTGATTGAAGTTCTGTTTGAACATATGTTTGCTAAATCCAGGTTTTAGTTGTACTCATTGCATTAAAGAATTCGGCCGCTCATCAACTGATTCTTAGGTTTAGATCAATACACAAAACGTGGTTCTGTAAACTTGTTTGTAGATAATGACATTGTAATCGCTCTACTTAAAATTATTTTAGTTTGTTAACGGTCTAAGGGTCATAGAGCAACGAGGAGTGACCTCATTTTTTTATTCTTTGTTTTCGGTGCCACATTTTTGTACAGTACTCGTATATTGAAATGCAAATATAGTATCTATTACACTATATTTGATATGTTTGGAACACTGGAGTGCAATATACATAAACAACTTTATTACTACTCGTTTAGCTCTATGAATCCGATTCCGGTTGCATATCATATTGCATAAATGACATTCATAAAATTAAAGGCATATAAAAGTGAGTGGTTCAACGTGGGCCAATAATTGTGGGGGCGATGACCGCAATATTGAGCGAACGCGAATGTCTCACGTAGTGTTAATGACCTTTTTTTGGTTGCGCCAGAGTCGACGTCGCTCGGTACCTATCTATTTGCTTAGCCTAAGGAGACCTTGCATTATTGGTCTATTGCTGAGATAATCCGTCCAAACAGGTTTCATTTGCTATACCTACTAAATATTTCTGTAATCTTATCAATTGTACTGCAACATTGCTCAAATTGTTAATAAAGGGTCGTTCGACTACAAAGGAGGTGAATAAAATTACCTGCTCTTAAAAGGATGTGCAACAAGGGGTCCCATTCTTGTCAAATAACAATGATTTTCATGACGCAACAGCAATAAAGTGCAACAGTTCGTTCGTGCTCGCCAATTCAAACGTTTATACGAGTGTTCATTCATCTTTCCCTTCTCAAATCATATTCACAAGCCGTTTTCTATTTTAGACTTAAATAATCGTTCTCGTATTTTACTATGACACGTTAATAAAACAGGTATTGACCTAATTTCCACGGTGATTCAAACCGGAATTGAAACTTTTTTCGCTAACAAAACAAACAAATAATGCATGGTGTTATGTTATGGCATGCGATGCGATGCAATGAATTAGTGTGCAGCTACTTTCTAATTTCCACCGAGCGAAGCGGGCTCGAGCGAAGTACTAGCGAAGTGACGCAATCAGCTAACATCAACGAACGCCATATGGGCTGTTTAGGCAAGAGCGCGGGCCGAATGTATGAGAACATTGGGATTGCATCACTGCCACTCCGCCTAACCGAAAGTCCTCAGTAACGTACCACGCAAACGTAACGAGTACTTCGGAGTACTTAGATGGACCGCACGCGGTTCCACTGCACATCGGATTTATGGAGTGTGTCCTTCTATCGAGTTATCGTTAGCACGCTGTATATAAGCGTGACGATAATACATATAGCAGAACGCGCTTTATCACGAACGCGAACCACGTGGTGTGTGGTGTGCGTGAGCCGTGATCAATAACAACAAATCTACATAGTACGTAGCCAGTGTAAAACAAGCAACAAAGGACAGATCGTAACAATGATGCAGCCGTGTGTTCAACAAGTGGTTGGTACCTACGAGCTCTCGATAACCGACAACATCAATAGCTACAATTACGTGTACAGTTCGATTGATTGCCTATTTTATTGTTATCGCTATTATACTACGCTGTTTGAGTACAACTCACAGGTACCTAAGGAAGGACAAATAGCAATCAAATAGGACAAAAAGCCCATCTTAGCTGAAATGTATTTAAATGTATGTATAGGTTGAAATCGCTATATTCTTTGCACCTTGTGTCACAACATGGCAAGGTTGTTTTGGTCGTTCATCAGCCTTATCCGCCCACTTCTTGTTATCGGAGGTCGTTGTCTAGTTTCCACTATACTGAAGTGTAATAAACTATTCAGTTTCAAGACATATAATTTATTTTTTCTGTAAGCCTTTTTTAAGCCTAATTAATAATCTGGACTGCGACTCGTCCACTCTACTGACGTCACTACAAATCGCGGAAGCAAATGCAACCTTTTTGTTATTCACGTTTGTAGATGCTAACGACCTCTCGCAATTACTTAGCTGGTAGTCGAATCTGTAGGTATTAAAAGTTGGCTTCGAAGGACCTTGAATCAAGTTCAGACTGAAGGTCATCGACATTGCTCTTAAATGACGCATTGCTATATCGATCAGGCATTTCTCAATGCTCGCAGTGTCAAGGCTGTGAGACTCTTTTTTAGTTATATTGTTATATTTTTGCTGGTGTCTATGTAATAGGGTTATGGCCTTACAGGGCTCTGCAACGTGGTTTTATCGATCCGTACTACCTATATCTATACCTATATACATAGAACACTATACACTATGAACATTCATCACAGTTACGAGCTTGTTTTCAAATTTTATTAATTTATTAAATCTGATTGCAATTATTATAATCGCAGCGTTTGTATTGAAACTTTCAATAAACTAGCAGCGCTCCTCGGTTTAGCCCGCTTTTTTCAACACCATCCTGTATAGAGGCGAACAACAAAAAAAAAATCGATCGATGCTTTTTCGGGTTTTTCTGAGGCTATAATGTACGAGGATACGTAGACATGAAAAATATCTGAGCACGGGTTTGTTTTTTCAATTTCTATTAGTGATTTAGCTTCGTCTTTAAGATCCAATGCATTGTGATCTAGACACGCGGTAGCGTGTCAAGCCAAGTTCAAGTGACAGAACTGGCGAGCAGCACCGTGTGTATATTACACGAACCATTTGGAGGCACTTTTGACCTCGTCATAACTCAAAAACTATTTCACATAAACGTGTCAAATTTGGCTCATATATTAAGACTTGCGAGATACATATGTGCTCCAAATTTCATAAACACACCTTAAACGGTTATTTAGATATTAACGTCCAAAAATCGTAATTTTTATCACTGATCTAACTATAGACTAAAACTATATCCATGTTCCAGATGACCTAGAAAGTTCAAATTTGGTATGCAGATAGGTAATTAGGTGAAAACAAAGGAAAAAATCTGAAACTGGTAAATTTGTATCATTTTATTATAATTTTGGAACACTTAACTTATACTTGGTGCCTCAGCAATCAGCAATCAAAACTTATAACAGCCGGTCTTTATGTGGATTTTAAGGTCTTCACGTGAATATACACGAGTAATCAATAATAGTCTATAAGATCACTATAATTATTTTAAATGCATTTCGGTACAACGTCGCACAGCAGTGGGCTGGGAGCAGTGCGTGCGACTGAATGAGTTTGAAAGTGAGAACTCATTGGTAACAAATAGTTTTTCTTGAGAAAATGTCAAATTAAAACAAAACTCTCAAAAAGAGTTCTCTATTTCTCGTTCTCAGTCTTCTTTTTCAAATATTAGTGTTGTAACCAATTAATTACTGAATTTCACCAGCTTCATTCGATTTTAATCGTAATTAAATATTGATCAGCTGGATCAGTCAGGGGAGATTTTGTGAATGATGCCTTACTCGCATTCGAGTCTAAAAGTACAAAATAATATCACGAAGCAATGCACGCAAATAAATTCACAGAGTGAATTACTAACTTTCGCTTTTTCTTCATTTATTGTGATTGAGTGAATGTTTTGTAACTAAAAATATTAAATTAAAGACAAATTGACCTTTTGTATTTGGCATTGTACCATTTGAACCATTTCAAAATACCTAAAATATTAAAGTTTAAGTTTAATTTTCTAATCAAAACCTTAATCCAATAAACTTACAATACATAATCAAATCGATCAAATACTCATACATACTTGAATCGATTTATAGTGAGTATCAAATACCGAGTCGTATGGTAACATCACTATAGTTACGTCGCGTTGACAAAATATCAAAACGCGCCTCTTGTGTTGACTATAATTTGTTAAATAATTATCTTTTTATTACGTATATCGTATAATACAATGAGTCGTACCATAGAATTACGGGTGGGTGACACACTTACCTTACACCGAATAATTCCAATGCCTCCCGATGGAAGCTGCCTATTCCATTCGATTGCATATTCTTTGTTTGAGCATAATAATATAAAACAAATACGTTGCGTGAGACTATTGTAGAGCATTTATGTCGTAACTGGGATGATTTAAGTTTGTATACTAGTGGTCCAAACGGAGATCCTTACTGCTCTGAAGAAGAGTATCGAGCAAGCATGCTTTGTTCGACAACTTATGGAGCTGCTTCTGAGTTAAAGGCTGCAGTAAATTTGAATTCTTTACAAAAAGTAATGATATCCCACCAAAAACATAAATGTAAAAAAGGAGAGCCAAGTTCAATACAAAAAGAATGGAGATCTAAATGAGTGCCAAGTTTGATGGTCAGTCCTGAAATTTATTTATACTATAATATAAAACATCATTTTTCTTATAACTTCGGATATATTATTGTAGCCTAAGGTTTGACTTGGCTAGTTTTCATATACGAATTACAGGTATATTACATAGCCTTCATAAGTTCTAAACCTGTTACTTGTCGCTTCTTATTTTATTATTATTTCGAAAATTTGGCATGCTGGTAGAATCTAGCCATCGAACATAATAATTTGTTTATGAAAACTAGCCAAGTCAAACCTTAGGCTACAATAATATATCCGAAGTTATAAGAAAAATGATGTTTTATATTATAGTATAAATAAATTTCAGGACTGACCATCAAACTTGGCACTCATTTAGATCTCCATTCTTTTTGTATTGAACTTGGCTCTCCTTTTTTACATTTATGTTTTTGGTGGGATAAAATACTACTAAAACATTTACAAGTTTTAGGTTCCTAGCATTTAGTTGATATTTATAAGGAATTCATGATTGTGTACAGCAATTAACAAACAATTATTTATATTACAGGAAAAGGGCACTTCTATACCTGCACAGCGATACACATACCCCTCCAAAGGATTACTCAAGCACATACTCCAGCAGACTTATAACCAAGCAGTAGCCGATCCAGATAAACTTAATCAGTATGAACCATTCTCGCCTGAGGTGAGTGTTTTCATATTATAATATTACAGATAAAACAGACTATTAGGTATGTGATCCTAATAGTAAGTAGATCAAACAAACTTTAGGTACCACATGCTCTCAAATCTACACTTCGATCGTGATATAATTCTCGTAAAAATAGAACAAAGTTGTCCTTTCCATTGATGCGTTTTGATTTCCATTGACTTGACGCGGCTGACTTTATCCGTAACTAGGTCGTTCGATAGGCCCTTTTGCGCAGTCGACCTTCCGTGTTATCAGGGGCGTATCGTGAATTTTGGCTACCTGGGTCCGTAATAATCTTGCTCCTTTGTATGCGCAATGGTCCAAAAAGGATTTATCGAGTTGTTTTTGCAAACTTGTAGCAGATCTTTTTGTAAAGAATTTGATGAATGAAACTATTTATAACCGACTTCAAAAAAGGAGGAGGTTATCAATTCGACTGTATGTTTTTTTTTTTTATGTTTGTTACTTCATAACTTTTGACTGGGTGAATCGATTTTGATATATTTTTTTTTACTAGAAAGCTGACGCTTCCCATTTGGTCCCATTTCAATTTAGTCCAGTTCTGATAATGGTATCCATGAGAAAACCATAATTATAAGTCTTAAATTTGCATTAAGTACGTGCGCGACAAATAGATGAATAACTCAATAGTCGGTCTTTTGAAGTCGGTTTTTGTTTTTTGTTTTTTGTAAAAATAGTTATTGTAAAAATAGCGGGATTAATCAAACTAAAATGAACGACGTAAAATATCTAAAGGGCTGTCAGAGTAGCCGATATTGTATATGTAAATGTATATTGTGTATCATATAAACTGTCATTAACCCATTTTTCACCCAATGCCGCCCCATGAAATTACCGCCCGGGGTGTTTGTCCCTTCGACACTCCCACTTTACGCCGGTACTAATGATGGATTCACTGTAGAATACACAGATTATATTAAAGTATAACCTGGTACACTTCAAAATTAAGCAACTGACGAGTCGGTCATATTTCGGGAAAAAGTTTACCAGCACTCAATATCGTCGAATAGATAAACCATCATCATCCACAGCCTTCTTACCCCACTGCTGGGTATAAGCGTCTCTCTTACTGTGCCATCTGCCTCAGTCCTGTGCCAATCGGGTCCAGGTTCCACCCATAACCACAGATTACAAAATACGTAACAGATACCTAACCCCCATACGAAGCTAAAATATTTCCGAAATATTAGACGCTGCAAGCAAAAATGTACCGTAAGCTTGCGACGCGAGAGTCGAGATTCCTGCGTACACAGCGCGAATGTTGTCGTACACCACGTGATCGAGGAAAAACGTTAGGGTTGTAAAAATAACTTAAATAAATAAAACTTCTGACGTAACTTTAATTTTAATATTTAAATGTATAATTAATGTTCAAAACACCAAAATAAATAAAAAATGAATAAACAAGAAAATCTTTATTAATAATCTTCTACCATAGATTTATTAATCTAAGTCTTCTACCAAAACAAAAATGTTGATAGATGAAAATAATACGTCAGTATCACTTTGGTTTCTACTATGTAATCTGTGGCGCGGGCGGGAAACGCGGCGCGGCGCGCGGCTGCTCGCTTCCGATTAGCTCGCTTGCGAATTATTTAGCGGTAGGAAAAAAGCGCGGGAAATGAGCGAGTGATGTAGCCTGCTATAACTTTGACAATATCGTCGACCCATCTCCAGCCATACATGAGCTTACTAAACGAGTATATTCTGTGCACATTCCAGGTGTACGGAGAGACGTCGTACGAGCTCGTCTGCCAGATGATCGAGCAGATCGAAATCTCACCGGAGGACGTTTTCGTGGACCTCGGGTCGGGCGTGGGCCAGGTGGTGCTGCAGATGGCCGCCGCCACTCCTTGCCGCGTCTGCCTCGGCGTCGAAAAGGCTGAAGTACCTAGCAAATATGCAGAGGTAAACGTCTTCTGCACCCAACGGACTGGCAGACTTATTCAGAAAATAAGCTATAAAGAATTCAAATATGCAGAGGTGTTAATCATTAAACTTGCGATCAAAGATGTTATTAACATATTTGAGTAATTACTGTTTATTATCTCTACAAAATATCGTAATTAATGATTAACGGTTTTCGCAAATTTCATTATTACTTAATTTAGTTACCCAGTCCAAAAAACATAGCTCCAAAAACGAAAAACAGGTTAAAATTTAAATTTCGCGCCATAAGCGAAACGTTGCACCATATCAGATTTATTTAGAAACATTCAATAGTTTTGTTTTAGTTAAAGAATGCAAATACGCAGAGGTGTTAATATCTTCAACACCCTATAGACTTATTCAGAAACATTCAGTAGGCTGGTTTTAGTAAAGGTGCAATGTTTCACTTGTGGCGCGAAATTAAAATTTCAAACGGTTATTTCGTTTTTAGTCGGGTAACTAAATTAAGTAATAATAAAATTTGCGACAATTGTTGAGCATTCCTTACGACATTTTGTAGAGGTTATAGACAGTAATGCACGATTCCTTAAATAAATCAATTAATCGCTAAACTTGGGATCGAAGATGTTATTAACATATTTGAGTAATCAGGTGCATTACTGTTTATTACCTCTACAAAATACCGTACTTAATGCTTAACGGTTGTCGCAAATTTCGTTATTACTTAATTTAGTTACCCAGTCTAGCTCCAAAAACGAAAAAATAGTTTAAAATTTAAATTTCGCGCCATAGGCAAAACGTTGCACATTATCGGATTTATTCAGAAACAGTCAATAGTTTGGTTTTAGATAACAAATGCATCTTCTGCAACTTACGAGTATATACTTATTCAAGAACATGCTTTGGGCTGGTTTTAGTAGAATACAAATCGAAGAGCACTAACAGATCACCTAACAGATTTATTCAGAAACATTTGATACACTAATAGAAAAACCAAATATGTAGTAACTTACTTATTTTTTTCTATTTTCAGAGTATGGATTCCCACTTTAGAATGTGGATGAATTGGTATGGCAAGAAGTTTGGAGAGTATAAATTAATAAAAGGTGATTTTTTACTGGATGAGCACAGAGAAAAAATCAACGCAGCGACGATAGTGTTTGTCAACAACTTCGCTTTCGGCCCGCATGTAGACCACCAGCTGAAGGAAAGATTCGCCGACTTGAAAGATGGTGCGAAAATCGTGTCTTCGAAAAGCTTCTGTCCACTCAACTTCAGGATAACGGATAGAAATCTGAGCGACATCGGGACTATCATGCACGTTAGCGAGATGTCGCCGCTCAAGGGCTCCGTCTCGTGGACGGGGAAGCCTGTCTCGTACTATTTACATATTATAGATAGGACCAAATTGGAGAGATACTTTCAAAGACTGAAAAATCCGAAACTCAAGGTCAGCAAAAGGGTCTGTTCCAAGTTTTTATTCTATTTATAACGAGGTTTTTATCGGATCTCAGACGTTGAAATATTACTGTTGGATAATCTGGCGATAAATATTCTGGTTGTTTATGGTTGTGTGTAATATTCAGGGTAACGATGACGGTGAAGGTAGCAGTAAACGTAATCTAAGCGCGCCGCCGACGCGGCAAGGCACGCCCGACCTCATGAATGGAAACAGCAACCACAGCACGGGCTCGCTGCCCGAGCGCAGGCGGAAGGTCACCAGGCCCAGAGCTGCCAGGTAAATATTTAACCAGACATTGCAAGGAAATTATTGTAAAAATATAATTCAATAATTGACAATGCTTTAAAAACTCAATTTAAAATAGAAAACTTTGTACAGATATTTCAAGATGACTATGGCTGGTTCAGACTTCAGAGTTAATCACATGATACCAGCTATAGCCATCTGGAATTGTATTGTTCGTTATACAAGGTGTAACAGAAAGGTGTAGTACTATTTAACACTTTGACTGCGGAAAACACATACCTTGTGTTTTTCTTTGTGCGACTCAAATCCGGCTGCACACGCCTGGCGCGTAAAACAACGCATTTGACTAGTTGACTAGTTTATTAGCCGCACTTAAGGCAAGCGCATGTGATTATTAGCCGCAGTCAAAGTGTTAAGGGTGTTCTTCTACACGTCAAAGAGAACAACTTTTGTGACACAAGTTTGCTATTCGAGAAAAAAATATCGAGTCTCCATACAAAATATTTAGTCACGTGATCAATTTTTTATGGAGTTTCGAGTTTTTTTCAGTAATTTAGCAAACTTGTGTTTTAGAAGTTTTTTTTTTCACTTTCACTTTTGACGTGTAGAGGAACGTCCTTAAGAATTACTACATCTTTCCGTTACACTTTGTATTATATATTCCATCTTACTTTTTTGTATTTTATTTCTTGTAATATGTAAACAAACCTTGTAATCCTTGCCTCGTTGGCTTTGGCTGTTGGTGAACTTGCGTTGTAAGGACCAAGAGTAGCGGACAATCGTGAAAAATGTAGGCCTACAACCCAAATTTTCCACGTATTCCATCACCGCATCTATTGCCTGCAATAGCATTATCTTAAGGTGAAACATTTTAGTCTTGGCGTGAAATTTTTTCAAACTGGTTTTTCGTTTTTAGAGCTAAACCGAGCTACTAAATTAATTTTTTATACGATATTTTGTAGAGGTTAACAGTAATTCGTCTGATTACTTAAATATGTCAATATCATCTTCGTTCGCAAGTTTAACGGTTAATTTCTTGTTTGAGTAATCTCCTACATTACTGTTTATTACCTCTACAAAATATCGTAAGGATTACGTCAACGATTATCGCAAATTTTATTATTACTTAATTTAGTTACCCGGCTCCAAAAAAAAAAAAAAGTTTAAAATTCAAATTTCGAGCTATATTCGAAACGTTGCACCTTAACCGTAACGTTTAGCGTAATTAAAATTATAACATTATGGAATTTTACTCGCGGTTTTCACACATTTTCATTTTTTTGTTTGGTATTCCCGTGTTTAATTATAACAAAAACATAAGGAAATCGACAATTAATGATATCGTTTTTCTCTCAATTGGCCTGCTGAGCCGTCGTTGGTTTGGTGTATAAAATTTACATATGTGTATGTATCGTGCAATTTCTCTGTTCCATCCAATACAAATTATACGATGTCACTGGGTCGGTGTCTTGAGGTTTGGTCTCTTCTATGCGACACGACAAACATGTAGTTACTGCGACGCGCCACCGCTCTCTTACAGTTGATTAGACAATGCTGGATCTATCTAGTATTGGAAGGTGGTCCATAATTGATCACTTTTATTTCGATTTGATTGAAATGGCGGGCTAATTTAGATCTGATTATAGGTCGAAATTAGCCGCTATAGTTTGGTGCTGTTTTCTGCAAACAATGCCGAAAAAAAGTAACGAATAATTATGTAAACTTAACAACAACCGGTGCCGCGCTGCCGTAGTCACGTGTCGCGTCGCGCGGAACCAATAAACTTACAATCTCGTATTCGTAGGGGCGAGAACGGACGCACGCGGGCCCGCGCCGCGGCGGCCAAGCGGCGGCGCGCGCGCCAGTCCAGCGAGGAGAGCGACGAGGAGTCGAGCGGGACGGACGACGCCGCGCCCGCACCCGAGCCCGCGCCGCGCGAGTGGGGCGCGCCCTGGGCTTCCTCGTCCGACTCCAGTGAGTGCGCGACCGAACACCGACTACACGGTTTTATTATAATACATCTCGGAGTGTTTCAGATTTGCACGATCTAACACCATCCGGCCCATTCTACTGTCGGACAACCGAGGGCACAAACTCTTAAATTCTCTTAAATATCAACAGGTATTGTTGCGAACTACGTGTTTACGAGTTTACGAGGCTTTAAATTGTTGTTATCGTATCGTGTAGACCGCAGCCGGCGGACAACGAACAAGCGCAGCGCGAGCGTGGGCGCGACGCGGCGGCGCGCGGCGGCCCGCAACAAGCGGCCGCGGCGCGGCGTGCCCGCCGCCATCGCCGGCCTCGACCTGCTGCACTCCACCACGCTCGCCTCCACGCTGCACAACGGGGCGGTGAGTACGCGAGCGAGCGCACGGAGCGCTCACCATGCCACCCCTGAACATGTCTCACTCGTAGCGCAGCGTGACCGACGCCGTTCGAAGCGTCGACGTCGTCGTGTTATAACCCGTTTTAAATGCATGTTGTTTTCTCTGTATGTATTTGGCTACGCGTCCCCAGATTTTTCCGTCTCGGACCGATCACACCCACGAATGACCCGCGATGGGTCTGATATCGTCTGCCCATCGGGCCGATGGTTTATTTTATTAAGAGGTATAATTCCATCCCCTACTATAATTGTTTCGCCGTGTGTTTTTCCGGTTTCGGTGTAACGTTCCCGTCCGGGATGTCCTATTTCTACATGTACACTAATAATATAAAGAGGAAAGATTGGTATGTTCGTAATGAATCAACTCAAAAACTACAGGACCGATTTTAAAAATTATTTCACCATAAAAGCTTAATTATTTGCGAGTAACAGACTATATTTCATGCCCGTTCGAAGCCGAGGCAAGTCGCTAGTTCGAGATAAAATTGTACCCCCACACAGTATAGTGAGTAGGTGTGGCGTAGGGTCCGCGTGCTGATCTTCCCAGTCCGCAGGTGACGTCTCCTCCCCCGGCTGCGGCCCACAGCGCGCAGTATGGTGAGCCGGAATGGTGTAGTGCCGCGTGCTGATCCCCCGGTCCGCAGGTGACATGTACTCCCCCGGCTGCGCCACACAGCACGCAGTGGAGTGAGCAGGTGTGGCGTAGAGTCCGCGTGCTGATCCCCCGGTCCGCAGGTGACGTCCCCGCCGCCCGGCTGCGTGGAGCAGCGCTTGTCCGCGCTGGGCGTGGCGCTGCAGCCGCTGGACGCGCTGCACGCGGAGCTGGAGGTCCCCCGCGCGCCGGGCGCCCCCTACTCGCTGCAGCTGCTGCTCGACATGTTCCGCGACCAGTACCTCGCGCTCATCCGGCACATGCACGAGCCCTCCTACCGGGACGACCTCGCCCGCCAGATCGAAAAGGAGAAGGTGAAACCACGGACCTACCGCCTGTCTCTGTTTTACCATTTTGATTTTGTTGCCATCCCTTGCGAAATGATGGCAACAATAATTTACTAATTTACTGCAGCGTGATTTACCGGCCGATGCAAACATTTTCGGAATCTAATTCTAAACAAGAATTTCGGATATAAGTAAAATCAGTCAAGACGTGTCGAGATAAAAGACTGATTGTCCCAAAAAAGGTCTACTATTCCCAGAACTACTAAATAAAGGCGTCACTTTCTAGGCTAATAATATCTACAAATTAGCTTAGAAAGTTTATTCGTCTTGGGTCATCATGGCTTATTGTGTATCTAATGAATAACTTCAAAGTTATTCCCAAAGCGGAACTAATTCGGTTGTTTTAAGAAATTGTGGGAAAGAATTTGCATCGCTAAAACAACTTAATAATATTAATACATTGATCGTTCGTATAGGAAAGGAACCAGAAGCTGAAATCGCGCGCGACGCAACTGGACAAGCAGATTAGCGTGCTGATTAGCGACAGCGTAGCGTTACTAAAGGCACGTATGAGCGAACTGGGCATTCACGCGAACAACACCGTGGACCTGCTCGCCAAGGCCAAGGAGATAGTGGGCCGCCACAAGGAGCTGCAGGGCAAGGCCAGCCGCCTGCAGGCGCAGGTACCGCACTCGATACCCTCCCTCACATACACCCATCTATCACTCACATTCACACTCACTCATTTTTTCATTTTCCCCTCATTAAAAATGTATTAATTGTTTTTATTCTAGGTCTGTTTTTGTACAATCGTGATTGTCGTTACGATAGGGTCCAGGTGGCGGCTTCAATTTTACACGTTTTTGTTTCGCTCGATCGGAGTCAAAACTGTTTTTCGTTCGATCCAGGTGAACAGTATAGAGGCGGAACAGGCGGCGCTGGTGAAACAGCGGACTTTCGAAATTACCGAAAAGTATCGTCAGCTGGGTCAGATCCCGACTAGCGCGGAGCCGACCCCCGCTGTGGAGTACGACTGCGTCCTCAAAGAGATATCGGCGACGCTCGCTCACAGGAAGCGGTTACATGCGCAGGTCTCGCACCTGCAGAACGAGATCGTGGCGCTGGAGCGAGGGGGCGGGGGCGGGGGCGCGGGCGAGGTGCGGCCCGGCGCGCCGCCGCCCGTGCCCGTGGCCACCGTGAAGCCGCACTCGGTGTGCGTGAAGCCGCGCAAGCTCCGCGAGCTGCGCGCGCGCACGCACGACTGGCCCGACGTGCCCGACGTCGGCAAGATCGAAGAGCGCAACCCGGAGCTGCTGGCGCAGAAGATCCTGGAGACGGGCCGCCAGCTCGAGCAGGCCTCCAAGCACACCAAGCCCAACCACGCCGTCAACGGGTACGTGCGCGCGCCGCCCGCCGCGCCCCCCCGCCGCCTGCCCGACAAGCCGCAGAAGTCTCTCGACGTGGTCGGCAAGGTGCAGGAGTCGCCCAAGGTGATCAACTTCGAGGACCGCCTCAAGAGCATCATCACCTCGGTCCTCAACGAGGACCAGGAGCAGCGCAAGGCGTCGCGCGTGCCCGCCGCGCCCGTCCACCCTTTCGGGAACGGGTTCGTGCGGGCACCGTACCCCGGGCGCGCGGTGGCGCCCTCCTCCGCGCCCGCGTCGCCGGCCGCCTACCGCCGGCGCGAGCGCTTCCCGCCCGAGCGCCGCGAGCCGCGCGCGCCGCCGCTCGACGCGCTCGACCCGCGCGACCCGCGCCTGCACGTGCCCGACCCGGACTTCTCGCAGGTACCTACCGTTCCGTTCCGTTCCGTCTCGGCGGCGCGCGGCGGCGGGACGCGAGAATGACTCGCGTATGTACATGTTCCGCAGGCGGTCTCCCCCGCGAAGCTGGCGCTGCGGCGGCACCTGTCGGCGGAGCGGCTGCCGGCGCCGGCGCGCACCATCGGCGACCTCGTCAACGGGGAGATCGAGCGAACCCTCGAGATCTCCAACCAGAGCATCATCAACGCGGCCGTCAACATGAGCGCGCGCTTCCACGACCCGCACCACCACCCGCAGCACCAACACCAACACCAACACCAGCCGCTTGAAGGTACCCGGTTGGCCCGACTACTCGATAATCACAATTCTAAATGTCAATTCCGTCCAAAATCATAACACGAAACACTAGCGTATTACCGGCGTGGGAAGAGTATTAAAAGCACACTTTATGCCAATGTGTAGACTGAAAGTGTTTCCGATACTCTTGGTTTCTATGAGATGAGAGGTCGTTGATTTGTGTAGATTTGCGCTGTTTATGTTTGATTAATTTTAAAGAAATCCTAGTTGAATAGTCGTAGAACATTGTTGACGATTGTTGTATCCTCGTAGGTCTGACGGCGTGCCTGCAGGCGCGTGTGCTAAGCATTATTCTTTAACTTGTTTTTAACCCCCGACGCAAAAACGACAGGGTGTTATAAGTTTGACGAGTCTGTGTGTGTGTCTGTGGCATCGTAGCTCCTAAACGGATGCACCGATTTTGAAATTGTTTATTTTTTATTTCAAAGCTGGATTACTCGGGAGTGTTCTTAGCTATGTGTTTCGGGAGTCATAATAATTTGAAATTTAATTACTTTCAACAGAAATCCCAGTATAAAGCAGGGTACTCACCTGGCCGTGTAGCAGTGACCCGCCAAGTGAAACCGTCACTTGGCGGGTCACTGCTAGTTTACTGCGCTCCACGCGCGAGCGGCTCGCAGCAGGCTCGTGCCTACGTACTCACTAGATACAGTATCAGATATGTTACATGCTACACGGCTAGGTGAGTACTCTGCTTGGGACATAGTTGACGAGCCTTGCGTCCCCGCAGGTCTGGCGGCGTGTCTGCAGGCGCGCGTGCTGGCGTCGGAGTACTGGCGCGGGCGCGCGGGCCCCGAGGACGAGGCCCGGCGCTCGCCGCCGCCGCCGCGCTCCAACTCCTCCACGCCGCTCGTCGACGAGCTGCAGCTGCCCGACCCGCCGCGCCTGCCGCCCGGTACAAACTGACGTATACACTGACTTACGAATGTGTACACTTGTGCGAGCGTTAGCGTCAACAACTCCAGTGGAGGAACAGCTTATATCAGACCGGTTGCAGGTTTGCTCATACCGGATAGCGAGCGCGCAGCGTCCACGGTGCAATTGTTGGAAGAACATTATTTTATTTTATTATATTGACAAATTAATTGAAAATATATAAATCATTATTATGGGAGTCCGTACTAGTTTTTTTTAAATGAATAAAAACTCATGAGAAACTTTTCGGTTTGTCGCAGAAGGCGAGTGCGGCGAGGAGGCGGACGAGAGCAAGTGGCAGGACCGCATCGCGTTCCGGTTCGACCAAATAATATCGTTCGCGTCGACCGCGATGGAGGACAAGCGGCGGCGCTCGGACGAGGCGTGCAACACGTCGCCCGACTCCGGCATCGGGCACGAGGCGGCGGCGGCGGCGGCGGCGGCGGCGGCGGGCCGCGCGTCCGCGCCGCCGCCGCACGCGCCGCCCGCGCGCCCGCCGCGCGACGTCTCGCCGCACCACTTCAAGAAGCGCTTCTTCAAGCGCGAGCGGTGGCCGGGCGGCGCCTGGCCCGCCGCGCACCCGCCGCTGGACTGGGAGCGGCCGCCGATGTGACCCGGCCGCCCGCCGCGCGCCCGCGCCTAGCGGCCCCGTGTACATAGAGTCGCCGGCCCGGCCGACCGCCGACCTCTCGGACCTCGACTCGGTTTTTTGTTATATTTTTCGAATATATAATGTAATTATGTATATTATTGAGTTTATTTTATGTTTAAGATTTGTAATTATTTAACGGTAGTTTTACGTCGCCGCTCCGCGGGCCGCGGACGGTTAGTTCGCGCGGCGGATTGTATTTCATGTGTTCATTTAGGTGTTAGAGTTTGAAATACATGATTCGGTGACGACGCAGAGGATCGTTCTAACGCCGGTCGTTTGATGAATGTTTGTTGTTTTGTGTTTTAGTTTTCGATGTTACGAAATGCTCAGTCTGAATAATGTCAATCATTTCTTTGGGAGATCTTATTAATAGAAGTGACTCCTATCGATATCGTCGGTAGGTGTGCTGACGTAACGTAGTTAAGGAAACGACCTCTCAGTTAGTCTGCGTTAGGCAGTTCGGTGGACTGGGAGGGAGCGTTCGATACAATTGTAGGCACCGGTACGCTAGTTCGCTAGTAAATTGTCACTATTTGTAAACTATTTAGCAGTAATGTGTAGTCGGGAAAAGTTTCAAGCTAACAGCAATATATTTTCCTCAATCATAAAATATATTCTCGTATGAATAAAAGATACAAAACAAGCAAGCAATGCAAACTTGAATAATGTTCACGTCTTTGCAGTCCAGCTAAACTGCCAATGTAGCTATGTTTGAGAATGTTGTATTGTGAAGAATAATATTAAGATAAGTAACCTTAATCGAAGGACAAAACAAACCAACAATAGTTTTAAGAGTTTGTAATCGTAGCCTTTTTTACCGCAACTACAAAATATAAATAAACAATAGACGCCGCACGCAGCGCAGCGCGGGTTTCGCCGGCAAACAAACATTAACATTTAGGACGTTAAATTAAAAGTGATCCAGGGTCAGAAGTAAGTCAAATGGAGGTCTCAAGGGCCAATTACTTAAATACACTAAAATAATTCCTTACCTGAAAAATTTCTTACTCTTGCTTGGTATAATTAATTTGTATATCTAAATCTTAATTGAAGTTAAGTGGCTACACTTTACTGTTTTCAAAGCACTGCCATGATTAGTGTCAAAATAGTGTTAGCTTCTGTATGTTCAGTCTGTTTTGATCAGTTTTGGTGATCAATTAATTTTAACTCCTAAATTAGTACTCGATTAGCAATAATAGTAATAATTTATGTGTCATTAGTGTTGTTGGCCCAGATTAAAAAAAAAACGGTCCTTTTTGTATGAGTGTTTGGTTTATTAGAATGATGTGCGTAAGTACGATACACTTTCATGGTGAAGTTGTATACCTTTTGTGCACGCCTCAAAACTGTATACCTTTTGTGCACGCCTCAAAACTTTTTATATTTAACGAACGAGCGACATTTTGTATCCCCAAATGAATTGGAAAAACCAAGGAATAATACAAAGATTTCGTAACAATTGAAAAAAAACCGTAGTCTGGTGCTATATTTTATTACTCTAGTGAAACACGGTTTTATACATACTTTTAAGATAAGTGCAGAAACAGAACGAGGTTCAAAATACACCAACGGCGTCAACTTCACCAGCAGTGCTCAGTGCCTAGTGCGAGTTTTTTTCGTGTAGTTTACGTTAACGATGGCGTTAACGTAAACTACACTTTGTATGGAATACAAACCGCGCCACCTAGTGTTCATAAGATGAACTAGAATAGTTCCATACAAATTGTAGTTTATGTTAACGCGATTTAACGTAAACTACACGAAAAAACTCGCACTAGGCACTCTGGTAAGAATTTATAAGGTATGGAAAAAGAAAGCGGAGTGCTGTTGGGGTCTTTTACGCTGTTGGTAATTCAGACCGCACCGATAGTGTTTTTGTAAAAACTAAATAAAATATCTAATTTTTCATTGCGGATTAGGGTTCGCGTACATTAAAATAGTAAATGACGATTTTTATATTGTTGTTTGCTGTTCTATTTTTACTCGACGAATGAAATTTTGTAACAAGTTTTGTTTACTTTTTATTTCTGGAATCTCTGTAGAGTGTAGATGACCTCAATGTAGGCCTAACAACTTGGCAAAAATGTCTAGAAATTGAACTTTTAAAAAAATGCAATACTCATCACTTGTATCGGTTGTAAAGTTCAAATATATTTGTAATTTGTGTTTTGAAAAAAAAAAAGGTTTTGAATGCTGAATGCAGTTGTATATACATTAGACCGAGTGGCTAGTCAAGAGTTCTTAGACTGCTAGAAAGACTTACTTGTAATGAGTTACATTACATTTTCTGTTGAAGAGTGAGTAATAATCTTAAGCAATAGCAACTCTGAAATAACAGAGCTAATAGTGGCGTGGCGTACTGATCACATGCGTAATATGCAACGTAGGTAGCGTGTGCTAGTACGCCAGTTTCTGCATTTTTTTGCCAAGGCGTTTGAAAGTTCAACACTGAATTGCATGTATAATAGCATTGGCGTAGCTACGATTTTATATGATGTTTTTCATCCGATCACTTAATTTAAGTTTTTTTTTTCTAAACGACGGCAAGATATACTGGGATGGGCAAGATATACTGGGATGGGCAAGATAACTTGCTACGCCGATGTTTATTAGCATATAAATTAGTGTATAGTAAAGTTTAGTAGGTTTCAATAGTACACATGAATATACAATTATGCCTTAATAAAGAAGTTTCAGAATTATGAAAAAAAGCTGCGTTTTTACAATAAAATAGTGATAATATAACCTGAGGACCACATTACTACTCGTGTAAGGTGTTGATAAAGCAAAATTAAAAGAAATTCACTGAAAATCGATCTAGATCATGTTAATTCCGACTACGGCATTATGTTTCGAATATGGCACTGCTATTTTATAACTAAGATTAAGGAAAATAAACATGATTGGTAAGGTATGTAAATGGTAGGATAAAGAAACTAAACATAGACTAAAATATGTGTAAAGAACGTTGAATATTACGTTACTAGAGAAATGGTATAAAAATGGAATATTTGAAATACATAAACGACCCAAAATATTTTAAAAGCAAGTTGTACTTGTGGATTTTAATTGACAGAATAGCGTATAAAAATGAATTATCTTCAGCATGGTTGCGAATAATTAAAACAAATATATGTAGGCAGCTGCGGACCCAAGTAAAGGTATTTAAAATAACATGCAGCTGTCAAAGTTTATAGTCTTCACTAATGAATTTAATTTGACTTGTTTAATATTGTCTTGCCTAATGAAATGAATGCATAAATGGCTTAGTTTCTTAGCCAAGCGACTCATTATCATTTACGTTACATACACTTTACACATTTATAATTTATATTTTTGAGTGGTTTCATGTATTTTGAATATTGGAATGCACTGGCTTGAACGTGCCTGAAAAAAACTAAATTAAAGCCGCTCCAAACCTCAAAATGTGTATTTTGTATAATATTAAGTAAGCGTAAATTCGATTCAGATGTAGCTCCGAATAGATTTAGTGATATGTCGTCGGCATGATTTGTGTCTATTTTTAGATTGACTCGAAGAGTGATTACATTATTCAGTTTTGTATCTCTCATGACTAATTTTATTTTTTGATGGGGAATATGAGCTGAACTGTGTGACGTTATAGTTCTAAAATAGTACAAATGAGAAGACTTATCGTCGTAAGCCTCGGACTATTCAACATTGCGAAAGCTAGGTTTGAGATGTATCCCTGTGTACTAGTTTTATTTTGTACTAAAAGTTAAAAATAAATAAAATAATTCTAAACATGCTTTGATTTTTTATTTTTACATAATGTAAAACTGTGTTTTATATATTATATTAGCAACTAGCTGATGCTCGATACTTCGTACCCAGTGCGGCTCGACCTTCGACGTCGCAGCTGGTGTAGGGCTATCAAATATAGCCCATAGCGTTCAATGAAGCGTAGCTTTCCATTGATGAAAGTTTTTAAAATCTTAGTAGTCACTGAGGGTAATTCACTGTTTACCAGTAGTTTCGAAGATTACCCCCTAGAAACGTAGGTACATACCAACTTTAGATTTTTAAAATACTATTGAAGGAGTAACGAATTATAATCTACATTACTGTGAAAAATTACGAAAGGGAAAAACACATCTTTTCGCCCTCTAGTGTCCAATAGCTAAAATGATTTTAGACAGTGTCTCTACTCGTCAATAGATGGTACTACAAAGCCGGTTGATTTGAATCATAGACAACAAACCGGACTAGAGTTGCATTGGCACAATATATTTTACCTATGGCGTTTGGTAGTTTGATTTTGTCAAATCATGGAGATGTCAATATTGTGTCAATTTTATTTGTCTATGGCTAAATTTCCGAAAAAGTATTTTTTGTCTAGTAATACCAGACTACGAAATTTATAGCTGATTAACAATTTTTTTTGGGAGGATATAGCTGGATAAGATGTGCATGATTCAAATTCTTAACGATAGATATTACATGTTATAATCCTAATCTTCGGAGTAGATATGTCCTTTTTTAAGTAACTTTGATGAGACTTAATACATTAAACGAACGAAATATGTAGTTTTGATTGGCTAATACCAAACAGTTTCAAAAATTTAATTGAAAATAGACAAACATATGAAATAGGCACCGAAGCGTACAGAAAAATCGATAAATTAGTCAAACGCAGCATTCGATACGATATAAGGAAACTTAACTGTGATTTAGTAAAAGCGGCCATAGAACGGAACACTTCACTCAGGACAGCAAAACAAGGTATATCAAAAGGAAGACGATGGATCAATAGTTTGCAAGATGATTCAGGAGTAAAGCACAATAGTCGAGACAAAGTAATGGAAATTTGCACAAACTTTTACCAAAAACTGTACACAGACGAAGAAAATAGCCACCCAAATATAGAGTATTCTCGTTCCGATAATATCCCTTTTATAACAGGTAAAGAAGTTCACGATGCCTTAAAAACTATGAAGTACGGAAAAAGCCCTGGTGAAGATGGAATCACCACAGAAGAACTGAAAATAGGGTCACCAACGTTAATACCACCATTGACAAACTTATTCAACTCCATTCTAGAGACAGGACAGATTCCCCAAAATATGTGCCATTCAAATATTGTTTTGCTTTATAAGAAAGGTGACGTATCCAACATTAGTAACTATAGACCAATAAGTCTAGTTTCTCACATCTACAAAATTCTAATGAAAGTCATACAAAACCGCATAGCTGGAACACTCGACAGACACCAACCACCTGAACAAGCTGGATTCCGCCCTCATTTTTCTACCACTGACCATCTCCACACACTAAATCAAATCATAGAAAAGCATATAGAGTACAAAAGACCACTTTACTTAGCTTTTGTGGACTATGCAAAAGCCTTTGATAGCTTAAAACATTCCGCCTTATTTTCTGCATTACAACAGCAAAATATTGAAACTACATATATAGACCTTCTGAAAGTAATATATAACCATAGCACAGCCAACATAAAATTGCAATCTTCTGGTCCTTCATTTAAAATATCCAAAGGAGTTAAGCAAGGCGACCCACTCTCTCCCAAATTATTTACGAGCACCCTCGAAGAGGTTTTTAAAACTCTGGCAACAGCTTGGGAAGCAAAAGGCATAGATGTGGGTGGCAAACGTCTAACAAATCTGAGATTTGCGGATGACATCGTGCTTTTTGCCTCATCGGCGCTTGAACTAGAGCTCATGCTCCAAGACCTGAGCAGGGCGAGCCTCGAGGTAGGACTTCTGATGAACTGGTCAAAAACACAAATAATGACGAACAGCACGAAACGTAGGGTCGAGGTAGATGGGCAAGCCATACACTATGTCGATGAGTATACATACTTGGGCCAGATAGTTTCTTTCGACAACAGGCATGACAAAGAAGTCAGTCGTCGTATAGACAATGCCTGGAAAAGCTACTGGTCCATGAAAACGCTAATGAAGGGAGATCTTCCAATCTCCCTGAAGCGCAAACTCATTGACATGTGTATCTTGCCTGTCCTAACCTACGGTGCACAAACATGGTCGCTTACCAAATCTCAGAGGTCCCGTCTTGGGGTTTGCCAAAGAGCAATGGAACGCAGTATTCTTGGAATTAAGCGACAAGACCGCGTCCGTAACACCATACTGCGTTCCATAACAGGCATCAGGGATGTAGGACGCACATCTGCCAAGCTCAAATGGGAGTGGGCGGGTCACACGAGCCGAATGAACCCAGACAGATGGGCAAAGGTCTCCACAGAGTGGGTGCCCCTGGACAGTCGACCCCCAGGTCGCCCCCCGACGCGATGGCGCGACGAACTCGGGCGGTTTAAAAAAGACTGGATGGCGCTGGCCCAAGACCGCAGTAACTGGAAAAAATTGGGGGAGACCTTTGCCCAGCAGTGGGACAGCATAGGTTAATTAAAAAAAAAAAAAAATACCAAACAGTACAAAAATAAGTTGTGGGGATGATGATGGTGGTGGTGACGAATAGTAAAGTACGACACACCACAACATTCGATTTGGCTTGTTTATATATTTTGGATCTGGCAATATTTTATTTTATCCGACGTCCGGCGAGACGAGACGAATTCAGACAGACAGAAGAAAAGAGAAACGAAAAAACTACAAAGTATCAAGTGAATTTTCAATCTTGAAATTCCGATTCCTTTTTACGATTTTTATTCAGAGATAGTTCATGTAATCCAATTGTGTATATTTCAACTACTACGGTTAAAAACTTAACAAAATGGCTAGTGTATCGTATCAAATAGCAAATCTTCTAGAGAAGGTAAGTTTTACCGGTGCATGCCTTGTCCAAATCCAAAACATTGTGGTTGAAAAATAACAATATAAATGTGAATTCACAGATGACCTCCAACGACAAAGACTTTCGATTTATGGCCACAAACGATCTGATGACAGAACTGCAAAAGGACAGCATAAAGCTTGATGATGATTCCGAGCGAAAAGTGGTTAAAATGCTGCTTCGTCTTTTGGAAGATAAGAACGGTGAAGTTCAGAATTTGGCTGTGAAATGGTGCGTTTACATATTCCAAGTAACCATAAAAATTAGTCTCAAACTGTGTCTCTGCTACTCCTGCATCTTCACAGTTCTTGACCAATTGAACATTTTAACATAAACTGTTTAGTTGTAATTTTGTGATAATGAGATCTAATAGTAAGCAACTAATTATCTAACAAACATTCAAATTGAATGCAGATTTTATTCAGTAGACCTCATTACTTGGTCATTAAACTCTTAAGTATTTTGAGTTCATAAAGCACAGGTACTTAAATAAAGTTTCATAAAATAAATGATCATTTTGTTGAAGTTATTGGTGACCAAAGAGTTTGGGTACTTGGTCGATTCACACCTCAACCAGTTCTAACTGTGGTGTGAATCGCTGAAGTACTGTTTCTGAATGGGTTCTTTTGCACCATAGTGGTTGGAGTGGTGTGAATAACCTAACATCTTTTCGAATGAGTCAATTCATACCACGGAATATGAATTCGATTTGTATTTTAAATGATGATTCCAATGATTCAAAATGATTTGAAATGATTGATAATTTAAATATGACATAGTCACAGACTGACATACTGACCATTTTCCTCCAAAAACATCTGTTATCATTTTTGCTCATGATTCCACTACAATGCACCATGAAATTCTTAAATTTATTTATATAGGCGTGAACCAAGTATTAAGTTCATTATTATTGTTATTGTAATGGGATTAAAATAGAATAATTTTAATTTATTGAAACGTAAAAAAATATTTTATATTTCCTGGTTTTTTTGCCTGATTGTACTTTATGGAATGTGACATAATTATCTTTTCTGTCCAAATTCTAATTGGAAAGAGAACCGTAGTGGGCCACAGCCCACTGTGGTTTGAATCAACCCATTACAAAAAGTTCTAAGGTGTTTCATAGATGTGAAAAGACACATTCAAAATGAACTCTTGGGCGATTTGTTTTTTTAAATCAAAGAAAACTGATTGAATGTTGACTACTTGATATTGGACATTTGTGCATAATATGTTTACTTCTTTTTCATACAGCCTGGGCCCTCTTGTGAATAAAGTAAAAGAATTCCAAGTGGAGGGTATAGTAGACAGCCTCTGTGCTAATATGCTCTCGGACACTGAACAACTAAGAGATATTAGCAGCATTGGACTGAAGACCGTCATATCTGAACTGCCCCTCGGGTCAAACACATTAGCAGCCAATGTTTGTAAGAAAATAACAGGCAAACTGAGCAGTGCTATTGAAAAGGTATTTTTAAAATTAAATTGTTTTAAATAATCTCAATTTCTTTCCATATTTGTAGATTTTTTGTTTCATCCTCAGCACTTTTACTGTAAAATAGCCTTCTATTGGATATTTTATACAAGACTCGAGTTGTATGGTAGGTGACTGTATCATGTTGATAATAATTTAGCATCGAATGTGAATGAAAGCTGGCTATTATTAAATTCAAGCTAGATAACAACATATTGCTTGAATTAAATACCTACATGAATTATCAGCTTAAAACATTGACTTTTCATTATTAAAACAATTGACATCATTCAGGAGTACATTTGCCAAATGTCCATTGCAAAGTGCAATAAATATTTAAAAATTAAACTCCTGGTTTAACATAGGTTTTAAATTGTTCTGTACCTTATTAATGTTAATGCTGTAATACAGTTGTTTTAGTTCAGAGAATAATACATTAGACAGCACAATTTTGTACACAGTGTTGTAACAAATCAATTTATATTTTGATTTTGATAGACTAAACACCATTAGCAAAATTATGTCTTATATTTTTATTCTAGCAAGAAGATGTGTCCGTTCAGTTAGAAGCTTTGGACATTTTAGCTGATCTCTTGAGCAGATTCGGAGGCCTTTTAATAACTTTCCATCCAATGCTTCTAAAATCACTGCTGCCTCAGCTGGCATCTCCACGTCAGGTATGTCTTTGGAATTTTATTTTTTTTCCATTTAAATATGTAGCTAATAGGAAATGAAATTTCTTAAGGACCAGCATCAAAAACTATAAATTCAACATTGACATGTTTAAAACGGCAACAAAATGCAGTGCGTAGAAAGCAAGCACTACATTATGCACAGTTGTGGGGTTAAGAAATAAGTTTTAACAGTTTATCAATATTGTTTTATCAATATTGTATTGTGGTTGGTTGTGGTTGTTTATTTGAAAATCAGTCCAAACCTTTTTTGTACCTTATTGTTTTTTTAAGAATGTTGAATCAATCTACAACTTTCATTTTCTTTTTAATAATCACATGCGTTTGCCTTAAGTGCGGCTAATAGTCAAATTCGTTGTGTTTTACGCGCCTGGCGTGTGTAGCCGCATTCGCGTTGCACAAAGGAAAATTGTTGCACAAAGGTTGGTTTTCCGCAATCAAAGTGTTAAAATACTTTTATTGGTTTTAAAAATATTAAAACCTGAAAATAAAATATCAAAATAGTTGTCTTCAACATGTTTGTATTTCCACTAGGCTGTCCGTAAACGCACCATCGTCGCCCTGTCCCACCTGGTAATGTCATGCAATGCGTCGCTCTACAACCAACTGATTGACCACCTCTTGGAGGGGCTGGGCTCTTCAACTTCTTCCAGTGTCAGCCGCACTCATATACAGTGCATTGCTTCCGTTTGGTAAGAGGAACGACGAATTAATATAACACTAGAACTTTATAATATTAAAAAATAATAAATAGCAACATGATGTAACGCACAATACATCCTTTGCGGGACGCCAGTGCGGGACCAGACGCCCCCATTCCGAATAAGAATAAGAACAACATAATATTTAAAGTTTATTATAATCTGCACTAATCACCCTTCGAGGGTAGACCTGTATCCCAGCTGTGGGAGGATTAAAGGTTGCATATGATGATGATGATGATGATAATCTGCACTTCTACACTAATATTATAAAGAGGAAAGATTTGTACTTTTGTATGTTTGTAATGATCATGTACATATCTCGTACCAAAAACTACTGTCCCAATTTCAAAAATAGTAAAAAATAGAATAGTAGTTTATTTTCTGGTATGAACAATACAGAGTCAATGTATCTATCTATTAATGATTGGTTATATTTCTTTAGTTCGAATTAGAATGCAGAACACTTGGAGCGCTTATCTTCAGAATACTGATAAGTTACAAAAAATATGGAATTGCATTGATGAAAATAAATAAATAACGCAGAGCTCATATCATATAGTTCTATCTGTTTCCATCGATTCGATAATAAGCTAAGCATTATGTTGTGATTGTTGCAGTCGTCAAGCGGGGCACAGGTTCGGCGAGCAGCTGTGGCGAGTGGCGCCCAAAGTTCTGGAGTACTCCACCGACGCGGACGAGGAGCTCAGAGAGCATTGCTTGCAAGCTCTCGAGGCTTTCGTACTGAAGTGCCCTAAAGAAGTACAGCCGCACATACCGACGGTAAGTCTACAATGTAAATCGGTAAAACCTGATAAACAGAGCTAAAAATCTTCTTTATATACAAAAATGAATCGCTGCTCGTTTGTCTGGGTAAAACTCGAGAACGGCTGGACCGATTTGAATATTTCTTTTTTTATTTTAATCGCTCTAATATAGGGAAGGTTTAAAAGGAAATAAAAACAGCGTATGAAACCGCCGGGTGTAGCTATTATAGATTTAGATAAAATAGTTTGCCAATAGTTGCAAGATGCAAGATTCTGTGCATGTCCTAGGTAATGCAACAACCATGTTTAAAATAAACAGCACTGCAAGGCGCTTTGGCATTGTTTCAAATAACAATTTGAAGAGAACTAGGATATACATATTAGACTAATAATTGATTTTTAAGCTTTTTGCTAGTTTTAATTGAGTTGCTGAAAAAAATAATATTTTCAAATGGTGATATAATTTACCCCACCACGGGGTTATAATTTATAACTTGGTGTCCTGAAGTACAGGCGCTAAATCACACTTTGTAATTATCAATGCGAAAGCTCAAATATATGATTATACTATTATATTATGTATTAAATGACACCCCAAAAGTGTTTCCATTTATCTCTGTAACGGCTGAACGGAGTACAATTTGGCTTTAAAAAGCTCATAATTATTCGAGATACGCTACTTCTTATCTCGAAAATGTTGCGTTATGTAAGGACGAAAGT
Source organism: Alcis repandata (assembly GCA_949125135.1). Taxonomy (NCBI): domain Eukaryota; kingdom Metazoa; phylum Arthropoda; class Insecta; order Lepidoptera; family Geometridae; genus Alcis; species Alcis repandata. The sequence continues at coordinate 5,876,317 of OX421223.1, forward strand.
CAAACTGCGTTAGCGCAGTTAACTCCGTGCTAATTATTAACTCTGGCTTAAAACCCACCAAAATCGTCGAGTTAAGTATTTTTGGCAACTGGATGAGTAGCAAAAACATATTTTCTTTATTACAAACTATGAATCTCAGTTGCCAATGTGTCGGGAGGGGTATTTACACGTATTTATTTACTTGAATCAGATAATCGAGCTGTGCCTAAAGATGATAACTTACGACCCCAACTACAACTACGAGGATGAGGAAGCCGGCGGCGGCGAGGACGAGGAAATGGAGGACGAGTCCTTCGCTCCAGAGGCGGAGCCCGAGTCCGACTCCGAGGAGTATTCTGACGATGACGACATGTCCTGGAAGGTATTTTAAAAGTGTACTATTATAAGCGAATTTCACTTTTTTTTTCTTTTATTTATTAGATTAATATTTAAACGGTTTTAAATTTCACATTTGACCACTTTCGCCCCCATTTCATTACTTGAAATCATAAAAAACAACAAACAAAACATCTCTCATAAAAATAATTCACTGTGACATACAGACAGACGGACACCGAAGTCTCGCCTAAAAACCCTAAAAATATGGTGCTTATCCATGTTTCTGGACGCTCTACTATCACTCTTTAGATTTCTAGGAAAGTCTTTATATAGATAAGCAGAGATATAAAAAAAGTCCACGAATTCGTAGCAATCAGGATAAGAAGTGCTGACACTTTCTTTCCGTGCAAAAAAGTAAAAAAAGTCAATGCTATGATGGACTATTTTTCACTGTTGACTTATTTCAGGTGAGACGCGCCGCTGCGAAATGCCTGGAGTCAGTGATTTCTACGCGCCATGAACTACTCGATGAGATGTACAGAACCGTCTCGCCAGCTTTGATCGCCAGATTCAAAGGTACAACACTATTTTTGTTGTTTTTGTGACGCATTGAAGTTTAGTATCGAAAATAGAATTATGCTCTAAAAGTGTTGAACTTGGAAACCCTAAAAAATTACCAATAGGCATAGATAGTTAGATAGTTTTTGTAGTGGTAGGGCTCTTTTGCAGAGCCCGCCTAGGGAAGTACCACACCTTTGCCAGTTATTCCACCGCCAAGCAGTAATGTGCAAACATTACTGTGTTCCGGTTGGAAGGGCATTGTTTCCAGTGAAATTACAGGGCAAATGGGAGATTAAACAACTTATATCTCAGGGTGACGAGCGCAGTGCTGTGCCACGCAGGGTCTTGAATTCTGCGAGTTCAAAATTCTGGGTGGTTCAGACCTGTTATGGGCAAACGTGACGTTTAACATCAGGCGAGCGATTTGCTCGTTTCGTCACTTAATGAAATAAAAAAAAAAAAAAAATAAAAAAGATATCAGAAAAATGAATACTATGTACCAAATACCCACCACTAAAATAATTCGTATAACTAAAAATAAACTTGCTACGCAAGTGCTTTTTACATGTTTTTACTGTATCAAAATTATATTTGCGTAATAACTGATCAAATTTTATGTGAATACGCTGTTTAAGTTTTCACAAACGCTCGGTTGCGCTGACGCCTGTTTGTTTTACACAAATCTTTGAATTTGAACAACTTTTGACCTAACCAAGTTTGTTTCATGAAAATAAATATCAAGTTTTTTTTATACCAATTTTCTATAAAGCCACGCCACAGTCTCTACAATGTAAACTTGTCTTGTAGAACGCGAAGAGAACGTCAAGTGTGATATCCTGAGCGCCTACACGGCTCTGCTGAGGGCCACGCGCCCGCAGGCGTCGCTGCAGATGACCATTACTTGCGACGACAACTCGCCTCAATATCTGCTTCTACAGAGGGTAAGTCAATATGGGTTCTTCCTCACCGATCTCTTGTTCATTTCTAATATTTATTTTTTCGTGATTGGCGTATTTGGCCTTCCTACAAAACACAGATGAAATAATATTAAAACCTTTTCTTTGCCGTACATTTAACTTCTTGTTTAGTTTTTTTTTATACGCAGATATGTATGCATTACAAATGCATGTTTTGTATGTATTGAACACCGCAGACTCCGCGGCCCTTGAGTTTTGACAATAACATTTTTTTTAACATAAGTACACAAATTGTTTGCAACAAATTTTTACGCTGTTGTTTCCTGTCGATGCTGGGCAGGTCCCGGGCGTGGTCCGCGGCGCGCTGCGCGTGCTGCGCGGGCGCAGCGTGCGCGCGCGCGGCTGCGCCCTGGCGCTGCTCCGCGAGCTGCTGGCCGCCGCGCCGGGCTGCCTCGCCGACCACGCCGCGCGCGTCATCCGCGCGCTCACGCCGCCGCTCACGTATGAACACCACATATTTACCTACCTACCGCGCTAGTAGCCCCCCACTAGACTTCCCTGTGATGAGAATGCCATTGAACACACAATGACAAATAAGAGTTTATCTACGTAGCTATTAAAAACCTGCTGGCCTGGAATTGATCCGGAACCTCTTGACATCTCTAACCCTTTTGACTTGTTGACTGTCATATTCTCTAAACCGATCGTCAACTATTCTACACTCGTATAAGGCAGTGGTCCGACCGCCGACGATGAACGAGAAACAAGTAGTAATAGAAACTATAAACGAGTTGGCGATCAGCGGGAAGCGAGTGTGTAGTTTCGATAGTTTTGTCGCCGGGCTATAAGCGACTGTAAGTGCGACGAGCGATTACTCACGCCACTCGCCCGCGGTCGCTCAGTCTGTACCTACTGTAAAGAAATGATCAAGCGAGCGAGCATCGCTGAACGAGTATCGCTGAGGGAGTTTATTTTTGAAAGCTCGTCGCTCAGCGACTAAACTAGTAAAGCGAGTCGTCGCCGGCAGTGTGAACAGTCAGAGAGCACCTTTTAATATATGCATCTCTTTCGTTTATACTGAATGTACATTTATTGTGCGTTTCTTGAGAGAGAAAATCGCCGATAGTTAGTCGTTTTCTCGCCGGCGGTCGGACCACTGCCTAATGCCGGTTCATAACTGAAGAGATGGACGCTGGCGTCTCCCGTCTCTACCCAGTGGCTAGTTACATCTCTTTCGCTTGCATTTGCACTTAACTTTATCTCCCTTAAGACTCATTAAGACACTCTTTGATTTGATCAATCCTCATTCTCTACACGTTTTAAATTTATGTCTGTTTATGCGCAGCGACAAAAGCACGGCGTCGTCGATGAAGATCGAAACCCTGGTGTTCATAGTCTGCCTGCTGCGCGGCCACAGCGGCGCCACCATGCGGCCGCACGTGGCGGCGCTCATGCCGGCCGTGCTGGCCAGCGTGCACGACCCCTTCTACAAGGTCACCGCGGAAGCGCTCAGGGTTCTACAGACGCTGGTCAAGGTCATGCGTCCATTAGGTAACTATCTTATGCAGGCACTCTTGCTCAGAGTTCTACAGACGCTGGTTAAGGTCATGCGTCCGCCAGGTAACTATTTTATATATCGCTATGCTAAAATGTACTTAAATGTTAATGTGCTCGTCTCAAAATCTATATCGTGTAAACGTGAGGGTGACGTAGCCTTAGAAAGCAGAATGCACTTTTTTGCAGTAAAATACCAGATAAATGTGATTGTTGCATGGTGTATGCTGGATTGTTGTTATGCTATACACCAAGCAGTGATATAGTAAGATAGTAAGATGATACTTAAAACAGACAGTAATGATCTAAAATGTAGAAAAAAATGGACGAGACTGGCCAAGATTGGATCACTTATAGACTTAAGTTGATAACAGTCCATGATGCTAACCGTTGGTTTACCCTCAGACAATGTATCAGTGGACGGCATCGAGGGTCCGGAGCCCTGCCCCGAAGCGCTGCAGGGCTTCATCCCCGCGATGTACGAATGCACACTGGTGCGGCTGCGCGCCACAGACATGGACCAGGAGGTCAAGGAGCGAGCCATCGCCGCCGCGGGACAGCTGCTGTGCCACTTTGGGGACTATTTGGAGGTACGTATCAGACACAGTATCAGTAGGTGTCGAGAGTCCCGAAGCGCTAGAGAGCTGCTGTGTCACTTTAAAGACTATAATTAAAGGTATCTCATCACGTTCAAATAAAAAAAAGAAAGAAAGTTTCTCAATATATCTCTCTGAACTGACTTACACTATAGATGTTCAATATTGTTATTCTTATTCTTAGTGTGCCTCTCCAACTAGTGAAGGTTGGCAGTCAGCTCTGCATATTTGGTCCTGTCCTAGGCAAGGCGATAAAACAATATCTGCAAAAAATAAAACTAGTATTGGGCATTAATTATTTTCTATACAATACGGCGTTCAAATGCATCATCCATGAATCGGTTAAACACATCTACCTATGTATTGTTGCAGGATGAGCTTCCCGTCTGCTTGCCAATATTCCTAGAAAGACTGCGCAATGAGATCACTCGTCTGACCACAGTGAAGGCATTGACAAAAGTTGCCGCTTCACCGTTGCGAATCGATTTGAGACCTATACTGGTGAGGATAAAGTTGTATTTTGAATGAAATTTCAAATGCTATACGAATTTCTAATCATAACGATTTGTTTCAGTCTGACATAGTGCCCATCTTAGGCTCTTTCCTGAGGAAAAATCAAAGAGCCTTGAAGCTATCAACTCTAGTCCTCATAGATACCATGGTGCAGAACTACAGTAACGAAATTAGCATCGAACTGTTGAGTAAGGTAAGTTTTATGAAATATATATGACTTATAATAAGCTAAAGCAAGCCACACTTGAAATTGAACCCATTTACGCAAACAAGATCTAACCCACAGCAAGCCAATATTGAGAAACAGAGACTTTTAAGAAAATAGTGTGCAAAACGAATAGAACTTATAATTTAAAAAAAAAGTAGTCTAATGGTAGTCTTATGTTTTAGCCTGTAGAAAGCTAGAATTGGATTTCAAAAAAGCTAGAACATTTAATTTAAATTCATTTTATGTACCTAAGTCAATTTCACTGAAACAGTGGGTTAGTTATTGTTTGCGTAAATGGGTCCAATTGTCGTAAATAAACGAAATTCTAAATATTTTACTTTTCATGCATTGTTGATTTTTAGTTTTGCTTGAATTTTAGGAAGAATTTATAAATATCGACTTCGAAATGCGTGCAATTCAGAATAAATTACTCTCTAGAGTTTTGCGCACGTCTGTTTAAGTTCTCTTATTGTCTTACGAAACTTTATCGACTGTACATAAGTAGGATATTGATAGGAAGATGATGATGTGGTCTTGCACGATACTGATGTATACATTTTTGACAGCCTTCTCATGACCAATCAACCAAACTTTGTAGTTCTATCAAGTCGCTATAGTAGTATAGTTTAATATTACCATAGTATAGTCATTTATTCAGTCATATCATGATTAATTAAAATAATTGACACTCAGGTCAGTAAGGTTGGTACTTGTACTTACTTGGTGAGCGGGCTCTTTTCCGCAACTAGGCCGGTAATCGGCCCTTTTTGCGTGAAACAGTAAGGTTGGTTTAGGTCATAAATTTTTACAGTAGTTGACTTATGTTCCGCATGCATTGCTCGCTAGGTACTGATGGAAGTGCCCGCGCTGGTGACGGAGTCCGACCTGCACTGCGCCCAGACTGCGCTGACGCTGATTCGCGACGCGTGCATATACTGCCCCGCCGCGCTCACGGCGGACGCGAGGGCTGCGCTCACTCCCAACATACTGGCGCTCGCCAAGTCGCCGCTGTTGCAAGGTATGCTGTGGACGATATAGACTGACAATGGCACACGATTACACTTTCAAATTGTACACTGGTACGCAAAGTATGCCTGCATTCCAGGACGCACCGTAGTTACTTGCTTATATCATAACAAGCTTATTTTTAAATTGTAGTATGGGTAAAGCTTGCAGTTGAATTTGAAACCACTTCTCGATGTCTGATTAAGTTTAAAGTATCGAGATTGAAAGTTTATCTTTACTCCGATGACAATGCAATAAAATCTTGTCTTTGCTTTTAAATATTTTTTTTTGCGGTCAATCACACTGTCTGGAAAGAGACTTTAGCTCAGGAGTGGGATATCATATGATTACAAAAAACATCGACATGTTGTATTGTATCCCACTTCTGAAATTATGAATGCATGAAAGGTACACCGCATCGTCGCTTCCCATGCGGTCAAACGTATGTAAGACTATCTTTCAATAAAAAAAGGTACAGTAAGAAAGTGGGTATGTGTTGAGGTGGCGCGCTGAAGGCCATGCTGGGCGTGCTGAGCGCGCTGGTGGGCGCGGACGTGGCGGGCTGCTCGCGCCGCGACCTGCTGGCGCTGCTGGTGGCGCCCGTGCACCGCCTGCACGACCACGGCGCCAACGCGCACCACATCAAGCAGGTTACACATATTTTGTTTAATACGAGTCGATCATTGACAAACAGTATACGTAATTACCTACCATTTTACTTCAGTTTTTCGTTTCTTAGGGTTCTGAACCTCCTTCGTGGAAGAACGCTCAAGGCGAGACTCAGGTGTCTGGCTTGTCTGTATATCACAGACAATTATTTTATAGCTGTTTACGGGATTGTAGTTTCGATCACATCCATTGATCTTTTTTAAGAAGTGATTAAAGGCACGACGCGCGCGCGACCGTAAAACAACAATGCTGCTCAATAACTTATAACCGAATCGGTCCATAGTTTAGTTTTGTTTTAGTGATTTCTTAGCAACTCACTGCACCTAAAAGTAGGGTTGGCCCGGCTGAGCGCGGCGCTGTCGGACCTGGTAGTCCCGCATCATTAAAGGCAGTGTTCGTTGCAGGCGTTCCACTCTCTGGCGAAGTGCGTGGCGGCCGTGGTGGTGGAGGGCGGGCCGGACGCGCTGGAGGTGGTCCGCGGGTTCCTGCGCGACGCGGCGCAGCCCACCGCCGACTCGCACCACATGTTCGCGCTGCTGGCGCTCGCGGAGATCGGCCGCCATCTGTGAGTAGCCCCAGAGTACTACTAGGTTGTGTCTTAAATACTGACAAAAATGCCGCGCAACTTGGTATTTATTTTTATATTGAAACAGAGATTTTAGCATTTAGATGACGTTAGCTAGCGAACTCTAGTGAAAAGCTAGAAGATGAAAATGAAAATTGACTAACACAAACTAAAACATTATTTAGCTTTGCTACTCATATTCACCAATCAAATAATCGTTCTAAACCGTCAAAGTTATCTTCGTTAGTTCATATTACGTAACATTGGCGGAGTCGTGAAGCAATTTCACGAGACTCAAAGCAAGGGTTGAAATTAGACTTAATTTTACAGAGATCTGAGCTCAATCCCGAACCTGAAAGAAGTGTTGCTGAGCTCGTTCACGCCTTCGTCCGAGGAGGTGAAGTCTGCCGCGAGTTACGCGCTGGGTTCCGTAGCCGTGGGGAACCTGCCCGAGTTCCTACCCTTCATCCTGGGAGAGATTGAAGCGCAGCCCAAGCGACAGTATCTGCTGTTGCACTCGCTCCGTGAGGTGAGAAGTGTTGCTGTCTCTGTTGCTCACTAGAGATGTGATACCCATAGCTAATGCATAGCCATGTCCAATGTTTTTGAACTCGCTTTTGAGGTGAGATGAACACGTGTAAGTAGGTACTTATAGTATTTCCCAAGTCACACTCAATTGTTAGATTTTTTTGCTTGGCTGTCATTTATGTAACTTCTGGGGCTAAGAAATGTTTTTTCCTTATAGATAATTTCATGCGAATCGTGCACACCAGAGGGCGTGGAGGCGATTAGACCTTTTATACCGGAAATATGGGTGCAGCTATCGAAACACTGCCAGTGCGCAGAGGAGGGATCTCGTAATGTAGTAAGTTTCTTTTTTCAACATCTATAAATCTCTAACTTTGTTCTAATCTTGTCCAGATTAAAATGTAAACGCATTATCGCTGACCAGCGTTCTAAAGCGATCAAAATTGTTTCTGTCCTTGTCATTCCCATATCTATGACACGTACCGCGTAGAACGCGTAGTCGCTATTTCTAGAAACAACATTGTGATCGCCTTTATTGGTTCTAGGTAGCCGAATGCTTAGGAAAATTGTGCCTACTAGAGCCGAACAGCTTATTACCTCAACTGAAAGCTTTCCTCAAGTCGCCGGAGCCGCTGACGAGGACGACTGCCGTCACCGCTGTCAAGTTCACCATCTCAGACCAAGTGAGTGGTATACTTTTTATAGCAATAAATTATTTATTTCGATCACTAATTGCAGATGTTAGTAGATCGACAAGAGGGGAGTGTCTGTCTCAATCTTTAGATGTCGCACTGTCAGACCTTTGAAGGATGAGTAAGCCGTATTGACTACGTCCTAATTTCATTAGCTTTCGTCAGGATCAATTTGGCTATTTTAGGCATAGAAATGTCAGGGTTGGATTCCTATATCTCCGTGAGCCATGTATCTGTATGTTATACATCCAGCGTTATACATACATGTCAAGTGTTGCGTGCTTCGCTGTTTTATTGTGACTATATGTCTCGTCCCCGTTCCCCCAGCCGCAAGCCATCGACAGCATGCTCCGCTCGTGCATGGGCGAGCTGCTAGTCCCGCTGTGCGACCCCGAGCTGGGCGTGCGGCGCGTGGCGCTCGTCGCCTTCAACTCGGCGGCTCACAACAAGCCCTCGCTCATCCGGGACCTGCTGCCTCAGCTGCTGCCTACCATCTACGCGGAGACTAAAGTGAAGGTGAGCTGCGGTCATACTTGTCCTATACAGTATGCTCCGTTCGTGTGTGGGTGAGCTGCTAGTCTCGCCGTGCGACCCCGAGCTGTCAAGGTAAAGGTACATGTACTTGTAGAGTTTCGAGTAAGAACGTGTTAATTTCGAATTACAATATTATAAACTTAGCAATTCGATATGACATCATAAACTTTTGAACTGGAGGACGGCAGATAAGCTGCGAAGATTTTTAAGATTTTCACTTTTATCTAGGTAAAAATGTTGTCCTCTATTTCTATGAGTCCTCCAAATCTAACGACTCTAATTACACCACTAAACCACATTCTATCACCACAACACATTAAAAATACAACCCTTTATGCCAACAGAAAGAGCTGATCCGCGAAGTAGAGATGGGTCCGTTCAAGCACTCTGTAGACGACGGGCTCGACCTGCGCAAGGCGGCCTTCGAGTGCATGTACACACTGCTGGGCACCTGCCTCGGCCGCCTCGACGTGTTCGAGTTCCTGCGCCACGTGGAGGACGGCCTGCGCGACCACTACGATATCAAGATGCTGACTTATCTCATGTGCGCGCGCCTCGCGCATCTGTGTCCTGCTGTCGTCTTGCAGAGTGAGTACTATGCTTACGGAGTGAGTTCTATGCTCATTGCTCACCTACTTCATGTGCCTGTGCCCCACACTCGTCTGACAGAGTGAGTACGATGCTTACAGAGTCAGTGCTATGCTTACGGAGTGATTTCTATGCTCATTGCTCACTTACTTCATGTGCGCGTACCTGTGCCCCGCACTCATCTGACAGAGTGAGTACGATGCTTACAGAGTCAGTACTATGCTTACGGAGTGAGTTCTATGCTCATTGCTCACCTACTTCATGTGCCTGTGCCCCACACTCGTCTGACAGAGTGAGTACGATGCTTACAGAGTCAGTGCTATGCTTACGGAGTGAGTTCTATGCTCATTGCTCACTTACTTCATGTGCGCGTACCTGTACCCTGCACTCATCTGACAGAGTGAGTACGATGCTTACAGAGTCAGTACTATGCTTACGGAGTGAGTTCTATGCTCATTGCTCACTTACTTCATGTGCGTGTACCTGTGCCCCGTACTCATCTGACAGAGTGAGTACGATGCTTACAGAGTGAGTACGATACTTACGGAGTGAGTACCATGCTTACGAAGTGACTTCTATGCTCATCTACCGTATGTGCGCGCGCCTCGCGTTCCCCGTCGTCGGTTTAAAGAGTCAGTTTTCATACAAGCTATTTATACAAGGTCTTATAAGTGTCTTATAAATGTGGTAATACTGAAACAGTGCATGCCGAGACTGACTTAATTCACCTGACAAGGTCAAGGTTATCCTCAGCATTTTATAATAAGTTACAAGTTATCACGAGTTAAAATTTTACGTAAACTTAAGAAGGCTCAATCATAAAATCTAATTAGCAAGCAAACTACATTCTTAGCTCCGCTTATTCTTCTTTTCAAGATTTACATAGCGCATTGTTTTGTCTAAGAAACCGTCAACGTTAGGTTAAAAAAAAGAGTTCCAACTATCATTGTTTATTTTTCAGGGCTAGATAGTTTAGTGGAGCCGCTTAGAGCGACGTGCACGATGAAAGTGAAGGCTAATTCAGTAAAACAGGAGTACGAGAAGCAGGACGAACTCAAGCGGTCCGCGCTTCGCGCCGCCGCTGCTCTCTTACAAATTCCTGAAGCGGGTATGTCCTAGATGCCTATTCATAACATGCTAACTACTATTAACTTGCCATCTTTAGCTTTTTATCTACATAAGTTGTAATTTATAGACGTAGTTCTTAATACTGGACTGCCTAGTATGGTAGTGTTTTTCTAGTGTGTGTATTTGTGTAATTATATTCATGTAATGCGTCTAAAGGGTTCAAATGATTATGGGTAGCAAGGAGTCGTCGTCAAAAGTCATTTTATTATTCGGAATATCATTCGGCTACATTATGCAGTACATTTTTTAAATTTATTTTTAATTGTAATTCTTGTTGTTTGCGTGTTACAGAGAAAAACCCGACCCTCATGGACTTCGTGACTCAGATCAAGTCGTTCCCAGAACTGCAGCCGATCTTCGACTCCATCCTGAAGGACTCGAGCGGCGGCGCCGGCCTCGACTCCAACCTCATGGACCAGAGCTAACCGTCTCCGCCGGCCCACCAGGTTCCTTCTTTTAACTTCTGTTTGCATTTTTTAAGAACGTTTGTGAGGGTGTTCCCGCTTATACTTCGTTCAATCTGAGGCATAAAGATTATGCTGGCCTCGGATGTTATTTCACTGTTTAAACTAGGCTGGAACAGGTGGATGGTAGTGCAGAAGTTATGATGCTATTATGTTGTGGTTATAAGGGGCTGTTCATTGACATTGTTTTTTGCCTACGATTGGACTAAGTAAAGGCTGGTATATTTATTATTCTCAGATTTACAATTACTGAGGTTGTTATCAAAAAATGTAGTCATAACCTTTTTTTATAAGTTTTTGATTTTGATCATAACATGATTTCAATTTATAAAACAATATGGTTGAATCTTTTTGTGGATCTAAAACTGTTTAAATTAATATCTGAAAACAATCCAAATGCAATAAATGACTATAAATTGGAAGTTCGTTTTGTGATAACACACTCAGTAATTTTACATCTTAAAAATAATAATGTGCGAGCGAGATAGCGCGAACGCCCATAAGAATCCTCTTAAGGACTGATATTTTGTAAAGAGAATATTTAAATTGGATATACGTTTAACGAAATACACAGTGACGCTTCGATCAAACATTTTATTGTGAAATTATGAATACATAACTATAACACGAGCACGGGCGCAGGGGAACGAGAGAGGAATAGGACGTCACCATACACTGTGACGGGACGGCGGATATTCCCGTGTAACTCTCGATAATTAATCAATAACTTTTTTTCTATCGCTTTCTATGAGTTACCCAGCAAGCCTAGTCTCCGTGTCCAAACTAGACAAGTCTACGAATATATACCTGTCTCGTTTTCGCACTGCAATAAAATAGAGAACATTTTATCGTGACGGATTTAGGCCTCCTGGCCATTACCATATACGCAAACACACGCATGCTAAAGTTGTGACAGAAACATCGAAAGTTATACGGAATAAGCACGATTGATATGTATTGTGATATTACATGCTATGTGGAAATAGGACTATGAATAAATAAACTATAGTGAAGCGATATAATATCGATCGTATCAGTTATTTCCCTTTCCTCTTGGTGGCGGGCGTGGCGCTCGACGCTCGCGAACTGGGGATGTCATTCTGTACAACAAAAGATAGAAATCAGACTTTTCTCAAGTTAACACCTCCACACATAATCTATTGTATGTGCGAGACATCACAAAACAGGCATGAGCAACTAAGCTGTAGCTATTGTTGAGACGGTAGGAACTGACTTGCACAAATCGACTTTTTCGACTTTTTGCAAGTCTAAACATAGTTTAAGTACATATAGATAGAACGTGTTACCTTCTTGACGGGCGATGCTCGAGTCAGGTTGGAGTTTGACAAGTTTTTGAGCATAGAGCTGCGAGAGCCGCTGACGGTGCCTATCGCGCTCGCCGGCCGCTCACTCTCCGGGGATAGCTCTTTGCTGAAAGTTACCATATAATTATGTAAACCACCATACCACCACACACATATACACACACACAACAACATGGAACATTATGTGTACCATTTGTATGTGACTTGTAGGACTTCAGGTTTTCCATTAATCTGGTACCAGTAAGTATTACATGAACCACATATTTCCTGTAGTTAGTAATACCGTAGTTTAATATATGTATTAGGTAAAGTATCAGTAATGTGTGATTATAGCTGAAGGTAGTTAGACCAAGATCAAGATTTTACCTATTTCCTCGAGAAAGTGTGCCTTTTCTACTGAACATGTCCGAAAGCCGCCCTCGTAAGTCTCGTTTGCTGCCCACTGCACTCATATCTGAATCGGATCCCTACAACAAAATTAACTATTACGTCTGGAAATTAGTTGCACGGAGACACCTGTCTAGAGCGAATACTTTTAGACAATACATAAGCGGAATGGCTCAAATATAAATCCCACTGACCACCACACACGGTATTGATGTTGAAACCTTGAAATAGACCAATTAGCCCTCAATACAAGGCTCCGATTAAGGTACGCCTAGATTACTTGATAGGTACTATTTAGTACAAATCGTGTTTGTTAGTTTACCTGTGAAACTGTGCCAATAGGCCTGAAGTCTACGGTGGTCTCCTGGTCGACTTGGTCGTCAATGGACCGCGATTTGGTCAATTTCTTGAGCTTGCCGAATATGCTCTTCTTTTTCTTCTTCTCCGTGGGAAGTATTTCACTTTGAGCAGATCCTCCCGATAACCGGCTGTATCATAAATCGTAAATATCATCAAAGATAATTATTATAGTAATATTCTTACTGAATTAAAACCCAACATTTGAACCCCAACTAAGTAAAAATGTTAAGATATGCCGATCTTGGAAAGATACATAATGCATAAATAATAATAGCAATGCATGTCCATTGATTTTGGTTAAAGAATAAAACTACTAAGAAAGTGACCTGTCAAGACTGGCGTCGCGTTGCATAGTGGCGAACATTCGCGCGTCCGCGTCTCCGCCATCCAGCGACTGCATCGACGACACACTGCTGTCATCCACGGACTTCCAAATCGTGCTCTGTAAAAGACAAAGATAAGTTTGGTTTAATTAAGTGTAAGCCTAGAGTTAGACGGATGAGAAAAGTTTTAGAGTGGTAGCATACCGATAGCTCACACAAGAAAGTTAGAATATACTTTGCCTCTGTTAAATATTTTTTAAGTAGACCATCATTTTAATTTCAGTTCTCAGCAAGCCATTTTTTCCTGTTCCCAACTCATCCACGTCTTGCTCTAAACCCAGATGATATTATGATGCTCCATCCATCTAGTATGTCTGATAGTTGTGGTGAAGGTATTTTCACAAATTGTAAGCCACCATTCTGTGACTGCTTTAGTTATAGCCAAACCGTTTATCTTAGTCCTCGCTTGCGCGGTACAGAGGCGCGCACTACCGCGCAGGCGAGGACTTAGATAAACGGTTTGGCTATAGCCAAACTAGCTATTTGTTTTTGCACATTCGTTATATCCCCCACCATTGCACTCCACTTAGACCATTTCGTTAGTACAAAGATACTTGCCTGTTCTTTGGTGGTCTGTTCGAGCGAGATGGAGCGTTTCTTGAGCGAGGGTGCACGCGAGGGAGTCCGCGACGGCGCCGGCGCTACCGAGAGCAGGTCGCGCGGCTCCGTCGACATCGCTCTGAAATTACACCACTTGCTTACTAATCTTGATGGACATTTTGGAATGAGAAATTAAGCATACGCTAATTAAGTATGTGCGTTTACTAGGTTATTAAAGTTTGTCAGAGCGTTTGTCTCTTAACAACAATCGACAGTGACGACGCTGCTTTTGGTAGCGTACCGTACCGATGATATCAATCATTGCAAATAAGAACCCAGAAACACCACCTTCTAAGGCAGAGATGGTACTCGTAGAACCAATTTACACTCATCTTCCATTGGGATCGATATGGCATAATCATTCTGCAAAAATGTACAGGATAGTCAGGATACAAGGGATCCCTCCCTTGTATCCTGTACATTTTTGCAGAATCCCTTGTTCTATCCTGTACCTACCGATTTCCCAATCCCTAATATTCATATTCAAAGGAATATATGTAAATATATAAATAAAGATTCATACTAGATACAATAGTGGAATGGGATAGTGATGGGGCAGGTGGACAGGTGGCTAACAAAATAAAAGACTAAAAAGTAGCAGAGTCTATGCAGTATCCTTGGTAAGTTGGTACCTCCTAGCGCTGGCCTGGTGTCTGCGCGTTCGCTCGGCGATTCTTGAAGCTCGCAGCTCGTCCGTGAGACGCCGCAGCCGCGCCGCCGTGGCCGCCGCGTCGCCGCCCTCCGAGCCCGCGCTCTCCGGCGTCGCAGACCGCGACCGAGACTTGGATGACTGCAAAACGAGACAACTTACACTTGGTATTGCGGTGATAGCTCAAATATATTTAGACTAGGCTCCGGCTCCACGAAATCATACTTCACAAGATCCCAAAATATAACTATGATGTAGCGATAACACTCACTTAGTAAAACCTAACCATAGTAGCTATTCCCCAAGCTGGAAGAACCCTATTACTATAGCAATAATAGCACCACAGCAGTGGTCGTGATAACTATACGATAGACTTTAATCACGACCGTCTCAAAAAGTGCGTGAGTTTAGAGCAAGATAGAGACAAGTCCGTGGACAGTAAAGATTAATGTTAAAGTATGATTAAAGAATAGTCTGTCAAGTTCTTTTTACCCTATTTCTTCGTGGTGGCGTTGGTGTCATCAAACTTTTTTCGGGTTTAACAGGTGGCGCGTTGCGGAACAACTCGGGACTTTGTTTCATGAGGTCTTCTATCGTTTCCAGCAGCTGTGTTATTATCCTGTCATCCTCCTGTAAACAATAATGATAGATGAAATCAGCGTTAGAAAATGGTTCGAATATAAAAAATACAGTGGACAGTGGACTTAAGCACAAGAAAGCGGCAAATTACTGGCTTTCCAGAGTCTGATTGAATTGAAATAGTCAACAGTTCTACACAAAGATGCAAATGTGTGAACCGACGCGATCTGCAACTGCACACTGCACGTAGGTACTGTAGCGACTATTACAGAACGTTTACAGCTCCGTGGTAGCAAGTCTGTCTTCAGAGCATGAGGTCCCGGGTTCGATTCCCGGCTGGGCAGATGTTTGGATGACGAATTTAAATATCTTATCTAGCTTTCGGTGTTAGTTGTCCTTTGTGTGTGTTTTATCGCACCCCCAACAGGTCCTAGACCTAGTGGGGAGCTATGAGTGTGAATCGTTTTTTTATATGACGCAAGACCGGTAGAAATGAAAAAAACTGGGGGAGACCTTTGACCAGCAGTAAGACATTGTAGGTTAACTAAAAAAAAATAGTTTAAAAAACTAAAAAACACGCATTGTCATCGGCCTTTGACAGGTGTGCAAAGTTTGAATTAAATCTGATCGTTCAAAGTAGGGCAAAATCCGTGCCGGACCCACCATACCACTGGCCATACCTCTGGTGGTATGGTGGGTCTGAAACTATACCACTCAGAAAATAGTGTTGTGTTAAACAACACTATTTTATTGTTTTTTTTTTCCATGTTTTAACATAACCTAACCTAACCATTTTTTTTTCTAGAAGCAATTTTGATGGCAAATGATGCGCCTATGATGATAACATATTTTAACATAACATTATTTCTCCGTGGTATAGTTTTAGACCCACCATACCACCAGGGGTAAGGCCAGTGGTATGGTGGGTCCGGCACGGCAAAATCGAGCTCAAAGGAGTCGGTTACATACATACATACCTACTGACGCATCAGAACCACCCAGCTGAATGGAAAGTCTAAATCGGTAGATAGATAAACTCTATTGTTTACAGTTTACACCATAAATTACAAACAAAAGAACCGGAGGTTTATCGGTATGAAGTGTATCATCGTCACCTGCTGCGCGCGCTTGAGCGAGGCGACGAGCAGCTTGTTCTGGTCGCGGTCGCGGTCGTGGCGCTCCTTGTCGCGGCGCAGCTTCTCGTTGGCCGTGCGCAGCTTGGCGTGCGCGTCGCGCAGCTCCAGCAGGTCGCACTGCAGCTCCGTCACCTGCGGACATGCTTCCGTTAGCGAACTATCCAAACAGTTAAAACATCGTAGATGAAGGTAAGTACGGATGGTCTTGTTAGCCTTTCGCCTTTCGCGTTTTTTTGCCTTGTTCGTGGTGGAAGCAAGTGGCTCTTGTCTATGTGCAGTGCACCTTTTAGGCCAATCCAAACTAGCACAGGTTTGCATGTCTAGTTTGGCCTGTTCATGTATGCTAACATGACGTGGTAATTGTATACAAAATCGGTAATTTACTAGCATGTCGTTCGTGTAACAGAAGGAAAAATGCTACAGAAATTTAAGAACCTTTTTCTTGGCCTCTTCGGTTTCCTCCTCCGTGGTCCTCTTGAGTTGGTCTATTCTTCTCTTCATATCCAAACGTTCCTTGTCTCGTTCGCGTTCCACCTGTCAAATCATCAGGGCACTAAGATAACGGTTTTGGAACGTATCATTGAAAAGTGAAAACTACACTGACTGAATCATATAAAGTCAAAATTGTCTCTTACAATTTACACCTTATATTTTCAATTAAACCATTTATATTTGGGACCTATATATAGCCTTCAAAAGGTTAAAAAAAATTACATAGTACGATCGAGCTTCGACATAATCTATGTAGATATGTTAACGACAATAAGGCCACGAAATCGAGTAACGTAGGTACACAAAGTCAGACTAGTTCTGTATCCAAGTATACCTCGAAGAGCGTCTGGCGCAGGTCGCGCGCCAGCGTGGAGGTCTCGTGCAGCAGCCGCTGCTGCTCGTCGCGCTCCTTGTGCCACGCCAGCTCCATGCGCGTCGCCATGCCGGCCACGCGCGCGCGCCCCGACGACAGCAGCCGCTCCTCCTCGTACTGACGGACACGGTTACTTGTAAATGTAACTTTGCAGTGCAGGTGATTCAAGGTCAGTTTTAACCCCCGATGCAAAAACGACGGGGTCTTATAAGTTTGACGTGTCTGTGTGAATGTGTATGGCATGTGGCATCGTAACTCCCGAACGAATGAACAGATTTTATTTTTGTTTGGAAGGTGAATTAGTAGGGAGTGCTCTTAGCTATGTTTGATGAAAATCGGTTCAGCCGTTGCAACGTTGGGATTTTTTTTTAATTTTAAATTTTATGTTATGTTTAAATAGGGTTCATTCGTAGGATTTATAGTAGTTTGGTCTTTCGGCTCTTTTACTGTTTTGCTCGGACACTTGTGTTGATTATGGGTTTCATTGTTTACAGATAGTGCGGTTGCTCAGATATGGTATACCGAGAGTACAGGCGACAGTACCAGGCGACAGTAATATTGATTTGAGTTGAAATAAGAGAGATTATATATTATGTTAACCCACTTTAAGTGGTGCCATCTAGTTTCAATCCTGCAGTTACTGACCTCGTTGAGTCGCGACTGCATCTCCGCGAAGCGCACCTCTGCGGTGGAACGCTCGCTGACGAGCTCCGTATTGAGTTTGGAGGAAAGCAGACGCGCTTCGCACAGCTCATCCTCCAGGCACGCTACTTGCTGTTCCAGCGTCGCCACTTTGTTGCGATATTCCTCCTGTATGGCACATCCATAACACATTACCTCACCTATTTGGTATAACGTCTGTGCCGGGCCTTTGCCTGAAAGCTTCTAAGGATGAATGGCTCGAGGCGATATTTCAACGTGTACTAATAAATACAAACTAAAAAAACAAGTGTGAAAACACACTCTTTAGATCATTTGAAGCCGGGACTCTTTTGGTCTCGGTTCAAAACATACGCGATTGAGAGCTAAACGAGAAAGTAGAGTTCGTAAAAGAGTTACTTTCGGACAACATAAAATTTTAGATAGTCGATTTGCGTGATTTCATGTCGTTATAGTTTTGTCATAACGCTGAAGAAACAGGTTTTTATGAAACTACTATCATTTAGGATATAAACTATATCTACATCTTATCTCTCAGTCGAATGATCTAATACCTCGTCTGTGCTCGATATGGAATTTCTCTGCATCCTCGTATTCTTGTCCCCGCTTTTGATGTCGGCGATTGTTTTCTGAGCTGCATCCAGCATTTGTTTGTAATTGTCTCTCTCCCGTTTGAACCTCGATACCTTGAAAATCAATTAAAGTTACTAAATAGCTAAGAAAGTTATGGAAAGTTGCAAGTATTGGGTATTGACTATTAAACAAAGTTAAAACATAGTCTACATTTGCCTTACTTGTGTGTGCAAAGACTTGAGCTCATCGCGCATGGTGTTAAGCTGGCCATCGTATCGCATTTTAGTATCAGCCACTTCACTTTTTCTGGCCTTTTCTGCCTGGTCGAGTCGGGAGTGCAAAGCGCCGAGCTCGCGCTCCAAATCTGCGTTCTCAGTGGTGAGATTGCGCTGGATCTTTGAAACTCTCTCGTAGTCTTCTAGCTTCTTCTTTGCTTCCTCCAACTGTAAAACACATGTGATAATTAGCATAATTCCACTGGAGATTCACTGGAGGTGCGCCTTACATATCCGGCGATTCCAGCAGTAAGATGGTCTACCTCCACGTACCTCACGTAACATCTAAGGTTTTTTGATTTTGCCATAGTCGTTCTTATAGCATCGATACTGAACCCCAGCTAGAATGTTTTAAGACTGGTAATGGTTACCTCTTTCTTGGCCATATCGTGGTGGTGTAGCAGCACGTCGAGCCGGTCCTGCACAGCGCGGTGGTCCCTCTCCCGCTGCTCGAGTCGCGCCGTCAGCCGCGCCTTCTCCACTTCCCACCCGCCGCCGCACAAACGCTCTTCTAGCGACGATATTGAGCTCTACAAATAATATCAACTTTTATGAGATGCATTTTTATTTTGTAAGTAAGTATTCTGTAGAGTACCCATACTGGTCTGATGAAAGCCAGAATAGGACCCTGGAATTATATTTGTGAGAACGATCTTACGTCACCTGTAACTCAGATTTCTCCTTCTCCCAGCCCGACGATTGGGATTCCAAGTTTCCAGTGAGAGTTTTGACTTCAGCCAATGCTGCGCTCAGCTCTTTCTGCACATGTCCGAGTTCACTAAAAACATTCATGAAATTAGTATTCATTTTCATGATTCAAATTGATTAGCCCATATTTGAGGTTAGCTTACTTCTGGGCTTGTTCTTTTTCCACAGTCAATCTGGCTTTGGTGACAACATGCTCTTCCTCCAATATTTCATATTTGCCCGTCAGTTCTTCATATTCAGCCTTTTCTACGGCAAGTGCATGTTCTAACTCTGAAAAATAAGAATCATTCTTATTACCTTACCTATTATGACGTATCCTTCTTAACCTTCACGAGAAGTCTCATGTACGCTTACTTTTAACAGTCTCTTCATATTCCTGTTTAAGATCCGCTATCCTCTTAGCGCCGGCTCCCGAGCTTTGTTCTAAAACTTTTAGTTTTCCTTTCAATGTTGCTAATTCGGCTTCTTTGTTCTTTATATCTCTGTCATGTGCAATTCTCACGCGTTCCAGTTTCTTACGTTCGGCCTGTAAAAAATTATAATATTGTAACTGCTCAGTACAGTAGTAGTACCTAGTAGTATAGTTATTGTAAAAATTTACGTGTTTTTAGTATATTTTTTTCTTGATTAAAACGTACCTGAAGATCTGTTTCAAACTCTGAAGCTTTGCTTTCCCAATAACTGGATTCTTTCTTCTCAGCTTGAAGTTTATTTTCAGATTCTTTTTTATCATTTTCTAATTTAGCAATATCAGACTTTAGTTGTGTCGTCTCATTTTTCAATGACGCCATTTCTTTTACTGTCTTATCAAGATCACTTTTAGCTTTTTCTAATTCATCTTGTTTCTCTTGGAGATCCCTGCTGGTTTTATCTAGTTTCTCTTTAATTTGAGCTATCTCAACCGATGATACAGCTTCGTCATACTTCTGGTTAGACGTCTCACGTAAGGCATCTTCCTATCAATTTAAAATAAATATTAACATTTAAATAAAAACCCGCATTCATTCGAAATGCAATCAAAAATTGTATATTGCAAATCCAAACGAAAACGATGCAAATGTGCTTTCTGCTGTACCTAAGTTTTATTCTTGGAATATTAGTCAAAACTCAGAGGGACAAACGTGGAAAACACACGTGCGGGTGGGTGGGAGTGATGCTTTTATTTTACTATTAATATAAACGTGTAGTTTCTAATGACTTTATAGGGCGCATGCCTAACGCCACATCAAAACAAAATACCAGTTGTTTTATATGAGTTTCTTTAGCTGCTAAATCAGACTCCAAATGAGTAATTTTACTATCACATTCTGCTTTCAAATCCTTTATGTCTGTTTCTAATGTCAATAGCTTGCTTTCACTGTTTAATAGTTGAGTTTGCAAAATATCTTTTTCACTTGTAAATTCAACCGAAAGGCGTCTTTGACTATCTGCTAGCGATTCTGCTTGTCCTTTTTCTTGAGAGAGCTAATGTTAACAGAAAATATCAGTTTTAAACTTATTTACACCAATATGGTGTAAAGAGATTTTTTTCATAAACTTACCTCTTTCTCCAATTTAGATATGCGCTCTTTTTTAGTCGATAGTAATTTTTCTGTTCTTTTAATCTTGTCTTCAGCTTCTTTTAGTTTCTTATCCAACTCACCAATTTTCTTTGTTTTATCCCCAACCTACGAAAAAATAACACTATTAATTATTATATATACCGGTTGATCAGTTAAATCTTAGTTAGTTGATAAATAGGAATTTAAGCGAAAACAACAAGAGTTAGGCACATATTTACCTCTTTGAGCAATTTACTTTTATCTTGTTCTAATTTATTAATATTATCCACTTGTTTCTTCAATTTATCTATTTCTTTATCTTTTGCATCCATTTCTTTTTTGAGGTCTTCTATTTTTTTCATACAATCCGACATTGTTGTATGAAGCGACGTAGCATTTTCTGTAAGCAGAAAGTAAATGGCATAATTATAATGGCATTAAGATTTAAAAATTATATCCGAAAAGATGCCTGTGTTGCTATACTTACTGAGGTCAGTATTTAATTTACTTATTTGAGATTCTAAGTTTTTCTTTTCATCTTTTAGCGATTTGCATTGCCCATTTGCATCAGTGTACTCAGTCTCAAGTGTCTTTTTATCTACTTCTAACTTAGAATTGAGATCCTTCAGTTTAGCTATTTCTGTCGTCAATTTATTCTTTTCGTTAGTAAATTCAGAATCAGTTTTGGACAACTTTGATCTTATTTCTTCGATATCTTTTTCCATTTGCTTTTTGTTATTGATTTCGTTAGCTGAGAGACCTGCATTTTTCATTATAACGTACAATTCACCTGGAAGAATTAAAATATTAGCCGACAAATCTTAAATCAGCTCCTGGAATGTACAATTATACATTGTATAGTAGCTACCACCATCATTTACCTATTTCATTTTCTAATTCGTCGACCATCCTCTTCATTTGTAATTTGGTAGTTAGGTCTGTAGGTTTCTTTGGAGTTCGTGGCTTGAAGGATTTTATAGCGTCTTCTTTTAGAGCTTTTAATGACGCTTGCAACTTAGCATTCTCTTTTTCCAACTGCAAACAATATATTTTATTCATAGGACATTAACTTATTTTATTTCATTTAGTGGTCAATTAAAAGTATGTATAAAAAGCGAATAACTTACTCGGGTATGAGTTAATTTTAGCTTGTCTAATTCATCTTGCTTAGCCTTCAATAGTTCTGAATCTTTTTTGTTCAAATCTGCACCAAATCTCACTTTCTTTTCTGTTTTATCGTCTTTGCTGTTTTCAAATTCTTTTAACTTCTCTATCGCTTCTTTAAGATCTTTTTCTAGCTTGCTTATTTTGGTAGTGCTTTGTTCTAGAGATTTATCTGACTTTAATGACTTAGCATTCTTCAAAAGCTGTAAAATAATCAAACGTTTTAGATATTTATTTAACATCAGGTAATTTATTAGAAGTTTAGGGAATAAAATTACTTGTAATTTTGTATTTTCTGCAAGTAATTTTTCGTTATCAGCCTCTAGACTTTGTGTTTTGCTTCGTAAGACATTGGCTTCTTGTTCTATTACTTGAAGTTGCCGCTTCAAATCCACGTTTTGTAATTCGCCGTCAAGCGATCTGAAATTGGAGTTAATTGATGTTGCGTAAGAATAGTTTACTTTAACTACCATAGGTATAATATCGTAATACCATAATACCGTAGTTAATGTACAGTAATACAAGAACTTCTATACCCACTTGGCTTTTGTTAGTGTTTTAGGTTTCTTTTGAGCTAGACTTAATTCTGCATGTAATCTTTCACAATCACGCTCTTTTTCTATTAATTTCTTTCTTAGTTCATCTATTTCGTCTTCTAGCACCTGTAAATAAAGGAACTGTTACTTAGCCTTTAAAATCTTAAGAATTTCGAATTCCAAACATGGCTCGTATCGTAATTACCTTAATTTTTTCTTCTGATAAGTTATTGCCTTTAGCATTTGCGTTTCTACGCAGTGAGTTGGTCAAACTTGCATTGTTTTTAATTGCAGCAGCTGTCACTTTGTCATTCAGCTCCTTAACTTGCTTTGTTAACGAGTCTTTATCCTGCTCCAATTCTTCGACTTTACGCCGCATAACTCCTGCTTCCTATACAAAATTATTAAGTACAGTTCTCGATCAAATTAAATAAATCGTCTTATTAGTAAAAGTGCTGCCCCTTAGCGGATCACATCTTTTTTTATGAACTTAAGTATAGTCAACTTTATTAACTTAACATAATTTTACAATACCTGTTCATTAAGTTCAAGTAGAAGTCGCAATTCCGATGGATCCTCTTCTTCTGATTTTTCATCTTTGTTATTGGCAGTTTCGATAGTAAGTCTTTTGGCTGGAGGCGTTGGTGAGAGTTTTCGACCTAGAATAGTAACCTAGTTGATTACTATGCCTAACCAAATTATTTTAAATTATATATTTTTTTGCGTTAAACGTCGTTTGTTAATGATGAAAGAGAATTTAAAATTAATAGTGGAATCACACATAAGAAAAATCAAATCAATATGAAACAATGTTACTATTCAATTTCAATGCACAAGGTTCAAAAACTTTGAAGGTTTAAAACCGTACTGGAGAAAATGGCTACCGTCGATACGCCTTTTAATTTACATAAGCAGGTTAGTTGATGAGAGAGCACTGGGAGAGTTTATGTAGATTGTTTTTTAGCGAAGTGGTTACAATTGAAAAGGGACCTTTTTGTTATTCAAGGACAAAATGGGTAAAAAGTGATTTACAAAATGAGAGTGTTACGTCAGCAAACAGCAGATTTCTACAACATTTGACGTACTTTTGGCTTTAGTAGCCATTTTCTTCAGCTGTAGTAGCAAGGACTCATTGTCCTCCTCGACCCGAGATGCTGTTTTACGCAAGTTATTTGCCTGTAAAATTTCGTTAGTTCTGATTATTATCATCAAAAATATTTATTCGGTGCTGCTACTGGAAGTTTTTGTTATATACAATTTTATGTAAATACAACACAATATAAAATGAACAATCGTTATAAGTACCTATATTTGGTAACCTTACAGCCATTGGGCTAAATATTGAAACCAAAGGATAAGAGTAGTGAGGTTCAGACTCTACTGGTTCTTTGTCAGAGGAAAGAGGTGGGCTGTCTGATTTTTCCTTAGACCTGTTTGAAACATTTCTTGCAACGTTTATAATATCATTAGTGGTGCTAATTGTTTCTGTTTCCGTGCTTGCATCAAGAGATTTAATACTATTTTTCGTGGTTTGAAAGCATTTTTCGCTGCTGCTTAATGTCAATGTTTGTACACATACATCTCTTGTTTTCGGCTTATCTGTTTGTGTGGTACCATTGACGTTGATAAAGGTTGTTTGCAATTGTTTGTTTTTCACAAACACCACCTCAGTTTGGGTGTACATTTCTAGGTTGTCAGACATACATTGCACGCTAGAATCTAATGTAATTTTTCGCGTGTCTGTAGCGATATCATGAACCATGATAATATCAGTTTGACAACCTTCTGAAAAATTCAAGACGAGATCTTGGGGAGATTGCACAGATTGGTTCACTCCTATGGATATATGGCTCGTGTCGAGTGATGACAAGCTTCTGTCCAGTGTTAATTGCATCTCAAGCATTCTTTGAATAGTATTCGGTTCGAGACTTTGTAGAGCATTTTGGGCTAACGAGTTTTGGGATGCTATAAGATCGGGCTGAGGTGGATGCGAAACAATCATCGGTCGAGGTATCCTTCTGCCATCGTAGCGTCGCCGATACCGACTGGCCTGTTGTGAAGATAACACCTTTACTATACGAATATGAATATTTTTTCGCAGTCGTAAACGTGGTCGATGAAATAATATTTATGAATTGTGTATGCGTGTCGTAG
Organism: Alcis repandata; assembly: GCA_949125135.1. Taxonomy (NCBI): domain Eukaryota; kingdom Metazoa; phylum Arthropoda; class Insecta; order Lepidoptera; family Geometridae; genus Alcis; species Alcis repandata. The sequence goes on from OX421223.1 coordinate 5,901,052, forward strand.
TGTTGAGTCAGCCATGTGCTTGGCAACGATCCAACTGGCTGCCTGCGTATCAGAGCTAATGTCCTATTGAACTCTTTGGTTCCTCGTAGATCTGATTAAAAGAGTATATTAGTTCTCAGACGAGCTGTTCCAACTCGAGAGTAAACGGAATATAATTTATTGCAAAGCTTACAGCGTTAGTTAGTAGTTTCGAGTTATGTTGCATTTGTTTTACGAGTCGCTTTATAGCTTTGCTTACGGTATCCATCCAATGAGTAGTTTCTATACGAGGTATTTGTCCGATAAACATGACGTAAAAAGTATCGAGCCGATGGAATTTTTTTATAGTATAGACTGGTGTGAGAGATAAAATCTAAGCGTGGTTTGTATAGTGCACGGATGGTGTTTTAAAATTTTATTTTTGCATACCTCTTCCTCTGCGTTGCGCAGTTGTTCGCGAAGGTCGGCTTCTCGCTCCAAGGAGTCTTGCAAGTCTCGAAGTAGCTGCGCCGGGTCTTCTTGGCTGCCACCCCGGGTCAAGGAGGACCTGGACACTTTCTGCTCAAGACAAAAATTATGTGTAGCAATATTGTAACAGTTTCATTAGTAACAAAATATATGGCCTGAGTCCGAATAGATTAATAGCCAGTTTCGGTAACTCGCATTGTTGCTTATTTTAACGTGATAGCAATAAGTATAATAACTTACACCATCCCCAATATGATGTTTGTTGAGATTAGCAGGAGGCCCTCCGGATGCCGCTGTCAGTTTAGCGTTAGCATCTGCGAGGTCCTTTTGTAACCTGAGCGATACTTCGGTGGAGCGCGCCACCTCTTGTTCTAATTCCTTGATACGCTTTTCACGCTGCATACCATCCTGGCCTCCAACTATCTGTAGAATTAAATGTAATTAAAATTTATCGTAGCGAAATTTCATAGATATGGAGAAGCGGACTGGCGGTAGTTTTTTTGTGCCTTGTTCTACAATACCTCTAGAAGTTTTTTCTCTTGATCAGCCTTTTCTTGTTCGAGTTGTTCAGCTCTTCTTTCAGTCTTTTTCAGCTTAAATGATAAAACTCGACAGTTTTTGATCGTTTGTTCCAACTCTCTTCTAAGAGACGTGTATTCGTCTGCTTGATCCTCTCTGAAACAAAAGTAATATCTCTCATCTTCTTTGACTCCACAGAAGCGAAAAGGATGTAAGTCGAAAAAGTGCTTTGTTTTTATATTTTTACCTAAAATTATCCTGCATCTCCTCGATCTCTTCTTCTAGGTCCCGAAGTTCCTTTTTCATGTCTTCGTTTTCATCCATGAGCTCCTCGCACAGCGTTTCGGCAGCTAGTAACTTTGTCCGCAACTGTTCTATTTGTCGCGTTTGTGCTTCCACTGATGGCCGAGACTGAAAATTTTCATATTTCTCTCAAACGTGCTCGCAAATACATATTACATTTTAAAAGTCAAATTTAGCGTACTGACTCATTGACGTCGGCAGTAACTTTTCTCTTAAGTAAACAGCATGCTTTGCCCTCTAGAAAATATTGACCATTGAAACTAAAAGTGTGTTTTTGGGTCCTCTTATATCTTGTTATTGTACGTACCTATTTAATGTATAATTTAGTAACTTACCTCAAGTTCTGATTCGAGTTCTTTTATTCTTAACGAGACATGTTTTTTCTCGTCTTTCAAGTCTTCATTCTGCGAAGTCAGCTCGTTGACTTTCTGCTGTAGTTTGAGGACTTCCGAAGATCTCCCAGTTGTATATTTATTCGCCGTATCAATATTCGCAAGTCTTCGGAGTAGAATATCACTTTTCTCTTTCTCCACTCTCTCGCATCTCTTCTTTAATGTGTCCACTTCTTGTTTCAGACTTTCAACTTGCTCCTGAAAAATAGTAAATTTTGACGGATGCCCGACTCGAGAAGTAGTATGTAGGGTTTCTGTTTTTAGCTGACCTACTATTTTGTTTACAATGTTAAGAGGGATTCCCTATCGGTTACGAATACTTTTCTTGTGTCGGCGGATTCACGGTTCTTGCAACACGGCAAAATATTGTAACAAAAGCTGAAATAACAGTTAACGCTCTTCTTTTACACTACGATCGGAACGTAAACGTAACAAAACGATTGTTTGCACCTTGCGAACTGAACGTAAACGTAACAAAACGGTTGTTTGTAAGTAAACAATCCATAACCTGGTTTTAGCCAATTCAAAGGCAACTCATATGGGAGCAAATACAGCTCCTGTTTTCAGTGTTACCGAACATAACTCAGGGAAAATGCAGGTTAACAAGGCCACACACACGGATACGTAAAACGAGCAAGCTATAAATAGATTTTCATTTCTTTGCATCTGGAGCAAGTTCAGATACCTAAAGATTTGGACACTCGTTATGTTTTAGTGTCCGTCATACAGAAACAGAGATTTAGTGAGCCAGTAAGTCATGAATGTGTTATACTCAACAATAAGTTTATTTTTGAACATATTTTTACAAACAAGCTTTTATTGCATCCACATTGGAGTAAGTCATGAATGTGTTATACTCAACAATAAGTTTATTTTTGAACATATTTTTACAAACAAGCTTTTATTGCATCCACATTGGAGTTACACACGTATACTAAATTTCAGCTCAATCATACATCGGGATGTGGTTCAAATTGAGTTGCAAGATTCCACCCGAATAAACATAGTCACATACATTGCAAGTTTGATAGATAGATAGATAGATAAACTCTTTATTGTTCACACCATAAATTACAAACAAAAGGATTGTTGTCGCACCTAAAACTAGTGCGACAACTGGCGGTCTTATCGCTAAGAGCGATCTCTTCCAGGCAACCTTAGGATGGAGAGGATAGATAAAAAATACAAAAACAATATTGAAGAATACTCATATATACCTACATAAAAAAAAAATAATAAATACTTAGAAATACATTCAAATAAAAAATACATTCTAATACTTAAACTACCTACATTTCCGAAAATATAACATACATACTAAAAATAAAAGTTAAATAAAAGCTTTTAAACAGAGATCTCAACTCAATTTAATTCTTATAGATTCCATCAATTTTACGCATAATATTTATGTAGATGTAATATATTTATTGCCATTTGTCACTTTTTAGTGTTCGAGAATTTCAGACTATTGATCGCAATAAACTCGTTTATAGTCAGTCTGTGAATCTATAAATCCGTCCATCGCCAGATCGCCTTGCGATCTTGAGTCTGAATACGAAATGGAATGACAGGAATTTCCTGGTGCTTTATTTGATACACTGCATTGTTACACCGAGCGAATTCAGGGAGCAGTCTAAAATAGACCAACTAGTATTAATCATTCTTGCATTTGTGTGTAAGAAACTGAAAATGTGTTTGACTGAATTACTCGTATTTGATCTCTCCGCAGGAAATTAGAAAGTAACTTACTGTGCACTCAGGTTTTTCATAAGTCTTCTTAGATAAATTATTCCTTATTATTAAAGTAAACTAAAAAATCGCAAGGTTCCTTTATATTTTTTTATTCTATGGTAGGCTTGCGTTTGACTGCCATCTCGCCTGATGGGAGAAGCAATGATGCGGTTTACTACGAGGCATGCTTGCCTAGAAGATATTGATGCACTCTCGTATTTCTTTAAGCTACCTGATAATCCTTAACGTCGGCGTCGACGAGCGTACCCTCGGTGGTGGTGGTTCCAGCATTGCTGACGTCATCGTCTTCATCCTTGTCTTTGGAGGGCCCGCCCCGCGTCGGCGGCTTGGCATTCGTGGAATTACGCGAGTTTTTTACCTGAACGCGATCAAGTAAATCAGACAACGTTACACACTTTATTTTATGGCTTTACTTTTAAAAAACGAGTTGTTAAACTCACGAGTTGAGTTGCTTTTGATGGGAAAAGGTCGCACAGTACTAAACTTTAGGTAAGCTTAATTTAAAGAGTCTTCGTATTTAAAAGTAACGTAATTTTTGGAGCATATTGGCGCCCAACGTAGAATTTAATTTGCCAACTTTATAAACAAAATTAATGTATTGTAATAAATTACCTGCATCATGAAATTTACATCATCTTTAGCCGCTTTTTCTTCTTTTAATCGTACAGTCTTTTCTTCTTCTTTACTTCTGGATAAACTTCTGCGCTCTCTTTCTTTTTCTATTCTTTCTTTCTCTATACTTGATTCCTTTTCAAAACTGTTTTGGGTTTTAATTAGCTGCATCTGTAAGTTAATAAAACATTAGAACGGGTCAAATCTAATTCCAAAAAATCTGCTAACTCAATACGCTCGAAACAATCTGATGTGGTAAATGCAATTATCTATCAAAAACATGTTGACTTGCTCAAATTATGCTCTAGTCGTCAACTGTACCAGTCTTTAAGATTTGAATGTCTCTGTAATGCGTATTTGAGACTTTCTTTGTTTCTTCACGGTAAAAATAGCTTCAGAATCTATTTCGGGGTTAAATGGCACGATGGATGTGCTGCGTCTCACGCTTCAATTAGTGAGAGACAGGTATGAATCATCCGCTCGATAGCGTCTGTATTTGCGTGTATTGCATTATGCCGATTGCTACCTACCTCTTAAGAGTCGGTAGGTATAGGTAAACATGGCCAAAATTAGTTAATGCGTTTCCAAATGGCCGGCTTTTATGTGAGCGCGAACACATTTACGACAAAAACGTTGTTTCTCGACGAAGCCAATAGCCAATAGCGAATAGGCTTCTAACAAGACTATCTGAGAAAATCCACTTTATAGCTTAGACTAGCTGCGCCCCGCAGTTTCACCCGCGCGGTGATGAAAAATGGTGATGGTAGCCTAGGTCCTTCTCTGTACCTACCCCTGGCAAAGTTAATGCAAAATTTCTGACGATTGATTGTGTAAAGGTATGAGAGCGTAACAAACAAACGAACTCGCTTTCGCATTTATGATCTTAATTTAGGCTCTACTTTATTCCTAAACGCCACATTAGTTATTTTATTATACCGACAGGAAACCGCTTTGCAATACCATATTTCAGTCGAGTGAAAACAGATAATAGGTCATTTCCTCAATTATATGCCCTGCGCGTGCGCATTGCCAAGCACTAAGTTCGATGGCGACCTTTTATGTTTATTTCGAGCGACGCATCGCAAACGGAGCCGGCTGAAACCAACGGACAGCTCTATTGGGTTGACCCATTTAAATTCACTTCACAGTTTTCTAGATTTCAAGGTGAACGTTGTTTAAATTCAGATACGCTTACAGTTCATATTACAAAATGCGTCTAATTTACTTTGTAGTTTACTGCTGAATGTTAGTTAGTGTTTAGTGTCGAGACGTTTCTCTAGATTTTATGGGACACATAATTTTATTACCATGTTGTTTAGAATTTAGTCATTATACAGATTTATTTATCAATGAAGCCAATATTTTCCCAATGTCAATGTCGAATATTGTCTTGTATAATTTTAAAGAGGCTGTTAAATTTTAAAACGTTATTTATTATTTCGTCCTACAATTATCATCCCACGCAACTCCCGAGGGCGTTCATCCATCACAGTTGTCGGACTACAGTGCTTTGATCCGTATCCTGTATTAAATATGACTTTAGATAGAGTTATAAATAAACCCATTAGTTTAATGGCTGGTAATAAAACTGATACCGTATTTTATAATCAGGTACACGATTCAATCTTTTCTGAAACTACGTCGCAACAGAAACACGTTGCTATATTGCATGGTACCAGCAATGCTAATGTACTCTAACAAGAGGTAGAGTTATAGTTGGTCACAATTAGTATCCTCTGATACTGTCCTAAGAGTTCTAGCAGTGAATGTCAGAAGTCTAAGCTAGAGGTATTTCCTAAGAGCGTACGAACTCAGCGTGTCGTACGTACCCTAATACCCTTGGTACGTTATTTGAAATTCTGATGTACGACACTCTATACAAAGCTCGTGTTTCGTTGTTTACGGAGTTTTGTGCCTATACTACTAGCATCTATTATAGTAGGTACTTAGGTACCTAAGTCTTAACTCGAAAGTTTTACTTACTACGAGAACGAAAACCTTGTTGCCGATAATTATGTAGACTTAGGTAATGTAATTTCATTGATCGCGGTTATTAGTACCTACATTCCTAATAAGCTGATATACCTACCTTCCTGACGCGTTCAGCCAGTGAGTCATTTTTGTTGATGGTTATCTGTGCCTGCGAGACTGCAGCCGGGGGCGGCGACGGCGACGGCCGCCGCAGAGTCACCGTGTCTGCAACGGCACACCTCGTTATTTACAATGTTTAATTATTCTTTGTCAACTGCCTTACCCACTTTCTAGCAGTAGGGACTATTAACCTGATTTAAATACTTACTTATGTAAACACGTCAATTTAATTAAAAGGTCGGGGCAATTTGAATAATCAAATTGGGAGCGAGTCATCGATGCTGCAACGAAGCTTTTTTTTGAGCACCCAAATATTTACAACCTGACTTCGTTCGCTGGCTGACATGACATAGTTTCGTAAGCGAAAAGGGCGAGTTGGGCAATGAAAACAGATTGTAAGTACGGCAAAAATAAAGCTCTAGCAAAACTTTAGGCAAGAACGTTCATTAGCGCTAAGGTCCATATACGAAATAAAGAACACAATCCATAATACAAGACACTCTAAAACGATTTGTGGTCCAGTTAAAACCTGGTTGACTCACCAACACTATTCTGTCCCGTGTCTAAGGAGGGTATTGGCCCTGTATTCCTCCGTTTGGGCAGTTTGAAGCTGACAGTAACAGCGGTGGTGTTGTCGTTGTCGGCCCCCAGGTCCGGAGTCGACGTCCACGACGCACTTTTTTTACTGAACTCTGCGGAATCAACCAGCAAGGAGAAAAAGGGCACAGCCAAATTTTTTATTTATATTAGGGCAATCTTCACAAGATAGGTACCCAGCTGCGTTGGGATGCAATTGAGTCATGTTCTTGTTCATGGAATTGCGCACTCACTAAAACTTAAACAGGTGACTCCTTGAAAGATGCTTTTGTAAACTTCAGAGAACACAAAACCGGAGTAGGAGAAGAGTACAGGTGGCGCACGCACAGACCCACGCCCATCAGTGGGTTGATTATGATTAGATTTATTCGGGCATATTTCATGAATCACTTGAATGTTTTGGCATCTGACTTGCAGTCAGGTAGGTGCCACTAATGAAATTAGCACTACTTACTTACTACGTGAATCTGTTCAACATAATTTTAACATATCCATGAGATGGTATGCTGTTATAAACCCAAAAGCCAAACCGTTACGTAGCTGTTGGAGCTTATTCAAAACATGTAGTTGTAGGTAGTGTTCAATACTAGTAAACTTATCCAGGCCAAGTTCATGAAATTTTATTTTAATTTTCTAATTCTTTCAAAGATAGCTACTTATCTTGTCAACTCGGTATATTCAGAAATTTTATTATGTGCATAGAAATGTAAAAGTTGAAAGAAGTCTAATTGAGGACCATTTGTGTCTTTTGTCATCCATATTAGCTGGCACTAAGTATGTACTTATTTACATACTTAAGTGGATAGTGAGTAGGTACATAATTTACCTACCGGTGTTAAAAGCGTCTTTTTTGGCTGTGTCTAAGGATAGGTTTGTACTGGACGCCCAACCGCGACTTGTCTTTCCACTGTCTGCACCATTTTCTCCGTCACGACCCCTAGTAAAATTATAACATCATTGAAACTTTTGTTAGTAAAAACAGCCATCTTCTAGACCTCTACAAATAGTGATTTGATGACAAGTAACTTATAAACTGCTGCTCATCATTAATTCTACCATCCACGCCACTGGAGCAGCGGCCAGCGGCCCAGAGCCTTGCCCCGGTATTTCAAGGAGCCGTGTTAGCTCAAGTGACCGTTGTCAAAAGGGAAAACATACTAAAAACACCCCTTGCTCCTGCAAGGGGTGCTTTTAGTATGTGCCCCTGTAAAGGTATGATCAATTTAAATAATGCCCATCTAAATTTTTATAAAAATAATGGAATAGATAATATTTTTCTATGGTTCTATGGTAATGGCACATCGTAGGTATACTTAGGTACAGTCGGAAAATTGTAAACATCATCATCATCATCCACAGCCCTCTCTATCCCACTGATAGGCCTCTCTCCCGTTATGCCATCTGCCTCGGTCAACTGCTAATCGGGTCCAGGTTCGACCCGCGACTCTATGTCGGCTGCCACAATACAATCGTAAACAAACTATGTGAAATAAATGAAGGTTGTACCGTCAACTAAATTGCAGAGAACTAGGTACCTACATACATATATAATGACCGGAAATGACACAAACTAATGAATACAGACCGTTCATTATTGTTGAGATTGCATACCTATGGTTACGTTGTGTGATGTACCTAACCTACTACATACTCGTACCGACTAGCTTATAAGCTTATTACAAGTATAACTTATTTCGAGAAATCTTCGCTGGACTACTCTAACTTTGCCTACCTAAAGGTGATAGTTTTTCTTAGGTTCAATTAAGTATGATCCTAGGAAAGAAACTCGGTAAGAGTGAAGATCCGAATAGGTAGCTAAGTAAATGAGTTTGAAGTTTAAATCAAATTAAAACCTACTTGAAAAATAAAATGAGCATAGGTAGGTAGTTGAACTATTTCAGAACTAAGTTCTCAGTAGAGCTATTCGGTACCACTAAAGCCACTAAAGGGAATAATGCTATGACATTTTATTTATCAGATTAGAAAGAACTACCTAAGCAGATTCAATGTGAGCCTCAGCTTTTCTACTTAAAACAATACTTAGATTCTATGAAAATAAATAAATAAACGTTTCACACTCATAGCTCCCCACTAGGAATAAATCCTGTGTCGGGGATGCCATGGAACACACACAAAGACAAGGACAACTAACACCCAGACCCAGAACAGATATTTAAATTCATCATTCAAACATCTGCCCGGCCGGGAATCGAACCCGGGACCTCTGGCTTATAAGGCGGATACACTACCGCTGAGCCAAATAGGCCGACAAAATATCATGTACTTAGTCATGTTATCGTCAGTATTCGTCAGATCACGCGGGCAGGACATACCGTACGTACACACGGAGGCGTTCGTTGCGTCAAACGTCAGAGTTACCGGGCTCAATACAAACAATCCGCAAAACGTAAAGGAATTTGGAATTGTGCCACTGTACACTTTTGTTTCTATTTTATTTATAGTTTCCAGATAAATTGTGGACAATTAATAGCCGTAGGTAAGTTGTAGGCAGCTTTCGTTTCCAATTTGTTTAATAGATCTCGGCAATAAAAGTTTTTGAATCTGTTGACGTAGATAATTCTCATTGATCCTACTGTATATTTTGATAAATGATTTAGTTATTTGCAGTAGATGTAGGAGGCGTGCGACACTGACCGTGACGCTGGCGAGCTCCAAGTGGAGAGGCTGGGCGTGGAGGCGGTGAAGTCGTCCTGGCGACTTCGGCTACCTCCGTTGGCGCCGCCCGCGCCGCCGTGCTCCTTGTAGTCGCGGAAGCAGCGCTTGCAGCGCATCGGCCAGCGCACCTGCGGGTGGAACCCCAGCGGGCACAGCGGGTCGCCCTTCGCCAGCGGATACAAGTGATGCATCCTCACTTCTCACACAAATGCACTTACAAATGTCAACGTTTCCAATCTAAATGCTACCACAGATCACCGACAACAACCCCACGCTCCCGCTCGACTCTACCCGCACGTTTGCAAGGATACTAAGGCTAAAGCAACAGTTTATGGAATGAATTTTACGATAATGGGCACTCTATAAATAATAAATTTATTTAGCCGGCAACGTGCTCGGAAGTTCGTACGTCTGTACCTAACAGTGGCAATAAAAATATCCCGCTGCTAGCACCGAACCGGGCGACCTAAATCGGCGGACGAAGTCGCTATTTGTCCGGCTTTCTCGCCGTGCGAAGTCGAAGGTCCGGTCGGCGAGGGAGTCGCTCGGAGAGGCACCGGCCGTCCTCGAGGCGGCGCGGCGGCGCGGTGGGGCGGGCGGCCGTGCGCGGTTGTGTAACGTGCGGAGGTGCCGCGGCGGCTCTCGGGACGGCGGACGGCGCAGGCGGCGGGCGGGCCGGCGCTCCAGGGACTGGCGGCGGCGCGGGCACCGAGCCAACACTCAGCGCGCCCGCTGCGCCACTTATGCTCTATTACACCACATGCCGCTGAACCGCGCTCGCGTCCTATCCCCAGTAAAAATAAAACAGAATCGCTCATCGAATGCGTCAGGTGGACCTCGGTGCATCTCTCCGCAGACTCGGCTGCGTCGACGCACGCGCGACGATGCATGCGAACGCGCATAATTGACATTTTTCTACGTCTGACGCTTTTCAAAATAAACGTTACGAATAATTTGTGCGAAAAAACAAACCGAAATTTATACCGACCTGTCTCAAATATAAAGTTGGCACGACAAATGTTTAATAATATCTTTATGAATGAGGGTTGACGTCAAAGCGAGTAAAATTATATTCTTATACCGTAAATTATGGAAAGGAGTTATTTTCGTAATACAGAAACGTTTAAAATAATACATACAAGAGTTAGGTCAGGGATAGCACAATTTTTCATTTTTATTTATTACAAAAATATATCTTATTTTAGAAACTAACAATAACGAATACATTTTACAAACGAAAACTTTAATTTAGATATGTATAGAATAAATTCGATTATTATTGTTTATTATGCTTAGACAAATTGATTTGATCTGATGAGTGCATAAATAGATATAATAAGCCACAGAACAATCACACTATAAGAGTAATTTTTTTACTATCAATAATGGCTAGATAAAAGTATGTATTATACACATACGCCTTTATACTAAAATATGAATATGCATATTTTAATTTCATGCCTAAAGAGTAGAACAGATTTACTTTTTGTAACATTTATAACAAATAAACTAAAAAAAGAACCTTATTATCATTTATATTTCATCACATTTTTATTTGACGTATAAAAACGACAAATGTTTTCGAAATTTTGATAAAAAAGAAAAGTAAAAAGAATATTATATTTTGGCCATTTCGTTTACGAGCTTCCTGCGGGCAACAGACGTTGGCGGGGACGAGATATTGTAGACGAGGTATTGTTGACGGGGGAAGGTGTCGTAGCGGGGAAAAATGCTTGCTAAAACCGAATTCTTTTGCTACGTCATTTCTCCCAACGCCTCTCGCCCCTGAGGACGATCGCAGACCAAAGTATAGATAAAGATTAACACTTTGACTGCGGCTAATAATCACATGCGCTTGCCTTAGGTGCGACTAATAGTCAAATGCGTTGTGTTTTACGCGCCTGCCGTGTGCAGCCGCACTCGCGTCGCACAAAAGAAAGCAAGGTATGTGTTTCCCGCCGTCAAAGTGGTAAGATTTTGTAAATCTCAAATAGCCCTCTTCGACCGTCGATGACAGAGTAAATAACAAAAACTTAAAACAGTAATCTTCGTTGCTTTCAAGATTGTTCTTATACATTTTTCTTTGTTGTTTTAATCGGACACATAAACCTGTACTCTAGTATTGCGTTCGAGCACGTTTAGCAAAAGTCGCCTTCATTCAAAGGTTCGTCCTCCTTTTTATCGTAGACTAGTGTTTTGTAGATAGCATTATCAAAATTCAGGGCGTTCAAGCCCTTAGGCTCAGCCACTTTAATTTTGATGTCCCCGGGGTACAGGATCTCGCCTTTGTTCTTTGTGCTGCCCATGACCAACGATTTTTGCAGTTTGTCGATGCATGGAATTTCTGAAAAGTAAAAATCGATTATAAGTTAGATTTCCTAAGAGTAAAATAGGAGCATAGACTACAGGCGGCGGGAGCGCTTAGTGTGATACACACGCACCCGCCGCCCGCACCTCTCTCAGTCCCCTTTGTCGTCATCCCCCGCGCCTCTGTACCGCGCAGGCGAGAACTAAGATAAACGGTTTGGCTAATAATATAATATGTTATTAGTCAAACATAATATAATATTATTATGGCAGTAGTATAATAACGTTGTCTCAAGCATTTGTTTTTTTTTTTTCGTAACTAACGCCCATCATTTTTGAGTGAGAGCCATTTTTATTCCTACTTACTCGGTCGCTGAGTTCGTAATTGGTTGGTGATGATTTAGATTTAGTTTGAGCTTATGCTAGACCTTGAACTAAATTAATACTTGTTCATGAATCCATCGGTATTCATTAATGAGACAGATGGTCAAAGCTCTCAATTTGCAAAATGTACGCGCTCAATTTAAATCAATCATCTCATAATTTTTCCCACTATACAAGCCTTTGCCGCTGTAGAAACAATATCGGTAGTATGTATCTAGTTTCAGTAGTCCCGTGGTTTTAGTTTTTCTGAATTTTCCCCGGTATAAAAAGTAACATTGTCTATCCCAATGGTGCGAGCTACTTTCTTGCCAATGGTCATAAAGATCGGTCCGGCCATGGTTTAATAAAATAATGGGTCCGGCCATTGAAAACAAACACAAAGATACAAAGTCACAAACTGTTTCGGTAAAAAAATTGCAACTTCGTCAACATATCATAACAATAATTTCGCAAACCCCTTCACAACGATCACGTTATATTTACCCAGCAATAAGTGCTGTTATCTAGAGAGATATCTCGCCAGGTCCTTGAAGGATACAGCGAGTTACCATTTTCCTTATTTATCTGGTCAATGCTGTTGACTGTCTACTCCGCTATTTTTAAAGTGCTTTATGTATTTATTGTGGAACAGCGGTCGTAGGTCAGCTTCGATGTGGAAACAACAGCTGATACTAAATACATATAATGCTAAATATATAGGGTTAATATTCATAAAGGGTATGCTAAGCCGAAAAGGGCTCATAGTACTCATCATTATGTACAACTTTTGCTACGGGACCAACTCGAAATTCGCGAAAAAAAAATCAGCTGTTCCATAGAAAAATGTCAATGACACTCGAAAAATGTATGGAACAGCTGATTTTTTTTTCGCGAATTTCGGGTTGGTCCCGTAGTAAAAGTTGGTCATAATGATGAGTACTATGAGCTCTTTTCGGCTTAGCATACCCTTTATGAATAACCCTGTATAACAAAATGCCAAATAAATCCATATATAAATAATACCTTCGATCATAAATACAATGATTAAAGTAACTGACCGATAAAGGCCAATGAAATGGAAGCTATCAATTACGAGTATGTTGTCTGTTTTGTAAATTGTTCTCCTTTTATAGTGAAATTGATTAGCTACCAATAAAAACTCGCATGTTTGCACAAGAGCGATCGTGTGTCGTTGCACAACTTTTCGAGATCATATTAATTCGTACTAAAGATTCAAATTCCTGTTAAAAATATTTACGCTGGGTGAGTTGTTTGTTCAATACATTTTTCATCTATCAGTTTGAGAACTATGAGAAACTTTGGTAGCTATGAGAACAGACATAAGTTACTTTTAATTTCGCTAAACTAGAGAAACGCAAATAAAACCGCGTTTTTTATTAAATGCTATGGTAGGCTATTCAACGTAAAGTTGAGATATAGTCACCTTTTGACACATCACGAATTATTTTCGACTTCAACTTTCTACTTTATAAAGTTTTATATTACCTGAAGTAACAACTTTCTTGATTGGAGTACCCAGGGAAGCCTCAATAACCCTGATGTCTCGCACCAGCTGCTGGAACTCCGCGGGAGTCAGCGAGCACACGTGGTCGGTTCCTTTCATCGTCTTGTCCAGAGTTATGTGCTTCTCTATCACCTGGAATTAAGACAAGCTGGGTTTGAGAATAAGTTTGGTGTTTTGTTTTAACAACAATTATATGATACCTATTGGAAAATTACTAGTTACGTCCTACAATACTTTTATTGTTATTCATAAAATTATGTAGATTGTAGGCTGTCTCGAAGTCTCGACTTCAATTGCCTTAATTTTCTACGTGACGTACACAACCTATAGTGTATGGTCAAGGTAAAGTCGATAAGGAGCATTTCATGACTACTTCGACATAAGATATATATATTATAATTTAGATAAAAAAGAGCAGAACTATCACATAGTTGACATAAAAATACAGTGAGAACTTCCTTCTTGTGAAATTGGTAAAACCAGGATTATCTTTCGGCGTTCTCTTGCGATTGTAAGTTATATTCGGGAGATTATTTTGAGTCGTGTAGTCTTATCGTAGGTATCTGCAAAATAGCATCGAAAGTTGTCGACCTTGGCACCGACATTACAGCCAAAAACAAAGTCATGCCTTGGCAACCCAAAGTATCAGATGTTTACATTATCACTGTTGACAAATCGTTATTTACTTAGCTTATATACTTTCATATCCTTATCATCCTCTACTCAGGACTGTTTGTTTGTCAATTCAAAGATAGCCAACGACAAAATAAAGATACTTGTGTTGTTATGTAGACAGAGGACTTGGGGCAAATGTTTACTTTACTATCTCCCTAAAAGTAAGGTTTTGAACTTGTTACAATTTGTAACTTTCAGTCGTATGAGTGATGCAATGTGGGGTGTCTATTGTAGTTAGGGCAAAGATCAAACATTATCTAAGCATTGTAAATAGGTAATTAGGTCTATTCATTGATTCTGTAATTTCTCTTGTATTTCGTTATTCATTTTTACATCTACAATTGACGCTTATTCTGTGGCATCGTTCCCTTTATATCTATTATGACCTTATTTGAAATTCTATTAAAAATCCTGGTTTAAATAAAAGTAATCGTTCACCTACCGTTTTTATTATTTTTGCTATAAATACAGGGTTATTCATAAAGGGTATGCTAAGCCGAAAAGGGCTCATAGTACTCATCATTATGAACAACTTTTACTATAGGACCAACCCGAAATTCGCGAAAAATAAATCAGCTGTTTCATACATATTGTCGAGTGTCATTGACATTTTTCAATGAATCAGCTGATTTTTTTTTCGTGAAATCGAGTTGTTCCCATAGTAAAAGTTGTTCATAATGATGAGTACTATGCGTCCTTTTTGGCTTAGCATACCCTTTATGAATAACCCTGTATAGCAAAAATAATAAAAACAAAATCAATCAAGTCGATTTTACCTTAGCTCCCAATGCGACTGCGCCTAATGCCACAGCTGTCCCGACTTCTTGTCCTGAGTACCCCACAGGGATGTCAAACGTGTTCTTGTAGTCTTGCAACACAGTCAGATTGCAGTCTTCAAACGGCACCGGGTACGCCGAAATACAGTGCAGCAAGCAGAACTGCTTGTGCTGGCCTGATATGATGTCGTATATCGTCTTCACGGCGGTTTTATCAACCATCCCCGTGGAAATTATGAGCGGAACCTTTTTGGAAGCTGCATATTTGAGGAAAAGGAGGTTGTTCGAGTCTCCGGATCCAATTTTGACGAATGGCACTTTGTTGTTGATGAGAAAGTCGAAGGAAACCTGCAATAGGAGTTCTTTGTAAACTTATTTTAATAAAAATAAATACCAAGTCAAAGAAGTGCCTAGTCATCTTGTTTTCTTGAGAATCATGACGATTTAATTTGTAAACTAATTTTATGATCAGGGTTTGGAGTACTTTCACTGGATGAATAATAGTTTCATCCTTAATTTCCTTTGATATTGGTTTTATTATTTTGCTAATTGTCTTTACACGTACGATCTACATAAGCAGACTAGGTACTCAGAAAACAGTACCGTAGCCTAATTGATGTCTTGTAACAGTTGTAACCTTCACTCACATGAAAAAGAACAAAAGATAAACAGTCATAAAAACTAGTTAACATACCATATCCATCGCTGACGCTGTACACAATATCCCAATCTCATGTGAATACTTGAACAATTCTCTGTACTGGCTCTCAGAGAACTCCAAATGCCTCTTATGATCGCCATAGGTCTTGCCCCACGAGTTGGCGTTGTCATACGGACGCTCTAAGTATTTCTTTGTGAACTTCTCGTTGAGGCATGTCTTTTGAAACTTAACACAGCTGGCACCAGCATCCTGAAAAGGTTGGGATTTTTAAAATTGTTAAAGGTATTTCGAGATAGTTGTATTTTTAACCGACTTCAAAAAAGGAGGAGGTTATCAATTCGTCTGTTTGTTTTTTTTTATGTTTGTTACCTGTTACCTCATAACTTTTGACTGGGTGAATCGATTTTGATGATTCTTTTTTTATTAGAAAGCTGACGCTTCCCATTTGGTCCCATTTCAATTTAGTCCAGTTCTGATAATGATATCCATGAGAAAACCATATAATAAGTCTTAAATTTGCATTAAGTACGTGCGCGACAAATAGATGAATAACTCAATAGTCGGTCTTTTGAAGTCGGTTTTTGTTTTTTGTTTTGTAAAAATAATGTTCTTGTTCTCGCGGTTGTTGATCTGATCTGATCTGAGGCACATAATTCTTCCGAGTTCTTCTAGGTCTATGATCTAAACTTCTAAAGCATTAAATAGTTATGATATGATAGAGTTTAGTGCGATGATAGTCCTAATTTGAAAGTGGATTGTGTAGGTAGTTGACTTGACATCAATGATTTTTCGAATGCCTTTAAAATTTCGTTATCTTAATGTTGTTAAATAAACCCGCTTTAGCTTGGGTGTTATGAATGTTATGCAGTTACATCATCACGAACGGTCGTTAATTACCTATTCACTTGCCACAGTTTGGTAATCTACCTAACGCAATTCGACGATTGTATAAACGTGGAAAATCAATATATTATGTACTTGCTTATTTCTTATTTTGAATAGCAGGCACGGAACAAAGGAACAACAAGAGATTGTTGCACTGTGCACGGCAAAATACAAAGTCCTTTGTTTTGTTTTTGCTTCCTATTCAACACAAAAAAATATGAAAGGAATACGGAACACTACTCACCTTAGCCGCTTTTATCAACTTTTTTGCAATTTCTATGTCACCTTGATGATTCTGGCCGACTTCCGCAATTATAAAACACGGATTGCCCCCTCCGATCTTGATGTCGTCGGTGATTTTGACTTCTACCATCTTGACAGTTGTTACGCGCGTTCCATAAAAACAAACAAACCGAAACCGGCTCTCGGCACCGACTGGACGTGGCTGGAGCGCTGGCACTCTCGGCGTCGGGTTTATTCACCTCCCGTTTAAGATCAAATCGAATAAATAAGGTCAATTCAATATAAAAACGGGCAGCTCGTTGCGCGCGCGGTGCCGCACTAGCGAGCGGGCTCCGGTCTCCGCCGCCGGCCGTACCCACTCCGCATGATAATTGATAAAAAGTAGGTAGTAGGTACCTACATCTATCGAACTACATCGAACGTCCATGACCACGCGCCCGTTGCAGCGCAAATAAAACCAATTCATCACAATTAACGTTTAATACAAACATCTTTTAATTAATAAGCAACAAACAGTTTGTATATTTTACCCTGTTTATATATCACAAGCAGCTATTTTAGCAACATCATTATGATTCTTAAACCTATCTCCTAGCGCTCTGTTGACTTTAGATTCGGTGGGCTTGCCGAGGAAGTTAGAAATGTACCGGCCGGCCTCAACGAGTTTGATGAGGTCTATATTTGTGTTGACCCCAAGGCCGTACAGGAAGTAGACTAGGTCCTCGGTGGCTAGGTTCCCACTCGCGCCGCGTGCGTAAGGACATCCGCCCAGCCCCGACACAGACGAATCAACAGTTGTTATTCCAAACTGCAAAAAATGTTTCGTTAAAAATATATGATGACGTAAGCGGCTTGCAAATGCGTCGACGGGTGTGAACCTATGTGTATCATAATGTACCCATCATATTATGTGCCTATCAAAAATATTGTTGGCTCGTGCATCTGTTTGAATATTCGTATCTTATTATGAGCTGATAACGCACAAGTACTGATGTTATTTATCATTGAAATGTACTTTGGTTGCTTCACGAATTTTTACAGAGTTGCTAGGTACTTAGTTGTAAAATAAATCGAGCAATTATTCTACTAACACGTAATAAAAAGCAGGATTACATAGATTAACTACAACACAGGTTTCGAATTAACATAGAGAAATCTATACAACTTGTTTTAGATAAATGGTCATGAATATTGTATTTGAAAATTGTTTGAATTTACTGAAGTAATGAACACAATTTCACTTTTTAGGTTCTGCAAAATATAGCCGGTTTCTTTTCAGATTTTTATCATTTACGAGTATGTAGAAAGTGTCTATTTTAGTAACTGCGTACCACGGTTTCGGCCACTATCCTACAGGACGGAACCGTTAATATTCCGGGAGTAATAATTCTGGGTAGGTATAACCCATCTCCATTCCAAATTTTACTCAAATCCCTTATGCCGTGTCAGCATACAAAACAAACAAACATACACACGCACCTTCTCATTTTAGATATTAGTAAGTACCTAGGCCAAATCACTAGCCCAGGTTTTTTTTATGCCATAGGTGGCCAATAAGCAAACAGGGCGCCTGATGGTAAGTGATCACCGTCGCCGTGGTGTTTGATTTACTTATCATAAGTTCTTTAGAACCTATGTATGAGTTTACATACCACTGGTTTTTCGATGAAGGAAAACATCGTGAGGAAACCTGCATACGTCCGGAGAAGAAATTCGATGGCGTATGTGAATCCACCAATCCGCACTTGGCCAGCGTGGTGAAATACGGCCTAATCACCCTTCGAATGGACACCATTAGGAGGATTAACTCTTTGCCACATACGAAATTTTCCTAAAGATCGAGCTGAGCCATATGACTCAGCTCGGCGTGTGTTGCTTTTAAGCCTTATTTCGATAAATTTAGGGTCTCTTTCCCAACGCTTTTTTATTGAATGACATAATTTCGTACTGAGCCATATGGCACAGCTCGGTGGCAAAGAGTAGGTGGTATATGATGATGATGAAGTTGACTTACATCTAATCCTGCCAACAAATTGGAGAGTCCCTGGCCGTAAGTATCATGGAAGTGTAGCGCAAGCTGTTGGGGTTTCGCCACCGTCAGAACCTCCTTCAAGAGTCGGCGCACCGAGCCGGCGGTGCCCACGCCGATGGTGTCTCCTAGAGATACTTCATAGCACCCCATTGATAGAAGATCCTCGGTTATCTTTCATTTACATAAAAAATAGACATTTAAAACTCAATTGCTTTTTATTACAACTAAAACGGGAATACGCACGTAATTAAGTCGTTTACAATGACCGGTTTCGATCACATTCGGTGGTCTTCATCAGATTACAAGCGTGACGCGCTTGCGGTTGCGTCTCGCCTGGCACCCGCGACTTATTTTTTACGTGAGTATTCCCGTGTGTCAAAACCATGTTAGTTTCCATAATGCTCAATTGCTCATTAATAGAAAAGTAAACAGTACGCAGGTTTTCAATAGGTGCGCCGAGAGTAAGCGAGATATTTGTATGTAGTTTCCGTTTCTATGGAATTTTTCAGTTCTTGATCGCATTGTGGTCAAGAGCAAGAGAGAGGTACTCAGGCTCAGTTTTGTAAACCGAAAATAACCGCTTATAGCTGCTTAGTACTCCGATACACTTCACTGGTGGTTCACTTCTGGTAGTTTCTCCATTGCAAGAGTTTTATTGTCACAATAATGATTTAGGGCTATTCAGTATTCACCTAAACTTAACAAAGCAATTTATTTATTTACCCTTGCTATTTAATTTTGATGTTAAAAAGTTGTCAATTAGAGTTAGTTGAGAATTAATCACTGTGTCAAGATTTGGTGTAATTACAATGCCTCTATGATGGCCGAACTGATTTATATGGAATTTTGTTTTGAGTTACATAGATTTTTAGAACCAATTTAGTACTCCTAAACGTTTGGTTCACCATCACCAACAATTATCCACCCACTCTTGAGTATAGGTCTCCTCTTTAGTGCAACATCTCGTGTTTATTCCTAGTGGGGAGCTATGAGTGTGAAACGTTTATTTATTTATTTTATTTATTTATCTCAAAAGAGTGAATTTCTTCAACCTCCTACCTCCTTCAAACCATTTTTTTTTCTAGGAAAACAAATTTGCAGTTTTTTTGTGATTGTAAATAGTTAGTGAGCTTATGAATAAATTAGTCACATAGAAAATAAAAAACTATACCTTGGCAATAGCTTTCGGACTGACTGGTCCATCATATGGGCAGCCAACAACACAGGATACATATCCTCTGACTCGCAGTCCATCTTTCACAGCCTGGTCGGCGACAAGCTTGAACCTCTTCAGGCCTTCTTCTACAGAGCAGTTTAGATTCTTCTGGGAGAAACCTTCAGAGCCTGCTGGGAATATAGCCACTTCTTCGATGTTGCATTTTATCTAAATTAAGAAAAATAATTAAATGTATTGAATATATTGAATAGGTATTATTGTAGCCTTAACCACCAGTAGCTTGGGCCCTGCTGCCGGCGGCACTCTAGGTTTAAGTTTTTATAATGGTTTTAGGTTTTTATACTACATATAAAAATCTTGTGAAAATTTAAATTTAAGAATTAAATGTATTGAATATATTGAACAGGTATTATTAGTTTCCACGGTTTAAGACAAACATAATAATCTTAATAACAATTATTTACTTACAGCAGTCTCATAGCCTTTCAGGTTAGGGATTAAAACTGGGTAATTAACACCAGGTACTCTTGGAATAGTTTTCATAACATCTACACCATCACTCATTTGTTTAACCCATTTGGGGCTTACAAAACTGAAAAAGAAATCTATGGATAATTCGAAAAAAGAACTTCTTTAAAAACTGGAAAGCTTAAACACTAGATACTGGCCACTTTGAAATACTTTGGATCCTCTTTGAATCTCAGATTCAATCTGAGATAAAGAGAAAAGAAAAAAACAGCAGGGAAAAAAACAAGCACAGTCTGAAAAGGTTCACATAATTTTTCACCAACGCTGAAAATTTATTGATAAACCAATGTTAATAATATAATTAATAATTAAAGTTTTACCTGGCAGATTCAATATGTTTTATTCCAGCAGCTGCTAGTTTATTTATTAGTTCTACTTTAACATCGGTCGGCACAAACTTTGCTTCGTTTTGCAGACCGTCTCTTGGTCCCACTTCGTATATTCTTACACCTGATGCAGTTGTACTCTGTTAATAAGGAGAATAATAAGAAGTCATTAATCTTTACATTTAGTAAATATGAATGACTTCTTCTTCTTACTTAGCTAGCACAGTAGGTTTGGTGTTAATATCCCTAAAAATCATAATGGTTTACGTATTTTACGAGTAGGTGTTATGATCATCTTACTGCATTACTTATTTAGATTACATTATTATCAAGTTACTACGTCGATATATCTATCAAATTACGTTTTACGAGTTTCTTTATATATTAAATTAATATAACAGACTTACTAGATTGCAGTATTTCAGCACACCTACAAAACGATAGTTGATGCGGCTCACTAAAGTATTCATTTTATTGTCTAGTTAGAAACTATGTTTTCAGTGAAATACATTTCTTATCATTGCAAGTTCAAATAGTTTGTATTCATTGTCGCTTATCAGTTGTTTTGAATGTTGATGATAGCGGTGATAAAAGGATTTTTTTAACGTCAGAAATGAAGTTTGCGTGACGGTTTGACTGTTGGGAACAGGCTTGGGAGCTGGCAGCCAACACGAAAAGTTAAATCTTCTCATTTTCGTTTTACTTATATACCGCATTAAATATAGTTTTAATACGAAATTCAGTACAAGTTGGTGGAGCAGCGGTCTCGGTTCTCGATGGAGAGGACCATGGTATTTGGGTCTTGGCTTAGGCTTCATGATTTAGAAGAAAATTATTTGACATTGGCTAAATACGAGAGACTTCGAACTTTAAATAAAAAAATAGAAATGTATACTTTTGTCAACTTCAAAGTCGGTATGACAGTGACAGTTTGTTTTGACTGTGCTGCCAACGTTTTACATATGTGACAAAAATCGTTACTTATTTCCGTGTTATTACTTTTTGCTTTTTCGTAGCTTAGAGTATATCTCCTCCTTTATTCTTGCAGGGAGATAGAAAAAGGCTTTGAGGCATCTTCTGTTGTTTGGTCTGAATGTATAGATGTCCGTCCTTCATAACAAAAAAGGAAAACTGGAAATTATCGAAATATGCGAGTTATAGCTTACTGAATTACTATTACTTTTGGCAATTAAGATCTGGCAACACTAGACTCGTACGTTACTTTTGTGACGTGTCTTTTTCGGAAAATTCGGAATCTTGCTTGAGTGGAGTGAGCTGTGAGATTCGTGTCAGTTTGCCGGTGCCGCTTCCTAAACATAATTTAATTATAATTAGCTATAGCTAATTAAAGCTGCCCTTTCTGTATAAAAACAATCAATAACATTAGATCTTCCATAATGGGTTGTGTATTTCTTTCAACTTCATTGCAAAGTATTTAGCAGCACCTACTTATTGATGGTTATCATTAAAAAATTTCTGTTTCAGCGGTCAACAGCGCTACGTCTTTTGCGATATCGTCTATATTGACCCTACTGATATTCTCTGGAATGCAGATGTACAGACCCTGGTTGGTCAGATCACCAATCACCATTATTTTCGGGGGCTACCTTGGGTCCGTCTTGTTCCTGTTTTTCACGACTGTATCCTTTTCAATCTACCAGCTACGTAGAGAAACGAAGTACTTTTTGAACATTATATATAAATTAACACTCGCAATTCATAAATGCGAGGCCAATATGTATTATAAATGTGACAGTTTGTCTGAATGTTTTTAACTTTAGTTAAAATGACTGAATGGAATTGAATAAAATTGAAATTGAATAAATTATAGCTTATACCCTGGAATAACACAGGCTGCTTTTCATCACTATCAATATATAAACGCGCAGGTGAAACCCAGCTAGTAATTCAATAGATAATTATTCCTGAACAAAATTTACCAGGCTATTGGTAATTTAGAGGCTACCCTGTTTGGCAAGAACTTCCAGTTGAAGCTTCCAGAAATTGCCATTTCAATGATTATCTCGCTGATTGCTTCTGGCATGGTACACAGAATCTGTTTTACTACATGGTATGTATACTAGTCCCTCTGTTTTGAATACTATTTTATATTCTGTAGTCAAAAATGCGTTTTCATTTGACCACACTGGAATGAAATAATTGTAACAGTCAATGGTCTACCATGGAGCATGCTAACCTAGAAGTAACCTGTTAGTTCCCATTGGTTTGTTATAATAAATTCTAAATAAAACTCAACTGCTTGTCTATTATAAAGCAAGCTTTTTTTATTGTCATCATATTTAATTGCACTTAACTATGAAAATAATGTGTCATTGAAACCGTTTTATCTAAATTGAATAATGTTAGTTGCATTGAAGCAATGTTGAAATAAATTTATTTATAGTGACGCAGGATCTAAACTAATGAAATGCATTTTTTATTTTAGCCTGATATTCTCATTGATGACTATTTACTACTTGAACAAGTTGTCACAAAAGGCATATGCCACCACTGCCCCTGCGCCAGTGCCTGTGAAGAGTCGCCGTCACAAATAGAAGGATAAAATATGTAATGTTTAAATACGAAATTAAGTCCAATAATTTTTTTAATAAATATTTTTACCTTCCATAAATCTTATTCATTTTTATGTAACTAAAATTGCGATGTCAAAAATGTTTGCCTAACTCCACTCCAAAAGACCATAAGGCAACTTTTCCTATATTTTCTTTCAGTATTTTATTCTTGAAACCTTAATAAACACTTATTAATAAACTTTAGCTATAATCGCTAAATGGCAAAACAATCTTTCCTAAATAGCAAAAATTAAACTAGGAGTCATTCACATTTTTTTATGCATTTATTATAATTTTATAATCAACTTACATTAAATAATAAATTAACATAAACATACTTAACTCTTAACTTTTTTATATAAAATTAACTTAAGAGTAAGTTGTTTAGTTACTTTTAGAAAAATAATTTATCAGGTTAATAAATAATCTGGTTATTATATTTAGAACTTATTGTGATTGATTAACTTTATGTTAAAGAAGATTAAATTAGGTACAATTCATTTGACAATCATAACTCACTTAAAACACATTTACGTTATCTAAGGACTGCTTAAATTGCTATTAAATTATAATAATTTGTTCCATGTCTTTTACAAAAAATATTTTTAAGATTTTTATGCTTTCTATGTAAGTACTAATAGTTTCAGCCTCACTTACAAACATTACTTAAAAAGACAAAAATATAATTTACTTGTATGCAATACAAGAATATGGGCTTTTCGAACATTAATTGTCACTTTACTTTAACCTTTTGACCGCCAGAGTCACTTATACTTGACAAGTGCTAGCGAGCCCTGTGCGCCAACGTCTATAGTTGACTAAAAAACGCACTATACCAATGGTATTGTGTATTATATCAATTGGTGACAGCACTATTTTTATTTTGTGCTATGGCATGCGCGGCACGGAAATGCAATTTTGTCCTGGCGGTCAAAAGGTTTAGCAATGTTTATAAGTAAGACCCTATAAACATACTAGAACCTACTACAGTTACTTAAGTAGATAATTAAAACCGAATAGCTCAAATAGGTGGTGGTTAATTGTTTGTATACTTACTTTAGGCCTGTTAAACAGTATGTAAAAAACATAAATTAGTTTGGTGCAATTAGTAAATTATAATTAATCAGCAACAATAATAAGCTTAAAATATATTGCACAATGGCAGTTTAGGTAATAATACAGTATTCATCTTAGGTTCCTAAATATTACAATCATAATAGCAAATGATCTGATAATAATCAGCAGAGCATAAAATATCAGTTTACTTATCTTCGTCAGTTATACTTGAGCCATGCTAAGAAAGCTTTTGACAGGTGTAATAATGGGCACAAGTTTGAAGGCATAAGTTGACAGATCTAATTTTTCTAAAAGTATTGATGTCCTTAACTAATAGGTTGCAATGACAAAGACAGATATAATTTTAGTTAGTTTAGATCTGTCAAATAAAGCCATCAAACTTGGGCCCATTATTGTAATAAAAAAATCGAATGAAAACCTACTTCACTTTCACCATCGTATAATAGCTAGCAGCTTCACTTTTATATTCAAAAATGGTACAAAAGTAATTAAAATTTATGGCTTTCATTCAACCTTCCACAATGTTATTGCAGCCATCAGAATGCTTAGCATGGGTAAGGTGTAAATATAATATTTTCTTATTTACACTATTTTAGAACTATTTATTGAACAAGAACTGAACAACATATACCTACATAAACATAAATATTACATGTAAAAAAATTATAGAGCTCAAATCGCTATCTGTCGGTAAGGTGCTCGAAAAGCTGGCTTTATTACCTCGCTGAATTGATTACATTGATTAAACAGTTTACCTTACCTAGCTTCGCCAATAAATAATTATGAATACCATAGAAAAATAAAATCAGAATGGCAAACTCAACAACCATCAACAGATCAAAACACTTGAATAATCTAATTACAATTTTTAAAATCACTCTTGTTTGGATGGATTTCCTAAGGGATAACACACTACCTACCTAATTTTGTCTAAAATGTGTTACCACCTTAATACTTATAATTATTTACTTTATCATCATAGATAATATTACCATAGAGTTGTGATGTCTTAGTCATACACTGGTATCCTCATATAATATGTGTGATTGTGAATCAT
The DNA here is from genome assembly GCA_949125135.1 of Alcis repandata. Taxonomy (NCBI): domain Eukaryota; kingdom Metazoa; phylum Arthropoda; class Insecta; order Lepidoptera; family Geometridae; genus Alcis; species Alcis repandata. The sequence continues at coordinate 5,926,646 of OX421223.1, forward strand.
TGACATCAGCTTCATATTTGTTCAATGAGTCACCGCTGAAGGAAATACAGAACATAATGCTGTATTCTTGTAAATCTAATTTTACATTCCATTGTATTAACACAACATATCATTATTATTAGTTTTAATGTAATATTTGAATATTTTCATTTTCGAAAACTCTAATAATCATGCCATCTTAAAAATACACTGTAAAAATATAGGTACAAAGTTTGGCACTAAATTTAAAATATAAAGTTTTAGTTTAACATAGAAATAATCTGAGTACAAAGAGGCAGTAACTTTTTTACATTGTAAGTTAGCTGAATCGGTCTCATTAACAATATAACAACCAGGATATAGGAAGTGATAAATACAATCGCTAGAACTTCACACAATTTGTTTACTTTTTTATCATTACTTATCAGGAATCTGTGATAAAATTTTATCAGATTCTTTATTCCTTCATATCACAGACTATTCAAATATACATATAAGGCACATTGAAGTTATATAACCTGATTTAAAATGCAGCTAATTGAACCACAAGACGTCACAGATCTTGTAAACCTGTTGAATTTAAATAAAAAAAAATTACCTACAAAATAGTTTAACTTTAATGCTTCATTTATGAAAAGTACTGGTAGGCAATTTTTTTAAACTTAAAAACCAAGCATTAGTCTATAAAAGTAGCCACTTTAAAATTGTCAAACCAAAATAATGAAAGTAAAGAAATCTGATATTGTAAAAAGGTACATCAACACAACACTAACTGAGTAATAAACTGAAGAAAGTTTTAACACTTGCAATAATATTACTCAAACATCAAAATATGAAGACATGCTACATTAACTTTATGCAATCATGCAATAGATGAAACACTGGATCATAAACTTCTACCTAGTTTCAACTACTTGTTTCTAATATGCATGCTGTTATTTCTATAAGGGTTCTGTAGGATCCTTGGAGTAGTTTCCATGACCCTCAGCAACAGCTCATCTAGATAGTTCTCCAAGTCTTTGTTCTTTTTCTTTTCGCTTTCTGCATCTTTTTGCATATTATAGACCATGACTATGAGGTCTTCCCGGGACTTGCCGTCAAACTGCTGCAGCACAGTCTTTGGTATGCTATTATAAGCAGGATTTACTGCATCTTCTTCGACTATATTCTCTTCTCCGACAATAATTCTCTCTTCCAGCAATTTCTTGGCTTTGTTGTTACTCCCAAATTTCTTAAAGAACTTTGGACTCGGTTTTTCTTTGAGGGAACTTGGGCTATCAAGTTTTTTATTGCGTTCTAGACTTGCAGATTTCTCTTTATCGATCATGGTTTGACTGATTGATTTGCGTGCATAGAGTTTCTGTTGCCATTCATCATTTTTATCTATTACTTGAGCTGGAAGTTGAGGCGGAGCAAATGTGTCAAGGCTGAGACGAACAGGCTTTTGTGGTGCCGACTTTTCAGGAACTGCCAAAGTACTACTTGTCGATCTCCTCAAGAACTCGCCTCCTCCGAGGTTTTCAAGCGAGGCATTGACAGGTGATGGAGTATAAATACTGTTTCGTGGAACAAACACATTGCCAGACTGAACATTGAGGGAACTACCAGAACTCTTGTGTGAAAGGTCATCAAAAGCAAATTCATCATCATCTTCACTAATAACTCCAGGATCAGCTTCTCCCTGTAGCCTCTTTGGTGTTGAATGATCAGGGGTTGACAATGTAGAGCTCTTGAGATTACTAACACTGCCACTCAGAGATGATGAATCACTCTTTTTATCTTTTTTAGTCAAGTTCATTTTGGATCCTAAGTTTTTAGCAAATTTTTTAATGCCTTTGCGTTTTTCGATGCTTCCAATACTCATTAGACTTCCACTGACATTATGGGCGAGGCTCGACAGTGATGATCTATGTTTATCTTTCTTGCTAAGATCAGTAAGACTTCCTTCCTTCACAGTGAAGGAAACTTTAACCTCTAGCTCACCCCGGTTCTTGTCATTTTCTTTGCCAGGTTTCCCTTGCAAAGGATACCAACGGCTTCGTGGCCGCTCGTAAACGTCGAGCTCTTTTAACGGAATCGATACTTGACCTAATAAATGATCTTTTATTAAATCTTCATCGTAAACTTTGAGAACAATCTCGGCGGTGTTTCCCTGGGCAGGTATGTGTAATTCACATTCTTCTACCCATTCTACGTTTTGTGTGGCTTTGTTCTTGATGGAAGTTTGGAATTTTTCTTTGCCGAGAGCGATGGTAACAAAACAGTTATTTGTACCATTTTTACCTTTAATCAGCAATCCGCGAGCTCTTTGGACTGTTACTTGGACATGCGTTGGGTCCCACATCTCGGCGGTTTTTGATCAGAACACCAGCACTTTCTGATTGGGGCTCGAGTTTATACAATAAATTAATAATATAACAAAATGGTACTCGGACGACCAAACTGACCAAAGATTACGATGAGGTGTCTTGGACTGACGTCTGACGTTAGACTGACGTTTGATTTCATTACTTTGGTTGATTAGTGTTGTGCTGTTTCGTGATTCGTAAGAAGCTCGATCGCAGTGATTCGATTTGATAGCAAAGGAAGTGAAAGTTGATGTCTGACAGCTGAATCGATTTTTTTTTCAGTTTTAAAACGGTCAAAATTATTGACGTGACAACGTCTTATAATTCGATGGAACCGATTGAAAAAATATAACGCATGCGGCGTTATCGTCGTTACCGTCGCTCTGAGGCGTTCCATTTAAGGGTTGAAATGTAAGTGAGAGCGCGCAACGAGCGACAAAGAGGCACAATCGGCCTCCGCGTTCGGCAGCGTTCGACACCTGTCTCTCTCCTACTTGAGTGAGCAATGCGTCCGCGTGGACAGCTGCTATACAATAATACATTTACATGTTTTCGTCAAGTATGAAGTGCAGTGAAAAGTGAATGTGGTGTCAATTGTTTATAGCAACGATAATTGCGGCGATAAAGGTAATGATTCTTTCGATATTAAATATATTATGTTCAGTGATATATTGTCGAATATTCGTGCTTTCATCATTAAAATAAATAGCATCGGTCCGCTAGTGCAGCGATTGTAGGTTATGCTTTAATTGACAAAACTATAACAATAAGTTAACAGAATTATTTCACGATGAGTAAAAAATCAATTGCTTTACTATTCGATCGAAATAACACGACATCACGTCACGTCACGTTTAACTATCGTCAGTAAACTGACTTTACAGACAACCGATTTTTTTAGTTTAAAATATCAGGACAAAAATAATTAAGTTGAATCGATTGTTTTTTTAATCAGTTTATCCTTTGCACGATTGCCCGTCTCTAGTTGTTATTCGATTTGACTTTTAATTGACGTTACTTTTTTGACGTTTCTTTTACCAGAGATAGATAGAATATTGACTGATGTTTCGTTCAGTCTTAATAGGTATCTTCTGTGGTCAGTCAGTCTATTGTCAGTCTTGAAGATAAGTCGAAAGAGAGAGTATTATGTTCCTTGGTCGAAAGTTACTAGCGCCACAGAATACTAGCGCATAGACTCGAAAGAAAGAATAATGTTTCTTGTCAAGGAACATTCTCTAGCTCAGACAATTCAGCTCTACAAACAATTCAGAACAAGGCATTCAAAATCTGCTTCAATACCCCGTTTCGAACAAACCTTCAAACACTTCACAGATCCCTAGAATTCCCAACCCTTAAAGAATTTGTCTTAAAACTTACCAAAAATTTTTACTTTAAAATACATTTAAATCACACTAACAAATTAGTTTACTCTCTTGGCCGATCTAGAAGTAACAATCTTTCGTACATCGATAAGTATAAAACTTACAAATTACCCCATCACTACCTTTTGTTTGACTGAGTCAACTGAGTCTCATTCACCCAAGTTCCTAATCAGCGGTTTCTTCTAATCAGTTGGTTTACTCACTTCACTAGGCACTAGAACCACTACGCGTCAATGTCAATATCAACCGGTTAAACGGCTAACGGGTGTATTCTTGTTTCGGTGCAACTTGACTCCTTACTTTGTTATTATATTTTTAACCACTATCTACCCTCAATTTAGCTTTAAAAAATTGAAAATAAATTATTAATTCACATTGTGTATTTTGGTATTTTAATACCCTAAATACAAACTATTAATTGGAACATTTCGCATGTAGCATCGAGCATTTATTTTTATTTTATTTTTCTATTGAAACCTACCTGTGGGCGTTGATAAAACTGATGTACTTAATAATGTCTTAGATACAAAAATTATGACCCTGCGATTTGTACGTGAAACTTATTTATTGGTTATTTATTTGTTAGTCAGTCGAGTAACCACATTATTGTCTTATGCTGTTACTTGGAACTGATTTACTAAACTAATATGGTGAACCATATAGGTACAAATGTACATAATTATGTATGTAGGTATATCTAAATTTTTCTGTAGTAATTTTAATTATTATCATCATACTTGTATTACCATTACCTATAAACACGCGAAATAGCCCAGTAGCGTGTAACACTTCGACATGTCTTGTTTATAACTACCCTCAAATTATGTTTTAAATGTTTTCCTAATAATTTCTAATTTTAATTAGCTTTAAGTTTTAAAAGGCGCTCTCAGCCTACAAAACAAATGTTTTATGCTAACATAACTTAGTATAATCAACGCTGAGTTGTTCATGTGTAATTTTATTTCTTATGTTAATAAAGAATTTTAAAAATCAAAAAATCAATCTAGCTCAGTGGCTAAATCAAGAAATGCCTAAGAAAACAAGTCTTAGAAAAAAAAAACAAAATCTATCATTTTCAGCCTGACCTAGACAGCTACGTAAAAGAGGTGAATTACAGGGGTTGATCATAATTATTAGTTCGGCGCGGGTTGCCGCCCCGAACTATGATTGACCCCTTATACTAAAATAAAATAAATGGACGGGCCTAAAAGATTCGCACTATTGAAGACTGTATAAGCGCATTACGCTATACAGTCTTCGCTATTTTGCGAATTTTGGGTTGTTCTCATAGTAAAACATGTTCATAATGATGAGGTACTACGAGCCCTTTTCGGCTTAGCATACCTTTTCCTTATAACCCTCTATAAGAATGTAGGTATCTACTAATATGTCTACTCTACAAACATACAAACAAGTGCCGCGTTCGCTTCGCTCGGTCAATGAAGTAGGCAGGCAACCGTCCTTTCCTCTTCTCACAAAATTAAATTATTCAATAGGTTCTTCTCTAAAATATGAATCGTCGATGTTGCAGAATTTAATTTAACTCCATCCAAGGTTTTAATAGGTAGGTATTTTGCGAAGCATGAAGAGTTAATTAAATAAGGCAAAAGTTTAGTCGGTGGGGCTTCGAGATCAAATGAGTTGGTTGATAATTTAAGTAGGGTAGGTACTACGGGTGACTTCTTTTATTATAGCGAAAAGTTTGGGTGTCGCAGTTGGTGTAAAAAAATACCTATGACAAAGTATTAGTTTTTTATCCAATTAAATGACGAGCAAATCGCTTGTAGCGTCACGTTTGCCCATAACAGGATTGCGGCCCCCGATTTTTAACACGCTTTTATTAGTTTCACCTTTAAGTATGTAGGTATTCTAGGTATGTATAATATATCTATATATATAAAAGAAAGTCGTGTTCGTGTTACACTACTTATAACTCAAGAACGGCTTTACCGATATGGCTGAAAATTGGTGAGGAGGTAGCTTAGAGCCAGGAAACGCACATAGGATACTATTTATTCCTATTATACTATTTATTTCTATTAAATAAATTCGATAGCATTCAAGTGTGAATTGACATAAAACATCAGTCACTATAAAACGAGGTACTTATAACAAAAAAGAATCAGACTTGGAATAACAAAACGACTTATTATACTCTTTGCGCAAATGACAGCTATGTAATGGACGTATGGATGACAATTTGATTTAACAATTTAACAGCTAAACAGATTTTGACGAAATTTGGTATGAAGGTAGCTTACGCCCTAGGTAATATGTAGATTACTTTTTACCCCAGAAAATTGAACGGCTTTCCGCTATTCTTGCAGGACAGCGGGTGAAACCGCGGGGCGCAGCTAGTATGTAATGTAACCGACTCCTTTGAGCTCGATTTTGCCCTACTTTGAACGATCAGGTTTAATTCAAACTTTGCACACCTGATGTCAAAGACCGTTTGGGGTGGCTTCTTAAATAATTTAGGCACCTACATGAAACGACAAAAATATTATTATGGATTATCGTTATAAAGTGAATTTATTTGTAAGGTTTCTGTGCCTATTTAATCACGTTCCATTTTTGAAATATTTGACTAAGTTAGCCATATTCTTTTTTTTCTACGACTTGGGATTAAAACCAGCCCCCTAGTCAAGTTTCAATTCTAGAAACGCTATAAAAAACTAAGAAAAAATATGGGAATGACATTTGAAGAAACACACAGATAAAAATTAGGTATTCTTTCGAAAATATCTCAACTGACTAAGTTTAAGTTCACGAGATATAGCCATATAACCAACCCAGTTCATTCTTATAGTGTCTATGTCTAACAAAATATTCCGGAAATACCCGCATAAATAACTTTGCACTGATAAGTTTACGGAAAGCTAAGTAACAGTTCGAAAACTAAACAAGACTAGAACCGGCACATTGTCGGCGGCATGTCGATGTAGCATGATTGATGAGCCCCAGCCTTCTCCGAATAATTATACAAGGTTTTCGCACCTAATCTGGAAGTCGCAATCGCGCCGTGCAATCACGTCTTTCAGCCGAGATTGATTGATAAAGGGGCCGCGGCGCCGCCATTGACAGTTTATCTAAGACACCTTCTGACCTTCCGTCTGGACACTCCGATGAGAATAGACTTGGCATATGTTTAGCATAGGTTTTAGTTAATAACTAGTTTATCAAGATCTTTTATATCAAGGATTCAATGTAAGATTAAGAAGATTAGCAGCCAAGTTAGGATATTTTATTTTTATGTTACTGTAAGTAGGTAGGTATGATTACCATAGAACCTGCTTATAGATCAACCACCTCCTTACCTGTTTATCTTTCTTATGCGGCAGTACCCAGCCTTATTTGGTGTCCTAACCTATTTATAGATGATCAATAAAATATAGCATTTACGCAAGAATTTATGAATGTTGAAGTGTGAAGAACCTTTTGGGATCAGCATGTCGGGTAATTCGCATATTCGTATCGATTTTTTCTTAGAATTGGAATAGACTCGAGGGACGTTTGTGCTTCATTAATCATTAGGTAATGGGTCTCAGAGGGTTTGGCAAAACATCGTAACTTAAGCAAATTACGTCTACCTAATCAGCGAGCTTCTTTTTTATTCGAGCGTGGTGTTACGAAATAGCAGTAGGTTATATTTAACGCATGAAAAAAAATAACGTTTCAATGAGTAGTTTATAAGTAATCAATGCGAAACTAATTAACTCTAGCTTATAGAACATAATACTACTTATCAAGATAAAGTGTATGTGAGAGATATCATTATCATCCACAGCCTTTTCTCTCCCACTGCAGGTATTGGCCTAAAGGTCTCTCTCTCCTATTTGCCATCTGCCTCGGTCATAATTATGGTAATCGGTTTTACCTACCTACGACTTAAGATTTTGACTATGACGTCGAGTCGTCGACCTATCTCGTCGCCGGACGACTAACGCTCTCCTTCCTATTTGAATAAATGTCGACAAAAGTACTTTAAAATTTAATCAGTAATCGTTTTCCTTTTCACACTAATTTTCTAAATCAATATATTATCTCCATATAATTTATTAGATACCTCACTTCAACATATCTAATCACTGATTTAGATTACTTCAAAACAAATTCTAAGGGCACCTCAACGTTCTTTCACGAGTTTCGTAGTCGGCACACGATGCCACCATTATACAAGTTTGGGCCACTTTAATCAGCTGTCAATCCGATACAGAAGTGAACTTGTTTGGAGTCTCGTTACTTTGCCTTATCGTCGTCTTCGTGGTGTCGCGCGGCTAAAGGATAGCGTCAATATTTTAGTGAGGTGGAGAGACTGCCTCTAACTTTCGTGATAAACAACTTTAGGTGAAGATCCGAGTTATTTCTTTATTAAGCAAATTAGAATATATTATAGGTATTCGTAGAAAATAAATAAAAATAAACAGGTGGGTAAATTATTAAATAAATTTGAAATTAGGTACAGGCACCTTAGTATTCTGTGGGACAGGCCAGAATGTTCTAAATCATTATGTCTATATAGGTCTATGGGTAGGTACGTAGGTAGGTAGGAAATAAGGTATATAATGACAAAAGCATTTACCTTTTGAGTTTGACACTTGACTTGAGTTGATTTAATAATTTTAAAACATTTGATTTTTCCGCTCTTTACACCTTTAATAATTTAACTGTACCTATTCTATTTTATCTATCACTCTTACTTTCAACTTTTAATTAATACCTGAGACCTTTCAAGCTACAAGCAAAGCGCTCACTTAAGCTCAAACTAACTCTACATCTTACCTATATTTATAAGAATGGGTAAAACCAAGGCATTTTCAGAGCAGACTTCGACTCTCCTGATAAAATACCTACTGAAAAGAATAAGTATTTTAATTGCAGGCTTTATACAGGATTAGTCTGGATTCCGCCGCTTTGTGGTCCAAGTCTTTTGTGATTACATAGGTACCTACTTACCTACCCCAAAAACTTAACATTAACAATTTCGTTTAGCTTTATTGCTTCTGAAAGTTTGTGATGGATTGGATGTTTTAGTGTCACTTTAAAATTTAACGGCAAGACAATGGACGAGCAAACCAGAAGAGCAAAAGCGGATAGTCTAAGCCGGGTCAAATTTCTAAGAAAGGAAGTTATCAACAGAAGTTTGACCATTAAGAGAGTTTGTTTGTTTGCGTTTAAAAGTTTATCTATCTAAATATCCAATGGCATGATGAGGTGGTCGTTTTTCATCGGTGGCCAGGAGTTTTACCACCGCTTGTTTTTTTTTTATTCAGTATAATAGGCTTGTTTATAAGTCTGAATAAATTCTAAGACCTGTTGCCATATGTTTATCTTTTTGACACTGGTTTAGAGCCAGAAGCTACATCTAAATAGTCTAGTTTCTACAAAATTTCAAAAATATTTTTCTTAAAGTTAGTACGAGAATATAATATTAAGTTTCTTGACTAACTCTGTTTTTAGCTATACTCAATAATACTCGTATGTCATGCCCTACGTATTGTATAGGTTACCTAAGTAATATGGAATAGATATACTATGAGAATTGCAGATAATTAATTAGGAGGTATATAGGTACAGGCAAAGTACTAACCTAGTTAGTTGATGATTGATTTGTAACTGACAGAGCTACGGTAATTACTTAATGTAATTAGTTCCTTAGTATTAATTTCTTAATGGTTTGGTATTAAGATATTAACTGTTGATGCATATTATTAAATGTTAGGAATTTAATAGACACGTTATATTTATTAACAATCATTTAATATAATAAATAGTGTAGGGTTTTCTGTTTCCATAACACTTTTTACTCTTTTCTTTTCATATCCTTGTAACTTTTATTACTTTCCTTAATCAGTTTTATTCCTGTCCTTGCGTGCCACTATTTATTTCGTGTTCTTTTATAATATCCTTTCTAAATTATTCATATTTCTGTATCTTTTCTAATATTTGTTTGTAAACATTGATCTGAAAGCTGTCTAGATGTTTTTAATGTCATGTAACTTTTTAAATTCTATCTGTCAATTCATTCTCATACAGTTCCTATTTTCTTTGTATAGAACCTATTTTCAATTTTATGATTTGTATCTGGCTGCCTATCTTTCTTAATATTCAAATTTAAATTTCAGAATTCTTTAGATCAATTTGGAAGGGATGCCTGAGAACCGCTCTGACAGCGGGAGTTCGGATTTGGTCTTGGATCGAGGTGGACGTGAATTGGCTTGGAGGGCCATAGTCTGAACACGCTTGAACCTTGAAATCTGAAACAAGAAAAAGTCCTCAAGCCTTAAATCTTTTCTACTTAAGTTACAGTGGTGAACAGGTTTGCAGTGCAATAACCAGAGTCCCCTTTTACCCAAATTGATGAGCTCGTGATCCTCGGCGAGCTTCACGACTGTCTCCAGGCCTCGGTAGCAGGCCTAGCGCTACACGCGTGGGCTTGGCGGACCTTCATCCTGCGGGCTGTATCTTAAGCCTTTCTCCAGACCTCCTTCTCTACCGTATAACTTTCCTTGATCAGTGCATCCCCGAGTGTGACTCCTTCAACATTTTTTATAACCTAGAGACTTTAAACTAATATATGTACTTTTAAGCTGTCTCCTATCTTTCCTTTTACATCATCTCGTAGGAATAGGGAGGTAGCCTTAATAACTTGTGCTTTACACCCTTTTGCCGTAATAAGTAAAGGGGTGTAACGTAACAGTTTGGCGCCCGACTTAAAGAACCCCCCCTTTAATTTCTAAATTCCTTTTAAATTCCCCTTTTTCTAAATTCTAAAACCTACTTGCTCAAGTATATTAATTTTCTTTCGTTTCCTTTCAGGCTTCTACTATCTACATCCTGGTTTGTGAAAATTATTTTATTTGGTGACTTTCATATACTTTTCAGCATTACTCTTTGCGTAGAACACTTTACAGTACTCCTACAACATTATACCGCACCCTACACACAAACAACACCTACGGTTTTGCTAACGCAAACCACATCCATTCTTCGCTTGGGATGTTTTAAACCCTAGTGGTTACTCTCAAGTGGGGTTTGGCATACTATACGGCGTGCTACAGGAGAGTATCCTGTAGTAGACGTTCATGCAGGTTCTCGAGTAAACCTTGAGAACTGAAGACCTGACATTTATTACACTCATTTACTTTTTACACTCTTAGCTTGGCTCCTATTGACGTCTTGTATATTTTAATTTTATATCTTATATCTTTTTTTTTTTTATTTCTTATAATTATTTTCCCCGTCTTTTCTAGTTTTTGGCCGTGAGACTATTTCATGCGGTTCTATTTACTCTGATTGTTCTAAAACTTTTTAAACCATAAATCTTTAACTTAAAACCTTCTTAAATATTCTACTTTTATATTTTATACACTGCACACTCTAAAAACGCTGCACATTATGACTTAAGACGCAATTTTAAAGAATTTAATGTCGGTGATACCGTCTGGCGTAAAAACTACGTTCAGAGTAATGCTGGCGCTTATTTCAGTTCTAAGTTGGCTCCCAGATATGTAAAATCCACAGTTATTGAGAAGTTATCTCCTCTTGTTCTTATTCTGAGAGATTCAAATGGCTTAATTGGGAAGTGGCATGTCAAGGACTTGAAATCTTAATTATAACTTTATTTTTATAATTCTACGTCTGTAATAATTTTCTGTAAATACTTCCCAAGGAAATCTAAACGCAATTTGACTTTAATTCTTTTGATCTTTAATCTTAATATACTTTTAAACTGTAATTTTACAGTTTGGAGACAGGGCAGGTACTCTTGCCTTTCTTAGGTTCAACTTGAACCCTATGCCCTGCCTTGATTTCTTTTCTTGGAGCGGTACTCAAACTCCTTAAATAAAGCCATATGAGCTATATATATTGCCTTGATTTCTTTTCTTGGAGCGGTACTCAAACTCCTTAAATAAAGCCATATGAGCTATATATATATATATATTTTTTTTTTTTTATTATTGGGTTTTCGAACAGGTGCGGGTAATGACACCTAATTCAAATAAATAAGCCTTCATTATTTAACTGAATATTTCCTTGAGGAGTATGCGTCATCGAATGTAAACCATATCCCCTACGTATGATAGTATGTGAGTGTCTGTAGAAGTGAAAGAAGTGTGTGAAAGTGCAAGGTTTTATTCCTAACAGCAAAATTTTCTCCAGTCGAAAATTTTCCGGGGTTTTTGGGGAAATGTAGGGTTTTCTGTTTCCATAACACTTTTTACTCTTTTCTTTTCATATCCTTGTAACTTTTATTACTTTCCTTAATCAGTTTTATTCCTGTCCTTGCGTGCCACTATTTATTTCGTGTTCTTTTATAATATCCTTTCTAAATTATTCATATTTCTGTATCTTTTCTAATATTTGTTTGTAAACATTGATCTGAAAGCTGTCTAGATGTTTTTAATGTCATGTAACTTTTTAAATTCTATCTGTCAATTCATTCTCATACAGTTCCTATTTTCTTTGTATAGAACCTATTTTCAATTTTATGATTTGTATCTGGCTGCCTATCTTTCTTAATATTCAAATTTAAATTTCAGAATTCTTTAGATCAATTTGGAAGGGATGCCTGAGAACCGCTCTGACAGCGGGAGTTCGGATTTGGTCTTGGATCGAGGTGGACGTGAATTGGCTTGGAGGGCCATAGTCTGAACACGCTTGAACCTTGAAATCTGAAACAAGAAAAAGTCCTCAAGCCTTAAATCTTTTCTACTTAAGTTACAGTGGTGAACAGGTTTGCAGTGCAATAACCAGAGTCCCCTTTTACCCAAATTGATGAGCTCGTGATCCTCGGCGAGCTTCACGACTGTCTCCAGGCCTCGGTAGCAGGCCTAGCGCTACACGCGTGGGCTTGGCGGACCTTCATCCTGCGGGCTGTATCTTAAGCCTTTCTCCAGACCTCCTTCTCTACCGTATAACTTTCCTTGATCAGTGCATCCCCGAGTGTGACTCCTTCAACATTTTTTATAACCTAGAGACTTTAAACTAATATATGTACTTTTAAGCTGTCTCCTATCTTTCCTTTTACATCATCTCGTAGGAATAGGGAGGTAGCCTTAATAACTTGTGCTTTACACCCTTTTGCCGTAATAAGTAAAGGGGTGTAACGTAACAATAGGTAAGTAGGTAGATAGGTAGGTTGATTCATTTGATTGATGGTGGATGTCATCGCTCAGGTGCTGTTATTTCGTCCTGGCTGTGAGCCGTGCCGCAAAGATCGCAACGCAGCTTGAATTCCTGCAAAAGATAATTTTATTTGTTTGTTATAATTAAAACCCGGAAAAAAATCGTTGAGTAACTGTGTGCTACGAGTAAGCTGGGGATGGTGCCACATTTCTTCGAACTTAGGTACTTTACTTAATTTCACTAGAGCGTTTTTATAGGCCGTGTGTTCTTATATTATATCGTACTACCACCATAACTTTTAAATATCATATAGGTATTGTTAAGTTTTTAGTGAGTGATAGAGTGAAAATAGTTATGCCGCATATTCTATTATTTATTAAAAAAACATTGCAGTGTGCTACGGTGTTTCCGAATTTAATTAAAAAACTATTTAAAACTGTTTGAGGAAAGTGAAAGGGATATTATAAAATCGTATCTATTAGTAAGTAGGTAGATACATCTTTATATTTATTTTATTTGGAAATGAGATCAGACGCAATAAACAACAACAAAATATATATAACAGAACCTATATAAATACTCCGATGTGGGATAAATAAGGCTGTGTTAATGGTGAGACTAAAGAACCCAACAAATGTATCAATTATGTAGGTACCAACTTAAATGAAGCATTTAACTCACCATGTTGAACAACTGTCTAATCCGGTCCATGGCTGTTTGTCGATATCGATCGTGGACTTCAGGAGGACTCGGTACAATGTTAATTTGCATATAAGTGGCAGCAAGTTCGGAGAATTCCTCCAATTCAGACAACCTGATCGGCCGAACGAGCTCCTCCCGGTTCACTTGGTAACGGTACACCCATTCTCTTAAATTTTGAAGGCGATATTCCAAGTCGTCGGCTGGTAATTTCACCATAACTTTGCACAGCTTTTTGCACAGTTCTCAATACCAGAGTAGACTGAGCTCCGATGTTTTTTCTCGCCATATTTTTGCTTCATGGTGGGGATGAAGAATGCAATAGTGCATTATTGTCTAACAATTTCAATGGAAGAACTACCTGCTGTGGCCCTATTGTTGTTAAAGATTGCTAGTCCATTACCGCTACGAGTAGGTTATTTTTGTTGTTAACAAGGTGATTTAAGTTAACTGCGAAATTAAATAGATACCTACCTACTTAAATATTAAGTGGCGTTCAATCTCATTAGAAAATTTGTTAACATGGTTGAAAGGATTACTATGTATTAATATCGTCATTAGTAAAGACCTGACGCTCATCACTGTATAAAACCCCTTCTGCGTTTTTTAAATCATTCAATATCTGTCGAAATGGTTAAGTTGACAGACACTATTGATCAAGTGGGAGCAGTTGGGGAACACGGAAGCTCCCGGACGACTCCTCGGAGTCATCACAACTGGGGAGCAAGGCACGGCAGGAGACGCGACGAAGGTTTTACCGAGCCAAAAGGGCTGCTGGACCTAGAGGAGTTAACCAGAAGAACTGTTATTTTGATGGAAAAGCACTCGCCTAAATGTGAACAAAATTACGGACGTGCCATGGACCTTTTGAGATTGCAGTATAATATGGTGAGTATTTATTTTCATTTATCGTTCACAAATTCTTACTTTCATAATTTAAAATACTTACTTGTGTCTCTTACCTTGTTCTAATAAAATTGTACTAAGTAATTTTAAGCGCTATTTTCTTTTTTTTTGTTAATTCACATTTTTATAAATACGTCATATTTTTTCAATTTGTAATAACTTGTGCATAAAATTACCTATCCGAAAGAAATATTATCATACTACATTTTCTACTTTTTCAGAACTTTATGGTGGTGTGCGAGAGGTGTCGCGGACCCCATGTTAACGATGAAATATTAGCGCCAGAACGGTGACGAATAATCTTTTTTCTACGTGAATTACAAGTGTATGATATTGTTGCACTGTAACATAGTATTTATTATAGGTGTCGGCGCTGACGCGCCTACCACCACCATCTACACCAGCGCGCGTCCCCCGCCGGCCTCAACAAGCCCCTCAAGCTAATAAATACCTGCGCGCGCTCTGCGCGCGGTCTCTTTCCACCGCAACCCATTTCTCAAGCAACATCAATTTGTACAAGAATAAATCAAGCCTACCCTTCAACCAAGTATTTCATTTCTGCACCCGCAAATACATCTGCTCAGGCACTAAGGCCTGAACAAGTTTTTTGGCGACCGTGACAGGACGCGAGCACCGTCCGTCAATTTAACACCCAAGAAGGAAGAACACGCGGCCCACCACATGCCAGCGCACGCGGCCATCCTCAGCACACGAGCGGAGAAGCAGTCGAAGGCGTCCATGGCGTGGCGTGGCGGACAGCGTGGCACCTACCTAGAGGATGCGTGAGCCCTTTCCTTCTACCACAATTAATTCCCTAGTTTCGTATTTGCACAAATGAGAGGGTAGGCCCCTCGAGAGTCAAGTGTGTCGATTCATCATATCTAGAATATATGTGTTTTTGACATCAATTTGTAAACATAAAATAATAATTCTTTCTTTTTTCAGCTAAACCAACAACCCGCATTTTTCGAGTAAAACAACCCGCATTTTTTCGAGTAAAAACAACCCGCGTTTTTCGAGCACGTTTCAAAGTTAAGCATAAAAATAAATTCCTGTGTGCGAGCGAGTAGCCAAACGTAGGAAAAGCACGTGTGCGAGAAGCGCGGACGACCGGTTTCGATAGCTTGCGGCGCGCGCGCAAAGGTGTCGTGTAATCCGGCGCACGCGGCCGGCGGCCATCTTGTTGGTTACGAGGTTTATCGGTTATCAGTTTATCACTAGTGTCAAGTTAAAGTTAGGTTAGTAGGTCAAGCGGTCAAGGTTAGAAAAGCCGCCGCGTCCTCTCCTAGTGCATTTTAATATTATCCCTTCAGTTCAATTGTGCAGTGACAGTTTAAATTATAATCATGACCGAGATTCCGTCCGACGACGAGCACGATCTCAGGGAACTCAACGCAAAACGTCGTTCTGTAAAAGGTAGAATCACTAAATTTCAGAATTTTCTCAAAACAATCGGCGACGCCAAGCTGTCAACTCATAATTCCAGTCAATTAAGCACTAGGCTCGAAAGATTTAACGTCATGTTTAACCAATTCGATGAACTACAAACGCGTATCGAGATTTTGAACGAAACCGATTTGGAAGACGAATTGCAGGAGCGCGAAGATATAGAAAATTCATTTCACGATTGCATTGCTCTGGCAAAGGCCAAATTGGAGACCAGCTCCGTCCGCGGACCTAGTATGTTAGCGGATCCAAATCATGCCACCTCCACTCCGAACAATTCACAATGCTTTCATAGCTGCGGAGAGCGGGAGATAGGCTTTCGTCTGCCAGTAATTCAGATTTCCAAGTTCGACGGAACATTGTTCAAATGGCTTGAGTTCCATGATACGTTCGAGTCCCTAATTCACAACAACGAGCGCATCAAATCTATTAATAAATTCCACTATTTGTGCTCCTACCTAGAAGGAAACGCCGCGCAAGTAATATCGAACTTGGAAGTTTGTGACAAAAACTACCAAACGGCGTGGGATTTGCTCTGCGAGAGGTACAACAACAAGCGTCAATTAACCAACAATCATTTAATTTCACTTCTCAAGGTTGAACCAATCGCTCGCGAGTCGGACAAGTCACTCCGGTTTCTGATCGATCACATTTCTAAAAATCTAAGAGCTTTACATAACCTCGGCCAGCCCACCGATGAGTGGGACACTTTAATAATTCACATCATGTCATCCAAGTTAGACACCACCACTAGTTTAAGGTGGGAAGAGCACCGAAACAGTCTTCCTAATGAGATGCCCTCCCTTCATGACTTTTATAAGTTTCTCAAGAATCGGGCGGATATTCTCGAAGCTGTTTTCAGATCCAAGCAAGACAAAACCAATTCAATTTCTAGTTCTAGCATCATCAATAAACCCAAGTCTAACAATTTTCAAACTGTCCTTTCAGCAAATCTAGTTCAGCAAGTCGATTCAAGCAATCCAAATTGCTTCTTCTGCAAGGGAAGCCACAGAATCTACTACTGTCCCGCTTTCCTTGGCAAGAACACCAAGGACAGAATCAAGCAGGCGGGTGCGCTCAAGCTCTGTCTTAACTGCCTACGGAGCGGCCACCACACCAATACATGCAAGTTAAGTAGTTGTCGAATCTGCAGGAAGCGTCACAATACACTGCTTCACAGATACACTACACCACAATCTAGTACAAGTGAGACATGCCCAAGTAGCCCACAAGCTACCTATTCTAGTTCTATATCCATGTCTGTGGCATCTACAAGTCAAGTTGTGCTATCTACAGCGCTTGTAGACATTGTCAATCCAGTAAACAATCAAGTAGAGACCGTAAAGGCGCTCTTGGACTGCGGAAGCATGTCCACATTCATATCAAGTGAACTGAAGCAACGTCTTCAGCTAGTTTCACAACCTCTAGCAGCCACCAAGATAATTGGCATTGGCAACACTCAACTACAATCAATTCCAGGGAAGTGCACTGTAACAATTAAATCTAGATGCAACCCGTTCAGTGTCACAACTTCCTGTCTAGTATTACCTAAAATTACAGACACAACTCCAAAGTACCCCATTAATGCAAGTCTATTCAAAATTCCAGGTGACATTGACTTAGCTGACCCCAGTTTTCATACACCTGGTGAAGTACACATGCTCATAGGAGCTGATCTATTCTGGGACATTCTAGGCTCCCAGCAAAGGTCCCTAGGCAGTGATTTACCAATTCTACGTAGCTCGAAGCTAGGTTGGTTCTTAGCTGGTCCCATCCGGAACAGCAATGCCAAGCCATTGCCCAATTCTAATGCAAACATTCTATGCAACTTTTCAGCACTTGAGAGTCTACACAACAAATTGAGCAAGTTCTGGGAACTAGAGGAGATTCCTGATCAACACCAGACCTCCAAGGCCAATACAGAGCATCATCCATGTGAGAAACACTTCACAAAACACAAAACTCGACTCAAAACTGGTAGGTTCTCTGTCTGTCTTCCCCTTGCTAACTCGAAAAAGATCAAAGTGTCCCAAATTCATGAACTTTCAAACAGTTCATCGTGGTGGTACGTTCCCTATGCGTGGAACCCAGCAGACCTAGCTTCTCGAGGCCTTCAGCCACATTAAATTCAATTATTCGCTGTGGTGGCATGGTCCGGCTTTCCTACTTAAGACCGAAGCCCAGTGACCAACCCTCACTTCCCAGATACCTGAGGTGCTGCCAGAGCTGAAAACCCCCACAATTATACTCTGTGTTAGCCAGTTATGGACTTTCACAGATACTCGCAATCTCAATTTTCTTCAACAAGCTCTAGCATTAATTTCAAGATTCAGCTATAATTGCAAAAACAATAGGAAAAATGTCACAAGCAGAATCATTTCCTTTCAAGTTACAAACATTACACAATCAAGGCAAGCTCAAACCAAAATCTCACATGATTTCCAATTCTAGATTCACAGAGCTTGCTCAGAGTAGATGGTAAGCTCGATAGTTCTAGCTATAACTACGACAAAAACACACCATCTTACTCAACTCCAAACACAGCCTCACTCAACTCCCTTTCAGACAACAACACCAACGATTGCTTCATGCAGTTCCACAGCTGCTTCTCGTATCCATTCGTGAACGTGTGTGGCCGCTGCGTGTTCGTAGTTCGGTAGCTCTAGACTTCGCAGGGCCGTTCTACGTAGCTGATCGAAAAGGCAGAGGCTGCAAAATAACAAAAGGCATATCTATGCCTATTTATATGTTCCAGATTCAAGTGTACTCATCTAGAAGCTGTCAATGACTTGTCCAGAGACGCGTTCACCTTGACGTTGCACAGGTTTATCTCTCGCAGGGGTAAGCCCTCAATTATTTTCTGCAACAATGGCCCGAACCTGGTCTCTACAGCTAAGGAGCTCCGTAGCTTCCTTCTCAATACCTCTAGTTCAATCTCGAGTGACGCAAGTAATTCAGGAATAACATTTAAATTCTCGCCAGTATATGCACCAAATTTCATTCATCACTAGCCGAGGCAGAAGTCAAATCAGCTAAATTTAATTTAAAAGGATTTTAGGGAACACGCACTTGACTTTCGAGGAGTTGTCTTCTTTGTTTGTGCAAATCGAGGCTGTCCTAAACAGTCTGCCTTTGTCCCTTATCTTCCTCCCCTAGTGACTTCTCCATCCTGACCCCAGGGCACATCCTCATGGGTAGACCACTGACGTCACTGCCAACGCCGCCGCTAGAAGACACAAACTCGACTCGACTAGACCGCTATCAACGGATCGAGCAAGCGAGACAACATTTTTGGCGGCGCTGGCAGCGAGAGTACATCCGCGAGCTAAAACAAACACTTAAATGGCGCGTTCCTTCCAGACATCTCCAGCTTGGCGATCTGGTGCTACTGAAGGAAGACAGCGCGCCACCACTCCAGTGGCGCCCGTGGCTACCGCACGGGGCGTCGTGAGACGCGCCCCCTCCAAGATATGCATGTTGGAAGAGAGCTCTTCCAACGTGGCCGAGGATGTCGGCGCTGACGCGCCTACCACCACCATCTACACCAGCGCGCGTCCCCCGCCGGCCTCAACAAGCCCCTCAAGCTAATAAATACCTGCGCGCGCTCTGCGCGCGGTCTCTTTCCACCACAACCCATTTCTCAAGCAACATCAATTTGTACAAGAATAAATCAAGCCTACCCTTCAACCAAGTATTTCATTTCTGCACCCGCAAATACATCTGCTCAGGCACTAAGGCCTGAACAATAGGTAAATGACCGATTTAATTTAAATGACAGAATCATGATTTTTTATTTAACGAAATTAAATGATTTATGTAAAAAATGTATTTTGTGTTGTGTTTTTGATGTCCCATAAATTTGCAATTTTAAAGAGAATAGACTCATATACAAAACGGAAAAACAACATTTACTAAGCCAAGCTATTGAGCAAACCATACACACAGTAGGTAAATAGCGTCTAGCGTAGCAAGCAGCGTTATTAGCTTGGTTTTCGTGGAATTACGATGCAGGTTGTATGCTGAAACATGTTGACATGCGCTGGCGAAACTCTCATAAATTATATCGATAGGGATGATAACCATGTACAAATGTTCAGTTCGACTTAACAGACTTGGCTAATACTGTGAACTTAATTTGTGGTGTGCATAGGTACATCTTTATATGTTACTAGCGACCTACCCCGGCTTTGCACGTGTAAAAAATATAGCCTATGTTACTCAGGGATAATGTAGCAATCTAATAGTGAAAGAATTTTTGAAATCGGTCTAGTAGTTTTTGTGTTTATTCAACACAAACATACAAAAATACAAATCTTTCCTCTTTATAATATTATAGTATAGAAAAGGTGCATAGCTAACTGATTAGAGTCACCTAGTCTAATTAGGACCTTCTTGGGTTCGGTTTCGGTAACGATAACAAATAGCTTTAGCATTTGGATAAATAACATGGGGAATGACAAGCCGAAAAAAAAAGCCAGAAAACTGTTTCGTTGATGTTTGTTTTTATGATAAAACAAGCACATCCCTAACGCAAAGCACACACTGCAGGCAACAAACGTCAAGTACCAAATAAATTACACGGTCTACGCCTGTGAGGCTTTAGTTAGAGGAACACCGACACCCATTGTAGCCTAACCTTTTTAAAGCCCACAGCGTCCAGCGCTCTTATTCGGTTACTTTGGTTTAGGCTCTACGCAGAACTGTTGTAAGGTGAGTTAGGAATATGAGATGAAAGCTGTGCGAGTTCTGCCTCTGCCTTGTCTGAGTGAAAACCTCTTTAGAGATCTGTAAGCACAACGGTGTAAAGGTAAAGTATGCTGCGTTTACAGCTACGTCTCATATAATTTATTAATTCTAGGCTTATTGACACGCTTTTATTAGTTTCACCTCTATGTTTGTAACCGACCTCTTGGACTCGATTTTGAATGATCAATTTAATTCAACCTGTCAAAGACCAATGACAATGCGTGTTTTTTTAGATTTTTAAACTATAATTTTAATTTTTAAAAAACCCTGTTCGTTCGCACCACCAATTATCATCATTATTACCACCAATTAATGGAATATAGTCGAGTTT
Source organism: Alcis repandata (assembly GCA_949125135.1). Taxonomy (NCBI): domain Eukaryota; kingdom Metazoa; phylum Arthropoda; class Insecta; order Lepidoptera; family Geometridae; genus Alcis; species Alcis repandata. The sequence continues at coordinate 5,947,612 of OX421223.1, forward strand.
ATACATTAAAGCAACATTAAAAATATCTACTATTGCGTACTTTTGACTGTAGACTCCAACGGCTTAATTAAATAGGGTTATGAGAAAATTTAAGTTTACACGAAATGTAAATGAGGTTGAACACAAAAGAGGAAAGCTGGGAGAGTTTTTAATGGTCTTCATTAATGCGAGTAGGGTATGTAAAATGAAACCATTGTGGGGTTAAAACCAAATAAATATAAAAACTACGTTATGATTACATTACAGCTATTAAAACGAGTTATTGACAAAGCAACCTACATTTTTCGTTATTTTTAACCGACTTCCAAAAAGGAGACAGTTCTTAATTCGACTGTTTTTTTTAATACACAGTAATAAGCCGTGGGTGTAAGTAGGTAGGTACTAAGCCAAGACCACGTACTTAAAATTCTGAATATTTTTAGTACTAGTTTCAAAATTTGAGTCGCGAAAATAAAACAGAGGTTCCACTATAGGTATAATTATTATATCATATTGAGGTATTTTTAATTGAGTGTCAATTATTTTTATGAAATACCTACTTATCTGATTATTTCGCCATTTCAGGTTTGATCTTATTAGGTACACTATAAATTTTAAACTTTGCGTTAGATAGATCTTCCAGAATAGTTGGCGCTCTTAAGAGGAGATCTTCTATCTATACACAGAGGTGGGTAAAGATACTTAACAGTGATGATAAGGTTTATCACTTAAACTCTCACACCCTCAGATGCCTGTGTATCCCTATTTACATCTACAATCATATTATAAAGGGGTATTACAAATACGTATTTACTTATGCGCCTCTGGTGCTATTTATTCAGAGTAGGTACTTCAGTAGATGATTCCTTACTCAGATCATGAATGAATTAAATTTTCGCTTGAAACATCCTATTTATCGGAGTAAAAGCCTGTTTAAATAGAGGAAGCGAGTAATTTCTTTACACGAGCTTAGAGGACGATACGTAAATTGCTTTCAAGACACTCACGAGTTGCTAAGGAATTAATTATGTTGGTAAACATTTTAGAACTATCTTTATTGGTAAGTTAATAAATTGTAAAAACGATTTGAAGAATTTAACGAAGTATGGTAATCATTATAGGACAGGCCATAATAAGGGTAATTATGAATTAGGGTCAGATGGATCTGTGAAAAGTAATACTAAGTAAATTTCTTTTCCTTAATATTTTTAAACTATTGAAGGGAATAAATAATATGCAGTTAACAGCAACTTAAAACTAAATTAATAAAATTAGAACTATTAATAAAATTTTACAGATGAACAATAGAGCTCAAGTATCTATAGGTATATCCGTAAGATTATCCGTAAGTATCCATATACTATAACATCTGTAAAGAACCTAAAACAGAGAGGTCTATGTCCAGCAGTGATGATGATGATGACCCAAAAAAGGGTATGAGGCTGGTGAACTCGTTCAATAGCAATGCAGGTTAAGTGTGTCTACCTATATTTAGAGAATTTGAGAGTGAGTGAGTTAGGTACCTTGAAGGATGAAAGTAGTATGCCACGGCTTGGTGATTCTCTCTGACACAAAATGCATCTGCAATATCTAATGCAAACCCGACGCAAAAACGCCGCGCAATCTGCGTTTCTTTTAAAACTTTGCAAACTTGTGCCATAAAAGACACACCAGATTAACACGTCTCCTTCTAAAGCAGATCCATATCCCCAGATAATGGCGTCATGACGCTGCTCCAGTCATTTGTGAATTCATCACAATTATCTCAACCTACCGGGAGGCCTACTAACATTTTAAACATTTTTGATAGATCTTCGCTCTCTGCTCACTGCAAAGTGTAGGTATAGGTAGATACGAGTAGATGAAGCAAAAAAAAGCCTGTAAAACTCATGTATGAATCTAACATATTATGGTAGGTAGGCCCCTTGTAAAGAGTTCAACGTGAGAGTAAAATAAGAATGCTGTCAAAAGCCGTGGTAGACCCCAAGGGATGATAATAGAGCTGTATTAAATGATTCCTCTCGGTTTAAGCCTTCCGTAATGGTAATAGTAACGGCCCCATCCAAGTCACCGTATATTTAGAAGGATGTTTTGTAAATGGCGCACTCCGGAATTAAATGCAGGAAATTATCTGGAAGCTTGGCGCTAATCTGAGGAAGCAATATATACGTAGTACGTAGGGTTGTGAAAACGGTAGTCAAATAGTAGCAATTCAACATTTGTTACCACATGTGCCTAAAATACAATAGGCTTGAAGAAACAATTAACAGTCTGGAAGAGTTATAACTTTGCACTTTGTCAGTCTACAAGCGATAAACTACGTAAGTAAGCCACACAACCATTATTGATTGTGGAAACATTAAAAATGTCGTAAAAGACATTTAGGGGTTTTTTCGTCGACGTTACTATGTTTTACATCATAAATAAAATCGTATAGGTACATATATAGAACACTCCAATGCACAAGACGTGGCTTCGTTTTCATATTGTATTTTATAACATTGTAAAAAAAGAGTTTTTGAAATTTAAGGCTTTGATATTTAATGCCGTTTAAAACATACCTCTATTTTGGTCAACGGAAAACATGCTATAACTTGTGGTAAAAGCGACTTTTGCAAATGGTTGACGAAAGATGTTTTGTATATTACTTTCAAAAATTTGATTTTTTTAACTTGTGACCTACTACTGTCTACTCACTAGTAGTGCCCAAACAGTAGGTAGGCCACCTATTGTTTGGGTACCTATTTCCACAGTCAGATGATTGCGATTGATTTTATTATTCAAACGGACTAGTCCAAAAAGGAGAAGTGTGAAAGGGTCTGCCAGCCCTGAACATTATCGGGAACGAAGGTCGACGACTTCTTTAATTGCTGCAAATCCAATTCCACGCAACGCAACTCTTGATTAAACTACTTCCGAACGAATTAAGTGTTTCGAAAACATTCTTTTGACCGAATTGAGTGTTGTAGAGCTGTTTTGAAATAGGATTACTTGAGATGAGTTCGAGATTGAATCAAGGGATGAGTTTTGATGACTTTTTCTTGAAAGGAAGCAGGAAAATTGAAGACTGATTGAGAGGTAACGGCCGCATTGAAAAACGAGCTCTGTTTGAATTTAAACAAAAGGGGAAGTCTTCGATTAGTAATAGGTAGTGGCAGATTTTCCGTAGGGCGAAACTAGGCCGTGTCGGCAGCCGGGGGCAGGGAGTCAGAGGGAGGCGGAAATGGGCTTGGGCGCTGGATTTTAGTTTGCAATGGTGCACTTAAATAATTTGAGTGTACCTTTTTTAAATTTTAAGTTTTGAGTATGACTAGGTATAGCGGTAGAGGACGACCAAAGAAAGCATGGATGAACTGCGTGAAAGATGATATGAAAAACAAGGGAGTGAATTCAAATATGACGAGTGATTGAGATAAATGGAAGAAGTGTACGTACTTACTATACCGATCCTACCTAGGTGGGATAAGAGTAAGAAGATGATGGTGCACTTAAATATTTTTATAGTAGACACCAATGTTTTTTTTATTCATCAAAGTTCGTTGAGTGCATTTTGTAATCATTTTTCAATTTACCTAAGGCAACACGAAATTTTACTATGCTATTTTTGAATAAGTAAGTTAATTAATTCTAGTTTTCAACCTCTGAGTATTCAATCATCTAAACCTACGATACTTACTTAAGAACTAAAAAGGTTTTCATACACAAATTGAAACAAACTCGTAGTTAAAAATATTCAACTAAGATCGCATATCACGCACATTAGGTTTATGTATTATGTATACCTTCATACACTCTACATATATCACTCAGAATAGGGATATGGAAGCAATGTTTTATTTACACAAAACATTTTACCTATACCTTCAATTTCTAGCCTCGCTGCTTCGCTACAGTAGTCTTAAATAATTCTGTCTACCTGATTCAGGGCGTTATAGCTTTCTGGGGTTTTGATACTGTGCAATAAGAATAATTTAACACTCTGATTTGCCTAGAAATACCTGTGTATATTTGCTCTACATTTAAAAAGCTTACACAGGGATATAAGGAAAGGGTATGCTAAGACGAAAAGGGCTCATAGTACTCACCATTGTGAACACCTTTTGCTATGAAACCAACCCTGAAATCGTGAAAAAAAGTTAGCAATTCCTTACATTTTGTCTAGTGTTATCGAGATATTTCTATGGAACAGCTTATTTTATTTTCGTTTTCTGGGTTGGTCCCATAGTAAAAGTTGTTCATAATGATGTGTACTATGAGCCCTTTCTTCATCCCTTTTTAACTTAGCATACCCTTTCCTTATAACCTTGTGTTAAAATGATCATTATAGATACACCTACGTAGTCTGCTTATACTTAAGATCATTATAGCCAAGTCAATCTTTTTTGTCGCTAATGGTTGACAGAGTGATTTGGTGAGAGTGTTCCAATCTCCATTAGTAAATTTCAAGATTGAATAGTCGACAATTTACTAATGGAACAAACACCGAAAATTCGACCACGATTGCAGTCTTGGTCAGGCTTCTACGACGAGTTACAAAAGCTATATTTTAACTAAAGATAAAGAAAAAAATGTAAAAAAAAATGGTAAATAAAAATGTGTTAAAACTAAAAATTTTAAATAAAATAAAAAATAAATAAATAAAATATTATGCAGGTTTCTTTACGATGTTTTCCTTCACCGAAAAGCCAGTGGTATGTAAATTCGTACATAAGTCTCAAAGAACTCATTGGTACGAGTCGGGGTTTGAACTAATTTGAAATATTAGTAGGTACTCGTAGGTACCATCTAACAAGATTCTTTTAACAATAAAATATAAATTTTAATGTATTTAATTTAAGTAGCTATCTGCGGTAAGCAAATACTTTCAATATCAATACATAAATGCCTTCCCACAAACTTCATACTGTTTGTTAACAAAAAAAGTAACAAAATAAAACTTGCCGATTCATGAAGTGGTAAGAATCCGATTTTACCGCAGTCGAACACGAAAGCATAGAGTGCAGTTATTCTTTTGACACGACTATAAAGATGAGTAATTGCTTTCTTCCGGACGGCTAAATGGGCCAGCCAGAAGCCAAGCAACAACTTCCTTAGATTGCTTCTAAAGATATATTGCCCTTTGTGAATTATTAACAGGTTAAACGGCTGTAAGAAACACGCAAACTCACAAGAATGTAATCTTGAGGATTAAATCTGTTGGAAGCAACCAACTTTTGAATTCGGCAGCAGAATCTGCTTTTGCCTCATCAATTAAGATATGGGTGACCGCGCATACAAAGAGCGCTGTAAATAAGTTTAATTTGTTAGTAACGCAAGAAGCTAACTTTTAGTAACATACTTGCGAAACTAATTCTATCATGCCTGTCATTCTAGTATTTTTTTTAATATGTTTACTTCATCACAACATTTATTGTTTAAATTTCAAGAAAAACATTGACTTCCCCGATACATAGGTGCTGTAAAACTGTAAAGATGCACGTAGAGCTTGTGATTAATATTGATGAATATTAATCACAAGATAATTTTATAGATCTACTGAAATCAATATGAAAATTAATATTGATTTCATTAGATCTACAACTTCACATTCTGGTCAACTTTTTGTAGCTTTTCGTAGAGTAACCAATTAATTTGTACTGTACTGACAAGTATAGATTACGTAATGTATCATATGAAAAAGTTTAACAGCAACTTTCCAGAAAATGTTTAATCAAGCTCAATAACTAAAGAAAAATCATTAACAAAAGAAATTACGAGTACTGCCCAACTTAACTGAAGAGTTGGCTAAATGACGGAAATAAAATTTTTGACATGGCTGTCCGAGGTATTCAGACAACTCAATAGTGGCGCCCTCATTCAACCCTATAGATAAGTTTGTCACACCATACATTTAACTCAGTCTCAAGTTTCGAGTCGCTAGTCTAGACAACGTTCCGCGTCACTCGTTTGCTATTTGTATCAACATCACGCAGTCAGATGTGAAGTCAACTTGATATTTCTTGTTACGCGAGAATAGTTTAACTAATCTATTTTCTTTGAAATCTCTGCTGGCTGTTAATATACTTTCTAATGAATACCCTGAAGAAGTTGAAGAGTATCTTGCCTTGCCTGATTACCATTTCTTAGGATTACATAGAGCCATTGAACGCATAGGAAACTTGCCTGACTAAACATCTTCGTACAAATATTTACTAGATACCTACCAAATAATATTTGCCGACTGCTGGACGTAAGCTTAAAAAACGAGTGCTACTTCATATGATCGACTTTCAAGAGGCCAAAAGGTAAACTCGACTACATACCTACCGTACCTACTCGGTCTTCTTTTAGAATTCCATAATTCTTAGAACTAACAAAAAGTTGCAATAAAACAAACTGAATTTCTTTTTTATTTTAAATCAACTAAAGTTTTTCGTTTGTCTGCCATCTCTTGTGATGGTAAGCAATGATGCGGTCCACAATGGAGCACGCTTGTCTAGAAGGAACCGATTCACTCGCGACTTGAAGACATCCAGATTATATCTATCTAGAAACAATACTGATACAATTAGGTACTTACGCTTATTTTGGTTGAAGAGTCTGCGGCTTTATTCAGGTTTTAGATGAAACGTTGCGTTGCAGCATGTACCTATCTACACCTCATAAATTGCAAGCAACTCTCCATGGCAAAATGCCATTACATCGGTCTAAATTACTCAAAACCCATTAAACATACACGCAAGGCGTTAAAGCCTCTATTACATTTTGCGTACCAAAATGTTAATGAAAGCGCGACAGCCCTTGAATGCTGAATTTATTCAGTGTATAAACCGACACCTCTTTATGGCGCAGCATGGATCCGCTTTATAAAATGATGAAATGAAATTTATTAATGCTTTTATGTTGATTATCATTGCAGTTCAGACAAAGTCTTTAGGAAGAATTTAACATAATGTTTCTCTAATTTGTTAACCTTGCGTAATTTTCGCCATAATAACACACGACTTTATTTACTTTATAATTCACACTTCTTATACCAACGAAGGAATTGCCTCCAGTTTACTCTACTAGATTCAAAAGCAACAACTATGTATTATTTTTTCAACAAAACCAACATTGAAAATACGTTTTTCTCATTTTCTTCTTCCATAATAGATACCTAGTTTGTGAGCCTCTCCCGAGTGAACAATGTAGTTTTGTTATTTAAGGTACAGTCTGCAATGCAGTCTGCTTTATGAAGTGAATGAAAGAATATAATTTAAGTGAATGCCAACCTTTTCAGACGATATGGCCCCAAGTAATATAAACTTGGTGGAAAGCTTTTTGTTGTTGTTGACTTCAAGAGGGAGCAATGTGGACAATTGAGTTAGGTTTGAATCAGTTTACAGTAAAGTAATTTAAATCAACTGTTGTGATGAAGAATAGGTTGGTTTAATTTAAAGTATATTTGTATCAAGGTCAGAGTGGATAGGTACGAGTATCTTCTAAATCTGCGTGGTTGGTCCATTATTGGTGGCCAAACGCGGATTTATTCATTATAAAATAAAAAAATGTACGCAATGTAAAATATGCAACTGGAAAAGATAGTTCTTAGCGATAAGGCCGTCAGATTTTGCACTTTACCTAAAAATTGTCTGCACCTTAGAGGGAGAAAAAACATGAACAAAGATAATTTTTTGATAAAAATGTAATAAATACCTCATTGTTTAAAATTTAAAAATCTAACCAAATCTCAAAATCTAAATTTACCTAAATACCTAGTTATTATGCACCATAAGACTTGTAAGATAATTAAAAACATTTTTACAAATCGCTAACTTTTAGTAACACTTGAAACTAATGTTAAGCGAGTAGAGGCATGTATAAATAGGTACTTGTACGATTTTACTCTGACCACTGCTTAACTCCCCGAAACCAAACTTTGGTTCATCAATTTGAAAGCAGCCGAACCGTAAATCGCGTGCCATTTCAGTGGTATTTATATCGGTAGCGTGAATTTTAAACAAATTATCGAACGCTGATAAGAGAAAATGAAATTTTTGAAATTGCCATGAACAAACTCAGTTTACCGTTGTGATAACATTCGAGACGTATTTTAACGAGGCGTGTTTTACTTGAACACGCTTCAAAATGTTTGATACCGTGATTTTTTATACAGGTTTGTATCAATACTTTTTTTCGCTAAAGTTCCACTTAAATACAACTTATTTGGTAATGGAAAGATCAAGCGACCAAAAGCCCGAATTGTGTCTCGGCCAGAGAATTTGTACTTATTACTATTCAACAAGGCAACGTTGCCAGCCTTTTGGGTATATCTTTACCCGCGGATAGTGACATGAGCTCTGTTTTTATCTGTAACATTGTATTTATGTTTGTGTAGTTATATTTTTCATTATTGATAATTTATTAATATGCTTACGTTACGATCTTTCCAGCATTATTATCAACTGTATTCCCAATAAACGGCCTTCATGATAAACAGCTCGATGAGGTTGTTAGTTTGTTGGAAAGCCAGATTGCGAATGCCAAATCGTCTTCAGAAGAGTCAAGTGAAGGCAATATTGCCCAGAGTTTATTGGAGGATAAAATGAAAACCATGCATCTTATGAATCTTATTCAGCAAGCCAATGCAAATAAGAAAACGGCCCAACATCCCAACAACGCGCAACGCTATCAAATCAAATCCAATGCATTAAACCAGTTGCTTCAAAATTCCGAATACGATTCTAACAGAAATGAAAGAGATAATTACAGGGTAAATAATCGCATTTTGGAACAACTCTTGAAAGCAGAAAGGAAACCGTCGAAAAATAGTTATCATCAAAACTTGACTCCGAACAGATTGCTGAATTCCAATCGGTACAAAAATTACGATGAAGATAAGAAAGTTGGTACAAATGAATATTCAAAAATATTCGTGATTTTGGATCCGGTTGGACTTCAAAAAAGTAAAAACACGGGGAATCTTCCAAATTTGTGAGTATTGAACATCTTTCTTTCTTATTTACTGAGAAGAAATCTAACACACACTATTCAATAGAGACATGTATGGATAACGTAAAAAACAAATAGCCATCTTCAAAAATAATAATTAGATGTAATGTAGTAAAAGTTGGTGGTAGTTAGTTTACTAAGTATTTAAATTGAAAACGGAGAGATAAAAAAATAATTATGAAAATACATACTGACATTACTAACCAAATGAGTATTTTTTGCTAGAAGAAGCTTCCCTTACTATAGCTAAACCGTTTATCTAGTCCTCGCCTGCGCGGTAGTGCGTGCCTGCGCTCTCAGTCCCCCGCGCCGTCATATCCCCGCGCCTCTGTACCGCGCAGGCGAGGACTAAGATAAACGGTTTGGCTATAATATTAGTAACTTTCTATTTACATTAAATCAGATTATCAAGAATACTTGCACAAACTTCCTCTGCCATCGGCAACTCTCGTCAAGATTTTCACCCCCGTGTCAAAGGTTTAAAAGACAACTCGAAGAGCAGAAGATTTAGACGAGAATCCACGGAGAGTGAGTACCCCCTGTTTCATTTCTATACCTACTTAACATTAAGTTCTTTTTACTGTTAAAAAACAAACAAATCGAATTAAGAATCGTCTCCTTTTGATGTCGGTCAAAAATCAACATAAATTCATGTCACCGACTCGCCTGTTGGTAAGCGATGGTGCGGTCGACGATGAAGCACGCAGACTTATAAAATACTCATTTTATGTACATCGTCAACCGCATCGTTGCTTAGGCGAGATGGCGGTCAAACACAAGCCTGCTACTGTTGAAAAAAAAAAAGTTTCGGTAAGATCGCAAAACATTTTGTTATGATTAATAAGGGAATACTCACGTAAAATTGAGTCGTTAATGTTTCAAAACCACGTTAGCCTCCATAGTAAAATTCTTATCAATATCACTTAATTTATAAATCACAGGGACATTCTTGCAAAATTTCATGGCAATATCGTTGCGTATGAAACATAAAACGTTGTAATGTAAACTGGTAGGTCAAGATTAATGTCGTTTTACTCTGGCTTGTTAAGAACTAGCTGTCTAAGTACTCCTTTGATGCTGTAACTAACTTTAGTGTCTCTTAATTGGCTTCTAGTTTTAATTAACTTGTAGAGACTGAAGGTATTCTTAGTTCTCAAATGCTAACATGATTGAGTTTTGTATTAACAAAGTGTATCATTTATTTTCATTTTGTCAAGAGTTACCATTATCCCTCGGGGCCAAACGAAGGACTGAGAAACAACTAGAAACAAGTTGTTCGAATTTGTAATTCAAGGCGTAGGTAACAATAACAATAAACAAGAGCAGCCCATCGCAGTCAAGTCTCCTATAACTATCTATTTACAATATTGGGTTCTTCAAAAGGGCTGTTAATAGAATCTTAAAAGGTCGGCAGCGTATCTGTGATGCCTCCAGTGTTACAGGTATCCGACGGTGATCGCTTACCTTAAAAAAAAAAAAAAACTATACTTACAGCGCTAGTTGGCTTTGTCAACAATCAAATGCCGATTCAAAATAAAAAACACGTAGGTACTTTGGATATCTTGATATTTTGTTCTTTTATTTTAATGTAGCACTAGTGGCGCTCCACGGTTTCAATCGCTATAACCATTCAATTTCCGAATTAAAAAGTAGCCCATACTTAGATATGATAATCCTGGATATAAGATAAGCTACCTATACAAATTTTGCGCCTAATCCGTTCCGCTGTTTTTGCGTGATTGTGTACTTACCTATAAAAATGGAAACATCTATAATAAACACCTAAACGCAAAAACTTAAAAGGGGTATATAAGCAGCCTAGTGTTAGCCTGTCTTATGTATCAGAGTGACGAGCGCTGTGCTGTGCCGCGCAGGGTCTTGAACTGTGAGAGTTCAAAATTCTGGGTGACGCAGACCTGGACAAACGTGACGTTTAACATCAGGCGAGCGATTTGCTTGTCTCGTCACTCAATTTCATAAACAAGGCCTAGTAGTGGTAGTGGTGGAGGCGTAGTTGGGTTTAGATTTTATAAATTTGTTATCTCTTGAACAGTGTACGGCGGTGATGATATGGATGATGACTACCGGCCGAAGCGGTCGAAGAATATCGAGCACAGCGGCGGCGGCCGCGGCCGCACAGCTATCCCCTACATCAGACACCGCGGCGACATTTACGAGAAAGATCACTGATGTATCAATAAAAAATATTGATTACGCTAGTCAAAAGTGTTTCGTGCCCCTAATATTATAAGAGTGATTTTGTTATGACATGCGAACACTCACGTCAAATTAAGTCGTTTATTATAACTAGCTTCGATCACATTCGGTGATCTTCGGTTTCTTCTTTTTGAGTATTCCCATTTCCCATGTTAATTATAATTTTTTTTTCAAAACCACGTTATTTAAACTAGTGCATAGTAAAGAGTGATTTTGATAAATTTTAGCCCAATAATTTACGAAATAATTAAGAATGGTTTTGAAAAATTGGCTCTGATTTTTGCAACGTTTAATACGTTAGAAAAGCGATAAGTATGATAAAGAGGTAAAAAGTTTCATAAAAGCTTTAGCCAAGTTTTTTTTTGTTGAGATGTGTTATTAGTCTTTTGCTGACTCTATCTTATCAGTGTCCTTCATTTGAACTGCAATGTGTTGGGTTCTTGTTACAGCACCACGGCTCCAATGTGTAAGTAGATTCTGAAAAATCAGTTCTTCATAGCTCAATTTCCAGTAGTATACTAGTTGAGGTAGTTATAAGAAACATTTGTGTTTTTCCTATGTATCGTGTGTATTTTCCTATGTAGGACGTAGTACAAGAAAATGGAGCCTCGGGCTGGCAGACCTTTTAAAAACTGAACGCAGTGATTTGGGACGCAGCCAAAACTATAGGCTGAATAAGTATTCTCGTGATATAAAAATAGTTGTCAAGTTTAAAACCGTGAAGTACTTTCCTATCCTCGCAGTAGGTATCTAGTTAACCGGGTTCTTAGACTCTTAGTCTCCGAAACGGCTGAAGGTAGGTATTTTATGTTTGGGTGACATGTGAACAAAAACACGTGTTCCAGCTTATGCAGAATTAGGGTTCTATAATATAATTAACATTATTGTGTCTACAGTGTTGGAACGGGTATGCTAAGCCGAAAAAGACACGTAGTTCTCATTATTATGAACTTTTACTACGGGAACAATCCTGAAATCGCAAAAAAAAAAATACAGCTGTTCTATACATTTTGTCGAGTGTCATTGTCATTTTTCTACGGAACAGCTGATTGTTTTTCTCGAATTCATTGTTGGTCTCATAGTAAAAGTTGTTCATAATGATGAGCACTATGAAACCTTTTCGGCTTAGCATTTAATCGATCCTTATTATAGCCCTGTATGTATTAGTTCTCATTAGAAATGAAATATGACTTGCAAGATCTTCCAAGCTATTCATTGCCTTTTTTTTTTTTTTTGCTACGGTACAGTTATGTTATTACTGCGTGAGTGTAGTGAAGAGTTTGTTAGTCACTTTCTTTGGTCTCCTTTCTAAGGGTGTGTAATTTAACACATTCAAGGAGTAAATTTGAGGGAGTGAAGTTCTCGCTATACGAATATTGTCAAAGTTTCTATGATCTCGTCTTGCATGATTGGGTGGTAGTAAAATAGACTTTACGCAAATAAAACAAAATAAAATTCAAATGAGATTCAGTAATTTTATATTTCACTTATAATGCATGTTATATATTTTCTATTTTTAATTTATTACGAGTATATCACAGTCATCACTTTAGTAAGTGGATTTATATTAAATATATGAGAAAAATTATATTGTATTTACAGATGTGTTATTTCTGATCAAATCAAACTACTACAGAGGCATATATTTTAAACGTATGAAAACTATACAAAAATCGACTAAGTGCATTAGCTAGGCGTATTGTATAAATATACATAGTTATTATCTTCTAAAATCTATATGTACGTATAATAAAATGTATGTGTAGCTATGTTAGATATAATAATATTATAATCATATCGTGTGAATATTTCAAATACGTGAGCACTATTACCTACAAATATATTCAACTATATGAACTATAATGTATTATATATTCATCTAATGATGCATAGTTTTCAATATGTATATTAATATTTAGGATTGTCAATTTATTACAATGTGAATATGAAGCATATTAAATTACTTATGTAAAATCTACAAACAATTAACATGACTGTAGGAAAAGTTATGAAAATATATTTAAATAGTACATAGATTTTTGATAAATAAATTAACATTTTGCAAGCTTTAGGCATAAATTATGAGCCTGTAAGTACTAACTGAACATCAGTAAAAATTATAACACATTATTTTTACTTGTATACGAATATCTTTTATACAAATGACTAGGGGATTTGGTGAACTAAACACTTAATTTTGAAATTTAGATTTTACATTGCTTTGGGTTTTTCATAAACCACACTAGTATTAAAACAAAAAATTAATAGTCAAAAAAACTAAAAAACACGATTTGTTTAGTGTATTGTCATCGGTCCTCGATATATCTACAAAGTTTGAAAGTTTGAAGTTTGAAGTTTTGCGTGACTAGATATAAGTACTTCCATAAATTTATGTATTTTATAACAATAAATTTAATAAGTTAAATAAGTAAATATTTTATATTCAGACTTGAGTTAAAGGAGTTTTAAACTCAATTTGTTGAACTTTGATTGGTAGCGGTTTAATTGTGTTACCTACAGCAATCAAATCTTAGAATTCTTGTAAAAGTTTTTTTGTAACTATTAACACGAATATATTAAGAAAGAAGATTTTGCTTTGAGATTACTTGGTGATTGTGTAACCTTGTAGGTTAAAGTAGATAAATAAAAAGATCCAAAAGTCACTACCAAGTTATAAATAAATTCATGTGCTTTGGTGTAATAATTTAATCCATGACCTAATAGTTACTTAGGTGTGGGGTATTTAGTGCCTTATTAAAAAAAAGTTAAATGCAACCTTTTTCTTTAGATTTTTGATTATGATTATTTAAGGCTACAATATATTTTTTAATAGGTTTCTACTTATTATTCTAGAATGTTAAGATAATTGACTAGAATATTCGAGCTATCTACCTCACTCTTTCATACATTAATTTTGACTAGGCCTTTATGAAAATTAAATTGTACCTACCTCACCATAACATACATTTTAAAGATTTTTTTTATTGTTCAGTAAGTCTAATGAATCAAATATTATTTAAGTTGGAAGGAGCTCTTTTATTATTTATCTGTTGTCTCCTAGAAGCCATACTCTATATTAAACTAGATGACTCGGGGAATTTCGTACCACCCGAAATTTGATTTGAAAAAGTTCAAATCGATCTTTCATTTTCGAAATTTTGCGAGATTAACGCATGGCAATTTTTTTTTTAATTTACATAAACAGATAGATTACTGAACCGAACAGAAAAATGTATCATTTACCTAAAAATATATTTATTATATGTAGCCATATCATGGTTTGATGAGATTCTTTCTAATACGAAGCAGATCGTATTTATTGGAAAACGAGCCCGCTTGTTTTGCTCAAAATTATAACAATAAGAAAACTTCGTAAATATTTATGACTTTTCTGTAAATATTGACTAATGATCTCAGATCAAGTAGACTCATGATGTAACCGCAGTAAGGTAGCGCGAGCGTGGTCTAGTACTACTCGTATCTATTGTGTATGCTACCTTAACGTTAATACAATACAAAGATTCACAACAAGTAAACATAAAAAATAACTAGAACTCGACATCAATTGTTTAGCTTTGGCAGATCTTTGCGAAGTACGCAAACGATGACTGATTTCAAAATGGTTTAAAAAAACTGTCATTGATCTATATGACATGAGATTTGTTGTTTATCTCCACTTTTTTAGTTGCCATTTTGTAGAAGATGACGCCACATACCCAGTAACATTCCTGAATTTGAAGATCTCTCTATCAAAATTGGTTGTGGTGCACGTAAAGTAAGTTTTTAGGTAGGACCATAATTAAATTGATATATTTCAACTAAATCTCTCTTTTTGGCTCTTTTAAGCTCTCTTTTTGGCTTCGCTGTTGTCGGGTAAAAAAATGTCATATATTTACTGAATAAATAGATAATCTTGAATAATAGCGTATTTAAACAAATCTCTGTTGATCGTCATCATCTAATATTCAATCATGATAATGGCACTGTCACCTACTCTATGTGACCATACCTAACTGTGAAACTTTTTATATATCTAGTAAGTGCATGAATATTTTAAACCTGAAACTGCAATTATCAGTTTAACTGGTAAAAGTTTTACAACTGGTAAAACTACAATCGAATTAATCATAAACATTCAAAGTGTTCGGTTAGATGACGAAAGATTTACTTATTCAGTAAACAACGTTGAATAGAAATCTGTAAGTTTATGACTGTAATATTTGATTGAACTGATTCACTGACTGATCTACTGGAAGATTTGCAATTCCAATCAAATGACAGCGAGATGGGCAATTTATGAGATGTCAATGACCTAACTCGCGTCGCATCGCTTTGATCTTTTTGGGGTTCGCGCTGGTAGATATTTATATTTTACTTTGTAACACATGGTCCTTTGAAGCCAATTACTATTTTTTTTTGGGGTTTGCATTACACATGTTTACTGACAACTTTAGTATTAAGCGGCCGCAGTGCCAAACGAGACGCAACCGCGAGCGCGTCACGTTTGTAAACTCGCCTGATGAAGGTCACCGAATGTGACCGAAACTAGTCGTAGTGGACGACTTAATTTTTACGTGGGTATTCCCGTGTTTAATTATAACAAAAATTTAGTATTAAGCCCTAAATATTATTTGCATGACCATGAGTACGTACATATGTCCGTCGTCTATCCAAACACTTTGTAAACACAGTACCTAACTAATAATGTTTCGCGAAAAAACACAAATTGTTATACTTAAAATGAATTGATCCCGCTCCAGGCAACACGATGATAACGTTCAGCATCCTTACCATATTCACTACAATTTAATTGATCTAATGAACGTCTACGATATTTATACCGTCAAACATTATTAACGATTTAGTGGACCCATTCATTTTGCTTTGCACATTGTTTGCGACACTTCATTGCACTGAACACTTCGATCACTGACAGTCACTTTTTGTCTTTTAGTCTGCTTTTGAGTCTTCTGGAGTGTTCCGCCGGGTGGGCGACACGCGTCACCCTCAGAGGTAGTTCGGTCGGGATACGCAACACAGGACTCCCATACCCTTGTAGAGAGACCCTCTCCGCTTGTTCCGCCAAAGAGGGCCGCTCATGTCCTCTCCCTTCAGGGCTATGTTGCTCTCTGAAACAGGAATACTAACTGTAGGATCGATTAAACAAATTAAGCTCCTCAAAATGTTTCAACTTTCCTCTGAGAAAGTTTTGTCAACTGTTTATTCTCGTGAAAGTTAAATAGGTCAACTGTAAAGGATCCGAAAAGTTAAATCTTGGAGAGGTTGTTCCGAAGATATTGATTTTCCTCAAAAACCATATCTGTTTCTAAGGCGTTAGAGTTTGATCTTACAATGATAAAACACGTTTAACTAAGCTATCAGTAGGTATATCGGGTAAAGAGAGGGCAAAGTGAGGAGATAAGAAATAATTTAACAAAATTAAAGTAAAAGTGCTGTACCGCGCAGTTTTACCCGCTATCCTAAAGGATCCGTATTTTTTGAGATAAAAAGTAGCCTGTGTCAATTCAAGGTTTTACCTGTCTTCATACTAAATTCATTCAAACCGATGAGCCGTTTCAGGGTAAACCAATAAACATGCACAAAATGCACAAAATGCAATAGCAGGTAAGTGTTTGCAAGTGTAGGTATTCTTTTCACTTTTTTTTACTTACTAACTTTCACGTTTATACGTTCATATTAGTGCAAGTTTTTGTATATTGATTGAAGCCTGCATTCCTACAGTTATTTCATTTATAGGTATTATTACTGCAAGTGTAGAAACTTTGAACATTTTTTTGAAATAAAAACCTGTGCAACAAGATCAACCAATAGGAGCGTGACGTGTTTACACATGTATCGTTCTCAAGGGTTGAATATAAAACAAAATTCTCCCTGACTCTCGAGAAGTGTCCATAATGTCTATGGAATAAAGACAAGAAACACTATACTTTACAAATCAGTACGTTGACTGTCACGTTGACAATTTTTATTATACCTATTTGGAGTAAAATATTTAGAAAAGCTTAGTCACATTCATATTTGAAATGTGTCTTAGTTCATTACAAGACTTTAAATTATTTTATTTTCTAAAAAAGTAGAGCAAAGCCTTTGGGTCACTCAGAAACGGACAAACATACCCACATACTTAGGTATATACCCCGGAAAAGACACATACACACAATACAAAAATTACTCTCTTTTTTGGGAGTCCGGAAAAAAAATCTGAAAAAAAAAAACAAAAAGTGTGATAAGATTTTGTAGCAGGCCCCCAGAGTCCAAGTCACTGTTCCAGTTATGTCTACGAGATGAGCATAAAGCACGTAATCCCTTTATGCAAATGGAGCGTTATCTTCCACATTTCTTTTGGCAACTTCTCGCGAAAGGTTATGATGTATTTACATATTTGTTGTTCACGAACAATAAGGTTCCAGCTGTTTCTGTTGTTTTAGGCTCGAGGTTCACGATCACGTTTATACCCTTCATAAATCAGCTGTAAGCTTTTTCAACATTTAGCATAAGTTTAGAGAAAGTGTCTATTCATTTTTATCGTATTTTGATATGTTACAAAGTAAATGTTACGGTTTCCTTTTATGTTTATGGGTATGAGGATGAATTTAATTTTGTTTTATTCTTTCATGATGGTATTGATGCCATTATTTTCTTCATTCATAGATAAGCAAAAACTAAAAAATTATCTCGTTAATCTATGTCGTTCAGGAAAAAATTTAGGAATTATTTTCAGTTCTCGTGTATCTTTTCTAAATTCTATAAAATATTCATATTTACCTAAGTATTATAACTTCTTTTAACACACTTTGATCAATTTGTTTCTTGTTTTATGTATAATTCTAAAGACTAGCGGCCAGCTTAAGGCAGTCGTCCGACCGCCGGCGATGAACTAGAAACGAGTAAAACTAGAAACTATAAACGAGTTGGCGATCAGCGGGAAGCGAGTGTGTAGTTTCGATAGTTTTGTCGCCGGGCTATAAGCGACTGTGCAAGTGCGACGAGCGAGTACTCGCGCCACTCGCCCGCGGACGCTGAGCGAGTTTATTTTTGAAAGCTCGTCGCTCAGCGATAAAACTAGTAAAGCGAGTCGTCGCCGGCAGTGTAAACAGTCAGCGAGCACCTTTTAATATAATGCACCTCTTTCGTTTACACTGAATGTACATTTATTGTCCTTTTCTTGCGAGAGAAAATCGCCGATAGTTACCCGTTTACTCGCCGGCGGTCGGACTGCTACCTAAAAACCGGAAATCTTATTCATTTGCGTCTCGCGCCAAAGAAGGAAAATACGTTTCTTCTGAGGGTTTTTCGTTTTCCTTGCCAAAATATAAAATATGAATTCGAAAAATACTTTGAAATATTTCTGTTGTGTATTCTAAACATACTACGTACTTTGGTTAAACCCCACTCAGTGATTTATTACCATCAAAATGTTTAGGTACGCGAAAGAGACAGCTCTGACCTGAACACGGCCTTGATGCTTAAGACCTTAGGACCAAATGTGGCGTTTCAGCGAATAATTTATAAAGGTGTGTATCGTACCGATGATCCTGGAGAGCCAAGAGATGATTGGCAATTTGCTTCACAGCTTTGATGTTCGCATCGAAAAATGTGTTGGTTATAGGTTATAAGCACTTGAAGGTAACCACCGAGTTTCTGAGAACGTAATATTTCAGAGATACTCGACCGTTGTAACAAATTGGTGGTCATGTTTATACCTATTGAACGAATTTAGTAAGAAGTTTGGGAAGCACCAATTATTACTAATACTAAGTCATGGCAGATGACCAGGGCAAAACAAAAAAACCGATGCAGAAGAGACTACGATTTAAAAGGTGTTCATTTAGAACACAAGCAGCCCAACAGTTAGACTGATCGTTTGTCTGTTTGTTTTGGTTCGCTCAATAGTGACGACTCACTATTACCAATATGCACGTGACTTTAAGTAGGTCAACATAAATCTTGTACTGAACTACTTACCTACTTGTATTATATAGTTACCACACTTTGAATATTTAGTCCCGTAACAACATACCCAGTGCTTGAAGATCTTACCTAAATGGTTCAAGTTTTCATGCTGCGGCAACAGTTCTTGAATATCAGTCACTATCCTGTTAATCTCTTGGGTGTCCTTAACGATGCTACACAGCTCTTCCTGGTTGAAGTCAGGAGTGATCTGCTTGCAGAGCAGGATCTGGCTGATCACGTTACCGAAGTTCGAAGGTCCGGCGCGGTTTTCTGTAACCAAAGTACTAAGGCTAACCAAAATTATGAGGCCGACGTACGATTCAATTCGGAATAAGTTTTGGGGTAATTTAATTTTAACCTAAAAACTTTGTAGGCTTTCGAATGGCCTAAATTGGAACAAAAACAGTAAATGAGACGAAAAACAGACTAATATTTTCTGACATAACTGTAGCTTTGCATTTTAATTTAAAAATTCAAATCAAGAATTTAAACTAATTTGCAAAAAAGCTAGGAAAATAATTTAAAGTTTTAAACTGCTGGTCTGCAACATCATTGTTTTGGCCCCTCGGCTGGCAAATAAGTTGGCAACTTTCCATTGAAAAAATTAGCTCCAAGCCGCAAAGTAAGCAAAATGTCGAATCGCTGCAACCGACGTCTGCCTCATAAAATATGAACAGATGTGCGTCCAACTCTCGCAATTACTTTTTTGTTGAAGCGAAGAAATTCAAAAAGAAATAGTTTTCGATTTTTCTTATTTCTAATGTGTATTATATACATATATAATATATATTATTATATTATTTTAACACGTTGCATTTTCGACAGAATTTTTATAATACAAAACCTAGGTACTTAAGCGAAAACATACGCAATACTGCAGCCGTAATATGTTATTTAGTAGCCATCTCACCATAGTAGGAGGTCATATCCATTGGCACGAGTTGGACCAGTCTGTGACACTTGGCAAGCTCTCGCAGTAGAAGTTGTGACATGAAGAAAAGCAGCACTAGTTGAGGTTGCTCTGTACAGGAATCACTTGATGACCTGTGCAGAAATAATACGTGCTAGAAAATAAACTTAACAGGGTTAAAAAGGTTTTTAATAAAAAAAAACATATTAGAGCGTAAATTTATTCGTAATTGGTGTTTAAATATCGCTACTAATATTATAAATGTGAATGTAAGTTTGTTTGTTACACTTTCACGCGAAAACTACTTAACCGATCATCATGAAACTTTGTACATATATTCTTGAAGGTGTTGGAAGTTACTTAGGACACTTTTTATAAAAAAAAATCAATGCAAGCGAGGTAAAAGCTAGACCTTGATAAAATTGTTTATCTTATGGATTTTGGGTAAAAGTTATGAATTAGTGACAGAACTGATATGTTTGGCACACAAAGAAAATTTATCGAGGCCATTTTGAATTCCATAGTCTATCGGAGAGACCTTTGGTATTGGTTCCTTATACATAGCGGTTCGGGTCAACAATATCTCTACCTTTAGATAGGATAGCACGAATATTTTGTCCATCTATTTACCCAAATGTCACAGAATAAAGTGGAGTTACAGCCATTCCTGTCAGCTATGTTCTGAGAAGGGTGTGATGGTAGAATCAAGGGAATAAAGCGGAACAAGTGTATTAAACTTTAATTATTCACAAACTCGGTACTTAAGTGTGTGACAACGTGTAATTTTGGAAATAAATCTGAGGAGTTATATGTTATATATCTACGAGTTGGTAGGTAAGTTAACAATCCGTTTATACTATTAAATATCTGTGGTATCTTTGTACTATTTTGTGACAAAGCGCTTTTCATTCAGAGACGTCTGCAGCATACGGAATCATCAAGTTTTTAAATAAGAAAAAATGTTTGTGAAAGTTTCATAAGAAACCTACCTATATAGGGCACGAATCTAGCTTTTAATTACTGTTATTATTCCTTTCTAAATAACGCAAATAAATGGTGATACTGATACCCACTTAGTTGGTATCATCGAGTCGAGGAAAAAGTAGGTAAACTGAACCCAAGCGTAGTATCTTCACTTCTGAAAATAATTATAATTTGACAGTCTATTTTACTTCGGAAGCGTCTGTATAAAAGCAAAACCATGTTTCGGCTTTTAAATACTTCTTCAAAACGATCCTGTTTATCGTTATTGATCACGAAGCTCGACAGAGCCAGCCCTAAAATCGTAGTTTATCTTATAGAGGCTTAAACATTTATAAATCAGGATTATGTTATATTAAAACAAATAGCAGTAAATTCATTGTTTATTGACGGCATAAAACACAAATGATGTTGCCACGCCGTAGGCTTTACAAGCTCATAAATACGCACTAACTAGCTATTTGGTAGCGGTTTAAAATTTTAATAAATAATGTTACGGTAAGTACATAGTGGATGTCACAAAATATTAACTACGTTTAAATAGGTACTTTTCATAATTTTTATTGACTTATGAAGGCTGAAATAGGTTTTTATAGGTAGATATAATAAGGAACATCCTATCTAATATTCTGATAAAAACATAAACGAAGAGAAGAGCTACCCATCAGTGCCAAGCAGATATGTATAATGTATATTCGTTTCGTTTCAAGTTCAAATTTAGTGTAAACAGTATTGTATGTTGTCTGGAAGAGATCGCTCTTACCGATAAGACCACTTTTTGTGCCTTTCTCTGAAGCATTTTACTATGTTTGTGATTTTATTTTCGTGGTGTCAATAAAGAGTTATTGTATTGTACAGTTGGTAAGTACCTAAATAGTTTTCTTATTCGGAGCCAGAATGGCAAATATAGACCATTTAGTAGGTTGTCAATTGACTCCTATTTACTAAATTCCCTTTTCATAAAAGCTTTACTCGGCAGCTCTTCGTTTTGATTGCTAAGGCGGCAATTTTGATAAATATTTGATCCAACATCAAAATATGATCACGTCTGCAGAATTTAAACTCGCAATTGCAATGGAATATTTAATTTATTCTATAAATATTTGACTGAATTAATTTGTGCGAGCTGTTCCAGTCCGCACCCACGCATCAAAATCCGTGTCAGAGTTCAAGTTAGATAAAAAAGTGTTAGGATTTGTGGAACTAGTATAGTAGGCAACATTTTGTTTTAAAAGCTTTTATTCAACTTGCAATGTATGTACATATGCATTATGCATGTATGTAACTATGTTTGTTCGGGTGGAATCTTGCAACTCAATTTTGAACTACTTCCCAATGTCCGATTGAGCTGAAATTTGGTATTCCTACGTGTAACTCCGATGACAATGCAATAAAAACTTTAAAAATATTTAGAAAATAAATTTATTATTATTCTCTGAAAGGCTTGCGTTTGTCTGCCATCTCGCCTGGAAGAAATAGATTCAACCGCGACTATTTAGAGAAGTATATTCAATGTATCTGCTCTGTAGTTTGGTGAACGAAAAACAACCTGGTGGTAAACAAAATTATGCAAAGATTTATAGTCGGCAGTGAGTAGACATAAATCCAACCTTCGCTCCGACCAATCTGATCCCGCGAGGGTTTCGGCCACTCGATAGCTCTAAGCTTGCCATTGTAGGATGCCATACAATTGAACCGCGGCCTGTCTTATTTAATATTTACGACCTAAGATTAGGAGGTTAAGCAGCCATTCAGTATTGATTTACATCGACAATGCCGTCTGAGATAAATTGGTCGGGAAAATTAAATTGAAACCCTTTGTAAACGGCAATCCCTTAGAACGGTTTTGCATGTAGAAGCCCGCGTTATAAATACACTTTCTAATTTTATTTTGATCCGATAATAATGGTTCAAATACTTTGTGAACCAATTTTGTGACAGTCACGTTATTCAAAGGGTGTCGAGGCAGGGTCGGGTCCGACACGGAAAGTGGTTTAGGTACTTGCTTTATCAGAATTTATGAAATAGTTAAATTTGGTGAGTGACAAATGTATTACTGGTAGGTACTTGTTTACGTCGTGACCTGAAAGGAAATATGTAGTTTAAGTAACTAATATATTCTTGCACATTGATAGATAGATGTTGATGAAAACATCAATCAGATGTGTCATGAATATTTAAATCAATATTTTTTAAACTTAGGTTAATCATTTTTTAATAATACAGCTACAGACATTGTTAAGCCTCTGTTTGTGATGGATTTTGAAATAATGACGAGTAACTTTGTTATCGACACGGTACGTTTAGTTCAGCTCATTTATTAGTTAGGTACCTACTCAAATATAATGACTGTGCTAATAAACTCAAAAATTCAAATTCAAATAATCTAATTTTTGATTTATTGAATAGGGAATATGCATTTGGTTTAAATTTAATTGATTTTTTTTTCCCTTAATCTATATTGTCCTAAAATTGTATCTGAACCATTATTTTCTTATTTAGTATGTTTTTAATTGCAAAAAATATTAATTAAAAAATGCAAAATAAGCGCGCGAAATTGAAATTTGGGAAACGCATCACCATTGGTCGAACCGAAACGTGACGTCACATACCATGTTATCGGATTTAGAGACGTTGCTGTTTGTACGGTGTCTGAAAAAAAATTGTTTTTATTTGTGTTTCTGTAGTGTTTTTCATTTAGTGCAACTTCTGGACTTCTGGTAGCATTAAATCATCTAGGACGATGACTGAAAGTGGCTTTGTCAAAGCACAATCGGATAATCTACCAAAAATAGATGCATTCATGATGACAGCATATTTTGCATCAAATCAAGATTTTACGTGCCTACTTACTAACCTACTTCGGATCAATTCTAACCATGCTAACTATCCAAATAATTATAATATACTTACGTTAAAGTGATCTTCACAACAATGCAAACACGATAATGAAGATACAATATCTCTTCTCATAACCTTACACCATTGTTTTCGTATTTTCGCATCTTTTGGAACAGGAAAAAACACTTTTTCAGGTGTACTTATAATAGTGTTTTTGCACATTGGTACAAGACAATATCTAAAATGGTTTTTTAGCTTTTTCCATGGTGTGAATAGCTTTTAAAATTGAAAATCTGTATAAAACAACCAAAAGTAACTGTCAAACTTATAGTCAACAAACACTGGTAGTGGTATGTGACGTCATTCAAGGCCCGCCAAAAATGGCGGCGTTCAAACAGATCAAATTTTAGCGATGTTTTAAATATCATTTAAAAAAATAATTAGAGCGTTTCCAACAGTATTTATATTTTTTACTATTTTATAACGATGTAAGAAGTGAATTAAAAATAAAAAAAAAATACATGCATATTCCCTATTGGTGTTCAGTTAATTTATTAGTTAGGCACCTACTCAGATTGAATGACTGCGTTTGAAAGTAAAAGTAAAAAAATGGTGATAGAAATTGTTCAATATCATGCTTAATTACCTATATCTACAGAAAGTATCTATTAGGTTATATTATACATCACAAGACTACATGACAACCATTTTGTACTTTATAAAAGTGCCAAGTTCCGTGTTCGGTAGTAACAGGAATAGAAAAGCTAAAGATCGGGCGAAGTAGCGACCCGGGAGAGCCTTTAGTCTAGAGTGGGTTGATATGATCTAATAATGATGAAAACCACTGTTAGAGTCGAGCGTATGTTTTTCTTCTGGTTTCAGAAATGCATCATAAGTCAGTGCAATACATCTTTAGTTACAGCAAAAATATTTACTTGTCTAAAAACTAAAATCACAGTCGGTAATAAAATGGCAGTGTTATCGCCTTAATTGAGAAAAATCCGTGTGAACCGTGATAACAAGTACGAATAAGTAACGTTTCACACTCATATCTTTCCACTAGGGTTCCCTGTGTCGGGGACGGCATAGAAACACAAACAAAAACAAGGACAACAAACATAACAGCGCAGATCCTTTATGGGCAAACGTGACGTTTAACATCAGCCGAGCGATTTGCTCGTCTCATCCAGAGAGCCAAAGAGAAAAGTTGGCTTACTTTTTAGCATTTGGCAGAACGAGCTGGCCGGTCTGCTTGGTGGCCTCCACGCAGGCCCGCCTCAGTCTTCGGACCCTCTCTCGGAGCTCGGGGCAGTCGTGAGGCTGCCCGATGTGGATCAGCAAGTCGCGGAACAGCGCCAACTGGACGTTGATCTCCGTTAGCAGCTAGGAAAGGAGTATTTATGGTTAGAAGATAACCTTTTTTTAATGAATAATACTGGCAAAATTGGTCGTGCAAAATAGCGCATGTTTTGCACAAACAATTTTTAGGTTTGTTTCTTCTAAATAGAAGTACTCTATCAAACACTAATTTGATTATGAAAACTATTATGGTAATGACATATTTTGTTTGTTTCGTAATATAAACTAGCATTTATATTTTTTACAATCTATTTCTTTACTCTATCTATAGAATAATCAGGCATAAGTAATTTCCGTACAATAAAAACCAGACTCCACAACTCCTCTACTTACATACTATCTTTACACAATCTTAGTTTGGAGTACCTATCCAAGTCGTAACGGTGTTTGCGTGACTGAGTTATAAACAACAAAATATCGTGTTTAGAAAAATGTAGGATAATTGTAATGGAGCGACGGTAACCACGGAATTTTCTTTGACCCAACTTGTGAATACAGGGTCAACTCTAAAACACTAAAGACCTTTTGCTGGCAACTTCTGAACATTGATCCAAGCAACTTTCGTTCCACGCCTCTCGAAAATTCGCAAAATAAACCAGCTATTCCATCCATTTTGTCCAAGGTCAAACTTATTGTAAGGATTTTTTGTAAATTTTCGAAAGTCGTAGAGCAGAAGTTGTTTGGTTCTAACAAAGTATCCGTAGATAAAGAGTTGACTCTGTACATACCTATAGAACCTGTAAATGTTGGCAACGTAGGTCGTGATTGCAAGAGAGTCGGCTTGGACGGATTATGAGCATCGGTCAAGTAAGCTATCACAATACACTCGTATGTGTTTCGTCATCAATCACACGTGTATTCGATCAAGCGAGCTTTATCATCTACGGCTTTATTATCCTTGTATTTATTACCCTACTTCTAGAGTTCGAATTACGTATTGTGGGTACGGCAAAACCAAATTGAAACTCAATATTTTGATAAATCCTCATTACCATGCGAGTTAAATTTAAATTAAACCATCGTATACACCTAACATTTATGTAAATGTGAACATAGCTTGAACTAAAGTGAGTCTAAAGTTGAGCACTTAAACGTAGAAATGTACAGCTAATTTGGTTTGATCTGACAGTGAACTGACACGAAGCTCAGCCTAAACGATCCTCGCATCACATACCTGAGCAGCCGAGCACCCACTTCTAGTGATCAAGTGTAAATCAGATTATCTAACCATATCACATTGTAGTGCAATGAGTCTGTATCATCGTCTTGAGAGACCCTATTGAAATCAATTCGCACAAATCACTTAACATAAGCCAGAGCCTCGGTTGAGTGATCGACTGTAACCGGAGGCTTCATTTTAGCGCTTGAAGTGAGCTCCGTTTCATTTATCTAAGCTAAGAGTGCTTTATAAAAACCGTCTGGATTTTCATTATTTATCAAGGCCAAGAGCTAATTTTTTAAATCACAAACTAAAAGTCACAAGTTGTAAGTAGATATATGACCTAGAGGGTTCTGTAGTCACATCACAATGACGACGTTAGCGAAAGTTGTTAAGCGAGTGTAATATACAGGGTTACATAAAGGGTATGCTAAGCCGAAAAGGGCTCATAGTACTCATCATTATGAACAACTTTTACTATGAGACCAAAACGAAATTCGCGAAAAAAAAAATCAGCTGTTCCATACATTTTGTCGAGTGTCATTGACAATTTTCTATGGAACAGCTGATTTTTTTTTCGCGAATTTCGGGTTGGTCCTATAGCAAAAGTTGTTCATAATGATGAGTACTATGAGCCCTTTTCGGCTTAGCATACCCTTTTGAATAACCCTATAGAGAGAAAAAGTTCCTAAATGAATCAGTGTCCGGGAGCAAATAGATTCCTGTACGACACACTGAACACTAATTAATTGTGACTATTTCACGTGTAATTAGTGTCAGCGTTCGGTCGGCCGGTCGGTCATGCAGATAGGAAATCAGCGTTTATGGTACAGTTATTTTTATTGTATGGTTGATAGGCTAGGCATCAAAGTCCTGGTAAAGAGATGGTGTCGTCAAATATGTGTATTGTGTATTGGTTTCCAGGTGAGAATGAATGGAACACACCGTTAAGTGCCTACCTAATTAGTGAAAAGAAGGATATAAAATTGAAAGTGGTTAGCCAGCCGACATTTCAATAAAGTTTTCATGAAAATTGATTGAAATGCCTCAAGTAAGTACGGTGCTACGCTAGGTTTCCGAGCCTCGTTTGTTTAACAAGTATGAATAGCAGGTAGCGTATTCCATGGCCTAATGAGTACCCCATCGATGTATTGCGATTGGAATAAAACTTTGAAAAAAAAAGTCTATGTATGGTGTATGTTTATATTTAAAAAAGCCCGACTTAGAGCCTGGTTCACATTATTTCATTTTCTCTTATGTTATAAATGGCACGTAATATCCTATTTTCTATTATAGGCTCTGTCGAGTGCCACACACAAATGATACGTCAATTTATCACGATATCCGACCCAGTTCTATTCTGTTCGCGACGGGTAATACGGTTTTTGTAACAAACGACTCAGTCAATTTCTGCAAGAAATCCACCACTTTTACGACCGAATATGACCAATGCTCCTGTGATATATACCTACTTGCATTTTATGAGCCGACAAAAATATGAGCAAGCTCGGCTTCTCGACTTATTCACGAGTAACGACGGGTAAGTATGATTCTTTACGAGTAATTTCTATTTTCACGGTTTCCGAAAGCCGTATCTTGGGAGTTTTGTTGTTTAATGTGTCTCTGCTTTTATTCACTCAAGAGAAAAGGTAAATGAAATGAAAGTTTTACTTTATTCCTAAGCTGTGGAAACTGGAGGTTGTCATCTTGAGGTAGCAAAGTGACCTTTTCTGAGCGCCGTAGCTAAATTAAGTTCCACAGTTTTATAAAAAATAGAATAACCGCAAAAGCGTCAGGTTAAAAAGGTATTCGTTTTACTTTCGCTGGCTTTAATATTCGACAATTTATTGGAACCATTATGTATTTAACGTATACAGCTTTTTGCAGCAAGCATTTATTTTACATAAGTTAATACAAAGTCATGGTAACGATCAAATCATAACATATCGAAAGTTTGTGAGTCTATGATTGAATTGGGAATTGAATCGGCTCAACGGATTTGGAAAAAATTGGTAAGGAGCTTATACCCTGTATTAACTCAAGTTATTTTTTATCTCGGAAAAAAACGGTTACTGTGAAAAGTGTAAACCGTGAATTGTCAATCCTTGCCACATTCTACAGACAATACTTCGCAACACAAAACGAATTAACTTATTGCATTAATATTAAGACATATAATTAGGCATATATTAGGTATGATAATGTCCATGGGAAATAGTGAAAGCAACAAGTAAATCGGTGTATATTTGCTGATGTTCGTTCGTGCGGAAATTGTTTAGTATACTTAATAATACAATAGCGGTTGCGTGATGGCTTCTATCGCAGCGCTCATTCCAGTTGATATTTACCCGCCTTTATTGCCTTACGTGGCTCGCGACTCTAAATAAATAAACCCTGTATTATTCCGAGCTGTTATTTCACCACTCCGTGTAGTTCTACGCCACTCCGTTCTCTGCCAAGCGAGAACGGTTAATGAAGCTTGGATAAGCGCCCACTTACAAAGTTATAAAATAGAAGTCGTAGAAGGTTAGGAAAATTAGCTTCATACCCTTTCTTTACGTCCGTTGTCTAACCGAACACACAGTTTAAGCTTCATTTAGTCGTTTTAGTCGAGAAATTAGCCATAGTAAGAAGCTAGAGAGATAATTAATTTTTAGGGTTCCGTACCCAAAGAGTATCAACGAGAAAGCCTTTAATGTCTGTAGGTATATCAGATTTACAAACAAAATGTGGTAATCAACAGCAAAAATAAATAGAGGAAAAGGGGTATCCCTAATACAAGAACTGCATGATTTTTGTGTTTCCTCTATAATACATACAAGCGACTGATTTCATAAGGATAACGAACTGTTGATCATTGTGTCACAAAAACATTGTGTTATCTTTCACACAATGTTTTATGTAATCTTGATACGGAATCTTTGGTGAGCTAGTCCCACTCATACTCGTACTTGCCAGCTGTGTTTATTAATAATTATAGTCATATATTATAGTATTAGAGTGGATATTCCAATGACAGGATCAAAACGCTCTGAAATGCTGCTGATAATTATTAATAATTATTTAATTACGTATGTTTGACATTGTTTCAATAGCTTTATAATATACCTCTACAACTACATAGTATATTATATAAATGTACCTTCAGTGTTCCCAAATTAAGATTTATATTCAAATCACGTTACTTTTACGAAGCGTTTGCAACCACTAACTAAAAATGAATAATTTAGTTCGTAACAACGTTCCGACTCTTATTTTATGAATTTTCATTTTGCTGAATATTTACCAACATGGAATACTGAACCCGTAAAAGTAAAAACAGGAAAAGTTTATTTTACCTAATGTTTGTTAGAATACGAGTACTTAATTATACATTTAGTATACCAACCAGCAAGTTGAAAGAAACCCCACTATAGGGGTTGTGTAATAGGTAATTTGTTTGCTGGAAAATTAACCCATTCACAAACACAGAATCTGGGTTCCTTTCATTAAAAATTACATGCGACAAAAATTGCCTACATCATTTTGAGTGCCACAAACATCGCAATAATTTACAAGACAAAACAAACTATCGGTAAGCTTATAAATAAACCTATAAACTGCTAAACAGATTTTCTTGACGATTCGGCTAAGAACACTATTGATCAAATCACTTTTCATCTAAAAGAACTAAATCAATTAGTTTGATCGTGATGTAGTTCGATATGACAAAGAGTTGTTGAGCTATACATATTTTTTTTAACTTATAAGAAGAAGAACAGAAGGGCTGTTGGCGTCGAGGGTTAAAAATAGATAAATGGGCCCCTATTCTGATAATTGAGATATTATCTCGGTCACTGTCGCTCTTATTAGAAATTTCATGACAGTTTGAGTGACCGAGATAATATCGAGCGACCAAGAACAAGCGCCCTTTGCGTTTTCAAATGTAATTTTACAGCAAAACCAATGATTCAACTAAGGTGTTTTATAACAATGTTAACCTGGTAACATTTGTCAAAACAGTCATAAAAAGGTATTAAGATACAAAGGCAGTAAAAAAGAAATTGGCCTCATAAATATGGACTCCATAGTTTGGTGGTAATACCGCAGAAACTACAAATTGAGTGAGCGCACGAGGCTTTGCGTTCTGTCCGGCCGACGAAGATATATGACTCCTTACTGAAACATGAGTGTGGCCGGCTTTTATTCCTCTTAGTGGGCAAATCTGCGAGAAAAACAAGACGTCTTGGTTTTTCAGTGGTCATCGGTCAACCCAAACGCTTTTAGCTGACGTAAAAATTTATGATGTGCTGTTTATAAAGAATGCTACGTGACTTGTGGAATTATGAATTTATGGCGCATATAAATTGGATTGAAGTTTTTAGATACATACCTGTTCTAATTAATACATGCTCAGAAAACACGTAACTCAAGTACCTATATACAAATAACTTAAATTAATTATTTTGAATTACGAATTATGAAAATAATTTACGATTGGGATTTAATTTTTTTTTGTAATATCCGAAGTATTCTTTGTTCGGAAATTGGTGACAGTTTCTTCCAGAAAATTTCATTCGTAACTCACAATTTACTAACGAAATAAATGTGTTTTGCATAAAGCTGGTACAAAACCTTTTATAGGAACGTAAGTAACAGAGTTTTACTCACGAATAAATTTACGTTTTAATGTAACCAATGGCAATAGACCTCCAACAGGATATTTAGTTTACTAAACTGTAGCTTTTTAAAAAATCACAAATTAGTCCTCCTTTGATCACCAACCCGCCTATTGAAAGCGGCGATGTGGGTTTAACTATTTTTTTGAGACAACAAATTACTAATAAATTAGACATATACCTTCACAATTACTTAAAACTTGCTTGAGCATCGAGCAGTCATTTTAAATAAGAAATCGGAAATCCATTCGCGTTTTCCATACATTTACTGGTTCCAAAACGGGCTCACTTTACTTTACACATTAGACGGTTCATCGATAAATCTGACTTTCTTCATGGACAAAATCTAAAATCACTGCGATGGGTTATTGAAATTATATTTGACAGTTTCTTTTGACAATTACACTTTCACCAAAATCTACTTGCCTTCGATCTGTAAAATGTGTGTACAACAAAAACTGAATGCAGTCTTATATGCAATCTTAGATAACACTCAGTTAAATAGAAAACTTACATAAAATAGGAGTATGCCTTATGTAAGTGACGTGAGCAGAATGATCTAATTAAAATTCTATTTTGCTCCGCGCGGCTGCCAAAAGGGAATTGCATAGCAGAATAGTAATGGATACCGAGCTACGTCAAATGTCGCGTAAAATTTAAAATCCATTTTGTGACGCAGTCAAAGTTCAATTGAATAACGCTGCCACGCGAATATCGTATCGTGTACCTTATTTTTCAGTGATTTTTCACATTAATTTGAGACAAAAGTGTTGTATTAGGTTTGTGATAACTTTGCCTTAAAAATATAAACGCTAAAATATAAATGATAAAGTTTTTGAGTAATTGAGTATGCATGCTAGTATTCTGAATCATAGTTCGGTTTTCACTCAACCTCGTAACTGTGAGACCACGAAGCTCCGTTAGTATTTATTAAGACTGGATTAACTCCTAATCCAACCGCGGGTAGTTAACTAGTTTCCATGAGCTATAACAAAGTTTCAGTTGACGATATAGCGTAACGTGTAGATACTTCCGCTTCCTAAAGCTTTCAGCTTCAAAATGCAAAACAATTGGAACGTACGAGTTTCATTTAACTTTACTTAATATGCGCTTAGTTTGTGAAGGCTAGACCCAACTCTCCGTACATGGAGAGGTCAAACTGAACATCCAAACAAGCGTCAGTTTGAGCTGATATGAGGCGTTAACATACCTACAGGATTTATACGAAAGACCTCATTAGTTCATTCTGATTTGCGCTTCATTTAGATTCGCTTCAGTCACTCCGGCTCCGAGCGCTCCGTGTGTGTGTTGCCGTAATAATTGTTTAGGTACACACGGAGTGGTATGTATTATGAGATCAGGTAGAATTAAGTCTGAAACAGAGAGCTTATGTGTAAAGTAAAAGTAACTATCTACTAAAACTACTAGAGCGTTTAATGGTCACGTGCCTTCTTTTGTTTTGGTTTAATGATCGGTATAAAGCACAAAACATAACCCGATTAAAAAACAGAAACTGAGTTCCATGTTGATCGAGTACCAAGCCACTTCAATTTTCTACAGAAATAGTGCAATGAAATTGTAAATAAACTTTACAGCGAATAATTTTCTGAGCGTTGAATAAATTCTTTTACAGTTGGCCTCTTTTACTTAAGCAGAAATAAAAGCCTTGGGGTAGAGTTTATTGCATGACGTCGGAAGTAGGTAGGATGTTTTATTCGCTAACTCTATTTTTCATGTATATTCTCCTAGAGCAAAGTTTAGAGGCAATCCTAACATTTTTACGGTTTCTGTGGTTTATCTCTGCGCTTTATTTCATCATACTCTCGAATGGAGTCGCGTCGGTGATTTGTTTTTGAAAAAGTTGTTCGTCCCAAACGGTAATCTTGTGACCTCTATCTTTGCAACCCGTCGGCCGAATTTGCTCTTATTATAATTTAATAACTTTGTTTACGTAAAATACGTGACTACTTTTCAATTAGATTGAACGGACCAATGAAATGCAAGTTATTATTGAACTAATAAACAAACATGCATACATACACTACTTTGTTCCCGTAGACTTTCAGATCTACGCTCTTTTCGGTCTATATATCTACACCTCACTTTACGACAGAAAAAATATTTATATAGAGGTTACTTTTACTCTCAAGATATATCTAATGAGAGTGACAGTGACGGAGATAATTTTGAGCGAAGTAAAATATAGCATTCTCTCTGAACGACAGCGTAGGATTTATTTCAATGCGTAGGTTAGAAGAAATGTTCGTTAAAATGTACAAAACAAAAGAACCTTGAAGGTATTGTAATGTTAGTGTCACTCACCGAGTTGGCGGAAGGCTCCGTCTCATGATGGTAAGTGGAGAGGTGTCTGATTGGTCCCGCCATGCCTTATTTTGTCGCTACATGTCTTCAGTTCACATTTCTTCAACTCAGCGCCTTATCAGTGCGCAAACTGTCTTTTTCAAACCAATCCACTTGAACTACCATGATTTTCACTTAATACAAAACTTAAAACTTACTGCGATCTAAACTGAAATGTAATATGAAAAGGAAGCAGTTATGATTCGTACATAAGTACTTTCCTATGTATAGGTATATGTTTTCTCGGAATAGATTGATTTATATAACAATTTGGGTATTTTTCACAATGATACAATGTAGAGGTAGAAAGTCGTTCTTCGTAACTTCATCAAAGCGCTTGCTTGCATTGCTTCTGTCTGCTTGTCCTTGTTTTTCGGCGAATAGGTTTGTAGGAAAATCTGTTTCAGAATATTGACTATTTAAAGAACTTAGGCATTGAATGAATATCACCTCCCTAATATTGGTAGTCGCCCGTGGAAATGACGACTATTTGCACATTAGGTACACGTGTTTGATATTTCTTAGAAATCTTTTATCATACAGCTTTGTTTCTTAGAAATCTTTTATTATACGGCTTTGCCTGGTGTCTTATATAATCGGAGCTTCGAAGTGATTACGGATTTTTGCCTCTTTGAATATTTGTAAGCTGCCGCGTGATTTGTTTGGAGTTTATTTATGGCTGGATAGGTTAAGGTTCTACTTTAATGACTTTACTTAAGATATCAAGTTTTATTTTAAAGCTTATTTAACCCGTTTCCATAAGAGTTTTCTTCTACAAAAATTTTCATTAAGAGTCGCAATGCGTTGTTTTGATTTTTAGTTGTATTTATACACATCTAGGTATTTCCTATATGAATATGTCATAGCAAAAGAAAAAAAAATGTTCACTATGCGACAGAAATTTAAAAACATACCTAATCCTCTTTTTCGCTTCGCTATAGTCTGGTAACTAAAAACTAATAACTAGAAACAAAGATAAATTATTATGATTTATCGAAATCCAAATACCCATATTGAAATAGTCAAATCTTACTAAATAGGCAATACGAGTAATAGCGTCGGATTATCTTCGGATTAGACGTGTCAGAATCGCGACGCAGCGGGTTTAGCGACGACTGTAGGCGGCCTTACCCAAAATATATTATATCTGCAACAACTGTGGACAATTATTATCAAAAATCATTGACGATCTGTTTGGCTCAGCGGTAGTAGGTAAATCCGCCTCAAAAACCAGAGGTCCCGGGTTCCGGGCAGATGTTTTAATGATGAATTGAATCTGTTCTCGGTCTGGGTGTTAGTTGTCCTTGTCTTTGTTCCATGGCATCCACGACAGAGTATCCTAGTAATGAATGTAAAACGTTTATTTAAATAGGTACAAAAAATGCCAAATGTAACTTATGGCACTAGAGCTACATAATTCAATTTTACGAGAATTCGTAATACAAAATCAAGCCGTTCAGAGACTACGATGTCACGTGCCTACATATTTTAATAGATCCGAAAAATCCCTCTTTCTGAGACGTCGAATAATAGCATATGATTATTTTCCGTTTACATTCGATTTTTGTGATCGCCTATTCTATTTTTAAAATTCTTGATAAAAATCGTTTAATTCTAATCAACATAGTAGTCAGTAAATTGATGTTATTTATAGTTAAATTTAAGTAAGTTTATATTTGGACGAAGTGTCACATTTTGATTACCACTAGGTAATCAGAGAGATGACTGTCCATTATAACAACAACCCTCGGACAGGGATGAATTCTATTATTGTAGCGATAATAATGAAAGGTGTACTTAGTACCTGGATAAAAAGGACGGTGTTTTATTATGGCTCGCTATTTGATACTAACTTATTATACTAACTAACTAAATTAGACTGGTGACTTATTCAAAAGCTGTTTGGAGTGTTATTTCATTATACATAATTAATTTTTCAAATGAAATTGGAACCAAAGTTTATTTATGTATTCGACAAACATTTTAGATCCTTCCGAGAGTTATGTCAGAAAGTCGTTTTTATTAAGTTCTTAGAACTAATACAATGATGACAGGCTCACGAAATTCTCTAGAAAACGTTTAAGCCGGTAAAACATCAAAGAAAATGACCGTTATGGAAATTAAAACTAAAAAGTAAAGTTGAACCGTGCTCAGAAAATAATCCAGCAATCTCGTAAAGATCGCAAAAAACGAGTGTACGCTACACCCCAAAAATAACCTATTCAAGTTAGTACAGGTCGGGTTTAAAAACAAAATGAGCCGAGACGAGGGTTTCGCAGATCTCCTATCTAGAATTCAATTTAATAGGATTAGCCGCGGTAATTCTGTTTCTTTTTATGAATACCATAAAATATGAAAAATTGTCGCGTTTTAACAATACCGGGGAGATTAATCGTTGCAGAGAATAAGGGAACCGTGAACTGACCCTAAAATAAATGTTAAAAATAATT
Source organism: Alcis repandata (assembly GCA_949125135.1). Lineage (NCBI taxonomy): Eukaryota > Metazoa > Arthropoda > Insecta > Lepidoptera > Geometridae > Alcis > Alcis repandata. The sequence continues at coordinate 5,983,474 of OX421223.1, forward strand.
ATGACAAATGTGCAAAGTTCAAATGTCGTATAGCATACGAGTCGTTTCCAGCGGGTTGGGGTTGAAATGCGTTCGTCATGGGCCATGATTTGCTTTTTGTTTTGAAGCAGGCTGTTTTGGGTCAAATCCATAATTGGTTGGGCTAAAGACTCTGGTGAAAGGATAGGAACTAAAGTTTTAATGGAGTTGGACTGAACCGATTAGGCTGGTATGAGATTAGTGGAGAGCGGTGGCTGTAGAATATACAGCGGTAAATTTACTTCGAACCGTAATTTGGAATAGTGATGTTTTTAGTAACGACGGAGCGGAGAAGGTACATACGGTTCGGGTAAAAATGGTGTTGTTAGTGTTGTTGAATGTTATAACTCTACTGTTTTTGAAAACAGATTTTTTTTTTTTTCTATTTTAATGTTTTTAATATTTCGGTAATTTTGAGCTAGGTATGGTTAGTAAAAATAAGTTCAACTATTTTTAAAGTTACGAAGCCCTATTTTAAGCTATAATATTTGTATAGTTATAAAAAAAAACTTCAGATTTTTTTATTTTAAATTTACACTTTAGCAACAGAGACAGAACACAATCAAAACAGCAACAATTAAGCACTTTAATATTATCTTAAAATAATATTTAACCGTGAATTAAACTTGTGAAATCTAATCACGTTTGTGCAAGTGTAACGAATCTGGACGGCCCTGTTAATAAATCTCAATTGTACCGTTACCCTCATACCAGCCGCACAAACTTAATGGAAATTAAATGGGTCCATATCAAGCGATACGGCACGCGTTTGGTTGAGCAATTATTGGCTGAACCTTATCTCGACAACCTCATAATTATATTCCATTTAAGACAAACAGTTATTTGAAAACTTTGGGCTCAAAATATTATTTCAACAACCATGATAAGTATATAAAGTTGAATGAAATTAAATAATAGTGTTTCTAATAATGATGAAGTACCGTAGTACGAAAATCACGAAAATGACTTAGATTTTTTTTGAAGTGTGCTCACGCTACGCTCGTAGCTGCTACGAGGCTACGGCGCTACGGAGATGCGCTACGGGCTACGCGCGGCGGGTCGCAGCGGCCGCTAGCGCGCGACTGCCGCAGCGTGCGGCCCGGCTCGCGCTTTACGGCCTCGCTGCCGGGAGAGTGCGGACTGCGCCTTAATCATTCACTCAATACTTCACCTATGTTTTCTCTAATCATACAATAAGAATAATTAGCGTATTCTGTAAAGTGTTGATAAAAATCAGAAATAAGTTAATTAAAGAGAGGATAAAAAAAAATATCTGATCACTGTCTGTCTGATTTAGTTAAAATGTAAAATATCTTTGTAAAAGTGTAACATTCAACACTATTTATAGTTAAATTAATATTTATGGTTTCTGTTTTAATAAAACGGGAATACCAACGTATAAAAATAGTCGGGATATCCAACACGTTTAAACGTGAAAACGAAATTTGTTAAAAGGTTAAAACGACGTCAAAATTTATTTATTTCATTATTTTTTTTATTATTTATCTAAAAACATTATTCGTTATCATAACGATGTCTACCTACACAATATCTTAGTATAATTCACTATGACACTGAATGATATTACAACAAAGTTAAGGTCACATGTCAACCTTTGAACGACTCATTTTTGTCTCGATAAATGCCAAAGAAAATATTATTTTTCGTCCATGATCAAAGCACTGCGATTTCAAAACCTTTTCATAAGTTTGAAGCATACATATCGTCGGCGTTTTGTAGAATGGGTGAATACGCCAATCACAAAAAAAAAATACAAAAGAATTTTTTTATGAAAGGTTAAAATGTTATTTCTGTGAATTTTGTATAAACAAAAAAATTACTGAAAAATAAATTTCAATAAAAAAGAACCGTAAGAAACTACCACCGAATCAAACCTTGTACTACCGAATGTATTTTTATTTAGTAAAACTAGGTCTTATTTTTTTTTACTTCTAAATTGTTCATTGTGCAAAAAAGACAAGACATACTATGCATTATCTATTCGCTTCTATTTTTTTTACGGTTGGCGTATTCGCTTTTTTATATAAAACATCGTTGATTTACTTTCCACGGATCTATTTATAAAAGCGTAGCATATTGCCCTGTTGCGTGTAAAAGCGCGGTCGCGGTTAGGGATCGCGGAAAATGTGTGCGAATAAAGAATGCGCTGACAGCGGCCGCGGCACCATTTATCAGTTGCCATCGACGGCTGTACCACCTGAGCCTTGTTAGCAGTGAGTTCGACACCTCCGTCGTGTGTTGGGAAAATAAATTCGCAAGATAAATATATCGACGTGGTTTTTGTTCACGTTAAAACCGATAAAAATCGATAAAGAAAAAATAGACTGGCCACTAACAAAAAAAGTTATCTGTGGACAAAATTTGCACGAGAAAATACTGGCAACCAAGAAAATTATTGTTTACTAGTTTTTGCTTGCGGTTTCGCGCCGTGGCTTACAGTGAAAAATACTATGTTATTTAATTCTTAATTCTCCCTCTTCTTGAGTGACTTCTTTCAGAAATGTTGAAAACGAAATTTTTAATTTTAAGCAAAGTATCTAATACCAATATATTTTACTCTATGCTCCCTGCGGGTTTAAACGCTGGAAGAACCCTTGATTTTTCCGATATAAGAAATAGCCTGTGATCCACCGTTTCTGCGTGATTCAGTAACAAACATCTAAACTTTAACACTCAAAATCAGTAAGTAGAACTATACTTTACAGTGCCTACCAGTCTTTTCAAATAAAAAAAAAACTTTTTAGAACGTTTAATAGAAAAGAACTCAGATAAAGACCCCGGTTCTCTCATACAATTTCATCTTGCAACGAGCACTGTTTAATTTATGCGCGACAAGGCAATCACTCAGGTTTACTCATCACAAAACCACCTGGCGAGGCCAACATTTACATTTATTTTTGCGCAAAATTAAAATTTTATGTAAGACGTTTGTATTTTTGTAGACATATTTATCAATTGTTTAGACACTTACGATCCATTAAACAAAGTGTGAGAGAAAAGCGTCATTGTTTGTTTTAAGAAATCAGTCGGAATGCTTTTGTTTTCTTAAAGGGTCTTTCTTATACCTGTAGCTATTTTAACATAACCAAACATGCAAACAATCACTTAGTATTTTTTAACTTTAGATGTCTTCTAGTCGAAAACAAAAATAAACTTATATGCTGCCAATGTCATTGAAGTAACGTTAAATGATATTGCGAAGTATCTAAGTATCTATATACCTATATATACCTATTTCTTCCGCTAAAATGACTAAGGGAAATTTTATTAGAGCTGATAAAACTCACATTTATTGATTTCATATGTTTAAAAATGTAAAAATACGCGAAAGAAATGGCTGCCGACCGTTACTTGAATTTTCTTAAATGAAAACCGGGAAGCGTGGCATGTGAGGTTTTACTACCAAACTCCATAAATTTTTAGAATTTCTTGAGCATTACCAATATTATATTCAAGAAAATCATTTATTTTTCCAAGGTTTTCCCCTCCCTCCCAGGGTTTAAGGATTACTCGTGCGTCTACTCGTGTGTGCAATAGGTGTATGACAAGTATTAATAAATTACTTGGGTGGTCACAGTTTATACCAGTAAGATCATTTATTTCTTTCTATTTACAAAACAATAATTTATATGTATTTTACTGTACTAACAAATTATGGATGTGTTGTCCGAATTAAAATAATTGAATTTCAATTGAATTTGAAAACAATCAATTGTCATGCGTTAGTTAAGTAAATATTCGAGAATGGCACAACCGATTCGATTATTTGCTTTATTGGCTTCAATATAAATGGTTTAGAAAAGAAATGAATAAAACATTGGAGCGCGGCTAGTTAACATTAAATTTAAGTATACCACGCAGAAGATATGAACGAACTGTCTTTATTTTGTTTTTTTTTTATGCTATTGTGACGAGACCAGCAAGTCGCTCGCCTATTGTTTCTGTTACCTGATCTGTTGCGGTTTTGTTAATAGAAGATTTTTTTTGTTAACATCTTAGAAAGGATTTTTTAAGTATCTCAATCTATGGAATAGTTTTTGTTAGTAAGCTTAGCAGGGAATGTTTTTTATTTTCTTAATCACAAGTTTTTAATACGTTCTATAGACACAAGTACAAAAAGTTCAAAGTTCTTCTCCTGTATAGACTGGTCCCTACCACCGTTTTATCTTTGTTTCCAATACATTTCAAAAGGCGGATTACTTTCCCGATCGCTCAGTAAAGTAGGTCGTTGTTATGGATTGTGTCGTATTGTCAAGACAATGTATTGAAAGATGCTAAATACGGCGCTGCTTTGTAAAAAACGTCGATATCGGATTTAATCCGGAAAAATACCGGTTTCTTCTCTTTGGTAAAATCCTACTATAATGTAGTAACTACTATAATTACATGTACCTACTATAAAACTGACAGTCGTCAATTGTGGCTTCTTGAATTGCCCCGAGTATAATATTATAAACGCGAAAGTTTGTGAGTATGTTAGTTGCTCTTTCACGCAAAAACGGCTGAACGGATTTACATGAAATTTGGAACGAAGGTTGTTCATGGTCTGGATTAACACATACGCATACTTTTTATCCCGGAAAACTCATGTTAACTTTTTGACAGCGAGTGAAGCCGCAGGGCGCAGCTAGTATTACATAATTTCTAAAAACACAAAAATTTGTGTTTAAAGGTCGACTAATGTTATTAATAAAAAAATGTTGGCTTTAACGTTTCAATCATCATCATCATTATCATCATCCCCAGCCCACTCTCTCTCACTGCTAGGTTTAGGTCCCTCTCTTGATGTGCTCTCTGCCCCGGTCTCATGCCAATTGAGTCTAAGTCCGACTCACAGTTTTAACTCCCTACCAAATAATTCCAATACGTACCAATAAAGCGACATCCCTAAAGCCATTTCAAATAGAAATAATTCAATAAATCGTCCATCGTTATGACAGTGTAACAAGTGTCCTGAATTGTTTCGGCCATAATGTATCAACTTTATAGTGACTGAACCGACAAACGATCAAATATTTGTACATTGAAGCCCATGCCGTCTCGGGGGAAATCCAAAGTTGTCTTGTCGGAGTGAACAGAGCACGTGGAACACCGAAAACAACGAAACTCGTAATACGTGGGTGTGCTGCGTACACAGTGGCGGATTTGCGAGCAGGCTGAGAAAGCTGGAGGTTAGGGTGGAAAATTCAGGGTTTTTTTTAGGGTTCCTTACCCATATACTAACCCTTACCCTATTACTAAGACTCCGCTGTCCGTTCGTCTGTCCGTCTGTCACCAGGCTGTATCTCTTGAAACGTGATAATTAGTTGAAAATTTCACAAAAAAACAGTGATTTTTTTGTAGTTTATACAGATAATGGTACGGAACCCTTCGTGCGCGATTCCGACTCGCACGTGGCCGGTTTTTATGTCGAAAATAATTTCCTAAAAGAAAGACAAAGTAGTATTGAATTGTAGACGTCGGTAGGGACGTCAATTATTTTTGTTATAGCCTACTGGAGGCAAATGTATGAATCCGCTACTGTGCGTACATCGTTCCTACTTTCGAGAATCGAAACGGACACTGCCTAAATACACACATGTTTGTGCAATATATGTTTACTATAAAAATATATATGTATTTAGGCAATTTACGCGTATACCTACTATGAGTAATCGTTCTACCCACTAACTACCATGCGTAAGTTAGGGAGTTACTTCGGTACAAAAGATTAATAACAGTTGCATTGTGAAAATCAACGTAGTTATGACACATTTTGTTATGAAGTCGGAGTATATGACTCAATCTTACTTGAGTAGACTCGTGTATTTACAAAAAAATATATGGCAAAATATTTAACTACGAGTATTGAAGACCAATATACAAGAATTGAATGGAGTTAAGAACAGTTTACGAATGGTATTAGCAAAAATAGAGACAGAAAGAGCTTTTCCTACACTTAAACAAAACACGCTTTTACTCGCTATAAATAAGGTCCTGAAGCTTTTAACGCAGGAATGTGTGTTTTTAATCATATTAAGTGAGTAGAATTTCGCGTGATTCATATTGATAGAATACTATAAGGAACTGATGTTTTCTAAAGGAACTAAATTTAAGGCAATATTTATCACAATAATTATTGTTATACAATTAAAAAAAATACCAAACGCGATATGTCTCTGTTATTTGGCTAGCGTTCTATTATTTTTCGTTCTATATTATTTTGAAAGCATCGAGTGAAATTCTACGTAAACAGTGGGATATTTTTTTGGGTCGCCGCTTTTTAAGTGACAAGGAAGACGCCTTCTCAAATAACTTAAGCCGCTGTGTACACAAATACTGTTAAACATAAATATATGATATGATACATGATAAATGAGATGAAAGTGCCTTTATTTCAGCCATTAAAGTTATTAAAAGTTGCAAGCTCATAAAGCAGAGCATTAAAGTAACGAAAGGATTTCATAAATCGTTAAAAGCCTACAAAAACATAAGAGGATTATTCATTAGTTGGAAAAATTAAGTCGAGGGTACTAAAAAGCTTAAAACTCAGCTTAATCCAGCTATTTTAAAAACACTTATTAGGAATATTTAAAGTTTGGGTATAATCGGATAGTTGGAGCTGTCTAAAAATAACCCATAAATCCGCCTGTAACAGGTGGGTTTTTGGGTTCTCTTCAGACAGCTTTGACTAATACATAAGTTATTTATTAATTTAGTAATCGTAATACATCATAATAGAGGTACAGTTTATATAACATATGTTTGCCATAGTTTGTAAGAATATTTATAAATTATTTACATAATGTATTTATTTATGTATTAAGTGACCTCTTAAAAAAATGACATACAGACACCGAAGTCTCGCCTTAAGGGTTCTTCCCCGCGGGAGGTTCCCTAAAAAAATATAAGATGTGTTGTTAAATACAACCAACTAGTAGTAGTTGGTTGGGGGCCGTTCAAGTATTGCGTAAGCAGATTTATTACATTTATTTACCCCCCCATCCCCTTTGTCAGCAAAAGTAAGCAAAGCTCTTACCCCCCCCCCCCCCATACGTAAACATTTTTCTATAACCTACTTAATGTATTGTTTTTTTATTGATTCATGAGCAGAAGTTATAATTCTAGAAATAAGAAAATAGATTTAGGATAGAGGACTATAAGTTATGAGTCATAAATAACGTAGGTACTCGCACTTACAAAATACTCAATTGAACAAATTTTACTGACACGGTATTCAACAATTCAACAGAGTCAGGTACAAAAATATTTATTATAATCCCGAAAATGCGTTTCGTTTTTAAGCATAGACAATGTGTTATTTGCCATATGTGTAAAAAAGTAAATAGCTACGAATGACGTAATCATCATCTAGACCCCCCCGCCCCCCCCCCCCCCCCCTATAGTGCTTACGTAATACTTGAACGGCTCCTTGGTAGTAGTTTTGCAAACAGTAGACCTCGCGAACCTAAACTTTTTTGCAACAATCGCGCTACGCTCACGGTCAATAATAAAATATACATTATACAACAAATCCGATTTTCTTTCATTTTTCTTACATTAGCCTCCAATAAAAGCGGGAAAAGGCAAAATTTACGCAGAAACGTGAATAAGGAAAAGCAATAAGAAATCTGATACCACATAAATAAATTGTACTTAGCAATTTGAACCGCCTGAAAATAGCTTTATTTTTAACCGGCGGCGCAAAAAGAGAGATGTTATAAGTTTTAAGCATGACTTCGTGGATCTGTGGTATCTTAGCTCCCAATGGGCTGAACCGATTTAGATATTGTTTCTTTTTACATAAAAGGCGACTTGATCTAAAGTATTTTTAGAAGATCTATTTAGATGAATCTAGTAACTTAGAACTTAATTTATTAAATTAGAAGATTCATGATTTGATGAAAAACATTGATGATGATAAAGTTATTCCATATCCTCTTATGTACGTGAAAACGCAAAATTTCATGAAGATCGGTTGAATAGTTAAGGTTGCGTAAGCACAACAAACATGTTTGTTTGTCACACTATTGAATTTACAATTTTAGGTGAGAAAGCACGAAAAAAAGCAAAAGCAGGTAGGTATATCACAAGCATTCATTTTCTAGTAGATACTCGTATTTAATGCCGCTGTCTTAAGATCGTCGATATGCCAATTTTAAAATTCATTCGACAGCAATCAAAGTAGAGCCCCAACGTAATCTACATTGCACCGACAAAATGCAAACCCAAAGGCCAGAGGATATGAAGCTTCAACTTTTAGACTTTCCTAGCCTCGTTTGACTCCATCATTCAGTTTACTGGTAGTGTAGGTATCATGTGACTCGATTTGCATGTTTGTAACATCAAAGCGGGTATCAATCTCGGCACATGGGAACTTCAATATTCAGTTTGTGATGAAATCGTATCAATCTTCAAAATGTGAACAAAATAATGTATCAAAAGATACAACGAAATATCCTATCCTAGAGGCACAAATACTGTAGGTAAATGTGAAAGTTTCGATGTTTAGAGGTTTGGATTTTAGTTACTCAATCACGCAGAAACGGCTGAACAGATTTGGATGAAATTCAGTGTGAAAGTAGACTATACCCTGTTAATCCAGGGTACATAGGCTACTCTACCGACTCAAAACGTGAGTATTTCCGTGTTAATTTTAACAAAAATATTTTTATCCCAAAAAAACGGTTCCTATAGGATGGGTGAAACCGCGGGGCGTAGCTAGTGATATGTCAATATTGTATCTTTACCAAACTCTGGAAGTCTCTACAGTATATAATTCTGAACTCTTGAGCGGAAATCACGTTTCATGTTCAAATATTTTGTAAACTGAGAAAATCGCACTTGGAAGAAATAAAGAATGAAACTTCAATATTTCCATCCAAAAGTCTCATTTTCATTCAGAAATCTACTTAATAATAATAACAACGTAGTTTTCTTTTCAAAGTGAAACAAAATGGATACGTGAAAAAAATTTGAAATCTATAAAATAGAGCTTAACCTACATGTATAAAAAACAAATGCCGTGAGTGTCTCGTATTAACTCGCAAATGGTTCGACCGATTTGTTTATTTTTTTTGATTGCCTCAATACTTCAATTTAATATCTTTATCTTCAGACACACACAGTCCATAAAAAATAATTAAGGAAAACTCCAAAGAACAACCAAAAAATGGTATTAATAAATGAAGTTAGATAATACAAGTTCACCGGATCATCTCGTTATAAAATTAAAAATTCACCTAATGGTTGAAATCAAACTAGCGTGAACGATGATATTGTCATAGAGCTTGTCGTGAACATGAAACTCGTTTAAACCTCGTATGCTAACCTAAATAGAGCAGTTAAAACCCCGGCCACGGCATGCATAAAAGTAAAGGCACGCATACGATATATCGACTAGATAACGTAAAGATTGATTTACATTCATCCAGTATCGATTCCAGTAACGCTTGATTGGTCCTTACACTGACCCCACGTCGTTCTAATTAGTATGGTAGTATTTTTTGAGGTGATTTCATGTAAAAAGCAAAAATAAGTGACGTGAGAGAAGGCTAAACACGGGCAGTGGACACTGGATAGAAAAGCTAGCTTTAACCTTTTTTTAAAGCGGTGACTGGTCCTTGGCCCAGTTTCAACAAACAGTACATGGACAAATTGACCTCTAGTCTTTTTTACAAGAGGCGACCTCCGAACGAGTTTCAGACGTGGACGAGTTGACTCCTAACCCAAAGCTGCTCTATCTCAATCCAGCTCAATCCAATTCGATGCTGAATATCTGAGTCTGAATAGAAATGTGTTCACATTGGCTAAAAAACCTATCCAGTGTCACTAGATACCAGCGCTGGACTAAGATACTAGATCAATGTAAATTAGTTAACCTGAAGGCATGCGACAAAAGCGCTACCTTGTTCTACCTGTTGCGGCGAGGGGTGTATTTCCGTCGCCGCCGCCATGCGCCAGCCACACTCTATCATAAACAGACTCTTTGATGCTATCGCTACGTCGAATCGTTTATCGTGATATCTGATTATGCGGTCGCTTGGCTTTTCACTTTTGAGACATGTATTTTCTCGTTTCCGTGAATCCTGTTTTTAGTATATTAGCACGAAGGTTTTTGTGGTTATAATGGGGTATATACTTAAACATGTGTAAAGCTATTTATTTTAAGTCAATCGAATATTGATAATTTTTGTGTTAACCATTTTCTTTGCTAATGTTTTATGTTGTTAATTTTAGCGAACTCAATGAAATAAACAATAAGCTAATCTAATACAAACTAGGACATTAAGAGTAAGCATCACTAAACAATGTGATGATGGAGAATAAATACTCAAGTAGCGGTCTTTTAGATAAGATTATTTTAATGTTAGTTAAGAAATCAAAAAACTCACAAGTGAATATTTCCAACATAAATACCTAGCTGGATGGGGTGGCTTTTATGTTTGCATCAGAAATAAAGTAAAGAACAAAATGTACTATAGCAAAAGTTATACGAGTTATAAACCTATAAGTACTTATACGTATTTTCGGCTTAACACACCCAAAGCTTATAACCCTGTCGGGTGATGTTCTTTTCACATGCGTGGTTTCAAGTGAGATTACCGAAACTACACACAGTCCTTATAGACTAAGCTCCCAGTGGAACAATTCTTACCTCGTGAGATGCCAAAATATAATCGTTAAAAAGTTAGTTCGTATAGAGCTAACTCTTGTGTCTATGGTTTTAGGACGCTTGAAGCCCTCTGACATGGTTTGGCGGTTGTTGATATGGAACAAATGATCAAGACCTACAACTTAACTTTTAATCTGACCCACAGTAGCGATCAGTTGTAAATGTCACCCACGGTCACACATCTGAAGACTGACAGCGTCGTCCATTGCTTGACATCGGTGATCGATAACGGACGCCTGAGTCGCCTGATACAATATGAGCGCTACAAATAGTACCGTGATGTATCTCAAAAATCGAGGTTTTACTCGAAAAAATAAATAGGGTTTCCTCCGAGCTAAGGAAAGGTAACTATTATAGTTACATAGGTATTACTAAGAAATTGCCACGCTGTGAAAAAAAACCGCTAAAAGAATGATGAATTCACTTAAAGAACGGAGCACACTGATATCACCAAAAAGTACGATAATTACATGATACAGTGTATAGCTACAAGGTTCTATTTTGGTGTCATATAAAGTAAAAGTTCATCGGGAGCCTTGTCTATCAGAGTTCAGGTAAACTGCCTCACATCCTACACAAACAGTCCCAGCATAAACAGCCATAAGCAAACGAATCGTGAGTAATGTGAGAGTTTCAGAGAACTTAGGGACTTTTCGGGGGTTTACAAGTATTTTGATTGTGTTGTAATGTTGTGTTAGGATTTGAGTGTCTTTTCAGAGTTTTCTTTGTCGATTTCATTGAATATATTGTTAAATAATCCTTTAAAAAGAAGGTGTTAAAGCCTGCAGCTTAATGAGACTCTTATACCTTTTTTTAAATACAAAATTAAATTATGGTTATCATGATTTGTACCTACATTAAAATAATGCGGTAAGACTATAAATATTTGATTACATCCGGTTATCTTTTTCAAGGAGTGATTACAATTTTGACGCGCGCTCTACCACGTTCTGCTTTCCAGTGCGGGCCGTGGCGGGCCGCGCGTGTCATGCTTATAACCCATATTCCATAACAAACAACAATATTTATTTGCAACCCTAAACCAACCAGAACAAAGCTTTTGTTAATGCTGGTTGCATTTCACTTTACGGCTAAAAATGTGTGAAATGGCTTAGTCACCGACCATAAATTCATTATGCGACAGCGCGTAAACTGCGGAAGGTAATCTACACAGAGAACCGTCGCATACCTATACAAATATAGGTGTTTTATGACGGTTCTTTGTGTGTTATCAGGTAAGTTTGCCGCGTACTTGGACCCCATTCATGGGTGCTCGAGATTATCTCGGTCACTCTCTCAAGGCATTTCTGTTGAGAGCGACAGTTACCGACATATTATCTCACTCGCCAGAAAAAGGCCCCAGGTAGAGTGGCTATTCCTGAGGTCAGAGGCTTCTAGGCCTCTGACATGACTTGACAGTTGTTGTTATAGAAACAGGCTTACATTGTAATGTGTCATACGACCCACAGTAGCGTTTAGCCAATCGTATTCACCCTTGTGAAGAATGGCCATGTAGTTTTTTACATAACGTCGGCTTAATTTTGATTTATTTTTATGCGACACAAACACACTAATATTATAAATGCAAAATTTTATGAGTAAATGTGGTATTGAGTGAGTAGTGTGGGTGGGTTCCCAACAAGTACAGTGCCCTGCGATAAATATTGCACATCGACCTTTGTTCAGATTGAACATGCATCGCGACCGCGTATCTATACTAGGCATAGCGCCGGTAGAATTTGCAGAGTCCGCAAGTCCGCGACCCAGATCAACGATCGACGGCTCGGTGCGGTGGCTTCTTAAAAGTGAACGGTCAGCGTTATTGACGTAGATTTAAAATCAATTAGTCTTAAGTGCTATGTAAAACTTTATGAATAAATTAATGACAATGTGAAAGTACTTTCATTCAATACTAGAAGTGGCGAGTCCTACGGGCGCCGGGCGGCTGCACTGGAGTGTTAGGCAGGCAGGAGATTGCAGTGGCGAGTCCTACGGGCGGCTGCATAGGGTAGATGACCCATCGGTAAAGCAGTCAGGTCAACGAGGTGACCGGCTGCCGACCAGTGAAGGATCGGACGGCGCCCAACTAAGGCCTGCTGTTCGGCGGACGAAGCCGCGCCCAGCATCACTCCGCTGGCCGGGCGTTATACCTACCTGATCCATCCACTGTGGCTAGAGCTACTTTGATACCGTCACCTTAGGTGATCGTGACGTGAGTCTGCGTCACGGCAGTGGAACATCGTGCCTTTCCTCGATTCCCTCCCACTCCGCCTGGTACCAATAGGTCTCCTGGTAACCGGGTTTCCTGCACCTATCTATATAAGTATATATTGATGTCATATGGTAGGGTAGGGACTTAGGGAAGTAGGGAACGTAGAGAACATAGGGCAAACGTAGCAGAGTAGGTCCCCGGTTAGGGCCAGTCACCCGACGAGTACTCCATGTCCAAACGGAGTTCCGCGGGGGTCTGGTAGGTTAGTCAGACGTCACAAAGAACTCAGTTGTTCGTGTGACGGCTGTGCTAGCCGAAATTCGTCAGGCGTTAATCATTTACTTACAATTAAATGGCTAGCGCCTGAACAACCTTTGGAAAGAGACAATCGGCTAATTTCGGCTTCGTAGAGCATTATCTCTGTCGCACACTACCTCCTAATATTATACCGGACTGTTTGTATTTTGTGCGACAGAGATAACGCTCTACGAAGTCTCTTGTCTCTTCCAAAGGCCGATGTGCATATTGCACATTATTTTTGCACACATTGCACACATTATCGCCGGGTACTGTAACTGTATTACTGGTTTGGTTTAGAGAGTGTGTGTGTTTATTTTTCACTTCTGTACGCTGAAACCACTCAATGGATTTAGGTTACCTACTGTAAAAAAAGAGGTAGCTAAAAGTGTGAATTAATAAAATACATAGGTTACTTTTTATCCAAAATAATAACAGTTCCAAGTGGATAGAGGGTGAAACCGCAAGGCGGCTAACAAATACAATCTTAATATATATAAATCTCGTGTCACAATGTTTGTCCTCAATGGACTCCTAAACCACTTAACCGATTATAATAAAATTCGCACACCATGTGCAGTTCGATCCAACTTGAGAGATAGGATAGTTTAAATCTCAATTTATAGCCGCAATATTATTTTCTTGCAAATTATATATATACTGATAATTTTTACTATAAATTGCACTATAAAAGCATCAACATACTACGGTTGCTATAGTTACGCAATAGCATTAACTTTTGACATTTGACATAGAATTGACGCAATGGCTTTTGACAGGACAACGTCTGTCGAGTCAGCTAGTATATTATACAACTTTATAATAGACGTGTACTGTAGTCTAGTACAAGTGTACAACTATAAATCATAGAACACATATATTCTCGTCACGTATCGGTAAGTGCTGTGCGGTATATCATACGACGAAGTGGATACTGCATCGGACAGACGCTAAAGTTTAGTGTTACAGTTTCCGAGTACAGCATTCTAACATAACTATTCATAGTGGAAGTGTAGGTGCTATCATCATGTGACGTTTTATATGTCTATGGTACTAGCCAAAGTAACCAACCAAGGTAGCTAGACAAGTGGGTTTAAGCGAAACTTGGCTAATTGGTAATTGTTACTATTAGCCAATATTTCTAGCCTAGCTATTTCTATGTGGTACATTCCAAATTCATCCATAGTTTAGTTTTTTATTTGGAAAGCAAAGTATTTTTGTTGCTTGAATTATTTTTATCATTAGATATTATTTATTATCTTTATTTTGAGGGATAAATAAAATGGTGTATTTGTGTGTCTATGTATCTGTCTGTAACATCGCAGTTCCTAAACGGCTGAGCTAAATTTTATTTCGTTTTTTGCTTGAAAAGTCACTAGAACTAGAGTTTACCTTACTCGTAGCCATAATTCGTTTTAACCGTTTGAACATTATCAGCTTTTCTGTATGTAGTCGGGAGTTTTTTAAATTTTATAATCAATTGCTTAATTTTGGATAAAAAAATAATTTAATTTGTCACTTGTCTGTATAATGATTCTCTTAATAAAAGCCTGAAAGTTCTACTCAATATCCGATAATTAAATTACCGAAGCGACCTCACAGTAAATTTTGCCAACGCTTAGTTAACTTAATTTCCTGAGCTACGGGACCCTTATTACAAAGTGTGGTGAATTATTATAAACTGAAATCTAAACTTAGGATGATTACATTAGAAGTTAATTAAAGGATGGAAACATTTTAACAGTTCGTATAGTCTGCTTATTTAAAACTACGATGTCTGAGTTGCGTTACTCAAAATTTCATAATTTTTCATTTTAAGAGAATGTGGAATTAAAATAGAATTAAAATGAATTAAGATATTGTGCTATAGAAGTTTAAATTCGAGTTTTAAATGTACCTACTATTGATTAATAAAATAAAAGAAAATAAAACAAGACTCAACCGAATCTCTACGTTTCTTAACGTGACATGAATTTGTTTTATTTACAACTTTTACTCTAAGGATTTACAAAACACGAGAAACATGCGTTAGGTAAAATGAAGACAATTTTAACATTTAATGAAATGAAAAGGTTTTCTGTGTGAGGGAAATTCGGTCGTTTCCCAAAGTACGTACAGCCGCAGGCGAGTTGTAGCGATGTGCGACGAGACGCATTTCGGTCCGCCACAGAATCGTAAAGAACCCTACAGGCTGTGTTCTGAAACTCTATTCTTGGGAGCTCAAGATTATCTCCGTCAATTTCACTCTCATGATATTTCTAATGGGAGTGACAGTGAGAAAGATAATATTTTACTTGCAAGTACAGGGTCCCAGGATCGTAAAGAGCCCTACACACCCCGACCCTGGCATCTTACACGAACCTTGGCGGACATCTTCCTACCTACAACCGCGCACCACTTTTATGACTTCAGAATAAATAATAGTACACCGCTAAATATACAATGTACATACAAGGACCGTAAGTATACTCGTATAGTACGTCAAGAAGGTGGAGTGTACTTTATAGTGCGTAGATGTTACGATAATAAATGATGGGATGATTACACGTAACGAGTAGAGTAGCGAGACAATGCCCTCGGCTGAATATTCAGTTTGTAGTTTGACGAAGCGAGACAGTATGATGATTTGTTTGCTTGGCCGAGTGTGCCCATTTAATGTCTCGCCACTGTACTCGTTAGGTGCGTTTAATCAACCCATGAGTTCGGATAGGTCAAGCGGCTAGACTGTCAGATGTTTTAGACCGCATAAAAGGTTTTTAACTCCCATAAACGTAGCGCTTCTATTTTACTTTTACTTTAGGTACTAGTATTTTTCCATACCACCAATTTTAGCTAATTTTAGCTAAATCGGACGAAAATGCCTATTTTAAAATATAGGCATTTTCGTCCGATTGAACCAATTAACTATGTTATATTAAATTTATTCTGACAAAACTAATTGAACGATTGGCGGGAAGGGTAGGTAGACGAATGGAATTGAAAATGGGGTCAACGATTCGAATTAAAATCGAGGAAATAAGCAGTAAAACGTGACACAAGCCGGTACTTGAACCCACTTGTACCTGTTTAATCCTAATTAATTAATTATTATTAATGTGAATGAAAGTATAAATGTCGAGATGTTACGACCTTTGTTACTCAATCGCGCAAAAAAGAGAAGGAAAGGTAGCTTGTACCTAAAAAATCCCGAAAAAATAACGGTTTCTGTATGAAAAGGGTGAAAAAAAAATTGTGAAAAAAACACAATTTCATTCATTTTTAATTTCATAAAATAATTACATAAATTGATCCAGTAGGAAATTACCTTCGACAAACAAACATACTTGTAACCTCTTATTTTGAATTTAGTTATTATTTTTAATTAAGTTTATTTATAATATTAGTATAGCAGTATAGCTTAGCTAAAGAAAATTTAAAGTTTTTTTTAATTCAAACTGGCCGCGTTGACCACCACATCGCTTGTTGCATGACGATGTTGAAAGTTTCTCTAGTTTTTCTGTATACATATAGCTTATTGAAACGTTACGTTGATTCCAAGGTAGGATGGTTTGTTAGCGGTTTACCAATCTAGCACCTCGCCTCACTGATTGCAGCTGCGACCCTACCTGTGTGCCAACAGGCAACAGCTACATAGGGGAATTTATGCAGAAGGAAATTTTTACTAAACTTAGGTGCTACATTATTTTTAATGAAGCTTACAAGAGTTACGTAAGGAATAAATAGTACTTATCTAACTAGCTGCGCCTCGCGGTGATGATGATGACGATGAAAATAAGCTTTTATTTTGAACCGACTTCAAAAAGAATCGACTGTTTGTTTTTTTCTGTGCCCCTGACAACTTGTATGCAAAACAATCATGTTGATGAGTAACCAAGCTCACTGTCGCATTTTTAATATATTTTCGATTTTTTTTATCTCTGCTAGATAGGACTTGTAATGAGGTTTAGATGTTTAGATTTTGTTTAGAAAGTTTAGATCAATTATTTGGACAAAAACTATAGGTAGTTGAATTTATTTATAGGTCGTTTTTACTTTCCGACATCGAATAAAAATCCTTCATTTGTCACACGCTCTGGGTCGAACGTGATGCATTTTCGCTCAGATCAGCAAATTGGTAACCCTGAGTTCTAGCTAATTGCGTTTGCGGCAACACGTGACCTATTACTGCGCTGCATTCTCAGAATGTACTAGCGAAGCGTGTTGGTAATACTTACTTCCAATAGGGGGACCTAGTTGACGTCACAGTCACTGGTACAGAATTACTGTTTGTTTGATTTTAATCACTTTTTACTGTTTGGTTTAGTTTTTTTGGTGAGGCTGCCTTTTTTTCATATAACTCTGTAAATTTTTTTGGTCACTCTGCAGCTTTTATTTAAGTCGCGTTTGTATGTCAGTATGGGTCAATTCTTGTAACTAAATTTTTAATAGCTCGATGCACGATTGAGCTGAAGTTGGGTACACTGTGTTATTCCGGTTACAGTGCAGTAAAGCATGTTTAAACATTTTTTTTTCCGTTTTTGTTAGGCACCTGCAAAATAAACTAACGAAGAAAACTTTCTTCATTCCAGTAGGATTCGTCCATTCACGCTACAAATTTAATATCAGCGTCCGGATTACGTGGGTAAATGAACATTACGAGTCCGGGAGAGAACGAACTTGTCACTGAACATTACGTTTCCATAATGAAAAGAGGGCAAACTAACACTGTAGAGGCAGAGACGAAGATAATAAAAACTTTTGATGGCGCATGTAAAATAAAATACAAGCACGTCGTAACTGGCTGAGCTTTTGATTGCGTATCAAAACTTGTTTAAGCAATCTGCACCTAGGTTATTTCATAGGTGATTATAAGAATGTATTTATGTTTTTATTTGTGACAGATTTGAGTTTGACCGCCATCTAGCTTGATAGTAAGCAACAATGAGGCCTACCATAGAGCACGCTTGCCTAAAAGAAACGGATTCACTCGCGACTTGAAAATACCAAGATTATATCCATGTCAGGCTGAGCAGATAGAGCACATAGAGGTATTTTGCTTATTTATGTAACTACATGCCTACAAGCTATCTACCGGTTATATGGCCTTTTGTGTAGATGAGTATAAACACGAGGGCAGCGATGTGTAACACAACAACCAGGTCGGGCAAATCAAACAACAGGCTCGATCGTCGTGTGCTCGGAGTTACTCAATCGAAAATGAATCTCGCGGCGATTCTTTTGAACTCACGATCCGATATCAGTAAGTTTATTAGTAAATACTGAACAAAGCACCAATAACCGATGTGTTGCTTAGCATATACGTGAACGTGAGGCGTAAATAGCTACTTTATGCGTGAAACTACATTCCTATTAATAATTTCCTATCAATAAAATTTATTAAATAGAGTATGAAGTCGATGTAACCGTATTTTGGTGCATATCCATTTATAAATAGTATTAGTTTAGTTAGTTAGTTAGTTAGTTTATTTACTTACTTAGTTCTATTTAGTTTAGTTTGTTATTTTAAATTTAAGATGTAAATATATTTTTAATAAATATGAATTTATAAATACATATTGTGTAGATTGACCAATAAAGATTAAATAAGATTAAATTTGAACACAAACGAAGCAGCATATTTCTGCAATTTGTGAAACAGTCGTGTAAAAGAGTTTGCAGCAAAATACCATCCATATGGCGATTTGCACGTGTTTTCCACGACTTTTAAAAGACTGCACCAGTACAAGCTTTGATTGACACAATAAAACCGAATACAATGTGGATTGTTTCATTTCCTTTTCAAAGCAGACGTACCTAATTCACTCATGTGTATTGATAATACTTCCTACTGTTAGAGCTTTAACAAAAATCATATTATTTTGGACAAGCATGGTAAATTTGCGGATGTGGTTGTCATTATCATAATTATTAGCAAGTAAATTATGTGTTAGTGTATGTTTTGAATTGCTCGTTTGAGTATTTTATGCGTATTTTCGAATGTAAGACAAAACATACACTCTAAAAAAATAATTTAAAAAACATTGTCATCGATATTTGACAGGTGTGCAAAGTTTGAATTAAATCTGATCGTTCAAAGTAGGGCAAAATCGAGTCCAAAAGGGTCGGTTACAAACAGAGGTGAAACTAATACTCGTAAAAGCGTGTTAAAACACTCTAAAATGATCTGTATGATACCGATACTCCTAACAATTTGGAACCTAACAACATTATGGCATTGCTATGTTCCATAATATTGGTATTTTCAGAGTGTGCGTGTCAATTACCGTTTGTTAATTGACTCGAGCAAATAAAATCACCAAGTTTCAAAACCTTTGAAATTTTTACTCAAAACCTACCTTTACAAAAACCGCAATTAAATGTTCGTTTGCGTAAAATTTGCACTTTATAAATTATTTTAACATTTTTAGAACGAAGCAATGTAAAATTCAATTCGCTCGCTGCTTGAAAAATGGAATAATACTTCATGAGAATTGAAGCCAGGGAGGTGTAACGAGACGTGCTGTAACTTCTAACTAACTTTATTTATGTAGATAACTAGCTGTGGCCCACGGTTTTGCCCGCTATCATACAAGAATAGTTATTTTTTTTTTATGTAATTGAGTGACGAGACGAGCAAATCGCTCGCCTGATGTTAATCGTTACGTTTGCCCATAATTTTGCCGGGATAAATAGTAGCTTCTTATGTGCTTATAGCTTATAGCTTATTGATCTAGTATATAGGCTACCTTCATAACCAATTTTCATGCAAATACGTTAAGCTGTTTTAGCGAGAACAACTAACAAACACACAAAAACTTGAGCAATTATAATATTAGTGTGTGATTTATAGCAATGAAATGGAAAATAGATGTAACTCAAACGCTTAAGTTGTATTACGAAGTAACCAACTATAGTTCGTCCTTTTAGGGACTAACTAATGTGAAAAAAAATATCAGATTTCATCCGAATTCTTTGGTAATAAATATTAAATGAAAAATAAAAAAATCCTTCAACATTGGAATGGCCAAACCGATTTTGGTAAAACATGTTTAAGAACCTGCTATTAAATAAAAGAAACCGCATCCATATCGGTCACCCGTTGCACACATAGAGGTCAAACTTTTATAACACCCCTAAAAAAAATAACTACGAAACCACGTTAGTTTCTTTAGTAAAGCTATAACATCCCTCTTTTTGCGTCGGGGGTTAAAGTCATGGTTGCCTATACGCCATATTTGGATATCTATATACAGACTGTAACATGGCTAGATCGGTACGGCAAGTGTAAAAAACTTTAATAAACGGACGAACACGGACCTGTCAAAAATATAGAAGGTCCTTGTTTTGTTAGCAAGTGAATTTAGTTCCTATTGGTACTTACTATAAATACAAAAATACCGTAGATATATTCAAAGTAATAAAAGAAGCCAAAACATTTAACACTCTTTCATGTTACGATAAAGTCTGAAGTTGATTGATTAATGTTACAGCTACTAGCATTTAGTGCCTTTAAGTGCAAATAAAAGTAAAGAATTTTCACTAACGTAATATTTTAAATATATAGTTAAATCTCTGCCTTTCAGTCACGCGATAAAAGAACGAGCTACACGAGCTCCATTTCAAAATTACTTACGTTTAAGTTTTAAACGGGAATTTCATTACTGATTTGAAATGGAGCCATGTTATTCAGCTAATTGAATGTTATTGTTCTATGGAAATCACGTAGCGAAGCTCGTAGTGACTTGAAATTGGAGAAGCCTTATAAATGCAATTTCGAATTCTGAATTAGCTAATGGCTTGATAAAGGCCAAGAACTGGGTGCCTACGAAAAACATTTATTACTGTAAAAATAATAACGATGTGTAAAGTAATAATATTACTGCTATTGCGGTTACAGTTTTTTAAAATGAATGCATTTTTTTACTGTCGTCACCATAATTATCAGTTTAAATCTGTCTTATCTTGGGTATTGGTCTATAAATGAGTTTTTACTTTACGTGCGTTACTAGACCACACAGCCTAAAAAAGAAACCCCATCAGCTGGGGCAGGTTCGGATGTACTCTACTCTCAATCGCAACAAACTGAACTGACTCGCCACAATAGCAAATATATACGATTATACGTGTGAACATCGACTCGGGATGGCGACTCTCTCGGCCTAGTACCCATTTACTGTCTCGCCACTGTACTCGTTACGTGTAATCTTACTACCGATTTTAAATTGCTTTAATTCTAACATATAATATTGGCCTTCCGTATTCGTCTTTCGACGAAAATATCTGCCAAACAAACATTACGAACATTATCCTGTTTATTGTTAAGCTATTTTCAGAGCCATGTATCCTTGATCAATAACCGTCCATGATGGCGGCTAATCAGCACCAATCTCTGGGATTTCTCCAGCTGCGGCGTTATTAGAACTGTCGTATCGATCGTCGTCTCGGAATGGTTGTCGATAATGAAAACCTTTATTACTTTTTATAATAATAATAATAATAAATCTGTTTATTATTACAAATAACAAAAATAACAAGTAACATTGAGAATCGATGACACCTGCAGAAGTATATAGTAAAACTGTGTTGCAGGTGTCATCGCCCTCCTCCGAGAATTTTACAATAGTTCCAATTTGCAATGAGTATGGATAGAAAAAAATATAAATAACAAAATGATTAATAAGTTTCTATAATAATTTTCTTGTCAACAATGCGTAAAATTGAGTAATTTTTGAGTTCTGTATCAAAGTGGCGGTTAAAGCCATTATATGTTAGTTTGGCTGTGAATGTCTACCGTTGTCGGTCTGCATTTCATGGTTCTTTTATTCAGAGCTACGGCGTAAGTTTGAGCACGCATTCTGGAAAAATATTATAGACAAAACTGTCAGCACGTAATGTTTGGTAGATTAATAAGTTAATTTTACAAATATTTTTTAAATCAAGCTTTTATTGCATTTTCATTGGAGTTACGCACGTATACCAAATTTCAGCATAATTGGACATCGAGAAATGGTTAAAAATTGAGTTGCAAGATTTGACCCGAACAAACATAGTTACAGACATCCATTTCAAGTTAAACGCTTTTGAAAATAGCTGTGTTAAACCTACAGCAATTAACAAACGATTTTTAAAAGTTCATCCCAAAAATTAAATTGATGACAGCACTACGGCCGTAGCCCAATCAGCACCGCATACAAAATCGCGCGTATGAGTTAGTCAAAACATAAATTAATAAATGGCAATTGTGGTCTAAATAAAGACCGAAAATATCAGCGGCATCGTGGTCGCCGGCACGAGTGCCGAATTATTAATTTCACACGCGCTATTGACATTTCGTGGAATAATTAAGAGCACACGCATGTACCCTTTGTGCCGAGGGAAACAGAAAACATGTTTCATAGCACTCAAGGCCATTGATTCTAATTTGCTGGCCAATTAGACATTATAACGTATGATTTTGCTTTACATTTTAGCTCTACGTGTTTTGTCTAATAGTGTATTTTTAAATAAGTGATATTTGGTAAACTAACCAGTCATTACTAGCTGTACTTCGCGGTTTCACCCGCGGGGTGCTGATGAAAAGTAGCTTATGTGTTGGTCCAGGACCTAAGCTATCTTTATTCGAAATTTTATCAAAATCGGTTTAGTAAATCGGAGATACGTGGTAACAAACATTCACACACACATACTTTCGCATTTATGATATTAGTAGGGTAGAAATTGTAATAAATTTGTAAATAAAGAAGTCAAAAACAAATCATTTTCACGTAATAAGTTACAGTCCAGTCTGAGTCACGCCTAGTAAATACTTAACTACTGGACTGCTCTTTGGAGTTTTGGCAAGTTCTATCTTTGTTTTACAACTTTGTTCCGCCCACTCATGCACGTTTACGATCACGTTTTGTGCTAGTTAGTACTAGGAACTAAGTATTCCTAACGGTAAGAGAAACACTGGTTTCAGAAATAAAAACAAAATCTTTTTTTTGCGTGCAATAAAGAAGTATCAAAAATTTGTTGCCAAATACTGGGCCATTATAGCACAGGATAGAGACATGGAAGGAGGATAGGGAGACCTTTGCCCACATTGGGACACGACAGGCTCATAATAAATAACTGTATCTAAAATGTGCGACAAGCGAAAGGCGCGAAAATCCAGTCATAAAAAATTCAAGGATATAGGTTCGCTAATAAAGCCCCGCTCTCTTTATGTGTTAATGAACTCTGTACCTAATTTAAGCGGTTCGTTTCCCTCGTGAGATTATAATTAAGCACATATACAGGGTTATTCATAAAGGGTATGCTAAGCCGAAAAGGGCTCATAGTACTCATCATTATGAACAACTTTTACTATGGGACCAACCCGAAATTCGCGAAAAAAAACCCAGCTGTTCCATAGAAAAAGGAAGGTCAATGACACTCGACAAAATGTATGGAACAGCTGATTTTTTTTCGCGAATTTCGAGTTGGCCCCATAGTAAAAGTTGTTCATTATGATGAGTACTATGAGCCCTTTTCGGCTTACTTAGCATACCCTTTATGAATAACCCTGTAGATTACAATTTGATATTTGCGCCTGGAAACGAGTACACACTTTAGGAAATGGTTGGTTTTGATTAGAGTAAGTTTGTATGCCGAGAGCCTTACTTATAAAGCACGCTTAAAATTAATTACTGCTTAAACTTGTCTGTCTTGTTTTTGCACGTCAGTAAGTAAGCACATCAGTAAGGCATGCAAGCAGCAAATAAACAATTTTGTAAGTTTGTTTGAAAATATCAACGAATTCTAAATATATTTTTTATTCTTCTGAGTACTAATGTTTAAAACAAGTCGTGCTATATTTTGCGTTCATGTCTACAGTTTATCTTTCTTGTAAAGTATATTACGAGTAAGTACCCCAAAGAAAATGTAAAATTGCGATAAAACATTTTATGATTTAAAGACGCTATCTTCTGGGTCATAAAACGTAAACATAATATTATGTAAAACTTCAGGATAAGGAATTCCCACTCGACGCACATATTTCTTTCGCAGTTACTTAATTGCTTAAAATTCTGTGCCATTTTGCATCAATAGTATGATAATACTTGTACTTTTAGTGGCAGGGTTCTTTTGCAGAGCCCGCCTGGGGAAGTACCACACCTTTGCCAGTTATTCTATTTTCCAAGCAGTAATGTGCAAACATTACTGAGTCTCGGTTGGAAGAGCATGGTTTCCAGTGAAATTTCAGGGCAAATAGGAGATTCAACATCTTATATTGCGGGTGACGAACGCAATGCTGTGCCGCGCAGGGTCTTGAATTCTTAGAATTCAAAATTCTGGGTGGCGCAGACCTGTTATGAGCAAACGTGACGTTTAACATCATGCAGTCGAGCGATTTGGTCGTCTAGTCAATCAATGGCATAAAAAGAAACTTATATGTAACCTGTGTTCCATTAGGACAATAATTATCCGATTTGATACCATCCACCCTGTTAAACTCACCTTAGCATCAGGGCAGATAGGGCTGATAGTTTAATCGTCCCTGGTTGACCAGGAGTCGGCATTTACTGAGGTGAATGACACAGATCAAGTTTTATTTACCCCGGTAACGCATGTTATGGATCTAATTTTATGTAACCGGTATCACAGGTAGGTAATGTCTACTTATTAACTGTATTTATTGATACGGCCTTTGTGACTCATTAATTTAATTAATGGCTGTTAATTGTACAGCAAATATTATGTTTGTTCCACAAGTCCACTTGATTAGAAGTCACCCTCGTCAACAAAAAAGGTGTTAACAATCTGTCTATAATGTGTCCCAAGTACGTACCCATTGCCTAACGATCATCATCACTTTGTTTCCTGTTTATTTCAAAGTCAAATGTGGGTTTAATTAGGTAAAAGCAGTTTAAATTGGTAGGTAAGTAAAAGTTTAACAAGTGCCTGTTGCGGCGCGCCACGGAACATTTTGCCTCAATGGGAAAAGTTTTCAAAACATAAATCTTTGGATATGAAAATCTGTGGGTGAATCTTTTGACATTTTTCGCAAGTGGAAAGAGTGAATTATACTCAAGAGAGTGTTTGAGAAATTAAATGTAAGCCAGTCTTTGCCAAAATACAAGTATGTGCGCGAGTATTATGTTATTTTCGTTATAATCAGCAATCAGCATCGTTCCTTTTACCAAAAAATAATTTACTTCACTAACAATATTTTTAAAAGACTTAACGTTATGATAAAAGTGAAGTGTCTATTAAGTCTATTAAAGTAACAGGAAGGTTTTAGTTGCGAAGCAACCATTTCCGTAACACATTTCAAACATAACATTGAATATAGGTTGAAATAGCCCCTTTACTTTTGCTAAAGCAGCTGATAAACAGTAAAATGATTCTGAACAGCGACACCTAGCGGATTGGCAAGAAACACGCTAGAAGCGTTTTCCAGCTTCCCAGAACCCGATGAACACCCTTAGTTTGGCAGCGCAAGGGTTCTCGTAGATTCGTTCGAACTGAAGCTTGTATACCAGTTTATTCCTGAAACCGCTAGGTGGCGCAAAACCTTAAGCTAGCTTTGGTTTCAAGGTATAAATCTCGTATACGTGTCTGTAGGTCCTCAGTGTATGGTGTACGGTGTTTTTAATTTCCTTGTAGACATAACATTTTTATTGTTAATACAGTACAATATAGTTTTGCATACGAAAATGTTTTTTTTATTTACATTGGCTCGTTCAATGTAAATTGAAAAATCTTAAACTTTTTCACGACTTCTAACTACTTGAAAGATAAGTGTGTCGAATTGTATTGTTACTCAATGAAAAAAAAGAGAATTTAAACAATAGATGTTAATTAAGCTTTACTTTATGTTAAATTGATGGGAATAAAAAACGATGTTACGAATAAACTACGGCGTTTGATTCGATTACTTCGTTCGTTCGACTACTGAAAGAAATTGAAACAATATTGAAAGCAAATTACAAAGTCGCTCAGTGCCAGATTAAAGAGACTGGTGTCCCGAGCAATCTCGCATTGTGATGCTCCCTCGGTGCCTCCTAAATCAGTCTTGAATTGATTAGGAATAGAAAAGCCCTTGGTTTTTTGAGTCTATTTGTAGTTTGTTTTTACGTTGAATTTTATCGCGCAACTTTTCTTAAAATTGCGGCGCGTTGAGGCTCATGTTGCTCAACGGTAAATAAAGCTATCTACCTCCATTGTCACTTTTACTTCTCATGCACCTACACAAGTAGCTATGCTGCTGATATTTTGGACACCATTTTTGAAGTTTTCACAACAGAAATATTTTACGCTAGAAATTCTCAAGAAGCGAAACACTTTTAGCAAACGCAAGCAGAATATGTAATACAGATGTGAGAATAGCATTTGAAAATGAATTATTTATGCCGCCGTGACTCCGGCGAGTTTTTAGAAAGGAGTCACTATTTCAACCCCACCGGCCAGGCCAGGTGTCTCTGACAACGTAACACGGTAACGTAATAGCCAATTTCTATTTATTACTATCTAGAATTTTCACGTGCAAATGTGAATTTTAACGGAGTTACCAGGTTTACATTTTAGTAGCAAATGTTATGCGAATTTACACTGTTATTTTTGTTTAGAGCTGAGTTTGTTACAACTGATTGTAATCTTTGTACAATATTATGAAACCACTTGGTAAGTACCTATGATATTAAGTAATTAGGTTTATTACAAAACTACTAACCACTACCCTCTTAATACGCATACGTAGGTCGTGTAACGTTCAACTCATGAATAAAATGACTACAAAATTTGTATTACATTACATAAACTCCCGGCATATAGATAAAAAGTAATTAAAGGTATGAAACCGATGGTTATCGCGTAATTGTGAGGGACCTTAGCACCACAATATTTTACAAACGCGAAGAAAATTGCACAAAAGCTAAATTTAGATTGTTCCCCAACCTATAAATCGTGTTAGAGAGACGTGACGACCGCTGCTATATTTTTTCCGGTTCGTTCGGTACAGCACAATCTGCCGGAGCTGCAGAAGGCTGTATATATCCGTCAACGTCCGAGGCTCTTTAATTATGCCATAATTTATTGTCCTTTATACGATGAACCACAAAGACTTTAAGCGTATGAAGCTTACCGCGGTGTGATGTTTAAAGTTGAAGGCGATGATAAACGAGCGATCGCAATCTACGAGCGTATGGTAGGAAATGCCTTAGTTATGAGGACGGAACATGGCTAATTTATCATTATTATTTTACAATTTATAACGCTTTACGCTACGATAAAACGTTAAAAACTGTAACATGACGGTTTTGCTTCAATAATTTAACTAATATTCGTATTGCTATAGACGTCATAAGCTCGTTAGCGTATTTCCTATGCCTGGATAGAGCCGTCAATTGCAAAAGATCTCGTCATGTTTGTTGTTTTTATGAAACTAACAAAACGATAAATCACTCATTTATACGATACTTCAGCTCTACAATAGTGTTGCTAGAATACAAATATTATTTTTAGCGAGTTATTGGCCTGTAACGTAACTCGGCGAATGGATCCGGCTGGATTGGTTCACATATCACACGTCATCGTTATGGACGTTACCACCTCATCAATCTATCGCCGAGCTTTGTTTACGGCGCGTCCTTGACTTTCATCTCGCACGGTATACACCGAAACAATTTCATATAACTCAAAATCTTTTTTAAATATAAAACAGATCAGAAGATCTACTATTTTTATTGCCTATAAAAATCGAGGTATCGGATACAAATCTTGAACAATATTCTCCGTTCCCTCCGACCTTGTTAATCCCATGTTAAAATAATTATGTAAAATTTAATATTTATTCAGAAAGGGTGTTAACCATTCATTCATTAAACTTCACATCCTTTTATCCCCTAATGGAAAAGCTGTGCCCATTAAGGGCTAAGAGGGATCTAAAATTTGCTGCAAACGTCGTATTTTGCCACGATGAGTTGGAAACTTTACATTTTAATTTATATGAATTAAAACACCTCTAACCCACATATCAAATGCTGTGTCACGAACCGATATTCATACTGATACGAGTACTCGCCGACGACGAGAAACTTTCACAGATGGCATTTGGATAGCGTTTGATATCTTACGTGTCCATCTATAGCTTAATTCTGGGTACGAAGAGGTGTCAGGTTATCCGATGTCAATGTGTAACGAATACAAACACGATGGAGAAAATCCAGACAAATGTTAGTATTAGGAGGCTTCGTGATAGATTACAGATTTATCAGGTTCGACGTTCACAAAATGGACAATGACCAACGTCGTATCATCGACCGAGCAAAATTTTCCCACCTCTGAGTACTATGAAGGTTATAATATTGGGAACGAGTCAAAAATAGAACCGAGCATCGTTACATTGGAAACAATATGAAATATAAATCGATGTGAATCAAATTTAATTAAATAGCTTGCCCTCCAAAGGGGGATTGTGAAAGCAATAAGCGTAGTCCAGCTGTGTAGATCCGTCCGGATAAACAAAAGTGGCTACGAGATCCAACAAAGCGGGTACACAATCCCTTGGTATTGAATTGATGCGAACACTCTTGAGCCCCTCCAAGATATATGTAAGTGTGGATAGGATATAGGTTTGACTCATGTTTCATTACATTCACATTTGCACATCTCTGAGAATAAATAATTTTTGACAATTTTGTTTAAAAAGTTATGATAGTAAACAAATTAAGTTAAGATAAGATTTTGTAAAAGAAGAACAGGTTTATATAACAGAACTAGCTGACTCGACAGACGTTGTCCTGTCAAAAGCCATTGCGTAACTATAGCAACCGTAGTATGTTGATGCTAACTTGTCAATTTATAGTAAAAATTATCAGTTTATATATAATTTGCAATAAATTAAAATTGCGACTATAATTTGAGATTTAAACTATCCTATCTCTCAAGTTGGATCGAACTGCACATGGTGTGCGAATTTTATTATAATCGGTTAAGTGGTTTAGGAGTCCATTGAGGACAAACATTGTGACACGAGATTTATATATATTAAGATTAGTAATCTATATAGAGTTAGTAAGTAATTAAAATTGTAATAGTAAAAATATTTTACCCCCTGCTCCTACTTATAATTAAACACACTACTCTTCAATGCATTTTTTTGGTACAGCGACTTGTAATATTGTCGATCTATAACTATTTATTAATCGGCTTGTATTTACTTTGTTACCAACATCTGACAGTGTAATAATAGGCGTGACGAAAGATTTTAAAATCCTCGTCCATAATGTGAGTACACATTTACTATTTACAAAAAAGCCTTTATTTCGGTAATAAACTTAAGTTTAACGAAGTTTGAAGCCATTTTTCACATATTTTTTCAACAGATTTCCCGAAAACAGCTTGCTTGTGTCATGGCGTCGATTTGACGTCACGGCTAGTAAACATGTCATTGTGTCTATGCGCGATGAGCGGCGGATGACCTGAGTTCACTGAGGCGTGACGTCATACGCTGTGATTGTTGTTTCTGACAGGATGGCCGATTGCTGTATTTTAATGTTTTAATTTATTGAAAATCTTAATAATCTGTTTTTTAAAAATAAAACTAAACATGTGTTTTAAATTTTTTTAATCTGGCTAGTCCCCTGAAAGCATTGAATCGGCGATTTTTTGATACTGTCGTCATGCCTATTGTTTGCGCGGCTGGGCATTCCCGTGCGAACATCGTAGCCTCAAAACTTCAGAATGCTTTCAAACTTGAGGCTGAATCGCCATGAATGGCGGATGACACAGTTGTCGACAACTTTGTCAATTTAACTCCACCTCTGTCCATCTGTTCAAACCTTAATCGACTTTTGAAACCATTGAAAAATGACTTCACCAGCTCTTTTCATTCTAAAATTAAGTTTTTATTAGCCGGCCGAGTGGACTGGCGGAATGAACGCTGGGTCTGTCAGCAAAATTAAACATTTAAATCTGATTTTTTGTGCAAAGATTACATATTTTTTTGTTTTTTAGCATTTAAAAGTAAATTTCGAGAAGGCTACTATGTAAACTTGGTAAAAAGCTTTATTAATTCGTATTAACAATATCTACTCTACTTATTTGATATTTGATTGGCCCGCTCCACGGAACAAATGTTCACAGGAATACCACCAGTTTATCGGATCGAATATCTCTTTGTACTGAAATTCCATTTCGTATGTGGTATGGAAACTTTCGTCATAACCGCCGAATGTCTGTTACTTTTTGCAATCAAACCCAGAAGTTTAATGAATAGGCGAGCTCGGCGGACCGCACTGTGTGCGCTTCAATAGCCGTAAAATATACGTAAACACACACATCTGCCTCAGGCAAAGCTGTAAAGACCAGTGTCCGTGCTAAATGTAGATGAAAAGCAAAAGGCAATGGTTTCTTTTGGTAAGAAGATGAGGGTAATGCGAACCATCCTATTTTCTTCTTATTTAAGACTTAGGTACAGGTATTCTGTGTAAATAAACCTATCCGCAATAAGTTATAAATAGAACCTAATTTCGTTTTTACTTTTCTGATAAAAGTACGCATTGATACGAGTGCAAAAAATTTGATAGTACATGAAAAAGTACTATTTACTCAATGATAACAAATCTGATTTATTTTTGTAGATAGGTAATGATATGCTGCAATGTGTACCCGATCCAGAGTATCGGTTGAAGCTTGTCGTATCGGAGCACAATGCGGTGTCTGCTCCACATCGATAAGCGAGGTAGTTTCTCTATGATATGTTGCAGAAATATCGTGTATCATACGTTCTTGAGATCCATAACTTTTGAAAGATGTCTTTCAGAAATTATTTTCACAAGAGATAGATTCAGATTATAAGACAAAACGTGGATAAGTCCAAAATTATGCTTCTACGAGTATGTTATTAACGCGCCATCCGACGCCATTCTAGTTATAGAAACTGAACATTTTTATAGAGATGAGAAGAAAAGTTAGAGCTACGAGAAACGCGGATGTCCACGCGTTTAATCATCTATTTTGCAATCCAAGTAAAATCTGAACTTTCCAAGCACTTACAAACTTGTTTCTTGAAACTCTTTACCGGTATGTCGATAAACGTGTAGCGTTTAGAATTTGTCGCTTGCAGGTTGTTTTAACTTACTTTTTGGCAACAGTAAGTTTGTATTTTTACGTATAACTAAATATACCTATCGTATGCAAATGAAAAGCACAGGTGCTTAGTACTTAGTTCTAGATTAAATTTTACGACATGTTTTAAAGGAATTTATCTGAGGTTGTTGTGTTGCTATTTAAGATACCGAATGTGATCGAAACCAATTGGAGTATCCGACTCAATAAAACGTTAGTATTCTCGTGTTAATTATAACAATATGTATATATATAAGATAGGTCATGAAAATTTATACTTCTTCAAAGATTACTTATCTGCACGTACCAAGTATGTATACTTTGTCAACACGGTGTTTTCCGGATATTCAGAGAGACGGAGGTAGAATCAAGAGAATGCGAATTCAATTTCCGCTTGGGCACAAATATTTGAGTGACCTCGCTAGCAGATCAACCTTGAACCTTAGGAAATGATGTATGATACAGGAAATCAAACATCATCACGCATGTAGTCTATGTACCCACTTGAGATTTTTATAGTTGAAGCAGTAATGGAAGTAATGCATGATGAATCGAGAAAATCACTCTCCCGAAAAGCTCTACGTATGATCATAACAACCAAATCGAACAAACTAATAATAATATTTAGTGATAAAAGCCCATTGAGTTGGCAACATGGCAACACATTAAATAACATTAAAATAATAAATCGAGCATTGCCTTCAGTTTTATAGTTTTTATTTTGAAGTTCCTGTTTGAAAAATAAGAAAATATGCTGACCTTGGTACCATTTCCAAAACATTGCCGTGAAGAAGAAGAAGAAGACAGAGAACAACACTGGAGTATGCTTAGTACTTACCCCTGTCGTCACTATAATTTTATTTACTAGGAAAGTCCTGAATTTACTAATTTAATGTTCAAAAGCAAGCAGCAGTGGCTGCTTAGCGGATTACAGACCACTACCACTACGGTATTAGACATTTTTTTTATACAACAATAAAACGAGCACATACCTAGGAACTAGGTGTACTAACTTTGCATTGGTATGTATCTATACTAAAGCTTTAAAGCATATTTACGTAACTTGATACCTTTATTAACAGTCTTTATAAAAGTCTAAAGAAATAAAAAAAATTAAAGTTCCAAAACCAATTCCCCTATCTCTAACTTTTCTTTTACAGCAACAAAAGCGCCGAAGTCGGATGCTTTATCTGAAAGTTTCGCACCCACTATTTCTTTAGGCGGCCCATCGACGCGCGCTATTGAAAGGTTTACAACTTCGATGGCTTGCTTAGGACGAGAGCTGACGCTTTTTACGACAACATTTTGCGAGCGGTATTTTAAGTTTCCTGGTGAGCGATACGAGACATTCTGTGTATTTTCTTTGGAACCTAAATATACACGGCATCATCCAAATATAAACACTTTTTGTCAGATTTGTATGTTTATTGTATTTGCGTCTATTTCAGGGGTACGTAATCAGAAAGCTAAGCCGTATTTTGGGTAGAGAAAATTCTCTTGGAAGAAATCGTGATAATGGTTCTAGTTTTCTTCACACATTTATGTCATCTGTTTTGTTAGAACAACTATTATTGTTAAGCCACGTCAGCATTCGGATGGCTTTCAAACGCTATTTATTTTTGAGCGGAAGAAATGGGCTTATGTTCTTTTATATATTAAAGAAGTTATGTTATGTTTATGTGTATAATAGTATGTTAGAGTTGTTTTTTAGTGTCCCAATTTAACAATTTCTTACGAAAGAAGTCTGGCGAACCTCTAGTATTGAACTGGTATCAGATGATGATGATGAACGATACTAAGTACGGTGTAGGTATCTAATTATTTAATCTTATCTCGAGGCCAACAATATTTGGCAATGTTCTAGTTTGTTAACCAAAATGACCGGGATAAATGGCGTGGCGTATACATCCCAGTGCCTGTGTCCCAGTTAATTAATTTCGAATACATTCTAATGCTGAATACATTAGTGAG
This sequence comes from Alcis repandata, assembly GCA_949125135.1. Classification (NCBI taxonomy): domain Eukaryota; kingdom Metazoa; phylum Arthropoda; class Insecta; order Lepidoptera; family Geometridae; genus Alcis; species Alcis repandata. The sequence continues at coordinate 6,016,716 of OX421223.1, forward strand.
GCTGGCGCGAGACTATTGAGCTATTGTTATTGCGCAAATAGGACATTGAGCCCCTATATGCTATGTATTTAGAGAAGTCACCACACTTCACTGAAACGAATTTCAATTTGGTCATCTTACCAAACGTCACTGTCACTCGCTAGACGCTCGCTGTGTACTGTGTAGGTCGTGTTCTGTTGATTCTCATAAATTGCACATCCAAATGTTTACTACGAGACAGCCCCTGCATATTTATATAGATAAGTTTATTTCGATTGTTAGCTTTAAGTACTTATCTAAATCAGAGAATAAATAATACACAAACAACAAACAAGACACAGACAAACTGTAGTACAAACTGAGTGAAGTCAGACACGTCCCACTATTAAATGGGTCATCGCACGCAATGTATTGGTGTCATTACTATCTACTACTTGGTATTTAATATAGCTCAATGAAATAGGATCGATACAAATATAGATTAAATGGATTCGAATGAATATTTTTACATGAAATTATGGTAATTATTTTTGATTGGTTTTAGTGCATGGAATCACTGAAATAGCTAAGTAAATATTAATTGTTTAAACACAAAAGTTGCAAGTAAGTAATGTATACTCAACTTCATAATAGCTAAACAGATTAGAGTGGAATTTGTGGTGGAGGTTACATGCTGGATGAACTCACTTTTTTGTTTTTTATTCTCTAGAAGTCTAGAATAACGGTAAGTTAGTAAATACGGCTGGCCCTGGTGTCAGATTTATACTATGAGTAATATATATGTAGAAGTAAAACTGCGAAGCACGACTAATGGTAAAGGAAATCAAACGAAGGAACAGGAAATTAACTTGGCATGCATAGCATATATTGGCTATCAACATTTGAAAGAACATTATTCTATCATAGATCAGGAGCTATAAGCGAGACCGCGATACCGCTACCCCTTACAATGTTGTGATTTATCTCGCTCACATCGGAACAAATACAAAGTTATTATTTATTAGCTTTTATCACGAAACTAATAAATAGCAAGTTTTATTACTTTCTCGTGGCTTTGTTTTCAAAATGGGTACAGCGAGTTGTACATGAACTGCAATGTTTTACAAAGTGGAGCGTTTTTGTAGATATTAGTTAAGTACTAACTGCACCGCGTGGATTCATCCGCGCGGTGATGAAAAATGGTGATGATTTTGATGAGGAAAAGTAGCGTATGTCATTTTCAGTACTTCTGTCAACGTAGATAGGATGTACAAAATTTTATAACGATCGGTTAAGTAGTTAAAACGTGACATCGCAACTAACAAACTAACTCACTTGCGCATTATATATACCTAATTATATTAGTTAGAACTAGCACGCGCCATTATACGCAGTGCTATTTGGTCTACGGCTTGATGTTACTCGTACCTCTATATAACTCTGTAGAGATGAATTTTCAAAACTCTTTTCTTAGTGTATACTTGCGTCATATACCTATAAGGATCTAATAGTGTAAAATTCTACGCATCAAACGATGTGTGATAGCAGTCAGCCGTAAGAGTTTTATTAAGTAGCTGTATAAATTGGATAATTCAATTTGAAGGAACGCATCAATCTGCCGAAAAGGCGTTACAGCTACGAGTAAAAGAGCTTTATCTTATTTCCGCGCGTGTCGCCTCTCGACAACGAGAAGTTGACAGATCATTGTATAGCATAGATTGGCTTTATCAGCCATTTATACGAAGGTTAATGTAAAATCCTCCGTTTGTACTTTCTTGATAAAATTTATTTATTAACTTTGTAAAGCATATCCATATTAATTCCTGAATGTTGATATTATTTGGAAATGTATTAATTTATTATTGTTCTTTTGAAAATTCTACAATTCCGCAATTCTACACATTACCCTAACATGTTATTTATTATTAAGAGTATACCTATAATATTTCGACTTTGACTTTGCCTATCAAGGATCAGAACCACAGTAATTACGCTCGCTATGCTCAGCAATCGATCAAAACAGCGCAATAATTTCTGTTTGTTCTAACACTATCTATATCTGCCGTACTATCACTTGACCAATCAAACTTGTGCCCGATAGCGGGAGTTATTACAGGCTTTGAACTTGCTCTCGATTATTGCTGGGCTATATCTAACTGTTGGTATCATTTGGCTGGTTGGTTTGTAGGCTGATGTAAGTGGAAAACTCAACAGTAGGAAAAAACAGATGTGTCTATCGTAAAACCGTTGAATTTTATTGCATAGTTATATATTTAACGTTTTACACTCAAAGCTCCCCCCCCCACTAGGGTATCTTGTGTCAGGGATGCCACGGAATACACATAAGACAAGAACAACTAACACCCAGAACAGATATTTAAATTCATCATTCGAACATCTGAGTTCAAAATTCTGGGTGGCGCAGTCCTGTTATGGGCAAACGTGACGTTTAACATCAGGCGAACGATTTGCTCGTCTCGTCACTAAATTACATAAAAAAATAATAATAATAAAAAAAAAAATCTGCACGGCCGGGAATCAACGATACGAAAAAACATTGTTGACCTATTGATATAATTTCTTTATTGATGGTAGTAACAAGTTAAACTACTTGTCCGTTCATTCAGCATTTAAGGATGTTGCTGTTGTCGTGGAGTAAATTCCAGGCTAAGCGGTCTTCGACTAATATTTTTACTTCCCGGTACGTTATCACATCTACATTCTCTTTTATCTAGTCTAAGAAACCTGCTTTGAGTAGTCATTCAAAATTTCTATAGGTTAATCTATTCCTTACCTTAAGTTAGTTACTTATTCAGGAACAAACAGATCTGAACTAATATCTGCATAAGTAGGTAAACTACCCTAACAGTTATCAGCTTACCTATCTGTCGACCTACCTACCCCACCACCATCTACCTACAACCTACTATCTGTCCTAACCTACCTACTATCTGTCCTATTCCAATCTCCATCATCAATGTTCACAAATACACGGCTTTCTCAGATTAAGCACTTGGAATTATGTATGCTGTGTGTATGCGGTAGGTACATGTATGTATAGTTATACACATAATGACATTAGTTGGGAGCACAATCGAATCGTGTCTGAAACTTGAAGCAAGGTCATTAGCACGGTCGGTTGGAATTAGGATTGCCTTCGTTATTGGCCTTGGATATAAACTGACTAAGTTACACATACATGTCATACATATGTGGGAAAGTCCATCTCGGATAACTTCTTAAGTAAACAATCCTTTTATGAGTTATATAAAAGATCTCATGTACCTAGAATCGGCCCCGTGGATCGTATAACTGTGAACTACGAAGCGGCGGCCTTATAGGCTAATTTCTTCCTTGTTCGATTCTGGCTTTAAGAACTTCAAAGTAGAGCAAACTGACTTTCCTCACGCCAGAGTGGACTTTACTCCGGCCTACAATATTTGAACTTCATGATTTCGAAGCGGGATGAGTGAACTAAACTTTGTGTTTTAGACACATATGAAACATATGTTTTACATAGATATTGGTATCGAGTAATTTTGACAACAATTTGAGTCCGATGCCAACGTCAAAGAAAGGAGGAATCTATCTCATTGCCCGAATCCTTGGAATTCACTGGTGGGTGGTGATTCTGGTAATAAGCCCGCGGGGCAGACCCCGTATTCGTGCGAGGTCTAAATAGAGCTATGGACACTAAAATTGTTCAAGTGATTTCACCCGCACTATTTTAAAGTTTCTTTAAAATTTCAATTTGTATGTGTTAGCTTTATTTTTATTTGACTCTCAGAAGAAGGTTATTATTACACATATAAAGCCACATTCCTTAAATTAAAAAGTTAATTATGTAGCCAAAAAAGAAATGGCGTGGTATACCTACTCTACGTATTACCTACGCATTTTTAATTTTATTTATTACTCTACTATCTCTGGTCTCTCTATTCTGGCGTGAACAATAAAGACTTTATACATATATCTATCTATCTCAGAGCAGGTATACGTATTTCACAGTTATTAGCAAGACTTTTCCCCAAAACGTGAGACTCGTGAGTAACCCTGAACAACGCCGACAGCTTCCTTCGAAAGACACTCTCAATAAATCTCGTTGCAAAATTCAACATGATCGAATAAAGATAAGTCGAATTTCATTACGCTGTCGAAAGAAATCGCGCGAAAATGTTTGCCGTTCTCATACAATTTGTGAGCTTGCTAAGTATTATTGTGGATATACGATTAGATAAGTATCTATCTACGACAGATTTAAGGACTTATGTAAACGTAAGATCAGAAAATTTGATTGAAGCCGTAGTTTGAAAAGAAAAGAGCGTTGAGGCTTCCTAGCTAGAGGAGTTTGTCAATGATCTAAGTTATATATATCTAAGACGCAAGAAATATCACAAAAAAATTAATTTGTGAACTTTATAACCAAGTTTATTAACTATACTTACTGTTATGCAAACTTTAAGATGCCTGCTTCCCAAAGGCCTAGTTTCCCGGTTTATCCGAATATCTACTTTTTATAACGTTTATATACATATAGCATACTTAGAAACTGTTTAACTAAAACCATACCTTCTAGTTGCAGGAACATTTTTTATCCCAAGAAAACAATACAAATAAACGCTACAACGTTTTATGATCAAAATTTGACGAATCTCCCGCCTCGTACGCAAAATAAGAGCCTACCAAGTGTACTGTTGTTTAATTTAGCATGTTACTCAAAATAAGACATTGTGTTTTGCGTGAATGGAAGAACGAAGGCGCGAAGGCTGGCGGCGAAGCGTGCTTGTATTACAACCACAAGATTACCCCGTAGAGATACCGCATTACGAGATCTTCGCTACGCCAATAACTCAACAAAGTTTCGGGGTAAGCGCGGACTGTGAAAGCCGAGACAAAACAATTCCCATGACTTTATTATTTTGATTAAGTTGCGTACGCCTAGCCGAGCGTAACAATGAACCTAAAACTGTTTTTTTATAGTTATGTTTTATATCAATGCATGGTTCGCTTCGACGGTGTCGAGTTTGGAATCTATAGAAGGTAATCTGCGCTCAGATCCAAACAAATATTGTGCGATATTCCATGCTCGTTATATGGGATAGCGTCGCCGACAAAAGATTTTAGCGACGGAAACCCACGCGATAAAGTCACTCCTGAATAACAGACTTTAGATATCTTTATGTTACATATCTGTTACATACATATCTGTTACATACAATGAATTTTAATGTACCAAAATACACACAATGTAGCGGGAGATCGAATGAGAGGATTGCCGCTGTGTTTGAAGTTTATGATAAAATAAAATCACTCTTTTAAAATAATAGAGCAACAATATTTTTATTCAAGCGATGCTGTTCAATTGATTGTCGTGAACCGTCGGTCGTGAAAGTCGGTTATGAAGATAAAGTTATCTACAAAACAATAACATTTTATTAAAACCACAAAAAAAGAAAAAAGGAAAATAACCAGCACCTATGCCAAAGGTGGGTGCGCAATGCACATGCACAGCATTTAATACCTGCGCACGCGTAGCATTTACGTGCACGAACCGTGCTCGCTAAGCGCCTCGATTCGCGCTGGGCTTCGTTACCATGGCCGTGGACGTAATTTTTTACGCTCATGCACGTTATGTTCCTCAAATGCATGCGAACCGCAATCTTCGTGTGCGTGCGCAGCTATGAATCCGCCTTAACACCAAGACGGTCGTTGATTCTATAGACAGTACAATTAACTAAACCAAATGTGATAGATCTACATATGTACGAGTATATGGTGATGTCACATTAGCATTAGTCAAATGTAGTATTATTAGTGGCATACAACTTACTCGTAATTGACGTCTCTGTCAGTCAGTCACTAATGCTCTAAAGTCTCAACTAAGAAAACCACTTCAGCGCTATTCACGTGAAAATCAATCATTCCAGCCATCAGAATCAGGAGATATCAAAACACTGAACTGGCAGGTAATTTCAAGGCATACCTCCGGCAGTGCCATTAAGTGGCAATTGTAATCCGGATTGATAAGCGTCTCGCGCTAATTGACTTGTGTTCGCGAACATCGCCCATTTCCGAGAGTAACAAATGATTTATAATGCAAATTCGCTTCAGCTGTTACCGCGGAACCGAGTGGCGGAATTCAGTCGCTGATCGAATGAATAAGGTTTTTAGCTCACTGGGCTGTTAAAGCGTGCTGCCGAGACTTACCGAATCTTTTGACAGAGTCGCCTAATTTAGACTGGCGTTAAGAATCTCTTTTTGACGTGGCAGAACAGCTTTACTGCTTGACTGTTAAGTGAACTTGTTGTTGTGCGACGCAGACAAATAAGAAGAGACGAAAGTCATGATACAAGATCGAAGGCGTTCGAAGGTCGCAATATGCATCCGTATATTTGACCAAACTCTAAAAACAACCTAAAGCTTCCTACAACTAGGTATACATTGGTATGTATTTTTGTCCTAATGTGTGTGTGCTGAAGTCAGCACGATGCCCATTATCATCTTTAGTTCAATTCCCAATATTGCTAAGTAACACAAAGCAATATCATTAACACAAAGCTAACATTTTTAAACCACCATATATTTGGTCGCAATAAGTTGACAATTGGATAAAATTTTAGTAAAATCTACTGTCTACGGCAACACCCGTTGTCGTAGCAGAATCTACGGACACCGCAGCCGAATCTTTAATTCATGTCTATGTATTTTCATGCTACAGCAATCCAAAGGCCCATGTTCCATACAAACGCGGCTATTTCGCTCCAAGACTCCAACATTTATCTAAATGTCTACAAAATACGTTCAGCAACCAAATGCGGTGAAGTTTTTGTTGTAGTATCTTCACACTATCTTACGCTCTGCGAGGTTTTATGTGCCTATTTACTTATCTACCACTTTAACCTTACTTAGGTGTGTACCTCTTTACCCATTTACTAGCTTTAAGTGCTATCTTTTCTCAAGATCAGAGCATTCGAAAGACTAGGCGTCATGTAAGTATGTGTTAAAAGTATGTTAGGTTTAGCTAACATTTCACAAGAAATATCAGCTTTATCATTGCACCAAATGTTACGTTAAAATTTGATAATACGAGTACAAACTAATTCAAGCTTATAAATATTGGAATATAAGTAGTTCCTCTTTCAAGACCATTTTTAAGACTGAAACGCTGACATCATTAAAACTTGTTATAAGTCCATCTTTTCGCAAAGTTCTAATAGTATTCCTACGTTTTTATAAAGCTGCAATGAGGGTCTTTTCCGGCGAAGGTATATGTTTTTAGAGCAAGACAAAAAAAATACTGCCAAGACAAAAAAACACTTATCAGATTACGTTTGAATTATTATTTATGACAGCAACGACAGTATAGCAACTTTATATAACCAAACAAACAGATAAAAATAGCTTGTCGATAACAGCCACATAAACGTCAAGCGTTTATTATTTCTTTCACTTTATTTGTGTAGTAAGTGTGTATTTTTACCTTTGCAGGATCCTGTTGGTTCCCGGTGACGTAGACGGAAGCTCGGCGTCCGAGCAGGGTCCGACTCACAATAGAACTGCTTCGTCGACCGGACAAACGGTCTTGCGGTACTGGCAACATTATTATCTAATTTTCCTTCTATCACTTATTTACAATTCTGCTTTATTATCACTTAAACTTAGGACCACCAACCACTAATTACATCAAACAGCTCTAAGCTTCATCAAGTTTGCACAACAACACAAAGTTTTCCTTTATTTTGGTGTTATTGTTATCTTCATTCTTAGGCACAAAATTATCATTAGAATAAGCACTTATTTTAACTTTTGGTGTTTATTATTATTGATTTATTAGCTCAGCTAACTTAGTTGTATAAAGCTTAATAATTATTTACTATTATGGACAATGTATGTATTTGTCTCAATGTTTCTTCAACGTTGAGTTTCATCTGAAACAAAAAAACATTATTAAGATTAATACCGAAGACTAAAATCCACAGAAGCTTAAAAATGCGATTACATTATTAACTTGTAACTGTTTTTGACAACTCTTTAATAAGTTTCATTTCAACTTAACAATTGAGCTAATTCTGAAGGCTTTAGTCGACAGATCTAAATTAAGTTATGATCTAGTCCTCGTTTAATAGATCACAATGACAGAGACAGGTTTATTTTTAGTAAGTTTAGATCTAAATCCTTTAGAATTGGTTTGATTAGACGGTTAAACAAATAATCAAGGCAATCAATTTTTGGGAGTAGGAGTATTGATAGTAAAAGTAAGAGGCCTAATAAGGTAAATCGTCAAATCAACGACCAGGGTGACGATTGCGTAAAACGACGCGGCGTCGAACCGATAAACAATTCAGAGATCCGAACATTGAGTTCGCTGAGGCACTCCTATTGTATAAACATACATTAGAGGCAAATTCATCAGTGAACAAACAAAGTGACAAAAATGATGATGTTATTTTCGTTTTTTTTTCATCTAATCACAGGAGCCTGTTTTTCAGCAGTCGCATAACACAAACCATTACCAACAAACAACGGATAAAAAGTAAATACTCGTAGGTAGGTTCTCAAAACAGTTTCACGTGATGAGGGTCATAATTTACGAATGTTTTTTTCCGTCCCCTAGTCAGGTCCAAGAATGATATGGGTTCTTTTAAATCCCTGCTATTTGAATTCGGTGTAGTATTCAAGAGTGGACGTATCTCTAGGATAAAAGGACCTCCTTATTTATTTACATAATTCGTCGCTGTCTTGCTCCAGACATGGTTTAATTTACTGTACCTACCTATTATATCTATCTATATTTTATAGAAAGAGACAGTTGAGGAATTCATTTAGATGATTATGCCAAGTAATAACGTAGGTACGTAGATTTTATAGACAACGCATTTAAGTTATGATTATCATCTTCACAAACATCCGTTTTCCATCGACCCCCTCTATAGGTATAGTTTTACTCTTCACCTTTTTCGGAAATCATCATACTCGATCACAAAATAACAAACGAGACAAAATGTACTCATATACTAAATTTGATAGTCGCATTAGCATATATCATGCTAATATGCCTATCACCATAACTTTATGTTTTCTATGTAATTCATTATTTTGATTAAAAAACTAACTGAACACTCGAGCTATTAGCTTCGCTGTATTTTCTTCTAGAATGAATGTATCAGAGTGCTTCCACGTGGCTCATTTGGCGTGGGGTATGGTCGGTCGGGGTATTGCGGGTTTGTGCAGTTCGTGACCATTGATTTGGAACTATCAAAAGGTTAATGATTTGACTCCGCGTTTGACCATCAACTTTCATTAACTTATGTGCGTTCATGGATGATATTTTATGTTAAGGTGTAGTTTTATATGAAATAATAAAATCGTCAATCTATATTGATATGATAATCGAATGACCATTTGATTTGGTAATAGTGATATTTAAAAAATGTTTTATTTTGCCTTATCGATTTAATGTAGCAGACGTTAAGGTTGCCAAATATTTTGTCACACACTATAAAGAGGTCTCTATACATAAACACGGTGTCCGAACCAACCCACACCAGGGATTAGTCCAAATCCTGAATAGGTTTTGGGGTAATATAAGAGATGACGGCCATTTTTAGCTAAGGCCCTTTGGTAAAACCCTGCTGATTACGTTCAATTCATAGAAGATATAAATATCTTGAGTCAATGAATATCCGATTAATCTATATTTAAGCCTTTGTCAAGAATAAGGTTTAGTCATAAATATGCCGATGAGCGGGGGTGTAGATAATCTGTAGGCGAGATGCTTTTTAATATGGAGAAATAGTAAATACATAAATACCTATATAGGTAAATGTATTACGAAGCAGTCTCTCAGTTTTAAAAGGAAAAGGTCGGAAACTCCGTCCGTGTTCAAACTAAATTTTCACGTGCTACTGTCCCTGAAGGAAACATTCGTGCTGGAAATCAGTGCCATTAGTGTAAAATAAAAGCTGAAAGCTGTCGTCTGCAGCTCGCAGCTCGTTAGAGTCGCCAGGACGTGCACTTGCACTTGGAATGGGAATTAAACGCAGCCGACCATCCGAATAATCGTAAGTGCATGCATAGACTGCAGTCTCGGGACTGCTTTAAGTAGGGTTACCATGTATTCGGATTTACCCGGACATGTTTGGAGTAAGTAGGTACTAGGTATCGGCCTTTTGTCCGGGTTTAGTCAAGATGTTAAAAATGTTTGATTTGAGTGAAAATTATTTTTATTTTATTGCATTTTTGTCGTGACTTTTCAAAATTTAGAAACCATAACTCTAAGTGGCTCTATAGAAAAAAAAATATAATAGGGCAATTGAAAACCCTAAAGTTTGACTGTAGATCCAACCCTGAAATAACAAAAACCAGAAATTCCAGAATCATCCTATAACATAATTCGAGTTCAGATAAAAAGATAAGTACCTACGTGTAAGTCAGTACCTAAAACATTAACATTTTTTTTTTATGTAATTGAGTGACGAGACGAGCAAATCGCTCGCCTGATGTTAAACGTCACGTTTGCCCATAACAGGTCTGCACCACCCAGAATTTTGAACTTGCATAAATCAAGACCCTGCGTGGCACAGCACTGCGCTCGTCAACCTGAGATATAAGTTGTTTAATCTCCCATTTGCCCTGTAATTTCACTGGAAACAATGCCCTTCCAACCGGAACACAGTTGTGTTTGCACATTACTGCTTGGCGGTAGAATAACTGGCAAAGGTGTGGTACTTCCCCAGGCGGGCTCTGCAAAAGAGCCCTACCACTACAACTGCTTGGCGGTAGAATAACTGGCAAAGGTGTGGTACTTCCCCAGGCGGGCTCTGCAAAAGAGCCCTACCACTACAAAAACATTTACAAAAATTGAGGACTTAAATAAGTACTATCACAAAAGACAACTTTTATCTCAGGGTGACGAGCGCAGTGCTGTGCCACGCAGGGTTTTGAATTCTGCGAGTTCAAAATTCTGGGTAGCGCAGACCTGTTATGGGCAAACGTGACGTTTAACATCAGGCGAGCGATTTACTCGTCTCGTCACTCAATTACATAAAAAAAAGACAGCTTTGATTTGACTTTAACAAGAAAAACATCAAGACCACACACCGGGTTAGAAGGCCCGAAGGTAAATTAAGTGACCGCTCCAGTCAACTCCAGGTATTGAGGTCTAAACGAAGATTGACAGTTGGTAATAGCTTCCACTATCTTCTTTCGTAGACCATTATTTTATGCAAATGAGGATTCTACTCACGTTTACATGACAAGGTACTAAACGTGACGTCATGCTGTAGTAACAGGCCCGGAGTTAACTAACTTGGCATAGTTACTTAGGTAATATTTTATCTTATATGTAAATTGTATTAGAAACTTTCTATAATAATTGTTCTAGTGTTACTTCCTACATATATTGTAAATGCGAAAGTCTGTGTGTGTGTGTATGTGCTTCTGAGTGTGAATGATTTTTTTTTCTACGTATTTCCGTAAGTTCTAAACGGATTAAGACAAAATTTGGAATAGAGATTGCTTATTTTATTTATTTATTACTTATTTTAGATATTGTTAGCCGATGTGTCGAATCTATGTAGGACACTTCACTTACACTATTGTTACACTTACACAAGAACTTGGTTTTACGATGAAAATAAACTAAAGTGTAATTTTTAACCTTAACTATTTTTACTGAAATTAATTAGATATTCCTTCATTAGTGTTCCTAAGTTTTTTTTCTCATTCTTACCAAGAAACTTCTACAAAAAGCATACAAAAACTCGACAAGAATATTTAAAAAACGATTTTATCAAGTCAGTTTGCTAAGTTTTGGTGGGTCATTCAAAACAAATTGAACGAAATCGCCAAAAAAGGACGCTGCAATCAAAAAGTTAGATTGCATAGACAACGAATCTCAATCGGGAAGTCGACACCAATCTTATGCAAATCGAGGAAAGGAGTACCTACACAATGCTAATGATCAAAGTTATTTCGTGTTTGCGAATCGACTTTGCAATCTTTCCTTCGGATTTGCATCTGTTTTATCAGCTTCAGACAAATTTAGGCAAAAAACGATTGCCTTTTTTATCTTACCCACTTGTCACTCCAGTGACCGTAATAAACCGGTAACTTTATATCCTTTAGTTTTTCAATTACTGACAAGTACGATATGATGGACATAAATGTAGAAAACTCATTTAGCAAGAAAATAAAAACAGTCTACACGCGACGATTGAGTGACAGAACTTCATCTCGGATCCACTTCTGTGAGAAGTAGGTCAAACAATAACACCCCGTAACGCTACCAGCTGGATCATATCTGTATTAAACCAATTGTATTTATAGCTTTACAATAGTAATCATGAACATCTGCAAATTTTAATGAAACACTTTATCGCTGTTAATGATAACAATTAGAAACAATAGCCATTTTAAACGTAAATGGATTAATTACTCCATTCCAGCAATTTGCTTCATTTTACTGGCTGTTTCAGTTGGACGGATCTATAATGACCAAAATTTCATCTAATAGCGTCTTTATAAGTTCGCGTTAAGCAACGAGTAGAGTTATTCAACTGGGAATATAAATTTATTCCCCAGTAGATGGCGCGACGATTACGCGCTCCCGAGTGTCATTCAAACTAGATAATGACCTTTAATTACGAAGGTAAACATGTGTAAGTGTTCCCCTCGAGTCGTGTTATACGGGCGAAGTTTGAGGAGCTTTCTCACTATTCGTGAATTCGAGCTCCTTAGCATATTTAACCTATTACGAGGTTAATGGGCAATGAATGGGGCCGCTTTCACGCTCGCGACGCAGTGCAGGTCGGCAGGAGCCTTAATTTTCCGCCAGGTCTTAACGAGATGGGATCCAGGCTGGCGCTCGTACGTCAAGATTCATTGCTGAAATAACGGCAGCACGTTGAATCACATCACTGAGAACAACAGCGAGCACAGCTGGCTACCAAAGTTGGATACAAATAGCTACGCAACTTGATTGAAGAGGGAATTCGTATTATATCAAGCGAGGCTTTGTTGAAGGCTTTCTATACATTTATTAAAGCTTTGTACATATTCTTTTATACACTAGACTATATTTGAACCACAACAAAAATAAACCCAAGAATTTAGGGTATCTGCTCCTTGTAGTTTGTATTTTAATATTTGGAAAGCAAATTATAAATGTCGAGGTGACTTTTGACCCTTTCTTCATTTAGACTAGTTCGAGGAGTAACTGTACTCTAGCTTATAGATGTGCTTTTGTTTTGCTTCAATGAGTGTCTGCACTTTAATAGTAAAATACCAACTAATCTCATAAACTTCGCAAGTTGAAGAATTTTGTATTCACGCGCAACACTGGCGCCGACTGCGTGCTTCCACCAACTTCCTTATCCAAGTATTAGTAGATTAATGCTTCCAAAGTTTCACTGCGATTTAACCAAGAACCAACGTGCAGAGAATTTATGAGAGTGGGGTCACCTGATTAATTAAGTAAATACAACCTTTTAATGAGTAAACATTCATGGCATGGGATGTGTTAACCTACTTAATCCGCAATACCTATATATATATATAATAATTATAGAGAAATAGTATAAATGTTGCCATACGTATGCGAGATATTTAGACGACTATAAAGGCATTTAAAATAAAAACAGGCTTGCTGTGACTGCATAAAAATAATTTGGTCTTGGTCATTTAAGATCTAAAACAAGTACTTCATTTAGAGCCGCATTTATACGAAAGATCTTATCATATACAAGAAGGTAGATTAATATTTCAGTTGATTTGATTAGGCAACTAGGTCCCTACATACGTAACCGCTCTGTAGATTCATAGCCAGTTGTAATTAATCTAGCCGAGAACCTAGCTTTAGCGTCAACTAGATAATCTCTGAGATTGAACTTAGCCTTCAGAATTATTCGACAAGATCAACGTCACACGACGCCACCAGTATAAAGTTTGATGTATTATAGAAATGCCTGCGAGAGATTCTTTAAAAACAACAAGAACATTATTTTTACAAAACAAAAAACAAAAACCGACTTCAAAAGACCGACTATTGAGTTATTCATCTATTTGTCGCGCACGTACTTAATGCAAATTTAAGACTTATATGGTTTTCTCATGGATACCATTATCAGAACTGGACTAAATTGAAATGGGACCAAATGGGAAGCGTCAGCTTTCTAATAAAAAAAGAATCATCAAAATCGATTCACCCAGTCAAAAGTTATGAGGTAACAAACATAAAAAAAAATTAAAAAGAAACATACAGTCGAATTGATAACCTTCTCCTTTTTTGAAGTCGGTTAATAATCCTATAGTACACATTCTTGGAACTAAAATTAAGGTTCCTCTTAATAAGTATGGTGTAACAAGAACATTATTTTTACAAAACAAAAAACAAAAACCGACTTCAAATGACCGACTATTGAGTTATTCATCTATTTGTCGTGCACGTACTTAATGCAAATTTAAGACTTATATGGTTTTCTCATGGATACCATTATCAGAACTGGACCAAATTGAAATGGGACCAAATGGGAAGCGTCAGCTTTCTAATAAAAAAAGAATCATCAAAATCGATTCACCCAGTCAAAAGTTATGAGGTAACAAACATAAAAAAAAAAAAAAAAAACATACAGACGAATTGATAACCTCCTCCTTTTTTGAAGTCGGTTAAAAATAGTATGCTCTATCTAAGAATTAACGATAGATTAATTTTATAACTATGCGAAAAATTACTGGAATTGAAAAATTCTGGTTTCTACTACAGAATAGCCGATGCCTAAAATTTGTCAATGAATTGTGCAAAATCAAAAGCAAACCAAAAGTTTGTAGTGGCTACCATTTACAGTGGCAATATGCCACTGTAAATGGTAGTTGATTAGATAGGTAAAAGTTAACACACGATTTTAGTCGCTACCCTACTAAGAATATATTTTTTCCGAGAACGAAAAGCAGTAGGTTGTTCCGGGTATGGGCTATTTTCCACTAAATTTCATGCTAATTCATTCGATTGTCACGGAGTTGAGTGCGAACAAAACATACTTATTCAGGGAGTTTGGAATCTATAAATACATTATCCACCTAACTAAGTTACAGTTTGAATTCTGGAATTATTTTTGTGAGCCAAATATCGGTGATTTTGCTGCCTATTGATCCATCACTGCCACGTCTTAGATAGCTGCAAAATTCTCATCAATAATGATGACTGATTACGCTAAACGCATTATACAGGGTTATAAGGAAAGGGTATGCGAAACTGAAAAGGGCTCATAGATGAACAACTTTTACTATGGGACCAACCCTAAAATCAAGAAAAAAACATCTGTTCCATACATTTTGATGGCATTGACATTTTTCTACGGAACAGCTGTTTTTTTCGTGATTTCTGGGTTGGTCCCATAGTAAAAGTGGTTCATAATGACAAGTACTGTGAGCCCTTTTCGGCTTAGTATACTCTTTCTTTCCTGTATAACCTGGGATGATTAGCTTCGCTAGCCTAACAATGTTAACACACTAGAGTACCTAGGTGGTATCTAGGTAACATGCTAGATAAGGATCATCATCAGATAATTAATCACTTCGAATTAACTTAGCTCAGAATAATTTGGCTAGAAACTGGGTACTTTGCTTTCTGCGATTAGTTCAGCTTAACGCCTGCCCTGACTAATGACGCATGCAAAAACTACAGAGTCGAATTCGTGAGTTCAGTATAGAAGATAAATGTAGGGAGGGTTGTCTAATGTTTGCCCGAAGAATATAAGCAATAATTCTCAAATGCCCGAATTTTACTTGCCCGAATTTCATTTGCCCGAATTGTTTGTTTACCATAAAAGTTATGAGACATACTTTTGTTTGCCCGTACATTAGATTTAATAATGATACGAGTGCCATACGTATTATTATCCATTTTATTAATTGCAATAATATTATTTAACAGAATATTTCAACGCCATACTAAATTAATTTCAAATACATCAAAGCCCAAAAAAAATCATTAAAAAAAAACCATTAAAATTGTTTTTATTTCTGATACCTACTTATCACTATAATCGATCCATGTCGCTTCCGTAGAAATTTACCTAACGCCTTTGTCCTAAAAAGCGATTGGCTTTCTAGCACTTCGCCGGCCGCTACCGCGGCACGCTCGCTACGCTCGCTCGGCTCGTGCGTTGTTTTTCATGTTCTAACCTAACCTAACCTATTGATCGTTTAGTTTAAACCGATCTTATGATTTTTTTCTAGAAGTAATTTCGATGGCAAATGATATTATGGCATATGATAATTACGCCTTACAATGATGATAACAAATGATATTATTGAAATTGACTTTATGGAAAACAAAGTTTCTAGCACGTGACTAATATAGTAAACAATGAGTATAACATATAAAATTATGAGAAACAGTATTATGTCTGTTGACCAGTATAGCAGATAAAATTATGGCAAATGAAATTCTAGCAAATGGGTGGGTGTATACCTGTAGGGAGAGATGTTGGTGTACAGCTATTATTCACAAAAATATGTTCTAATTCGTAGTCAGAAAGTCCGATTGATGCCGTTGTATTGCAAACATTAATTAATGCGAACATAAAAATAAACACTTATTTATACAGAAGAGTTAATTAACTTTTCCAGTTTTCGGTAAACAAAACAGCAGGCTGATTCAGCTATCCGAGATTCGAATGTGTATTCGACGGTTATCTTTGAAAAGTCTTCCGCCTTCGGAAATAATTCGAAGACGGGAATTTTTCGCGATTGATATCGTCGGAACGTGGTCGGATCGGAAAGAGTTGACATGTAAATTTGAATCGCATTTTGTCTTCTGCACGGAAATATGATCCGAAATCGAAAGTCAAGTTGTTTTCGGATAAATTCGATTCGAAAGGATTCGAATTTCTGATAGCTAAACCGCTCGCATGGTAGTAAAAATCATCCATAAATCAAAACAAGTATCTATCAAAAGGTAGTAGTATATATTCGTAAAGTAATATTTTTCCATCGTGAATTGTTACTTGATTGACGGCAGCTTTCCCACATTTTCTGAATACAACTGACACAAGTTTTAAAATCCGCCACTCGTACGTTTGATGGACCGTATTCGTGATGACAGCGTTCAATAAATTGCTGGAATCGATTATGTCCAGGATGGAGCTCATTTCCAATTGATAGCGTAAACGCCATAACCCGTATAACGCGCGGTCCGGCGGCGTTACCCGCATTCGGGGACCATTTGTATTTGCGATAACATGACGCCATCTGGATTTCGATAGATATAAGCGCCCGTTACATCGGATAGGCAGTATTCGCCGCCGTTACGATAGTAAGAAAGGGTTTGATGTTTTTTGCTTGGGAGAACGAGGACGCTTATTCAACTCTTGCCTTTTATAACCGAAGAATGTTGATATTTTATACAAAAGAAATGGTAATAACACTTAGAAGACGTAAAAAGTCAAAATAGGCTAACGTAAAAGGTAATGCAACGAAGGGTCTTAGTTATAAACACTGCATAAACTAAATCAGGGTTTAACATTTTCTATCTTGTTTTTGCGTGTTACATTTCACGTCAGCAAGAAGTTGCTAGAGCATTTGAAGTGAATAAGTTTAAGCAAAGTTTATGAATAAGAAAAAAAAAACAAAATAAATACTTAACTAGTAGGTATACAGGGTTATTCATAAAGGGTATGCTAAGCCGAAAAGGGCTTATAGTACTCATCGTTATGAACAACTTTTACTATGGAGCCAACCCGAAATTCGCGAAGAGAAAATCAGCTGTTCCATAGAAAAATGTCAATGACACTCGACAAAATGTATGGAACAGCTGTTTTTTTTTCGCGAATTTCGGGTTGGTCCCATAGTAAAAGTTGTTCAAAATGATGAGTACAATGAGCCCTTTTCGGCTTAGCATACCTTTTATGAATAACCCTGTATTATGTAGAAATACGCAATGTGTAAATCCACCTAAAGCAAATAACCAATTTAGCCTGTCGTATGACGTAGAGCTAATTTTCCGTGTACCAAATGTACGAAATGTAACACAGACCTCCATGTACGTACATGAATCAAGATATAATGTATTTGATTTACGATCTAGTAGGTAAATAATACCTTTGGTGGCTATTTATTACGTGAAATTGCTAGGTTTTCCTTTGGCAGGGTTACCTACCGCTACTTGAGAGACCGTTATTAATTGCTACTGCTTATTTCTTTCGTCTGTGGGAAATATAGTGATTAGTATGATCAGTCACTTTGATTACAAACATATAAAAAGACTCGTGGATGAATGTAATAGTAAATATGTATTTATATTTATAAATAAAATATAACAGTTTGTTTATAGATTTTGTGTTTTATATTTTTGTTATTTTTAACCGACTTCAAAAAAGGAGGAGGTTATCAATTCGTCTGTATGTTTTTTTTTTTATTTTTTTTTTATGTTTGTTACCTCATAACTTTTGACTGGGTGAATCGATTTTGATAATTCTTTTTTTATTAGAAAGCTGACGCTTCCCATTTGGTCCCATTTAGTCCAGTTCTGATAATGGTATCCATGAGAAAACCATTTAAGTCTTAAATTTGCATTAAGTACGTGCGCGACAAATAGATAAATAACTCAATAGTCGGTCTTTTGAAGTCGGTTTTTGTTTTTTGTTTTGTAAAAATAATGTTCTTGTAACATGAATAAGTCGGCGTTTGACCGCCAACTCGCCTGATAATAGGCGACGATGTTGTCGAAGATGAAGCACGCAGACCTTGAATATACCTATTCACTCTGACCTTAAAAACCTAGCAACCAAGTTAGTAACCTAGATAAAAGACAGATACAAACGTAAAACTTATGACACTGTTTTTGTCGGCGTTGAAAATGTGTCAAAACACGTAAATTTTATAGTAAAGTACTTCATGTTGCAATGACTTATGAATGATAACTTCCACACCAGCTGCATAAAATGTTTGTGACACTGTAAAACTTTGTAGGTCAAACAAGGAAATAGATCAGTTAAGTCGTTTGCAAACGATACTTCGCTGCAGAATATAAAATGGTAGACATCTATACTAATATTATAAAGAGGAAAGATTTGTATTTTTGTATGTTTGTGTTGAATAAACACAAAAACTACTAGACCGATTTCAAAAATTATTTCACCATTAGAATGCTACATTATCCCTGAGTATCATAGGTTATATTTTATACCCGTGCAAAGCCGGGGCAAATCGCTAGTTACTTATAAAGCCAGCTTGAAGTTAGTCGCTGCTTCAAATAGTCTAACAACTTCCGCTGACGTGAAATGTGACAAAAACAAGACGGAAAATTTTAAGCAATGATTAACTTTAAGCAAGCTTTATAAGGAAGGCCCTCAGTAGTATTTTCTAACCCTGTTTAACCTCTTTGAGTAGTTATTCCTGGTTTATTTATTTGAATGTTTTCTAGAATGTCCAAGAAAATATTATACTTTTATAAAAACTTTACCTTCTTAACACTTTATATGGCTTACAGCAGTTACAGCCAATCAAAAAAATCAAAGACTTGCTTTGTTTCCTTAGCAAACGAAAACGTTCTTTGTATCGAAACTCTACCTACAGTTAAATGAGCGGAAATTACAGTCAAGGTAGAGGCACAGAATAAATAACAGTACAAGGGAGAGTGAAAGAATTGTGGTGCCCTCGTGGAGTGCTAAACCAAAGTAAATGCATGTCGACAGTATGGGTATTGGGTACCCACACTAACTAAATACCTAAAATATTTGTATGATAGGAACCGTTATCAGCATTTTCGAATACGATACGAGCCTTATAAATGTCCCAGTAACGTTACTAATAAAATATGTAAAATTGCAATTTTAATCGCTAGAGCAATTCTATAACAAATGATAAATTATAAAACAACCTGTAAAACACGGTATAACGCAAGGATTTCAACGATAACTAACTCACTTATGAGTATAAAACGGTTTAGGCGTACAGGAATTATGATGGAGTAAAATTGCCGTGCAGATAAACTCGTAGGTACTCATAAATGAACACTAAATAATTTGAAAATATGACACTTTTTTGGGGAGTCGGGTAAAAATTAGATATAGATACTTAACTTCAGACTTCGACTACTTACTTCGATTATGATAAGATTAATAATTGCAAGGCTTGTTCTTCTGCTATATTTACCTGTAATCTTCAATATTCTCATACTGGTGTTACTTGTAGTGGCGCACAAGCGACATTACTGAACAACGGGAGTTGGCAATGTGATATAATGTCGGCAGTAACTAAACGAAACGGATTCAATTGCTGAAAGCGGTGAGGTAAATTTTACCAAAAACTCGAAGGTATTTTCACAAGCTTTAATTTAACTTGCTATTTACGTTAGGTAGGTCATATCTTTTTAATTATTTATTACTGTATTACAGCATATTTTTAAACAACAGTATTTTTTTATCACTTCCCCATGTCCGATTAAGCTGTTTGATATGAAAATGAAATGAGCTTGTTTTAATTTTTATTCGAGTGTCTTGTTATATAAATGTACGTAGAACTGGACAAAGATTAAACGTGACGTTACTCATTTGCAGAAAAAACTTAGAACTTCTTAATCAAAAAGACTTGACAAGAAAATACAAGTTGGAATAATCCGGAACCGGAAAAAGCTTTTTCTAATCTTACTTACCAGCAGGCGAGTTGATGGTCAAACGCGGTAATAAAACATTCAAGTCTTTTTATTTATTCTGACCATAGGTTAAGTTACAATAGTAACGTCAAATACACAATGGTTTCTACAATCTACTATATAGCAAAGTAATAAAGAGATTCTTTTAATACCCATAAATAAATCACGTAATTCAAAATCCCGCTTTATACATTACGAAAGTCTGTCGAAAGTTTCTTATAAATGGAAACAATATTTCAAAATCCCTTTTTTCAGCAACACGCCGTGTCGTAACAGCGGTCGACTTTTCGCAATCTTTTCGTATTTTGGGTCAGTGACAATTACAAATACTTAAAAGAAGACACGTGACTTTCTCAATTATAGAAGTCATGTTATACTGAATCTAACACACACGCGGCACATGTTACTCTCATTGTCTCTTGCTTGCACGAATTATCTGGCCTATCACTCCATCCTTGTCATGAGGTCCAAGACGAGCTGAATCGAGTCAAAACCGATCTCATGTTTTGTGATGGTAAAGCTAGAACGTCTCACTAGTCACACGTCTTCTTTTATTGGTCATTGACGTTGAGCTAACTTTTTGCGTAACAAATTTCAGAGATTACGCAAACTGCTACGCCCGAGTGACGAATCAAACACAAAAATTGGAGAAATATAACTTTCAAGGGTTATATTGGCTCTCTATTTTCATGTTACCACTTTCCAGAGAGATTTCCCAGGCGACGACGGTCGGTGTGCTTTCACAAAGTTCACTACTACTTTATACTAGTTTTCGTTTGTGTTTTGAAGTGTAAGTACCTACTCACATACAATGTGGCCAGCATTGATGTGAAATCGGAAAGAAAGGTTAAAAGTTAGGTTGTACCCATACCTAGCAGAAAATTCATAATATGTAGAAAATCGAATTAACAATAAAAATTAATAAATTTAATAGCGTTAACAAAAACTACCTCTACATTATCAAGCGCTTTTTTTGTCAAATGTGTACCTACTCGTACAATGTAGGCTATTCGATTTTTCATAAGTACATTGCTCTACTAAAATTACTAATACTTGTGAATAGACGCTCTGCATTCGAAGGAGTTGTTTTTCTCTTTATCTCTTTACACCTCTGTTTAAACCTAATGATTCCTATTCCTCACACATATATAGCGGTCGTGGCAAAGTTCTCCTTTTGTTTTTACCAGCAAATGCCGCGCAAATTCTAGGCTATAAAAGTTTCGTTCACGTAAAAATGGGGTTCACCCACACCGCTTGTGGTAATCTACAATGCCGTGAAAATTCATTTATAAATTCGGGTTTCATTTTCAGAGCGTCAGCTTGCGATCCAAGACCCGATAAGTTAGTTTCATCGCTCGCATTATAATATTTTACAAAATTTCGGACCTGCTCTGTAATAGCACCCCATTTTTCGTAAAGCTTTGTTTCGATGTGGTTTATTTGTGAATGTACCTCGTAAGTCAGGCTAAAGTGATCAATTTAGTCGTGAGTTAAGACGGTTGTTTAGTATTTGGTACAAAATTTTTTAACAGTATTTAGTATAAACAGAGTAGAAGTGAGATCTATTGTGTAATGGTCGTATTAGCTCGTATTTGTGTGCATAGAGACCTAGGCTACAAGAGAGATAAGTAGATAAACAGGCGATCTATATAAAACAACATAAGATAAGCTTATGTAGATCAACGCGTAAGTTTGTTGGTCAGAGTACCCATCTACTCGCACCTTTGGAAGTGTAGGTAAACATAAAAACATTTAGATATGTTCTACCAAATAGGAACCACCAAACATTATTCAACCGCGCTATTGGATAAAATATATACCTACGCTTCTTCATCTTTTACTTCTTCATTCCTTACAAAAAGTACACCGCCCAAGAACTACGTGACAATGCTGGCAGCAGATCATAAACTTTTTACTCTCATGTCTTTTTTATTCCCGTCGTAGAGGCAGTAAAACGCGTGATGTAATACCGATTACCGAAATGAGTCGTCGGGGTACGAAAGGCTTAATTACGGACGACGTCACGTTCATGGGTGCAATCATAGTCCATTAACTAATGGTGGCCTTTACAAGATGTTATAAACACAGGATTGGCCATAAAGTAAGCTCGGCCCATGTACGGGCACGCTATGACATGGTTGACATGAATACGCCAATGAGTAAGTAAGTAGTTTTACAAGCTCGTCTAGCGTGGGTCTCGCGACTAAAATTTTAACAAATATACTCTCTAAATTTATATGTGATTTTTTAATATGATTCCCCCTTGGGGACAAAGATAGGGTGACAACTGGGAATGACTCTTTTTTTATCGAGACAGACGTACAGACACAGACGTATAGCCTTCTCAGTTGTCACGTTCTCGCACGACAAAAAGTGTAAAAAGATTTTGTCGCAACGCGTTAGCTTGCCTACAAAGACTCTATATATCTACCTGTTATTATTCTTCTATACATACTTACAAATTAGTATTCATCAGATACGATAGTTTTATTACAACAGTGGTTGAAAATTCTAATCAAATTTTTTCAAAACAATGTTTTCCAATCAAAACTTGTATTCGAGGTTAGTTGGGTTGTACGCAAGCACAACTACTGTTGTGCTTGTTTTAGTTGGGTCGCGAAAACAAACTAGAAAAAATAGAACAACCAAAACACACAAAGCATCGGGTTTTTAGGTACGTATACTCGAGCCTGGGGGGTCATTTTTGAATCATTCGCATGAGTATTTCCATGCGTACTACGAGTATTCGACTTTCGAACGAAATCCTATAGAAATTTGGCTGTTTCGATCCAACAGAAAAAAATCCAAAAATCAAGCCCAGTGTCAAACTAGCACCATTCTGAATACTTTCATGCAAAGAGTGCTATTTAATTCATGCCCTGACAAAAAAACGAAGCCAACAAAGATAGACAGTCATGAGACACATGGAATACGATTTATGGACCTGCAGATTTTAAAGAGGCTCACATTTGCGCCATCATCAAATAATTATTATCTATCAATCATCTATCATTCTCGTCAATTAGCTCCAAGGCAAGTAGATAACGAGGCAAATTGCTACTTAATTTATACTCGAGTTTGCTTCTAGCTTATAATAGAACAGGTCAGAGCAGACAGCATAGCTAATCAGTTAACGAGCTTGAAGTATAATAGCCTGTATTTTTCAGACGCCTTTATGGAAATATAGGGGAAGGAACCCTAATCACTTCCTCAGCTTATTTTTCTTTGTACAAAACTCCATTGACATCACTCATTCAAAGATGTAAATATGTTTGTCGACTCGAATGAGTTATGGGAGAGGCAGTGGACAAAAACGAATTACCAGAAAATTGTGGCTATAATTACACGCATATGTTTTTTCTTGTTTAATCGGCATTTGGTTTTTGGATTTTTATTTGGTTTGTTTTGATTGGATTTTATTTGAAGTTATGATTATAAGTGGGCATGGAGAGACGGTAGAAATAACTGCTGGAAATAGCAACTGGATTTTAGGATAGCCGAAAAAATAAGTCCATGGCGATAGGTTTTCTTATTAGATTACGTTTTTTGTAATTACTACGTCCAAAATGTAATTGTTATTTGGCGTAAATGTGATGCAAAACACGCTGCTAATACAAAATGTATGTGGAAAGTAGGAATTACCAAAGTTTTAATCGCACCGGAGTAGGGGAAACCCACTTTAGTGTTACCTACACATCCACAGTTTGATACAATTCGGCCAAGGGCCAATAGTACTTACCTACTCTTTTGTTTGGTAACAAATACAATCAGAATCAAAGCATCTTTTGAGTAGCACATTAGGTCATTTATTTGAATGCTCCATTTATATATTCCAATTCCAATATAGGGTTATTCATAAAGGGTATGCTGAGCCGAAAAGGGTTCATAGTACTCATCATTATGAACAACTTTTACTAGGGGACCATTCGAAATTCGCAAAAAAAAAAATCAGCTGTTCCATAGAAAAATGTAAATGACACTGGACAAAATGTATGGAACACCTGATTTTTTTTTTGGGAATTCTGGGTTGGTCCCATAGTAAAAGTTGTTCATAATGATGAGTACTATTATGAGCCGTTTTCGGCTTAGCATACCCTTTATGAATAACCCTGTATATATAGGTAGCAGCAGTAGATAGTAGTTGTGAATCGAGTGAAATAGTATTTATTCCGTTTCGGAACGACTTTTTCTTCGGACTGGATATTAACCTAAAAATAAAAATGGTCCCGATTTTAGCTTTTAAAAGTTTAGCAATACAAACAACATCATGATTCGTTTCCGAGTTGAATATTCTTTTATTGTGTAGAGGCCGCGGAAGCTCTGGCGAGGAGCAATTTGCCGTTGATGTCAAACCGTTCGTAATTGGGTTAAGAAATCACCAAATTCATGCTTCATTATTGCTGGTCTCGGCCAAAAAATAAGCAAATTAACTTACCAAACTTTTTCGGTGGAATCAAACACTCAATCATACACCTATACAAGTTATTGAACCAGTTTGGAAATTGCAATTCAACTTGGAATTGGCACAATAATATTTTTTCGGTCGAGAGTTTTATTGCTTTAGCATTTTACCTGAAAGTTTTGTGGAAACTCTTCGGTGGAACCTTTTTGATATTGCACTCTATTTTACCCGATCGTTGAAAAAGAGGACAATAGTTTTCAGATGTAAGTGTTTCAGTTTGTGTGTTTGTTTATTTGTGGCTATCTACCTACGTACTTCCCAAACGCCACTGTCAATTTTGAAGCATAAAGTGTCCGTTACACTTGCCTTAATTTTCAGTGTCAAACTATTATTCACGATAATAATAATTATATGTATAGACTAGCTGCGCTCTGCGGTTTCACCCGCGCTTTCCGGTTTAAAAAGTAGCCTATGTGTTAATCCAGATCATGAACAACCTTCATTCCAAATTTCATGTAAATCCGTTCAGCCGTTTTTGCGTGAAAGAGCAACAAACATACATACATTCTTACAAAGTTTCGCGTTTCTAATTTTAGTAGGATAGAATTACATCGCACTAAAAAGAGAAAAAAACCTGTTTTATATTTTAATTATCCAATTCTAGTTGCAACGAGAAGCACGAGAAGCACGAGAGCACATTGTTACACAGCTCTATTTTCACTGGACACTCAGTGTTTTCAGATGCAGTAGAGTTTTTTGGTTTGTAATTGTAATTACGTTTTTTAAATTAATTCCACTACTTGGGTACTAAGATATTACCTATAATATATGTAGTCGCTAACGTCGCGTTTAATCAAACAAATGTACTAGCCACCTGTTTTCCTATACGATCGTTTACAAAATTAAAAAACCAGGGAAATTGATTCCTCCCGGGACCGAAAGCTTCCAGAGGTATCAAGCCAACATATTAAAAAAAGTCGCTTAAATTAATCTCCGACGGGAGAGCATAGTACCAGGGTGTGACGATTTATAGCAGGTGATTCGGATAATGTATACCGGGAGGGCTATTTTAAGGAGTAATTATAGCACGCAACTAACGTGTGAGCAAGGTCAAAAAAATGTTAGAATTATTTTTTTCTGGACTTCAAAAGAGCTATAAAGTTATTGTATAAGTTGGTTCGAGTAACCGCACAATGCATCCCTCGATGGGACACCGTCGATGCGGGACACATCCCATATCAAATAAGAATAGGAAGCGACTCGAGTAATGTACGCGTATCCTACTTACTGTAGCCGAGTCGACAACATATCTGACTTCAACTGGCGCGCTTCTGACAGTGCTAGTTTACATATTAGTATTTCTTCTATGGTTTTAAATGCTACCCGAAGCAAGTACACGTTGCATCAAAATGCTGATGGCTCAACAAAAATTAAAGAATGTAGTCAAATCGTTGAGAAAGACTTTAATTTAAAATACAGGTACCGTGTTGCGTCAGCTTGCGTCCCAACTCTGTGATTCGCACAGTAAAATGTTTCAAAATATTCTATTTTTAGATCATTGGATTACGTCAGTCTTAATTTTGTCAGACTTTTTTCATGCCAAATCTACTCGTATATGAGTAAAAAATATTTTAAAGAACTTTGTCTCAAGCATGCACGTAGGTACAGCTACTATCGTACATACGACGTACTTTGCGCTGCACCCTATAAACGTTATGAACATTCTTCCTCAGGTCCTCGCATATTAAAGCGACCTAATCTAGGCCTTTATCCCCGTACCCTCGTAGGCATTTCTCTTGCCACGGATAGTCGGTTACAGTACAGTGCAGGCCTCGGTTCGCTGCGCTCCGCTAAGCCTCTTATTGCCTCAACGTAGTTTGTCATTTGCAGAGTACTAGCAACATTTTGCAGTGTTTATTGCCACGGCTCTCAAGGTACGGACGTGGTACGAGTAAGGCGCTCAAAATAGCGACATGGGGAAAACAAAAAGTACTTTCCTCTGTGCGTACCATTTCTTTTCCTGCTCGTTTGCTCGGGAAAATAAGCATTCGCAAACATTTTGCTGACGTATACTCGTATTTGTAGTTGAGCAATACGTTTATGTACGCTACTTAGGTGTGTTTTATGTGAGGGTTATTTACAGCACTACACTGGTAACTGCGCCTAACTTAGGGAAGTTTATTTTTATTTTCAGTTATAATAATAATAATAATAATCCGTTTATTTCAGGCAATATAACTTGCATGCAATGCAAGTTACAGAGGCCCATAGAAAATAAATACCTTACAAACTAACATACATATTAATAAAACAATCATTCTTCATTCTTCTGGGACTTTGTTACTCGTACCGTCTCCCAGTAACGCCGGAACACTAGCCCTTTTGGCCAGAAATCTGGTGACAGTAGTGCCACCTACGTTATGTTATATCATGAAGACAAAATTATTATTTTATGGCAGGTGTAACAGAAAGGTGTGAAAATACTAAACAGTGCATGTTGCGATTGATTTAGAATTCAACCTGCAAGGTCTACTAAATTGTCCTCAGTTTAAATTATAAGATAATCTTTTACATAAACTAAGCCAGGTGCAACCCTAAATATTTATCAGTATGTTTACGATCTTACGAGTATTAAAGGGGGAAAATGTCATGTATGAATACAGTGTGACAAGCGCAGTTAGTAAGCAGTTAAGCACCCGTTAGAGTTGTCAAAAAATCACGAATAATAGTGTTTCTAATATTGTATGGTAAAAAAAAAGTTTTTATTTGGATTTTGACGTTTTGATGATATTCAAATTATACAAACCTCTCAATATCATGACACGTTTCTGTAACAAACATATGTTAAGCTGACGCATACGTGTTAATTTGAAGTTATATCTTACATGTTTATCTTACGGTATGTCAAGCCTTAAGTAGATAGGAACGCATAAACGCTGCTGCCACAATTTTGATAAATTACGCCCATAGATCCACGACCCCCATATCACTCACTCGTATCTATTACATGCAAAATAGATGCGACTTGAGCAAGATTACGTGGGCGATGTACCGTATTCGATGACGGGAATTATTATCTATCAACACTGATAACATTTGAAAGGATATGTAGGTTTAATTAGCATGCCGAAATTTCACGTTCATTTCCACACTACATACCGTACTTGTCTCATCAGCACATAATCATACGGTAATAGAAACTTCGAAACTCTATAATGACTTATGCTCTGCATAACTTTATAATATCACGGTACCATTTCGAATTGTCATATTGTACCCAAATCTACATAACTAAGTAGTGCTAGCAGTCTCTAAAATTAGACAGAATTTGCTCTCTATTTTAAGACTACCTGGGATGTTATAATCTTTGAGGGGTTCCCAACGAGTCACACCAAAACGAGTCACAGTGAAGGCAGCTATCTCATTAAAGTGAAACCGCTTTTCAAAGTGGTACTCGTAAATATATTCCTATATCTGGTGTTGACGCGTCACAGTATAAGCATTAACGGTTGCTGCCAGCGACTTGATAAATTACACAACACACCCTCGAGAGATTTTCGTACGTCTTAATCTTAATAGAGAAAGCAGAATGTAACTACTAGCGCCCCGCGGTTTTACACGCGCTGATGGAAAACGGTGATGCCTATTTGTTAATTTAGGGCAAAAGCTATTCCAAATAGTGTCAAATTTGGTTAATTATAGTGACGGATTGAACTTTCGCATTTATAATACCTAATTAATAAGATTAGTTAAGTAGGATACTAGGCTCAAGTTTGAAGGCTTTTTTAAGACAGATCTAAATTTTCTAAAACTATTGGCATCCTTGTCTAATGGCTTGCAATGATAAAGACAGATATATTTTTAGTTACTTTAGATCTGTCTTAAAATGCCTTCAAACTTGGGCCTACTGTACCATAATAAACCTGTTTGATATTTTGACACTCGAGTTTAATGATTCAGGTCAGTTCAAGCCCAGCTTAAAGCAATCTAAGAAAACTTAAAACAATACAAAAATGCTGTGTTTTATTATTACATCTCTCATGGTAATATCTTATCAAAACGTATTTTGTACTGTCCACAAAAACGGCGTCATGTCACGCAGAAAAAAACACTATAATTTATTGACCGTGTTTTCTTTTCAGTTGAGATTTTATACTGAAGGAGGCCGTAATTTATTTGGAAGTTAGGCATTAAACCTAGATCAACGAAGTCATTAATTAAAGTCTTCCCGTCAAAAGAGCGATCTAATTACTCGGCAAATTTTGGAAATCCCTATCACTGAAGACGCCAGAACGTTAGTGTTTTTATTTAAACAATTTTAGGGGATAATAGTTTTTTTTTGGTAATTTTATAAGGAGCTTGGTTGATGCGCGTTAGCAGAAAATGGTGAACTAACTTAGGTTCGATAAAACCTCGTCTTAAGCAGTAGCCGGAAGCAAAAACTCAAAAGCTGTGCTGAGTATCGTATGGAGAATATTTATGTCCAGCTATAGACTATAGCTGATCATGTGTTCCTAACTCCATGGTTGGTCATCTTAAAATTACTTAATTCAAAATTTTTGTACAAAATAAACCTTAGAAGAAAGTCCGTCATTCATCATTTGAGAAAACGCTGCGTAATCATAATTTTGCAAGGAAGCAGACATAGAAGTTTATTAGACGAAGCAAAAATTCAAAGGTTTTCATATCAGACGGGATGTCCCACATTATTCGAGCTGCATTGGGAGAGCCATGAACCGTGAACGTACCCGTAATGGTAAAGCTACACTCTGTTGCACTGCGCGACACGTAATTCAATATGCCGATGACAACGGTGTGGCGACCCAAATATAAATCTATTTTTGGTTACCATACCATAATGGTTAAAAAAACTGTTATAGCGAGATATGGCTGTGTCTGTTTAACTATTACAGCCGATTTTCTTAGTTGTTGCACCCGTACCTTACTTCGAATGTAATGTAGATTTTGAAATTTCAGCTATGCGGGTATTTGAGAACTTCCTCTCACTTTTTTAAATCATTTGTATCATCCCTAGATTTTTAAATTTAGCAATGTTATCTGGCCTATGTCTAGCAGTGGACAAGCAAAAGATAGGCTGATGATGATGATGATGATGATCTGTCTTTCCGGGACCTCTACTATACTGTCTTAAGTAATAAAAGAACAGACCCAGATTACTTTTCGTTACAATCTTGGCGTTTTCAAGTCGCGAGTGAATCGGTACCGTCTAGGCAAGCGCACTGAGAAAGAATTCACCTAAAGTACGGAGCATACTAACACTCACCAGGTTTAGTTTGTAGGTAGTTTAGGTGAATTCATCGGAATATTGATTGCCATGTTTCTCAGTGCGTGGTCCATCGTAAACCGCTTAGTTACTGACAATCCTGACCAGGCAAGACGGTGGTCAAAAGCAAGCCTTCACAGAATAAGAAAATAGCTTTTGTCGTGTCGCGACGGGCTACATAAAGCCTAGTGCTATTTCACCCATGTGCCGCTGAATCTCGGAGTGAGAGGAAATCTTATGACATTTTGCAAGCGGCTTGCGGTAAATGGTGGCCGTGATGAGATGCCGGGTTGCTTTGGGATTTTAAACGTATCACAAGATTTATTTTTTAGTTACTGTGTGAATTGAAAAAATGTACTTTCCTTTTTTTAAACCACAAAGAAATGTGTAGGTTATATTGTAGGGGATTACAAATTGAAAACATAGGCCAAAATCTAAATAATTTGATCTTTTGTGCTTATTACAAATCTATAAGAACCTATCTGTACGTATGTACATATTTGTATCATATAAAGTTCATAAAAACTTTATTTACTTTACGGAGACGCAAATTTTTTAAGAAATGCCTTTTATTCCTTTCTTTCCGATTTATGTTTGGGCGCTTGAAAATACGACTAGGTATATAATACCAAAAACCTATTGTCACAAAAGTTGGGCTATATCAAAGATAACCCCAGCTGTAAAGAAAGCCTTTGATTTACATATTTTCATGCGGCCAGTTTAATTCTTCGCTTCCTTCCGACGCCGGCGAGTTGACCTCGCGCCTGTTTTCTACGCTTTTTACATGCATTATTCAGTTCCCTAATCATTGGACCAAAAGTTTATACCTTTCCCGTTCTTCTGAATCACTACAAGCCGGCGGATGTTAAATGAATAAGTAGGTACTTAATATTACTTTATTATCTTATCCGCAATAAATATCAATACTCCGCTCGAAGTTAATTTGTATTTTAGCTTATGAATATTGTTTGGTAATTTAATTGTGCCAAAACCACCTTCGTGGAAGTTATGGTACACTAAACAGACTGGACACTGTACAGTGTTACGACAATTTATCTATCTGTAGATAAGTTTTCACTATGAAAATGATAATTCGAAGTAATTTTTTTAGCTAAATAAATAAACTCAAATTAATACACAAGAAAAAAAGGTTTTTTATCTATTATTGCTAATTCAGATATAGTTTCTGTACGAATTATACGTAGATTATACGTACTCGTATTTATAAGTAGCCAAAAATGGTTGATTAAAAAAGTCCACGAGAGATTCATGAATTTATTTAATAAGTTAACATATTGCGTTGGATCATCGCTTGATTTGACAGATAAATTGGTCGCTGTACCAAACAGCTGTGTGTGTTGGTTGAGAGAACCAAAAGACTTCATCTATGGAGCTAACAGCGACTGGCTTCACCACAAAGTGACAAGATCGTCAGTGGACCAGGAGCCGTACCGTGAACTGCTAGCGCGAGTCCGAACTGAATTGAGTTGTCCTTTGTCTCGCTTCGTCTCTAACAGACAGACCAAGATAAAAGCCAAGCGATCGAGTTCAGATTCGTGCAAAAAGTTTGCAGTTCGGCCTTAGGGAGCTTAGTCTTTGACGCTTGAGATTATCTTGGTCACTCTCACTGTCATAACATTTTTAATGAGAGCAACAATGACAGAGACAATGTCTCACTCCCAAGAATAGGGGAATAAGGTCCATCCACTAGTAATGTAGCCAGCTGTTAGTTCAACTAGATTTTTCATCTTGTCTAATTTCGGCGCGTTTTCAAAATCATCAATTCATCATCCATCATTATTTTACTAAAGGGAGGGCCTTTTCTTTATAGTGTGGTTTTTATGCTTTTTTTGCTTAATGGGCGTTACTCCGCAGAAGTTTATTTTCAAAAGGCTGTTTCTCAAATTAATTTCTAGTGTATTTCCGCCTTTGATTCGTGTCAGGTACAAAAATTGATTTTAAAATGTACAAGTCTTTTGATTGGTAGCTATATTTTGAGATTTTTTTGATATTGGAATAGCCTTTCCCTCCATCTGTGTCAGTTCTGTATGCTAGTATTAATCGCCTAATTTCGACACGTAGTAGCCACTAATTGACGCGAACCCCTGTCGTGTTCCGAACAACCCTTCTGTAATCGGACTCTAGCATCCATATTGCCTAACTTAGACTTTCATTACCAATCTAGATGTTAAGAGATTTAGTTATAGTCAAAGGTCTGTTAATAATTACTGCACTGCCTCAAAATATTAGAATGAATCTGCAATGTTGCTCGTATTATAAAAACTGACACTTTTATATTTTTTATTAAAAAAAACAGAAAAACACGCTTTCTAAACCGAACAGCAATTGCTGTAAACGAAACATTCACATCAATATTTTACGTACCGTTATA
This sequence comes from Alcis repandata, assembly GCA_949125135.1. NCBI lineage: Eukaryota > Metazoa > Arthropoda > Insecta > Lepidoptera > Geometridae > Alcis > Alcis repandata. The sequence goes on from OX421223.1 coordinate 6,049,405, forward strand.
GCACTTCGTAACGTAAAGCTTGTCAAAATAAAAATTAATTAGCAACGAACTAAATAAACTTCACTCTTTATTACTCCCTTAAAGTAACTTTCAAGAGTGATATTCAAACGTCTACAGACTACAAAAAAGTTTCTACAGTATAGGAAACTTACTGAATAGACACGTGCGTTCCTTATTGTTCATGTCTCGATGGACACTTGAACGAAAGTGAACTAAAAGTCAAACCATCGAGATGGGGTAACTCGGGACGCGCCGCGTGCGGCCGCCACTTTCGGACCGCGCTCGCTGACTGCCGCCTACGAGCTACGAACAGCTACGAGAGCTACCATGAGAGCTACGAGATTGGAAGCTACGTCAGCCCTGATAGGTATTAGGTGTTCTCATTGGTGACTGGTGACATACGTATAGTGGACAGTGCAGTATATAAATAAACCTTGTCAACGATGTGTGAACGAGTGAAACTGATAAAAATTCCAATAATCTTGTTTCTAAGTTCAAATTTTGTAGGAATTTCTAATGTATGTATGTTAGTAAATAATATGCGTCTATTCTTATATCATGTCTACAAAAAAATCTAAACCAACAGCCGAAGCTGAAGGGTTTCGTCGTTAAGTTCCGCTCAATTTATTATCCGGCTTTTCTTACCTTTTTTCAGATAAGCGTACAATATCAATGAGCCGTATCCAGTTTGGTACGGTCAAGACTGAAAAGCTGCCTGACTGGCCTAAATTATGTCTATATTGTCCTCCAATCATGGTAAATGTAGGTCCACTGCTAAGCAATCTATGTTAAGATGGAGCTATGAATAGGAGTTGTATGCGATGAAGTCTAACTTTAGCAGTGGTGGCCAATTTGCAAGCTATTGTTTGTTGAATACCAACGTTCACTCAAAGGCGGTAGGTAGCGAATATTAGCATCCAATATTGGAGACTCGTCTTATCTCTAGCAACTCCTCTAAGTTCGTAACTGATGCTAGTTTCGACGTAGTTTAATGGTATAATTACTGACTGGTGGCTGGAGTATCTTGAAAACTGCAGTTGGCCGAGTAAGATGCCATACCAAGAGAAGAGAGAAGGGTATGCTACTGTATTCTTTATCAGTGGGATAAGGAATTCAGTTTTGTATACTGTTAAACTTGATGATCTAATGCAGAAAAACAAAAAAAAAATCAAAACTTGCGCTTGTGGATTCCGGTCAGGTTTGTTTATCCTACTAATAACTAGGTAATATTTTAAATGTCGAAGTTTGTATGCTAGGATGTTTCATAGCTTGGGTGTTTGCTGCTCAGTCACGGAAAAACAGCTGGACTTATTTGAATTAAAATCGGTATGTAGCTAACTTATTACCTGGATTAATATAGGCTACTTTTTAAGCCGGAATATAAAATCGCGGGCTGGTAATTTTTAATGGTTTTAACAGCTGTTTGATACGTGTCAGCAATGTGTTGTGATACCCGCACATTTCTCCCATTAAATGCCACAGCTCTGGTTACCAGTTAGTTTTCAAAGCTCAACATCAACTGTGTACCTACAGTAACTATGATCGAATCTATGATACGGTAGAAAGGAAATTGAGGTGAGTAAAAGCCGCGATTGAAGTGAGCCCTAATACCACACACCATCTACCTAATAGGCACTTTGTGAGATTCTGTGTCCCCTGATAGAATCAGATACGTAAATGTGGAGTTCCAAAGTACTTCTCTGCTCTAAAGTAGGTACTTCTGCCTAAAAAATGTGTATTTTTCAGTAAGGACTTAATCAAAATGAAAAAGAAATCTTCTGCGTAATGTTTGTATACCTTACGTCAAGAGGTACTCGTATCTACATAATTATATGTGATAATATATTTTGTGATTTCAAAAACGGTTCTAATGATTTTGATGAAATTTTCTATTTAAAGGATTTTGGGAGCAAAAAGTTAATCTAGCTTGGTCGGTCTAGTATCGATCTCTGGGAAAACACGTTTCTGAGTTTTCCGAGAAAAGCCCAATCGCTCAGGTGTTTTAGTATTAAATTGGATTGGCAAAATGTTGATTGGAAAAAAATAACAAACTAATATTTGTGTTGACATTTGAAGTTGATGAAAACAAAGTTCGTAATTTTTTTTATTCGAAATTCGAAAGTCGTTCTAAAAAGATGTTTAAAACTTGTGATATTTTAGGATCCTAGTTATTTAGGTAAACTCTTACCTACTCGCACATGTGTATAGACGAACTAAATCCAACTTAATATGATGTTTGTATAAAGAGCTATAATAATAATCATAAACATTATATTACGTTATTAAATAAGGCCGTAAATAATAATATAATACCAACCATAAAAGCGCACTGCCACAAAGTCTCGCAAAGTTTCTTAATCTCGAATAGAATTAAGAAATTCACAAATACAAAACGTTGCATTTGAGTTTCCATGCAAACAATGGGAACTCACTAAGTTAGTTGAACAATATACTTTGCCCACAGTTAGCGCTAAACCCCTGATTAAGTAATGTCTACCTTCGAGAACTTTCTTTGGCTCAAGGACCCTATTCTTGCAAGTGAGATATTATTTCGGTCACAGTAGCTCTCTTCAAAATGTCATTAGAGTAAGAGTGATGGAGACAATCTCGAGAGCCCAAAAATAGGGTCCTAGGAAAAGGAAATGTATAGCAAAGTGAATTCTTGCTTTCTTTTTCTTTTTCATGGCAAAAAGTATCTCTTTGCTGAGCAGTACAAAGTAAAATTAATGGCACATAAAAGAATGTACCTACTTAAAGGAAGCTGTAAAATGTACGATGCCACGTCGCATAAGTTTCTTTTGCTGCGTTTATTTTATTTTGAAGTAGGAATGGGATTCGTTTATATCAAGGTCGATTTTAACTTTATCAAATTGTTTGGTTATGGGAGATTCGCGGTTTTACCGCGCGGTTATGAAAAATGGTGATGATGGTGATAAAAGTTAGCCTATCTATCTATCTCTATATATATATAGTGTATATAGTGTATATACCCAAAATTCTCAGTTTCTTCAGTGTGTGTCCAAAATTCTACGATCGGCTGAATGCGTAGTTAAAGCGTGAAAACGTAACAATCAAACAAATAACCTCACGTTCGCATTTGTAATATTAGTTAGGATAATTTTCTTAGTCTACTGATCTTCAGTAGTAGGTATGTAGGTAGAAATTGTGCCATACGATATGTCATAAATCGCCTAGTGCAGAGCTGATTCTTTTAATATTTTTTATGAGTAAAAGATAGTTCAAAAGTTTTTAGCACGAATTAACAAGAATAAATTTTCTTTATAGAATAGAGCAAGTTTTATTCTTCTATGTTCATGAATTATTACTATAATGCGCTACGGATTTTCATCCGTTACCTCAGAACATACAAAGGTAAATAAGCTCATTATTGTTAACATCAGGAATAAGAGCACTTTCCCGAAGAATAACAGAGAATAAGGGGACTTTTCCAGTGACATAAAACTTACGTGTTAATCAAATAACCACCTTCTTACCAAATCCAAGTTCGAAGCAAAGTTCAAGGGAACAAATACACCGTTACTCGATACACGCCCGCACCAACTTTTAGTTTTATTGTATTACTAGGTGTGACCTCCGGTGGCACTCGCCATGTGGAATGCCTCAGCTCAGCAGCGGTGGACGTTTATCTTTGGATATCGTTTTCAGGATGCTGTTGTGTTTTTGGTGTAAATGATTATTCAAAAATTACAAACAAAAAGAAAACCAACAATTAAAACCTAGTGCAACGACAGGAATGATATGTTTTATCCAAGATTGCACCATCGCTGTCTCCATTCCAAATCCGTTCCAAGTTGTTGAAGAAATAAACCCAGACATACCTTCTCAAACACTCACAAACTTTCGCATTTATGATGTCAGTATGATTGACAAGATAATAAAAATGTGATGAAATATTGTAGCAAATCTAGCTCTCGTCGCATGACATAAGTTTACCTTCAGACGTTCCATTCAACCGCTCTACTCGAAACTTTATTGTTCAAAGTGCAAACGCGAAGCAATGCAGCTGAGATTCGACATTCAGCCGTCTTTGGAACTTTGTAGGCAATATGTGTTTCAGTTGAAAAAGCCGCAAAAGCCTGCTGAAAAGGAAATGCAAAGTGCAATTTTGGTTCAGCTGTGCCTTTGTCTTTTCCACGTACGGTGTTTTCCGTTTGTGTAAATAAATTTGAATTTTACGGCGACATTGTGATAGAAATACAAGTGGGTACAAAAGCAGGCTTTATTTGTGAATGACGTAAGTAGAAAATTCCTTCCACCTTTGTCATGTCATATTAAGATTACTATCTGCATAAGAATCTGTACAATGCGACTGAGGAAATTCATATTGACATCGGCTTCGTGAAACTTTGTTGGTAACATGTATTTCTTAGGAAGTATTCAGAGCTCGTGCTCCACAAGTATGCTATGACTTATGCAGCTCGGGCAGGAGCTCCTGTGAGTCTTGTTGTGACAACTGCATTTTAGTTGAGCATACTTTTATCTGAGCTACAGCTACTTTTTACATTAAAAGTATTCTTTTGGAAAGGAAAACGAAAATTCAATTTGGACTGTGTAATTTTGTTTAAGATAATAAATATTTTTGATTCAGATTAGATTTTGGGAAAATGTGACCTATAACATTCCGGACGCAAAGACGTAAATAACGACATGACGTTGGATTAGTCTCTAGCGTTTTTAAATTAACCTATTGAAATTTTCATCACTGGTTTTTCCGGATGTACATACGAGTATGTATGCATTTATTGCATACATACTCGTATGCAATAAATGAAAATATAAATAAACGTAAATAAAAAAAAAATAAAAAATAAATAAACGTACATCCGGAAACATTACTCCCTTCCGGATAGCCGGGTAAAGCTTAAAAACCGACGTGACGTTGAATGATAGCCGTTCTTAATATAATCTCCGTTTTCCTTTCCTTAGCCCATATTTACCACAGACTTACGTCCCATATGATCAACGAGCTCAGGGACTCGAATTTCAGGCAACAACTTCAATGTCCGGTGTGGTCAGGGAGAGGATCAATAAATCAGGCGTCGCGTCGCAGCGCACATCCGGCGGACCGCTGTAATAGATCTTGAATCGGAGCTGGCTCGCTCACCAATCCCTGAGGATTGACGCATCTTGACAAAGCAGTCCTGGAGCTATTGGTGTCCAGTATTTTACGTAATGATTGAAAGAAAACAAAGTAAAGCGTTACTTTAGAAGGATTCAGGAAAATTTGGGATGTCACTGAGGAGTGAGGATAGCATACTTACTCGTATTGTACTTGATAATTTTTACGTAGGGTAGAGTAGACAGAGAGTAGTATAAAGAATAGAGTTTTAGTTTTCTTACCAGAATTGTCAGTAAAGAATCCGGTAAGACATTGTCTAGACTTCATTAAATAAAGATTTAAAAAATTATAAGTATAGGTAGCCCGATGTGGTTAACCAATAGTGGCCGCAAGACAGCAAGCGACTATAGATCAGACGCTCGCTCAAAAACGTGCGACGTTGCAAGAGTGACACAAAAGCAGTTACCGAGTTGAAGAGACTAGTACAGGGCCGGAACAGAAGCGCGCTGAATAATAAACCTTTACTGAGCAACGAGTGAAAATAGTCGATTGAAAATACTATTTTTCTAAAACATAATAGGCGCCCTTTAACAAACCAACTCACTTGATAATTTATCGTTCCTACCTTATAAAGTAGGATGATATTAAATAAACATGTTTCAATTTAAAGTTTTCCGATAGTATTATACCCGAGGCAGTGATAGAGCAAAATTTTTCGGTCCCCGACCCGACTAAGCATATTTCCTAACTTTTCCGGCGTCATCTACAAAACTCAAGCGGGTTTCACGGGTAAGTTGCAGCTAAACCCCAATACATGCCTATTTAGAGGCAAAAAGTTGTGCAGAAACAGGAAACTGTCGAGAAAGACGAAACTCAATGTATCGGAACATTGAACTTTGATTCTCAATGGCTCTCTTAGCAAACAAGAAGTTTACAGCTGTTTGATTTTGCCTAAACCAAGTACAACAAACGCAAAGAAACTTACATTATGTTAGTAGATGAGCTAATTTTTGATATTGACAATTCAATACTCGTAAAAATAATTAGAACCTAAAAGGTTCATACTGATTAGTGTTAAGAATGGCATCAGTATTGTAGTACTTTTTAAACTAAAGTAGTGTGACAGGACTAAATCAGTTTTAACAGTCAGTGTTGTTTGTTATTATACGCTGAAATCAGGAAAAGCGTCAGTTATTGATAGACAGTTAAAATCGCAGTAAAATACGTCTATCAAAAATTGCACTTTTTATGCGAAAATGCAGCGGAATTTTATGCGTAATCATAGTTATGTACACTCGATTACGCATAAAATTCCGCTTGCCCCGGCCAAAAAAGCCAAAAGGCCGGTAGACATCGATGTAAAACTTTTTTCGTGTTAATAACTACTTAGGTGAGAAAAAAGGAAACTGTACCAATTTGTCAACGTTAACCACGTTCACGTTCCACTCACACTAACTTTATTTACTGTTGACAATATTTGCTAATAAATATTTTGCAGCTGACGATGTTGACTGCAGCAGTAACTGGGCCATAGTGAATGTAACATGAACTATGCGCTGCCGACCCGCTCGGGAAAGGTCAAACGTACAGCACGACCAACCTATCTACTAAGTTCAATGAGGGAGCCGCCATCGAATTTCCTTACCAAAACTGAGAGTCTTCCTCGGAAAATTTTAGTTCGTTCATTTGACCAACTCGACAGTTCAGTTGGTAGGCTGTAACTGTCGCTTTACGTTTACATCAACCGCAATTTTGTTTCGTACTCGTAGTTCGTTAGTCAAATAGCTCGAGAACGAATCTCATATCGAATCGAGTAAACATGCGCGTGGCCGCAATACACAATGCGCAAAGTTATGGCTGCTTAATGAATTTAGGCAGTAAAAAATAGCTCATATTAAATAGGGCTTTGAAGCAATAATTTACGTAGAGTACGGAGCAAAAAACTAAACAGTAATGAATAAGTAATTTTTTTTTTATAATTGAAACGTGAACTCACTTTATATAGGTACTTATACTTCGACCAGTTTCGATCACATTTGGCGATTATCCTCAGACACTGAATGCTATCGAAGTCGGAGTATCAGACGCAACGTAACGTGAATGTTTCCGTTTTAATTAAAACAAAATGTTTCAAAAGCACGTTACTTTTCATAATAAGTAAAAAGCAAATAGTAAAACTCATTTGAAAAAAATAGTGAAACAAGTGCACGTGCAGTGGTGCGTAAAGTAAAAAATCGTGCCAAGAGGCATTCCTGTACAAGGACATTTTATAATTGGGTTAGAAACTGTAGAAACTTGGTTGAGTCATCGTTAAATGCTTTTATTGAGATTGATAGTTTATAGCTTTCTCGCATGGCTAATGGCACTTTTCTCGCAGGGGCATAGCTGTTTGACTTCATGTGCAAAGGCTTATTAATAATAAATAAATAACGTTTCACACTCATAGCTCCCCACTAGGGTAACCTGTATCGGGGATGCCATGGAACACACACAAAGACAAGGACAACTAACACTCAGACCCTAAGCAGATATTTAAATTCATCATTCAAACTTCTGCCCGGCCGGTAATCGAACCCGGGACCTCCGGCTTTTAAGGCAGATATACTACCGCTGAGCCAAACAGGTCGTCAAATTGCATTGTAGTGAGTTTATATCATTAAAGTTGTTATATAAAGATGTCAGTCAAACAAGTCTCTACATTTATCTAATGAACAAGCTTTTCTTCACAAATGTCAAGGTTTTCATTTCGTATCTCCAACGTTAAAAAAGTTTTCACACAGAATTTAATTAAACTTGAAAATACAGGATATTTTTACTTAAATTTCCATAAATTAACGTCCAGTTCTTATCTCGGAATGGCACGTGAGGGCCACGAGAGTCGCACGACGATTCAACTACAGAATGTATACGACTACTTTGAGATAATCTTATTAATCCCTAAGTTTGTTTGTGTGTTTGCTCTTTTATTATTAATCTTTTATTTGGGACAGTAACTTTTTACCTAAAACATAGAGAATGCTACCAGCAGTTGTTAAAATAAACTGTGTCGCGGGTAGCAACACCCGCCATTAAGAAGTGAGACATAATAATAGTTGCAGAACATTAAAATCAGTTGTTACTACGTATCTCCGTAACTACTACACCTATTTTAATCAAATTTGGGTCATAGCTTATACCCTGGGCCCTGGATTAACACTTCAGACTGCTTTTCATTTTCATCTTTTTTCATGAATGTATACGACCGCTTTGAGATAATTATTTATATCTACGTATGTATACCTAGAGATTAGACCAGACGTTGCACGTACTAACTTTTAATGTAACTTTTAAAACTCCGCTAAGCTTCAATTGTGGTCAAATGCTCCAGTGCACGAGCGCTGTTGAACTTTTTGCTGCGTCCATACGGCTAATTTGAGCTAGACTAGGAGTAAAAAGAAATAAAGAGGTCCTTGGTTTTGTCTGCAAAGACAGATAAAGCTTACTAAAAGTACAACAATTTATATGAAAGTACATAAATCTTGTCAAATGCCAAATTATCATAGATTTTGAAGTGAAAACTTCTTTAGCGGCGTTGTACACTTTTTTGGAATGGGTAAAAAATGTTAAACTCGCGACAGGGTCACATGACCTGATCGAAAATTCGTAAGACGGATGGAGAGTAGACAGCAAGTATCCCCCTCTCTTTCTACGGCGCGGCGAAAATGTATGCCTGCGCCGGCTGTTTCGTTTAGGCGGCGCAGGGCGCTTGCGCGAATGTTCTAATTTGACAGTTATAGTGTTGTGACCTAGTGATTATAGTGGACACGATATCGATTCATTTTTCTATTAAAATAATTAAAGCAATTCGTGCAAAATTATTCCCTAACCATTCCAAAATATCGAAAACGCACAACGTTAATACTTAAGTTTTCACTTCTGCCGGCACTCCCGGAGTACAACCCGTCGTTTTTTTAATGTTGTTAATAGTTTTTAGGTTTCCGTACCAAAGTAGTGAAAAGGAACGCCTGCGGTGAGACTCCGGTGTCTGTCCGACCATCCGTGCGAATGTCTGTATGTCGCGGACAACAACTACCCACGACCTTTTATAAGAAGCTTCAGAAAGTATGTCTCTCCCATGTTCTATTTACAAAAGTGCTAAAAACAAAGTCGAAAAAAAAAAAACTTGTCAGATGTAAACAAAAACAGAGTGTTTTTGACGATTCAATTGCAGCATAACAATAATGATCCAATTAAAAATATCGGGTCTATAAACCGACCCTTGTAAACTCGACGATGGAAATAGAAAAACGTGAGTAGACAATAAAACTGGTGCTTACTCGTACGTGTAAAGTACAGTTACAGAAAAAAGGCTCACGATGTAAGTGGAGTTATTAACAAGTCGTGTCAGTACTATCTAAATCGAATAAGGTAAATTATAGTTGAGACGGAGATAAGTGGTCGTCATTTATCTCTTTCGTGCATCATAATACATAATATATTAAAATAAATATTACGGAGGAATTTGAAGTAAACCTTTTTTCTGCTTTTTATTTTTCTTATTCTTCTTTCTTAAATTGTATGTAAAGGAATGAAAGTAAAAGTTTTTTGTGATTTTATTTCTTCATAAATGCAAAATTGCGTGAAGACATTACTGAAGTCCGTTTATATCTCCTTTTCTCCTTTAAATATATACTCGTAGAAGACAATTAGCACCGATTCCATTTTACTCGAGTTTTACGATTAAAACTGGCGTAGAAACCTATAAACTATGGTGAAGGTGATCGTAAAACAGATTTAATTTCCCTATATGGCGTCTGCATTCGATCGGTTTCTGCAGTCGATGCGAATAAGGAAATTAAAGTCTAGAACATCTGCCAAACCCAAAATAAAGTAAAATATGAGTTTAATTTCGAAGTGAGAATTTACTATAGCTACAATAAACTAGTTACCCACTAGTTTATTGATTCCATATCGGTAATATTTATTTATCATCCTACTGAAACTGTTAATTTATCCGGGACAAAAAAGAACGTAATGTTAATCCAGGGTACAACTTCTAAACCGAACGTAATCTTGAACCGTTGATCCGTTTATCCGTGATAGAGTAACAGAAACCAACATATCTACATACTTACATTTATTGATTTTCTTTTTTACAAAAGTGGTCGATATATATTTGCACAACTGTACATTTCCCCGTTTACTTATCATTAAACATTTTATGAATGTAATAAGGCATATTTCGTTTATTTGTTGTCAGAAACAGAGCAGCTGGTTACAGCGTGAGCTGTCACTGACAAGCATTTTCAGACATATTTATGAGATATCTTTAACTTAGTAGAAAAAAATCGTGTATGTTTACAAACTCTTCAATTCTTAGATACCACTTTTACAGTTAGAAAAACTTCGATAGAATTGTCATTTTAGGGGAACCCTAAAACAAAGCAGCAAACTAACGAACCTCTATAGTTTCGCAGTATTTATTTGTATCCCATAATAAAACATGTGTACAAATAGACACTGCAAAGTCCTATGAAAATAAAATTGAGTAGAACAACTTTTTATTATTATGTAACAGCGCCATAGATTATTTAACAAAGACCATTGAAACCTACTGTTACAAAATCACCTAGAAAGGTCCGACAACAGCGCTCTACACAATGACTTTATATTCTCTTAAAATAGTAGATACGTAGTACCATAAAGTTAAAGGGCACGCAACCTTTTCACTGCACTATTTAAGCACCTACGCCCATTGGCAATAGACTTTATAGCTGCAAAGAAAACGTGCCCCAACTCTCAACGTTTCGGATCTCGATTTTGTAAACGTAAGGTAAAAGTACCCTTCACCGGACGTGCCCTACCACCGGAAACGTCCTATTTTAAACTATAAGTCAAAAACTTAGGGTTGAAAGTAAGTTGCGATTTTTTTCTCCGATAGCTACATATCCTCCCCTTCCTTTACGTGACCTAGCCGACCATTTTGGGAATCAGTGGGACCGTGATAATCGATCGAGTCGGTCGATCGCAGTTTTGTATGGAACTCCTTACGAAAATCGTTAAGAAATCGCGTGTATTTCTTAAGGTTTTTATGGCGTTTAAGCATAGCTTAGTGTTCGAAAATAGGGTTTTAGGGTATCGTTACTCAATTAGTTATTGTGTTCCGATTAAATAAGTGAATTTGGTTCAGTGGTATTTACAGAAATTGAGTAAAATACAAATCCGGTGGTGGGTTCAAGCATATTTTGACTGGAAGGTTTCGCCGAACAGCGTCCGGAATCAGGAAAAACGTATGTTTTTTTAATTAATTTTGTACTGATTGATGAAGAATTATTTCAATAAATTTCTTTGCAATTTAAATAACTAGAAGTGTTAAGAACTTAGTGAGCAATTACCGAACATTAATATACAAGCCAATTTTTTTTAAACAGTGATTGAAATTTAACATTTTAACAAGTTTTTGGCATCAAAATAAGCTTTTTGGAAAGGCTATTTTGAAAATGCCATAATAGTTATATTACATCAATAATATCAAAAGCCACATATATTCATGGATTTGTAATAGTTCTAATTACCAGTTACGATGTCAGATTTGTAGTTACATTGTAATGATTACAATTTATAGACTATTTTCAAAATCTGTTCGGGTGATACGTTCCACTAAATTTGACTGTTCAATTTACCGAACGGGTGTCCGGTAAATGGTACCCATGGGCTCTATTACCGGATTTTTTATTATCTCAGCTATTTTATTATGCGGTGTTCATTGAAATATAATCCTTACGGAATTGACTACTAGGTCGATATTCAAACGTATTCTCTAAAGTGATTTTTTGTAAAGCCCAGTGCTTCTAAAAGTTAAAACAAAAAATGTATAATATAATGTGTATGTGTGTGTAATGTATGTGAGTGTGCTTGTGTGTGTATATGTGTATGTGCGTGTGTGTATGTATATGTATAATGTATCTACGTTATTTTATTATTAGTGTGGAACCGTTTTTCTATTTTTTTATCGGATATTATACAGGGTTATTGATAAAGGGCATGCTAAGCCGAAAAGGGCTAATATTACTTATCATTAGAACAACTTTTACTATAGGACGAATTTTAGGTTGGTCCTACAGTAAAAGTTGTTCATAATGATGAGTGCTATGAGTCCTTTTCGGCTTAGCATACCCTTTATGAATAACCCTGTATACATTAGAGCTTTTTGGTTATGGTTTCGGAAGGTGACGAAAGGATGTCAATACACAGTGTATTTTATGAATTCTGAGAACGCTGACATATCAATATGCACATTTTAAGGTTTTTTTACACTCAATTGGTTGTCATTTTGTTTTTTGTAGAGGAGGTATAACCGATTAAAAATTAACATATAAAAGCATAAAAAGTGCTATAAAGACTGTTTAAAAATTATCAAACCATATCTTACCTATAGCTCAAAACAAGTGTGATAGGATTGATTAAAGAAATGTTTTAGATTAATGTTTTTATAATACAGGATGACTGGTTAGACACCCTGTATAAATACTAATTTGAGTTAATGAAATACAAATACATGGATGACAAAAATAAATGATATTTCCGTTTAATGTAAACTTATCGTTCTATTTTAAAACTTTTTTAGTATTCCGTCAATATTAGTTGAAGTTAAAAAGCTAATGAAGTTAGGTTGTTAATATAAAGTACTCTTCAGTAAGACCAACGAAAGTTTGAGCACCACTCAACAACGCAACTCCATACATTTTCTTTCCTAGTCCGGTAATACGGCAGGCCGATCCGGTAGTAGGTGCAAATCACGTTTCTTAGTCCGGTGAACGGTACAAATGAGACTAAACGGACCTAAAAACTTTAAAAATATTTTAAATATATTTCTAACGAGTAATTAATTTCCAAAAAAATTCAAATGAAGACTAGTTTATCTAAGTTACCGCTAAACTATTAATTATAATCGTGTAAAAATCCCAGACCTTATTTTAAATAGAAACGTACATGCAGGTCTTAAGCGTTCGGTGAACGGTACATTTACCTTATATTTTCTTTATCACTTACGCCCAATAGAAAACAATTTACCTTACGACGGAACCCTGACCCTTTAAAATAGTTTGGTTATTTTTGCACCTTGCCTTTTGAGAAATACTTTTATTCGGGAGTAGTTGTGCACGCGTAATCCGATATTTCATTCAAACTGATTTCATGATTTTCGGTTGAGATGTTTTATACACATGATAAGTTTTGTTGACATAAGTTTTTTTTTAATCACAAAAATCCAACCATTAACCCATTTTTTTCAAGAAACAGAAAATATAACCTCTTTTTAATGCGTGAATTTTTAAGTTTCGGGACTTTTACAGTCTGCCTAATTTTTTACTCATCAAAATTCTACATTCCAGCCCAAAATATAAGACTGAAAATCTGTTAAGTTGCCTGTGGAACCTACATATATACTAAAGATCAACTAGAAGTTTGCTCAGGAACTCTTGAACATAAATCTTTCAAAGTTTCCTGTTCTCAGATAAGTACGTAAAAGATGTTCGGCATCGCGTAATAAGATAAATTTAAAAAGCTCTTAGAACAGCTCATTGCCAAACTGGAAGACGAAATTAGACAGGGTAGTTAATACTCGTAGGTAATTTAAAACTTTAGAACTCTTATGGTAATGAGCACAGTACATTGAGATTTTTCAAGTTAAAAATTATGTGTGGCAATGGATAGTTACGGGCTTGCTCGTCTCGACAATTTCGTAAAAAATAACTCATAAACCTTTTTTAACTGTAATAAAAGCAAGTGTACATTATTAACATCGTAAGTTTCTTCTTCAATTTCCAAGCACTATTATTACTAAAACTGATCAATGTACTCGTATGTTATCTTATTAGGTATATCGTATTATGTATGTTACTATCAGTAAACCTTTTTTAACTGTAATAAAAGCAAGTGTACATTATTAACATCGTAAGTTTCTTCTTCAATTTCCAAGCACTATTTTTACTAAAACTGATCAATGTACTCGTATGTTATCTTATTAGGTATATCGTATTATGTATGTTACTATTAGACCAGTGATTAACCAATACAACGCTTACTTTCTCTCGGTAATTCTTTTAAAGGAAATACTAAGTTAAAGTAATATATAAGAAAAATCAAAATATTTCTTTAGCCATACAACGGGGGAACGCTGCGAGCTTGATGGTTACGTTTTGGCGAGGAGATATGTACAGATAAGTGGACTTGATCTTTTTAGATTTAAGTACTGACTATAATTATGTTTGATTTTATTTGACTGAATAAAGACAATAATATTCATGAATATAATCAACTAACTAGCTGCCGCGTTTTCACCCGCGGCCAAAAGGTTAACATGAGTTTTTCGGGATAAAAATAAGCCTTTTTTTTATTTTTTGGGGGGTGGGAAATCATCAAATGACCCCTCCCACTCTTGGGCAGAGCGGAAGGGAGTGTCAGACTTCTACTGACCAAAAACCACCCATGTTCCTTCTACGCCCTTGTGACGCCGAGGCCGCGGTAACTTCTACCCGCAGCCCCGACGGGCATGGGCCCTTTCGGGCCCCTTCCATGTTGCTGACATCTCTTTGAGGCGCGCGTGGAACACGAACGCGCCGTCGACACGACCTGTGTCGTCATAAGACGGACGGACAGCGAGCTAGCCCAATAGCTCACCGTCCACAGGCCCGCGTCTACGGTGGCCGGAGGTCGTCACGTGACCCCCGACGCCCGGAGCGCCTCCCACGGCGGCGGCTGGGACGAGAGGTTCTCTCTCTCTCACGTTCCGCCACCTCCTTCGCTAGCATCACTGCTTCGCAGAAGGAGGCGACGGCGTCCCATTCCTCCTCGCCCCGGACCATGGCTTGCACCAGGGCCGGACGCGAGAGATCGCCGCCGCCGATCGCCGCTACGAGAACACGGCGGGGCTCTACCCAAGCGGGGCAGACCTCCACGGTGTCCTCCGGCCGATCCTCACAGTGGTTGCATCCGGGCGTTTCCTCCCGCCTGATTCGGTGCAGGTACCTCCCGAAACAACCATGTCCGGTGAGGACCTGCGTCAGACGGAAGGTAAGGGCGCCGTGGCGCCTCTCTATATAGCCACTCATAAAAATAAGCCTATGTGTTAATCCAGGCTATGAAAGACCTTCATTCCAAATTTTATGTAAATCCGTTGAACTATTTCAGCGTTTACTGGTAACAAGCATACAAACTTTCACTTTTATAATATTAAATAATATACATATACTAAGTAGTTATATGACATAAAATTTTGGGATGCAATTTAACATACCATGTAACATAGCCGCATCAAATGGCCATAGAGTTACTCGTATTGCGACGCGTGACGCGACGGCTAGTAACAAATTGTGGGGGGATACAAGCCAAACCGTGCACTGTCCGAGCCGTGAAAATAAAAAACTTTTCTTGTACAGACAGTATATAGAAAGCTAGAATTATTATTTGTTCATAGGATTTACATCAAAATAATTTGTCTTACAATTTGTTTATTTTTTCCCTGTATTTATATCCTCTTATCAGGTTGCGGAGATAGTGTTGTTATTTTAATAGCGAAAGCGTAGTCTAAAGAAACTTTCTTTACGTTTTTTAAAGATTTTTTACAATTATGAGACTAAGTTAATCTACACAGAATATAGAGTCAACCTCTGATTACTTAAATTTAAAGATCCTGACGCGATACGTTCTAGTTTAAATGATCATTTTTCGATGGCCTGTCCCGCTTTCACGCGTCTAATAAAAACGGGCGCCCTTTGGGAAATCTCGATTATGTAACACAGTGGCGATTTTATACTTTAACGCTTTTAAGCCGTTAAAGTTGGGCATTATAGCTATTGGAACTCATCCCTTGAATTTTACCTACTCGCTGAAGTATCTGTTAATTTGTATATCACTGTAAAGAAAATTTTCAGTGATCCTATATTTTAGGTACTTGCCCATTTATTTATTTTGGCTTATAATAGTAGGTAAGTAAATCTGCTCCATTCAAAGCTACGCAGTTGAATAACTTAAACAAGTTAGTATAAACTTAGTAAACTGTAAGTTATTCTTTGAACCAACACACCAAACAAACCTACTGTGTATTTACCCACCACAACAATTCTACATCAACAATAGGTTCTACATCAATTTAGCCTAGAAACGTGCACTGTGGAAACTAGGACGTGACATTTATCATTCACATCCCTATGGAAATATTAGCGCTGAGTGCCTGCAGAGGGCTGCGGAGTGCGATAAATACTGGTGCAATTCCAGCAGTCTATAGGTGGCACACACCTTCCCATCTATCAATTAATAGAGTAAAAATTGGAGCACAGTGTATTCTCTCATCCATACAGGCTTCCAGAACAGAGTTCATATTTTCATCCTACCAATTCAAACTCAGTTAGGGATTTACTAAACGAATATTGTACGCTCTCGATTCCACTGTCGCACTACGCGAGGGCCACCTTTATTGCCTTTTATTGCATTTGCTCTAGTTTAATTTTTTGGCACGGGCAGTTTTAGTTTGCACCCAATTAACTTTAATTACTAGCAAGACGTGATATGGTATTATTCACGAATAAACCTACGGAACACAGCTAGTATTAGAAATAGAACTCGTTAGTTGAAGTGAGGATACGGCCGCAGGTTCCGATTATTTAATTAGCTGACTTTTATTCCTTTTCATTGGCTGGCGAGGAAAGAAAACGACCGAAGATAATTGAGTTGGGAAGGGTCGATTGGAAACCCAAGGAAGGTCGAAGCAAAGGTCTACTGGGCCTCTTCAACACGTATTTCAGCAGATTTTTGAAACACGATTCAATGAGTTATTGTACCACGTATAAAAGTATTTCATCGCAAAACACCTAAGATTATCATTTTCTCTATATTTTATACATTATTTAGTATCCATAACCTTAAATTAACATTTTCTCTATGTTCCCACAAAAAATGTAAGTATAAACGTGCTCATAAGCATCGTACGCTGTAAAAGAATATCCTACGGAAAACCCTGCTTGTAAGCACATAAATAGCTGGCAACACCAATATTTAGACTTAATTTCTCACGTACCTATTAGCTCTGATAAACCTAAAGAGAAAAATGAAGCTCTGCGTTAGATTTGGGAGAAACCAAAAACTTCGCTACTTTTGCACCTACGTAGGTTTATTTAACCGTATTAGGTAGTAAAATACTTCTCTACAATTTATACAGAAGTAGGTAGATATATGCATGTGTGGCTACTTATGTTTTGATGTGCACATTATGACGTGAAACGGTCTGCATCGCCGGCCAGTCTGATACGGTTGCCGCTCTCTGGCAGGTTTCCATCTCAATGATCTGCCAGCTGTAGCCTGATATGTTGCCTGCCACCATTCATAGTATAATGTGGGAAAATGCATGGATGAAACGAATTTCAGTAAAAAGACAACCGTATGGCATCTGTTACTTTATTGTTAAACGTTTATTTGCTTTAACCTGTATAATAATGATATCATCTTATAGTTGATTTCATTTATGGTAACCAGATTTTTGTAACTAGGTTAGCAAGTTGGTCTGAGTAGGTATTGTTTGGTGGGTCTAAGGGTGACGAATCAACATCGAGCTGTGCTGCGCTGTACTGAGCTGTGCTGTGCTGTGTTTCTTAAGCTACGTTTTTTTAACAATCAACATGAAGCTGTGCTGCGCTTTGCTTAGCTCAGTATAAAGCCGAACGTCCACCGCCGGCTAAACTAAATGAAAACTAAACTCACTGAACTAAGCTAAGCTAAACTAGAACTACGTTGTCCGTCCACCAAAAAAGTAATCAGCACATAAAAATCCATAAAATACATAGCACAGTTCGGCACAGCGCGGCTCAGCACGGCGGGTAGCGCGCCTCGCTCGAGACTGCTGCGTTTTCAAACAGAGCGTAGCGTAGCCTCACACAGCGCAGCACAGCATGGTTTGTTTCTATCCTCATTGAAATATTAGACGAGCGAGTTGACCAAACATAGCACAGCGCAGTACAGCGCAGCACAGCTCGATGTTGATTCGTCACCCTAATGCGCCTATTTTTACTGTTCATACTCGTGAAAATTATCTGCAAGTGGACCTATGTATCTGTTTTCGAATTAATAATTATAATGGAGTCTCTCTTCTCTTCTCAGCCATTTTCAACCATTCTGGTGTAGGCCTCCTTCAGACTTTGCCATCTAACTCGGTCTTGTGCTGCTTCCATCCAGTTGTTTCCAGCAATCTTCTTTATATCGTCCTTCCATCTCATTTGCGGTCTTCCTCTAGGTCTCTTTTCGCCCCACGGCCTCCATTCCAATACCGCTTTCCCCCACGATCCATGTTTACGGGCTATGTGTCCTGCCCACTGCCACTTCAGACTTGCCACTCGTTTAACCGCGTCTGTGACCTTACTTCGCTTTCTGAGCCAGGTGTTTGTCTTACGGTCTAACAGTGTGACCCCCACGAGTTTCCTTTCTAGTTTCCTCTGGGCCACCTGTATCTTATTGATATTTTCCCGTGTTAGGACCCAGGTTTCTGCCCCATAAGTAAGTACTGGCAAAACACACTGGTCGAACAACCTGGCTTTCTGTACAGCTGTTATGTTCATTTTGAAAGCGAATTCTAGATTTGCATAGGCAGCCCACATGAGACGTATGCGTCTATCTATCTCATTACCTTGGTTATCTTTCCCCATCCGTATTTCCTGACCCAGGTAAACGTATTTCTCTACTCTTTCAATTACAGTTTGGTTCACTTTAATTGTAGCAGGTGTATTGTCGTTACTCATGACCTTAGTTTTATTGAGGTTCATTTCCAAACCAACATTTAAGGAGGCCTCGTTTAACTCATGGACCATGACTTGGAGATCTTCAGGGTTGTCACTTAAGAGAACGATATCGTCCGCAAACCTGAGGTTATTCAGTCTGGCTCCTGGCAACTTTAGACCACGTTCGTCCCATGAAAGTCTTTTGAAGATATCTTCCAGCACGAGGGTAAACAATTTTGGTGATAGAGTGTCCCCCTGTCTTACGCCTCTTTTGATGTCAATGTCCTGTGTTTGGTCGACTATTGTGACTTTCATGGTAGCGTTGTTAAAGATGTTCTCAATTAAGTTCGAATATCTGTAGTCTATGCGAGCATTCTGTAGTGCTTGAACAACTGCCCAGGATTCCACACTATCAAACGCTTTCTTGTAGTCAATAAAGGCTATCCAGAGAGGTGTTTGGTACTCTGTAGTTTTTTCGATTATAGTTCTCATCGTCATAATGTGGTCCATGGTGCTGAATCCGCTTCTGAATCCGGCTTGTTCGGGAGGCTGGTAAAAATCAAATTTGTTGGTCAAACGAAGGGTGATAATTTTGGTAAGCAGCTTGTAAAGATGTGACAGTAGACTGATTGGGCGATAGTTGTTTAAATCTGCCTTATTTCCCTTTTTAAATAACAGGATCACGTTGGCAGATTCCCATTCCTTTGGTATTTTGCCCTCTTCAAGGCACTTGTTTAACAGCCTGTTCATGAAATCTATCACTTGCTTCCCCCCCTCTTTAACCATTTCGATTATCACCCCATCTTCGCCTGGAGCTTTGCAATTCTTCATTCTACTTAAAGCTGTTTCTATTTCCGAGTTAGATATGTCCGGTACCTCTTCGGACCCGACGTTCATGATACGTCTATCATGCACTTCTGTTGGTTTTGGGCTTTTAGATGAGTAAAGCTCCTGGTAGTATTTTTCCACGGTTTGCAACAGTAATTTCCTAACCGTTACCAAACCTCCATTTCTGTCCAAGAGTTTTGTGATTTGCTGTGCACCTTGAGATATTGCTTTCCGGAATACTTTAGGGCCTTTGTACTTCTCTATAATGGCTTGCACTGTTTTCTCTCTGTATTCTTCAATATCAATTTCTACCTTTTTTCTTACTCTCCTGCAAAGGCTTCGGAATTCTTCTGTTGTCATACATCCTTGTTTGATTAAGAGTCTTCTTTTTTCCAAAAGGTCTTGGGTTTCTTGTTTCAGTTTGTGGCGACGGGTGTTTTTGCCTTTAGGGACAAGTTCCTTTGCTTCCTTATACAGGGTGCTTTGTAGTTGTTCAGCAAGTTCGTCTACGTTGGAAGTTGGAGGGGGTAACAGAAGCACATCGTTGATTCTTTTCTGGTATAAATCTCCATTAACCTTGAGGCTTATTGGGTCTATCTTTCTTTTCCTGGATGTTATGGAAGTATACCTCGACATTTTAGCATTTATAGTGATTAATGCTCTAATAAGTCGATGATCGCTGCCAGTGTTGAAAGTATTAAGGACATTAACGTCTTTGATAATACACCTGTGACTACTAAGCACATAGTCTATTTCGTTTTTGTAACGTCCACCTGGAGATAACCACGTCCACTTTCTTTCTGCGCGTTTTTGGAAAAAAGAGCTCATATGGAAAAGGCGATGTTGCTCTAAGAAGTTCACCAGTCTAGTGCCCGAAGAATTTCTACTGCCATATCCAAAATTACCCATAAATGACTCCGAGTCTTCCATTTTTACTCCAATTTTTGCATTGAAATCACCGGTGACAATTGTATATGTGGATTTAGTTTCGGCTATGCATTTATCAAGGCCTTCGTAAAACAGGTCTATGGAGTCTTCGGATGCATCGCTCGTTGGAGCATAGGCTTGGATGATCTTGATTGTTATTTTATGTGTGATTTTCAGGAGTAAACAAATAATTCTGTCTGAAATGCTATTAATAGACATAACATTGTCCCAGATGCGCCTGTTGATAAGCAGTCCCACGCCATGGTTATGGGTATTATCGTCACTTCCTCGGTAGTAAAGAGTATGGCCGTTGGTCAGTTTCAAGCATTCTTCACCCGGTCTTCTCACCTCAGATAAACCAACTACGTCCCACTTAATTTTATCTAGCTCGTATATTAGTTCTTCTAGCCGCTCCTCTGTCCTCAATGTTCTTACATTATACGACGCCACTACAATTTCCGATGTCATTCCTTTCATATTCTTATTTTCTCGACTGCTTTTTATCGCCCAGAGATTCTTAGCACCCCTGGTTCTGCTAGTGCCCACGCTGCAGTCTTTGCTGGGGATCGCAGACCCGCTGGGAACTCGGGGCCTTTGTGTATTGTGTGCTTGCATGTTTCTGAAGGGTTTAGGCTTAGTTAACTCACCCTCTTGCCCAAGGAGTCTTGGTGAGTGAGAAGTAATCCTGTTCACTAGGACTGTGGGTGCTACCGTTGGCCTTAATGGACTCTTCCGCTACCAACCCTTAGAGATACTCCTTCCCTGAATATCTCTAGATCAATCAGCCGTACTACGCCTTATTGATCCCCCCTGTCTCTCTCTGTTCGTTGACCATGCCTCCCACTGGGGTTTAACCCAATCTTCAACATAGTTGCTCAACTTAACAGGGTCCACCGCGCGAAGGTGAGAGTGGAGTTGAGGTGCAGAGGCTAGAGAAGATCACTTGTAGATCTTCTTGTATTACGCGTGACACCCCCTTGGACCCCCTATAATGGAGTACTCTAGGATATTTGTTTTTAGTAAATCACGTTTAAGATCCAGTATATGCGTGCACGCATTTATAGCTTTGAAAAAGCAGATGGAATAAATTAAATAGACATGGTCCTAATACGAAACCCTGAGGTACACCTCACCCAGAAATGCAACATACAAAGGCATAATCATGAATTACCACAACTGACACCTGAAGCTATTCAATATCCGGCTGAAACCAGAATAATACCTTCCTATTGTTTATTAATACTAGCAGCAAGACACAGTCGGCTCGATCCAATCCCCAGCTGACGACACGCGATACAACCGTGTGCCGCGACCCGTCACTAACAACATATTGAACACGACGGCAATAATACACGAATATGAAAAAATATCTCACCTGCACGTATTAAACTATAGAAGGCACTGGATTATTACTTTTATGTGATAGTGAAGCAGAGTGACATAATATATGAAATATGACTAATGATTACGCATGGTAATTCAATGTTTTCTCATAGGTTAAAGTGAAAAGACGTACCCTGAACGATACTAAACTTGAACTTCAGTTTATTCATTGTGAATAAATCCACGTTTGACGACCAAATCGGCTAGTAAGTGTTGAAAGTATCTAATAATAAAATTAATTGCAATTATTTGAAAAATTGTTGACAAACACTCGTAGACTAAACTGTAATGAAACTAATCAAACCAACTTTTCCACCACCGAAAGCCAAAAAATACATCCGCAACAATCCAATATTGCTTGCTGCCACAGAAAAAACTCAGATATCATACAACAACATACCAACCACAAAGAAACCTAATAAAGCTAAAAAGATACTCCTACTTGCAGCACACATAGCTATGAAATCATTTATTACTTGCCACACTATTACTCTCGCAACTATTTAATTAGGAATTCCAAAGCCGTTCCTCCTCCGAAGCATCATCACACTCGCTCGTAGGCGTAGGCCGCCGGAGCACGTTTAGCCAAAAGTTACACCTATACCTACTGGGTCTGCGGTTACATTACGGACTTACGTTTCAAATATTTCAGATAGTTTGGATTGGAACCCAAGTATTTAAAAATGTGACCTTGTTATTTTGACCGAGCCGATCGTTGACAGATCAGGGTAGGGCCGACTGCCGAATGGATCAGATGACAGAAGCAATCAATTCTGTCTTTTTCAATTCAATTCAATCTTTGACTTACCGCGTTGCATGCTTTGACATAAGCATTGAGCATGCTTTGCTTTGGCGCACACGCTATCTATCCTCGTTTTAGTTAACTTTAAACGTTTATTTTTGTTATAAAGTTAAAAGAAACTACGTAAGTGTTAAATTATTTCGTTCCATGTATGCCATAAAATTGTCATAGCCTCGAATATGCCCGTCGTCTGTCAGAACACCCAGTAGGTATAGCTCTTATGTAGGCACTTTTTGTGAGTCTCGTAGAACTATTTGTCTTCATGCTGGGGGACAAAACGGCGAGGAGCCGCTCGTTTATCAAAGCCCAAACAAACATTTCAAATCTCTCTCCACAACTTTGATAATGCAAAGTGAAAAACTATTTTAGAATAAAAAAGCGATAAGAAATCCTAAGCACGTATTAAGGGCCTAATCGTGAAAAGTTGTCGTTTCTAGATAGATTAGTGCTATTTTTAAGTTTGGTTTAAGATAATGGAGTACTTAAAAGTAATTTATTGTATAAGGTCTATAAAGACAAAAGAGGATCAATTATTTAAAAATGCTATAGAATAATGCTATATATAGTAAGACTGTTGAATTATTGTTAAGGATTATGCGAAGCGAAATGCGAAGAGAGAGGATAGAAAATCGCTGGCAAAATCGCGTGGCGCATTCAGTCTGAAATACACTCGTAAATATTCTGTAACTGTATTCAAGTGATGTAAAAAGAAAGCATGTTTTCAACTTTCAAGGAATTACTTGCTAAAAATAAATTGAAATTGAGTTTTCAACTGCAGTAGAGCAGATTGCTGGAGTAACAAATGGGTCAATTCAAAGCGGTCGGTGAACGTTTTAAAAGTACCCAAGAATTTCATTTAAAATACTCTTGATAATACATTTTACCGCTATCAGGACCCATGATGTATTTAACGTAACCATGATAGACAAATCAGTTTTTTAACAATTTTGTGTTTACTGCCCAGTAAAAACAAAATGGTTAAAAAATACTTTCCTTTATCACACGAGCGCTCAATACTTACACAAAAAGCATCGACATGAACAAAATGTTTGGCTTTAAATAGAACCTAACAGGTAACTAATACATTACTAACACATTTTCTTACTTTTATACTGAAACAATATTGGTAGGTACTAAAGCCTGGTATTTGAAATACGGCTAGCAGTTTCAGAAAGAAAGTCTGGAATAAAAATGTATGCTCGAGATTAGCCGCAGATGTAATGAAAATTTCCCCAAGCACTTAGATATTAGAATTCTCATCGTGCTTAATTTTTTCTCATTCCAGCAGGTGTCTGGCGTGACCGCGCCTCGGACCGAGAGAAAGGTACGTAGATTAAATATTTAGCCGACATTCCTTGTCTTCACAGCCCGCTTACGAGTACAATCCAAAGCTCTTAGCTTACTACACAAAACACGCCATTGCGCCTTCGCGACATCTTTTCATTTGCCTCGCTATCGTCAAAGTGGCAGGGACTAGGAACATCACTCCAATGCCTTTTAGCCCTTTTACACTAAAGATAAGATACAAACGAAAGACCCAAATGTCTACCTCTAATGGACAAATAAACAAGTGTAACGTCCCTAACTTTTAGCAAAAACTTTCTATTTCTACCGAAATACTTAGTTTTTGTAGAGCAGTTATCCCAGAAACTAAACTAAAACAGCAGTGGACGGGCTCCCAAATTAGGATAAATTCGCTAAAGCAAACTTTTTTTCTTTTCTAATACGAGCGCAAAAGCATTCATTAATAGTGATTTCTCTTGAGACTGAAAAACTGTAGAAATCTTTAGGTATCTTTACAAGAAGCTTGCAAAAACGCCATCAACAAACTTCTCTACTTCCGAAACTTGTAGCTGAAAAGGCTTTATATTTATAGGAGGATAGTAGTACAAAAGGTTTTGCGGCTCGTCGATTTTTATTTTAATGAGATACTCAGGTTTGGAGCGGGCGGTGTCAAACTTTTTGGAGCTAGAGTACGTTCTCCATAATTTTTGGTACCAGCAAAAGGAATAATAGAGTCGGCGATGCATTGCAGGGTGAAATTGACTTGCAAAGCAGTCCGTGTCCTCCACTGAAGAGATGCTTTGTTGCGTATACTAAGCCACGGAGCTGGCATTTCATTCTAAATTCAGTAATACTTAACATTGTAAAGTTTTTTAATATTTTATCTAAGTACGTCGCATAAAAACTTTGTAGAGAACACTGAAGTTCCAAAGTTTACCCACTTCGGTAGTGTAGCTTGGGTAATGTGTAGCTTTTCAAATTGTTATTAAAAAATCAAACGAGTTATTAATTTTGTTTTTTTTTTTATTTCGAAACACATAAGAATAATTATAAACGTTGCTTTCTGTCGTATATTAAGTAGAAGCTGACCTATTAAAAATGATTAAGGGTTAACCACGATTTCATCAACTTAACTACCTATAAACAGTTTAGCTTTATGACCAGGAAATAGAAACATTTTGTATTTTTATTGCGACTACAAAGTAGCTGTACGTAGATACTTACTTACTTTTTGTATGGAAATTAGGCACTGAACATACCTGAATAAAAACAAAGGTGCAGAAACTCAACAGCGAGTCAATAAAACTAACCACCGACCTCAGAACTAGTCAAACAAATAAACAGAACAGATATATAATCATATTATTGCCGTAAAAATTGCGCAAATAGAAAAGTTGGTTGTAGTTTTACCCCTAGGGAGGACAAGCGATCTAAGTAAAGGCGTTTTCACACTGTCATCGATGGATCGTTGTTGGTGGCGTCTAGACGAATAGATTCATACACTTTGTCGGTATGAGCCTGAGTAACCAATCAATTAAAGCAAAAAAACGATTGCTTAAATTCGTTGTTCGTCGTTTAATTGTCGTCTACCAATGTGCACTCGCCATTAATTCAGTTCTGTATTTGTGTTGTTTTTGTTCAGAAAATAAACACCGCATCGCCTAGGACAATAGATTGATCGAACTTGGTTCGTAACTCATGTTTCAGAGATAGGTAAAGTTTATATGAAGTTTTTCTTGGAGTTTTCGTTATTAAATATTTTGTTTTCTCGCTAGTTTATTTATTGTACGAACCCATGGATTTGTCTAACTGGGACGTAAGCATTTTATTAAGAGAGTTTTTATCAATGTTTATGGATACTCTAAATAGCATTAGCTTCATATCTGCAAAGTGCACTAGTAAAAAGGTTTTTTAAATTGATTTTTTTAATGACTTTTATGCTACTGTAATTTATATTATAAATGTGAAAGTGTTAATATTTGTTAATCTTAATCATGCAAATGCGGCTGAACGGATTTGAATAGCATTTGGTGTGAAGGTAACTTAAACCTCTGATTAACATTTAGGCTACTTTTTATATCGAACAACGCGAGTGAAACCGCGGGACGCAACTAGTGTCCTTATAAAGTAATACGTGTTTAAACAGATTTGTCTCGTTGAGTTTTATTTAACGTGGTGGAAACAAAGGCCGTATTTCAGCTCCATCGACATGTAGGGAACTCTGGCCAAAGAAGCTTTTTCGAAATTCGTTTAAAACGTTTGGTAACGTTGCTGTAAGGTAAAAGTACCCTTCAACGGACGTGCCCTACCACCGGAAACGTCCTATTTTAAGCTATAAGTCAAAAACTTAGGGTTGAAAGTAAGTTGCGATTTTTTTCTCCGATGGCTACATATCCTCCCCTTCCTTTACGTGACCTAGCCGACCATTTTGGGAATCAGTGGGACCGTGATAATCGATCGAGTCGGTCGATCGCAGTTTTGTATGGAACTCCTTACGAAAATCGTTAAGAAATCGCGTGTATTTCTTAAGGTTTTTATGGCGTTTAAGCATAGCTTAGTGTTTGAAAATAGGGTTTTACGGTATCGTTACTCAATTAGTTATTGTGTTCCGATTAAATAAGTGAATTTGGTTCAGTGGTATTTACAGAAATTGAGTAAAATACAAATCCGGTGGTGAGTTCAAGCATATTTTGACTGGAAGGTTTCGCCGAACAGCGTCCGGAATCAGGAAAAACGTATGTTTTTTTAATTAATTTTGTACTGATTGATGAAGAATTATTTCAATAAATTTCTTTGCAATTTAAATAACTAGAAGTGTTAAGAACTTAGTGAGCAATTACCGAATATTAATATACAAGCCAATTTTTTTTAAACTGTGATTGAAATTTAACATTTTAACAAGTTTTTGGCATCAAAATAAGCTTTTTGGAAAGGCTATTTTGAAAATGCCATAATAGTTATATTACATCAATAATATCAAAAGCCACATATATTCATGGATTTGTAATAGTTCTAATTACCAGTAACGATGTCAGATTTGTAGTTACATTGTAATGATTACAATTTATAGACTATTTTCAAAATCTGTTCGGGTGATACGTTCCACTAAATTTGACTGTTTAATTTACCGAACGGGTGACCGGTAAATGGTACCCATGGGCTCTATTACCGGATTTTTTATTATCTCAGCTATTTTATTAAGCGGTGTTCATTGAAATACAATCCTTACGGAATTGACTACTAGGTCGATATTCAAACGTATTCTCTAAAGTGATTTTTTGTAAAGCCCAGTGCTTCTAAAAGTTAAAACAAAAAATGTATAATATAATGTGTATGTGTGTGTAATGTATGTGAGTGTGCTTGTGTGTGTATATGTGTATGTGCGTGTGTGTATGTATATGTATAATGTATCTACGTTATTTTAAGATTAGTGTGGAACCGTTTTTCTATTTATTTATCGGATATTATACAGGGTTATTGATAAAGGATATGCTAAGCCGAAAAGGGCTAATAGTACGTATCATTATGAACAACTTTTACTATAGGACGAATTTTAGGTTGGTCCCACAGTAAAAGTTGTTCATAATGATGAGTGCTATGAGTCCTTTTCGGCTAAGCATACCCTTTATGAATAACCCTGTATACATTAGAGCTTTTTGGTTATGGTTTCGGAAGGTGACGAAAGGATGTCAATACACAGTGTATTTTATGAATTCTGAGAACGTTGACATATCAATATGCACATTTTAAGGTTTTTAACACGCTTTTATTAGCTTCACCTGTATGTTTGTATGTTTGTATGTTTGTATGTTTGTATGTAACCGACTCCTTTGAGCGCGTTTTTGACCCACTTTAAACGGTCAGATTTCTTTCAAACTTTGTAGATATATCGAGGACCGATGACAATACACTAAACAAATCGTGTTTTTTAGTTTTTTTAACTATTAATTTTTTTAACACGCTTTTTCTATAAAGTTTCTTTAACTTTTAATACCGTTTAACTTACAAATGGTAATTTCGTCATTCGTGTCAGAGAACAGAGTAGCGCAGTGGAAGCGTGCTGGGCTCGTAACCCAGAGGTCCCTGGATCGAAACCACGCGCTAGAAGTCTTTTTGCTCAATATTTTTTGTTACGCATCAATTTTATTTTATGAGGTCTGAGGATCGAAACCACGCGGCTACAAATCTTTTTGCTCAATATTTTTTGTTAGGCATCAATTTTATTTTTAATTTGCTTGAGCAGACGGCCAAAATCGGATAACACCAACACATTTGTACATATTAATAATGGTTAATAGTTAGCACATCGAACTAAAAAGCGAAAAATAAATAATAGTTAAAAAAAACTAAAAAAACACGCTTTTTATAAAAAACCGAACTAAAAAAATAGAAAATAAAATTTTATAAATTTAAATTAAGAATAGGGTTGAAAATTTCAATAAATATAAATTAATAATAGTGTAAATAAATAAATATATGTATTTTATTTTTAAAAAAGCGTGGGGTGCTTTCTAAGATATTATCAAAATGCTAATCACTCTACTCATGTCTGTCAATACAAAATGTATCTACAAAATATATAATATCTATTGACCCATGCACCCCACGCTTTTTAAAAATAAAATACATATATTTATTTATTTACACTATTATTAATTTATATTTATTGAAATTTTCAACCCTATTCTTAATTTAAATTTATAAAATTTTATTTTCTATTTTTTTAGTTCGGTTTTTTATAAAAAGCGTGTTTTTTTAGTTTTTTTTAACTATTATTTTTTATACTCAATTGGTTGTCATTTTATTTTTTGTAGAGGAGGTATACTATATATAACCGATTAAAAATTAACATTTATAAGCATAAAAAGTGCTATAAAGACTGTTTAAAAATTATCAAACCATATCTTACCTACCTCAAAACAAGTGTGATAGGATTGATTAAATAAATGTTTTAGATTAATGTTTTTATAATACGGGATGACTGGTTAGACACCCTGCATAAATACTAATTTGAGTTAATGAAATACAAATACATGGATGACAAAAATAAATGATATTTCCGTTTAATGTAAACTTATCGTTTTATTTTAAAACTTTTTTAGTATTCCGTCAATATTAGTTGAAGTTAAAATGCTAGTGAAGTTAGGTTGTTAATATAAAGTACTCTTCAGTAAGACCAACGAAAGTTTGAGCACCACTCAACAACGCAACTCCATACATTTTCTTTCCTAGTCCGGTAATACGGCAGGCCGATCCGGTAGTAGGTGCAAATCACGTTTCTTAGTCCGGTAAACGGTACAAATGAGACTAAACGGACCTAAAAACTTTAAAAATATTTTAAATATATTTCTAACGAGTAATTAATTTCCAAAAAAATTTAAATGAAGACTAGTTTATCTAAGTTACCGCTAAACTATTAATTATAATCGTGTAAAAATCCCAGACCTTATTTTAAATAGAAACGTACATGCAGGTCTTAAGCGTTCGGTGAACGGTACATTTACCTTACACATCCGCTGGCCTCCAAAGTCGAATCGGGACTCAACAAGGAGAGTGGGGAGGGCAGAACAAAAAATGTAGCATAAGAATAATTTCAGGGACTTTTATAGAAACTAGTATATTTCGTGAAGTTTTGACACGAACTTGATGCATTATTTTTAACTTGATTGTAACATTACATAGCAATAAAGTTTTACTCGTATCGTTTTCTAGACCAGATCACGAGGCGATATTTAAACGCATCATTGGACGTTCTATGTACGACTCCAGGGAGTGACGATAAATGAAAAGCAATTGGCAATGAAGAGAAGACTAAGAATAAGTAAAATAGAACCGTCACTAGGTATGTAGCCCTACCCTAAACTGAATGTGATGATGAGCTATTAATGATTCCAGGAAAATGATACTCGTGTATAGTAAAACAAGACATTGGGCATCGCCAAACATTTATTAAATGTTTTTCTGGACAAAGTAAGTATTTTAACTAATTATTAATTAATTAAGCTTATAACTTCGTCAATCTTTTTGAAATGTACCTACAATAAGGTTGTTTCCGACGTTTGCTGATACCAAATTTTCATTTGTTCAATATTTAAGAGCATTGCTCTTGTCGGTGGTGTAACTTCCAGGCTTTGTGGTCCTCTGCTAGTGGTTTTACCTCCCCGTACGCCTAATATGGTTTCTATATATTTTATATATTGTACTACTGTTCGCCCCTTCCCTGCATACGACCCTGTAGTCTTTAACCGGAGCATCCAAGTCTGTCCGCTTTGACGCCAGTGAATAATTTCGGCATCCTTTCAGCAGTTTTGCCCTGTCCATTGCACATAAATGGAATGAAGCAGAATTTGAGGAACGTACATATTTTAAGCTTAAAATCACTCGCACCTATATCTGAGGGACTGAAAATTGTTAAATGTCTAGTTTTAATCTTCCAGAAATAATGATAGAATAGTGAATAGAGGTCAGTAGGTTTCTGACGAATAGGCACTTACCTGGATGAGTACGTATTTAGTACAGTCAGTTCTGCAGGCTGATTCAACTATCCAAACATCGAATGTTTTCGACGATCTTCTTCGACGATAATCTTCGAAAAGTCTTCCGCCTTCCGAAGGCGGATAGCTGAATCAGCCTGCTGAAGCAATTAATTGTTAACAGATCAAAACATACTGCAACCATATTTATAGTTGTTCTGAAGGCTTTAATCTGTCAATTAAAGCCTTCAGAAATTACATGTGGTAGTTTTATAAGATGTACAATTGTACATTGTACATTATATTCATCATTCAAGTGTTATTTACTTGAGAGCAGTGTTAATACCCAACTTACATTAATCAACAACGGTCGAGATGAAATAAATGTATCGTAACGAAATACAGCACTATTTTGAGCGCACAAAGGAATAAAAAGCTTAACGTTCATTCGAGAGTGACCGCCTTTGTTAAATAAGCCTCGAAATCGCTGGATTTTTTCCATTCACTGAATTTGAATTTGCTGATGTATTATTAGCGGAACACACGGCTCATTGGAAACCCTATAGAATACAGAAAAATGTTTTATCAAAATTGGGAACACCTTGCAAAATAAACGAGCGGCGGCAGGTCTACGGTAATATCAGGTGAAATGTTAAATATTCAGCCCGCGTCGTAGGCCCGACACGACCTCGATTCCACTCGATTTAAACGTCTAACGCCATTTTATTTCTACTAAAGGTATCAACGGACAAGATGCTGAAATTTTTCCTGGAACCCTTCATTAAGCGAAGCAAACGCCGCGGAACCTCGGAGCAAATGTCGTTATGACTATTCCTTTTTAACATTGTACTCATTCAGAGTAGTCTCTTTGTGTTTAAAGTGCATTTTTAACTGTTGCAACGTCTCGACCTTAATAAGAGTGCAGCAATTAGCGCCGGGAGGGAGACAACAGCGCACGATCGCGGGGTTCATTACCGCCGGCTTTCGCCTTCCGACAGCTTTAATGATCCTCGCTGGGAATTATGCATTATGCATAATGACATCCTTTAATATGTCACCGTGCGAATATTCGGCGCGCTTGTAATGACGACAGACAGCGACCATAATGGAACATTTTCCGTTCGATAGCGGCAGACAGCCTAATCCATCCCGCGAGGCGACTCGTCAATGTCGCGTCGCTTAAATGTTCTGAACAAAAAACTTCAATAAAACCAACGTAAACGTCTCCTCGTGCTTTATTGCTTGAAAGCCGTTCTGTCACTGAAACAGCCGTTCTTGCGAATAAGGCGTTCGTTAAAATAGCTTTTACGAGCTCGTTCCTATGATAACTACGTAAGCTACTCCAGCGGTACTGAAGCTATCTTCTTTGTTGCCATAGAAGCGTATCACACGAGCACAAATCGAGAGGGCTGTACTGTTTTCCTTATCGTCTAATCGTATTCCCACAATACGCATGCAACCTTGGAACCGTACACGTTCCAAATAAACACTCTCATTTTCCTACCCCAATGCAGCTTCCATACTTCCTGTCATAACAAACTCGAACTTAACTCGGAAGATACCTTGTAACAAGAACTGTTATTTATCCAGGTACGAGGGCTCGCTTATTCATTCCATCCACGCGAATAAATAGCACGTGTCTCGCCAACAAAAAATCTTCTGCATTTTGTTCGAAGTTTTCAAGGGAGTAAGTATAAAAAGTTTCGAAGTGTGAGCGGGCGTGGATTTATTCTTGTATTGCCGGATTAAGCCATGCTTACACTAAGCTGTGCTCGCCGCTCCTTCAGCTCAGATTGAATCCTTAGTTTTTATTGCGGCCCGGTATTAGAATTCCGCTCGCCAACGCCTCAAGCTCTTATTGCATTTGGTTCTTTTCAAACCGATATATTCGACTTAGCAATCACTTTTAGTAATTTGATTCTTCTGTAAGACTCGGACGATTGATGAAGGACGTTTAGATAAAATTGGTAGCACAAAGATTTGAATATCATTAGAATAAATAATCTACCGACTTAGATTCCTTACTTACATCCGAGTATATGTGGTTATTGTGCAATCAATTTTATCACGCCTCTACAGTTTTATAAATGTACCTACCTGCCAATAAAGTAACCAAAGGTTGTGATTAATATGCTGCATTATTTTCATTCATGTTCGAATATAATCCTCTTACATTCAATTGAAAGCTCTCGATAGTGAAGCCCGTCCATCCATCACTCGGCTGAGTGTATCGCGTATTCGACCTGTCACATCAACGTTTCATCAAAATAGCTTAATGCAAATGTGGGACCGCCCCGGACTCGGCAAGTTCGTGAAAGCACGATAAGTTGAATCCTGAGAAATGAGCTTGCCGCGAGACCGCCCACGAGAAAATTACTCCATTCGTTATTTTCCAGACAGATCTCGCTGGCTGGATTTTCAAAATAAACACTTAAAAAGTATTTAGCCGTTTAGGGTAGTCATTTATCGTATAAAGTTGGTATTATATTGGATTTCGGAGTGTACCCAAATGTACAATTTGATTCAATCTTGCCCTCTCTATCTGACGTCTAGACAAATGGCGATGCGCCATCCGTACCTACGGTACCTAGGTTGATATTCCCCGAGTAACATAGATAGACACACAATTACTAGCGAAGCTCCTCGTTTCCCCATTCTTTACGCCTATATTGCTCCTACGAGGGTGAGGAATGCCGAAATTTTTGTAACTGGTGAGAACAGAATAGACGCCTTCAAATCAAACCAATATATTAGATACACAAATAAAAATCTAACTACTCTTTGCCATCGTAAACCGTAACCGTACCTACCATAATAGGTATTGTCTACGCAAACATATCAATGCATCAAAAACTATATACTTCTATACATTATCTCTAAGGGACCGCTGACCTGAAGCTAAAGTAGAACTAAAATTGGTAAAGTAATAAACGGGATAGAAAATATTGCGAAGCGAACGCCCTCGGGACCAGCAGGTCCCTGTTTCATTAGCCCAGATGCGTCAGTAGGCTGCACCCCCTTGTTTCCTGTACTAATAAATGAAATCATACGGATTACAGATCAACCAACTTTATTTTATAAATTATATTTAAAAAATACGAGGTTTCCTTCGCCAAACTACTCTTATAACATAAGTGGGCCACAGTACGAGTCCTATTATTCTATTATCAGTTCAAGAAGTGACCTATTTCCAATTTACATTATCGGGTTCCATTGTGAAAACTCATTGGAAGATAATAGATTGGTTTAATTATCGATTTGATTACCTAAAATAAATGAATTTGTTTGAAACAGATCTGAAAATTTGAGTTATCATTTAATATTTGAAAATTACGATGCGTATACGACCAAGACGGATGACGAACCTACATGTACAATAGTACCTACATACCTATTTGGTTTTTATCTAAGTATAGGTAGATGGCAAAATGCTCCTTATGTTCTTTCACCGCATAATAAATTTATGATTTTCTTAGAAAATGTCTCAGGACAATAGCGTGTTTTCTAGAAGCTTGAGTATGCCCCCTATGCGAAATATTTTAGTTTACGATACCTAATGCCTAAGTATAGAGGAAATGGCCAATTTCCTTTAGCACATTAAAATTACGATGGCTATGTGGTTCTTAAACAATAAAGAATAGAAACATGAGCGTTTTACGTCCCCATATACTGTTAGATAAGTGCTGGATTCGCCGCGAGACGCCTGACTCAAATAACGCTTTTTATTTCCACAGATTTTATTATAGTAATAACGTGAAAAGAGCCATGAATAATGTGTTATACTGTAGATATTGGTATAGGTATGAACGTACATACCGCCATTATTTGCGAGGAGGACAGCGGCCTCTTGTTCTGAGATCCTAAATGTTTATTTCCAAGTGCAAAGATAGTCTAGTTATCAACTCTGTCTATGCCCAAAAAGCTTAGAGATCTTATCTGTACCTACTTAGTTGTACGTAGTTGGATTGTTATGCCTGAATTACCTAATGATTTGTGTGGATCTGAAAAAACTAGTAAACCCATCAAGTTTTCCTACCAATGAAAAATCAAAACTTGTACTTATCTTGGAAATTTTGGTAGATGCCTAAGCCAATTTTCTTCATTTAGTGGGTAAAAAATAATACTTACTGCAAATTACAGTGTAAGTAGGTTGAATAAAACTCTACCTCTACTTTAATTTGCAAACACAAGGCTACTCAAAACTTTAAAGCATTAGAACAAAATGCAACAACAAGATACCCAAGTATTCACAGCTGAGTAATAGGCTTCTCTTCGCCGCATTATTATAGGCAAAGTCCGGTCTTGAGTCTTGATCACTGGCAGTGACGTGACTGCAGCTTTCATTGTCGCATTTTATGTGATTGTCGCCCGACCAGTGAGCTATTGGTCTATCTGGTAGCCAGTTTTCGTCCCGGATTTAAACTCTTGTGACGGCT
Source organism: Alcis repandata (assembly GCA_949125135.1). NCBI lineage: Eukaryota > Metazoa > Arthropoda > Insecta > Lepidoptera > Geometridae > Alcis > Alcis repandata. Next base: position 6,084,363 of record OX421223.1, read on the forward strand.
TTGGTCCACCAACTGGCTGTCCACGTCTGACCAAGGCATACACCTACCATGGGGTGCTAGGTCGGGTAACCTCCACGTGGTGCACCCTGGGCAACAGCGTGCGGTAATGCTGCAGCTTTTATGCAATATTACCGCACGGTGGCCAATAACCCGACACGGTGGGCCCATCCGCGTGTCCCTCTGACTAGCAGAGGGCACAGCGTGATGGCTTGGACGGTGGCGTTGCTGCCACCAGGGGGGTTTTCCTTGTGCTCCTCGCCGCATGTGGGTTGCGGTCGGGAGTGCAAGGAAAGGAGGAGGGTGGACGCTGGAAGCGTGTGCCGCATGGGGCCCCCCAGCGGCATACGCTTTCGGCCTACATAGGCCGGGATCTCTCGTTGCCGAGCGTGGTGAAAGCCGTGCTCGGCGGCGAGAGATCGTGCCAGGCCGGGGTCTCCTTCTGCGAAGAGGTGATGACGCAGAAGGAGGCCGCGGAGCGGGTCAGAGAGGACGACGCCCGATCTGACCCGCTCCGGCGCAGACGAGGGAGCGAGGAGGCGGTTCGCCCGTATCCTCGCTCCTTTGCAGTGGGGTTGCCGGGAGAGTCGGGGGACTCTCCCGGCCTGCACGACCCCACACTGACTGTCTGGGGGGTGATCCTGGGGAACAGGGTCACCCCTCCATATACGCGGGGGGCCCTAATCGGGCCCATCGCCGGGGCGAGGTGGCGATTGCTAACGCGACCCCACCTTGCCCCATCTCAGGCGGATGCCGAACACCCCAGTGGTTTTAGTGGGTATGCCGCCGCAGGGCGGAGACTCCCACATAACCACCCTGCCTCCCCCGGGGCGGGCGTGGTATCCATAAAGGATTTCCACTGGGTAAACAAAAAAAAAAAAAAAGGCATACACCTACCATACCTATCCTTTTTAATTTGAAATTGCAAGATGCGAGAACGATTTATAAAAAACAGAAAATATCTAAATTTGGGCATTAGGATAAGAACGTACCTACGATTTAAGTTGATGTCTGGAATAAATCGCTCTTAGCGACGAGGCGGCTTTTTGTGCTTTGCTATGTTTGCATTTTCCTGTTGTAGTTTCAGTGAAACGTAATTGTATTGTTTGGGATAAAACTGTAAACAGAAAACGAATTCTCAAGAACACCTGAGACATTATAATTTCGCCCCTGTAAAGATATGAGAAGATTAAAGTGCCTAAACCCAACTCGTTTGTTTTTATTACTCCCAATTTGCGTCTTCCAGAGAGGACATTACAGTACCTCATAAAATAAGAAAAATACGAAGTACTTATTGCGCATTTATAAATACTCACTTGCCAAAGACGAATGTTCGTTCCTGCAACCTGCAATAGTCTCATGAGACAAACGATGACGACTAACTACGTTGATGATTTCCTTTTTTTGTGGCAATAAAGTGTTATTTTATCGTTTTGTAACCATACTAAAACCTGTATGGAAATTAAGAAATTTACGTATTGTCTTATTATTAAGATGCTTACTAGACTCCGAATCAGACCCGGAATTAGATTGGATTCTTGGTGTGTAATTCAGAGTTCCAAATATGACAAACATTTTGTTAATAACATTCAAAAACGGATTAAAAAGCGCGGACCGATGCGCGACTTTTACTCAACGAATTTAACTTATTGAACACCAAGGGGTGTTCAATAAGTTAAATCTAATCTAATCTAGAAGCTCATATATTTACAATCACTAATTTCATTCTTCACATTCTTTATATTTTATAATTCAGTTTTGTGGTACGAATTTTCAACCAACGCTGCATTACATCATAATAATTATGGACCTGCCAAAGCATGCCAATGGCGGACCGCCAAATTTATGTCTAACCGGAAGCGGTAGGTGCCTGACCGCTGTCGATTTTTCAAAAGATATGACGAACGATGTTATCTCGTAAAGAATCCTAAAGAATAAGCCCAGTCGTGAACTCGGACTGCCCTCGTGCTGAATCATTCGAAATCGGACTCTTGGCAGAAGTTTTATGATCCTCTTTTCGTGGAGTAAATAAGTTTGCTGAGCCTAATTGCAATACGGAAAATTGATTGAATGTGGCATCAGTTTTTTGTAGATAAACCTATATCTACTATTATTATCTACTTTCAATCTATATGGCGTTCAGTACCAATGTTAGCAGCAGATTTTAATTATAGATAGATCTAAGTAGGTACACAATTTTCCTATTTTTTGGTCTAGGTAGGCAATGACTTGGTACCGACTGCGCTTTCATCATTTCGAAAAACTGTTCGACTAAATAGTTTAGAGTGGGCTTCTTCTCTCTTTGTACCTTATACCTACTCGTATCTGGCTGCATATCTCTCTGCCGCCACCGCGCATTTTCTTAAAACCCCACCTATCGGCTACGACTTGGACAAATGACGTGGCTACCGACAGTCTCACTTTACGGTAACTCAAGAATGTAAAATTTTCTTACACAGGCAAATGAAGACCCTTACTAATATTATAAACGTGAAAGTTTGTATGTACGTTTGTTACTCTTTTACGCTAAAACGGCTGAACGGATTTTGATGAAATTTGGAATGAAGGTTGTTTATAACCTGGATTAACACGTAGGCTATTTTTTATCCGGAAAAATGCGGGTAAAACCGCAGGGTGCAGCTAGTATAAAATAAAAAACCCTAGAATTTTCTATTCAAGTAAGTAGATATGATATCGTTATAATCTAGATAGATCGGTACGTCTGAAAGCGATAATATAATTTCGAATTCACATTTTTATTCACATCTATAGAGCTGAGAAGATTTTACTCCGAACTAGGGATGAATACAAAACGTACGGATTCAGTTATTCATCCCCTGTCCAAATTTTACTGATTTAGTACTGAGATGGACTATTATTGAGAACTGAAGCGTGAACGTGATAAATAGCCAGCAAACGTATCATAAATTTCTGAGTAGCTTTACTTATGAAGAACCTAGAAGAGAGAGACCTAGAAGAGAGAGAGAGAGAGAGAGACCTTAGAACCTATTCTAAGGTTTCTATTTTAAGTTGATTTATGAACTTAGGTTACGGACAGCCGGACATTTAAACGAAGGTAAAGGCACTTAGCATCTACAATTATCAGGTGAATATTTTAAGCATTTAGTTTTGTTATGGTTCGGTTCATGTTTTAGCTACAAGTCGCATGGAACATTGTCTAATCACTTTCATTACATTATCATAGGTTTTTCCCGAAGTTGGTATCTATCTACTCGTATAGTGGAAATTCAAAGGAAAATTAAACCGTTCATTAAGTCTTTAGTAAAGACACGGAGTAAAGGGTAGTTATGAAAGCCTTTTTCACAATGCTATTTGGATGTGTGAGTGACACACTTTGCTTAGAGGTGTTTGTGTGGTGTGGTGATATTAAAAGCGAACATTGACTTACCTATGTACTGACTTTAATACGGCCGTTCAGAGAACGCGTTCCTGACACGTCGCGATTGAACTGACGACGTAACTTTGTAATGGCGTTGCAGTTACGATAAAAATATTTTTGCTGGTTGTTTACCGTTTTAACAATTGATGAGCATTAAAACAACATTATTATATCATTAATCAATTAATGTTATAATTTTGTGCCAAACTGAGTGTCAAACGTCAAACGCATTCTCTTGTCATGATTTTTAATTATGTATAGTATAAATTTAATCACCTTAATGTTATTTACCCGATTTTATATCATTTGGTATTTAATTTGATAAACAGTCTTTTGATTAAAATGGTCACCGGAAACATGTCGCCCCGCCCAGTAAACGCAATAGCGCTAAAGGAAGAACAATTGTAAAGTAGAGGGGATAAGACTTGGCGAGGTGGCATGTTGAGAAGTGAAAGGCAATTCGGTTTTAGCTTTAGTTTCGATCAGACGTCGATGTAATACTGTTACTGTGAATATAATTGTGATATATAAAGTGTTTTATAAATATATACCATCCTGGCGTGAAAAGAGGTGTTTTCTTAATACTTCAGAAGTGTTAAAAACTCACGCAACGCCGCAAACGAAGAAAAGAAAAATGTTAAAATGTTGAAAAAGCAGCAGACGTGTGAACGCCGTTGCTCCACAAGTTAACCGAGCTCAGGGAGCTCTCTCTGCACTGAGATCACCACGAGCAGCAGTATGGATGGAGAACTACAAGACAAGATGTGCGGGATACACAAAAGAAATCTCTTTTAGAGGTATGTTAATCTTGTTTGGTTAAGCTTTTGTTTTCTATTTCTCATTTTTATCTCACCGTTACCGAGGTATTTCTCGTTTAAAATTGAATCAATCGATGCAAGTTGATAAAATAATGTAATGTTGCGAATATGCATTGCGGGGTAGAATTCACGTGCCATATTTGAAAAGATTAACTTTTTGATAAATTGATTTCATTAAAAGTTTATGCAGGCGCATGTGGGTACTTGGCCAGGGCTACTCCTTGGCAGTACCAAGGCGCGCACCTTTATTAAACTTTCACTCAAATGTAGAAGTTGGGCTAGGGCTACTCCCTGATGGTACATGACACGTTTTTTTTACTTACCCGTTTTGTATGTGCATATTTGAGTTTATAAAAGGATATCGATATTTTTTTTTCATTTTATGTATTTCTACCCACGTTTTCTAAAGAGAATAAAAAGGCTCTCATTATTTTGTTGGTTTATTATAATTATAATAAATGATATATTTCCGAGATTGATTGAGCATAGATTAAATTTTTGGGAAAAGTCGGATTAATGGTTAACTCACTCACTGGTTAATTGCGCGAGTATGCTTCTCGCTGGATGTCAAGTGAATCGTCGGATTTCACTAGTTAATTACGCGGATACGCTCTCTACTGGGTGTTAAGATTCAGATTCAGATATATTTATTGAACAACTGATACATTGTAACTTATATGCTAATTCAAATTGAAAATAATTTATTCAAATATGGGTACCTACCTACATCAATGTAGGTACACTTATGAATGTTAAATACAGTTTTTATGAATAAATTAATACGCATTAAATTAAATGTCAAAGAAAATAATATTATTAGAATGAAAAAAAAAATATATATATATAAAAATATATAAAAATAATGGCAATGTCAAAAAATCAATGAATAAAATAACTACAATAGTAGGTATAATCAGTCAAGTATTATTATTACAGTCTAAATACGATTTTCGTAATGAGACTTTATCACAGATGAAGTCGTCAATTTTGTAGTAAGTAAGCCTTTTTAATTAAAAAAGTCTTTTAAAATTATTTGAAAATCTGTGTCTTATTTACTAGAGTAACAGGCAACAAGTTATAAAATAACACGCCGTTCATTACAAAAGAGTTGCCAGTTTTAGCTAATCTAAATAGATGTTAGTGCATTACTTGAAATTGTCAGTAGGTATCGGGCATTAAATATGTACACAGTCAAATAGTTTTAGTAGTTTTAAAAAAAAATAATAATAATTAAACATTTCCAATTCAATTTTAAATTCTATGCATATTATGTCAAATAATTTTTATTAAATGTCAATAGTCAATAGTAAATAAGATAATATCATATTGTCAATTCCTTATGAAATGTCAAATTTTAAATTGTTTATTTAATAATGAATATCTGAATTGTTATATTTTACTAGTTAGTTGCGCGGATATGCTTTCCACTAGATGTCGAGTGAATCGTTATATTTTACTAGTTTATTGCGCGGATATGCTTTCCGCTAGAATTCGAGTGAATATTTCACTGGTTAACTAACGGTTATGTGAGTGAGTGAGTGAGTTGGGTTTTTTTTTGGTCGATGGCGCGGAAATGTTTTCGTCACAGTCTATCTAAACTAATTGGTGCTTTTTGACATATAAAAGAAAAAAAAATGATGTGTCGAGCAAATCTAGTACCAGTACCTACTAGTAGTATGTTACTAAATTTAACGCTTATTAGATATCGATTTTTTATATTTGATAACCGATTTAAGTTTTAGCTTATATCATGATATAGTTTTATTATTTCTTTAAGCTTAATATATATAAATTACGTGTCACGTTGTTTGTCCGCTGTAGACTCCTAAACTACTTAACCGATTTCAATCAAATTTGCACACCTTGTGCAGTTCGATCTAACTTAACAGATAGGATAGCTCACATCTCAATTTATAGTGTCTACCCGTGCGAAGCCGGGACGGGCCGCTAGTTTTCTTATAATTTTTTACCAGATACGGTGCTATATATGAACAATATTTAGGTATTATACAAAACTTTAAATTTTAATTTTCTGAACGAATATAAATATATAATTATATTGCTGTAGCGATTGTTATTATAATTTTAAAGATCATTACTCATACATAAGTAAATTAGAATTGTCGTGACACTTCGGAAAGGTATACGTAAGATACGTTATTTTAAAACAACGTCAAGAAAATAAAACAATTCATTGGTTAAAATTAATTTTATTTGCTTTGTTTTGAGAAAAAAAAAAAAAGTGTTAAAGAATTGTAGATATTGTGATGGAATAAAAACCATTTAATTTTTCCGATTTACATAATATATTTAATATCTGAAATATTTATTTAACAAAGTAAAAATTACTTATGAAATAAAAATTACAACTGTAGGATAATAACAATGGAAATGATAAAAGTTTTGCAACAATGGTTACTTGGTGGTTAGTTTAATGGTTACTTTAAAATTGTGCTAGTTAAAAAAAGTGTAAAATGTCAAAAGATAAGTACTTCTTATTTTGGACGGACTGTAGTCGTTAAATTTCGCTGGGCGCAGACATGCTGTCCGCTAAATGTTGCGTCATTATTTGTCGGGCTGTCGGTTAATTGATAGGGCGAGTAAAATATTTTATGAACACCGATTTCAAATAATGAATTGAAATTTTTATTTGCACGGATATGTTTTTCCTATATTTTTACCAAATGGAAAATAAAACCGCTTATTTTCCTATGTTAACAGTTGGGTTATTGAATGTATTCTGCCGGAGACAATGTAAACGTTTCAGGATGGTGTGACAAGGAAGTCCGCCGAAGATGTTGGTGCTCCCTCCGATATGCCACAGAGGCATTGGCAGAGCGTGATGGCGGTTATAAGAAGATAAAGGTTTCTTCTTTATGCTGCTCCAGCGGGGAAACTGAGCTTTTGAAGACCTAGAAGGTAGCAATTACATTTTTGCTAGTTTTTTTTTATATAAATTTGGCAAAGGCTAATTATTTTTCTTGTTTTTCGATACCGAATACGTTAAAAAAATAGTCGATAGGGTTATATTTTATACTCGTACTGCATTACAAATTGATGATAATAATGATAAAAAGATTCATCGCTATATTGGGTATGCAAAATTTAAATTTTAAATAATTAATAGTTTAATTTTAAAGAGGGTTTCTCATACTTAAAAGTATAGCTAAAATAATATTAATAATTACAAATTATTTTTATTGATATATTTTAGTGGTTTGGTATTTTACCAATCAACGTTACTGTGTTAAAATGCGCGAATTCAAATTAAATTGGTATTTTTCTGGTGAATTGCTATTTAATGATATTTTTGAATCCTATTTCGTTCTTTTCAAAACACGAGATTGTTGAAAACAACTTCAGTTCGATTATTCGATTGACACTTGTCGTTCATGTTTAACACACGATGAATTCTGTTGAGCAATGTACCCATCAAAAATTTGTTCTCTCATACTATGATTTGGCATTCTATAATTTTAATGAAGGTATAATATGTATATTATTGTACATTAGTGTACATGGCGTTATGCAATGATAGCATATTATGAATGTTAAGTTTACTTCGGGTCGCAGGATCAACCCGACTTGCATTATAAGAATTTAGTTATAGATAATAGTTTGTTTATTTAAGAAATATACATTGGTTATGGAGGTTACACTTGAAAAAAACTATTGAATCATGTTGGCATAATTTTAGATAACTACATGATTTCCAATGAGTATGTAAACCTTAATACCCTGAATAGACTCATGCTAAGGGGTTCCTGTGTTATGAGATTTAGTAATTTTCCTCCTGTTATAGGAACAGTATTAAAACTAAAAGTTAAAAGTAAAAGCAAATAAAAGTTTTAACTAAAAGTTTAGATCAAGCACAAAAAGAATAAAACCTGTAAAAGTAATGTGTAACCTGAAAGTTAAAATACATTAATTGCCAGTAACAACAAACTCTCGTTAAACATACTTTCCATATTGAACAAAAGACTAGTTAACTTTAACATTTTGTTAACTTTGAATGGTTGGCTCAGTATTATCTGTAATTCTCAGTTTGATAATATTTCTTCAATTGCATTTTTGATAGCAACGAGTAGACTTGAAGTTAATTAAATACGTTACCTTAGTTTTTGGATAGAGTCAAAGAGTGTTATTAACATTGATAACGAGATCACCGTTTTTGTGAAAATATGGTTAAATTAAATTAATGAAGTGATCGTCTTCCTATCCACTAGTAAATGAAAGTATTGTAGCAAATTATCCATTTTACGTATTTGTTGTTTGGTGATTATGATTTATCATCGATAAAAATATGCGAGGTTTTGTTTTTATCAACGAGTGAAGTGAGTTTATTTTTGTTTTTTAATTTGTGAAGGTATTTTGTTTAAAGTTGAACTGCTTCCTAAGTAAGCATTATTCTGAGGTAGTTTGTTCAATGAATGGGCATTGCAATGCCAGCTCGTAGAGTTAAAAAAACATTCGGGTCAACAATATTTTTGTATTTGTAAAGCTGGTTATCTCTAAATTTCAATCAAAAATATGATAAATGTTGGTTTAGTAAAGATTTGTTAATTTTAAATCGTCTACCGCGGAATACTACCATTTCACTTTTTAATTTTAATTTTTGTGGATATGAAAAGTCTAAGTTTATAGAATACCCGTGTATAGCCCAAGGTATTTTTTTTTCTCGTGGCTTTTTTTTTCGGGGTTTATGTAACTTGCTACGATTATTACTACTACTACACTACTTACTATTTTTTACCATGAAAACAAATGTGGTTTTGACTTCACTCATTTTTTTAAAGATAAACACGAACTTGCGAACTGTTAAGTCGGATAGGACTATAGTTTTATTCTTAATGATAACAAGCGTGACGCGCTCACGATCATGATGTTGCCTGGCACTCGTATTAAATGTTGCTAGAGGGTAAATCAAAGCGAGTAACCAAGAGGTAATAGTGACTTTTAGATTTGAGTAAAAAAAAAAAAAAAAATTGAAATACGTATCTATAGCTAATGCTAACCTATACACATAAGGTTTGTTTACGGTGTTTTAAATACTGATGTAAGTTCAGCTGAACTTTATGTTTTTGGATAACATGTTTTAAAAATTTAACATTAAAACTTTATACAATTTTATATTTGACGTAAAGGTACTATTAGTTCGAATAAATGAATATGAATATTCAAATATGGTGGCATAATCATGCACAATCTGCCAGTAAATCAGGAATGTAATTAGTAGTCTGAACAATAATAGCATTATTTTGGTACGTCGAGATTATCATTCATAAAACCTAACTTTAGTCGTTGCAACGTTCATGCTCTTGTTGTATGGGCAGTGATTCTATTCTGCAGATATAATTTTAATAATATTAATAAGGTTCCGCGTACCTATACCATTAGCTGAGAGCATTTGGTGTAATTTTTCATGTAAGATGCAATCAAAACTCATGGAGAAATATCAGTTCTTTAATATTAATCAGATCTTCCCAAACATGGAACAAACATGAAGAAAGTTTAACATGAAGATAGCAAACGTTGTTTTGTTTTATCTTTGCGGAAACTCTTATTTCAATCACTAAATTTTTACTAATGAAAACTTTCTTTAATATTTTGAGATATCTGATAAAACGGTAATTAGTTTATTCCTGAATCATTTTTGATTTTCATCCATGCTGTATTATTGCTAAATTCTAGCCTATCTTTGTGAAATATCTAGCTTCAACATGTTTATATTGTGTACACAAGGTGGTTCTTATATAATATTCTATTATTTCATTAATATTTTAAATGGATACGGCATTATTGATTCACGATGCTATGATACAGATAAACAATATTTCGTGCTACACTAAAGGTAACTTGAATAAATAAATATAAACAAATGATTCATTTCGATAGTTGTGTTTTACAGTATTTAACACTTGTATACTAATAGTGTAATATAACAACAGTTTTAACTTGTTTCGTTGCATTTAGGTAAAATGTGTCCATAGGATAAAATATGCAGCAAATTTTACAAGGCCTACTATTTTTGCGTTTCTATATTTTACACTTTACGTTTTTTTTAAGCTATTATGATCTTTGCTTTCATTTTTATGATTCAGCTTCTTAAATTCGTTTTTGACAGAGATACTAGTTTAGAATACTAGATACCATATCAGTTGAAAGTTTGTTTTCTCAAGGTTGCTTGAAATAAATGTATCAAAAAGGGTACAGACATGTGTAAATGAAAATACTTTTTAAAATTTTTGACGACAATAGTCTTGTATATAAATAGTTGAATCCAAGTAACTAGATCGTTATAAAGCCGAATGTCATGATTAGTAATCGTAATAACTCAGAGAAATTATTCTCGTAATTAATGTGTGTTTTCTGAGTACACCAAAACTGTTAAAATGTTAACCTGAATTATCAGTGTTGTGTCATTAATCATAGTTATATGTATTTCGTTTTAACGATCATTTTTATTGAAATTGTCTATTGTACTATGATTTTACTAAGAAAGTCTGTATTTCCATGTAATATTTATTCAAAGATGTATTAAATTTATATTTTATGTGTATTTGTGGGTAATGCCGGGAGGCATCACGTTGCCGGATGGCCGAGTGTCATGATTTTTAATTATGTATAGTATAAATTTAATCACCTTAATGTTATTTACCCGATTTTATATCATTTGGTATTTAATTTGATAAACAGTCTTTTGATTAAAATGGTCACCGGAAACATGTCGCCCCGCCCAGTAAACGCAATAGCGCTAAAGGAAGAACAATTGTAAAGTAGAGGGGATAAGACTTGGCGAGGTGGCATGTTGAGAAGTGAAAGGCAATTCGGTTTTAGCTTTAGTTTCGATCAGACGTCGATGTAATACTGTTACTGTGAATATAATTGTGATATATAAAGTGTTTTATAAATATATACCATCCTGGCGTGAAAAGAGGTGTTTTCTTAATACTCTGAACGGCTGAACTATAGGTAGGTACGGTAGGTGAGTAGGTACTAGATCTAAGAGCGATTACCTACACATTACGTTTTTTGAAAACGCCTTTTGTAAACTCGAGAGGTTCCGAGGTCTTTTGTATGCTGTTGTACCTAATTTGTACCTACGATACTAAAATACCAACGCGCGCCAAACGCTACGCAATCTACACCAAATTTTATTCAAATTAGTTGAGCGGATACAGCGTCTTACTGATTTTAGGGTTAGACCTACATTAAAAGCTGTCAAGCGAGTCCTTGTTTTGGCTTGGTACACCCCTAGCTTATAGCCTTGTATTGAAAGATCTCCAACAATATTTGCTATTCATTCGGCATTAGTACCTCGGTTTACGATCGGCCCTTTATTAATATTCCATCTGCGTTTAAACGGGAGAGATGAACGGTTTACGATTTGTAAATAATCATTAAAATTTTACGCGTTTCCTTACTGTCAATCTGATGATCATTAAAATGGGTACTTACCAAGCTAGTTGTTTTTATACCTTGATTTAATATTTACGCGCTACGACGTAGGTAATAGGTATTGGGTATAGGTTGCTCAATTCACGACGACGCGAAATAAGGGGTAAATAGATATAATTATACATAATTTGTTTGCTTTTACAATAGGCTAGCTTCAAAACTAACTGAACTAGAATTGGCCGGTTCGAATTGCCTGCCTATCAAAGACGATAGAGGTGAACTAAAAAAGCAAGTAAACAAGTAGCTATACTATGCTGCCCTGAGAGGGTACTTTTGTCCGCTCCTTTCCCGTGGTACACCTATTTTCGTCCACCTGGTGGACCACGGGTAAACATATTCTTCCGTGGTCCACCTTAAACTCTCGTAAATTATTTTTATTGAAATATATTGCCTATTGTCCACCTCTTTTCATTGGCTAGATTAAATCTATGCAACATTGATCCCGACAAATTAAGAAGTATACCGAATGATTTTTTTTTTTTAAATTCATTTATTGAAATAATTTACTTCAATTAAAATGATGATTACTTAAAACTAAAATTGCTCTCAACGTAGTTTCTCCAATGCGAAATTGATTGGAATTTCACCATTATTATATTATTAGGTTATTAATCAAAACCTATTGGTCGGTAGTGCCACGGGTAACTAAGTAGATCACGGGAAACGATCAATAGGTTAGGTTATGTTAGAACATGAAAAACAACGCACGAGCCGAGCGAGCGTAGCGAGCGTGCCGCGGCAGCGGCCGGCGAAGTGCTAGAATGCCAAGAAGCGAAAAAAGTTAGGTTATTAATCAAAACCTATTGGTCGGTAGTGCCACGGGTAACTAAGTAGATCACGGGAAACGATCAATAGGTTAGGTTATGTTAGAACATGAAAAACAACGCACGAGCCGAGCGAGCGTAGCGAGCGTGCCGCGGCAGCGGCCGGCGAAGTGCTAGAATGCCAAGAAAAGTTAGGTTATTAATCAAAACTCAAGGGTGGACCACGGTTAAATAATAATTTCCTATGGTTCACCTTAGTTCACCTGGTGGACCACGGAAGAATATGTTTACCCGTGGTCCACCAGGTGGACAAAATAGGTGTACCACGGGTTAGCACTGCTTTTGTCGTAAGGTGCTATTTTTTTAGATACGATTTTTCAACAGTTTATATCATTACCTATGGTTTGTTCAAGTTCACACGAAACAGTGGTAGGCACTAAACCAAAAGAGGCTTACAATACTCATCATTATGAACAATTACAGGTTAACCTGCACCTATACTTACCACAGTAAAATATCGTACACTCTTATGCATAGAAGAGCTGTTTTTTGCGATTGCAGCGATAGTCTTATAGTATTCACTATACTTGTATTGATTGCAGAGTATTTTAATATATGAGATATGGGCTAGAGCCGCAGACTGAAAACGAGGGTTTGATGCAAAAGCGTGCAGTGCTATGCCTAGCGCATGTAGCATGGGACACTCCAGCTCGCCCATATTTCAATGAGTTAATAATCCTAACGCTGCCTGCCATACTATAATACCAAGTGGCGGTATATGTCAAAGTTTTCACAGGGACATATTATTGTGCAGAGCGAGGCTCCGTGCATAGAGATTCAAATCGCTATAAACAAGCTACAAGGTAGTAATGGTTCCGCATTCCTTCGAGAAGTCCACCAAATTGACGCATGTCATGGGTCCGATATCGGCTCCGATTGTAGATATATAATAACTTACCATCAGAAATAACGATACCAACGCTGCAATCCTTCAAGGGCAAATTAAAGAAATGACTTATCGAAAGGTCTTTCTATAGTCTTAGCAAATTCTACAAATTAATGTTATGTTTGAGATAATTTTATTGTAATTTGAATTGATTTGACATTATTTATACTAATATAATAATTGAATTGAATTCCTATGGATATTATATGAAACACACTACTACTTCTGTAATACATATAAGTAGATACTATTATTGACGTGTATTCTGACAAATTACGAAATAATTACAATGAACAATATTACCATAAATAGTTTAATTAAAAACATAAAACAAGTGCAAAACTTTGAGGAATACCTTTTAAAAGGAAAAATGCGTCTGCGCTCTTTTTTTACTAAAACAAAACTTAAAAATTTAGGTAACTTATCGTTATTAGAGAGTAAAAGAATTTCTCTTACATCTGAGCCATATTTTTTTACAAAAAATAATTTGAATCAGAGTCTCTTACATAACAAACACAACACACAAACTTTAAGTTTGTTTTTTTATACTTAACTACTTGTACAAGTTGACTGGTTAGACACACATATTATATTATAGGTTATTAAAGTAGGTACTCATCATTATGAACAATTTTTACTATAGGACAAACCCGAGATTCGCGAAAAACAATCAGCATCACCATACGTTTTGTAGAGTGAAGTCGAGTCGAATTTTGGGTTGGTCCCATAGTAAAAATTGTTCATAAAACGATGAGTATAACCGATGAGTGTAACCTAGAATATGTCATATGGTTAGATAAGTACTTAAGATTTTCTATTCTAGTCAATCTGAATAAAAATTCTGGATAAACGTTAATTAATGATAAACGTTTTAACTTAAACGTGTTTTGTCAACTTTTTGTCGATGGGTAAGTGTCACGTGCGCAAAGGAGACAAAACATTTAGTCACTGCACTATATCCTAGAAACTTAAAAAACACTCGGTTTTTCTCTCTTCTTCTTTTAGACATCGAGACTCCAGACTCCAGTCTCCACTCTCTTTTCAGACTAACTCTCTTCTCTAGACATAGATAGACACGGAATCCTCTAAAAGGGTAGTTTACTTATGTACATTATTGTGAACATTTACACCAGCGGTTCCCAACCAGTGGACCGCAATAGCTAAACCATGGTCCGCGAAACTACATAAATTCGCCAAATTTATCTGACTGGCCAACAGAATACTTTAAGTTAAAATAATTCTGTTAATGTATGTTACTTATTATATTGTTTGAATTAGTTACAAATTTATTGACCTTTTTTTTAGCCTTGTGGTCCCCGCTAGCAACCAATTCAAAATGGTCCGCGGTCAAAAAGAGGTTGGGAACCACTGGTTACACAAAACTGAAGCTAAACTTTCTTTCTGTGTTTTTGTTCCTATGGATTATTAATCCGTCAGCAAGGCAATTGTCATTGCCTCCAGCTTTTCATCATTAGGTAAAATATCATCATCATCCCTAGAGGCATATGCTGCGGAAACTGTTTCGGCTTCCATAAATTCTAGGCTAGCCTTGTCAGCGCTTTGTTTGAGTTTGATCTGCAAAAAAATATATTTTAAAACAAGCTCATAGTACCTCTATGTCGTTGCAGTATTTACAGGTATTCCAAATTTCAGCTCAATCGGACATCGCGTGATTCTAATTTAGCTTTCAAGATTTGACCGTAACCATAGTGACAAAGCAAGTTAAATAAAAGCTTCTATAGTCACCGCGTTACCAACTGAGTCGTAGGGCCTAAAATTTCAGGGCCACAATACTATCTACTATGTTTTTATCTGATTTTATTCTTATCGATACGCGCCTATAACTTACGCACATCACTATGCGGCTCCATAAGACCCACAAGTGCGAGCGAGATAGACATAGAGAAATGATTTATGGCCGCACGACTCAGTTGGTAACGCGGTGACTATAACAATAATTTAAATAGTAGTTTGCACCGAACTAACACCTCGCAACCACTGTATCTCCACTACTTTTAGACTAATTTTACTCATTTTCAAACTTAAAAATTGTATTGGAAAGAACTACAGGGTTATAAGGAAAGGGTATGTTATGAACAACTCGGAAATAAATTATCAGCTGTTCCATACATTTTGTCGTTGTCATTTTTAACCGACTTCCAAAAAGGAGACGGTTCTCAATTCGACGAGTATGTTTTTTTTTTATATTTTACGCGATTACGCCGTCAATTATGAACTGGTTTTGATGATTGTTGTTTTGTTTGGTGGTTGACTCAGAGGTGGTCCCATATCAATTTTATCTAAATCTATTAGAAAAAATCAACAAAAAATTAAATATGTTTTTTTATGGAACAGTTGATATTTTCTTATCCATTTCCGGGATGTTTTCATAGTAAAAGTTGTTCATAATGAGTACTATGAGCAGTGGTGGATTTACCAGCAGGCTGAGTAGGCTGGAGCCTAGGGCGGCAGATTTCAGGGGCGGCAAATTCTGGGGCAAGTTTTTTTAATTTCGGACATGATTTCTGAAAGAAAGTATTATTGTGAGCAGGGACGGGGGACGGGGCTAGTGTATCGAATTGTTTAGGTCGGTAGGGGCGGCAAAATGTTGAATAGCCTACGGGCGGCAAATGTGTAAATCCGCCACTGACTATGAGTTCTTTTCGGCTTAGCGTACCCTTTATGAATAACCCTGTATAAATAAATGAATCTCTTTTACCCTTGGTCGTCGCATACGCGTGAACGGATGGAACAGTTTCACTAATTCTTCTTTTGTGATATTGTCAGAAGATTGTTATGAAAAAAAAAAAATAAGGAAGTTAAGCGGTTAAAAATTAAAAAATGTAAGACAATTCGAATTCAATATTTATAGTTAAGACAGGACAACGTCTGTCGGGTCAGCTAGTAATATTAATAAACTTACCTCAGCGGTATCCATCTGGCTTTCGCGCTGGTAATTCTTGCCAAATCTGGCCTTGCCTTTCTTTTCCTGCTTCATGTTGAATTCGGAAATGAAAGCCGCTTGGGTTGTGTAGTTGATCGGTTTCTGGATCATATAGATAGTATTCACAGGAATATCTGAAACATAGATAAAACATTTATATTAAGCATTTATAAAACTTTATCAATTTCAAGGGATAAGCTGATAATTTGAACGAGCAGTTTAAAAGATTTTGTTATATTTAACACGGGAATATTATACTCACGTTAAATTAAGTCGTTTCACCGCGAGCGCGTCACGCTTATTATCTCTTGAAGATCATCGAATGTGATCGAAAGTAGTCGTAATAAACGACTTAATTAACCGACTTCAAAAAAGGAGGAGGTTATCAATTCGTCTGTATGTTTTTTTTTTTATGTTTGTTACCTCATAACTTTTGACTGGGTGAATCGATTTTGATGATTCTTGTTTTATTAGAAAGCTGACGCTTCCCATTTGGTCCCATTTCAATTTAGTCCAGTTCTGATAATGGTATCCATGACAAAACCATATAAGTCTTAAATTTGCATTAAGTACGTGCGCGACAAATAGATGAATAACTCAATAGTCGGTCTTTTGAAGTCGGTTTTTGTTTTTTGTTTTGTAAAAATAATGTTCTTATTTTACGTGAGTATTATGATTATTTACCGTTTCCCAAAACTTCTGGAACCATGTAAGGGTAAAGCCAGCCCACAAGCGGAGTTTCCCCTGAGAAGTAATGCGCCTCTTTGTGATAGAACAGCAGTCCATCCAAGCTGGTGATATCTTTGTCGAAGTGTACTTTCATCATAAATCTGGAATATTTAAGGTATTTAAATTAAAAGGGAAATATAGGGTTATTCATAAAGGGTAGGTATGCTAAGCCGAAACGGGCTCATACTACTCATCATTATGAACAATTTTTACTATGAGACCAACCCAGAATTCGTGAAAAAAAAATCAGCTGTTCCATACATTTTGTTTAGTGTCATTGACATTTTTCTATGGAACAGCTGATTTTTTTTTCGCGAATTTCGTGTTGGTCCTATAGTACAAGTTGTTCAGAATGATGCTACTATGAGCCGGTTTCGGCTTAGCATACCCTTTATGAATAACCCTATATTTCCCTTTTAATTTAAAAGGGAAATATAAGTAAGTATAAGTATGGGAAAGACATTTCTGTCATAAAATATATATTTTTTATGACAGAAATGTCTTTCCCATACTTTGTCTTGGTTTTCTATAGCGTTTGCAATTATGGAATTGCAACTTAGCTATAGGGGCAGTGGGGTTTGCCGTTTGATGATGATCGTAATAAACGACTTGATTTTACGTTACCTTTCCCGTGTTTTTAACCAAATACCTACCCCCGGATATTAAAAAGATAAACTCGCTTAACGTATTCAAAAAGCGACTTACTGCGCATGTACTTAAGATGCAAGTGTAACTAAAATTGTTATTTATTATTAAGTTTTCTGCGGCGACGAGCTGCCAAATGTTTTTATTTAAAAGTGTTCTCATGGAAGTGATAATTGTCTTATATGAGAATAAATGTGTTTAAACCTAAACCTTTTACGTTACCTTTCCCGTGTTAAAGAGCGGGCTCTTTTTCCGCAACTAGGCCGGTAATCGGCCCTTTTTGCGTGAACTACATATGCAGGTTTCCTCACGATGTTTTCCTTCACCGAAAAGCCAGTGGTATGTAAATTCGTACATAAGTTGGTACGAGTCGGGGTTTGAACCCGCCACCTCAAGAATGCGAAGCGGCGGTTCTCCCACTGAGCTACCACGGCTCCTTTCCCGTGTTATTTAAAACAAAATATGTCAACACCACGTTAGTATATGCATAGTGAAAATGCTACATACGGTTTGAACGACTCTGGAGCGCACGACACTTTCGGCAGAATCTCGAAGTTTAGGTCGTTTTTTTTGTTGATAGTCTCGATGGCAGGCAGTTCGGCGAGTCGACCTCTCATAAAATGGTCTCGAAACGTGCACTGAAAAGTAAAACAAAAAACTTTGTAAATTTTTTGCGAGTGCGAAAAATATTTCAGATATTTTTTCATTTTTTTTTCAGTATAAATACCGGTGCGGGTTGGTAGAAATACCAATGGAAAAACCCTCTTGGCCTATGTCCCGTTCTCAAAATTTGACGTCACTTTGTAACCGACTTCAAAAAAGGAGGAGGTTATCAATTCGACTGCTTTTTTTTTTTGTTTCTTACCCTCATAACTTTTGACTGGGTGAATCGATTTTGATGATTATTTTTTATTAGAAAGCTGACGCTTCCCGTGTGGTCCCATTTCAATTTAGTCCAGTTATCCATGGTATCATATATAGATGATCTACTCGTTTATATGATACCATGTTTTCTCATGGATACCATTGGTATCCATGAGAAAACCATATAAGTCTTAAATTTCCATTAAGTACGTGCGCGACAAATAGATGAATAACTCAATAGTCGGTCTCTTGAAGTCAGTTTTTATTTTTTTGTTTTGTAAAAATAATTATATTATATTCTTTGCTCTCACAAAATGTCACACGCGCAAAGTCTCATTTTAATAATATTACAATAGTTTTTTTTATGCTATTGTGTGACGAGACGAGCAAATCGCTCGCCTGGTGTTAAACGTCACGTTTGCCCATAACAAGTCTGCACCACCCAGAATTTTGAACTCGCAGAGTTCAAGACCCTGCGCGGCACAGCACTGCGCTCGTCACCCTGAGATATATAAGTTGTTTAATCTCCCATTTGCCCTGTAGTTTTTGAAACTGTTGCATAATGAGGGGTTTTAAAGCACTCATGTGATCCTACTAAAAACTCTATTTAAAAACCGTATTTAGGGTTGGTCCCATAGTAGAAGTTGTTCATATCGATGAGTACTATGAGCCCTTTTCGGTTTAGCATAGGCTTACCTTCTAACATAGTATTATCTCCAGGGTACTCCCACTCAGGTATTCCACACTCTATAGGCAACCTTCGCCCCGCGGGCGTCCCGCGAGTTATGGTTTTCCTATAACAGTCTAGCAGTTCGCATAATAAATGTGAACTTACCTCTCCATCAGTCATAGGCACAGCGTTCCACGCCAGAATGTCTAGTAAGTACAGGACATTCGTTTTCTTCTGGTAGAAGCCGTCTAACACACAACAGTTGGCCTTCGACTTCGAATCCATGTGGTTGCCGCCGGGGAGTCCCGTTTTGCATTCAAATATGATGTGCCCGTGTTTGGTATAAAGTCTGGTTGTACCCTGAAATAAGAATAAACAAAAGTCTAATGACAACTTTATTAGCAACATCACATAGTCAATTATTTACATTTTTCGAAGATAATCACAACTTAAAAATAATCTCAAATTTAACCTAATATTATAATTGTTTCTTTGTTAACTTTTCATCTTTTTCATCATCATCATCACGGCTGAAACCACAGGATACAGTCTAGTCTTATACAAAACTGTAGTACAAATGTTTTCTTTGTTTTCGATATGTATATATTTTTTTTATTCAATTGATTGATATCATTTATTATTATCAGACCCATCGCGGACCATGCGTGGATGAGATTGGCCCAAGACAGGGAAAAATGGCACAAGGGAGAGGAGGCCTATACCCAACAGTAGGTCGATACAGGCTGACGACGATGATGACGATACAAGCAAATAGCTCGCCTGATGTAAAACGTCACGTTTGCCTATAACATGTCTGCAACACCCAGAATGTTGAACCCTTACTAATTCAAGACCCTGCGCAGCCCTTGACGCTATTAGAACCTCTACTATAAATCTAAATCAATACACCAAAATTATACTATGGAAACTAACGTGGTTTTTAGTGCCAGGGGAGATGCAACCGCGAGCGCGTCACACTTGTAACTCACCTGATGAAGATCACCAAATGTGATCGAAACTAGTAGTATTAAACGACTTAATTTTTACGCGAGTATTCCCATGTTAATTATAACAAAACTTACATTACTAGCCACCAAAAGTGTTCTGGTTCCCTTAGGAGCGGGCACCACCACCCAATCTGTTTCAAAGTCTGATGGCTTATTATTCAGCCATTCGGACATCATTAGCACTTCGCTGTATGATGGGACTTTGGTGAACCCAGCCACATAGATACTGGGCCTGTATAGTGCCTGCAAAAATTGTAAGAAAAGAAATTGTAATTGTAAAAATTGTAATTGTAAATTGTATCAGATTCAGATTCAGAAATATTTATTGAACAATGTTGTAATTTATAAGCTAGATGTTAGTGTATTATTAGTTGCTTTGTGTGTGTTCTATGGCATCCCCGACACAGGATTTATTCCTAGTGGGGAGCTATGAGTGTGAAACATTTATTTATTCATCACGGCCAAAAAGATTACAACATCTAGATGTTGTTCTATGTTCGTTTAAAAATATTATTGACATTGTAAGAAACATGGCACCATAGAGTATTTTGCATAGAACTACAATTTGTTTTAGTATTACTCCACCGCAGCTAAAGACTGTACCACTTTCTTCACTAGGACACAATGTATGAATATTATTGGTAATTTTAATTATTTTTAATGAATTAAAAGTTTAGGTTAGACAAGTGTTTTTTAAAGCTTTTATTTAACTTGCAATGTATGTATGTAACCGTGTTTGTTCGGGTGAAATCTTGCAACTCAATTTTAAACCACTTCCCAATGTCCGATCAAATTGAGTTCTCACTGAGGGTTTCTACTTACAGCTTGCGACACAATTCTTGGGACCATACTGAGAGCTTACTAAAGGTAGATCGCACTGACTGCCGTCTTGCTCTGAAGGTAGCGCCCATGACAATGCAATAAAATCTTACTTTTAAAACTAACTTATTTTTACAATAGTGACAAGAGGGGCAAATCCCTCGTCAAATGTTAAAGTGAACATCAGTAAGAATAAGACACATCACAAAGTAAATTGTTATCTTTGTTGATAAAAACAAAATAAAAAGTAAAGAATGATGTATCCCTATAAATATAATACATTATATTACTAACCTTGTGCTTGTACCCAAATAATTGGTTTATTTCAACAGCCTCCACCAACTCTAATATTCCTCGTTGTTTATCTAATTCAATGTTACGGTTCCTGAAAAATAAAAAATAAATCTGATCAATACAACCATTTCCATAAGAAGACTATATTAAAGGTCTTACTTTTAACGCTGCTGTATAAAGACAGACTAGCTTAGACCCATGGCATGGTTTTATAATTTCTGGCTGGTTTTGTGCAGGCAGGGGGAATTTCAAATACACCTTCAGAAATACACAAGTGCAGCTTTTATCACATGCTATAACTAAAATTTTACTATTGAAGTCTACCAGATATCAAAATGTACAAATCCATAGGACGAAAAAATTAAGGAAATGTTGCTGCTGTAGCAACCCCACACAAGAACCTGGGATTAGATGATAATGATGAAAATACAGAAAATTTGATGCTTACATTTTTTGAACCTGGAGGATTTCTTTCCGCCTTTCATCCTGGCTACCCAATTTTCCCCAGTTTTTGTACAGAAAATCATAACTGGTGTTGCTTTCAGATTCATTAGGGTTCAAGTTTGTATTTTCTAGTCTATTAATAACGAGATCCATGACTAGAGGCGGTAACCGCAGGAACTTAAACTAGACCTACATTCACTTTTTCAGCTGTAATAAATGAAAAACTGAAATTACAGACAAGAACCATATTTTACAACATTTTGATTCAGTCAAGATTTATGTTCGATTTGGAACTAGAGAATGGA
Source organism: Alcis repandata (assembly GCA_949125135.1). Taxonomy (NCBI): domain Eukaryota; kingdom Metazoa; phylum Arthropoda; class Insecta; order Lepidoptera; family Geometridae; genus Alcis; species Alcis repandata. The sequence goes on from OX421223.1 coordinate 6,106,467, forward strand.
ACTAGGTAAGTATTTTGCTTTTTATTACCACCAACTTTTCTTTGAAATATCGCACGGCAGAGCAAACTGAAATACAGAAATTTACAGAGTTAAAATAAACAAACAAATCGTCTCTCACATATTTAAACTCTTGCAAGTTGCAAAATGCAAAACGCGTTGCCAATCTAAAACAAAAACATTCCCAAGGAAGGATGATTAAATACCCCAAACTGTCATAATGTAAACCAATATAAATTTTATTGTTTGTAGTAATTTTCAGTTATTAGAACCTGTAATTTCTTTTTTAATTCAAAATAGACAAGTCAACAAAAATTGGTTGTCTATAAAGTTGGTTTACGGACCATAGTTTAACGTGACAACATCTTAACAAAACATTGATGAAATTAATGATTGCATCATAATATTGCATACTACTTTCTAACTAACAATGAGCGTAACGGGACACTTTTGACGTGACAACATCTAATAAATCGATGAACGCCGGCTGCACGGCCTGCACGCACGAAAAAAAAGTGTCCTGTTACGCTCATTGTGATGTCACGATCGGAGCGAGAAAAGTATGCAATAATTTAATCAATGTTTTGTTAAGAGTTTTACGTTGTCTCGTAAACTATCGTCCGTAAACCGATTTTAAAAATAACCATTTCTTTTGTGCATGCACCCGGCGTTCATCGATTTATTAGACGTTGTCACGTCAAAATAACATATAATTGTATCATTTACAGGAGAGCTAAAGAGAATAAATAAGTAATAAAAACATTTGTATCGTTTTGTCTAAAAGGCAAGTAAAGCATCTAGTAGGGCTAAAATATGTATGTAAAATCTTTAGAAAACATCCTTAAAAAAATTATAAATTACCATAATTTAAGGGACAAAACTACAAATCTGGTAGCCTTGCTGCGGAGGAAAAGAAAAAAAGTTAAACGAAGTTGATTGAATGGTTTTATGACAATTGACAGTGACACAGTGACAGTGGCATTTGCATATTATGTCAATTTGGTCGTCAAGGCATAGTAATATAATCAGTTAGTTTTTGAATAAAAATATAGGCTGAGTCTATTCGTACGGGTACTGTACGAACAATTTATAATTATTAATACGGGTACTGGACAAATAGTCACTTCCTATGGCTGAGTCTATTAATACGGGTACTGTACCGAACAATTTAAATGATTATTAATACGGTTATCATATTTAAAAAAAAAAAAAAAAAAACCTAACAACCTAACCGGACACGATTAGTAGGTACAATTTTTTGGAAATAACATCAATTTTCTTCAAAATTTTTGCAAACTTTGAAAAATAGTAGCGTCGGTACGACTTTAGAAACGCACCAATAACCTTTGTCCTAAAAAGCGATTGGCTTTCTAGCACTTCGCCGGCCGCTGCCGCGGCACGCTCGCTACGCTCGCTCGGCTCGTGCGTTGTTTTTCATGTTCTAACATAACCTAACCTATTAATGATCGTTTGCTTCCGTAGAAAATGAACCTTGTCTTCTAAATTTCAAATTGAATTTTTATATTATTTTATTCGTTTTAATCGCGTCGCGCTGCATACTTGGATTCCTATTATTAGCTTGTTACCATAGATTATATTAGCTAATCATCCAATTCATTCTTAATTTAAAAAAAAAATTACATACATACATACATATTATCACGCCTCTTTCCCATTGGGGTAGGCAGAGACTACATCCCTCCACTTGCTACGATCCCGAAAAAAAAATTACCCGTATGAATAGTCACTTCCAAAATAAAAATAGACCATGTAGGAAATTCATTTTCTCCAAACGCATGCACAATACTAGAGTAAGTTATAGTAAACCATTACAAAGTATTAATCTTCGGGTAAACATTATACATATTTCGAATGAGAAAGCAGACGGACAAAATACTGTTAAGCATTTCACGTTGGCGCCAACAATTTCATACTCGTTGGCAGAGCTCTAGATGACCAATGGCGGATTTACCAACAGGCTCAGTAGGCTGGAGCCTAGGGCGGCAAAATCGGAACCAAATTTTTTAAGTCGAACATGATTTCCTAAACGCAAGTATTGATGTGATTAGGGGTGCTAGGTAGAAGTCGGTAGGGGCGGCAAAATTTTGAAAAGCCCACTGGCGGCAAATGTGTAAATCCGCCACTATTATCACCCAAGACAGATCGATACCACTTAATTTTTATGTATTACCAGGTGGCGTCTAAAACCCTAGAAATAAACCACAAATTTATCTGACATTAATTTATTGGGGGATGTCTCTTTGCAGTCTACCCGTGGGTACGTCTATTAATTATTCTGGCAGTGGACTTTGCTACAGTTTTTAAAATAACCACTTTATCTTCCGTGGGTAAAAATAATTTGCATAGTGACAAAACAAAACAGGCCGTACATAACCGTATCACAGACCTGTGGCCGTGATACGGCTTTTATTAGTTAGTTAGTTTATTAGTTTTATAGAGGTAGGTAAAACCACTTGTTGTGCGGTGCGTGATCTGATAAATCTCCATACTAACGCGTGGCAACTGGCATGAATGCATTTTTTAACATAAGGGACCGTGGCTGCTTAAAAGGTTCCCTAAATAAACATAAAATAAACGGCCAAAAAATTACATCTAAACGACAAAAGTAAAACAAAGCATTAAAAGCAGCAGCATTTTTTTTCAAAAATTAGGTACCTATACTGTTTTATTTTTTAGTTTTCCGTATTGTAGGTACAATAAATGAATGGGATGGGTAGATTAGGTAATTTCAATCTAATATTTACATACAAACTTTAAAAGAAAATTTAGGTATTGAGGGTAATTAAAAAAAAAAAGGAAATTTGTTGTTCCAATAGTCGATTTTCATGAAGTTTCTCAAAATTATAAGTCGACACAAACAACAAAATAAATACATACCTATTATTATGTAGGAAGTAGGTACCTACCTATCATTAGCATGCGAGTTGAAAATAGGTACCTAGGTACTACAAGAATAGATATCTACCACCAATGCTTTTCTCGTCCTTGTACATATAAGTAAGTACTTACTTAGTTCTTGTTTACTTTTTTTCAATAATGAACTCCATAAAACTAATAAAAGCTTCCAAGCTCATGCAAGCATAAAAAGTATTGTTAGATTGGTTATGGGCCTAGCACAACTTTGACGTAAAAATACATAGCGAGTATTCGATAGAAAAGTGTACGCTATTTACACCCGTCAGGAGCACACTTGACAGGCGTAAATGGCGTACACTTTTCTATCGAAAACTCGCTACGTATTTTTACGTCAAAGTTGTAAGTACGTATTTATGAAGCAAACTTTGATTTCAGAGGGTGTAAATGCACGATATGGTGGCAGCCGACACCCGTACCCCACCCCCTACCACCCACAGAGTTCGCGCATGCGACATACATTTTTAGAGCTTTATCTACCTACCTTGCTGCGGTTAGGGGCTTTGTGTGGAAGGGAACCTGGCGCCTATATAAACTATTAATAATTGATAGAACATGCATGTCATTTGCCACACCCATTATGTATTCCGTGGAAATAGTAAAAGTAACTATCAACGACAAAAATAATAGCCTTAACTTAATTACTAAGTATAGCACCTACCAACATGCAAAGTTAAATTTTAGTGGGAGAATTTTATTGCTTTGGTGTAGGTGTTATTAAATTGACGTAGCTGCCTACACTATCTAACAATAGTAAGTAGGAATGTAGGTACTTTTTCAAATGCACTTAAATAAAGAACTGTTGTTGATACCGTATTCATGTACTTTATTACAGGAAAATATGGACATATTCGTGTGCCCGACAATTAAAAAATAACTTACTACAGCGGATGGGTTGTGTTACAGGTGCGGTGCTCACCTATTTGAAAAACAACAGTATCAAATTTAAATTTTCCGCGCATTAGTAGCGCTGACATCTTTTTACTTAAATAGACGCGCATTAAGCTAAATCAATTTCAGTTTTCAATAAAATATTGCATTATGTTTTTGTATTACATATCTTTGCAGAAATATATGGGCATAGGTATCTAAATCAATTTAAAAAGTCATCATCAGTAGTTTTTTTGATTACGCATGGGATTCAGAGTTGCCAAGATCATAAGTTTTCCTTAAAAAACCGGGAAACACGGTTAATGTGTGAATACGGCGCGGGGCGGCCGGCATTTTGTGTGGTAAAGTTAACATTTTTTAAACTTATACAGGCGGGGTTATAAGCTCGAGGCTGGGTCGAAAACACGTATTTACCTAAAATTGTATAATGAACAAACTTTTTCAATGGAACTACATATTTAGCTTGAAGATCGCAGGAATAATATGTTTGAAAAAATGGTTTTGACATTATATTTTATGGAATAAGTGCATTTTCACGATTTGCCATTAAAAAAATCAGAATTAAGATTATACGTGTTTACGTACGTGAGCACACGTGAGTATACGTGTTTTTTCACTTGAAGTATGATTTGTAAATCCATGTTTGACCATCCACTGACTCGTTAGTTGAATTTTTACTGTTTGTGTTTAATTATGATGATTACGGTGGGAACAAAAATAGTTAAAATTTGGTAACACAGTTGCTATGGGGCGAAACTAGCCGAACGTTTTTCTATTGGCGACCGACAACGCCCGAACGTCTGATTAGGTCACGTGGTACTTTTGGAGTCTTCGTGGCGTAGCTTGTTCAGCTGCTCGTCGAAGCGGCTGTCGGGCGGTCGCTTTATAGCGAGTCTGCGTACAATGTAGCGGCCATATTTGTTCTTTAGTTCATAATAGCGTGCGCATATTTTAATGTATTTCCAAGGACATTTAGCAAATTTTCACGATGACTATCATAGTTTTTCTAATAGACACATCTGCTTCTATGAACCAAAGAGCTTATTTGGGCGGACGCCCAACGTTACTCGATGTAGCCAAGGGCGCCGTGGAAACGTTCGTAAAGGTACGTGCAGTGTCATCGACTCGTCAAATGTTGGTTTTTGTGATCGATTTGTTTATCTCGTGTGAATGTGGGACTCATGGATTTCGTTTCATAGGTTCGTCAGCGTTCTCCAGAGAGCAGAGGCGACAGGTATATGCTTCTAACTTTCGAAGAGCCACCCGCGAACATCAAGGTTAGTATCATGATAGTGAACACGTTAGCCAAGATTTAGGTGTTATTTATGCGTGAATGAGCATATTTACGCCGGTGAGGCGGTGTCCATATGTGTAGCACTGTAATCTGCAATTCAAGAACATAAACATATTTTGAAAGTAAGGATTATTACTGAAATAGGCAGCACGACGTAAACAGGACGATCCGCCGTTGCTGCCTTCCTTCGCGAATCGCGATACGATGGCTCTCGCTCGCTCGCTACTGCGCGCTCGTCGCACCTTCCTATTGGCCGAGCCCACCCACTGCGAAATGGCGATTTGGGGGGGAAATTTGAACTGCTCCACTTAGCAGGAAGATAATTAACTCTCTTTGTTTATAAATTCAAATTGTTTAGCAATGCAGCTAATACAATTCTTATTGAGTATCAGATTAACAAAATAAACTCCTATAGGTACAAAATACCTGTATAAGCCACTCAACCTGATTGACCAGTATGAATAAGCCATCAAATCTGGCATTAAAAAAATCTATTTTACCAAGCTTGTGATTTCATTTCAGGCCGGGTGGAAAGAGAATTTGGCTACATTTATAAATGAGCTGAAAAATTTACATTGCTTGGGACTGACTACAATGGGTGCAGCATTGAAGCATGCTTTCGATGTGTTGAACTTAAATAGAATGCAGACAGGCATAGATACTTATGGGCAAGGCAGGTGCCCCTTCTACCTTGAACCATCTGTCATTGTGGTCATCACCGATGGAGGGAAGCTGTCCAGCAATGCCGGCATACATGAGGAAGTGAGTATGATTCAAGAACTAAGTTATCAAAACTGCAAATATAAGACTAGCTTTTGTCTGTGACTTTACCTGCCTTTAAAAACGAAATCAAACGGATATTGCAAGTTAATATTACTTTATTTAAATGTGAGAATGGCACAAGACTGAAATCAATGCGTGCTGGAGAGTTGACCTATACCAGCAGTGGGTGGAAAATGGTTGATGGTGATAATGATGAATAAAAAATTAATATCAGTTTACAATTCTACCATATAAACACACAAAATTAAAATAATTATTTTTTTATTAAAAAAAGTAATTTCTATTTTTATTTAAAAAAATCTAGGATAAAAAAAAAATAGATAATAATATGGACTACATCCTTGCTAAATTTTATCACAATTGATTTAGATTTTTAAAGGTAAAAATAACAGATAGGTGATTTCTATATTATAAAAATAGTGATGAAATAATAGTGTCAGATTTTAAAATTTGAGATTTCATTAATTCTGAGCAAATACTTCTTCAAGGGTTTCAGTTTTTGAATGGTTGCTATGTGCCTTTAATTGTTTTTATGGGTTTTTTAGGAGGGTCTATAAATTAATATTGTATTGTATTATATTATACATAAAATATATGTATTATATTTACACAGGTCAAAAAAAGTTTTCAATAAATAATATGTGTCCAAATTCAGCATCAATATGTCCTTCTAGCAGGAATAAAAATAAATGACTGTGACATACAGATGGACTGACACAGTACAGTTTCATAGAATCCTACGGATCCTTAACTCGAGCTAGTGGATAGATAGGGCTGAAATTATTTATATGTTAGGAATTAATTAAAAGCATATATTCCGAGTGGCCTAGCCCTGGTGTGTAGAGTTTTTAGGCTGTTTTGTTGTTGAAGGAATTGAACTTATGTATCTTAATTTGAGTACCAAATACTAATAAAAACATCAAATACAGAAATGCAATGCTGTAACGGCTTCCATGCAAATTAGCTTATGCATATTTAACAATTTAACACTGGAATTTTTAAAATGAATATTTTATGAGTTGTCAAGTCATCTGTTATGAATTTGAGATTCCTCTTACAGTTTGGAGTTAAAACAATACAGTTTGTGTCATCATTAAGATCTGGGTCAGACATACTGATATGAACTTGGGATTAATCATGATTATGTAGGTGTAGAACTAGTACCTGTACCTGAGTACCTGTCTGTATTTACAGCAGTGTGTAAGTGAGTTTACTTGTGATTTTCCGGTTATCGAAAATTAGAATACCCTATGTCCAATTGCAGTGGCGGATCCAGGATTCAGGTTTGAAGGGGGGGGGGGGGGAAGGGGGGTGGTTGAGCCAGGTTGAAAAAAAAAGGGTAGGGTTGAGTTTTAGGGTATGGGGGGAGGGGGGTTTGGGGTTGATTCCCCTAGCCCCCTTGGATCTGCCCCTGTCCAATTGTTCATTCTCTCGTTTGATTAGCGGTAGGGTCGCGGCTGCGTATCTCAAACTAGCTGCGCCTTCCGATGTCACCCGCTAATCTGCAAAATTTAATTTTTCCGGGTTACAAAGTAGCCTAAGTCCAAGGTGAAAGCTTTATAAAATTGCACACTTGCGAACGTTTCCCACTTCAATCCTTAACAGCCGAAAGAATTTGAATGAAATTAGTGTGGAGGTGGCTTAAGCCGAGATTAACAGTTTTAATCCTGAAAAACTAACGGTACCTATTTGTAGGACAGCTGCTAGTGGTAGCATGCTTCAGATAAGTTTTTCGAATAATAATTAAACATATGTATACATATGTTATATTTGCCTACCTACTTACCTGTAATACACTTATCGTGCATAGTAATCATGTAAAAAACAAATGTAAACAAGTACCTACTGGCATCTATCTACCAACTGCTATGCCGTTTGGCCGCTAATTTGGCGGAGATTTCTTAACTGCCGTTGTCACCACTTGTGACGTTGAAGGGGGTGACAACCTGACAACTATGACCCCTGTGTATGCTTTGTTCTTTAGATAAATATGTTTAAAAAGTCGATTCTACGAAGGTTGCACGTAAAGCCTCACTTCAGTCCGTGACCTTGGGCTTTATGCACCATAAGACACGATTTGTACGCGGTCTATAAGTTAACGTCTATAGTCTATACCATCACAAACATAGACCAAACTGCCGCCGCAAACAAGAAGGATAAGAATAAGGTTTCTTATTCGATATGGGGGCGATAGGTCCCGAGCCGGCGCGGCGTCCTGAAAGGGGGTTGTATTGTGCGTTTCCCCCTTGCCAGCGCTCACTCCAGCCGACACAACTCCTTGAAATAATTATTTATGCTTATGCAATGCTGCAAGAATCATAGCTACCCACTCAGCCTACATGAATCTACTTTTTCGCATTTTGTTTTGTAAATACACGAGGCTCAACCATACCAAATCTCTGAATGTGGTCGAAAGTACTACCCTACCATGTATTTATAACAAAATATGTGAAAACCATTACTTTTTGTAGTATAACTTGAGATATCAGTGCATTACTAAAAGTTAGCTGTTCAAATAGTTATACAGGGCTATTCATAAAGGGTATGCTAAGCCGAAGAGGGCTCACAAGAGGTACCTACTCATCATTTTATACAACTTTTACTATTAGGCCAACCCAGAATTCGCGAAAAAAAAAATCAGCTGTTCCATACATTTTGTCGAATGTCATTGACATTATTCTATAGAAAAGCTGATTTTTTTTCGCGAATTTCGGATTGGTCCCATAATAAAAGTTGTTCACAATGATGAGCACTATGAGCCCTTTTCGGCTTAGCATACCCTTTATGAATAACCCTGTATACAATCAGTGACTGTCTTCGATCGTTATAAATATCAAGTATCCACTATGTATTCTGTGGCACTAGTAGCCTCACAATTGCACCTGCTTTTCTACACCAACTGCTAATTTTCCCAGGGTATGTAACTGCCTCCACATTCTTCTAAATTATTTCAGCCGTTATCGATTTGTGTGGGAACATAGTTACGCACTCACTGACTTTCGCATTTTAAATAATAATAGTATCCTTATTAATTGCGGCGGTATATGCAGATATCATGAACGAACATGTGACTAATGTGTCTCATATCTTATCTAAAGTTGGTTTTACTTTACGGGAAATGGAGGTTTGAGTTTTTTAACCATTGCATGTATTGTTAGTCAAATACGTAAATGTGAATGGACTTTTATGACTCCCGAATCTCTTTATCAATGGGAATTTGGGTTTTATGGTTTAGGTTATGCCATAGAATAATATAAAAATTAATTGTAATAAAATAATTAGAAAAAAAATAAACGACTAAAAACTTTATTGACATCGCAAAAAACGCAAACACAGGAAAACATTAGAGATAGGCACAAAAGTCGTCTTATAGTCGAGAGCAATCTCTCCGCCAAGTTGAATATTTTATCGTGCTTTGTCGGTCGATTCTCATTAACGCGTTGTTGGCGCCGCGCGCCGGTGTTGTTTTGAACCACGCGCGATCCGTCCGTCACCTTATTCTTCTAGCAGGATGATTCAGCTATGTGAACATCGAATGTATTCGACGAATACCTTCGAAAAGTCGAAAGAATTCGAATTTATATGTCAAATCTCGGAAAGTATTGACAAATTATTTCCGAAGGCGGAAGACTTTTCGAAGATAATCGTCGAAAACATTCGATACTCGGATAGCTGAATCAGTTCGCAGACCGATCTCTTCTTTTTTAACTCTTTTTATGTATGTATCATATCCATCCTAAGGTAAGGTTTTCTTTAAAGTATAGTTCTTTAAAGATCTGCAAATTCCTGCACTATTATTCAAACTGTTAATTAACTGTTAACTGTTATTCAAAATTCAAAAACATTTATTCAAATAAAATCAATATTAAAAATAAAATAAGAATGTCGTAAGATTATTATAAGATTAAATTATAAATGAAGCCATTTTTTTATTTAATTTAATTAAAATAATTAAATTACTTAAGTTAAAAAATTATAAAATCAACCGTTATTGTAATTTTGTTTGTAATTTCTGGCGTGTTTAAGAGTTTATCTACCTTTTTTATTTCCAGTTCAATCTGCCAATGAACTGTCCGATACCGGGGTCGGAGCTGACCCGCGAGCCGTTCCGCTGGGACCAGCGGCTGTTCTCGCTGGTGCTGAGGCTGGCCGGGACGCCGGCCGTGGAGAGAGACACCGGCCTCGTGCCTTCGGACTCCTCGCCTATTGATGCCATGTGTGAAGTTACTGGCGGTAAGTTTATTATTCGTTGTTTTTTCTTCTTAACCGCTCACTCTTGGATGAGTGGTCGTGGCTGTTTAAAAAAACATTTCACACTCGTAGATCCCCACTAGGATACATCCTGTGTCGGGGATGACATGGAACATATACACAGACAAGGACAACTAAACACCCAGACCCAGAACAGATATTTAAATTCATCGTTCAAATATTGCCCGGCCGGGAATCGAACCCGGGACCTCTGGCTTATAAGGCGGATATAATATACATATATATAATACCACTGAGCCAAACAGGTCGTCAAGGAGGCTCCTCACTGTCGTTGACTGTTGACGTTGACTGTCGTTGTTTCTTTTCACGTTGGAACGGCTGAAACGATCTTTGATAAAACGTTGTGAGAAGATAGCGTATAAAATAAGGATGGGCTCATAATTACTGTTTATTACTGAAAACAATTATAATTACTGTTTATTACTGAAAACTGGAAAAACGTGGGAAAAACTGCGGGACGCAGCTAGTTTGTCATTAAACCCTCTGTTGTGAAGTTATGAATGAGCCGGATGGCGACAGTCGAGTTGCTAAGGCGTTTATGCATTGTGAGTTGTGAGCCCTTTAGAAAACCAGTTGGACTTGTTCTGGGGCCTTATTCTGGCGAGTGAGATGTTATCTCGGTTACTGTCGCTCTTGTTAGTAAAGTCATGTCAGCAAGAGTGACCGAGATAATCTCGAACGGCCTAGAATATTCTCCAGTTTACTCAGTGTAGAGGTTTTCGGTAATTAACATTTTAACTTGCATTACAAATAACTTACTGCAACCCGCGGTTTTACTCGCGCGGTGGTAAACATCGGTGATAATGACGAGGAAGAAATTAACCTATGTGTTAATACAGGGTATAAGCTATTTCCGTTCCAAACTTCATCCAATTTCATCAAGCCGTTTCAGCGTGAATGAGTAACAAACATACAATGTAAAGAAGTAACATACAAACTTTCGCATTTATAATTTATTAGTGTGATGAAGTGTGATTGTCGTTTAGCGTCTTATGCACTTTTGCTGCAGTTTATCTTGGTAATGTCATATCTGGCATATAACACTTCTGTATTCTAATGCTATTTGACCTTAGTTTAAAAAACGTCACATAATGTACATTTTATTATCTATCAGTTTAACATGCACGTACATATGTATACATACATACTTCGTCTCTTTTTCTCTCGTTTACTGAATGGCGCCGCGGCCCGCAGACTGAAATTGTCTGCACCTTTATTTCAATGTGTATGAAAAAGATGGCAACAATTTTGAAGTTGTCATTACTTTAGAAAATTATACTACAGCAATTCCCTTTTTAGTTTATAATGCTTTTTACAAACACTTTTAGTTTTTTTTTTTTTTTTTATTGGTTACTGCAACTTGGCAATCTGTGTAAACACAATAGGCCATTCAGATGAGGTATCTCGAGCTTTGTCTTGTCAGCAGAAGGGATGCCTATGAATCCCTTTCATCTGGTATCACCAAATCTCATGGTAAGTGTGGGGGACACTACGCCGTTTCAATCTGGAGTTTATTTAGTAACAAAATAAATATTTGTAACGCGAAAGCGTCTCTAAAAATACACCAAACAAGCATTCACCTTTGGTATTTGCGTTAACCTTTTATAGGCGTTCCTCAATTAATATCAAAACAATCCGTTCATATCAAACTTCAATGAAGCCTGACTAATACAGGAACTTTATCCTATTGACAAAACGAGTTATTGTATTAAAAATGTTATGGTAATCTATCATTGGTAGTTATGTTTATGATATGCGAGGTTCAATTGATTTGCAGATTTTTTATTGAAATAATCTCTTAGGGCCTTATTCTTGCACGCGTGATATAATATCGGTCACTGTCATTCTTGATAGAAAAAGGCATGAGAGAGAGAGTGACGGGGATAATATCCTAGGCGTTAGAATATCACACGCGTCAAAATAGTCCCAAATCTCAATCTTCGAACGCTATTCTCGTATGTGAATACGTTATTTTGTGTGTAATAACTTGTGGGAATACTTCTTTTTTTTTGTCCATTAAAAAGAATATAAAGAAAAATTTAAGGAAAACTCACAAAACTTAATCTTTACTTTTGTTGTAAATACACGAGACTACTCACGCAAGACTTGGATACAAACACCAAGTTTATTTTAATTCTAAATTTTTATATTTAAATATAAATTATAGAGTGCCGCTGGCAGCGGGTCAAGGCTCAGGCTACGGGTGGTTAGGGCTGCGGAAAGAGGAACCTACGTGTCGTTTTTATCTTCTTCTTATAAATAAAATTAAATCGCTATTCGTTTGTCTGGCTAAAACTCGAGAACGACTGGGCCGATTTCAATATTGATTTTTTTGTTTTGTTTGTTCCAATATAGGGAAGGCTTAAAAGTAAAAAATTAAATAAAACAGCGGGTGAAACCACCGGGTGCAGCTAATATAGTTATTTTAATACTCGTACATAAACAGTCTTCATAAGTACAGCTACGCCTTGATTCCTCCTTTATTCTGCGAACCGCTAGAGTATGGAATGCTCTGCCCGAGTGGGTGTTTCCCGATAGATATAATCTGGGTGTCTTAAAATCGCGAGTGAATCGGTTTCTTCTAGGCATCGTTGCTTACCATCAGGCGAGATGGCGGTCGAGCGCACGGTATTACGGAATAAAAAAAAACCATTACGTAGCCCTTACAATATTTACATACATTAGATAGCCCTTAACACTACATTTAACTATTATCTAATCTGTGGTACACCTGTCTTTGTCCCCAGGCCGTTCATACTGCATCACTTCCCATCGCATGCTGATGCAGTGCATCGACAGCCTCGTACAGAAGGTGCAGAGCGGCGTCGTCATCAACTTCGAGAAGATTGGCCCCGACCCGCCGCCGATCGACGGCGCAACCGCGAGAGAGGGCGAGGAGGAACTCAACCAGGAACCGGATAAGGAGGTTGATGCTGACGGGGACAGGAATGGGGTGAGCACTTTTATATTATTACACATGTGGATGCAATGCATCGATAGCCTGGTACAAAAGTTGCAGAGCGATGTGATCAACTTCGAGAAGATCTGGAGAAGTACCGCAACGGAGGGCGAGGAGAAACTCAACTACGAGCGGGATAAGTAGATTGAAGGACGCTGACAGGAATGGGGTGAGAGAAAAACCATCCTTTTTAGTTTTTACACGTTTGGTCTTTTAGATTAATTTAATTAACCTACCATTGATAATAACGTTCATTTTGAAAAGAATAATTAGAACTAGCTGCATCCCGCTGTTTCACTCGCTATTTTGCTAGAAACGTTCATTTTTCAGGGATAAGAAGCCCATGCCTTGTGTCATACCAAATTCTTCCAAATCGTTTCAGCAGTTTGCATAATCCTCTACAAGTGTCAAGGCAGCAGAGTATATTGTATCTTATCTCACATAAAATGGGTTCCGCCATCAGCTCTCGGACAGAAAGTAGCGCGTGTCGATATTTTATATATGAAGTATAGTAAAATGAACAGACAAATGCCAATCAGAATATTTTCTCCACGAATTTACTGAAAAACATGACCTTAAGTACCTGCCATAAATAGCTGTTATTGATCGATCCATTTATTTCTAGGAATTCTTTCAGAAGGATACGCCCACCCTTAAAACGTGCGATATTTATTGCGATACTGTTAAAATATAAACGTGGGTCGCATTCTCAATCAAATAAAAATAAAAGGCAGCAATCGGAAAACGGTTATTTTGATTGTACTGCACATTTCTAAACGTCTAAATAAAGATTACGTCGACGAGACGAAAATAAACCGCTCTATCGTGCATTTGCTCACATTTTTCGATTAACGATATCAGAACAACGCGTCACAACGTCGATCTGTAATTACTTATGTAGGTCAACGATTTTATACTTAAAGTTATTAGTTATTGATTAAGAATACATTGAATTACGTTTTTGGGAAATGGATCGAATAGTAGTTATACAGGGTTATTCATAAAGGGTGTGCTAAGCCGAAAAGGGCTCAGAGTGCTCATCATTATTAATAACTTTACTATCGGACCGAACCAGAATTCGCGTAAAACAAAACATTTTGTCGAGTGTCATTGACATTTTTCTATAGAACAGTTGATTTGTTTTTCCGCGAATTTCGGGTTGGTCCCTTATGATGATGAATGATGAGTACTATGAGCCCTTTATGGCTTAGCACCCCTCGGGTTAACCTACTGTTTAACAGAAACTGCAAATTAATCTGTGGTAAGAAGTAGCCTATTTACATTGAGCTATAATACATTTTATTCAAACCTTTCGTCTGTGGTAATCTCTCTCAGTTCAACGAGTTACCATTGTAGTCATAACTCTCATGATCTCTTATTTTGTGTCTGAATCATAGAATGATGTTTATAGTACCGCAACATAGGAACCCTCGTAGTTTCACTTCCTTGGCAGTTAATATGGCACTGGCAAACATCAAGAAGGTGGTTAAAAGGGCATTGTTACCACTGCAATTATAGGTCAATGAGATGTAACAACATAAATCTCAGGGTAACAAGCACGGTGCAGTGCCACACCGAATTTAAAGTTTTAAACTCAGTCTGGCGCTGCAACTGGTATAGGCAGGCGTGTTGCTTAACATCAGGCTAGCATCTTGCTTGTCTTGTTATTCCCTTACTTAAAAAATCTAATAACAGTTTTTTATTTCAAAGTTTTGATTATACCCAACGCGATTTGAAGGCGGAAATACATTTGAAAACAGTTATTTGAAATCTAATACTATGTATATAATGTTGCCAGCGTTGGAACGGCGGCGCTTACCAGTCGTCAGCGACGCAAGGGGCGAGCGCCCCGCAGGCGTGGCACTCGTGCCGCCGTCTCATCTACGTACCGAGGACGGTCGCGCAGAAGGGATTCGCCGTCGGCTTCTGGCCTATACCGGAGTCCTTTCGATCTGACCCCACAGCTCCTACATTGGTAAGCTTAGGCCTATATTATTATTTTTTGCATTAACGGGCTAGGGGACCTGTGACTGTGATGTGATGTGACGGTGTGTCACAGATCAAAGACAATGGGAACGAGATGGGAACTGGTTCTTAAGTTGAGGTGCCGGAACAGCTCAGTAGGTACTTGTCTACATATTGATGAAAAGCCTTTTTTTGGTGGTTGGATAAGAATAAAAGTCATTGCTTACCATCTGGCGAGATTACGGTCAAACGCAAGCCTACCATAGATTAGAAAAAACTAAATAACCAAATTTTACATTTATTATAGCTTTTCGGAATGTCCGGATAGTTTTTTTCTCGGATATGTTAATGAATTAAAAGATAACACTGAAAGTTCATAAGCAGTGTGTTCGAGTGCTCATATCAGAGGGGTTTTCACCGGAGATTAGATTTTCCTCATAATTATGAGCATGTGTTGTATTTCGATTGTCGTGTCCTGTTTTATTTATCGATTAGTAGGTATAACCTACTGTTAAAATCTTACTATGGAGACTAACGTGGTTATGTTATACCTACATACATTTTTATAAAACGAGAATACTCAAGATTCATTTAAGTCGACGTTAATTTAAGTTTACGATAACATCCGGTGATCTCCTTCAAGGAGTAATTACCATTCGTCACATGCATCGTCTTGTTTTAAAAATAAATCTACTGATTAAAAAAACTCTCAACTAAGTAATTGGTAAAGTATGCTCGAAAACTGAGTTTTCGAGGGATTAGGAGTTTTTGAACGTTACCCTAGATTCAAGATTTTATTTGCAGAATCTAGGTCCTCACTGCCTTACAAACTACCTCCTTAAGAGGTGTGCAATAGTTTAAGAACATATGAGATTACAAAATTAATATTAAATTTTAAAAACAAAGTCTATTCAATTGACAATAGTTAAAATTTGAAAATATTTTTAACAATACAAATTAAAATTGCGTTGATTCTAAATAATAATATTTACCTAAAAATTCTTTGTGTAAACCAGCTTTTATCAAACCATTGTTGTTGCAGCCTCCCCGGTCAGCCCACCCGGTGGTGAAGTTCACTTGTTCGAGCCAGGAGCCGATGGTGATCGACAACCTTCCCTTCGACAAGTACGAGCTCGAGCCCAGCCCGCTCACGCAGTACATCCTGGCGAGGAAGCAACCCACTGTTTGCTGGCAGGTATGTAAGGAGGATAGGCGAGAAGATGAGAGGTGGAAGGCAGTGAACGAGTGGCCGAGGTTAGGCAAGCGAAGGGTGTATCCTTAGACAAATACGAGCTCAAGCCCAGCCCGCTCATGCAGTACATCCTGGCGAGGAAACAATCTTCTACAAAGGATTCTACAATCGCCAACAAAGTTGTCCTTAGAAGTCCACAGATGCTGCATAATTCGACTGTCATAGACGTGTGAGGCCATGTAAGTATATTGCGCATTCAACTCCCTCGAGAGAGAAAGAGAGAGAGTGTAACTAAGAGGCAGACGTTATAAACACAAAAGGTGAAGGATGCACACAAGTATTCCATTAAGTTAAGAGAAAAACCAAAACCTATGTGCAGTTCTGCCTTCTGATATTTAACAAAATCTGACCAGATTACAACCATAATGCTTTTTTGACAACGTGACGATAAACTTGTTACTACACATTAAAAACAAGCGATAGAAGTCCGTTGCACTGTTTTCAGATCATGATGTAAATATCCTTGTACAATGTACAGATTGTACATGTACAGCTACGCTATTAATACCATAACAGGTCTGGGCCACCCAGAATTTTGAACTCGCAAAATTCAAGACTCTGCGTGGCTCAGCACTGCGCTCGTCGCCCTGAGATATAAGTTGTTTAATCTCCCATTTGCCCTGTAATTTCACTGTAAACAATGCCCTTCCAACCGGAACACAGTAATGTTTGCACATTACTGTTTGGCGGTGGAATAACTGTCAAAGGTGTGGTACTTCCCCAGGCGGGCTCTGCAAAAGAGCCCTACCACTACATTGTTGCTTATTTCTGTAAATATATCACGCTTGGAGTTACGAGTACCTCATTACGAAAACGTGCTAAAAATATGAGTGCACTCACAAGTTTTGCTACTCGAATGTATCACCTATTACAAAAACAGGTTGATGACGTAATTGGCGTCAATGTTAAGGTCAATCGAGGTCACTCTATGCTGTGACACAGATGGTGTGTTTATAGCGCGATCTTTACTTGTTATCGTGCTAAATGTAAAAGCTTGTTTGAATGTTTGTAATTCAATCACGCAGCAACGGCGAAATGACATTGACAGTGATTGACATATAGGCTACTTTTTATCCAGAAAAATGCGGGTGAAACCGCGGGGTGCAGCTAGTATACTAAAAACTATTTATTACCTAGTTAGTAATTAGCATTTTAAGTAAAAAATATGCATGCTAACTTATTGTGTAGATTTTCTCATGGTTTACGATAACGACAGCAAGTTTTCTATCTGTATTTAATTTTATCAATGAATGAAACTACGAGTAGGTACGTGACCTCACACAGTTATACCTTATACCGCTGGCCTCACACATGTTTATAAATATTAATTAGTAGGTATCTACCTGCAGGGTTATTCAGAAAGGGTATTCTAAGCCGAAAAGGGCTCATAGTACTCATCATTATGAACAACTTTTACTATGGAACCAACCCGGAATTCGCAAAAAAAAATCAGCTGTTCCATACATTTTGTCGAGTGTCATTCACATTTTTCCATGGAACAGCTGATTTTGTTTTCGCGAATTTCGGGTTGGTCCCATAGTAAAAGTTGTTCATAATGAGTACTATGAGCCCTTTTCGGCTTAGCATACCCATTTTGAATAACCCTGTATACCTTAGGTAGGTATTATAGAATATTTAAAATGACGTAGCAAGGTCGTTGTAAGAGATAGTGCTAAGATGTAGTAATACATAATGAATCATGTTTATCATAATTTGTAGAATCACTTTGATTACAGTTCATTTTATTTATCACGAATTGGGCTCCTTGTTATCGAGTTATCTGGTTTTGAACTGAAGTGCCAGTTGATTTTCAATTACTTATCATGACTTTCTTAAAATTGTGGTAGGTAATGTCATATCTTGAACTTTGCATTACCATATAAAAAAATATTGTTATTGGAGTGAAATTGAAAGTCACGTTACCGCAATGCTGAAATTCATTCTGTTCTGCTTAAATCCTAAAACAGTTAACCTCAACTTGGGTAACTTTGACATTCTGGGTAAGATTGACAGTTTTGTGTTTCATGATTTTTGTTTATATTCTTTGTTGTATTGTCAATAGTTCTAAGCTCAATGTCTAGTTTTGTTCAAACTCAATTTTTTACCGTTTTATTTAAAAAATAACTGTTTGTCTATTCCACGAGTTTTTATTTTGCGTAAAGTCTACCCAGAATCTATAAAATGGTTGCTAAAGATACCCAGAATGTTTAAAATTCAATTAATAAGCGATTTTAGTGAAAACCAAAATTACTGTCAAAGTTACCCAGATAGGGGGGTAACTTTGTCATACCAAACTTTTGCATTTTTTCAAATTAACTTGTATATAATGAGGGTTAGATTATTTTAGAATTGTATTCTGCACGCATCAATACACAAATTTACTTTTTCACATGAATCTACGACTTTTTACTAAATTGTTATAAGCAATAATGTGCCCTGAACCTGTCAAAGTTACCCAAGTTGACTGTATTTAACTTGTATCGTCTTACTGCAAGGCAAAGACTAAGAGAGACTACCTTAAAGAGACTACGGCTATTCTCTGTTTCGTACAATTTAGAGTCGATTAAAATTAGGTATGAAGATACCTTAAAGAGACTACGGCTATTCTCTGTTTCGTACAATTTAGAGTCGATTAAAATTAGGTATGAAGATACCTTAAAGAGACTACGGCTATTCTCTGTTTCGTACAATTTAGAGTCGATTAAAATTAGGTATGAAGATACCTTAAAGAGACTACGGCTATTCTCTGTTTCGTACAATTTAAGAGTCGATTAAAATTAGGTATGAAGACAGTTTATTTGTCCTATCTCCGTCTGTGCCTTCCACAATGTCAAATACGATTTTATGCATCATTGTGCAGTGAATTTAGCTATAACTGTTATTCTAAATAAAATCAATGGGACGTAAATCTTATTCTATTATTTCTTTTTTAACACGTTTTTAATAGTTTCACCTGTATGTTTGTAAACGACCCTGTTGGACTCGATTTTGCTCTACTTTGAACGATCAGATTAAATTCAAAATTTGCACACCTGTTAAATATGACAATGCGTGTTTTTTTAATTAAACTATATTTTTTTTAGTCTCATACTTAATCTTAACAATAATCTTTCCAGGTATTCGTAGCCAACAGCGGTTGCAAGAACTCTGACGTGAATCATCCCTTCGGCTACCTGAAGGCGTCAACAAACCTCACTTGCGTGAATCTCTTCGTGCTGCCTTACAACTATCCTATGGTTCTGCCGTTAATCGACGACCTGTTTAAGGTGCATCGAAACAAACCAACGGCCGAGTGGAAAATGGCCTTCCAGCACTATTTGGATCGGATGCCTTCGTATTACCACCAGGTAAACTGGTTTTAAAGTTATTTTTTAAGAATATTTTATTTTGTAAAAAAAGTTTGTTGTTGTTCGTATTCATCTAAAAATGTAGACTGAGCTGAAATCTGGTACATATAACCGTGTAACTTCAATGACAAATAAATAATCTTGCATATAAAAATTAATCTCTGTTCGTTTGTCTGGCTGTTACTCGAGAACGGCTAGACAGATTTCGCAAATTTTGATCTTGAAATATTTGTGGAAGTTCAGGGAAGGTTTAAAAGTAAAAACACAAAAAAAACAGCGGGTGAAACCGCCGGGGCAGCTAGTGTATAATAAAAGAGAGAGTTGACAATTAAAAAAATGATTTAAAAAAATGATATGCTAAAATTAATATTTTATTTTTATGAATTTTCAGCCACTTCGGCGGGCTATGCTCAAGATGAATGCGTCGCCTCCCTTCGTCCAGAGCGTGCTCCCTGACATCCAAGACACTTCGCTCAGCTACTCCGTCTTGAACTATTTGAAAAGACTAAAAAACCAAGCCAAGGCCGAGTTTGAGAAGCTCTGCGCTGACGTCGTCAACAAGTCCTCTTCTAATAATACGCAGAAGGTAATTTTTATTATCTAAAAGCTTTTTTCAATATTTTTAGGCCAGACGTGTTTTTTTAGTATGTTTCCTCTTAACACTTTTACTGCGGAAAACACACCTTGTGTTTTCCTTTGCGCGACGCAAACACGGCTGCATACGCCAGGCGCGTAAAACAACGTATTTGACTATTAGCCGTACTTAAGGCAAGCGTATGTTATAATTAGCCGCAGTCAAAGTGTTAACATGTTTCTATAAGTTTAGCTGATTTGAACCTAGTCACTTGTCTGCTTGCATAAAATAAAACAAAGTTTGATTGCATTAACATTTAAATGAGTGCTCACTGAGTGCTATGATTTCTATGAATGTTGAGTTTCTGATATTTCGCATTCGCATGCAACATATATTTATTATACCATAGACAGAAGAAACAGTATGTAAACAAATTGTAAGCAGACTGATGAAGAAAACTAAAACTTAAGTAAAACAAGGGCGGCCTTATGCCCCTGGCACTTGATATCAAATGACATTAAAATTTGCAGAAAAAGCTATTTAAACCTCTTTAAATCTCAAATGTAATTCTAGTTAGCCTTATAAGCCAAAGGTCCAGGGTTCGATTCCCGGCCGGGCAGATGTTTGAATGATGAATTTAAATATTTGTTCTGGGTCTGGGTGTTAGTTGTCCTTGTCTTTGTGTGTGTTCCATGGCACCCCGACACAGGATTTATTCCTAGTGGGGGAGCTATGAGTGTCAAGCGTTTCACACTTCGTCTTTTCTTGTAATTCGTTTGGTGTGCAATAAAGCTAAATTCTATTCTATTCTACGTATAATACGATCTGTAATCACATTCCAGGCGGCAGAAAGCGTCCGCGTGATGGCTCGTTCTCCGCTGAAGAAGGATCTGACGACGCACCCTAGTTTGACAGACAAGTTCATTGCGTTGCGAGACCAGCTCAACGAGTTTGGAGGCTTCGTTGTGGGCCTCTCCAGAGGGAGGCATAAAGCGCAGACGCACGCGTATCGAAACCCCTTTGATATAGGAAGGAGAGATCTGTTAGATCAGGTATTTATTAACCTAGTATATTATTTTTGTTTTATAAGTTTATGGTTAACGAAAAGAGACGGTTTTTGTAACCTAAGTTTTTCCACGATTTTTTTATTGTTGCTGTTTGTTTTTATTTAATCTTTGACTTGGGATAAAGTGTTCGAGAGCACCAACATTTCAATTTGACTTTATCAGAGACTCAAAATGTTGTCTTTATAAAGATTTCGATTTTATAAGCTCTACTCTTCTTAAAGTTTCTGTATCCCTTTTACTCAGTTTTCCATCTAAATTAAAAACGATTCTCTCCCAGCCTCATCAAACACCCAAATCCACAAATACATAGGAACAAAACACCATTTAACCTTTAATTGTTTAAAATTCCAGGTTGTACGCATGCGCGCTAACTTCCTCCAACCGGCGCTGGCGCACACTCGCCTAATAGACGAGGACAGCGTTCACTCGATGCCGGTCTCTCAGATGGGCAACTACCAGGAGTATTTGAAACGCATGACGCCGCAACTGCGGGAGATAGAGTCGCAGCCAGTCAGGCAGCACATGTTCGGCAACCCATTCAAGATAGACAAGGTAACTAACTGCCTCTGTCACACTTGTACGTTGTGATAAGGACAGCATTCACTCTACGCCGGTCGCTCAGATGGGCAACTACGAGGAGTGTTTTCTGTAATCATTATTTTGGATCAAATATGTAGTTATACTGTAATCATTATTGTGAATGGTATTTCATCCGAATTTTTCGGGATAAAAAGTAGCTTATATGTTAATCCTTCACACCAAATTTGTTCCAAATCCGATGAGCCGTTTGAGCAACAGACGTTAAAACATATTTACAAACTTTGACCTTTCTTTTAGTCGGTTGTACAAAATAAACAGACTTGTTTTGTTCATTGTTTTTTTCAGTAATTAATTTTAAATCTATATTTTCCAGCGCATGATGGTCGACGAGGCCGACTTAGACCCAGTAGGCGGAGCGGTGAAAAGCGCGGGCGGCAGCGGCGGCGCGGCCGGCAAGCGCGGCGCAGAGAGCCCGCGCGCCGCGCCGCCCAAGCGCCGCGCCGGGCCCATCCCGCAGCACGTGGTGGCGAGACGACCGTCCTCGCCCGCGTTGCCGCCGCCACTGTCGCCGATCTCTCCAGTGTCGCCGGCGCCGCTGTCGCCGATGTCTCCGATGTCTCCGATGTCTCCGATGTCGCCACTGTCTCCCATGTCACCGCGGAGGCCGACGTCGCCGCAAGCGCCTGTGCCGTCGGAGCTGCCATCCGGACGACCGCTTGAGGTAATGATGTTATACCCTTGTCCGTGCTACCACCGCCACTGTCACCGATCTCTGCAGTGTCGCCGGCGCTGCTTAATTCGTCAGTTGTGATAATAAAGTTTTGGCGCCGCTGTAACCGGTGATGTTACTACTCTTGCTTTAGCCCGCTGCTTAAGGTTGCCTGGAAGAGATCGCTCTTAGCGATAAGGCCGCCAGTTGTCGCACTAGTTTTATGTGTTATGATTCTTTTGTTTGTAATTTATGGTGTGAACAATAAAGAGTTTATCTATCTATCTCTTATCTCGGTATTGGTTTAAACTAGATCAATCTAAAAACGTGTTTGTATGTTTCCAGGAGCCTCCTCACGTGGAGTCGGGGGGGCCGCCGCCCCCGCCGCCGCCCCCCGCGCCGCCCCTTACCGCGCCGCCCAACCTGCCGCCTGTCGTTAAACTCTTCCTCAACGGAGGTCAGTTTTTACAATCATATACAGAGAATAAACCTTCTCGTCGTATTGCTCGTTCTCTGTTTTGTCATTTTCGAGGCAAGAGAATAAAATAATGTGGTGGTAGCTTAACAGATTTATTAAAAAAAAAACTGCTGCCTGTGATCTTCCCCGCTTTAAAAAGTAGTCTGTTATTTGACAGTATAAACTTTCTTTACACCAGATTGTAGTCGAATTCGTTTATAAAGAAAGTTGACTGAGAACAAAAACAAGCTCTTGCTGCGAAATAATCAGAACTTTTGTTACCATTTTAAGATTAAAGGCCTAGCAGAATTCTTATTTGTTGACATAGGACAAACTACCGGGACCCCGGGTTAAGGATGCCTACAACACTCGATCAATGATAGAATAGATCAGTGGACATCGGTCATCCGTTGTTACCCTACCAACAACGGAATATCGACGTCGACTGATGCTCCATCCGAGCCACAGTATAGTCCTAAGTTCTAATCGCCGCTCGCTGACCGTATCGTCTCTTCATTACAGACGCGTACACAACACTAGGCAGCAAGCACCCCCGCTCCCCCTCCCCGCCGCCGGAGCCGGTCCCCCCGCCGCCCGTGCCCCACCACGACTCTCAGGAGCTGCAGATCAACGCGATACTGCAGGGCATCGCGGCAGAGAATAACTCCAATGCGCGAGGGAAGAAGCGGAAACGACAGGTAAGAACATTGGGTTCTTCAATAAGGCTGTTTATAGAGTCTTAAAAGGTCGGCAGCGTCAATCTGCGTCAATCTGCAGCCTTAACCACCGGTAGCTCGGGCCCTGCCCCGCTGCTTGCGGCACCCTAGGTTTAAGTTTTTATAATGTTTTCAGGTTTTTATATAAAAAATATTGTAAAAAATGTAAATTTAAGAAAATAGATCAATCAGTGCATAATACATACCTACTTATATCATTCCAGTATAACATATCGTTAAGCAAGAAGAATAACGAATCGAAGCCCCTGCCGCTGCCGCCGCCGCCGCCTCAATTCTCGCGCAAGGAGCTGCTCGACATCCGGAGAAACAACGCGTTTGTACGGACGCAGGTGTTCAAGGCGGTGCGACGTCCCGGGAAAGGTAAGGCGTTTTAAACAATAAGAACAAGATCAGTGAGTCGAAGCCACCGGCGCGTCAGTTATCCTGCAAGCATAGGTGTTTTGGCGGTCGAAGATAAACCGACTACAAAAAAAAAGAGGAAGTTCTCAATTTCTTTTTTACAAGCTTTCTTTATGTTAGTTACCTTGGAACAAACCCATTTGATTGGTCCCAGAGAAATTTCATAAAAATCGGCTCAGTAGTGTATAATAATAGTAATACATATAATAGTATAATAATAGTGGATAACATCCAAATAATTTTGAAGTCGTGTTCTATTCTTTCTAATCTAATTGATAAAATAAAACCAAACATGGTCTGGGCACGGCGCTCAGGAATAGCGTAAACAAGCCTAACTGCTTGTTATCTACGTTTTTAAATCATTGAAATTTCAGATAAGCGATGAAATGAAAACGCCGCAAGTTCATTGCTAGAAACTTCATCATTAGTTCACTACTGGACTTATGACGTCTCTACATTCGCGGTTTTATTAACTTCAAGAATAATGGTTCCTCTTTACAAGCTTTCATTTAACTTGTAATGTATGTATGTAACTATGTTTATTCGGGTGGAATCTTGCAACTCAATTTTGAACCGCTCCCCGATATCTGATTAAGCTGAAATTTGGTATGTTGGGAATTCTGACGACAATGCAATAAAAGCTAATTTAAAAAAATTAACTTATAACCATTTTAGTACGAAAACAAAACTAAGTACTGTCTAAACACCAACGTTTCATTTCAGATTTCTCGAAACTGTTCGAACACCTAAAGCAGTTACAAGGCAACACCGATCACAAGAAGGAAGTAATACGAGACGTCATCACCGAATCCTTACGGTTCAAGCGGCATGTGCTCGCTAAACTGCTAGAAGACTTTTTAGCGGGCTTAGAGAAGAACGGAAGCAGTGCTTCGGTCAACATAAAGAGAATTAACAACACAATGTACAGTAATAATAATCATAGCTAGTGTATGCGAGTGGCGTGGACAATTAATTTTGCGGACGCCCGCTGGGATTGAAGCTCAATGTACGGACAGTGAAATAGTCAAGTGTTAGATATATTACCTACGAGTAATGTGTGAGGAAAAGTAACTGTAGAAATGGCTTCACGGAAAATATTACGTACCAGTGTATAACGGCGTTCGTGTCATCTCGACAATCTGATTCATTTATCTGTAGATAGATAACTTTATTGTTCACACTAGAAATAATAAACAAACAACTGGCGGCCTTATCGCTAAGGCCGATCTCTTTCAAAATAAGGAAAACAAAAGTGGGAGTGACCAAAAGGCATCTTTAAACTATAGACGCAACATTATCAAATAACCGTATGAAATTAAGTCGATAATTATTCTATAAACGACTTTTTACAAAAATCAACCATAATCGTAAAGTATTAAGAAACAATTTTCGAACGAGTGTTGTGAGTAATAAGCGTGCGTCGATGTTAAATCTTTAGTTTTTAAGATGTTTGGAAAAATTGGACCTAACAATTTTATAAGGATGGCTGTCAGTTTTGTTCACAGTCTGTTCGAAGTTGGTCCGCTATCAAGTGGAAATGACAACTTAAGACAAAGAAAGATGATATGTTGCGTCAATCGTGGTAATTCATAAAGGACATTCTATGAGAGTTACATTTCGTCATTACATTATTTTCATAGTATATTTCGTTATTATGTGCACAGTTAGTTGGTGGTTGTGGCGGCGTGTACATTGAAGCAGACGCGGCGACCTTATTTTGCTTCAAAAATTTGCCTATCTTAATTACGTGTAGTGCTATCTCGCTCTGTTTCAATTTACTCACACGAAAGTGAAAATGCAGGTTTCATACCTCAGAAATACAACCATTGTATTTATAAGAAAATGTATGCAAATAATTTCGTGTATAAATTCGTTTTATCAAATGACCGCTGATGTTTTGTGGGAAAATTACTAGTGATATAATACCGTTATCGTGGGCAGAGTTAGTGATAAAATTCGCGTTATCTTCACTAACGCACTTAGATTTTTTATAGGCGACTGTATCGCTTTGTACGAAGTAGATAAATTCTATTTTGCCATCAGCGTAAATGAAATGAAATTTTACAATGGAACTTATGTCGTTTTGAATGAACAACATTATTGAATCGAAGCGTTAATTAAATTTTACAATGAAACTTACGTCGTTTTGACACAATTTGTTTAATTTTATAGTAAAATTTACGTTTGATACGGTTTAGAAATTTCCATAATAATTAACATTAGAACTAAAATGAAATAAAAATTTATTAGGCAACACCTTTTGGTCATATTTGGCCGAAAGGAACGCTTAAAATTATTTCTTAGTGAAAATATTTGTGAATTTTATCCCTTCAAACGTTGTTTCTTTTCTGCCTTCATAGAAATGGACCATACAGCGATTTTCACTCTTCTGCTTAGCTAATAAACGCCTTTTTTGGTATTCATAAGTAGCACCCAGTCTATTTAGATTACATTTAACACTCTCGACTGTTAAACACGTAATTAAATTGTTTATATTACATTGTTCCGTCTAATAAAATATTTTATTAATGAGAATTCGAGTTTTGTCTCAGTTTTTCCTGTTCGGAGTCTCCATTATAGCATTTATTTAGATAACATAGCTTGATGTTTTATCAAGATAGAATCTTGATTTACAAACAAGCATTCAAACATTATCGTTTTAAAATATACAATGTTTTTTGTTGATTGCATTTCAATACAACTTTTTGGTGAATTTTAGAACAATTTATTCGAAAACCTGCAAACATTTTCTGCTGATTTAACCACTGACCGACTTCTAAGTGTTGATCAAAGTGACCATTTTGTTTGTCATTTTGCTTCGCACTCGACGAGCTTAGCAAATGATAGCAATAACTCTATTTACGTTCTAAGAGTGTTGCAAAATGTCTCTCAAACTGTGTCTCAAATATATTGTAAATAAATGTACATAATTAAATTCTAGCTAATGATCATTATTACCAATGAAGATATGTGTGTAGTATGCATTTATGCATCGATTTAAACGACAGTTAGTGTGGCCGGATCAAAGAGCTTATTTCTATGACGTAAGAGGTTTAGGTAAGATTAATTAAGTTAAAAATAAGACTAAATACCTGAATGATGGTGAAATTCATGGGCATTACGTAGAAGCGCAAAAATAGTTAAATATTTGATGTTAGCTGTTAAATTGTTATCTCATGTTCTTAGATAAATCGGGTGTACCGCGACCGACTTACCGACCGATCGTTAATCGTGAGTGCAAACCATGTTAAAATTAATGTATGTTTGATCTCTTACATGCAAGCATTCTAACGAAAGTGCCTACCACTTTCGCGACATGCATTGTTCAAAATATCTTGCGCTTAAAAACTGGTCTATGAAAGGTTCGTTAGTTTCTCAAAAACGCGAGACAGCATACGCTTTCATTACTTTTAATTTCGCGCTTCTTTTTAAGTCTGTACAGTTTAGCACCGAAAATGTACCGCGTTATAGGGGTCATTATTTCGGGTGGTTCTCTTAAAAACTTAAACTTTTTTCATATAAATTCCACGGCACGGCATGATGCGCTGGTGCCTATTTAGAATTTAATATTAAATGTTAAATTCTACTGTCCGGCCATACCAACGAGTATCGGTCAATTGTAAAGTGTATTATATGTATATCATTTTCTAAATAAATTATGATCCTTATTGGGTTTTTATTATGTGTTTTATTATTGTTATTAACTTGGAGGTTCACTTGAAAGAAATCAATTTTATTGCAAACGAAAAGGAAATCATTTTCAATACTCAATTTGATATGAGACAATGAATTGATTACACGTAACGAGTACAGTGGTAAGATAGTTAACTCGGCCGAGTAATCGGTTTGTATAAATATTTAGCGACGGACTCGTGGTCACACCGTTTTGCTACACCAGTGTGACTACGAGTAATTTATATTCCTCGTGGTTACACTACTCTGAAAAGGATCGAGATTGCAAGATACTGGACGAATAAATTAATAGGTTAGGTTATGTTAGAACATGAAAAACAACGCACGAGCCGAGCGAGCGTAGCGAGCGTGCCGCGGCAGCGGCCGGCGAAGTGCTAGAAAGCCAAGTAGTGTAACCACGAGGAATATAAATTACTCGTAGTCACACTGGTGTAGCAAAACGGTGTGACCACGAGTCCGTCGTCAAATATTTTGACGAGGCGAGACAGTCGCTAGAATCATGATTTGTTTGCTCGGCCGAGTGTGTCCATTCACTGTCTCGCCACTGTACTCGTTACGTGTAATCAACCCATTACATTGTTTGACGAATTGCGGTCTTGTAGCTACTCGTACCTACCTTTTTATTCAACTTTATCATCAATATTTCTATGAGAATTTGGCATGCCAAAATTTACGAAGCAAACTGAAACTAGTGTCCAAAACGTAGCAGCATAATGTCCACTCCGCTTCTCAATTAAACTTGGTCGAAGGAGGTGATTTTGTGCAGATCGCCTTGGGAAATAGACGGCGAAGGCTGCAACAACATAGATAATGTGAACGCGAAATTGGATGCGCCGGCCACCCTCTAACATTATATTCCTAGTAGGGGCGCTGATGGGACTGAATGGGGTGGAGTATAGGCCGTTACCGTGACTTGGTTCTTATTTAATTTTGTCGTAATTTTTTTTATTGGGCTTTAATGCGAAGATGAATAAACATCAGTTTCTCTTGGATACCATTATCCATAAAATCTATCCATGTTTGTTTTGTTCGAGTTGATGTAGGTACACTAAATTAATACCTATACTTACAGAAAGAATAAAAAGCAGTATTTGGTAAGAGGATGATTTCTGTGGGTACAATGCTTGCAACGATCCTTTTATGATCATTATTCCTTTACGCACAAGAATACAAGTCCGTAAAGTATGTTAGATATGTTTTATAAGCCCTTTTATTGTTTGCTTGTGGGATTTTTTACATCGGCTCCATTGCTTTCTCAGTTCCATGTTTTATTACGCGAGAATCATTAGCACGTTGGCACTACCAATCGGAATTACACGGAATAATTGACCCACCAGTTTTCTGATGAACTTTTAAACTAGTTACAATCGATTTTTGTTTTAGATACCTACCATGGGTCGCATGGTGTGAGTTAGGAAATTGCTTCTGAAAGTTCATCAGTCTACAGGGTTATTCATAAAGGATAAGCTAAGCCGAAAAGGGCTCATAGTACTCATCATTATGAACAATTTTTACTATGGGACCAACCCGAAACCGCGAAAAAAACATCAGTTATTCCATAGAAAAAAAAAATGTCAATGACACTAGACAAACGCATTTTTTTTTTGCAAAAATTCTGGGTTGGTCCCGTAATAAAAGCTGTTCATAATGATGAGAACTTAGGTACTACTTATGAGCCCTTTTCGGCTCAGCATACCCTTTATGAATAACCCTGTAGACGTCGTAGCACTTGTTAAATACAAAAGTGGTGGTGAAAGGATTAACTAATTATACAGAGTTGCTATTAAACATTTGTCCAAAAAAAACTGAACCGTACGCGTGCTCGCCTCTTAGAATTTTCTAAATTTTCCAGCAACTGCTTTCGAACACAATTCGCCCGTGTTGGTAATAAAGGTTGTCTGTTGTAAGTGTTCACTCCTAATTGCACTTAATAACTTCCATCGCTACATTTTAAAACTTCTCAACTGGTAAAAATAATTCTAATATTTATTCTAAAAAAATGAAGGAGCGCCGAATGTTGAAAGTCGGTACAAAAATAGTAAATACAATTTTATTTCATCTACGAAAGGGTTCCATTCCATCCCACGGTCATTGTTATTTATTGCGGCGAGTGATTTATTTACATTTTGTATCCATTCTCGTATCTAAATTACGTGCTTTATCGCTATTTGTCCGAGTAATGCGATTTTTACTGCGGCCGATGATACAACAGTTTTTTTCGTCCAATGTTCGCGGTCAAATGAAGATCTATTCCACAAAAATAACAAAACATTTGTCTTCGAATTTCTTACAATTTATTTTTTAAGAGCTCATGAAGATGAGCCTGTGCAGAAAATGGCAGAAATAGAAGAGTCGTAGCTTTCTAAGGCATCTTTGTTTTTATCTAATTACATATACCAACCTACCGTAGATAGGTAAGTAATAGGTTGGGGAAAAAGTTCCTTCGCATTTAAGAAAATTCAAAACATTTTTTAATATAAATATTATTATATATGTCTCCCACGCTTGTCTTGTAATGCAACTATAGGTAACTTCGATTAGGTGAGAGCTAAGCTGAGACGAAAACAAACAAATGAGATACGAGTTCTAGAGATTTACTTATATTGGTTCTATATCAACTTATTTCATAAAAAAACGCAAAAAACACAAAGCAAAGCGTTACCTTAATAGTTGGCGACAACGCGACCTATCTCTTTTTGCACAGGATTCACTTATCTGTACCTAATATTACCTAATCACATGAACTGATTTAGCTAAGCAAATACCTTAATGACATCTACGTACTCGTATGAGATGCATTTCCAAACATTACATAGTCAATATTATCTTACCTTATCTATTGGTATAACAAACAGTAAAGCAGATGTTAACTACCCTACCTCACTACAGGGCTATAAAGAAAGGGTATGCTTATAGTACTCATCATTCTGAACAACTTTAGCTATGTGAACATCCCGAAATTCACGAAAAAAAATCAACGGTTCCAAACATTTTGTCGAGTGTCATTGACACTTTTCTATAGAACTGCATTTTTTTTTTGCGAATTTCGGGTGCGTCTCATAGTAAAATTATGAGTATTACGAGACTTTTCGGCTTAGCATAACCTTTCCTTATAACCCTGTATATTCACCGTATCGACTGAGTCGTCAGTCCACTACAATTCAACGCTGATACCGCATCATTAGGAAATTGCTTGCTTGTACAGTAATTAATACCTTACAGCAATACACACAATGGCTATTAATACATACCTACGTTAGCAAGTCTGCCAAGTTGTAATATCTAACCTTAGGCTGGTTTCACCGCACCGACTGTGTCGGCTCGCGTAGCGCTGTGTTTCGCCGGGATTATTGACCTAATGGTAAGCGCTGAGTAATCAAAATTCAAAATATTTTATTCAGAGAAAATTGTACCTATGTTATTTGTAATAAAACAGCATTCCAAACTGGGTGTGGAGAACCCGTGTCTTGGAAGTCTTTCTTTTGATCATTTATTTAAGTACACTGCTAATTACGTAATTTACACAATTGACAAACGTAATTTACATAAACACTGACTAACCCCTAAAGTAGCTCAAATACCTGTAACTCCCTCTGCCACCTGGCTCAAGCTAAAACCCTGGATCTGCTATTGACTCTGGCCATGCCGCGTCAGATGGATCATACTCGTAGCGTTTCAGATGAGTTTTAGCTTTTCTGTAATGCTATTAATTAACGAGTCAAGTTTTCAACGATCGACGTCGAGACTGTCGGCAACGATCAGCATGACTCTAAAATCACGCTTGCCTGCTTAAAGTAAATTATTTTAACATACAGAGTTACTAAAAATTTGCTAACAACTTCTCGCAGACTGCTTTCCTAGATCAGAAGGTTCGTAGAATTTAAAGAGAACTTGTATTAGTACCTATAAGCTACCGAATTCTAGAAACTTACAAGTTTTGCTAGGTCTACCCATTAATATATCACACCTACGATGATCCATGTATATGTATGTAGGTACCTACTTATATAATTGTAAGTACCTGTCTATCGTGTAGACATGTAGGTAGGCGTATGTAGCCCCATGTAATAAGCGTAAATGTGATTGAGAAACGGTGATGATGATAGGTACTGATAAAATTAGCCTAGGTATGTACTAATTCAAGGCATAAGTAATTTAAAATGTTACACAATTCCGTTGAGCCATTTCAGCGTGAAGGAGTAATAATAATTGATACAAACTTCCATTAATAATTAGTATAATTAGGGAAGCGAAATGGTACACTCGAATATTCTTGGTCTTTTCAAGGTCAGAGTGAATCGATATCTTCTAAATCGGCGTGGTTTATCTTCGAACACATCGACGCCTACAACAGGCGAGTTGGTGGTCAAAAAAGGATTTATTCGTTAAAAAAAACTCTGGATCACATATTCCGTGTACTCGACTGTTTATTTCCTCAATAAAGGAATCATCGACACCTATCTGTAGGTATGATCGTATGTAGCGAGTCCCGGGATGTCTTATTAAAATTATGGGTGTCGAAGCTAGCAGTAAGTGCCTTAGGTGACGTTCTGAGAAACCCTCTCTCACCCCCTTTATCATATTTATGGGAAAGTGTCCTGAAAATTTCTCCTGTTATTTATACGGACGAGATTTTTGGAGATGCTTTAGGAAAATTCTATAGAGGTGTTGGTATTCATTTTGAAAATTCGTGTAACTTTACAGTACGTAATGATACATTTTGAATTGTTTCTCAGATGCTGGGGTAAAACATAATTATGTTACTTATATATATATTCACAATATTTTTGATAAACAGGTCTAAATGGAGTTTAGTTCGAAATGAAATATTTCTAATAAACCGTTGCCAATTTTTTCATTAAAAAAATTTAGAACTTATGTTGTCACGATAATAACTTTAATATTATCTAATGTTCCGGTTACTAATTTACTTAATTTTTGGGCACATTTCCTCTAAAACAAAACAAGGCAAACTCGAGTTTAGTTGCTTACTGTTAGGTATAATATGTTTCTAATGTTACTAATTTTCAGTCTAAATTATTCATATCAAAGTCGTAAAACTTAACTGGCATGGGACTTTATCTCAGGGGTTTAACATCTCTGAGGAGATGACTGAAACGCTTTCGCCTCGAGTATTAACACACCCACTTGAAATTTATATTTCATAGGAGTCACCTATGAAAATTTTACGACGTTTCTGAAATATCTATGTCAATAAAGAGTTTTGTGATGATTATTTTGCGATGCCGTTTAACGTTAGATGTAAATTAAACTCATACAAGCTCAGTTCAGGTCTAAACTTTACGACACGCCAAAATAATCAAGCATGCTCATAAACATGCCTTGAATATAAACATAAACACTTGTAAATATAAAATCAATCTTTTATTTAAATTTCAGAATTCTTGTCATTTAAGAAATTTTAAGGTCCGTCAAGCTTATCTCAACCGCTCAATCAAAATATTTTAAACAAAACCCTAGACAAACGCAAATTCTTACTTTAGGTACGTCTAGCGGTCGCTAAAGGTTACTTTTGAGAAAAAGAGGCTAAGTAATTAAAAAGCGTCTTAAGGTGTCGATGCCATACAAAACGTTTTAATAGAGCGGGGTTTTATAATCAGCTTTACCTTGCGACTAAGGCCTAGAGTCGAGTAAAGAGCGCAGCTGTTTTCGCCGTCCATTTGTGTTTCAGTTCAGTCTAATAAAAGTCAAAAAAACTATCTGACAATCAAACTAGACTACACGGGGATGCTTTTAAGGGTTACATGACTATTGGAATAAAAAGCTAAACTAAAGCGAAACTTGCTCAGGCGTAAAGCACGGATTTTGGTCCAAGGTTGGGCGATTTAGGTAGAATCAAGCAAATATATTCCTAAGCGTGTCTCAAAAAGTAGACAGCATTATTACTTATTTCATCAGGCAGGTTATTGCCAAGCGCAAACTTATCCAAGCACAAATGTTTCTTTACCTCTTTTCCATGCAAATCTGATAATAATATTGCACAGAAATAAATACCCAGAAACCTTTGTCTTCTCTTAGATCCCGTTGGCTGTCATCTCCTTTCCGAAGCCTCAAGCTCGACTTGCCCTTGCTCTCTGTTCCGTAACAAACGAACACGCTAACAGCGGCCCTTTTATCTCCTAAAGCAGACGAGTTTGGGCAGACAAAGCTTTAGTTTAATTAGTCAGCCGTTCAAGTGGCTGATATTTGGACACCTTGAGAGCGACCTCTGAATTTGCTTCGTCGCCTTGAAGCGGCGATAAGCGACGCATTTAGAGATTAAAATTCCTTGACTCCGTTTTAGTGAGTCTGAGGTAGATTTAGTTCAGACCTCTGGTTATTTTAGAAGGAGTCTGCTGGTTCTTAAATGGAACTATCTTCTGAATTAAGATACAGACGGAATTTGAATCTATTCTAGCCTAAAGAGACCTCTTCGGAATTAGGCAAAATGAGTTGATTTGTTATTACAAGAAGGTTCAAGGCTCAAGAATAAAACCTTCCCTGTAACTTTTGCCTACATTAATTTTCTCTTATATCTAACATTTTTTTTATCACAAAGAATACTTACTACAAAGTATAATAATGATCTGAATATCCTATTTGCCTAATAAGTAGGTAGGTACTGTAGGTGAGTGGCGCCTCGACATTTCCCCGCGAAAAGTTACCCTGAGCCTAGGCGAGCGGGAAATTGCTTTTCCTTCTTATAAAAGACCCATATTTCAGGCTAAATAACACTTTTGTTAGGGTGATGGGAACTTATCTACAAAATCTACCGTTTTTGGACAGTGATTGTGTTGGGAGGAGCAACAAAACTAAAGTAAAGACTGTCCTGTATCGATTAATGACATGCACGGACTGAAATCTACTCTAATAAATACATGGGCAAAAGTGACGTTTAACATGAGGTGAGCGATTTGCTTGTATTGTTACTCAATTTTGTATTAATTTTTTTTCTTATTCTTCTTCTTATAAATAAAAATTAATCGCTGTTCGTTTGTCTGGCTAAAACTCGAGAACGGTTGGACCGACTTGAATATTTATGTTTTAGTTTTGTTTGCTCTAATACAGGGAAGGTTTAAAAAAAAAAAAACAGCTATTGAAACCGCCGGGTGCAGCTAGTACGAAATAAAATAAATTTGAATTAATTTTTTTTAACACTTTAACTGCTGCTAATAATCGCTTATTTTTATTAAGTGCGGCTAATAGTCAAATGCGTTGAGGTTTACGCGCCTGGCGTGTGTAGCCGCATTCGTGTCGCACAAAGAAAAACACAAGGTATGTGTTTTCCGCAGTCAAAGTGTTAAATAAAACATTTCAGACGAAAGAAACAAGTAGGTAAGCATCCACTAGCCATTATGAGATTTTGTAGGTGGGTACATCGACAACATAGTAGTAAACAACTTATTCATTTTATTGTGACCAGTTTTCCTTAGAACTTTCATGTACGGAATCGAACTTACTTTAGTACCTACGTGCTTTGTCTTTCAACTCGTAGCGCAGGCGGTAAAGTTTGGTGGTGTTATGCCATGGTATAGAAATGGTTGTACTTACCAAAGTTTATATAACTACATCGTGCAAGTAACAATTAACGTACACCTAGTGTAGTGTTATGTTCTAAATGTACTAAAACTTACGTACGAGCATTGCAGCTTTAGTCACCGTTTATTACATATTTGTAAATGTGTGCAGAAATTAAGATCATAGATGAGTCGGATAGATAAAGAAAAGTTAGAAAGTAAGTTAAAGTATGGTAAATGATAAAAGTCTGAAAATGCACTATACTTAACTCTGAAAATCTACAGGGACCATAATTGACTAGATTCAGCCGCGCGGTGCGCTGTTTAAAAACGATACATACTTACTGATGATAAAAAGTAGTTTATGGTCCTGAAAATATATATTATACCTACATTCTAAACATTTCATGATAATCGGTAGAGCAGTTTAGGCGTGAAAGTGTAAAAACCATAAAAAACATTTTTTTTGCATTAATACTAATTACGATAAGCATCAGTGTCATAATGTAAAATTGTTAACCAAAGGACCAACTTAAACGAAAAAGCAAACCCCTTTCTGTAAAATTTTCCTTTCAGCTGTCAACCAAATAAATGGGGAGTTGTAGTGTGAAATTTTGGGGGACATTTGATGTTCCGCTGATAAATTTGGGAGCGATCATATCTTTCAATTTTATTGACCGTTATATTCGACATTACCCGAATCGACCCTAGGGCGGAACTCCAGAGAGAGAGAAGCGATGCTGTAAGCTGCAACGATTCATAGTTCTACTTTTTTCTTTTTATATCTTTATTTTATTAATTGTTCTACCTGAAGTGGTTGATTTCGGAAGTAATAATGGTACTTCTGTTTTGGCATCAGAATGTTTACTTTGGTAATCTACTTTTTGTTTTTATGACTCATGAAGATTTGTGATGAATCTGGATGACCAGCATTTTAACCTGTAGTGATTGTTTTGCCATAACTCTTAAGATCTAATCGACCTAAAATATTAGCTTTAATAATTTACTGCTTCTTTTGGTTCTGCTGTTCTTTTCAGTCCGAAATAAAGGTGCAAATTTAAGGCATTTTCTGCTTTTTTGTGCAAGTTGTCCAAACGTCTCATCTATGGTTCGTCTGGACTCACCTGCCTATAGTTACATAGGGTTACAAGTTACTGTAACTATCACGTAGTTGTTACTAAATAGGCGCAGTTTTAAAAATATTGTCTATATTTACAACTACTTTACCAGTAACTGAAGAATACAATGGAAAGTGTCATAGGTATTCACAAACGATGGCATAAATAATTAGGTTCGAACAAAAAAAGGATAAAAAGTGTGGCCAGTGTGGCCAATCCTAAAGAACTGATATTATGCTTCCTGCGGCTATTTTTGTTGACGTAACATTATTTACCAGTTACGAGCTTTTGGCCCGCATGATATTCGGCACCTTGATTTATCACAATAGCCCTTATTCGACGAAGGAAGGCACCTAATCATAATAGATACTGATGAAAACTACCCTGATAGAATACCAATAAATGGTAATGAACAGTGGTTCTACGTCTCCAGCCTATTCCTGAATTAGGTTACAATTTCCTAGAAATTGTATTTTGTGCGAAACTATTTTAGTGATTGAATTTTCTATTAATCCGTCAATAGTGCTTCAGCTGGTTCTCCATTTTGTCGGTTTACCTTCCCATTTACATATTATGATAAATTATATTGTTACCACTACAGTTTGGGTTGAAACCGCAATTCAAATAAACATTACACGAGTACCTATTGCTCACTGCTGGAAACATACCATAGTAATGACTGTTACGTTACGTTACTGTTACGTTTGAATAATGACTGTTTCGGATGTCTGTTGCTAATAAAATAATGTACCTAGAAGAAGAAGAATTGAAGATTATTGAAGATCCCTATATGAATGAGTTTACTTACTTACACGCAATTTCACGATAAAATGTTCTGAACCAACAAGCACTTACATTGTTTATCTTATTGGTTATGAATATAGGCTTACAAAACACTATGAGCAGATTTTTTGCACGAGGCAAGATATTATCTGAATAACATCCTCGTAAAGATTATTGTTGTTTCAGAGAACTCTTTTCAGTTATGGTATCTTCCTTTTATTCTATAATGCCTATAATATTTTTTCTTTTGTTCTCTAATCCACCGATGTGTAAGTACGGGTTTCTACTTACTTACTTCATAATGTAGGTACTAAGGTACTAAGGTAGTTACGCGGATCCTGTCAACTTAGCTGGTAAGTATTTACGAAACATAAGGATTCCAGTTGTCTACTCTATGCAAATATATCGGTCAGCAACCCTGATAGCGCCGAAGCAGTACATCCATCATCAGTTGTCTGTCAACTCTGTCGCGCGTGTAAATCGCACAACATTGATGAAAAGCAACTATTCCGCACTGTTCCCGGACCGCGGTACGATAGCCTGTATTTCCGGAGCCCGAAACTCGCTCCAATTTTATTTTCACGCCTGCAGCTCGTAGATACGATGAAACTTTCATCGGAGGCTTTCACTAGACGCGCGGGCGAAACATAAATTGTGGACGGACGCAGCGCCGGCCGCCGCTCTTTATTTTCCGAAAACAATATGCACGTCTACTTCGCGACAATCCAGTTACAGAAGTATATTTTTAAATGCTGCGCAGCTCGGGTAAATTGTCCGTTTTGACGCGGAGTGGTATTGTAAAAAGTGAACCTATGAAAAATAACGCTGCTTCAATTTTAAACTGGCATTTATTATGAACGTAAGATGGATAAACCTGCGGGAAACTGTTTATACGTTTTTGTGAGCTTGGTTTGGGCTATTTCGGACATCTAAACAATATAATTTTGGGAGTATTAATTTATTAAACGCAGTAGATTTAGGCAAGCCTAGGTATCTATTTATGTAAGTGGTAAGTTTACAATTTTTTTTTTGGCAAAGTTGTAGGCCTCCGGTGTTTGGTGTATAAGAACAACCGCTTAGCCATGTCACAGGCCTTATACAAGCGGCCTAAAAACTCTGACACTAGAGTTAGCCACAAGCCTATTTACGAACTTACTTATCCTTGATAATGGGTTGAATACACGTAACGAATACATTGGCGAGATAGTGCCCTCGGCCGAGTACTCAGTTTACATAAAGATTTTGACGAGGCGAGACAGTCACTAGAACTATGAGTAGGTAAGGTATACCCATTTACCGTTACTACCATTAGCAACCCAAGACAAAAAAAGTTATTAAAGAATCTCCAAGTATCTAGTTCTTTCACAAAATCATACACGTTCAGAGAACCGAAATTTGTGATAAAAGTAACCGAAATCTAGACCGACGTCTCACGACGCCTCGTCATTATTTTTCTCCCGAGAGCTCGCTGATTGCCGGCTAATTCTTTGCGCTCCGTTGAAGGCTGTACAACGCAATAAATTCTTGGCATTCAGACAAAGCAACCAAGCGAAAGGACCCTGATAAAAATAAGATGACTCGCCTCATGACACATTTTTTTACTTGAAAACAATGGCGTCTCGTCTTCTTCGGAAATGTAGAGACATTGACATCGGTTTTGTTCTTTTTACCCGACTGTCCGAAAAGAGGTTAATGTTTTTCGAGAGTGTTAAAAAAATAAACATTAGATACATTTTATTAAACTAAATTAATACATCATTATGTCTCTACAGGGTTATAAGGAATGGGTAATTGCAAATCCAAAAAATGCTCATACTACTCATCATCATAGCAAACCCTTTCCTTTTAGCCCTAAGTAGGCGATGGGCCTTCTGCTCGCGGCAAGATCGGTACTCACAAAAGACTCGGAAAGCAGTATAGAGAGAAAAGACGATCAACTCACGTTCACCACTGACAGCGCAGCCATCATCTACGCAGAAAGCCAACAACTAGGTCCAGAGTGGTATCGGAATGCCACTTTACTCTACAAAATTTAGCAACAAGATATACAGTTACTGTGGAATGGACAAAAAGTCACAG
Organism: Alcis repandata; assembly: GCA_949125135.1. Lineage (NCBI taxonomy): Eukaryota > Metazoa > Arthropoda > Insecta > Lepidoptera > Geometridae > Alcis > Alcis repandata. The sequence goes on from OX421223.1 coordinate 6,145,834, forward strand.
CGGATGTGAAGGAAATAGCAAAGCCGACTTACTCGCAAAGGAAGGCATAAATAAAGAAATTAAGGCAGATGTTGCAGCACTCTGTAAACCAACGGCATTGGAAACACGGAACCTGTTAATTGCCTACACGGAAAAAGAACAGCAAAATCTATGGAACAAAACTACAGACTGTAAACACTCAAAAGCTTTTTACCCATCGATAAATAGAAAAGCGACCAACAAACTACTCAAGTTAACCAGGACAGATCTCCGTACAATGATAGGCATTATCACCGGCCACTGTGAGCTAAATTACCACTTACACAAAACTGGAGCTACGGACAGTCCGGTTTGCCGAGGCTGTTTACAAGAGGACGAAACCGTGGAGCACGTGCTGTTGCACTGTGAGGCCACGGCAGACATAAGATCAAGGTCGAGGCTCCTTGAAGAAACCACACAACAAGTCTCAAGTACCACAACACCTGGCGCAATGTAAGTGGATGAGGTATGCCAGCGACCCCAGGCCGTGCTCCGTTATTTTAGGGAGCTCGGATGGTTGGGGTAAGCTGGCAGTCGGGGGGCAATGCACAACACACCCCAAGCGGGAAGGCCGTTCAGGTCGTATCACCCCCATTCAGAATTAGAATTAGAATTAGCCCTAAGTGACGGGCTAACTGACTTGGCCGATTTTAAATTGCGAATTGTTGTTCAAGCCACCTTTATATAGAGACTACGTTTTCCTATCGGCTCTGCTGTATTTCCTTTTAAAACAAAACTGATAATTACCTACTGTCCAAATCTCAACTCAACTTTTTTTACATCTTACTGCTGGAATATTAAGAATACCTACCCTCGAAGGGTAGTTAGACCATTAATTAAAAGAAACAAAAATAGTAATAATGTATAATAATTAATTATAATGTTTTATTTACACACCTCCCATGAACTCAAAGATCAAATCCACGCCAAATACCAGGATGACATTTTATCCTTTTCGTAACAGAATTTTCGATTACCTATCCAAAATGCCAAAGTTAAACCTCAAATACTGGGAAAATGTATTTACATATTAAAACGGTATGAAAAATAATTCATAACTATGCGAAAGGCGTGAAATGAGATTTGTGCGGAACAAGAGCGAATAATGTAAAAAGGGAATGTAAAAAAATCCGCAGCAGCCTTTTTGTGGAGAATAGGAACAAATGAGACTAGAAATAATCAGTTTTACAAACAAAGAGCTCCTATTTTTTTCAGATGGAATATACTTACCTATAATGGATCCTGGTTCATAAAAACTAAAAGCAAAAAATCCTCGAGAACTGGATAAACTCAATACAATACACTAAGTAGGTACTTTATTACTTTACCATTATCTTCCTCCTAAAATCGTGCTCCTCATGACTGAGGGTCGTGACCACCACCTCCAAGTGTTCTCTCTAATGATGTGGCACTAGAGATTCTTATCTTCAGCAATTTGACGTGTTTCGTAAACTAAAATGTGGACTTTGCCATTCTAATCTACTAAAATTATTTAGAAAAACTTTAAAATTCTCCTAATCATAATATTTTAAACTAGCTGTGCCCCGAGGCATCACCCGCGCTGTAATGAAAAACGGTTATGATAAAAAGTAGCTATCTCTTCTCCAAATTTTATAAACTAACTAAACTAGTTCAGTAGTTACGGAGATAAGTGTTAAAAAACATTCACAAACTTTCGCATTTAAAATATTAGCAAGGTAGGATGTGAAAGTTTGTATGTTTGGATGTTAGTTACTCAATCACAGATAAATACGGCTCAACGGATTTGTATAAAAGGTGTGGAAATAACTTAAGTCCTATTTGCATTTATAAGCTGGCAATTATCCCGAAAAATTAAGCAGTATCTGTAATTGCAGGTGAAAACACTAGGCGCAACTCTGATAAAAAATTATTAAAATTTTGAAGCTTTAAAACGTTTACGGATGGTTTCTCACACATTGCAATAAAAAGAGACAAATATAGAGTCCTGTTAGATTAGCTTTGCTTACATGATTCTCTTTTCTTTGATTTTTAACCGACTTCCAAAAAGGAGGAGGTTCTCAATTCGGATGTTTGTATTTTTTTTTTTTTTTTAGTAGGTACTATTGTATCATAAAGCTGTTACTAAACTGTCGAATGCGAGATCAAAGTGCAAACATTTTTTGCTGTAAAAATGTAAAAACTTCGCGTCAAAGGGCTTGAAAATTCCACAAAACCAATCGAAAAACTGCTTCGGAAATCGTTTTCAGTTCAAATTTCTCGGTGTACCTACATTTCTCAATCACTGCAAGAGCCCACAAGTCGAAGGTAAAACGATGTTAGTTTCAGTTCTGTTGGTAAATAAACTCAAAAATCCTGTTCAGACGAAAATCTTTAAACCAATTAAGTTTAATTTTGAAGAAAGCTATTAATATTCAAAGTTAGGGTATACCACCAAAGTCTTACATACTTGATCCATGGGGTATACAAACTTCTTATTTAGGGAATATATGCGAAGACAGCAAAGGACAACGAAGGCTATTATAATTTTTCTGTTATTATTTATGTACCCAAACTAGCTTTTTGCTAACATCCATTTACAACTAAATCCATCCACATAATATGCGTATAAAGTTAATTACCAGTACCAATAAGTGCATCATCAAAAACAGCCATCTAAATATAGAGTGGGTCTCATAGTAAAAGTTTTTCATAATGATGATTACTATGAGCCCTTTTTGGCTTGGCAATCTTGGCATACCCTTTCCTTATAACCCTGTATTGCTGTCGTAACACAAGGATCGTATAAATATTTTTCGCGGAACCAAATTACGGAATTTTGATGTGAATGGAATCCCTCAGTTTATCTGACTGACGGTTTTCGCTTACCTCTATTTCTGTATTATGTCATTTGTTTTGACGTTTAGACCAAGCATAATCTAAAAGCTTTCTGAAAACGACTCTCTGTCTCTTCTGTTTTTAGCTGGTAGATATTTAAATTTTAACAAAAATGTGGAAAATACTCAACAATTAAACCACTTTATTACAACTATTTTATTAGACCATGATAACAACTACTAACACTAAACTAAACTAAAACTATGCAATATGCATACATCTAAATCAGGCTATGGCGACATGGTCCGATCAAACAGACCATGTGCTTTTTTTTTCATTTGGTTCAATTGCGGAGTCGGACCACTCGGACTATTAAATCTCAGGGCCACATAGTCCGAACTCACAGTCGAACCACAGCGATTCATCAATACATGATAATCAGAAGATTATTTCTTGACGATTCATACTCATAGCTCCCCCCCCCCCCCCCCCCCGGTAGGATAAATCCTGTGTTGGGGATGCCATGGAACATGGAACACACACAAGGCCAAGGATAACTAACACCCAGACTCAGAACAGATATTTAAATTAAATAATTCAAACATTTACCCGGCCGGAAATCGAACCCGGGACCTCTGGCTTATAAGGCGGATTTGTTACCACTGAGCCAAACAGGTCGTCAAAGCTTTAATCCACTGATTTTTTTAATACACCAAGAAGACATTTTTGGTAGCCCTATCTTATAAAGCACCAGCAGAAGTATGATATTAACTTTTACGGTAATGACGAAAATCTTTTTGATTCCATACAAACTTCGGGGAACCATTTCTGGTGAAATTTCAAAAAATCAGTTCATTTTGTACAACAGTGCGCTTTTTTTCTTTCTTCTTTTAAAAGTACTTATACATCTAAATAAAGGCAAACAAAGAAATAAATAATCTATAGATTGCATATTTTGCTGAAAAATTATAAAGGTTGTGCAAATTTTATTTTAGGGTTAATATAGGCCCAAGTTTGAAGGCATTTTATGACAGATCTAAATTTTCTAAAACTATTGGCATCCTTGTCTAATGGCTTGCAATGATAAAGACAGATATATTTTTAGTTAGTTTAGATCTATCTTACAATGCCTTCAAACTTGGGCCTTATGTACCTCTATCTCGTATCTAGATCATGTTGAATAAAAAATTATGATTATATTATAACGACCAAGTGAAGTTTAATTTAACAAAATCAACTTGCTTCACCAGAAATAACTGTCGGCAGTTGCTATATAAACCTTAAAAATAGTTAAAACTTTATCGGTTTTCTGTGTTAGTAGAGGCACACAGCTTAAGCTCAGAAGATCTCTATTTTTGCTACTAAGCAATCGGTACCGTAATGCGCTGCAAAGTCCAAGCAAGCCAAGCACGAAGCTGTAAATAAACGAAAACAATTTCAGAGCGATCCTCTCTGCAGATCATTACTGCGATCTTCAACTCGGAAGATGTTTTAATTTTTTTCTCGTCTGGCTATCAGACGGTTCTTCACTAAGTAATTTGTAGAGAAACACGTTTCTGTCTCGGTTTGATGGAAATTAATAATAGTACGTACCTAGTTGATAGTGAGAGGATACAGATTTGTAGGATGATTCTAGAGCAATCGATATTGACGTAGACTCTGTAGCACCATTTTCCAAATTTAATAAATCTGACTACTTACCCACAACGCCGACGGAACGGAGAAGGTAGTTATAAGTACATTCATGTGAGTTTAGTTAGAGTAAATTATATGTATTTTGCATTTTAGTTTATTGTACAAGTATTTATTGTACAGTTAAGACAATAAACTTCGAGTTCTAAGATTCTTAGTTTAGGGAAAATGTTATTAGATACGACGCAATTGCCACAGCTACTCAAACTACTTGTCCTTGGCTAGGCAAGGAGTTCAGGGTCACTAGTAATCCCCGTCCGTTATCGGATGTTATGCAAACATCACTTCCTTTTACGATCGGTTTTCCTTCTCTTAGCTTCTCTCAGTATTGTGTCAGTGATACCTACTCAAAAAAACCCACTTTTCCCAACCAGTCCCTTCTCATTTTGTTCTTCGAGATTCTCTTCTGATACACAGATGTATTGAGCCTCAAGCAACTGAGGTAATTAATTACGCGTAGCTGTTTTTGCAGCGGCCAGCCGGAAGAAAACGGGCAAGATTTATTGTTTGCGCCACTTCAGCGACGCTGGCCGGGGAATTACTAATCTTTTCTTTAATTCTGATCCCTTGTTTCTTACGGCGATAATAGAGCCGTAAGCCGGATTAGTGGGCTCTCATTTCGGCTTCGTTCATATTGCATTGGCCGGAAAAGTATCCAAAGATAATGTGGGCTTTCCCTATTTCTTTTATGTTTATGTATTAACTGACAAATCTATGTCATTTATGTGTTGCTTCTGGTATTCGTACAGTCTACAAACCAAACCAGACATTAGGGGCTTTAATTTATTAATCTTTTCGGCTTACTTAGTAGTAAAATTAGCTTTATAAGCCATAACAAGAATGTCATTCACAGTTTTAGTTTCGGTCGCTGGAACGGCAAAAATAACTGTCCTACACAGAATTCTCCCTATTGGAAAGGCCCAAAAATAAACAAGAGCCTTGTCTAGAAATAAAGATCTGGCGGAGACAACAACATTATTCTCTATGGAAATGACGATGACATGCCCTTTCCGATACATGCAAAAAATTATATCGATATGAAAACATACCTGCTTACCTGAATTTTATATGAGCGAAGTGCTATCTCATAACACCGCACGCAAATGTCAGGGAGTCAGGATAAGGGTATGACATTGCGAATTCTCTGGGCGCTAAGTTTATCCTACACCTCACATCACGTGTCTGCTCTAGTATGTTTAGACTACCGTAATATTCGAGGAAGTATGTAGGTACTTGTTCGCCATGTACTCGGATGTAGAGTGTGTATTTCAACTGCGTTACAAAGCGTTTAACATGACACGTGTTATAAGCACACTGTTGATGACGTGAAAATGCAACCGACAATGTGTTGGTGAACCGTACCGTTGTAGTAAGTAAGCATTTCTACTAACGAAGTAATCAGTACGTTATCTGTACCGTTATTCAGGTGAATTTCATTGTAAGACAGGTCGTACTAAAGGACTCACGGTGAGCTAGCTCTGCTAAGTATCATGTTCTTAATGGAGACCAAAGCATGGTCCTCGAATTTACAAAGGATAGAGGAATTTGGTGCCGCAAGAAAACATGCAAACCAAAGCTAATTTATAACTTTAGCGAAATAGATAAGTATCTTATTGTTTTCGTTCAGATATAATATAATTATTGAAAGTTAAGTCAATAATAGACAGACGACAGATGGTAAATCAAAGCAGTTACAGAATCGCTACAGAAGAAGACAAGGCGACTACGGGTGGATTACTAGCTCTGGTTAGATGACATTGCAGAGGTGCTAGGAAAGCAGTGGACCAAACTGGCACAGGACCGGAACAGACAGCGTGCTAAAAAGGAGATCTACTTAAAATTCGAGCTGAAAATGGTCAAGGATAATAAACGAAACATATTTCTATTAGATACACCTCGCCTCCTTAATAGTCTCTCTGTCAATTTGTTCAACTTTCGTCTAATTAGAGAAACTCCTATTGGTATAACTCTGTAAATTTTCAATGTGCCCATGAGTTTGTCCTTCCATTTATAAATGCCCTGCGGACTGCCCAAATACCTAACTTGTACGAGGAAATTGGGGTCGTACCCGTTTGGGGTTACCTTGTTATGTGATTGAGATTGCCACTAAGGATTCGAGTTGTAATAAACTTTAAATTAAAGCTTGATTTGTAGTTACATATAAGACCCTGTGCCATTTGATTAAGACAAGTGATGTGATGAAAATGTTCACTCTTTCGGTATTTAATGTTTAAGAAGATAATAGAATGTAATATGAATTATTGTCATAGAAGTTATAGTTGCAGAAAATTTTAAATAAAAAAAATAAATAAAAAATTACCCACATGGATTCGTCAAACGTAAAAGCACCAAAATTATTTATCTCACTCGCACTCGGAGAAGTAGGTACTCAGAACTTTAAGGGATGTATCCTAATTTTATTTCCAAAGAGTATGTTACATTAACTTGACTGCAAAACCAATATACAGCGTTATAAGGAAAGGGTATGCCAAACTGAAAAAGGCTCAAAGTACTCATTATTTGAACAACTTTTACTCTGGGATCAACCCGGAATTAAAAAAAAAATCAGCTGCTCCATAGAAAAATGTCAATGACACTTGCCAAAATATTTTTTCGCGAATTCCAGGTATGTAATTATGTATGTAGATACTCTAGTTAATTATTTTCATAAAGTTTAGGAAACTTAGCTAATACGAACTGGTGGTGGTACGGCTTTCGCGTCTGGTTAGTTTTGCATGTTGCGCTATGTCGTTGAATTCAACTGTAATTAATTTTGTAGATAGCTAACTTGTGTCACGGAGTAGTAAGTTTAAGCTTGAGTCTAGACTGCTATGTAAAGCAGTATATATGATGAATATATATGATGAATACGTGGTACTTATTTTAGTATAAAATTTTTCGAACGTAATCTGCTAACCAGTGCAGTGTGTGTGGCCTATTCACCCTTCGAGGGTAGATCTAGTATCCTAGCAGTGAGATGATTACAAGGTTGAGTTGTAGTTCTGCATTATTTAACTATCCAAAAATAACTCTTAATTGGCAACACTAAAAAATGAAATTACAATCATAGTAAAATACAGAAGAAAAAGGCAAAAACAACTATTTATAGCTTATAATTATTATAATGCACTGTGTATAGTAATCGAGGCAGACAATGAAGGCGTTGGGTAAAAAGTGTAAGGTAAAATCGAGGCACACATAAACTTAATCAATGCCTAATTGCCATTAAGATTCTCATATTTATTTTCTCAAACATTGACATTGATTGCAGAGACATTGACGAATATACTGGTATTTACCACGGCAATAATCATCATACCCATGTAAAGAAAAACTATGCGATGTTTATTAGATACTTAACTTTAGGTACTCTTATTTATGACTACTTCTATCGTCACTCTTCGTAACAACAAACATAACAATAAATCTGTTGCTTGTTGAAAATATTTGTTAGTTAATTACAAGTAGATATTTTTCCGGCAACGCAGTAATAACCGAGTTCGGCTTAGATATTGTCCCAACTTGGCTCGTTAATTAGAACGGTTCCCAGGTGGATGCTCCGTTACAGCTTGTATTTGCATAAAAGTTAGTGCAGTTACAGTATCGTTGCTGTGCGAGATACGAACGACTTTCTAACTCGGTTGATTGTTTGCGGGGATTGCCAATAAGGTAGAAAACGGGAACAAATGGTACGGTCTATGATGATTTGTTTTTTGAGTAACAACTGGAACTGTGTCAAAAGTTTTAGTAAGGAAGACTATAGGAATATTGTCAATTAGAACATGCACCACACTAATTGTTTTACACAATTGGACGTAAACCTAGTTCGCAACCTATTTAGAGGTATACAGGGTTATTCATAAAGGGTATGCTAAGCCGAAAAGGGCTCTTAGTACTCATCATTATGAACAACTTTTACTATGGGACCAACTCGAAATTCGCGAAAAAAAAATCAGCTGTTCCATAGAAAAATGTCAATGGCACTCAACAAAATGTATGGAACAGGTGATTTTTTTTTTCGCGAATTTCGAGTTGGTCCCATAGTAAAAGTTGTTCATAATGATGAGTACTAAGAGCCCTTTTCGGCTTAGCATACACTTTATGAATAACCCTATATTATAGTATGTGTACGAAATAAATCTGCCAAAGCGAAAACTCGCTTGTCAAGAGTTCTGAATACTTCCAATTTTTACAAATTTAAGAAACTTAAACTAGCGTCGTACCAAATTTCAGACCGCGAGCATTTATAATTCCTGAGATAATTGGCTGTGTCATACAGACAGACACAGCAGTCTCTCTTTAAGGTTTCATCTCCGAAAGAGGTTCTGAACCATTAAAACGACCAAAAACTTTAGCGAGTTAGTCTAGCTTTAAATATAGTTATTTTAACGTCTGAATGATGGACAAAGCATAGCTTAAGCCAGTGAGTCTAGGACTTTGTAACTTTGTAGAGGAGTTCCTAATATATTTATTCAAAAACCTTATTCAGAATAAAGGATTTTTGAAAATGTAACCCCAAGAGAATCTAAGACATATTGCGAGGTCGAACATCGCGCAAGGAATTTTTTTCTAATAACTGAAATTTTATATTTTGCAACTGGTAAACTATTAAACATGCTAAAAGCTAACATTTTCCTCCCAGGAAAACGTTTATCTAATGATGAAAACACAACGCGATACGTTTGTTACTCTAAAAGCTGTCTTAATGAATTCTTGAAACTTTAACAAGAAAGTAAGAGCTATTAGTAGGTTTCTTAAGAACTATGAATATATTCTTGGTTTGGATAAGCGTTCTGTCGCCAGGCAACTCAGACCAATTGTGGATTACACGTGGATGATATTGGCCTGATGAGGAAATAAGTTAATAAAAATATATTTTTAAAAACAAGCTTTTATTGTATTGTCATCAGAGTTGTACACGTATACCTACCAAATTTCAGCTCAATCGGGCATCGGGAAGTGGTTCAAAATTGAGTTGCAGCAAGATTCCACCTGAACAAACACAGTGACATAGTTAACATACATACATATATACCTACCTACATATATTGCAGGTTAAATAAAAGCTTTTAATAAAATGGCACAATATTATGAAAGTGAATGTTTGTTACCACGTGGTTACCACGCACTCGTACTTTGTACGCACTAAACCAATTTCGATAAAATTAAGAATATCGATAGCTTATGCCCTAGATTGACACAAAAACTACTTTTCATCAACACTGTTTTTCACCACAGCGCGGGTGAAACCGGGGACGGGGTTACATCTAGTAAAGAATATGCTAAACACATTTCGGCACTTATGATAAACTATTGCTTCGTTTACTTCTGTCCCCTTTACCAAAATGCAACTTCAGCATTATGATATCCATCTCGGATATTGCTTCCAAAGTGCGGCTACCAATTTACTTGAGTGATCCAATTTCTAGAATTGTCTGCTGTCAGAAACCAACATGAAAAGACATGGTTTCTGTCGTGTCAATCACATGCATTCTATTGAGAGAGTGTCCCGTAATTGAGCGCCACAATATTTGAAGAATTCTGCATTCGTTCCACAAAGTCAGAGCTTTGAAATAAATATAATTTACGAACACATACCTATGGGTTCGTAAATGGTATTTATTTAGAGGTAAAGACACATACAAACATTATGAATATTTAGTCGTCTTTCTATGTGTTCAAGACATACAAAAACTTTTAGAAGTATCAATCAATGACTTAATTAAAATAATGCTTCTTTGTCTACTTATAGACATTGAGCTTAGGGTAAGGCACTGCTTGTAACCCTAGATTGTCTACTTGTATCTTTATTTTTGTAGTGTTCGCAATAAAGAGTTCCAATCTATTTATCTACTGTCTTTCATCCTGGCTATGTTACTACTGACAAGTGTATTTAACAACATAGTAACCAAACGCTAACGATCTTTATGATTTTGATAGATTTTTTCCGATGATCTTTGTAGATCTGTTGTAGCACCTCCAACTCAACATTAAACATCCCGTTGCTGGGATACCAGGTCCACCCCTTAAGGGGTAATTAAGTCGTATTAAACTACGCTGGTCCAGTGCGGGTTAGTGGATTCATATACGCCATTGAATTTCTACTCCGAACGTCTTAGCATTTATTGTTGAGTAATAGAATCTTCTTAGAAGCGCCAAGTTCCTTTCTTTTGCAAATAAATACATCTAGAGTTATAACCAAAGTAAAGACCTATCACCTACTAAACTAGAGCTGTTGTAACCACGTGTCGGCGTCAAGAGCCTCCCTAATCATAGCTACATGACCGCTCATTAAGGAGCTGTAGGTAGGTACTAACGCTCTCGTCGGGTGGAGTGCGCGATTCTCGGCAGTTTAGCAGAAAGCCCCCACTCGTAATTCGTGGTAGGGAAAGCTGCTAAATTACGGAGTTACGTCAAGATAGAATGGCGTACTGAAAGAAAACTCATTGTCAATTTCATTACTGTAAAACATGAATTGATTTTTTATACGTGGATAGACGAGCGAACTCATAGTTGATAGATCTACATATTTGGTTTTTTAATGCAATTTTATTCAAGTTCCTTAGAATATTTCTGGTTGGTGTTTTTTCTACACTCAGTACTCAGTAGGTCTCTAGTTAGAAAAATCAAGGATCAGGAATATTTATTGAATTTACTCTAAATCACATTGAATTTTACTTGTAAGTCACTTTTACGGAAATATTTTACAAACCTTTTGATTTTTGATAAAATTTCGAATAGAGATAGCTTATGTCCTGAATTAGCACATAGACTACTTTTTATCACCGTTTATATCACCGCGCGGCTGAAGCAGCAAAAAAAAGAAAGAGTGAGCATGAAATTTAGCATGCTCAGTTCATTCTACCCTCAGCTACTGCAAGTGCTGTGAAGTCGTAACTCGCGGCGGGGTAAGGCCGCTAACAGAGCGACTGGCGGCATTATTAACGGACCATTAGCCGTCATTCGGCCTCGCCGGGATCCCCGGCACGGCCTCTAGACAACTATTGCAAGTCTTGAGACGTTGAGGACTTACATTCTATGGTTAAGGTTTTGTTAGATCGTTTCTTGTTTTTTGTATTATGGTTTCAGAAAAGATGTGCTTCTGATTATTAGTTGACTGCGGCGATGCCAGTAATAGGAGTATTATGTTTGACCTGATGTCTACTTGTTATGGTAAGTTCTGATGGGTTAAACTGATTTTCATGAAAGATGTGTCATTACTTATTTTATTTAATTATTTTATTAAATTCTTCTTCATTGCATTGGTAATATTTAAATTATACTAAAAAAACATATAAGAATTTTAAATGACAAAAAAAGCCTTTATCTGTGACAGTTTTTTTACTTTTTACTTGTTCGCATATACAACCCAGGGATCAGACAGGTTACACAAATAACCAGGAGTGTACTGTTTTATGGTTGGTAACGTCACAAGGCCACATACTATGAATATGCTAGATAATGATCGGAGTGAACTAGGTTATTTTCACAAAAAGACCACTCCTTCACAGATAGAGAAAAGCTATCTTTACAACCCACGCAGTCGAAAATAGCACCGAAACAAATCTTACTTCTTGGTTATAAATACCTTTTTACTGATCCATATTTATAAGAGAACCTGTGTATTGTGGGAGAATTAAGTCCAAACATGTTTAGTTTGACGTGAGAACAAGAAGTGAGCATTGCGAGTCCGTAGAATTTAGTTAAATCGCACAATGGGCTCAAGTTTGAAGGCTTTTTAAGGTAGATCTAAATTTTCTAAAACTATTGACGTCTTTCTCTAATACATTGTAATGATAAAGACAGATATATTTTTAGTTATTTTAGATCTGTCAAAAAAGCCTTCAAACTCGGGCCAATTAGGTACCTACCCATTTATTATATTTTGGGTAGATCATCCGATTTGGTTTTTTCCTAGAAAAATTCTGCTGTAAATGCTATAATTAATATTTTAAGCAGAAAGTTAAATTGACGCGTTTTATATTTATTAAAGGCAATTTCCGCGAAATCGTGATTGATTCAATATTAAATTATTTATTACTAAAAAGTAATTTCATATAAGCCGAGTAACCAGCTTTGGAGTCAGAATTTCTTTTTAATTAATTATCACAAGTTATATTTAAAGCTAGGAATATCAAAGATCTACTTAGAAGAGAGAACTACATAGTTTAGATAGATCGTATCATTGAAGTAACAACGTTCATTGTAAAATCTTTCTAAAAATAAACAAGAAAATGCTTCGACATTTTAAACAAAATATAATTAAAGAACTGACAAACGAAGACACAGCTTAGAACAAAACATCTTCCAAGAAATAGCTCCCAGTTCTCAAAGTACAAAACCCCTCAGATATTGGTACAATTATGTCACTAAAGTGAAACGGTTCTTTGATGTCCGCTGTCTGATCGTTTCGACAGCTCCCGTTTCGGTGTTTTGTCTTTGAGCGCTTTTCCTGACCTGCCTCGTATTCTGCGGGTTTTTCTATATGGCAATAATTTTCTTACCCGACTCGGCCAAGCGAGAAGAGATAAAATGGCCTCAGCACTTTTGGCTCGGCTATGAGTGCAAACGATCTGTAATTGATAAGGAAATGAGCGTGTAGCCATTTCTACGTCTAGGAATGGCCCATGTGTTGCAGTACTCAAATTTAATGCTCATTTCCAGGCCATATTTACGAAAACTGGGACTATTACTACTTGGACAGGAGCCATCTTTCGTGCGAATAGGAATAGTACCTCTAGTAGTTTCCCTGGAGCTGTAACTTGCGATCCTTATACGGGCTGACTGGTTAGACACTTGACATATCCTAGGTTATTATAGTACTCATCATTATGAGCAACTTTTACTATGGGACCAACCCGGAATTCGCGAAAAAAATATCAGCTGTTCCATACATTTTGTCAAGTGTCATTGACATTTTTCTATGGAACAGCTGATTTTTTTTTCGCGAATTTCGGGTTGGTCCCATAGTAAAAGTTGTTCATAATAATGAGTACTATGATAACCTAGAATATGTCAAGTGTCTAACCAGTCAGCCGGTATAATCCGAACGATTCGTCTTAACAACCCCTTGAGTAATTTTCAAATTTAAATTTAAATAATGTTTTGTTTTAAATATTTTTTTTTATTTTAAATATCTGACCCTTATTAAATTTTCAAAAAATAAAACGAGAAACACTTATTTGCTTAAGGTCTCAATCGTATAAAAAAAGCAAACTTACATACAGACAAACGCATTTGCTTCTATAGATCTCAAGACCTTCGCTTCGCTATGCCTAGAGGTATTGATTAGGATACCTTCGTACTACTTTTGTTTTCCACTTAAACGAATTTCGCGATGTACCGAGACTAGCGACACAACCAAAAGTTATGTTATCATAACTCCGAGTCATAACCTTTACAAGGTTTCATTTCACTAACTTTTCGCTTTTATTATTTAAACTGGGATGAGTCAGAGTTACCTCCGACATGAGTCTGCCATTTAAATATGAATAAGAGGCACGGGTTCGTGCCTGCGTAATGAATTATTTCTGCCGTTGTCTCTAGAACGGTGTTGGTTCGTTCATTGCCCTTAAGGTAAAATTAAAAATAACATTATATCTTACTGAAAATATAATAATAACTCTTTCCAGGTAGGTAGAAATAAATAAGTTAATTGGGTCCGCAAAAAGCTTTTAGCGGTGGGATCTTGAACCGCGAGATATTGTATTCTGTTACCGAGGGCGTTTATTCACAGAAGCCGACTGAGATAAATAAAATAACATTCAGAATATCTATTGCTTTTGCATTTATGCCATTTATATACTACGTTTATTTTCATATCCTTTTTTTGTCAAACATTGTCAGATTGGTTCATTGTTATCGTGATATTTTCGTAAATACCTATATATTTATGAGTAATGCGGTTACTCTTAGTTATATACTAAGAAGTAATTGGATTTAAGTATTTTTACTCGTAAGTAGCTGCATAATTTCGAGATTCGAGAATAAACAACATTTATTTTTCAATGACTCAAGTATTTTTGTACAGTTTAGAATAAAATAAAATACTGCGAAAAAGTATTAAGTTGTTTCAATAAATTTCCTACTCTCCTAAAAAGCTGCAAAACACAAAATTTCCTCAGAAAAATGTTTAATACAGCAACACTAGCCCAAGTCTTGCGGACGAAGTTTATGAACGCTCATGGTCCGTTCCTTCCGACCGAAGCTTGTATGAATACCCGCTTTATACCTTGGTGCATGGAATCTCGGACCGTGTTTCGAACAATGCACCCCAAGTTATGGGGTTAAAAGGTTGATAGTAAATAGTTAAGTAAATTCGATATTGTGAAGAGAGGATATTCGCTTCACACTTGTAAATGTAATTTAGAGAAAATGTAGTAGAGATCGGGTTGTGTTACACGGTGAAAAAGAATCTTTTGATCCAAGCAAATATGCGTATATATATGCACAATGCAGTAAAATGTCTTGGTCTAAGAAAATATATTTCTTTGATTTCCAAAAGAATATAAATTTGGACTAATGTAATCAATGTTAAATCAAAATAAAGCTGTCTTTTTATTTAATGTAATAAAATCTTAATAGAAGATAATGATTGTGTTCGTTCTGATAAATGCCTTTTTAAAACACTAATAAAACGATTGTTCTTTACAATCAAAATTACCAAAATCTTGCTCTAAGCTCTGGCGTCGATTATACTAAGGAAATATTATTGTTTTTGTTAAAATTAACAGTGCTAAATCTTTAGATTAAAGTAAGCGCTGCCTTGGTTCAAATCGATTTAATTTCTAAAATATTATATTTAGATGATTGCTTGTTTCAGTCAAGACAACGTATATCTTGTCTTAAGCTTTGCGCGCTTGAAATAAGTCGACATATTTTTCCAGCACGAAAATAAAATCTTATTTCAAGTAAATATTTTTTTTAACGAAAGTTAAGAGGTAATCTATGAAAAGTTTCGATGTGTTTATGCAAAAAAGTTGTAATTTGGTTGAATAATATGGTCGACTCTCCCAAAATAATGATGAGTTGCCCTGAACTATAATTTGGTTCATTGAATAACGTTAATATTTTAATACAAAGCAATACCTGGTTCTTCTAGGTTTTTGAATCTTTTAATCCAAATATATAAATTAATCAGATTGAAATGTAGGCATTTCAAGCAATATTGTGTTTCACATGCCTCAAAGACATTTAATTTTATTTTGAGAAAATATTTGCTTAGTCTAAAATATTATAAATCTTTAAGGAAACTGACAGAAGCTTTAATCAATTGAATAAATTCATCCGGGCAAAACCCCACTAGGCAGCTTCGTTCAGATTCCCCCCTCATACTAAAAGTAAGTTTTACAAATAGTCACTCACACCAGGTTTTCGTATAACCGGTGGCTGACAATGATTCATAAAAGCAGACTTTCAGAATAAGCGGGAATGCTGAGCCGTGCCGCCTATTTAGTGGGTTGAGCTCGAATGAATTCGTTCAAATGAGTCAAGATACACGTGTACATCTCACCACTCCTGAAACATTACATCACAGATTTAAAGATCAAGAAGCATTGCACAACATACTATTACATCATTTTGTTAGTTTCGTTTTTGATTTCTTAACTGGTAAATAAAGTGATCGAAAATAAAAAACATTGATTAGCCATAATAATGAATATATATATTAATAGACCCCAAAATTATGTGCATTTTCATTGGAATTATATTAAAACAATCCTCTAAACACAATAAACTAAAATTGTTTTCCATTTCTTCTACAACAAAAGATTGAAAATTATTATCATATTGGCAGGTCTTAAATAATACATGAATACAAATAAAAATCAGTACAATTATCCTTGGGTATTAACAATTGCTCGATTTTGCAAAAACAACTTTCACAATAATCATTTAATTCGTATACAAGAATATCACCAACGGATTATGTATGGGACTGGATTGTCAAATCTGGTTTGGATTTTGTAGACGCATTGCTGAATGATTAAATGTATATGTTCGCTTGGCTTAGGGAAACGTGCAATTAATACATGAAATGACTTGAATAACACGTCAAACGCTTCTGTCATGGAAGTAAATGCATATATATATATAGGGTTGAACTTGCATTTTGCTTTTGGCAGCTTTACCAATTTGTTTCTGTATAGTGGAGTTTATGTCACCAGGATTCTGAAATAAAAAAACATAAGATGTGACCTAACATATTTAGAGATGCCATAGTATCAGTTACTAAATAGTGACAGCACTAATATGAAGTACTAAAGCCGGGAATAAAGTGTGTGCACTTACTGTACTATTCTAGCTATGTATCACAACAGACAAAAACAACTAGCTTACCTCTACTATATAATACTCTCTCTAAGCACTGTTGAGTAGAAAACCTTTGCTTTTTTACACGGCCTTTGAGTGGCACAACATTAGCCATGCAGTAATGTCAATTCTGTTGGTAGTGCATCTGTAACAAGACAATTTTTGTTATTATTTGAGTAATCAAATAGGTAATATCAATATCACATTTCTAAGAAAACTGTAGCAGCGAAGTATTTGGAAATTTATTACACAAAATATATAAAATGTTATAGTTACCATCACTATCAAAAGTATTTAGCGAATTTCGCAAATCCTTCCTGTGTTCATCCGAATTAATTTCTTCGTTTTTTAATTCCATGAATTTTGCATGAACTTTTTCCAGTTGTCTTTTAAAGAGCTTTACTACAGGGTATAATTCAGCAAAATCATCTTCAATCTGGAAAAATACCAATTTTTACTAAATAAAAGGATACAAAACATGGTGGGTCTCTAGAGCATTTAAAAATTAAATGTACAGAACATAATTATGCAGTACTACCCAATCTTAGTCACAAACCTTAGACTCCAAATACTTATTCATGAATATTTTTGGTTAGCCCAATTCTATTTCTTAGTAGTGGGCTAATCTCTTTCAAATGGTCTTGAGTGAGTTGATCCAATTGGTTTAATGTTATGCCATTCTCTGAAACAATGTGTACATTTATCATTGCGGTTCATATTCATAAGTTTAGGTACCTACAGTCCTAGTAAGCAGTGTAACCGGCCACACGTGTGCGGCGAGTTCCTACATAGTGTATGAATAAGAGTGTCAATTGCTTGCCGCTGACCACCGGTGTTGTCGTCGGTGGCCCGTTTGCGTGGAGCCTACATGTTTTCTTCCTCTCACGACAGCATAGGACTTCGTAAGAGTATAAATAGATAGATACCTACTTGTACTTACACAGGTCGCTCGTCACAGCATCGTACTGTTTTGAGTAAACAAAACCATTTGAAGATATGTATTACCTAAATATATTAACATTTGAGGTACTCACTGTGAAATGCTTCGATTATTTCTTCCAGCATTTGCAACGAATTCAATAGAACGGTGATTTCATCAATCACCAGAGTAGAATTATGCGACAATGTTAATTATAAATGCCAAAGGCACGAAACAAGTTAATAAAAACGCAAAAACAAATTAGACACCTCGCAGTTGCACCGAAATGCCGAAACCGAAGTCAACCGTGAGCGAAAGCGAAGTGAACCGTCCGGAAAACGGAAACGTAAAGCAGCGACACAAAAATAATCTACAGCATGATATTGTACGGCATCCTTCTAATAATTGCTTTTCAGTGCAGCGTTTTTTTTTTTAGTTTTTTTTTGGTACTGAGGTAAAACCTCCAATGCTAGACAGTGAACCAAAGATGACACTTTCGAAAAAAACTTAGAAATTATAATAAGAATAATCATCATTGAAATAATTTTACTATTATTGTGAAAGATACCTAGTGACATCTTTAACGCATAGGTAGTCAAAAACACACACACACACACACACATACACTTTAAATATAAAAAAAAAAATACGGAACTCAACAGTAAACAGTGTGACAGAGTGAACGAGTGCGCTGTAGTTACTAAACATATTTAAAAGGAAGGTAACATTTTGCAGGTATTTTTACGATTTGTGCTACTTATTGCTTACTTATCTACACTAATAATACGAGTATTAGAAAGAGGAAAGATTTGTATTTTTTGAATTTTGATTTTTATATGTTGGTGATGATTAAACTCAAAAATTACTGGACCTATTTCAAAAAATATTTCACTGTTAGATGCTACATTATCTCTGAGTAGCATAAGTTTTATTTTATACTCGTGCAAAGCCGGGGCAGCTCGCTAGTAGTGTATACATTTATTTACATGGACCTTATTTTTTTATTTCTTTTAGTTTTTATAACACACTTATAAGTCTTGGCACCAAAAATTACCCAAAACCCAAAAACCAATACATGACACCCCGTGTCGGCTTTTGGGTGATTTTTGATCCCAATAGTAGACATACTTAATAAGTGTTACGAAAACTAAGAGACAAAACAAAATCATGCCTGCAAAATGTTATCTATACTCGTATTATAATTAATGTTTAGCAACTACAGCGCATACGTTTACTCTGTCACATTGTTTACTGTTTATTCGCGTATTTTGTTTTTTTATGAAAGAAAGTGTGTGTGTTTTTGGCCACGCGTTAAAGATGTCACTAGATATTTTTTACAACTATAGTAAAGTTATTTCAATGGTAGGTATTATTCATAATTTATACGTTTTCATTTTTCGAAAGTGTCTTCTTTTGGTTTACTGTCGACCATTGGGTATTTTACCTTACATACTCTCTATATTTTGTGCCAATATTGTACACAGATATGTGATGTTCAAGTTCTATACACTTGTTAAATTATTGAATTTATTAAAATAAGCTTTTAATAATAGAGACTTAGATTACTCAAGTACTTACGAAAATTATAATATACTTAAATTAAAAACTAAAAACTTGTGACATCGATTATCGTCATGTAGTATAATATCGTAGACACGTCCCACTTCCCGATATTTGTGTTCTCGAAAATTTCGAACCAAAACAACGGTTGTCTTGTTCAAAGACATGGAGTTAGTTAGCCACACCTCCGTTTTCATATTAAAAAAAAATATATATTTTATACGATATTACTTCAGTTTAAATGTTGGCAGCCATTTTCATTGAAGATTAAAAATACTTAATCTGAAGCCATATTTAATTTTAAACAAGAATATAAATTTGTTGTAACAATTATTTACGATACTTTCAGATAGACAAAATTTATTGTATTGGAGCAATGGACACTCTTTAAAAAAATAATGAGAATTCTAAAACAAAGACATCATGTGTTTGAATCAAGAAATAAGTTTTGTTATATTTAAAGAAATATTGCATTGAAATAACATTTTATTAGTTTCGTTTAGTGTCACTACCAACATTCGTCTAAGGTCAAAAATAACTTGATACAATGTATTTTTTTTTTGAAACAAGAAATTCGGTACATTAGTTTGATTACTCAGGATATTTTAGGATAAGTACGATGTATTGTATTGGAACAACGAAGTTTACTTCAGGTCAAAGTAATATTGTGAACTCAAAGTAAGAATATTAAAAACTTCATTCAATTTTCTACAATTTCACTTTAAATCACATTGCTTTGTCAGAAGAAAATATGTTTAAGACAACATAATGTCTTGATGGAAAGAAATCACAGGACTCTTTTTTTTCCGTGTATGCTGAACTCTCCTCCAATGTGTTTCCGCTCACATGAAAAGTAAATGTATAGAAGCACTACAGAAATTGGTCGTCGTCTTTGGTTACTCAGACGGCATGTATACAAGTTAGTATGATCTCTACCACTATGACATTTTAAAGTTTTTGCTCATCAATTCTAATAACTTTGCGCATAAAGCATAACAAGCAACATAATTTACAAAATTAAATTATTGTTGATTTATCACAAGTATTTGTCATTGTTATTGTTTCGTTAAATTGTATATTGATTCTAAGCATTAACTATAATTTACATAGATCAACAAAAACTGTTAACAAGAATGAATACACGTCAATAAGAGAAGTACGAGATCTGAAGATCTATCAGTCGCCAATTTTATCCCAATCAACCTCATAAACTACCAAATCAGCGAGATAAAAGATCAGGAAGACACCGCCGGGACCGTTCAAATCCATACTGCTCGTGACGCGATCTCGCCAAACCTTCCTTAATTTTATTACCTAGCTGAACGAAACACAGTCTTTGTCCCAGTACAAATCGCTCGGGGATCGTATTATTTCGTGCGTAGATTTATCGGAGTAGGATCGAGGGCTCCTTTGTTGGGATTTTCCATAAATCTTAACGCTATTTAAACGGTTATTAGGACAGCAGCGATTGATGTCCACCGTACCCTCGCGTGTGGGACACGACGTGTTTTGTGCTTCAGAATCTTCAGATTTTAGAGATAAACGCGGTACTTGGTTTGTTGGAGATGTAATTTAGGTTACTTAGTCGCTTTCTAAGATCTTTCTTTTACATTTTGTAGCGGTAGGTAATGAAGAATATAAATTGTCGTGTTATGTTAATAAAAAGGTGTGAGAGCGCAGCAGGTGCATTACCTCAGTACAGCGCTTTAAGCATTTGCCTTCAAACTTCAAAAATAATAACCCCAAAAGCGTTTCATACTTAATTTCGTTACAGACTGGAATCCAAAACGTGCATAAATTTATTACAAAACGTTTCTCTGCGAAACTCAACGCCACTTCAGACAATGCGTCGAAAGAAAAATCTCCAAAAAGAATTAACAAAACACGATAAAGAACAAGTACCTGAGTGTTCTTTAAGAGAATCTGTCCTGCTGAGAGCACTTCGTTGTAATAAATTCACTCACAATTTATCTTTTTGTGGATTGCTTTGCTTGTAATAGCGACCGGGGCGTGGGAAATTTGGCAAAAACTCCGCGGCTTCTTTGTTACAGTAAGTATGAAAGAGTATGGGTGAATCAGTATCCCCATATACGAGTATGCCTCGTCTTCTACCTCTTCTACAAATCATGTCCTTGCCTGTTGCTTGGAAGAGATCGTTCTTAGCATTAACTGGCAGTAGTTACACTAGTTTTTGAGTGATAACATACATGGTATGTTTTAAATTTCAGGTGTGAACAATAAAGATATGAACTATCTGTCTATATTGCATGCGTCTCCAGGTTAAACCTCAGCAATGTTATAGTCCATATACCGGGTGCTTCATTAGATGACGCAAAATAACTATTTTGAGATATATCTTCATAAATAAAAAACACTACCCTATGTTTTGTTTCCTCTAGTATAGAGGAATAGAAAAGTATACACACGTTTTTATGCGAGGATAGACTTTACCTAACTTTGGACCAACCAAAACCTGTCGGCATAAAATATTCTTTCTATGTGCTTCATTAGCATTAGGCCTAATTCTTACGTGAGAACCTGATCTGGATAAGAAGGGATAAACACATACTAGCTGCACCCCGCGATTTCGCCCGTTGGAATTTTCATGTATGAAAAGTAGCCTATGTTTGTGTTGAACCAAGGAGAGTTAACCCCATACCTAATGTCATGCTAATTTCGAGAAGTTAAGATATTGTGCGTGATTGAGTAACAAACGTCCAAACATGCAAAGTTTCACATGTATGATATTTGTGGGATTTGATTAGTACGAAGGGTCAGTGACTATTCGTACCCTTACTGCATTTACCACATTGTGTATACTTTACCGAGCAGAACCATTACACAAAACATTATTCTAAATTACATCGCAGACGTTACGATAACGTTTTTCTTCACTTGATAACAGGGAGAAATGTTGTTTTTCAATTGTTTTATTCAGCAAGCTAAGTGGTGAAGTTAAATTGGATAATCCGTTAATTTATTTTTGTAAGCTTTTTGAGCTTTGTTATTATTTATACAATCTTCTAAATAATGGATATTGAATAACTTTTTATGGTTATGTTATCACGGTCAGAGGGTTTTGATCTTTCTGACTCAGATCTTTGTTCGTAAGAGCAATTAGTACACACTACACACGTACACACATACAAAGTTGCATTCATGCAATTTAGCTTGTCATTTAATAGACAGTATTAGTATGTAAGTTTGTTCGTATAATGCCGTGTATAGCTAGCTTTGCTGTCAAAGATTTTAGGCCGCCTGAAGAAATACTGCTAAGATAATGGTTTTTACTGGTTCTAAAAACCAGACTAAGGCTCGGCTTATACAAGTGAGCAAACCAGCTATAATGGTTTCTATTCTGTTGAAGCATTTTTGAACAATACATTATTAATAAGTAATTAATTATTAGTAGTAAGTGCCAGTGCCAAATTATTAGTGTTAGTGTCAGTGTGATAATAATAATTGATAATGACAAAATTTTATTACTATTAATTACAACCTTTGGCACTGGCACTTACTACTCGTTGCTGTGGCTACTTGCTTATTAGTATTACTTATATGATTAAACAGTTTTTTTTGTAGACATTTTTCAAACATTTTATTTACTATGCCGAAACTGCAATTTTAGAGTTTAAATCACTTTGTATATACTTCTTCTTCTTTTATTTTGCCCATTTATGAAATTGGCCTATAGCTTTTATTTATGTCTTAATAATAAACCTTCCGTCCAAAATCATATTTCTAGTTAACACCGACTAGTTTGATTTACAACTATAGGTGTCGTTAAAATATTTTATGGCCCGTTGCTTTGTCGTGTAACATACTTCAGTGATGTTACAAGTCTTTATAACATTTTTTTCTGCAAACGCAAAGATTGTTTAAGGTTGATACAATTGAAATAATTGGCTAACATACAAAATTAACTGTGTGTGTGCGTACCTAGCTGTATCTT
The DNA here is from genome assembly GCA_949125135.1 of Alcis repandata. Classification (NCBI taxonomy): domain Eukaryota; kingdom Metazoa; phylum Arthropoda; class Insecta; order Lepidoptera; family Geometridae; genus Alcis; species Alcis repandata. Next base: position 6,169,083 of record OX421223.1, read on the forward strand.
TACCGAGTCGTATGCCTAGAAGTATGCAATTTTGCACAAGAGTTGTTTTTGTATAACTTATGTAAGTAAGCTATGGGAGCTTATGAAAATTACCTAAACCCTTTAAAGGAATTAGTTTTTGTAATGTGGAATGATGCAAAGCCGTAGGCCAAGCAACTGCGAGTACGCAGACGAGAGTATTAAGGTGCAACGTTTCACTTATGCGCGAAATTTAAATTTTAAACGGTATTTTCGTTTTTAGAGTTAGACCGGGTAACTAAATTAAGTAATGATAAAATTTGCGACAATCGTTGAGTATTTTTTACGATATTTTGTAAAGGTAATAAACAGTAATGCATCTTTCATTCAAATAATGTCAATATCATCTCCGATCGCCAGTTTAACGCTTAATTGGCTTTTTTGAGTAATCTTGTGCATTACTGTCTATTAGCTCTACAAAATACCGTAAGGAATGCTTAACAATTGGCGCAAACTTTATGATTACTTGATTTAGTTACCCTGCCTGGCTCTAAAAACGAAAATACCGTTTAAAATTTAAATTTCGCGCCATAAGTGAAACGTTGCACGTTAATGAGTAGATACATAAGCTTTTTGCCAAAAAATCAAATACCTGAAGACTAAACTAAAAACTACAAACGTCGACGAAAATTTTGCAAATAGTTCAAGGGTCAGTTTTTGACGTAGACCAATTTATAAAAAAAACCAATGACATTTCCTAACCCGTGTTTGAAATGTGTAAAAAGAACTGAAATTAAACCACATCTATCTAGAGGTATAATTGTAATTTTACAAATTGTTCTGTTATTTTTAATGACTTTCTTTATTGAGGTTTTAAAAGTTTTTATCCACAGGAGGTCGCAGTTATTACAAATTACTTCACTTAGCTTAGCTTTGAGCAAATCACTTAACTAAACTTAGTCTAAGTTGGAGGCACTTGACTTTGTTTTAGAACTTCATAACTATGTTATCTAGATCAAATTGCCGTTTAGTAAAAAGATGAAAATAACCTGTATAATTATTTAAAGGCATTACCTGACTAACATATATAAAGTTTAACCGCTGGCCCTTGAAACACGAAATTAGAGGAGTATGTTCCTTATAATGATGCATTAGAAAACAATTGCCATATTCAACCCTGAAAGGGGTGATATAATTTGTGGGAATTTGTGGTGGTTTGTCCTGTGTCGTGGCATCCCCGACAAAGGATTTATCCCTAGGGAGCTATGAGTGTGAAACGTTTACGTTTTAAAAAATAGCTGCATGTAAATAATATTATTTGGTTAAGTGTAAGCTAAGCTAGTTAAGAACATTATTAGTTTAAAAATTTTTTGAACACTGGGGTATATATGGTATACATATACGGGCTGACTGGTTAGACACTTGACATATCCTAGGTTATTATAGTACTCATCATTATGAGCAACTTTTACTATGGGACCAACCCGGAATTCGCGAAAAAAAAATCAGCTGTTCCATACATTTTGTCAAGTGTCATTGACATTTTTCTATGGAACAGCTGATTTTTTGGTCCCATAGTAAAAGTTGTTCATAATAATGAGTACTATGATAACCTAGAATATGTCGAGTGTCTAACCAGTCAGCCGGTATAATACATTGTGTTATTACGCATTACGTTCTAGAGACTCCATCAATGCATCTGATAAAATCTGAACATTTACTCAGCGAGTCAGTAATAAAGACGAATGCTAATTGGCGGGTTCTACGTTTGTGAATTATATCTAGCATATAATTTAGGTAGAAAGCCCTAGAGATAGACCTCTACCCAACCAATTCGAACTTATATACTTACCTACTAAGCTTCTCTAAATTTTCAAAACATGGAACAATAACACGCCCACACAAGAAACTTGATTAATGTTAGACACCAAGAGTCGTCGATAAGCCATTTATAATTTTCTACGTCACAGATAGGTATTTCAATAAGATTTTCTATACAAATAAAGACGTTTGGCGGAGACTAATGGGGCGTTAATAATTCGCACGAGTCTCTATTGAATGGAATCCGGTGAGATTTATCACTACAGGCTTCTGGCAAGATGCCGCTTGGCAGCCGCTGATTATGCAATTTTAAACGTTGCTTCGACGAACACAATTAACTTCCTTTCTTGATATGGGTTATTAAAATGTAGATGAGAAACGAAGCCGATGGTTAATATACTTCTAGCTAACTTGTTTGAAAATCTTGGTCTCAATTATAATGTACTAGTTATTTTGTATACTGACGGATCTCAAATTGTTGTAGTGGAAGTGATTATATAGAATATACTTTATAGAAGACAGAAAAAATTAAATTAAAAAAAAAACGAATTGTCTATAGGTAATTATTGTTAAAAAGCAAAATGCTTATTTTATTTATTTTTTACCAACTTCCAAAAAGGATGAGGTTCTATGTTCGTCTGTATGTATTTTATTTTGTTTAGTTCCTGTTAGATAATTACAAAAAAAGGAAAAAAAAAAACAAGTGAAAAGAATTAACTAAGACTCAAAAGAGTATAACTAATTAAGTGAATAGTTAAATGAATCATATTAATAAAAAGTGTAAAAATGAATTGCAAACGTAATAAATAAAACCCTAATGCAAAGAAAAAAACAACTGTATTCTAATTTCTCTGCTTATTATTCAATAATTTATCTAAAACATCGTTTAAATGAAACAAAGGATTTATTGTGCTTTTAATAAATGAAAAACTCAAAGTAATAGGCACCAGGAGTGAAATAGAAAGCGAAATCTCCTTAATTTGAATCTACATTGGTTTAGAAAATTAGTATACCTAAATAATTATGAAGTGTCAAAACAAAAAGCTCCTAAAAGCTTTCATCTTCTAATTTTCAATTTAATTAAGGTGCTGTTTCATCAGCCATATTCGAATTGAATTTTCTGGGCGAAAGGGGCTTTTGAATGTCTTAGTAATGTCAAACGTGGTCAATGAAATAATAAAAGGCGCAGACACCTGTAGGCTTGAGCCGATTAATTACTTTGTGACCTGTGACCTGAAAAAAGATCTAAGAAATGAATGAGTAGGTAAAACATAATAGAAATTAAGAACAAAGATGGCTCGAATTTAATTAATCGCTAAGAATATCACACAAAATTTTAGGTAATTATAAACAGCTCGTCGTAAATGCGAGAATTAATATTTTTAGAAGGTGAGTGTTTTAGCTTAATTTGAACAATAGTTGTTAAAATTCCACTCAGTAACGGCTTTACAGCTAAAATATCATTGTACATTAGTCTGGCAAAAACTCTGAATATGATTTGGTATTTTTTTAAATTTTGTTTGCATTTATAAAAAAAATATATAAATTAGGAAAATACCCAAAAAAAATATCGAAATAACATTTTTAGGTGAATAAAAATATGGAAAAGTGGTACGAAGTCTTCCAACTACTGGTGAATAGTTCTCTATCTGCCATCTTTTTCGGTCCTGAGTCATGTACTCGTATAAAGGCATAATACAGCTGTTTTGAGCTAACACAGAAAAACCAGAGTCTCTTTTGGCTCCAAAACTCAAACAACAAGTTCAAAGAAAACAATTGAAAACAACTAGTATGTGTCCGCGCTTGGCCGAAACATCCACACAAAGAGGACACTATTTGCTCGTTTTCATCGACATGAAAAAAAAATGGGATGTTGGTTTTATACTGTGGTATGAGTATATTCTGTACGTGAGCAGACAAAGCCACAAGGCGTTTCTAGTTTATAAAAATCTTTGATAGGCTGCATTTGACCGCCATCTTGATGCTAAAAGATTTTGAAGGCGCTAAAACTTTCTGATAACATCATAGAACTCATATAGTCGCATACTTACATGATGGTACATCTAATAATGCTGTATGCACTTATACTTGTAGGTATTTCGAGCAGCAGTTCACTGTACTCCTGTATAGAAACATAAACTCCGTATCGGCGTCACAAAAGTTTGGTTTACCAGAACCAGCGCCGTTACATAAAATTTTACAACAACTTTAGACATTACTTTATTATAGCTTTTTGATATCTTGCCATATCTAATAATGGGTTTATTACTTATTTGCAATTTGGAGTTTTACTTGCGGTTATATTTACAACAGGAAGTTACTTTCCGTGCTAATGTGGCTTTAGATAAGGTTAATAGCTCGTTGAATGACGTTCGCCATTTTATCTCTTGGTTTTCAAACACATTGGGTAATAAAGGGGTCGACATTTTGAGTCTTGAGCAGAGATTATGGGAAATTTTAAACAACCATAACTACTGTTTTGGAAACTAGAGTCGTGTAATCTGAGAAACAGGGGCGTAGCTGATTGTAGGTCCTGTGATAACATCGCTCATGAAGATCTCAAAATCCTCACTTCCTACAAATGTACAGACATGCACCCTCGTATCTAATTCAATAGATAAACGTACGTAACGTTCCTCTATCAGCAATCTTTATTACATTTCGTTCTCGGGGAAAACTAATTACCAGTACTTTCATAGGAACCTTAGGGACAGTATGGGAACAAAGTTAAACAAGAAACACTTCTCCACATACTGATACATGTGTACTTACAGGTCTAAGATGTTGTTTTTAGCTGACTCTGTATAGTCTACTACAGGATTATTTTTGTGTTAAACTCTGGTTTGAATTATTGAAATTTAGACTCGATTGAATGATTATGTAGTTGCATATTTGTAGTTTACGTGTGTATGTAAATGTTATATTGCATATACTATATACCATCGTGTCTCATGTCTATTTCGATAACTGTACCATTACCCACCTATGTAATTTGCAACCTTTGATTGCTTGCCTTGCAAGTGACATAGTTACCAAAACATCGGGTATCTTAGAACGGAGATAACATAATGTATTTTCTACACAATGTTACCTACCATAAAATTATCAATGAATAAACTAAATATATTTATAGTCTATTTTTGATACTACCTAATCACATCAAAGTCCCATACTGTGCGCTAAGAATACAACACCCAGTCCTTTCGAGGGAGGCACATAACGTAACATAATTACGTCGTATCCCCGTGCCCGATTCTCTTTAACAGCTATAAAATGATATTCGCCAGCTATCACTGTCGTAAGCTGGTCGCAATTTAATTTTAAAGTTTGTAAGTAAGTACCGCTGGCGGGGCATGGAGAATTTGCATATTTGTGCGTTTAAGCTGAGGTTCCTAGGGGTCGGTTGAGTGATTGAATTATTAACTGACGGCGCAGCCCGCAGGTACCAGCTCGACGTGAGCTGTGTACGTGGCTCGCTTGTTCTCATAATTGTTATAATTACCTTCGCTATCTCGTCCCGATTATGTTCGTTTGCCATAATAATCTACTCGTGTGCCGCTGCAGAATATCAATGCGAGTATAGACTGTTGTTTATTACATTTATCGAGCGTATTGTTCGACTAACGGTTTCCAATTTATTTGTTAGCTGTAACTAATTACTTAGGAACAACTATTTATTTGTTCCTAAATAAATAATTAAATATTAATTCTAGTTGACTGACGTTTGACAATTCATGCAGGTTTTTAGAATCTTTTTGTAAAGTCCTATTTACAACAAATTACAATCTTACTATAATAAAATCAAAATCGTGTTGACGATGAAAATCATTGCTCTGATTGATATGACTGTGCTACGATAGAACACGCGTTGTGATAATATAATGGATGGATCGATGGATATTTCGCATTGGATTTGTCTCGTCTAGCACATAATCAACCAAATGGTCATATGAATTTGGTATTCCATTTCAGCGGCTTTATTTACGGCACTACCGGAAAATTTAAATTCGGTTCAATCTGTACGCGGAAACTAGCGGGAGGTGATAAAATTACTCGCCCTTCCTCTTTTACGATGGGCATAACATTGGGGCATAACGCGCCAGGTACTTCGAAGATAGTTCACGGGGGAATATACAGACGGCCTCTGGTTTCAAAAGTTTAACCCTGTTTTGAATGAGGCTATTTTACCTACTAGGACGTAGGTAAGCAGCAGTTACCTACTTGTTAGAATCTTGTCACTTAGCATTAACAGTTGTTAGCTAAAATTATAAAGAATAAATAAAATTGGGAAATATTGTTTTAAAAGGCATGTATCAAGGTTATTATTATTATAAAAGAATCTACGCAATTTGTAAAACTTAACGATGCGCGATGTTTCGCAAAGTTTCGTCATTCCACCTTCAGTAGATAAAAATATTTTTAACCATATTATATTTTGTATTATACATTAAAAAGATATCACTAATCTAGCTCAACAAACTTAAGCTGAGACTCAGGTTTATTTAACGGTGTGTTAAATCGTCAAGTGGCTGCAAGGGTCGGGTGAGGGCTGGATTATCCTTCGCCCGCGGACCTGGACGCAATTAACTGCCGACATGTTTCAATTTACACTCGCAAATACGCCGACACCACCGCCGCTGTGGAGTTGGCTGACAGTACTCCAGGTTTAAAAATCGTACGACGGCATGAGCTAGATCTTCAAAACTCACCTGAAATTATTCAAGAGCTAGCCGTACCTCGTTAGGGGCTTTAGTAGTTAAGTTATGCTTGTTTTTTTCAGTTTCTTCAGAGTACTTTCAGCTCTTTCAGAGTTTATTTCAGTTTCTTCAGAGTTCTTCAGACAATTATGTACTTTTGATTCAGTATAATCATAGGTTCGCAGTGTGTTTCAAAGCAAGAACGCCTTCAATACTAATCGATTTAAAAAAATCGAGAAGAAGCTGTAATAATGATTTAATGATGTTTATTTCTACTACTAGTGCCTTTCTGAAATGTCATTGCACAGATATACAGACCATGTTTGGTTACAAAAGAACCTTACCCATCTTTCTAAAAAAATATACAGAATATGTCTTAGACATCATCTTAGATACCTAATGCAAAAAAATCTGTATAATGAAATTTGTTTCTTTCAAAATATTTTCGAAATTTGATTTGAAACTTAACTGCTGTTTTCCACAGCTCCACCACTCTATTGTACCGCCACACCACCATATTTGTACTGAATATAGGTCAACGTAAATGTATACGAGCAATCCATTCCCGTGTGCGGGAAACATTGCTGTTTGTACCGCGTAGATACCACCGTTAGATCAGTCCTACACTTTGAGTGAGATGTTACAGTAACATTTACAAGATCACTCTCGCAACCTCCTTGCACAAGGGTTGAAAAGGTTAATACCACATGAGCGGAAAGCCAAGCGGAATTTTAAGGTAATTCCTGAGTTCCCATAATTTGAACTCATTCGCCGAATGAATAAATAAACACGTGTGAATGAAACTAAATCGTCAGCATGAACAATGCACATAATAATATGTTACTATATGTATTTAATTATAATTTCGTAATCGAAAGGTACCAAAGAGACTCTGTTACTTGTATTTTGCCGGCTCTACATATGATAATTTGCATTCAGTACCCATCACAATATGTCACTTTATACAGACAGGTTTACATGAAAATTAAATGCTTTTGATTTTTGCTAGTACATATATTTATTTCGTTAAAATCGTTTTCAGTGAAAAATACGAGAGGCGTATTTACTATTTGTATTTGTATGTTACACGATAAACTTAATTACTTACTATAACTAAAAGTATTTAAAATATGCCGTCGTAGTCAAATCGACTGCCCCTACGAAAGTTAAAATTCGACCTCAATTTGTAAGTTAAAATGTGTAGTATAATTTTTTTCGATTTAAAATATGTAAAAAAAAAATTGGTTTAAAATTCTCTGATTTCCTGAGAGTATATTAAATATTTGTTCAATTGAATAATTAATATTTGGTACAATGAAAAAAATACCGTAATTTTGCAGTTTAAATACTGTTCGTAGGGACAGCCAAAATTAATTAAATGACACGCGCCCTGATAGTGGGAATAGATGAATAGTCCACCTAGTGCGAAATTTAGGGCTCCTAACTTGGAAATTTACATATGAATATTACGTAGATTTTTACATACTATTTTATACAAACTGTACCCCTGTTATTGTATAAATAAATAAAGAATTCGCATCAAAGCTTTAATGGATTCAATTAGAGTCGTCCCATAGTTTTGCTCATCGCAAAATTATTTTTGAAATTAAAAGTGTGGGAGAAAAGAAGTCAACAGCTCCGGGAAGATAGCTCGAAACACCGAGCAGCCATTTCTCAATGAGAGACGTCCTTTAATTATCCAAGTAACACAATTAGATTAACATTTAAAAGTGAAAAAACAAACTCTGTAGTTCGTCTGGAGAAGAATAAAACACCGTTAGAATCATTTCACATCAACATTCGCGCTTTAGTACCTACTTATCGGAGTTAAGAATTATTTTTAAATTTAAATGTAAAAAAAACGAAGTCCATAGTTTGTTATCCGGGAAGACAGCTTGGAACACGGACGCGAGGTAATCCACACGGGAATAACAATGTTTTCACTTTATTTTCACTTGTTTTTGCTCATTCCCGCGAATGCTCCGGGGGGACAAATGGATACGACTGGGACCTTTGCCTTATTTACCGCTTGGTTTTCATAAAAGCCTTCGCGCGCCAACGTTTTTATTAGATTTCTCTTTTTTATTCGAAAGTTCATTTGCATTTTTAGTGCTAAAGATGTAGCACTCAAAGTTAGGTGTTGTACTACGACGGAAATTATGTCATACTTTTTGTGTCGTCTTTGATTCTGTTGGTAAATATTGCCAGTTGAATTTTGTACAACCAAAACTTGTTTTACAAAATAATTCTAAGAAAATATCTCGAGTGGAACCTCGAGAAGACACAGCACAGAAATATTTTGAGCTTCTAATAAGATTCAGCGATGCGTGTTCACAAGAGAGTCTTTTAGAAAACTGTTATCATTCATGACGTCACGGAATCTATTTTCCAAGCCCAAGTTATTCTGTCGAGAAAGGCGGTCCTGTAAAATTACTTTTGAGGAGACCGAGCGCTTCTCTTGTCCTCCGCAGCGTTGATATTACGTGTGAAATATCGCGCCAAGACTGCATTGTGATCTTACCAGCTGCCTAATAAAGTACCCAATTTTCTACAATATATTACCGTGGGATCCATTATTTATTCATTAATAGTCAACATAAACCGCGGCTAGTATGCAGTGGTCGTTATTATTCCCGTGGTATATGTAGATAAATCAATTTTAATAATTTGTGCGTTATTAAATTATCGGCGTTCATTTTGCGAAAGCGCCATGTGACGGTAATAATAGTTTTGAAATTAATTCATTGATAAACTAACTGTGCCTCGGGGTTGCACCTGCTATACTAAAGGAACTGTTAATGTCACGTGGGTTAAAATTTGTTTATACAGGCTTATAAGAGCTTATAGCTTATATTAGTACTCATCATTATGAACAACTTTTACTATGGAACCAAATCAGAATTCGCAAATAAAACTGCTATTCCATAGAAAACTATCAATGACCATGGAATTGCTGTTTTTTTTTCGCGATCTCGGGGTTGGTCCCATAGTAAAAGTTGTTCATAATGATGAGTACCTACTATGAGTCTTTTTCGGCTTAGCATACCCTTTCCTTAAAACCCTGTATTGTATTAATCTAAGGCAAAGGTCTATCTACCTATATATCTATGTTTCATATAAATACCTACACTAAGCCGTTTCAGGTGGAAGAAGTAACAAAGACCTTACCAAAACTCACTCGCTCAAACTTTCTCATGTATAATATTAGTGTGATTGGTGATGTAGCAATGCTAGAAGTTTGGGAAAGTTGGACGAAAGATTCTATAAAAGTTAGGTACTATGTTGTTCCCAATCATATCTTCCTGGGCAACTAGATTAAGGCCTAGTCGAAAGGTTTTTGCCTGACTAGCCAAAAGGCGGGTTTTGTTTTTTTGTGTTTCGTTTGGATTGCGAAGTGTCGTTGGTAGGGGAGGTACCATCTTTTTAACCGACTTCAAAAAAGGAGGAGGTTATCAATTCGACTGTATGTTTTTTTTTTCTATGTTTGTTACCTCATAACTTTTGACTGGGTGAATCGATTTTGATGATTCTTTTTTTATTAGAAAGCTGACGCTTCCCATTTGGTCCCATTTCAATTTAGTCCAGTTCTGATAATGATATCCATGAGAAAACCATATAAGTCTTAAATTTGCATTAAGTACGTGCGCGACAAATAGATGAATAACTCAATAGTCGGTCTTTTGAAGTCGGTTTTTGTTTTTTGTTTTGTAAAAATAATGTTCTTGTTATTATAACTTATTCATCTGTAAGTTGTCAAGCAGTTTCTGTTTCGAAAATGATTTGCAAACACCGAATTCAAATTAAATTAAGAGCACAAACATATTGCACCTATGTAATAGTCAAAGAGGATATATAAAGTGCTTCCTATCGGATCAGAATTCAAATCCCAAAACGACTAGCTCAGGTACCATTTGAACCAAGTTTTCAATGGTAAGCCATCTGTTTGAGATGATCCGGACCAGTCTAAACGGAATTGAAGTTATTCGACGTTGACGGGAGTTCGCTCAATCATCCGACCTTAGATCTATCTGGAAAGCTTTGTTACTTTTGAGTTTACCCTTCTATTTTATGCGATCCAATTATGATACTAATATTATAAAAATGCGAAAGTTTCTCTGTTCTTATGTTTGAACGTTTGTAACTGATCGAGTTACAAACTCATAAACAAATTTGAATGAAATTTGGCTTGTACTTGAATTATTACAAAAGCTACTTATAATCCGGAAAAATCATTTTTTTTTCTGTAGTTTAGTAGATTACCGAGAGGCGTAGATAATAATAAGATAATATATCTCAATTGATTTCACATTTTTATCAGAATACTGTTTTGGAACATGGGAAGGAAGATATGTAATAATTGTTTGACATGATTATTGTCACAACGAATACTAGGCAGGTACATAGGAAAAAGGCTAAAATATAACAAAATCAGAAAAAACAAACAATAAGGAAAATTCTTGTCGAAACTTGACATTAAGTCTGTAGGTTAACCTGAAAAAAATGTTTAGAAGGCAAAGTTTCATACCAGTGAACAAGTTTCTTCGAAGTATACTAATTGGGCGGGGTGTGGTTAAATCCAAAATGAACTAGCAACATAAAAAATCTTGCAAAAGAACATTTATTCATTTACTCAGTAAAGCCAAGAAACTCCAATTCGTTTACATAAATAAAGTCAGTTAACTTACCATCAAATAATATAGGGTTATTCATAAAGGGTATGCTAAGCCGAAAAGGGCTTATAGTACTCATCATTATGAACAACTTTTACTATGGGGCCAACCCGAAATTCGCGAAAAAAAATCAGCTGTTCCATAGAAAAATGTCAATGACACTCGACAAAATGTATGGAACAGCTGATTTTTTTTTCGCGAATTTCGGGTTGGTCCCATAGTAAAAGTTGTTCATAATAATGAGTACTATGAGCCCTTTTCGGCTTGGCATACCCTTTATGAATAACCCTGTATATATATATATTTAAATAAAAAAATTGTGGTAAACGAGTGACGGGCCGTCTGATGGAAGTAGTCACCGCCAATACCCAAGGCATCTAACCAAACCTTAACCAAACCAACCAAACCAAACAACCAAACCAAACCAACAACAAACCTCAAACCAACCCATCAAATCTTTTTGATGGTTTTAGGTACTTTATCTTGAAGACACACATATAAATACATGTATGCCTACTAAACGTTGGCGTCTCCAGATATAAGCTGTAGAGATCGGGCCTCGCTCGCTGCATTCATTCGAGGCTTACGCAGGTCGCCGTACAATACGTTTGCCTAAACTATTTTAAATCCGGTTTGCACTCTATAAGAATTCGTTTACCAGAACTCTTATCGATTGTTTGAGAATATGTCGCTAGCTAACTGCCTTATCGCCTTGTTTATTGTAACACTGTGTACAAAATGATTTTAAACTAGGTAGAGTTCCAACAAAAGACCCATATCGGGCGTGCAACAGTACAAGTACAGTACAAGATCAATATTATCATATCTCCTTGTAAGTTACATTATTAGAAACTTATACAAAGCATGATCTCACAATCCGTCTGCAATGCTATCCAACTTTCAACTCACGCTGCACGATACTGCGCGCCCTAGGTACTCGTACGAGTATCAATAGGAAAACGCTGTAAGCTACCGTCTCAAACTTTGTCAGTTTGTCGCAACTGTGTCAAACGTCTGAGCTTAGAGCCAGCTAAATATTAATAAAGGACTTAGTATATAGTCGGCTGTGGAAATTGAAACATGTCGGAGTTAATTGTGACTAGACCGGCCGGTTTAGCACAGGCCAATTTTGGAATTCTGGCTTCGACGGCAACGACGAGCTCTGTGGGAACGCTCGCTGTTTGTTTCGGATACAATAGTTTGTGTCGGGCAAAGTTGGATAAATATTAATTAGCGCACGACAATAACGCTTGTAGCTTGGTACTAACGGTGGAGGAAAATAAACACGGTTCGTGTTATTGATTTATCTACAGGCGCCTTGTAACATGTGATAAAGTACTAATTTAGTACTTTATCACATCATGTTAAAACACCGCATCACTTACCATCAGGCGAGATGGCGATCACACACAAGCCTATAGTTGAATTAAAAAAAAATTAAATGTAGTTAACACTTCGTACATACAGAGTTACGAGTACAGACGAATTGAGTGTCATTTTGAAATAAGCTAGCACCTCGTACCAAAACTTTTAATAATTTTGTTTATGTGTATAATTAGATTATACGTAAAATATAGACAGTTATACACATCTAGGGAACCAAACGGAAAACTTCCATCTATGGCAGTCTGAGTAAAAAAATCAGGATATAACTAAACAGTCTTATGACTTTATTTTCCTATACCTACGAGTTAACTGGTCAACTATAATAATCTTCCAAAATAAAAGTCAGTCCTTGGAAAAGATTGATGAGTCCAATATATTTTACCTTAGTGACACGATGTTTCTGATACGGACCTAATTATCTTTTCTTGTATTTTTCCCTCCATAACAAGTGCCGTTAGGAGAAAACTCGTTATTAACAGGAAACGAGAGATAATGAAATAACGAAGCAAATGCGAATAATGAAAGTTGGCTAAGCTTGACTTTAGTACGAAGTGTTCGAAATAATTGGGCATAGGCAGCTATGCAACAGTCGATTCCATCTAAAACTTTCTACTGAACCTCCGTTTCCGTGTGTGACTGTGCTGTGCTGTGAAGAGACGGGGATTTGAAAAACGGTTAAAAACAGCAGTTCAAGGCGTGCCGAGTTGTTTTACCAGAATCACGACGAATGCTAAAGTCGTATCAGGGATCAAAGGTTGGTGGAATTTTCCTATATTTATACTTTGGTAATCTTTTAGGGATCAGTTCCGTTCAGGAATAGATATAATTCTTACCTGATATTCTGAATGGACCTCATACAGCCCATCTTATGTATTTATTGTCCCAGATTCTGCACGTGTAGGTGCCTACTCTTCATTTATTTAGCTTTCGATAACTACTGCCCTGTGATGCAGGATTCCCCCATATCTTGATGGAATGTCTCCGGAATGGAGTTCCTAGAAGATCACTATTTCGCGACAGTTCCATTAGAGCAATTCATATTTGGCCTATCCCAGAGACATGACCAAAAATATACCAAACATCTCCAAACTAGTTTGGCAGAAAGAAATAACTATGTGTAATGATAATTATGGTGACGTATCTACTTGTGCGATATTTTCGCGAAATAGCACAAAAATAGATAAAAAATCTTTGTTTTTCCGGAATACCGCAGCCAAGCTCCTTTACCTTTTGAAACCAAACAAGAAAACGTAGTTCCAGAATTTTACATATCTCAAACTTCAAGGACCATCCGACTTGGCACGGCGCGGCACTAGGGTCGCAACCCTCATCAAACTGGCCGATTAGCCGGCTTTACCGGACAAATGGAATGTGTAATTATCTCCTAACTAATCTTGTTGCTCGACACATACATTGCTATCTCAACTTAACGCCCGAGTTATTGCTCTGGGAATAACTATTAACGTATTGAATGGTGGCTGGTGGCAATAAGACAATGACAATTGGGTCCCTAGAATTACGCGTAATAGGAAAATCTAAATTAAACCTTCGAGATTACTTTGATATTACATTTATGTCTTGACTTGACTTTGAAAACAAGATACTTAAAATAAATATTTTAAAATTGCTTAATAACCTACCTACCCACCTACTACCAACTAAACTAGAACCTAAACAACTACCAACACCTAACAACCTAACCTAACCTTAATACCTAAACCTACCTAAAACCTAGAACCTAGTTACCTTAATAACTTACCTAGAATTATTTTTAATTTTTTTAAACTTGTCTAATAATATTACATTGTTTATAAAACAATCTTACACACCTGTGTAACTTCAATAATACCTATACCAAATTACCTGTACCTATACCAAATTTCAGCTCAATCGGACATGTGTAAGTGGTTCAAAATTCAGTTTAAATATTTGACCTAAACAAACACACTAACCAAACAAGTTAATAAGAGCTTGTTTAAATAACAATTACAATCATTCGAAACTTTATTTCACCTACAAATAGAGTTCACATTTACTCGGCTCTTTTATAAGCTTTATATGTATTATTATAATATAATTTCACGTTTTAATATTGTAATGGACATACAGTTTTCATACTGATTACATTTTTATTCAGTTTACAAACAAATTTTCGCCCAAATCAGTAAAAGAGCTTCGCCCGTAATTTAATTACTTATCTTCAATTAAGTCAATTAGCCCAATGAAGCACCGTTAAAAGAACGTCACAGCGAATTACCATACAAATGTTGGCTACTATGGCTACCCTACAGCCCTAGCGTTTGTAGTATAGTATGTAAAATTGGTTACGCGGTCGCGCGACCGTCGAGGGCTCTCAGTCAAAACTCAGTTAGTACAATGTTTGTAATAGTATCAAAGGTTTTGTTATTTTTAATTTTTGTAATTATGCAATGTTTGATTAAAATAATAGCATAGAATGGAATTAGTAATTTTACTAAGAGCTAAAGTATCTTAGAGATATGGCTCAAAATGTTATAATTAGTTTACGTTACGTGAATTAGCGTGTAAAGTGTGTAGTAACTAATTGGTTGGTACGTAAGAATTTACGTAGTTAGCTATTTGGTGTAGTTAAACAGACTCGTCGCTACTTGGAAAAGTTTGCACGAACCATAGCTTATGCAGCGTTTAATCTTATCCACGGATAATTTCAATACACTGCTTGTAAACTAAAAAAAAATATAGGTATATAATATGAGCTTGTTTAGGCCGAATGGCTAGCCCTGGTGTCTGAGTATTTAGGCCACCTGAAGGCTTTTGACATGGCTTATATATTGTTATTTGAACTAATTTAATAATATAATTGACTTAATTGTACTATCAATATATATAAAAGTGAAGGTCGTGACTGACTGACAGATCAACGCACAGCCTAAACCGCTTAAGCTACAAACTTCAAATTTGGACAAAAGTTTAATATCAAAAAGCGGACGCACACTAAGAAAGGAATTTGCCCAATTCAACCCTTAAGAGGGTGAAAAGGGGTGTTTAAGTTTGTATGAAAATTTTTTTTTTCTTAATGCTACGATTATCAAACTTTGCGAAAATACTAAAGTTAAAAAAATAATTGACACCTATTTCAACATTTTTTTAAAATCAACCCCTAAAGGGGTGAAACGGAGCAATAAAGTTTGTATGAAGATTTTTTTTTTAATGCTGTGGTTATGAAACTTTGCAAATATACTAAGCTTAAGAAAATAATTGACACTTATTTTTTTGTTTTTTGAAAATCAACCCCTAAAGGGGTGAAACGGAGTATTGAAGTTTGTATGGAGATTTTTTTTTTTGATACTGTGGCTACGAAACTTTGCAGATATATTAAGCTAAAAAAAATAATTGACACTTATTTTTTTGTTTTCTGAAAATCAACCCCTAAAGGGGTTAAACGGAGTGTTGAAGTTTGTTTAAAATTATTTTTTTCCTAATACTTCGATTATTTAACTTTGCTATTGTAATAAGCTAAAAAAAATATTAGATACCTGTTTCATTATTTTTTGAAAATCCACCCCTGAAAGGGTTAAACAGAGTGTTGAATCAACGCATCAACATTAACAGATCAACGTACAGCCTAAACCGCTTAAGCTACAAACGTCAAATTTGGACAAAAGTTTTATACTAAAAAGCGGACTCACACTGAGAAAGGATTTTTCCCAATTCAACCCCTAACGGGGTGAAAAGCGGTGTTTAAGTTTGTATGAAAAAAATATTTTTCTTAATGCTACGATTATCAAACTTTGCGAATATACTAAAGTTAAAAAAATAATTGACACCTATTTCAACATTTTTTAAAAATCAACCCCTAAAGGGGTGAAACGGAGTATTGAAGTTTGTATGAAGAATTTTTTTTGATGCTGTGGTTACGAAACTTTGCCAATATAACGAAGCTAAAAGAAATAATAGACATTTATTATTTTGGATTTTGAAAATCAACCCCCAAAGGGGTTAAATGGAGTGTTGAAGTTTGTATGAAATTATTTTTTTCCCTATGCTACGATTATTTAATTTTGCAGATGTACTAAGATAAAAAAATAATAGATTCCTGTTTCATTATTTTTGGACAATCAACCCTTAAAGGGGTGAAACGAGGTATTAAAGTTTGTATGGAAATATTTTTTTCTTAATGCTACTATTATTTAACTTTGCAAATTTACTAAGCTAAAAAAAATAATAGACACCTAAGTATATTTTTGTTTTTGAAAATCAACCCCTAAAGGGCTGAAATGGAGTATTGAAGTTTGTATACAAATATTTTTTTCCCAATGCTACGATTATTTAACTTTGCAAATGTACTAAGTTATAAAAATAATAGATACATCTTTCATTATTTTTGAAAAAACAACCCCTAAAGGGGTGAAATGGTGTAGTAAATATAGTACGGAGAGAGAATTGTAATGACTCACTGACAGACAACGCACAGCCAAACCGCTGGCCGTAGAAATTTGAAATATGGAGGGTGTGTTTGTCTTGATGAGTAAACGTGTACCAATAAAGAATTTTTTGAAATTCTTCAATATATATAAAAGTGAAGGTCGTGACTGACTGACAGATCAACGCACAGCCTAAACCGCTTAAGCTACAAACTTCAAATTTGGACAAAAGTTTAATATCAAAAAGCGGACGCACACTAAGAAAGGAATTTGCCCAATTCAACCCTTAAGAGGGTGAAAAGGGGTGTTTAAGTTTGTATGAAAATTTTTTTTTTCTTAATGCTACGATTATCAAACTTTGCGAAAATACTAAAGTTAAAAAAATAATTGACACCTATTTCAACATTTTTTTAAAATCAACCCCTAAAGGGGTGAAACGGAGCAATAAAGTTTGTATGAAGATTTTTTTTTTAATGCTGTGGTTATGAAACTTTGCAAATATACTAAGCTTAAGAAAATAATTGACACTTATTTTTTTGTTTTTTGAAAATCAACCCCTAAAGGGGTGAAACGGAGTATTGAAGTTTGTATGGAGATTTTTTTTTTTGATACTGTGGCTACGAAACTTTGCAGATATATTAAGCTAAAAAAAATAATTGACACTTATTTTTTTGTTTTCTGAAAATCAACCCCTAAAGGGGTTAAACGGAGTGTTGAAGTTTGTTTAAAATTATTTTTTTCCTAATACTTCGATTATTTAACTTTGCTATTGTAATAAGCTAAAAAAAATATTAGATACCTGTTTCATTATTTTTTGAAAATCCACCCCTGAAAGGGTTAAACAGAGTGTTGAATCAACGCATCAACATTAACAGATCAACGTACAGCCTAAACCGCTTAAGCTACAAACGTCAAATTTGGACAAAAGTTTTATACTAAAAAGCGGACTCACACTGAGAAAGGATTTTTCCCAATTCAACCCCTAACGGGGTGAAAAGCGGTGTTTAAGTTTGTATGAAAAAAATATTTTTCTTAATGCTACGATTATCAAACTTTGCGAATATACTAAAGTTAAAAAAATAATTGACACCTATTTCAACATTTTTTAAAAATCAACCCCTAAAGGGGTGAAACGGAGTATTGAAGTTTGTATGAAGAATTTTTTTTGATGCTGTGGTTACGAAACTTTGCCAATATAACGAAGCTAAAAGAAATAATAGACATTTATTATTTTGGATTTTGAAAATCAACCCCCAAAGGGGTTAAATGGAGTGTTGAAGTTTGTATGAAATTATTTTTTTCCCTATGCTACGATTATTTAATTTTGCAGATGTACTAAGATAAAAAAATAATAGATTCCTGTTTCATTATTTTTGGACAATCAACCCTTAAAGGGGTGAAACGAGGTATTAAAGTTTGTATGGAAATATTTTTTTCTTAATGCTACTATTATTTAACTTTGCAAATTTACTAAGCTAAAAAAAATAATAGACACCTAAGTATATTTTTGTTTTTGAAAATCAACCCCTAAAGGGCTGAAATGGAGTATTGAAGTTTGTATACAAATATTTTTTTCCCAATGCTACGATTATTTAACTTTGCAAATGTACTAAGTTATAAAAATAATAGATACATCTTTCATTATTTTTGAAAAAACAACCCCTAAAGGGGTGAAATGGTGTAGTAAATATAGTACGGAGAGAGAATTGTAATGACTCACTGACAGACAACGCACAGCCAAACCGCTGGCCGTAGAAATTTGAAATATGGAGGGTGTGTTTGTCTTGATGAGTAAACGTGTACCAATAAAGAATTTTTTGAAATTCTACCTCTAAAGGGGTGAAATAGGGTGTTAAAGTTAGGATGGAGAAGCATTGTTTTTGACGTCACGGTATTGAAACTTTACAAATATACGAAGCTTAACAAAATAACGAACACCTATTTCACCATTTTTGGAAAATCAACCCCTGTGGGGGTGAAATGGCGTGGTAAAGATAGTACGGTGAAAGAATTTGTTTTGATGCTAACTCAATGAAACTTTACAGATGTACTAAACTTAAGGCGGGTAAACAACATCAGGAAAAAATCCAAAACCTTCGAAAAGTCATATCCTCGAGGTGGAACTGCTAATTATCTCGAAAATTAAAAACATTTTTACCAAAGCGCTGAGACTAAAAAGTCACCAAAATCTCGGACCTTTTTGGAGCCATTAAAAATAACATAGTCGCCTCAAAAACATGGCCGCCATACAAACTTTGAGGGTCTATATCTCCGAAACGGTTGAAGATGGGTGGGTGTTTGACTAGATGTCATAGGAGTTAGCAAGGGCTACTTGATGGTTGTGGCAAAAATCCAAATGATTCAAAATGGCCGCCATTATTTTTCTATATGATTCGAGGGGGCTGATTTAGCATCTGTTTTGGCATCTGGGGGTTTTTGGGGTCCCTGCTTCCATTGTATGACGCTTTTTACATGTTCTCAAAAAAGGAGGGTTAAATTAATTATCGGTTCCCGAGGTATAGTCCACGCGGGCGAAGCCGTGGGCGGAAGCTAGTGGTGAATAAACTTAAAATTGCTTCGAAACCATCTAAGTTATATTACAGCGTGAAATGCTTATTTGTTGACAATTGCGACTACAATGGGCAACATTTGAACTGATGTCGATCCCGTTATACCTGTCCCTTGCTTTACCAACTAAAACTGTACTCGATTCTAGTAGACATCCAAACTGTCCGAAACACACGAAAATAAACACCTGCAACCCAGTTGTAACCTACTAAACGTCGGCACAGCCAATTATTTGAACCTCGGGCACTGATTTCCCGAGCGGTGGGGCGCGCTCAGTCAAGTGCCATCCATCCCGGTGTGGAAACAAACAAAACTGTTGAAACCCAATTCATTTACATCCACACTTTATCCATTAACGATCTGTTTAAACGTACTATTTAACCAACTGAGAAAGCCGATGATACTAATGGCATTTTCGTTTCGTGACACTTTTCAGATGGAATGTTAGAGATGAAAAATGCCACTGTCAAACTTTCACAACTTGATTTGCTTGGACAAAAATCAAACTATCCGACTCTTTGATGAATAACCCAATGAAAAATCCGCAGAACAAACTCTCACACTCAGAACTATAGTCTACC
The DNA here is from genome assembly GCA_949125135.1 of Alcis repandata. Taxonomy (NCBI): domain Eukaryota; kingdom Metazoa; phylum Arthropoda; class Insecta; order Lepidoptera; family Geometridae; genus Alcis; species Alcis repandata. The sequence continues at coordinate 6,189,167 of OX421223.1, forward strand.
TATATAAATACAAGTGTGGTTTTAGATGTCTCTAAAAGTTACAGAGATACGTAATTACGTAACACACACCGGTTGTTTTTGCATCCATCCATTGTTCAAGAAGAGTTGCCATGAGCTCGCTGTTACGGCGTTCATTCGAGTCATTGAGTGTTATTTTGTTCTATAAATGTTGCACAGTTGCAAATCAATATTTTGTTTCAGTACAGTATCTCTGTGAACAATGATAAATACTATGTAATAAAGTTACCTTTTTACCTCATTGCGACGAAGTTAAATAAAGAGAGTTATTGTATTGATCTTTCTAGTAGCTAGTGTGTTTTTCACCGCCAATATTGTCACATAGTATTGGTTTTTAAATTAACTTTAGTCTGTCTCTGTTGGTTTACGAGAAGCGAGAGCCATGCAGCGTTCTACCATGTTTGCTCAAAGGTATTCCAACGTTACAATGTGTTATATATTCATGAAGCTTTTGTATCGAGTTAATTGCCTTGTTACATGTAAGTTGAACGGCAATTGTTTACTCTATAGATGTCTCGTCGATGGCGATGTTTCGACAGAGACGGGGGCCTTTAGGGCACAGAATAGGTAATAGTATAGTACGAGTGTTAGCTATAATTAGACGAATCGATCACGTACTAGAGGATAAAGCACAAAGCAATTTTAAGATGAATAAGTAATCATGTTTTGTGACTTCATGGCCGTGAAGGAGGAAGTGAGTGAGTCAAAACATTATGTGTTAAGATTTGCTCATAACACATTATTAAGCGAACTTGGCAAAAATAATTAGTTTGGCAAAGACGCCACACTACAGTACTACGGTAACGTAAAATGCTACGCATACTGCTACGAACACACGATTCTCTCTGTAACAAAAAATCTTGCGAGATATCTGCAACACTGTTTTGTATTTTCACTTAAACCCAACTGCAAGTGAGGGTGTTCACCACCCTATCTATATAAATCGTAGTACTACACGTATTTTACCCCGTGTAAAGTAGAAACTACAACATTTAAAGCGCTCGCTGAGGTATTTTTCACCTTTCACCCTCTATGTGTAGGTTCGGCAGCTTATGAATAAGATAGCGTAGAACTACTCGTTTGTGGGAGAGTCAACTCAAGTCATTCTAGAACAGAGTTGGAGTAAGGACGGGGTTTAAAAATAAATATCAATCGAAATTTTCTTTTTTTTTTATGTAATTGAGTGTCGAGACGAGCAAATCGCTCGCCTGATGTAAAACGACACGTTTGCCCATAACAGGTCTGCGCCACTCAGAATTTTGAACTCGCAGAATTCAAGACCCCGCGCGGCACAGCACTGCGCTCGTCACCCTGAGATATAAGTTGTTCATTTATATTGTACAGTTGTCTATCACCAGCAGACATTATAATCATCGAGTCGGCTACTTAAATAAAATTATTAAGCTCTTCCTGTATTAGTGGAGAATATTTTCTACGAAATTAAAAAAAAAACATATCAGTTAGATTAAGAGCATTTTTACGTATTTCTGGTTTTGTTACGTAAATAACTACGAAAGTAATTACGTGCACTTTTCTCACAAAATCCAATAGTCATTGGCATTATTGCCGGTGATACAAGGGCTAGACAATTGGCCTATACGAACTTTTCTTACCAACCCCTAAAAAAATTGAAATTCGAAACACAAAAAGATTATGAAAGCAGTGAGCCAGTCACGTCCGTCGCCGCGCCGTGAAACGTCCGGTGACACCGGTGTCATAAGCAGACCCTTTTATACCCGCCCCAGCCTCAAGTCCACGTCTGTTCATCGTAGGTATTTCCTTAGGGCCTTCTCCGTGAGATTTCACGGTAGCTGATCGCAAGCGGAGCGGTTGAATTTTTCATAGGATATTATGGTTTTTCCTAACGTATCGATATCGGGTTACTTCTAGGATCTTATCGACGTTCGCTTGGAAATAGGGTTTAGGCTTATCTTTTGTTTGTTTTTTGAATTTCTTGGAACAGTGAGAAGTATTGTTTTTGCTGCTTACTGTCGCATGATTGGTATTTGGAAAATCTAGCGCAACATGTTAAAAAGTTTAAAACATGTTTTTACATGATTTTACAGACATGATTAGTTAATTTCTAACTTTGAGCTTAAGTTATTTCAAACTTGGTACGGCCTAATGCCAGATTATTTCCTAAAAACATAACTTTGTAACGGCAAGTTTAAAAAAATTACAAGCGTACTTAACTTTCTGTTTTTAGTGACAATTATTTTTGAGGCGTTCTCTTTCTTCCATGTCAAAATACAAGGATAAAAACCTACCTACCTTTTTAAGATATTTACATTCAGCCTGATATTAAATTAGACTATTACAACCTACTGATTAAGTTTCAGAAGCTTTCAAAACTTAAACACCTATCTTATGAACTGCTGGATTAGTTCTCTCCAATTAGAAGTTTGGATTACTAAATGGATTAGAGACGACGTGCTAATCTATAAAGTTCATTAAAAATCTATGCTTCTAAGTCTGTAGAACTGAAACAAATTAAAACGAGCTGAAACCATTTTAGTAATAAATAAAACTTAATTTGATTGTTGACGAAGATTATACATTCTTGGCATACTTGAAATTATAAAATCTACTGCATGAATGCAATTAACTATTGTATTTGAAAACTGGTAACACGGGAATGGGCCGTTAAAAGTTTTGACACCTAATGTCATTATGTTTAACTTTTGTTATCCAAACAACAAGGCGTGTTGATAGCGTGGCATCATCAAACAATAGTAAAGTTGAAGTCGAAAAATGTAATTAATATCAGCCGACTTTTTGGTAATTCTTCCAGATAGATGACCATGCCATCTAGTTCAGACGGGTGAAACTAAACATCAAAATGTACTCGTAAGCTGTCAATAGGAAAACTACACATTAAAAGCGTGCATTGTTCATAAGTTCTTGCGCGCGACCGCTTCCGGAAACGGCACAAAAACACGGAGAGCTCACCAAAGTAAGTCATGTGTTGAGAGACAAGAAAATGTAATAAAAATATTCACTGAAGTTGAAAACAAAAATATGGGACGGAAAATGAGAACAAAGGGGAAAATCGCATCAGTTACTCCCGCGAAACCTTAGTTGAATATTTTTCGAGAGTTTATTGAATAAATATACATAATTTTACTTCGATGTCACCGAAAGCTTCACACTGGCGATACAGTAGCATTTGAATATATAAATATGATAAAGCTGTTATCTGTCTCAAGCGCATTAATTTATTCATGGTTTTTTTGCCATGTTTTTGTCATACGCGCGTCCCTTTAAGAGTCCGTTTTCTTAATAGCCTTTTTCTTCCCCTTCGAAAAAATATCTACATAAAAATAGCTTAAAAAGATTTGCTATGTTAGACTAAAGATAATGCCTTCTAATGTTTTTAATTTACTAGTGATTTTGTTAAAATAATAAATGTGAAAAGCTTGCGAATAAAAATAGTTAAGGGGCTGTTTAACTGTTGTGCTTTAAAACGCCATTAAAATACATGCAAAGAAGAAAAAAAAATTGGCAAAAATTACACAAAAAATATCGAAACTGCTTGTTCTATACGTAAAACTACTAAGGAACAAGGTTTTCAACAAGTCCGCGTGTGACTTTCTGGTACAGACCATCAGCCGACAAAACGACATAAAAGCGCGAGAGGAAAGTATTAAGTTGCAAGCTCGAGTAGGTAACGCACGCAAAATGAGATCAACAAGTTTGTGTAATAGTGGGAAATAAAAGTCTTAAACGTCTAAAAGGCTTAAAAGGTCGGCAGCGTGTCCGTGACGCCTCCAGTGTTACTGGTATCCATAGGCGACGGCGATCGCTTACCATTAGGCGGCTCGTTTGTTTGTCTGCCATCTATGGCATAAAAAGTTAAATAAACAAACTAAAGAATCATATGAAAAAATATTAAGAAACCGTGTCAAAAGGGACCCATTTCAGGAGTTTTCGTTTACGCCCGATAGGAGGCGCTGTCTCACTATTTATAGGTACATATCTTTCGAACCATGTTTCAAACATTCTCTACGTTTGACAGAAATTCCAGCTCGAGCCTGAGCAGGTAAGTACATAATGTAGGTATCGCGACGTTCAAACACCAAGCGCGACAGCTGGCAGTCTGGAATAATTCTAAAGCAATTTTATCGGTCCTAACTGCATGCGACTGCCGCCGCGCTCGGAAATGCTGATTGTTTTACGAGTCGCTTTTTCTGCGGCACCTGTTTGCTTTCACTTTGCCACGCTCCGTTGGAATAATTAGAAATCATACTTAGTGGAAATGCAGTAGCGCACTATTTGTAAATGTAATTTTGTAAGTTTGTTTCAGCATGAAGAATTGTAATTGATACAATCCTAATTAATATTGTTCATGTAAAAGTGAGTTGATTTCTTTATGGCGATTATTTTATTTTGATTTTATTCGCTCGCTTATTTACCAAGTTTACTCGTATTACTGTTTTCTTCAGGTGTGAGTTTCTTTTCTATGATTCCCAAGGCATTTTATCCTTTTCGTATCTGTTTGAGAGGGCACGTATTCTTATGCACTTAGTATGTTTTGGTATACACTCGGTGTCAGAGAGAATGACTAATGGAGGCTCCAAAAATACGAAGTGAACCTGACCGCAGATGTGCGATTTACCTCTGCCTAGTTTAATACTTAATCTGCGTAGGTAGAATATTGTTGTAAGGTACAACTATTAGTAAAAAAAGGTAAGATCTGTAAAAAGCATCGACTTCGGTGGTAAAAAGTCATTTTGTTTAGGCCGAGGCTAGCTCATAAGTCAGAGTCTTTAGGCTACCCGAAAATTTCTGACGTATCTTTACGGTCGTTATTATGGAACAAATAAACAAGGCTTATACGGTGGTGTTCAATTTTAAATGACACTGGCGATCACCTAGCCGAAGACTGATCGTTTTGTCTGTTGTATCTATCGTAATACACTTACAGTTTACCAATGAGATGGTATGGTATGGTAAAATCTGCTACGTCCGTACGTACTCGTATTTCATGGTATAGCCCCAACATCGAACAAATAATTTCTAATATTTTGCAATCAGTAGAAAAGTAACCAAATCGTTGTCATGGATGGATGTAGCCTCAAAAATGGCAAAAAATCTTCAAAATATAATAATATCGTCTTTTATTTTATTCAACTAAGAAAACTGACCTGATCTAGTAAATCAATTCAGTTTTAAATACCTAAACAAAAAGGTTTCTAAATCTTATGCTTGTAAAAAGAAACCGACAGGGCTTTAGGAAAAGGTTTTTACAGACAATCTATTAAAAGTTTATATCCCGAAGCAATATGGAAGTAGGTATTGCCGTGAGAGGCTGCTAATCTAATCCGCGGCTTTGCTCGAAGAATAATGAAACAGCCGGTACACACTACGGATTCAAATACAGTAAGGAATCTTAAGATAAGACATGTAACAGGTGGGCATTTAGAGTTTATAAGACTTCGATGTCACATTTTAATATCACGTTACATAAGGGTCTTAGAAATTAAATTAATATGTCAATTTGTTATCGAATGAAAAAGAAAATTAATAAATAAGTAACCCTAACGCCTACTGAAATCTGAAAGAAGATTGGAAAGTGGGCTGAGGCTAAGGACTGAGGAATTTGCTATCAAAAAGAGAGCAAGATAATTAAATAAAACCACTACTGGTAGGTACTAAATTTTAAAGCTATATTTACAAAATTAATCTTTTCGTCCAACTCATACTCGTACTTGGTTCAAACTTGAAACCATGGTTTATAGATAACCATAGTTGCGCCTCGCGGTTCAACCCGTGTTTTTCAGAATAAAAAGCCTTATGTTAAATCAACGTTTCAGATATAATCTAAAACCTTTTAGCCGTTTTTTGCGTGTTTGAGCAACAGACATCCAAAAATACAAAGTTTGATTTTGATATTGTACTATTAGTAGGATACAGGGCAAATGGGAGATTAAACAACTTATATCTCAGGGTGACGAGCGCAGTGCTGTGCCGCGCAGGGTCTTGAATTCTGCGAATTCAAAATTCTGGGTGGCGCAGACCTGTTATGGGCAAACGTGACGTTTAACATGAGGCGAGCAATTTGCTCGTCTCGTCACTCAATTACATAAAAAAAAATAAAGGCAAAGGATCCTTACCTTACCTTCGATATAACAATACTGCTCCCACACTTTCAGACAGAGATATAAATTTCCCTCTTGAAGATTGTTAGGAGTAAAATTAAATAAAGCAAATACGAACACCGTTATGTACTGAGCCTGAGCATATTTTAAGAGATTTATAAGCGGCGAAACAAAGAGAGTTATTTACAATTAATTTAGAATTATGTTGGTTACGTAATGTATTGGGGAGTCAGGTAATTTGAGTTATGTTGTGTATTAAACATGCTTAAGTCACTGGTGCGGGTCGGTTGGAATTTAAATAGAAAGCGAAACTTTGGCTGTGATTTTATTTGCTATAGAAGAGAGTTCCTTAACTTAACTATCCTTAACCTATTAAAGGACCTTAATTCTCCTTTAGAGACATCACTAGGGCAGGATTAGGAGCTAAAGTGAACACTAATCCTAACTTGGCCACCTGTCCGGTGAGCAAGTTCGTCAAATGGTTACAGAAAGGAGCGCAGGTCGTGTTGACATCTGTAACAAGCCTACAAAGTTCCTGCACGTGGTGGCGCCTGCTTTTGGTCTGGTCCCCTATGGAACAGACGTAACAGATACTTTTAGGCGCAATTCAGAACTCCAAACCCTCCCATCCCTTTCTCCTCCTTCCAATCAGCGTGGTGGCGTGGTGGTCAGGTCACTGCGGGCCTTACATCTACGGATGTATGGTTGGGGGGATGACCACCCACGTATTTTGTGCTGTGCGTGGGGGGCCCGTAGGTTGGATGCAACAAACCTGGTGGCTGAGTGATTGGTTGGTCTTTCACAACACTCCACTTTGGTGTGAATTTCAACCGAAACGGGAGGATATGGACTAGCCATACATATTCATTCAGCACAGGTGGCAGTCTTCCACTCCACCGGGCGAGAGGGGGGGTTTTAAGGGGCCTGCAGTCGGCGTCGTTCGCGGACCACGTTATGATTGGCGGGGATCTGGGAGCGGCGTCCGCCTCGTGGGTTCCTGATTCCGCCCTTCTATATCCGCTTAGTAACCCTGGTGTTGTAACCCAACATCCCCAATGGTGCGGGCTCCGTGGAGGGTGGGGATCTAAGCGGATGAACTACTACTACTAAAAGTATGGATGTTACTCTAAAACAATCGCAAACCCCCAGTGGGGAGGCGGTGAAGTACCTAGAGGCTTCAATCGAGGCTGAAGAGGGAAACACTGCTGCCTGGAAGGTCGTAAGACCCAAGGGTAAAAAAGGGGCAAGGAATGCGGGGAAGCGGCCTACAGCTGCAACCTCAAGTTCCAACACCCCAGCTCCCGTGGTGGCTCACGTCCCGGGGAGATTAAGCAAGAAACAAAAACGCAAGCTGAGTCGTCAGCATCAAGCGCAGACGCGCCGGGAAACGGGTTCGGGCGGACCACAGCCAACGGCTGTGGCCCCTCCAATGAATAGACCGGGACCTAGCGCATACTGCCATGAGCGACGATCCGGCCAAAATGAGCCTGTTGCCGAGCCGCATGCCCCGCCAGCACCAACCGCAGTCTCGACTGTGGCGAATGCTGGGACCGATGGTTGCAGAGGCAAAGCCACGGGCTCAAAAAACAAAAACAGACCCAACCGCAAAAAGCGTGCTGAGACAGCCGTTGTGAAGTCGGCGCAAGCCTCGGCACACGGTGAGCCCAGCAAACGCCTGCGGTTGGACGACACGACATCGCCGAGAGGCGACCATAAAAAAGTGAGGCTGGACAACTCACGACGTGCCCAAACCAGCTACGCGGGGATCGTGATGAGCGAGCTCTGCGTAGCGGTGACGAGGGACGACAATGCCCAGTTAAGCGAGGAACAGGTCGCCTTAGTGAAGAAGTTCCTCCAGCGCAAGATATTGGAGGGTATTAAAGACCCTGCAATCGCCTACTCACCCAGTTTCAACGGCAAACCCGTCTCTGCAGACGGAGTGTTGAAGCTGTGGTGTGAGGATGAGCGCTCACTAAGGTGGCTGACCGAAGCAATAGACTCCATGCCAAACATGAAGGGCACCAAATTTGTGGTGAGGAAGCAGGGTGAATTGACCCGAAGGGTGCGAGCGGCCCTGTTTCTTCCAGAGTGTGAAAACACCCTGGAGGATACCAACCTTGTTCTGGATCACCAGAACAAGTGGGCCCTCGTGAACACCTGGACGGTCTTCACCCACACGCTCCAGAAGGATGGGACCATGTTCCTAACTCTGGGTATCCCGGAGAGCGTGGTCCCGGCTCTTCTGGAGCGTGGTCGCAGACTATCCCACAATTTGGGAAAGGTCTACGTCCGTTTCTATGGAACGGACGGGTCCCTTTCGGATGAACCCCCCCGAAAGGGAGTCCCTACCTCGGCGGAAGGAACGGAGACCGTCCCTCCAGTGCCCACGCACTCGTCCCCAAAACCAGTGACATCTGATGTCGCGGTGGTGGGGATGAGTGTGGACCCGGAGCCCCAGGGGAGTGGCACGAACGAGGTAGAAGAGCTCGTAAAAGAGCTGAAGCAGTTGGTAGGGGATAAGCCTGATGATGGCGACCCCAACCAACTGTAAAATTATACAAGCCAACCTCCAGCACAGCCTCACTGCTACGGCTAACCTACGCAGAGTGCTGGAGGCCCCATACAATGAGGAGACCGTCGCCCTGATCCAGGAGCCGTGGATCAGGGGTGGGCGTGTATGCGGTCTCAAAACGCCATATGGTAAGTTGATTTTAAACAGCACATGTGATAGCCCGCGGGCATGTATTTATGTACCGCGCAACATCTCTGCAGTGCCCCTCACAGAATTCTGCTCTAGGGATCTGGCCACTGTCAGACTCCAGAACACCGGGGTCGACGGGGGGATGACGATCATCGCGTCGGCGTACATGCCAGCCGACGAGGAGATCCCTCCGACACACATGGTGGACTTGGTGAAATACTGTGAGCAAAACAACTTTAAACTAATTATCTCAACAGATACTAACGCGCATCACCCTTTATGGGGTATGCCAGTAGCCAACAACAGGGGAGAGGAACTGGTAAACTACCTTTTCACAACAGATCTCTCCATAGTAAACAGAGGAACGGAACCTACTTTTGTCACCAGTAGATGCCGAACTATAATAGACCTCACACTGGCAACAGGTAACTGTATAGAGACTATAAGAAACTGGCGTGTGTCGGACGAGTCCTCATGCTCCGACCATAGATGGGTGCGCTACGAACTGCGAATGACCACCACACCGCCTGTACCTACACGCAACCCTCGGCGAACGGATAAGGTAAAATTTTGTGACTATCTAGAGCAACACCTTAACACCGACGCTACGGTGGCATCAATAAACAATACAACCGACATAGAAAAAGCGGTCGTACAACTAACCAATAGTCTCACCAGAAGCTTTCAAGAGGCCTGTCCTCTATCCACTCCCAACAAAAGAGGAAGGCAGGGATGGAGCAGAGACCTGGAGAGTCTAAAAACAAAGGTACGTAAACTATTTAACAGAGCTATGAACACTTACAACGACGAGGACTGGAGCAATTATCACACTGCCCGCGCTAAATATAAAAAGCGGATACGATCCAGGAACCGCAAGTCGTGGAGAAGGTTCAGCTCAAGCATAGAGTCAAACACACAAGCCAATAGGATCAGGAAAATTCTCGCGGCCGATCCTAACCGAGAAATCGGATCACTGAGGCTACCAGACAACACCTACACAAAAACAGACACTGAAACCAACTGTCTTCTTCTACAAACCCACTTTCCAGAATGCCAGATCGCTGACGCCACCACTTGGGAGGTCAACGATGAAGCTTCATCCTCAGCTGACGACTGGTGGATCGCAAGAAAGGTGGTCACTAGGGAGAGGATAAAGTGGGCAATAAACACTTTCCAACCCTTCAAATCAGCGGGCCTCGATGGCATCTTCCCAGGCCTGCTGCAATGGGGAGCAGGGCACATAAACGGAACCCTGGACCTCATCTTCACAGCTTGCCTGGCGTTTAAGTACGTCCCACTCGCGTGGAGAGAGGTCAGAGTTCTATTTATTCCCAAACCAGGAAAGAGCGATTATACAGAACCCAAAGCATACAGGCCGATCAGTCTAACCTCTTTCTTACTCAAAACCTTAGAAAGGCTGTGTGACCGGTACATAAGAGACGACATACTGACTGTGACACCATTACACCCACAACAACACGCTTACAGTGCGGGCAAATCCACGGAATCAGCCCTGCACAAAGTGGTAAGCACTATCGAGCAGGATATCAAGAACAAGACGCTTTGCCTGGGTGCCTTCATAGACATTGAAGGGGCCTTTGACAAAACAAACTTTCGCAGCATCAAAGCAGCACTCAGAAGGCATGGTGTAAAGGCGACACTGAGTGATTGGATCATCAACATGCTGAAGCTAAGAGCGGTGAGGGTGGACGCTGGAGGTACCACTAGAGCGACAGTATCCAGAGGATGCCCGCAAGGTGGTGTCCTCTCACCATTGCTCTGGAACATGGTGGTAAATGATCTAATCGCAAAGCTTAACGGACAACGCTTTCTCACGGTAGGGTACGCAGATGACCTGGCCATCCTCATCTCAGGACATTTTGCGAGCGTATCGTGTAACATCATGAACGGCGCATTACGGGTCGTAGAGAGATGGTGCACCGAATACGGATTGTCCGTGAATCCAACAAAAACACAACTGGTAATGTTTACAAACAAAAGAAACCTAGGGAGATACACACTACCTCACCTCTTCAACACACAGCTGGCCCTAACAGATGAGGTAAAGTACCTGGGTATCACGCTGGACAGCAAACTAAACTGGGCAAACCACCTCCAATGCAAAATAAACAAATCCATCATATCCTTCTGGCAATGCAGGAAGATGATAGGGAAAACATGGGGACTAACCCCGAAAATAACGTTATGGCTGTACAACACAGTGATAAGGCCCTCCTTAACCTATGGCGCCCTAGTCTGGTGGCCTAGAACTAAACAACACACAACAATAAACAAACTGAAAAAACTCCAGAGACTCGGCTGTGTAGCGGCAACCGGCTGCATGAGAACGGCCCCTACGGCAGCCCTAGAGGCATTACTCGACCTGCCACCACTGCAGCTACACATCCAACAGGAGGCCGCGGCCTCTGCTTACAGACTCCGCGCACTCAATCTCTGGGAACATAACAAGAACGCGACCCACACCACAATCATAGAGGAATGTGCAGAGGGCAACCCAGACATTCTCTCTATTTATGACAGGGTACCTAAACAACACATCTTCACTAAAAGCTACAAAGTACAGCTGTACGAGGAGCCTAGTGAAGACACCAACACACAGGAGCTTAGGATATATACAGATGGCTCTAAAATGAAAACAGGTACAGGTACAGGCGCTTTCTCAGACGAGCTGAATATCCATGTAGCGTTAGCTCTAGGAACACACAGCTCCATCTTCCAAGCGGAATGTGCAGGTATCATCCAAGCAGCAACAGCAATACTAAACAGGAAGGTAACTGGCTACAATATCAGGATACTTTCAGATAGCATGGCAGTTCTTCGAGCACTGCAAAAAGTTGAGCACTCCTCGGGGCTAACAGTTCAATGTCACTGTCTACTGGAAAAGGTCAGTAAACAAAACTCACTGACCCTCCAATGGATAAAAGGACATAGTGGATCCAGAGGAAATGATGCGGCTGATGAATTGGCAAGAAGAGGCTCGGCCACGCGCCCCGTAGGACCGGAGCCAATGATACCTCTACCTTTCAGCCAAATCAGGTCATGGACTCGCGAGAGAACGCACAAACTACACCAAAAGCTTTGGGCAAGTATGGAGGATTGCAGGCAGTCGAGGGAGGCCTTCCCGTTACTAAACCGGAGAACCTCCCGAAAGCTCCTCAGCCTAAAACGGGACAAACTCCGACTTTTCGTCGGAATAGTCACCGGACATTGCCCATTAAACAAACACCTATTTACTATAGGTGTTACAGATAGCCCCCTGTGCAGAGGATGCATGGAGGCGGAAGAAACGGCCAAGCACGTGCTCATGGAGTGCGAAAGCGTGGCGTCCCAGAGAGCGAAGTTCCTGGGAAAACCGGGAACCCTGCGGGAGGCCTGCAGCGTGACACGCAAGCTGCTGGACTTCCTGGAGGACATCGGGTGGCTGGAGTAGCCGCCGTCACCCGCTCACGCAAAAAGGGCCGACGTACGGCCTAGTTGCGGAAAAGAGCCCGCTCACCAAGTACCAAGTAAGTAAGAGACATCACTATTTTGTTCACTAGCGTTCGTATTGTAGCTCGACTACGTTTCCGTAACCGATCATCGATGTTAAGCAAAGAACGGCACGGTCAGTCTTCGAATGGATCACCACGGGTGGCATTTCTAACTGAGCGGTACACATGAGTCGGATAACACGTTAAATAGTAGACCCCATTTGTTGGTTCTATAACAACAATTGCTAAGCCATGTTAAAAGCTTTCATGAACCCTAAAAACTCTGACACGCTCTGACCTCTGTGAATGTGAATGTTATTGAAACAGGCGTTACTTCGTGGAAGTTCAACAATGACTGTTCCCAAATGTATTTCTAGTGTATTTCCGCCTTCAAAAAAGCGGCGGCAAAGGCGAAGACGGAAATACAAGAAATTCATTTGAAAACAGTTGTTCTATGTGAACGTATTCGAAATCAAGCAGGTATTCAAGGAAGTGTAATATGCATTAACACATCTATTATTAGGCAGCCTCTGCGACTGTTTCTAGTTGAAACTCTATTAAAAGTTAGGTATGTACGCGACGGAGTTTTGCAGGCTTCGTTCGTTCGCGTCAGGTGTGAGCGTGAATGATAGTTGTCTCCCGAAGCATGCGCAGTTTCGGAATAGTTTAATGTATGCTGCAACTGAATGTTAATGTGGTCAGAAAGTTTTGAACAAAGGTGTAATATATAGAGTAAACTAGGATGGTGTGCTTTGTTTGTGATATGTTTCAGGAGTTGAGTTTAGCTAAGCTTTAATTGACAGCGTAGCGGAAATATACTTTCAGAAACTGAAACCAGCTTGCCTACGATTTATTTGTTACTAGTTTGGAATTGATGAATTTATCCTATTAAAAGCATTTTCTGGAACTTTTTTTTTTAGTATATTGTAGTGTAAGCCGGCACTCCGGGTAGAACGCTTCAAAAACATTAGTTGGCTGAGAAATCGACTTTTCTAGCATAAAAAAGTAAAGGATGTCATGGATATACCTTTTTCTAGGCTCGGTTTACTTTAGCAAAACGGTTCAGGTATCTGACTAAAATCTGCCTATAATTATTATTGGAGATACACATAACACAGTTGAAATTCCACCCGGGCAGTTCTCCGAGAATTTTAAATTTTACCTGGTTGGGCGCCCAACCCCGCAACTGCCAAAACATTAGAATGAAGTCAAAAATATTACGCTCACACATTAAGCTAACCGCGTGCGTTCCAGCCCTCTTTAATTAGTGCGGGGGTCAGGACCTTATTCTAGAGCACTCGAGATTATCTCCGTCATTCTCACTCTCATGAAATTTCTAATAAGAGCGACCGTGACCGAGCTAATAGCTCACTCCCCAGAATAAGGTTCTAAAAAGGTCATACGTTAATTGCGGTTCCGCACGGAAAAAAAAATCTCGTTACGTTAACGAGAATCTCGTACACCCAACAAGAATGTATTGCTCTATATGTGACAGACATACATTTAGTTAGTGCTACAAGACTGTTCTAGTTAAAAGAAGATTGTAGCTGCAAATAATTGTATGGTTACAATTACTAGACAGCAAGTTCACTCGACAAATTGAACTTGTTACAGTCACTTCATAGTCTGTTAATCATAGCTATATTGTAATGTTATCAAGAATAAATGTTTTGCTGTAGTAACTATATGTATAATAGAGATTACTGATTAGGATTCTTAGGGTTACAATGTAATATTGCATACACTACATAAAAGCGTTGTATTAAATGCTATGTTAGTATGTTGTGTGTATTATTTTTTTTGCTATTGTAACTATACATGTGTAGTGCTGGTTACTGATCAAATGGTTCGTGATATGATGTAATACTGTAAACAGTACCATATAGAATCGTATGAAATACTCTATTGTAATGTAATGTTAATTAAATATGTTGCTGTAGCAACTAAATATATAGTGCTGGTAAATAATCAGTATAGTGCGGAATGTACTGTAATATTGTATTCAATACTAATCATATTGTAAATATGGGGATTGTTTATACTGTACCTTTTGCCACTTTTACTATTTAGTAAGTAGTATATACTATACCGGGTTGTTAGGAAAAGGTATGCTAAGGCGAAAAGGTCTCACTGTACTCATTATTATCAACAACTATTACTATGAGGCCAATTCAGAAATCACGAAAAAAAAACTGCTGTTTCATAGAAAAATGTCAATGACACTTGACAAAATGTATGGAATAGCTGATTTGCAAATTCAAGGTTGGTCCCGTAGTACAAGATGTTTAAAATGATGAGTGCTGTAAGACCTATTCGGCTTAGCATAACCTTTCCTAATAATCTAGTATACCCTTACATTTTATTAACTAGAAAAATTTTAATAGCGCATAGCACTTATCATTATTCGAACAACTTTTACTATGGGACCAACCCTGAATTTGCAAATCAGCTATTCCATACATTTGCTCGCGTGTCATTGACATTTTTCTATGGAACAGCTGTTTTTTTTTCGGGAATTTCGAGTTTGTCCCATAGTAAAAGTTGTTCATAATGAGGAGTACTATGCGCTATTAAAAATTTTCTAGTTAATAAAATGTAGCGGTGTTTATGTATAATTGTATACATACAATAGGTACATGGCAAATATGGCAAAAGTTACATTTTCAGTAGAATAAAAACATAAGTTGTTACACATTAATCATGGTTTTATTATTCTTATTGTTACATCACTTACATTATTATTCTCGGCTAAAATCTAGGAGTAGACATATGTCACTATCAGTTCTTATACTAAGGTGGTAAGCCACGACTAAGAATCTCAAGAAAAAAAATATTTGCCTGTTGTTTTTTACTAATCACAGATGTAGTCCTTCTTAAATGTCAAACCTATTATATCGCATGCGATAATCATTACGGTTGGCAACAGCAGTTTGATTAGTAAAAAACAATACAGGGTTATAAGGTAAGGGTATGCTTAGCCATAAAGGGCTCATAGTACCTACTTATCATTATGAACAATTTTTACTGTAGGATCAACCCTAAAATCCAGAAAAAAATAGCTGTTCCATAAAAAATGTCTATGACACTCGAAAAAATGTATGGAACAGCTGTTTTTTTTTTGGTGATTTCAGGGTTAGTCCCATGGTAAAAATGGTTCATAATAATGAGTTCTAGGTGATGATGATAATGATCCCTTTTCTGCCTAGCATGCTATTTCCTTATAACCCTGTATAGGATATAAATATATTAGGCCCAAGTTTGTAGGCTTTTTAAGACAGATCTAAATTTTCTAAAACTATTCGCATCCTTGTCTAATTGGCTTGCAATGATAAATACAGATATATTTTTAGTTAGTTTAGATCTGTCTTAAAATGCCTTCAAACTTGGGCCTATTAACATTAATAAAACAATTAGTATATGTATTTGGAATTTGTCATACGTAACAAAAGTTGTTTATGAAACTGTTACATACTTAGTTTTTTAATGGTATCACATGAGTGTTTTAATATCTAGATATGTGCAGTTTCAGACACTACTTTATCTACTCTCATTTTATTATAAAATACGAATTACAAACTGCAAAACAATTTTAAATTCAGTAAAAATACTATAGAAACACAATACCGAAAATTAAAAATAGAATCATATTAGAACACTTTTTATCTACTAAGTGTAGATGATAAATTAGTGTTGAACCTACTAAATATAAAAATAACAAACCGTATGAATGGCGCCAAAACCCAGCATGATCACACAGCGCATGAGCTAAAGTGGGTGCTACCACAGAAAAGTAAAACTATCGTACCAAATTAAAAAAGAATTATAACATTATTTTTTTTTGAGTTAAGGCGTTTTTATAGGATTCTATTTTTAGTGTTAATGTCAGTTTTCCAAAAGCAAGTACAACGAGTAAATTGATCATTTATCTAAACTACAATGGAGATCGCACAATCACATATTTGGTATTAGCGTCACAATCACGACTTATTGACAAAGTATTAGGTATAAAACTATAAAGATTATCATACGCATAAAAATCAGTAGTGTGAGAATTATCCTCAACAACATAACAATATAATGCTTCGTCAAAGTACAAAGTTTTATAAAAACTCACTTCAAAAATGATAGCATTGTTGTTTATAAAGATATTTTCTATTAATCCAAATACAGGCATTACATCATTAACAACATCTAGTGTTAGTACCATATTGGACGTATATTTCGTTCCATTTATTATCAACCAATTACACTTTTGAATGATTATGTCAGTTTTTAATTTAAGGCGATTCGTTATGCGTTCTCTCAAAATATTGCTAATATTTTTTTTGTTTCCAGTTTGTAAAAAACTAATTTGATCAGTATTCAAAAATAAATTATTTAACTTCAACTGATGCCGAATAGCTAAAGATTTGCATATATTGCGTCTATTACTAGATACATTTGCAGACATTTTTGAAATGCGATGTTTGGCTTCGTATCTCATAGACCAGATTGAAACTAAAGGGCCAAACTTGTGCAACATATTGTGATAATGTGTCAGGAAGTGAAATTTTGGTGTCAAATGTTTTTTACTAAATTGCAGGTATAGTTTATGGTGTTCAGAAACTAAACATTGTAATAAATCAAATGAACCTCTGTGTAATGATGTTGAGGTCACAATATCAAGTATTTTTTTTAAAACTACAAACAAATCCCATAACAAATCATTTTTTGGAATCAGATCATATACCAATAAACCAAAATATCTCAGGAAGCAAAGCATTTCTGATGCTGACATTTTAATCGTCTGTTTACGCAAATGATCAAGTAGTATACATGGTGGTTGATTAATACGGTCAGGTCCATAATCAAAAGACATTAGCCTATTATTCAAAGTCTCTAGCGAAAACAGTTTCAATTCAATGATGTATGTATATAGCATAAAAGATATATCATATTTGCATACACCCTCAAGTAAATCATGCATTATGTCAACTCCAACATTATCTATAACAGAAAAGCCATCAATTGCATGCCAAACACATTGCCCTTTAATTCCAGTCACAGACAGATCATTTGTATCTAAATCTGTTAAATATTGCTCCATATTTCGGTTTAACCGATTGTCACATACATCAACATACTGAAGGTCATCTTTGTGTATTTTACAAATCCGACATGGATAATTGCATGAAAATGATTCACTAAAACCAAGTATAGTATGAAGACCTAAATTGTCGCCAAGAATGACAGCTAATTCAAAGTAAACTCGACTTGGAAGTTCGTGATGAACATTTAATTCTATACCTTGACGTTTTAAGTACATCAATTCTGAAATAACTGGGGCAAAAGTAGTTTTATTGCCAAATTTCTGTAGATCGGACGAATGAAAAAGCAAAGCCAAAAATATATTTTGCAATTTTGATAGGTATTGAGATGGAAGGCAAAGAATCGAAATGTACACAGCACCTAGTTTATGTATACCTGCATGACTACCTAAAGGATTTCCTACTTCATAGTCATCAAAATATAAGGCAAGTGGTAAAACTACTCTTCCATTATGGGAACAACGTTTTTTTTGCCACTCGGAACCCTGAGTTATGTTCTGAATAATATCACTGTGTACTGAATTTTGATAATTGTTATAACTTTCAATAGTATGTTTAAGCACACCGTCTACTTCAAGGAACTTTTTTAATACTAATCTAAGTGGAATGAATTGACCTGTAGATGTAACTGGTAATAAATTAAAATTATTGTTAGTGTATCTACCTTCAATTCTTTGTCCAATTATATAATCTTCAGGCGGTACATAAGAACCAATATCTTTATATAATGAGAAACGTCTGTGTTCAGTTTCTATGTTGTGAAAAGAGTTAGTCACCATATTTAGTTGATTACTAAGGCGTTCAGACCATTCTTGAGATATTTGTCCCTGAGATATACATTCAGACAACAAATCATTAAAAGGCTTAGTAATAGAATTAACTACCACAACGCTCATGTTTGTAACAACATTTTGAACCACATTTCTAGGAATCAATTGGTTGGCATACAATTGGGCTGTAAATTTTACAATAGGATTTATAGGTGGTATTGCAGAGGGTGCAATATCAGAACTAGAAATCACAGGAGAATCTAAAACTTCAATGGGTATACTATCCACATTTGAATCTACAAGTTTTAAACTCTCGACTGGAACATTTTCAATTTTTTTAGAATTGCTAGCTGAACAAGTATTTTCTGTATGAATATGGAGTAACAAATGTTTTTTGTAAGAATTCAGCAAATAATATTTCCTATTACAACCCTCTTCAACACATTCATAATGATTAATTTTACAATTCCGGTGAATGTGTTTTAAATGATAACACAAATCTTTTACAGATGGCAGAAGCAGTCGACATATAAAACAATGAGGCATTGTAACTTTTACTCCAGCAGGCAGAGATCAGACAAAAATGTGTTCACAGAAATAAATTCTTTGTCATAGGGAGTTTTTATTTTGTAAAACGCCTTTTGGATAAATTGCCAGACACATTCACATTCTGAGGGGTATTTACAATTGAGTGCCTGGTAAATTTTGAAACATACATCAACTGCCTGTACAATATTGCCAACTGTATAGTATGTGTTATCAACCAAAACAAAATATTGGTTGATGTTGCGTATCTTCTCTCCAACAATATAAATTGTGGGCTGAAAAGTGACACCTAGTTTTAAATACCTCTTTTTTTTTTTTGAGATCTCCTCCTGTAAATCCATTTGCCTTGTAACATGGGTTATGAAGGCTTCTCTAGACTCTTGTTTGGAAGGTCGCCAAGAATTTTTTTTTGTCTTTACAACAGAGTGGCCTACCATAAACGGCAGCATTAAAAAGGCTGCTATATTCTCTGCTTCATTGCTGCTTACATCTGCAAGCAGAATAAAAGTAGGTATGTAAAATAAGAGATTATAAGAAAAGGTATAATGGCCTAGGGGTAGTGTAGTGTTGGCCTCTGATATGGCAGTGAAGGAGGAGCCTTAATCAAGTTTAAGCTTACAGTGAAGGTAGCGTTGTAAGAAAATCCACAGCATGATAGGACTTGTCACTTGGCTTGCCGGGTACCACCATTAAATTAAAAGAAAAAGTTAACACCTGTCTTTCATAGTACTTGTCAACATACCTTGAGACTCACTTGTGCTCTCGTCTAAGATACTCTTCAAAGTTTCATCTGAGGTGCGACTATATTTTTTAGAGGTCAAATCAATAATTTTTTTCTTGCATAATCCAAAATTGTGATATAACTTTTCAGAAGATTCTGGATACAGGATGTTAAAATCTAAGCATAGAAGCTGAAATCCTGTCGGTTTTTTCAGGCTTGGGTATTGGTCCATATAGTCTGAAATTGACATATTTTTTGACTCTTCTATTCTTCTGGTAGAAGTCTGTATCCATTTTTCTTCGACCATTTTCCAGGGTTCTGTGCATGTTTTAAGCCAAGCTATGTCATCAGACAATTTCTCTAAAAAAGGAGCTGTGTATTATTAAAAATGTTTTAAAAGTGAACGAAATCGGTAGTGTAAAGAGACATGCATATCACCAATAGGTAGGAGTCTAATTCAGAATTGGTGTATTTGGATGAAGTTGGTGCCAAGTTAAACCAGATTTACAGAGAATAATCTTAGGTTCCTTATAGTACTTCGGTACTAATATTAATCTATTTATTAGAAATAAGAGTATTGTATTTGTGTTTAAACAAAGAGAGTTGTACTTGGTGCGTGTATAGACAATTTTTCAATGTGCGCAAATTGAAATATCAGATGTGAAGTCACTTGCGCCTGAGACATAGTAGGTAGCTGGGGGTAAGTATTAACTTAAACTGAAGCGTATGTATTAAGTACTCACCTGTCAACAATTCTGTCTTTTCATAAGATACGGTAGATAAAGATGGCCATTTTAGTTCCAGGTTTCCTTTCCTTTCTGCATCTCGGTATTCCCTTCTTCTATTATGGAGACAGTCATATAGTTTCCCCTTAGCGCAGCGTTTAATTTTTAATTTTTTATTATTTACGTATGGTATAAAATATGTACTCAAGTTTTCCTTGGTAAATATTTCTTTGATTTGACTGGCAAAACTCAAGAGGGTATCACTAGATACGCTGGTTTTTGCTGGTTCATCACCCAGTAGGTGCATTATAATGATATTACATAACTTTCGTCTGGAATTGCTATCCAGCAAACCATCAGGTTGATGTAATTTTAGGATGGCTCTTCCATCTACACTGCTTTGCAACAAGTCCAATAGCGTCTGAAAATATGCAAGAGTTAATGAAATATCACTCTTTGAAAAGGCTATGCAAAATGCATTTAACTGTAAATTATTTCATAATTCCTATGAGTTTGCATACTAATAAATTCAGGAAAGTCATCATCATCATCATATCAGCTGTAGGGACATAGGCCTGCCCAATGGAATAAATTAAATATATTTAATGGGACAGTATCATCCAAAAATATTCAATGATTTATTCTTGAGGCTAAAGATTTGAAAGTAAAAACCTAACCCGTGCAAACCTAGTCATAATTATTATCTAGACAAAAATGACCTCACTTTTTTAGCCTTTTCTTTATTTGTCGCTATCACAAGTTCTCTGGTAGATATTGGCGATGATGATATTGATGGGCTGCCAATGATATTTGTTATGTCCAACAGACAGTCGGCCTGTGAGAGTCGGTGATGCTCTGATAGAATATCAACACCATCTTCGGATAATGGAATGTCCATTACGTCCAATGACTGCAAAGAGCAACACATAACAATGACATTATACTATTAACTCAGGTCCGATGTTGATTTGAATAACTAACCTACTTTATATATGCAAAAGTTTGTGTGTGTGAATGTTTGTGACCACATAATCTCTATAACTAGTAAATCAATTTTTAATTTGGAATAGATAGTATATAGTTTCAGTTTTATAGTTTCATCTGGATTAACACATAGGCTACTTTTCATCGTTGTTAGCA
Organism: Alcis repandata; assembly: GCA_949125135.1. Lineage (NCBI taxonomy): Eukaryota > Metazoa > Arthropoda > Insecta > Lepidoptera > Geometridae > Alcis > Alcis repandata. Next base: position 6,210,464 of record OX421223.1, read on the forward strand.
CTATTTTTCATGACCGCACAAGTGAAACTGCGGGGCACAGCTAGTTATAATCTTATATTATAACATTCTCGTGTCACAATGTTAGTTACCATACTCCTCCGAAACGTCATGACCGATTTTTATGAAATTCAATATGCATATTCAGTATAAAAATATTTAGTGAAACCGCGGGGCGCAGCTAGTATACATATAATTTTATTTTACTCAAAATTGATAAGTTGGTATATTTTTACTTATGTACTTAAGTAACCTACTTACCACATTTTGTTGACTCGTCAACATCTTCCAATTTTCCAAATTTTTAATGAAAATTAACCTGTCCCCTATAGTGGGGATAAGTTCTTTTGCAGTTTCATTTGTAATCATATTCAGTATATTAACTGTGATGCGGTTTTCTGAAACAAATTAACAATTTTAATACTACCTACTTAACATTGGTTGATAGTAATTTACAACCAAACAAATCAAAAGTTGTTGAGCTGCTTTTGAATTTGCATAGATTGAACGACATTTTAATTCGGCAGAGTTATATGCCGTTGCGATATGCGGTGCTTCACTTTTTAGCCGATTTCGATGCGTTTTTTTTTTGTAAACGAATGATTCTAGCGCAGGACCTACCTAGTTAATACAATTTTTAGCATTAACTTATTATTAGACATCAGTCTGTTGAGCTGTTTAAAGAATATCAGCTTGTCGGGGATTCTAAAATTTAAATTGAATATTATTACTAAGCTGCTATAACTACGATACCTACTCAAAAACCAAATAATAAAAAGAGCAAAATGGCGTCACTAATAAAAATGCCACTCAACTTCAGTTCAACTCTTGTTTGTGGTGACGACTTTTCACAACTCCGCCAATGTCGCGTTAAATAGACCATCAAACGCAGGAAAACAATGCCTCGATCATCAAGCCGACACGCACGTACACGCTCATGTACCTAACCTATGTGCCTGCGTCTACACGTGAGAGCAAATGCGGAGACCGGTACTTCCCCATAGGTAGTGCCTTTTCACACGTACCGGTTGCCGGGTAGCCGGCGCCGGTTACCCGGCGGTGAAGTGTATGGGCATGGTACATAGCTTTCACATGTACCGGCGTTATTTATCCGGCAGGCGGGTACATTTGACACCGGGTATCCGGCGCCGGCTACGTAACCGGCAACCGGTACGTGTGAAAAGGCACGTAGGTTTTAAATGGTGCCACTCGCACGCGACTCGTGACGGCCAATGCGAGTGTGAGCCGAGCATGTGCAGCGTGCAGCGGGGCTAACACTTGCATGCTCTTTTGTTATGTACTCACACCGTAGATGTAGAAACCATTGGTGTTGTAGGTACCTACCTGTGTGAGTGCGTAGCTAAGTAGCTAGTCTTAATCTTAACAGTAACACTTCAATTAGTAACTTGTTTGACTCCAAATAGCTTAAAGAAGTTGTAGGACTACTAAAATAGGAAACTCGTTGTAGGCAAGTACTTACTGACAAATACTTCAGTGTATTCTGCAAGACCCCAAGCTGTTAAAAGATTTTGTACGTCGACGTCGGCATCCATTTTCACTTATTAACGTTATTCACTTATATTATATTCACTTTATTATTATATATTACCTACTCACTTAGCTTATATAATTCACTTATAGTAACGATCCGCACAACAATCCGCACTGCACTGCACTTCTCAATTAATACAATACTAGGTACTCTATGACTGCACTTCAATTCAATTCCGCGATAAATGACCGTTGTTGCGTCCGAAATCCGAATACGCCACAAGATTGGCCCCCCTCCCGCCGCCGCACACCCCGTTCACACCCGAAGATACAAATCGGCGCGTTCATATTATTATCTAAATCGTATACTTATCGATGCGTTTTGTATTAATAAATATGGTATTGTAATAATTACTAGTGGATAGTATACATCACAAACGCTTGTAATAATTACTATTTGCCTATTAAAGTTCACTAGATTCAGTTTAACTAGAATTGAATCGTTCGCTTTGCAATCTGATCATTTTCATAAACAATAATTTTAGTTACAACAAACAAATTCTCGTTAGCATAACACATATTTTTTTTACTGAGCGTTCTTGTAGTATTGTAGAGAATTATTTTTTTCCGTGCGACACGAAAACACGACTTAAAACCTTTGAGTAGACCCTTCCAGATTATTCTGTATTATTTATCATTTACCTGCTCTGCAACTTCAAATGCGCAGTGGCGGGAGCGTTGGTGTATCTCGTGGAACTTGGCTACAAAATTGTAGATATAAGATTTTAACGAGTGCTTTGAGAAAAGCAAAAATGTTGCTTCCCTTTCATGATAAGTATTTTGTTAGTGTTTCGGTATCTAGAATTTATCTCAAATATTAAATACTAGCTGCACCCGGCGGTTTCACCCGCCGTTTTTTACTTCAAACCTTCCCTGTATTAGAGCGAACCAAAAAATAATAATTCAAATTGGTTCAGCCGTTCGCGAGTTTTAGCGAATACAAAATAGAAAATATAAATTGGTTAAGACATTGGCCTCATTGGTAAAGACTCCCTTGTTCGGACTAAACTCCAAACTCTCGAACATCGGCGCAAAGTTGCTAGTCTGTCGGTCTTTTACCGGATACATTTCGGAGAGTGTGCTTCTGATCTGCATGATCTAATTCCCTCTAGCCCTTTCTACAACCGGTCTACCAAGGGCACTAAAAAGCGTCACCGTTTTATGGTTGATATACCAAAAACTCGTACGAAACGCTTTGATTCCACCTTTATTGTGCGAACCGCTAGGGTGTGGAACGCTTTGCCTGAGTGGGTGTTTCCCGGTAGATATAATCTAGGTGTCATCAAGTCGCGAGTGAATCGGTTTCTTCTAGGCAAGCATGCTCCATCGTAGACCGTATCGTTGCTTACCATCAGGCAAGATGACGGTCAAATGCAAGCCTATTACTGAATAAAAAAAAAGCTGCGACACGCGGTTTCACCCGCGCTGTGATAGAAATTGAAAAAATGACGATGATTAAAAGTAGTCTTTGTATTTTTCTGTACCTGTGCAACAGATCCTGAATCTTAAATATTTAAGGCGTGAAAGCAAACACATAAACTTACTTTCTGATATACTAGTTTTAGTATTAGTTATTTAAAAAAACAGTCTTTTGTAAATAATATAACAGTAAAGTTTAGTCAAAAAAATATGCTCACTTTAATTCAACCAACGAAGTTTTTTACAGGTTCATTGAGTTGAGAGAAACGAGAAGGCAAATTTATCTAGCTCCGATTTAAAGTAGTACCCACCCGCTTCACTGGACGCAATTTATTTAGTTATGGATCTCTCTTTTACATCGAGTAATTTCGCTAGATTACTTGACAGCAAATAGGCTTTAAAATTTTATTATTATATGTTTTCAACGTTCAAATAATCATAAAGCGCTTATGACAGGTAATAAAAAAATCACGCAACAATATTTTTTTCCAATTTATGTTAACAACTTGTTTTTATAACTCAATATCTAGGGAGGCTTTACGATAACAGATTTACACATCAATTATAACTTTTGCAGCGCCTTCGCTTAACAGAAAATATGTTTTTGTTTGAGTTTCGACTGAATTCGAGGGTTTCTGTAGTATTTAAATCGTTTGTTTTGAAAAGGAGAACCAGGTGATGGTCCATCTTGAACCGGAAATACCATAGTTGTCTTTAGTAGGAAATTCCAAGCTCTTATTTTTCAATTTATATTCCTTATGTTTTCATATATATTTGGCTTATTATTATTAAATACTAATAAGTCAATTTTAGACCAAAAAATTTGACGAGCTCCAGAGGAGGAGCTTAACAGTGGCGAAAACAGTTGAGTATGTTGATATTAAAGTTAATTTAAATACCGGAATTGTCACACGATTGATTAAGTATTTTACTAAACCCATTTTTATTGTAACATATTTTATACTAGTAGCAAATAAATAAATGTAGACAAGTCAAGCAATAAAATTAGAGATACATGTAACTTTAAAACAAAAATCTGAACAACGGGTGGTCCTTTGATAACGATGGACTATTTAGAAATTTTCAACAAAATCTATTAAAAAATAATTCCTTGCAATCAATTATGTCATATCTCAGGGTGACGAGCGCTGTGTTATGCCGCGCAGGGTTTCGAATTCTAAGAGCTTAAATTCTGGGTGGCGTAGACCTGTAATGGGCAAACGTGACGTTTAACACCAGGCTAGCGATTTGTTTGTCTCGTGAGTCAATCGCATAAAAAAATACCGAACTACCTCCACAAAAAAACTAAACTAAAAAACTCGTCCTTCGCTCTCTGCCTATCCATTATGAGAGCCCGGAGCGTAATCAATTTACCAGAAAATATTTTTAACTCAATTAATAACGAATGTTTGGCTTATTTATTCGGAGGCAATAAATTTGTTTGCACAATTATCTGAAATGTTGAGCTTGAAAGTTCTAGGTTAGGTAAAGTTAGCTTTTGCTTGTGACTCCACCCACGTGAGATTTTGAATGTTTCAGTTTGTAATTTGTTTAGAAACGAAGTTTAGAAACAAGATTAGATACTACACGTTGTATCAATTTCCAAAGCAAGGAAGAGCCTGGAAGCGATTGCTCTTAGCAGTAAGGCCGTCAGTTTTTGCACTAGTTTTAAGTGTTTCTTCTTATGCGTGTAATTTTTGGTGTAAACGATTAAGAATTTTTCTGTCTATTAAGACAGAGATAATGGGGATAATGGGAATAACATTCTTGACAGTCAAACATGCTTTTTACAAGCGTTTTTGACAGTGCACTACAAAGTACAAAGCAGTAATGTGCAAACATTACTGTGTTCCGGTTGGAAGGGCATTGTTTCCAGTGAAATTACAGGGCAAATGGGAGATTAAACAACTTATATCTCAGGGTGACGAGCGCAGTGCTGTGCCGCGCAGGGTCTTGAATTATGCGAGTTCAAAATTCTGGGTGGTGCAGACCTGTTATGGGCAAACGTGACGTTTAACATCAGGCGAGCGATTTGCTCGTCTCGTCACTCAATTACATAAAAAAAAAGTAGGTATCATGCTTATCAGAATACAGCATGCGCTTAAATCTAATAGCCGTTGATTCATGAGCGAATTTCAAATAGGTAATGCTAAAAATAATTACTAAAATGGTTTTAAATTAACGACTTATTAATGAGTGTGTGTGTAGGTATATAGATTAACGAATTCTGACATTAAGTATGCTTTAGCGACCTATTCGATAGAAATAACTAATATTATACAAGGTTTAAGGAAAGGGTATGCTAAGCCAAAAAGGGCTGTCAATACGTACACATCATTATGAACTTTTCCTATGGGGCAAACCCTGAAATCGCAAGAAAACATCAGCTGTATCATACATTTTGTCAAATGCCGTTGACATTTTTCTATGGTACATCTTTTTTTTTCTTGATTTTGGGGTTGGTCCCATAGTTAAAGTTGTGCATAATGATGAGCACTACGAGCCCTTACCCGTTTAGCATACCCTTTCTTTATAAACTTGTATACAATGTACATACTCTGCCAGCAAGCGAATACTCGGCGAAAGTCTATATAGCCTACAAATTGCTTCCCACCGATACCACTCAGGTAGCAAACCGCTGTTGATTTCCATCTTGTATCAATAATGTTACAGAAACTCTGTACCGCGCAGGCGAGGACTAATATAAACGGTTTGGCTATAGATGCTCGTTGAATACTTGCGTCAGGGTTTAAAAACGGTTGCTGGGGCCGTGGAAGAGTGCGAAAGCGTGCCCATAGCCCCGGCGGATAGCGTCAAGTGGGAACACCCCAGGGTTTTTAGTGGGTAGGCCGCCACCAGGGCGGAGACTCCCACATCACTACCGTGCTCCCCCAGGAGCCGGTGGTATCCATAAAGGATCTTCCCTGGGTCAAAAAAAAATTTAAAAAAAGGGTTTAAAAACGGCTGTAATGATAATTCTTACAAACAAATTCAACGATTTAATTTAATTTAATTATGTATATTGTATATCTACTATTACTATTAGACATCTGTAATTCGAAAATGTAAAGCTCCAGATTTAAGGATAGATAAATCGACGGCCCCTACGAACACTATCGAAACTGCAAATTTACGATTTTTTTCATTGTAACAAATATACGAATATTTCATACACTTTTAGAAAAACAAATAGTAAAAAAAAATTACATTATTTTAAATAGAAAAAATATTATATTACACATTTTAACTTCTTAACCGCAGTGACTGGAAAAAATTGGGGGAGACCTTTGCCCAGCAGTGGGACAGCATAGGTTAATTAAAAAAAAGGTCAAATTTTGACTTTCAATTGCTCTCCTGTAAAAAATGCCATTTGCAGTTTCGATAGTGCTCGTAAGGGCAGTGGAAATTTCGAGATAGAACACGCTGATTTTAATGTCTCATCCCTGTTATTAAGCACGGCTGCCATCAGCTGATTTCCGGAAATGTGAATTTGCGCATTTGAAGAATAATTAAGGAGAACGACGATAATAACACAAGCATATTCGTTTGTATTGTAATGATCGTTCTTTTCTTATAATTGCTTTCTACTTTTGATTAAATTTTAATTAATTTGGGTGAGTTAACAAAGTTTTATAAACTGTATCTTGGATAATATAAAATTTCAGGTGAAGCTTCAAATCAGTGGCTTAAGGTTTTATAATTTTTAAATAGATTGTTATTTTGTGGAACCACCACACCTACACCATCTTTTTAGCTAAATTAAAAAAAATAATTCTCAACACAGCTGTAGTACAACAAAGAAACACTCACGAGTTACCCGTAAATATCGATTGCACGTAAGAAGAAGAATTTGACCAAACTCGATTTAAACCAAAATAAACACCAAAAAATTAGCACAAAGGCGTCTAACCCTCCACCTCCCGTATTCATATCATCGCTCAACACCACTCGACGCCTCCTGAATCGTTCAAAAATGCCGCAGAACTCGTCAATAGAGAGACTTGTCCGGATTATGCACGCGCCATTAGCTCAGTTCACGCCTTTGTGTTGGCCCCACTGTCTCCTCGACTCATTGTCATGCAGGGCTGCCAACCGAGGAACTTAATTACACGCGTCTGCGTCTCTCCTCGCCTATTATGTGGGTTAGGTTGGGTGTTGATAAATTTAGTGATTTTGGATTTTCTTTGGATTGGATCTGGAAATTATTTGATTTCTTAGATAATGCCTGTTGTTCCATTTTTAATATTTTTATCAACTCTCGACTAACTTAAAAAATAAGAAGTGTGTAAATAGTTTTAAATAGTACTGAACCGATTTTCGTATAGATTTTTTTTTTGGTTTGAAAACTGTCTCGATTGAGATTGCTCTTAACCATAGCTAAAGAATAGTTATGATTGAAGAAAAGCGTGAAGATCTATTTGGTTTAAGATAATCCGTTAAGCCGTTTGAAGATTATCAGCTCGTTTCTAGTCGAGAGTTTCTGAAATTTTATAATCAATTACTCGTTCTACTACTTCTTTCATCAATTCTTTTCATCAACTGGCTTACACTGATGTGTAGCCTGTAGGGTTATTTGTAGGCGTACTGTGTATGAGATAGTTCATATCCGTTTGTTTTGTGTACCATACATTGCGCAACCCCAGCTAACGTTAGTCTTGGCTACAGACCAAAGCACGCGTGCCGTCTTTCTTTATCTTTTACTGCCTTTGGCATTTCTTAGTCAGAACCTCCTACGTTACTAGTTAGAACAGAAATCAGAAATATTTATTGAATCTAAATAACATTGAATGTTATATAAACGCAATACATTCACATTTCGGTTGGTTGGTCACATTTTTAGAGATGTTTTGAAGTTAAAATAGGTCATGTAAACCTAAATAAATAAAATAAATTAATGAATCAAACAATTAAACATTGTTACTACTGTTATGCATTCATTAGTGCTTGCTTCGTTTCTTCTGTAGGAATATAATCCATAGAAACTAACGTGGTTTTTGACACATTTTCGAAGGTCACCGAATGAGACCGAAACTAGTCGTAGTAGACGACTTTAAAAAAAAAAAATATAAATATATGTATATATATTTGAGTGACAAGACGAGCAAACCGCTCGCCCGATGTTAATTTAACACGGGAATACAATATAACAAAAATATAATCCATGTTTGCCGACAACATAAGTTGAGTCCCACTGTTAAACGTTTATAATCCAAGTTATATATGATTCCAGAAAACTGAAAGAAATTAAGTGCTATATCTGATTTATTCACCTAATTTATTTTCATTGCCGCGCTATCTACTTCCTCACAAAAGAAATCCATCTAAGAAACCCATTGTGGTTGTTCACTTATTTATAGGCTACATAAACAGGTAAGAAAGGAGGAAATGAATCAACGAAAACCATCGAAGTTTCTTTATTCATGGCAATCCAATTTCGATAGTTCGTAGCGTAATAATATGGACCACATAATCGGAGTTTTATTCAATTTGAACGGTTCAAGTACAGACAGAGAACAGGGAATGTCACAATTTTCATTTTTTTTTGTTTTCTATTGGACGCATTCATTTTATCTTTCGTACTTTAATTCCCAATTATTCGATTTCTATGAAACTGAACAGCCAGAGGCTTCTCTATTAGCCAACAATATAATAGATTCAGTATTACCTACATGACAGAAATGTCATTTCCATAAATTTTCCTACTTTTCTATAGCGTTTCGATTATGTAAGCTCGTGTTTCGATTATGTTAGTGGTAAGCGTTTGTAAATAAATAAATAAATAAAAATAAGTAAATAAAAAATAAATGTTGTTGCAACTTGGCTAGCACTTTAACTGCTACTAATAATCACATCATGCGCTTGCCTTAAGCGCGGCTAATAGTCAAATGCGTTGTATTTACGCGCCTGGCGTGTGTAGCCGCATTCGCGTTGCACAAAGAAAAACACAAGGTATGTGTTTTCAGCAGTTAAAGTGCTAGAGGGCAGATGACTCCAAAAATACGTTTTTGCATACTATGGTCTTAAGTAGCCTAGTAATGATAGTAAACTTCTGCGCTTTTCAAAATCAATTCAGTTGAATATTCACTGTTCTTACCGTCGTTTTATTTATAACAGCAATGTTTCCATATTGGTTTCCTGGGTTGAAACGGTTGCGGTCGGCGCGTGGTGGCTGGTGATATGATTGTCTCTGTGCAGGTTCGATATGTCAATGAAAATGGTCAAATTGGCTGGAATTAATGACGTATTCAGGCTTATTGTTGTGTTCGTGTGTAATCGCTCGTTCTTTTAAATGAATTTCAGCTAAAGCGTTGGCTTTATTTTTATGCATTCAAACTGATGGAACGTGTAGGTCAATGGCGTCGATTCTTTTCTACCACTTACTAAACTTAATTTATCTGACTGAATTAAAAATGTCTTTGTCTTTATTTATTGTAACACGTGACAACTTGTTAGTGATTTTTTGTAACTGTAACGATAAACAGAAACTATAATAGAAACTATCTGGAGGAGGTCACGACCCTCAGGCACGAGGAGTACGATTTGAGGAGGAGGAGGTAACGATAAGTTTAGCTTAAAAAACTGGTCTGAAAAAATGAACGCAACGAAAAATTTCAATGACACTTCAGAAAATGTATGGAACAGCTCATAAATTTTTTTTCGCTAATTCCGGGTTGATCCCTTAGTAAAAGTTGTTCATAATGATGAGTTTTTACTATGAGGCTTCATCGGCTTAGCATCTCTTTCTTATATCCGAGTATTGGAATTGCTACTCACTGTTCTCATACCTCAGAGCTATTTAAACACGATAGACATAATAAACGTTTTCAAATGTCTACTGACGCCAAAATATCTCGTAATACGATACTTAATATCTATACCATGTTGCAGGCTCCGTCGGTTTCAAGCTTATTTATTTATGCAAAGGTAAGTAATCAAATTGGGACGACACGGCGACGATGTCTTTGGGTGTCGTCGAGTGGCGATGCTGGAAATAACCAGAAATTACTTTGTGCTGTTTGTTCTTATATCGAGAATCGAGAACTAATTAATTGCAAATCTCTGGAAAATGCGCGAGTTTCGTTATGTAGAAATCCTTTTGCAATTGCAAATAATATCGTTCAAATACTGTTTTCTTGCTCTTTATTCTTTATTTTAAGGTTCTCAGGGGTAGAGTAGTTTTTGGAAGTATATTTCCGAAGAACACTCTACCTCTGAGAACCTGGCAATGCGCTGCCTATGGGCATTGAAGATACCTTGAGTATTGAAGGGTTCCATAGGTAGCGCTTACCATCAAGGTGGCCTGTCGCTTGTTAGCCACTAATCTAAAAAAGGTGCGTTTTGCATTTCATATCTTTACCACTAGAAACTTAAATAAATAAATAAACGTTTCAGACTCATAGCTCCCCCCTAGGAATAAATCCTGTGTCGGGGATGCCATGTGATGGAACACACACAAAGATAAGGACTACACACCCAACTTGTAAGGGGTAATAATTCTACAGCCAGTACACACAGAGGAAATAAAAAAAACCGCGTTCTCCTAGATCATTTTACCTTCTGAAAATAACTTAAAAACTTAGCTTTGAAACTTAAATGTCAATGTTAAATCGATGTTAGGTACTTAAGTCAAGTTCATAATTGAACCAAGGCAAAGAAAAACATTAATTTGTTAATTTTGTTTTACTTTCTTATTATGACATCAATAAAGTGATATGGCTTTGTATCCTTATTTTGCAATGAGCTATATATTTTATTATAAACAATCAAAAGCCAGGTTAACCCTATCAATTTCCTGGTTCAGAACAGATTAGACGTCCGGAAATCGTTATTGCTGCTTCACTAAGCTTTGAGAGTGATTTGCGATAGCCGTGATTATTGACCGGTTCCGGTGTAGGTAATGCTAATTTTCTAGGTACATACCAGTTACTTCAAGCTAAACTAAAACTAGCTTGACTGTGTAGCTAAGGATTTTTAGCCAATGCTTGGATAAAGCGGATCTAGGTTTAGCATAGGTAAATTTATAAAAAAATGTATAAAAAGACTTTCCCAAAAACATCTAGTTTCTTAACATTTTTACCACTGACTTGTTAGTACGAGTATGTTAGTTTTGGTTTACTGACAGTTTTGTTATGTGGTTTAGTTTTTTTTTATTGTTTTATTTTAAAGGCTCAAACGTTAATGGCAGATAAATGATAAATGTTACCAAAACATTTTCACCATCCAGATCGCTGACTTGCATATTATCTAATTCTGTAATTCTATTATTAAAAAACGACTGTGTCAAATCGACGTCGATCTATGATATTAGCTAAGCTAAGCTAAACAAAGCGACACTTGGAGTTTAAACCAAACCATTCCCGGCTTGGTTTCTAGCTAAAAGCAAAAGTTGAAGTGAAGTTAATGCAAACGTTGATACAGGAAACTCACCTCACCGCGTAGAATTGATAATGGAGGTATATTCAACATTCTGCATTCTGCATTCTCGTCGCTGTGTGCGTTTCAATTCAATTCCAAATCGAATGTCTGCCTACTTATGCATAGGTGTAATGTGCTTGTACGCTTTTGGTACTTTGAGTCGATACAATGGATATTAATTTTTCAAAGTTGAATATTGGGCCTGCTGTTATATAGATAGATAAACTCTTTATTGTTCACACCATAAATTACCAACAAAAGGACTATAATAAAACATACTCCACACAAACATATCCTAATCTCTTTATAATATTAGCAGTTTTTATGAAATACTTCTAATGCGTATTTAGAGGAAGCTTGTAGTTAGATTTGTTTAGGTATATACCTATCTGGCCTTTACCTGCCGATGATGCGAACGATTTCTATGAAATTTGAGAACCAGATTTCCGCTCAAGGCTTGGCGTATTTACCATGTCTGGTCAAAGCCCTAGTATTTGACATTATTTAGGCAGTGGCTTAGGGTAACTAGATAAATAGGTAATATTTTATCGTCCGCCTGAAATATCTATTACAATGTACAAGTAATTTAATTTAAAAATATCCGGCTGAAAAAAGCCTGACAATTTAAAACAGCTGAACTGGTTTTCTTAGATCAACTTCCAAACAAAAAAAAACACACATGAATGGATTGGACACACAATATACCACACCAAAAACCTTTCATTTTCTGTAGGGGTTAAAACCACTGTAAAAATCTCTGCAATCCTTCGAATTCCTCTGTACACGCCTAGAATTCATGAATCACTTCCTGAATTGAAATAGAGTTAAATAGAGGTGCACAAATTCGGGCGCTTTGGCAGACTTCCAAGAGATATGATTCCCATGTGTGGAAATATAAATACTCACCTATAAATCGTGTAAATTCCGCGATATCACAGTAGGCGAATAGAGAGCCGATTCATGATCCGATTTGTTCATAATACTTAGACAAAGATAGTGAAGTGAAAGCTGGACCCTATAGCAATGATAACAGCGTTATAGTTTAGTAGTTTTTGATTAACTTGTATCTCATTACAATGCAATTCATAAAACAAGTATAACGCAAAACGAGCAGATGAGACTAAGCCGTGCATTGGCAAAGGTTTTTTCCCGTCTCGCAGTGGACTAAGGCGATGGTGAAAATAATATTTTGTATGAAAGTACCTGATACCAAGGTACTTTTATAATAAGTAGCCTTTATGTTATCACAAAGTAAAAAAAATATAAAAAAACCTTGTACGAAACGCTTTGATTCCACCTTTATTGTGCAAACCACCAGGGTGTGCAACGCTTTGCCTGAGTGGGTGTTTCCTGATAGATATAATCTAGGTATCTTCAAGTCGCGAGTGAATCGGTTTCTTGCAAGCATGCTTCATCGTAGACCGTGTCGTTGCTTACCATCAGGCAGGATGGCGGTCAAATGCAAGCCTATTACTGAATAAAAAAAAACCACAGAGGCTACAGGATACCGCCTAAAGTCGCGGGGCACAACTAGCAAGCTGTGTTAGCCATTGCTGACCCTCCAAACCCATGCAGGGTAGCAGGTACGGCTCACCTGTTCGTCCGTACATCCAAGCACGTTAATTATCAAACTTGCTAGCCAGCAGCTTGTATCGCGCCCGTTTTGAAACTAAACTGTTTTAATTAAACGTTAGCTACTTAGGTGTCATGTTGCTCCTATATCAGATTAGAAGAACATTAAAGAACGTTATAGGTATCGATATTGTTTTCAGTTTCTCTACATTTGAACGTCTGCGCTCAGTGGGTTCAGGTGCTCGTAATGGTTTCTAATAACCTATCTCCGCTGCAAGTGCCTTTAAGACTGAAAATAAGAAACACAGTGTCTTTGTGTTTTTAGATTTCGAACAGAGCAGCGAAAGACGATTGGAAATGGAGCAAGTGTTGGAGTCGTTCTCACGTTATACAGTGGTATGACTCTGTGCCATCCATACCTATTAGCTATATTATGATATATATTTAGATTATATATTTTTTTAGTTTTTATATTTGAATGGTGTCTATCGAGTACCTTAATCAGTTTAACAAACATTTTGAGAGAATCTACTAGCTTGCTAATTTTAACTGTTTTTCTATACAAATCTTGACGATTTTTTAAGTTAAAGTTTAAATAGGTATACACAGTTCAACTCAGTAGTGCGCGCGGCGCTATGTGTGCGTGCGCTTGTAAATATACCTACAACTTTCATTTGTGTGGCAGTGTCGCGGCAGTCGTCGCGCACAACTGAGTTGAACTATCTGTATCAATTTTTAAAGTTTTAAAGTCGATATGCGTATTTTACTTTACCTATTCATGACACATGTAAATAGTAACTAAATCTGCCTTGCAAATATCCTAAAATACATTCTAGAAAATAAATATCAATATGTGAGGCTGTAAAAAACAGGAGACATCTTATATTATGCTCGAGATTTCCTTTGGCATTGTCTTTCCATTTATCCAAATTAGTGGGAGTGAAAATAACCGAAAAAATCTTTGGTCGCTAAAATAGGAGCTCGATAGATTCGAAACCATACTTATTTGGTATCATCTAAATACGAGTATTATGCTCGACACACTATTTCTGTTTCAATTGACATGAGCATGACACCTGACAGGTCAGTAAACGATACAAACACAGCGATACGTTGCGACACAGACTAACAATACGAGCCGAAACTCAGCATTATTTCTGATAATTTATTTCCTACCATTGTTACTTTATTTCCATTGTGATTGGTGCTCCAATTTCCTATAATAATCGTGAAAAGCACCCTGATTATAGACACGTAAACACTTGTTACACTGTGCAGAACGAGGGCATCAATCACTGCTACCATTAGGGGTGCCGCTTCTATATATCAAGTTTAAAATACGTGTAATTAGGCAGTTAAATATAATGTATAATAGGTGCTATAAGCATTGTGTTATAGAGCAGGATTATTATTTCTTAATTATCTTTGTTCTTTTTTAAACACTCACACGTCCAGTGGTGACGTCATTTCGAACACCGTCTTACGTACCTACGTCTTTTTAACCGACTTCAAAAAACTTTTTTTTTTTTTTATGTTTGTTACCTCTTAACTTTTGACTGGGTGAATCGATTTTGATGATTCTTTTTTTTATTAGAAAGCTGACGCTTCCCATTTGGTCCCATTTCAATTTAGTCCAGTTCTGATAATGGTATCCAAGAGAAAACCATATAAGTCTTAAATTTGCATTAAGTACATGCGCGACAAATAGATGAATAACTCAATAGTCGGTCTTTTGAAGTCCGTTTTTGTTTTTTGTTTTGTAAAAATAATGTTCTTGTTATTGCTAACGCCCTAATGATTTATTTCGAAGCTACATTGATTTTTAGTAAAAACTAAAAAGACTGCGCTAGGATACTAGGAACATTAGGATATTAAAGTATCCACGGACGCGCAAGTGGATAACGGATAGACTGAACGTTTATTGAAGAATATTGAGTTTGCTTTCTCACGACATCGTCTGAGCAGAGATTTTTATACTATGCCAGTTTATACAGTACCTACCTAGTATGAGGATATCCTTTGGATGCTAATTTTTTTTGTTGAAAATAAACACTTAAAAGTACTCCTAAATATATGAAGACAAGGTTTTATGTTAATTTATTGAATCAGACGTGACTTCGAAGGCGGAAATACACTAGAAACATTTTTTGAAACAGTTATTTGAAGGTTATATGTGACAGCCCTGAGAACCCTGCTTGAATTGCGAGAATTAAGGGCGCGCGTGAGACTTTGCTGTCTTCACGAAAAATAAGGGTGATTACTCAACTCTTCTTGTTACATTACGACTGTGTGGTGTAGAGCAAACATTACATTATGTGCCTCCATTTATGACTGTGACATGAACGGAATAATTACAAAGCATTAATGGGTCGGTAATTAATAATTATGATGTACGCATCCATTATAGAGTATGACACTGATAGCTTTCGTATATTAGATAAAATGTATCGTTGCCTATAAAGTAAACATTTTTAAGGTTCCGTGGAGAAAAAAATCTTGGGTCTTAGGCTAGTTGACTTTAATTTGTTTAGATTTAGGCTATTCGAAACAATTTTTTTTCATGCAAACTTACTCGTTTCTTACTACTTTAAAAAAATGTGCCTTTTACAATCTCTACTAAGCCATGAAAGAAGCCGTTAGCTGTTATCAAATAAGGTACGATAGCTGTAATATCGAAAATTAATAAACAACTGCGGTACTTAAAACTCACTAAATCATGACTCGCAATTTCATCGACAAGCCGAAATCTGCTTCACATATGAAGATAAAGTGATTGATAACACCGAACTGATAGTTAATTTTCCAGTCAATTACTTAGAGCATGACTGGCAGTTTGTACTCGTCCTATTAGCAAAAGAAATTGACCTCATTTTGCACGTGAGATTCACTGCATTGGAGCGGAATTATGGAAGTTTATTCTTACTTTTGGAGCCTTACTTATAAAAATACCTTACTTATTGTTTTAACGTAGGTAATTGTCTTATTTTCACATCAATAAAAAGCTGTCAAAGTATTTTAAGCAGTGACTACTTTTAAGCAATCTTGATAAGTGAGGCCCTAAGTGCATTAAATCTTCAATCATATTTATTTCTTACAGACTAGTAGTTACGGACACATAGTATAGCACATAGCATAGTATGCACTCAGTTGGTTTGGTATAGTAAGTCCAAATTAACCTTTGATTAGAACAAGATACTTTTTTGAAAAAAACTTTGTTGTATTGCCGTCGGAGCTGCATACGTACTTAAAGTTTCGGCTATGAAAAAAAAATCATCATCCGTCATCGGGGAAAAATTCAAAATTCAGTTGAAAGATTTGGCCTAAACAAACAAAAGCTCATACAAATAGTAAGTGTCGTATTAAGTAAAAAACTTTCCACATTTACTTACAGACTTGATCTATAGATAAAATTGAAAAAAATCGTTTATGGGAAATCAGTCCGTGCATAACTTTTAAGCCTTTGAACAAATTTACATCAAAACAACTGAAAACCAACACAATTAAATCGGCTTTGAAAAATAAAAGCTGCATAAAATTGATCCAGCCGTTTTGCAGAAAAACGGTAATCGACATTCCAACTCACAAACAAAAACAAACCTTTTCCGCCTAAGGCATGAGTATACCCTCTATAAGTATATTCTACAGAAATCTAGAATGTGCAAAAGTAAGTAAACTGTGCTGTAAGATAGGGCTTACGAAAAATCAATGATAACAAAGCCAGTTTTGTACGAAACCTACGAACCATTATTAAAAAGCCGCTGTGACTTATTGAATCACGTTTAAATCCTCAACCAACGTACATTTTAGGTAAAATTAAGAGACAACACAACATGTTCTTCATTTTATTTTATTATTTTTCGTAACGATCCGGATATTAACATACATTGTTGGAAGAAGTTATTATTTGTCTACACTTAAATATGCGGAAAACACTCCATTTGCAACTTATTAAGGTATTTTAACCGTCATATTAAGCACTTGATTATAATTATTTTTCTGGTTAACTTCTTAATTTAGTAGGATTATATGAATCTAGGAAACTGTCACTGGTAACAATATTAAAATTGTTCAAATCTGTCGAATATGATAAGAATATTAAGCAAATGGAAATCCATATAAAAAATCCCAAAGTTGCAATTGAAGATGAAGCTTTTCAAATGTATTGTTTAGATATAAAATGCTCAGCAACTATTAACTGTTCATTAAAGAGGTATATTTTTTAAAAACAATGTAAAATTAATAATCATTATGGTAACAATATCTTCTATAGATCTGTTTGGTATATATTTCATATTTAGATTTATTATTTACAATTCATTTTCAATATGCTAAGATTTTAGTACAATCAGCCACAGAGACATTTAATTAAATGTTAGCTGGGTATTTTTCTTATTTCGTAGGTATATCGTTTTTGGTAGGTATAATTATATATTCAACATAAATAAAAATTACAGAATGACAACACATTTATTTCTTATCGTAATGATCCATATTTATAATGCATCATAAAGTTCAACAAAAAATCTAAATGCACATAACATTTTTTAATTAGAAAGTATTAAGTGGCATGCAATTTTTTTTATTTATTAATGACGCTTCAAATTGGCCATGTTTCTGAAATCCAAACTTTGCAATATACATGGCACACTCATTAAATAATTAATTATAAAACATTACACATACCTCGTTTATCATTGCCAGAAATATATTATTTATCAGGGTATATTTATCAAACATAATTATCTATCAATACTGCTCGTATTCGCCTATAATATATAAAATATATACAACATTTTAAGACTAGTTATTATCACGTTACACGCCGATGTAATAACAAAACCGAAAAAAGTGGAGGCCTAGATTAATTAAAAATATTCGACGCAATCAATTTACGGATGAAAAGGAAAACAGTAATTGCCTTTAATTACTGAAAATTCCCTCACAGAAGGTAAAACAACGGTAGGGAAGGGATAAATTATAATAGAAACTGGAGTAAATGTAGTAGGGTTGTTGTGAGGGATATCGTGACGGCTGGTCCAGTGTTTGTGTTGGTAACTATTGTTTTGCCGTCATTTGAGTACCATTTGTTGGCGCGGTCCGGGACTCGGTTGCTTTTTGTGCTATCTGGAGGCGAATCTTCGTCTTCGTACGCATCAGTGCCATAATCATCGTCTGAAGGCATACGTACGTCTGGGTAGTGGTAGGCGTGCCGGTCGTTACCCGGTATTTCTGCGAGAAAAAATTTAGAAATTAGAAAAAATATTCTTTCAAACAAGTTGGTTTTTCTCACTAATTGCTTCTGTTGCTGTTGTTTTCTTCCCTCTCAAGAAGTAGGTATAAAATACTTGCTAAGAAAACCTAAGGTTGTCGGGCCGGTCGTACTGATTTAATTTCCTCTATCACAGTCTTTTACGGTTTGCAAAAGTGTTTTCTTGTTTGTCAACAAAGACTAGTATGACAACATTTTTTTTAATTGCAGTATCGGCTAGAAATAAAATTTTATGAAATAACTTACCGTACAGTCTAATCTTGCTTTCCACATCGCCCAGCGAGTTTTTGGCGACGCAAATATAGCTGCCGAGGTCTTCACGCCGAATGTTTTTGATCGTCATTGTCATTTCAGCTTCGAACATGGATTTCTGCCGCACCGTCATTTCGTGATGTTCCGATGGAATGATGAGCTCACCTAAACAAATTGTTTTATCATTATAGAACAAAATTTTGGACTGTAAAAGGTAGATATAAAATACTCCGAATGCAAAGAGAGCGCTGACTATAAATCCTCACAAATATAAATGCGCAAGTGAGTTGGTTTGTTAGTTAGTTATGTTTTAACGCCTTAACTAATCAACCAACATCATGAAGTTTTGTCAAGAGTACAGAAAAGGAGATAAGCTTTTCATTATTATCATAACCGTTTATAATAAAACCGCGGGGCACAGTTAGTATAATAATTTAGGCTCCAAATAATTTAGGCTATAGGAGATCAGTTGCAGTTGCTTATGGTATATCTGAAACTTTCTCTACTCATACCTGTAATGAATATAATATGTTTGTGGACCTGCATCATGGGTACCAAAACTTTCAGGGGACTGAATGACATTTTTTTACAATCAGAGCTTCTACAAAATGTTATTTTCGTACCTAAAGGCCAAGCTCAAGGTATAACAGTTTTGAACGAGACAGACCCTCCGTCTCTTGGGTCTAGTTTCCAACTAAATTAACCGACTTTTTTCGTTTAACCGTACTTAATTTAATATTAATACAGCGGTATAGAAAACACTTGCTTTCAAATTCAATATTAGAATTTCATCTTACCACGACGAAGTTTTATGAAAAATGTAAAAACTTTGCGCAGACACCTAGAGTTTTATGACTGCCTTATAATTTGTTTCGTTTTTATCGCGGATGGTTCACCGGCCGAGTTAATCAAATGGCGTAACGGTTTAAATTTTATTTTTACTGTACCTAGGGGGGAAAAGCATGAATTGTCATGAGAATGTTCGTGCCAAAAGATATAACACTGTGCTATTTTGTGTAATGTACTTTAATATGTATAAAATCTCTGTGTGTTACAATTTGGCTTTGACGAATCTTATCTACAGAGTTACAAGGAAAAGATATAATTAACATGTCAAATTGTGCTAGTGTACCTATTAGTAAAATATCACTTTAATTTAACTTTTTATGACAGTTAAGGGTAGTGCATGGATTGTGCATGTACAATACTACCTCTACACGTACACATGCCAACACAGCAGGTATTCTATTGCGAACGCCGAACGCGAGACCGCTTTCTGTGTAGCCAATTCCTTAGTTAGAGTTAATAAAAAATAGTAGACTGGGCGTGGATTTCCAGATAGTATTTGTGGCTTTATTTCAAGTAAATAAATATCTACCTATTTACTTGCTCTGATGTCTCCTTATACCTACTACAAGAAAATTATCCGTTTGTGATGTTATTTTGTTTTGAGTTTCTGTAGATTTACATAGACAATAGAATAGAAAAAGTATTAATATATTATATTCAAAACAGTACCTATCCTCATCGTTAGTACGCAAGCAATAAGGCTGCGGATCATTCTAAGCTCACAAAAGTCATAAAATATTATTATTCATATTTTTTTGTAAAAAAAAACGTTAAGGGTCTTTGTAGGTAGGTATTTATGGTATCCATTTTCTTGATAGCTATAATACAGGGTTATAAGGAAAAGGTATGCTAAGCTGAAAAGAGCTCTTAGTACTCATCTTTATGAACAACATTTACAATGAGGTCAACCCTAAAATCGTGAAAAAACAGCTGTTCCATACCCTTTCCTTTAAGAAATAAATGTTGGAAATCTTGAGAACCGAGTTTGTTACCTGGATCTTTGACCCAGTAGTTGATAGACTTGGGTGAAGACTCGACGTAGCACTCCAGTGTGACGTCAGTGCCGAGCGGAGCGCCCACCAGCTGGTTCGGCACTTGGATCACTGGGTGAACTGCACAAATAACAAAACTATTAAAAACTTGCTCCGTAAATTTAATAGCTATTGGTACATTAATTTAACGTGTAGCCACAGGAAGTGAGAAACGACTAATTTATAGTTACTGAAATTGGTTCAGTAAATTTTCAAGCAGAAATGTTCAATGGCAAATTAAGTAAAGCAACTGACTGATATTATTTTTTCCGATACCTAATACTTCCTTACTTACGTATTTATGTTTTGAAACAAAATTCCTGCTTTTAATTCTTCCTTCAGAATTCAGTTTTATGGATTCTCTAATTTTGTTCGATTGGTTTTCTTTTAGGCAAAATACCGGGAGGTCTAATTAGCTGACGTCAATTTGGTTTTATAAGAATAATAATCGGCAACTGTGACAGGACACGGCATGAACTGCTGAATTTTGTGTGGTTAAACATTACTTTTGTATACATACATTACTTATTAATATTAATATTTATTACATTACCATCGCTATTATGTTTCAAAACCATATTAGCTTTTATAGTATAACTATGCAACTTATCATAGTTATCTATCGCTCTTAATAACAAATATGTGTGTATCCTTTACAAACTCCTTTACAATCCAGTTAAATGAAATAGTTCAAATTACTATTTTTTTACTGCTGCAGCGGATTGTAAAGTTTATGATCTGAATTCATCAAAAGCTAATTATCTCGAAAAAGTATTGTTATTTTACCTCGATACAGGGAACCGAAGAGTGCACCAAGTTTGGGATAAAAAACCGTAGGACATACCAAAAAATAGGAGGAGCTAGTTTGGATGTAAAAAGTTATATTAATTTGTTTTCAAGCCGCGAGTGAATCGGTTTCTTCTAGGCAAGCGTGCTCCATCGTAGACCGCATCATTGCTTACCATCAGGCGAGACGACGGTCAAACGAAAGCCTGTCCTACGATAAAAAAGTAAATAAAAAATTGTGTTTCGGCAAAAATCGTAAAAAAAAGTATCGACTTACAATGTACACTAATATGGATCCTTTTGCTGACCGTCGGCGGGACTCCATTACCCGCGATACACAAGTACGTGCCCATCTCCGAGCGCGATATCTTTGACAACTTCAACACTTCCCCCTGATATGTGAGAACTGTTGACAAACAATATTTATTTACAAAACTAATGTGATAGCAAAGGTGCTACCTTTAGCTGCTGAGCTTATAACTTTAACTTTAACTTTAACTTCAACTTTAACTTCAACTTCAACTTTAACTTCAACTTTAACTTTAACTTCAACTTTAACTTCAACTTTAACTTCAACTTCAACTTTAACTTCAACTTTAACTTCAACTTCAACTTTAACTTCAACTTTAACTTTAACTTCAACTTTAACTTCAACTTTAACTTCAACTTCAACTTTAACTTTAACTTCAACTTTAACTTCAACTTTAACTTCAACTTTAACTTCAACTTTATAATAGTTTTCAACAGTATTACAGTATATAATACACAAAACAATGCAATACAAACCAATGCGTTGCTAAAAAGAAAGGTAAGTTAATATTAATATATTATAAACTAGGACATTAATAGAATTCAACAATAGTTTAAATAACTGTAAAAGAAATGTACATTGTACCTACGTACGTTGTTATGGGCAAATGTAAAGTTAAACCTCAGACGAGCTATTGGCGCTTCTCGTCACTCATTTGTATAAAATTACGATTAAGGCCCTGAAAGTAACTGAGGGTCCCTTATAGCATTGCTGAGATATACGTAGAAAATCTTTTCTTTATTTATATAATCATCGTAACATATTCACAGCAGACACCAAGCTTGCTCATATTTATCTTCTATTGGAAGAAAAATAATAAAATAAATGATTTGATACCGAACAAAAATAATATAGACACAAAAGAAAACAGAGAGATAACGAATGTACGGAAAGTTGTAATTGGCCCAGATACCTTCATAAAAGTCCTTATATGGTGATGTTATTAGTTTTCAAATAAAATAAGTAAAATAGACTATGGCGAATTAAGTAAGTGACGCAAAACGATGAAATTGATTTACCAGCTAATTATCAATTGGGGGACAAATTTGGGGGAAACCTATGCCCAACAGTGGGTCAGCATAGGTTAAATAAATAAAAAAATATCGAAAAGTAACTATAATTAAGGTAATAAGGTCATGACCTTTCATTTTATCTTAATTGGTTACTTTAAATACGACTCAAGTTATGAAGGCATGTTTTGCCGTGAGTTCGAGAAGTTTTTAACGAATCCAATCTCTAATTAAAAAGTTCGACAAGGAAATCTTTGTGCGAACTCTCGAAGATCCGAAGACGCCCTTAATTAGCTACATACTCGTGTTCGCATGTTTACAAACCTTACACGATTTTCAATCGCACTCGATCTCTATTCATAGTTCGACGGCCCCTACAAACACTATAGAAACTAATGATGGAATTTTTAACAGGAGAGTCAAAAATCGACCTAAATTAATAAGTTAAAATGTGTACATAATTTAAATTTGTTTTTGATCAAAATTATGTTTTTTTTAATTCGTTTCTCTAAGAGTTATTAGATATTCGTATAATTGGTACCAAGAAAATAAGTCGTGATTTTGCAGTTTCCATTCGATAGTTTGTAGCAGTCGAGTTATCCTATGCATCAAAGCGGTAATTAAGACGGCTAGACGAAATGAATGCCAAATAACACATTAAAATCTGGGTAATTCCTTCGTGAATGGCTCTAGGACGGCATTGTTTTTCTGAATATGTATAATACGGAGTTTGTGTGACCGCATTTGTGGCACCACAATGAGCCCCGCCGCGACTGTTCGGGGATGAGTTTCGTCCAGTATTGTTTAAAGTTTGTCGTAATTAGTAGAGTTCTGCGTTGAATGGACTCCTAGGTCTTATTATGCGGACGTTGGGAGCGCTTGAAATTGTCTATTGAATGTGTGATGCTGTCAACCTCATTAGGAGCTCATGTAGAGCTGTTGACCCAGATTTATTATGCATGTTTGGAACTTGCTTGATCTATCTCTCACTCGTATAACCTTCAGGTACGTCCCACACTAAAGAGACGCCTCTGCATTGTGTAACTTAGACAATATTTCGGAAGAAAATAATGAAATACCAGAAACCCACTAAGTACGACAAGACTGATGATATTATCTTTCCTGTCTCTGATATTAATAGCGAAAAAACTGGTAAGATAAAGAGAAATAAAAGAATATTAAGCCAATTGGAGTGGATTAAACAAATCGGACACGAAACGGACTCTTCCAGACTTATTTCCGTATCCACTCAAGAAATTGGTTATACTTTAATTACTAGGTATTAAGGTTTCAATTCCACAGCAATTAGAGTAAGTATTGTTAAGGGAATATGGCCCCTCAGGTAATTTGTAAAGCAATCTCTCCTTGAGAATTCATTGCCGTTTTTAGTTACGCCATAAATGTATAATAACATTTTGTTCTAACAAGATTTTACTACTCGTCCGTAGCTGTTTAATCAAGTCAAAGTACTGAGCGTAACATTAAATTAGTAGGTAGAAACCAAAGATAATAAAATCAGTACATCGCACATGCAGCTAACTTCTCCTTGAAGTACATCACCCCGTTCGTCAGCGTAGAACGAGGTAATAAATTGAGCTAAAAATAGCTATCCGCGCTTAGGATCGGCAAATTATACCTGGTCCATGGAGACTTGAGATCCCTTTTGAACGTATTATTTTCGTGAGACCCGAAATAGGTACGATCTATTCGTTATATTGTCAGCTGTAAATAAGCTAGAGATTTCGGTAACTCAATTAAGTAGTGTCTAGGTTGTAAGTCCCAATATGTTCCAACTTGGAACATTTTCAGAATTGTTTCGTAATGACTATTTAACAGCAAATGTTGACTATAGATCTTAGTTTCCTTCCTTGACTATTGATCGACTTGGAATGGAACACGCTGTTAAAAACCGCTATAAAATTCTGTCAAAAAATGTCAAATCATGCTTTGAGCCGAAAAGAGTGGCTAATTTTATTTTTTAAAACATAGCTTTTAATATAACAACAAACAAACCTAAACAAATAAAAATAGAATAAAACAGATATAAATATACATAAATGTATTACAAATATATAATGTTACAAAAATAAAACTGTCTAGTAAAAGAAGCCATTAAAAATATATAGGTACCTCTAGCTTTAGCTCCCGAAGGATCACGGACCACTATTTCCTGGCCATCCTCTCGTTTCCACATGACCCTCGGTGGAGGGACTCCGCGAGCCCTGCAGGAAACTCTTGCGGTTCCACCTTCAGGAACCATTGTGTCACCCGACGTCTCTTCGGGGATGAAGTCTGGTGGTATCACTACGTCTAAAAACCCCATCTGCATGAAAAACGAAGAAAAAGATATAATAAATAAAGTCGACGATCAGAATTGTATTAAAAAATGAATGAAAAAATATTAACGGACTTTTTCAGACAAGTGGCCTCTTTTAATCAGAGATTATTAAAATCTGCGAGTGTGACAGAGACAGAAGAACATTTTGCCTAAGTTAGAGCGAGAGAGAGATCAAACTCCGTAATTTCGTAGTGGGACTTCAGGGAGTTTACTTTACTACTGCAAAATAGCAACTTGTAGAACACGTCACGCGTAGCCAGCGTGCTCGTAGACCGCTACGATATAATCGTAGCACCTGTGCTAAAGACCACGTGCTACAATAGGTACGTGGATTAGGTACGTGTTTCGTGCTCTTTGACGATTTTATTAAATCAAGGAGATGCTTGTTGTAGTTGTCTAATAAACTAAAACGACACAACACACACATACACACACACTTGTCGAATTTAGTTTTATTGTTTGTAAGCTATTGACGTCATCTACTTGATTTGACTACTTTTATTCATTGAAACTATACTAAAAATGTTGTTCGACACTCTGTTAAAATATATGAAAATGGTGTACCTATACTCATTCACATTTATTTAGAATAGAATAATATGGGGAGGAACACAGTTGCTATTAATAAAAAAAACTACCTAAATGATACAACGAAAAAAAATCTTTGTCATTGTGAAATTGCGCGGTTCATTTTCACGAAAAATTGGAAACAAATAGTTTTCTCGTGAACAATGGAGAACAAAGAACGAGTTCATGGCGAAAAAAGGAGAGCGAAAAACGACACCGAGTGGAGTTGCATTTGGACAGTATTTGTGTCAAAATTAAGCCGCTTGGCTTCTCGGTTCGTTCTAAAGTTAAATATGAATCAGTATTAGTTCTGCGAATAATAGACCTCGCGAGAGTCCGGATGTTTGTATGTTGGTAGTCGCGTACAGGTTGCATTTCTCAACAGAAACATTTAAAAACCGCAACACTAGAGCGTTGCCACAAACTGGCCTCTACGTATCAAAAGAGCAAAACTTCTCGCTCTGAAAGTAACAAATTGTCGAAATTGAATTCCATCAAGTCACCCCCTCAATTCTGTTGGCCGTTATGTCTAATGGACGCGATGAGTGCTCTCCGCTCGTCACCGTCGCATGATTGTACCTTGCATGAGCGGTTATTTGTTCGCTCTATACAGCTGTCGACGAAAATGTCTGCCTTTTTAACCTTTGAATGACTTAGTTGAATTAGATCGCATTTTTGGATTTTCAAATGGATCTATCTGTAAGGCAAAATCTTGAATGGATGTAAAGTGAAATTTCGAGTTTGAAAAAGGTAACGTCTGTTATTTTGTTATTTTGCAGTAACTTAACTGTGAGAGGTTATGTTCATAATTAATTTTCAGAAAACTACTTTTATGAATAAAATTACATCAATCTTTTGTTTACAGAGTAATTGAGTCAGTGAATCCCACCTTTCTCAGCTTTTATTTTCTTTTGAGATATATTTTATTCTTATCTTTTTTTTAGTGTTTTTTCAAAAAAATGCAGTTTTTTATCAACTGACCGCGATAAGCCAAAAAAAGACTCAGTCTCAGTGAACATGAGAGAGACCTGTAAAGAGAGGAAAGTAGAAAGTCCAGCAGTGGTCAATTATGATGACGACTTTCTATTACTCGAAGCCCGTGTACATTCTGTTTACATTCAGTACCCTTGCTTTCTTGATAGAACTGTCCAATGTAGTCGATTAACTAAAACACGATTATGAGGCTTACCTGACTCTTCATAGGGTCTGTATTAATTTGGCACATGTACTGTCCTCTGTCTTCTTCTTGCACGCTCTTTATGTGGAGATACCAGGTGGAGTGGTCGCTGTGAGAGACCGACACTCGCGGGTTGTGGGTGATGACGTGCTCGTGGATGGCCTGGATCGCCTTCGTGTCAGCTTTCACCCAGCCTACCTGGGAAGTTTTGATGTGATTAACATTACTCGCAAGGAAAACGTAAGAAATTTATAACAACATTGATGAATTAAAAAATCATTTTGAGAATGCATAAAGATTAGATTTACAACTTAGGACCTTTCTCTATATCCGATCAGTTTTAACCTGACATTCAGTATTCTGAATTATCCAACTGTTGTTGGATTAAGTGGATTAACCCATAGATTAGTGAGTTAAACTCCTTACGTTTTGCCTCTACAGGTTTACTTCCTTAACTGATTTTTTCTCCTGTGTTTTTTTTTGTGAACTTAAAAAATCTGAAATTCCAAGCAAATGGAAAATGTAAAAAACCAGTGCAACAACTGGCAGCTTATAATCTTAACTGACCTTTAAAGGTCAAAACATGATCCAAATGTTTAGCTAGCTCAAAAGCTTTTGGTATATACTCGTAGAGTATGGCGTCAATGCCAAAAAAATAAGGATGTTTTACTAAATGGGGGTAACTAGGACTGGAACGTTTCATACTAGTACTTAAGAAGCCTGTTATTATAAAAAATAAAAATATAAATTAATACCGGTTTTGCTAACAGGACTATAAAAAATTATGTTCTCTGTCAAACTAAACTTGTGCATGAAATTTTCGTGTACGAAAAGTACCATAAAAATAGATACATATCTAGTTAGTACATTGCTTTGGACTTAATCACTAAACTATATTTATTTATTTGTAATTGAAAATAAATAACCTCTTTCACAATCTATTTGTTTTAACTAACTAAAAATATTGCTGCCGCGGTTTAATTTCGTATTGAAAATTTAGACAATTTATTACGTTTAATTGAGGGTAACAACTCAATTAGTGATTTAATTATGAAACGGATCTAACAAATGATAGCCAGCTTCTGCTTTAACTACGTAATCAAGTTTATATCTGTTTCGAAATTTTGAATTTCAAAATTGGCTTATTAATTAATTCAGTATTAGCTTATCCAATAATATTTTATTGAATAAACTAGATTGTAATGGAAAATAATGTGTGCATTACGCGGCTGTTGTGAAATTTAGATATTTTTGTCCCAAATTTCATGGCGAGGGTCATATTAAGTGTCATGTGTGAGTTTTGTATCCTACTCTTATTTTTATGTTGTATGATTAAATCACAAAAAACTGATTTTTTTCTTTCGATTTTGGGTAAAAATTTCTGCCTTACCTATTTTTTTTTTTATTGTCTTGACATTTTGGACGTATGCTATTTGTGTGAATAAATGAATATGAATTCAATATATCTTAGTCCTAAATCTCCACTAAATTATATTAAGTAGGTACATCGCATTACTCTTTCTACTATATAAAAACTAGAGTAGTTATCACAAATTTTGTTACGGAAGAGACGGGTGTACCTGCTCACGTATTATTAAGTCGGATCCTACTATAAAAGATAACTAACCACAACTAACTATAACTTTTCTAAAAGCGG
This sequence comes from Alcis repandata, assembly GCA_949125135.1. Taxonomy (NCBI): domain Eukaryota; kingdom Metazoa; phylum Arthropoda; class Insecta; order Lepidoptera; family Geometridae; genus Alcis; species Alcis repandata. The sequence goes on from OX421223.1 coordinate 6,238,664, forward strand.
CTTTCACCTTAACACGATAAGTGGGACCCCATCCTTAGTTGTTCGTAGCCAGTTTTTCTAAACAGAAATGCCAACTTACCCGGAAGTTGCCGAGGTTGACCACAATACATTCGAAGGTCGCGTCGCGGCCTATAGGGACCGTAAGGTTTGTGATGGGCTCTCCAAACTCTGGCACCTCTACTCCTCCTGAAACAATACGAAACAAACGTTAGTACTTATTATAAAATAAACGTCTCACTGTAACTGTCAAACTATAAAGTACCTTCTTTATTTCCTGCTTATTCTTTTTAAGGCCACGTTTCCAGCCAGAACTATTTCGCACAATTTCTAATTTCGCGCATTGTCCTTTTTTGAAAATAAAGTAGTTCAGTAAGTTTTTATAGGCCGAGTGTCTGGCCCTGGTGTTAGAGTTTTAGGCCACCGATTTGTTTTGAAGAGAAAAATCTACATTTGTTTAATTATTCAATGCTATTGTTTTAGGTGGTCGCTCAGTTTTCTTCATTTTCTTATCTTCCATAAGTATAAAATATGCGCAACAATATCTACTCGTATGAGAGAGGCGGTTAACGTGTTCTCAGATGATAAGAGCTCCTAAGAGCCTTGCACGCTACAGGTTTGCTGCTCAAGCTCCCGAGTGAGGTGGAGTGAGGTCGCAATATATACTTCACATGCATACAAAGGGAATTGAAAATGGAGGTTCCTTTGATTTTACGCTTAACAGTTTTTTTTAATAAAATATAAAAAAAAACTGTTAAGCGTAAAATCAAAGGAACCTCCATTTTTTGATGATTTGATACATTCATTTAACCAGTTTTCAGCACTATACCTATGTATATATCGCCGTGGAAGACTAAAAAACAATAAAAGATAGTACCATATCTACGTATGTGATAATCTGTTCGTTTTTAAATCATGTGTATAATATTTGGAAGCAAATTACAGGGCAAATGGGAGATTAAACAACTTATATCTCAGGGTGACGAGCGCAGTGCTGTGCCGCGCAGGGTCTTGAATTCTGCGAGTTCAAAATTCTGGGTAGCGCAGACCTGTTATGGGCAAACGTGACGTTTAACATCAGGCGAGCGATTTACTCGTCTCGTCACTCAACTACATAAAAAAAAAAAAAAGGCACAGGAACTCTCGGTGGCGGTGTAGATTGTTGTCAGGTGAAATGAAGACTTTAGGTAAATGGTATAACTATTCATATTTACTGGTAAAACGGCAATAACAAGTATTTAAAACAGAATCGACAAATAATTACAACGCGCGCGCCGGTAGCGCGAGAGACGGACTGCCTGCGTGCGGACAGCGAGCAAGGGGTAGACGCGGTGCGCGGGCGGCGATGTATTTAGTATTTATATTAAATGCATATGTACAAAGATTACTTTTATCACTAGAAGCTATGTACAAACCCTGCTAGGGTGTTGCACGCAAACATTATAATATATGTAAGTAATATGACCATAATCTACTTGTCCAGTAACAAAATCTAAAAAAAAAATGAGTGTGTGTACTTTATGTACACGCGTTAGAAGTTATACTTTTTACATACCGACAATTAACCTCAAATCTATAAATGCACTCAAAAAAATTCAAAACAAATCAGTTTTATCACCAATATTCAATATATACTAATATTTAATATATTCGAGTAGTTGTCGGCCTGTTTGGCTCAGCGGTAGTGTATCCGCCTTATAAGCCAGAGGTCCCGGGTTCGATTCCCGGCCGGGGCAGATGTTTGAATGATGAATTTAAATATCTGTTCTGGGTCTGGGTGTTAATTGTCCTTGTCTTTGTGTGTGTTCCATGGCATCCCTGACACAGGATTTATTCCTAGTGGGGAGCTTTGAGTGTGAAACGTTAAAAAAAAAAAAAAAAAAAAAAAAAAAATATATATATATATATATAGATATACTAATAAATAATAAATTATTAGTAAATACTATCACCATCGTATAATTATGAAATTGATTTAATAAAAACACCAAAATAATATTTATTTATTCACACTGTTTAATTGTACTCTTACGAAACACGTGTTCTAAATATTAAAATAATTGTAGCAATATTAATGTTGACACGTACCAAAGCCAAAAAATAAATTGGAAAAGAAAAAAATAATTGTAGCAATATTAATGTTGACACGTCGTAACAAAGCAAAAAAGAAATATGAGAAAAATATTTATAATGGCGGCAATAATAATATTGACACGTACCAAAGCCAAAAAAGGAAAAAAAAACTAGAATATAGGTACAACTTGAACATAGTTATCAATTTTCATGCCACCTAGAACTAACTTCACGATATAGAATTGAGGTGGTGTGATAAAGCCAAAAAAGATTAAAAAAATTAAACTGATCGAGCGATTTTCGAGTTTTTGCGAGACTAATGCACGACGCGACGTTTGATTTCCATACTGGACTAAGGACAAAGAAAGGGTATCTATCTATGCTAAGCCGAAACAGGTGCATAGTACTTATCATCACCAACAACTTTTACTATGGAACCAACCCTGAATTCGCAGTAAAATATCAGGTGTTCCATAGAAAAATGTCAAAGACACTCGACCAAATGTATGAAACAACTGTTTTTTTTCGCGATTTCCCGCTTGGTCCCATACTAAAAGTTGTTGATAATGATAGTGCTACGAGTCCTTTTCAGCTTAGCACACCCTTTCCTTTTGACCCTGATTTATCTGTAATACATTACAGATAAATCAGCAAGCTGAGTAGTTATGTAACTAGCCAGCACAACTAAACTATTATGACCTAAAGCTGTGCTTAAAGTCAGTAGAAAAGCACATTATTAAATAATGTGCTTTTCATTAATTTGCTTATGTTTTTATTAATTATTATTCAATATTCATCTTCATAAATTTTATGAAGATTAAAAAAACTAATCCAAGTTCCGAATGGTTCAATCTCCATTAAAATTACTGAATAAAGGAAAAAGAGCTGCGGTAGTTGTCTCCATCCCCAGTTACGAACTTTCTCGAAGTTGTGAAGTTTTCTTTTGCGACGCGTCACTGATTCCGTAAAGCGACGTCAAGTTAATGAAGAAATGAGGTTAATAATTACTTGATCGTAGTTCATTTTTTTTTAATTCAAAAATAGGCTTGCGTTTGACCGCCATCCTGCCTGATGGGAAGCAACGATGCAGCCTACGATGGAGCACGCTTGCCTAGAAGATACCGATTCACTCTCGACTTGAAGACACCCATATTATAACCATCGGGGAACACCCATTCAGGCAGAACTTTCCACATTCGTGCGGTTCGCAAAATGAATGTGGAGTCAAAGCGTTTCGTTCGGTTTTTTGGTATGTCAACCATAAAACGACCTTTTTGTGCCCTTGGTGGTCCGATAGAAGAACGGGGCAGAGGGTATAAGATAGATTTTAGTGTTAATTAACCACGGACGCAAAAGAGGGGTGTAATAAGTTTGACCGCTATGTGTGTGTGTGTTTGTTTGTGGCGCCGTAGTTCTTTAACGGATGAAACGGAGATGTGGTTGAATGCGGTTTTTTAATGCAGGTTTTCTAACCATGCTACTCAAACATGTTTTACCAAAATCGGTTCAGCCGTTTCGACGTTAGTAGTTAGTAAAAAAATATATTTTATGGAACTGGAAATACAGAAATCCAATAATTATTTTTAGTGTTATTAGAGTAAGTAGCCTTTTCGTGATTAGTACGTGCTACTTGTTCTGAAAAAAATATTCTTGAAGAAGAGAAGACCCTAAAGATTCTTGATTTAGTTTTGAGGAAACTGTGAGGTAAAGGTATGAATGGATACCTATTGCTCCACCAGTAGTGATCCGCAGTTTCACCTAAGGTCCTAAAGAAACTGTATCTTTCCCGAATTAAACAGTCATAAAAAAATAAGCCTATTATGTATTTAACCAGGATATGAGCTATTTTATAAGAAATTGTACATAAACCCATTCTACCATTTCAGCATGATTGAGTGCAAAACATTGAAATATACGAAATATTCGTATGTTTGTTACAAATATTATATAATGTGAAAGTTCGTACGTACGAGGACCTCCATCGCTTTCCGTAAATTTTATTGGATAACTGCTCTTGTACCTCTACTGCGTATCGAATCTACATCGTTTGTCTCCGAGATAAACTTACGTCATTCAATAGCAGCGTCTGGAGCGCACCGTCACCTCTTCCATTCAATATTGCACCGTTTGCATTTCGATATTGACAATTTCCTTAGTCACTAGGTTTTGATCAACGTAATTCTACTAACATTATTGATAGCAGTTTGCATATTTAGATATTAGGCACACGAAAATGCATCACGGGGTTTGACTTTTTTTATGCAAGTCACGGAAGTAGCTTATACCCTAGATATAGGCTGCTTTTTATACCAACATTTCAACTGTACCTGTACCCTGTACCTGTAGTATAGTGGGTGAAACCGCGGGGCGCAGTCAGTATTAGAATACAATTTCAAGCGGTATTCGTGAGCTTTTGAATCCGCCGTAGGCCGTCAACAGTAGGTCCATACTTATACCTATATCAGCTATGAATAGGGCAACATGCTTTCTGATAAACATACGAATACGACATAGAGCTCTTTTGAGTTTTCCGCAATATTTTCTTTCACCGCCGAGTAAGTGATTTATGAGCGCATAAGTTACAGTTAAAAGATTCATTAGAGCGCGGCGGACCGCTATGGAAAACTTTTGCCAGTATAAGTACTACTTTGACTCCGTGTACTCGTAGTTCGGTAGTTTATATTATAATAGTACTAGCTGACCCGGCAGACTTCGTACTGCCATACAGTACTTCTCTATGGTACTGCCTAATTAAATTGCAATAACTTTATAAACTTATTGTTGGCGCGGTTATGGGTGTGATGTCACAGATTAGTGATGGTTAACTCGAGTACCTAACCCGAGTGTACTCGGTTTTTTGTTTGATTATCTGGCGCATAGATTGACACATCGTACTTGAAAGCAGCTCGATTCAAACTTGCGCGATTATTAGTTGAATGTCGCGCTCGCGCATCACGCGTTTGTGATATCCGAATTCTTTAACGTTCATTTCGGCCGTTACTTTCTTGTGCAGCATGATTAGATCGGTAATTAGCTTGGTTTGTAGCATTTCGGGTTCTTCTACCAAAATTGCTTCGTCTAATAGGAGGCATATCAATAATTAGCGATCATAGGTAAATAAACACTGCACAAAACACTATTTACAATTTTATACTTATAATGTATTACAATTATAGGTACGAATTTGTTTCGTGTATCAGTTGACAAAAGCAAACTCATCCATGAAAAAAAAAACACTAACATTGACAGTTTGTTGTTGTTTCAACTTTTTTTTATTCAGTTGACAAAAGCAAACTCATCCATGAAAAAAAAAACACTGACATTGACAGTTTGTTGTTGTTTCAACTTTTTTTAAATTTGATATAAAACAAATGAATGAACTATTCGATTTCGTTTTCTTTTTTTTGTTTTATCTGTGCTCCATCGCACACTGTTTTGATAGATATGATTGAATTTGAATTTTGTACAGAGGTAATAAAGTGCAAATTGACTCTTGGACGTTAGGAACATACCTACATTGCTTAAACAACAGTGAGTGCTTGCAATTCAATATGAACTTTATACAATAGCAATAAAGCTTGTTTTAGTTGGAAAACGTTTGTATGGGAAAAATAAAGGGGCTGTTTTTAGGGTTTTTCAATATTTCTAAGAGATTTTCTTAATATTTTTTTCCGTAAGAACCTTTTCCTAATAATAACAAATACAACAAAAAAAGAATTAGTGAAATCGGTCCAGCCATTCACGCGTGATGCCGTGACCAAGGAAAACGGGTTTCATTTTTATATATATAGATTTCAGAAACGATGATTATTATTTGTGGCTTCTTCAGCGTGACTCGACTAGGAGTTCGTTAACAGTCATCGATGTAAAGCAACAGACAATACGGTTAGTCTTCGAATGGGTGACCGTGGGCATTTACAGCTGAGATTTCTATTTGGTTTTTCTTCCGCTTCCCGTGGGTGGGTGGGTGGTCGGGAAAGGCGTAGGGCATCTGGCCCATTAGTTCTAGTTCTAAAAATTTCTTTATTTTGCATAAGTATGTTTATACATAAGGTACGATTACCAGTGTACGTTTGGTTTCCTGGTAGTACAAGACAGTGGTCGTGAAAAACGTTTTTCAAGCACGCAGGCTTTTATAAAAACTTATAGAATAAACATTACAAAACAAACAAAAGATTTACGATTAGAATACTGGGAGTTAATACAATATAAATTTACTATGTACGCTTTAGTTGGAGCGATACATTTTTTAAGGTGATAGTTATGATACATAGGAATTATCAAAAAGGAGGTAGGTAGAAGAACTTTAGTGCCGTCGTCGCTAAAAAACACTCGGCAGCCCGCAACTAGCAACAAGGACTCATCGTGAGGTGGTCACGCACACAAGCGCGCGCAGCCGCCGCGCGGGGCGTCTGGCTCTGGGATCAGCTCGCGGGGCGTCTACCCCGTGGTCACGTCGCGGCCGCTGCAGCTTCTCCGCAAAAGCGGATGCCCTTTAACGGCATGTTGTGGGGATTCCTCGTCATCTTCACTTTGTGAGATGATATCTCGGGAGAGTCAGCGCTTCTTTGGAAAGTCGGATGGTCGGGTGTAGAGCAGCGCAATGCTATGCAGATGGGGGTGGGGCCCGTTGTCGGCGCTGTCGTACATACGACGCGCTAAACGGGTCACAAACTCCTCCACCGATTCCATCCGAGTGTCGCGGGAAATCACTAAATTTGTAGCAACTACCGCTAAGCTATGTCAGAGACCTTTCGATGGTATTTTAGTTCTTAGCGTCTTTTAGAAACTGTTCGTCAATTCCCATACTTTTTTTTTGCGTTTAATTGAGATAAAATAAAATATATTATTTTTCGGAAACGCAAACAAACTGTTTATATCATAGAAAAAGACTATTTAGTTCATAGTGATCATCAATTTATCACCTACTACAGCGCCGCTCTCCTCAAGCTTTTATAACAGTTATTCAACAACGTACTATTTAATTTGTCGTCTATACCTACTACCTTTAACTGACGCAACAACCGGGTTGCTCACTGCAATTAAACTTCTAACACTAGGAACTAGCCAAACCGCGATAAGCAAGCGAAACAGAGCATCCGGAAGTGAAACCTAGTTACAGTTGGCAGCGAGCTTATCACTAACGTAACAACAAAGTTGCCGTCGCCGACAGTTGCACCTCGTTCCGAAGACCTTGCAACAAAGTGTCTAACCACTTCGACTCGAGCTCGAGAAATGTCAAGTGACACGAATAACTTTGCAACTGATTGTGAGGTCTGCGCTGTTTGTCGCAATCTGCGATCAAATCTAAATGGTCTAGTTGAAAGTTGCGCTTTTAGGATCTGGTGGAATTAAACTAAAAAGTCTAGTAACTGTTGGCTTGACTCTGTTTTTTATCTGTTACATTCCTATGTTTCTTAAGATTTATTTAGTAATACATAATAAATCATTCATTGTGTTTTGATTATTACCTACTGGTAGTTCTGTGAACAGGATACCTCGCAAGAACTTTTTTGTGACATTGTGACATCATCTCGACAAGGTATTGACTGATTTTATTCATATTCAAAATTCTTGTTTAGAATTAGGTACCAAATATTTCTGCCAAATTTTCTCAAAATCAGCCGGTAAATGGCGCTGCAGCCAATTTCCCCCTTTTTGAGGGAAATACCGACCGGTATTTCCCTCAAAAATACAAAAAAATAAAAATTAAAAATTTTCCGGACGACAAAAAATCTATGAAATCGTAGAACCTGTATACCTACGAGTATATGTTTCGTCGAGATTCGTGGAAAAATACAGACTGTACGCGAGTACTAACATCCACACCAACAACTATCTGGACAAATGAAAGCCAATTTTGACAGTTGTTACAGAGACGCTTCGCTCGATCGATATAATAAAAAATATTTTAAAAATCTATGATATTTACTATACTGGGTTAACAAGTAAAGTCAAAAGTCAAAGTCAAAGTCAAATAAAGTCAAATAAATATAGTATTTCGATAGTTAAAGCTCAATAAATTATTCAAGCAATTCGATACACCCAATAAAAAGTTAGTGTGTCTTTGAACATTGAACCAATCAATTACAAAACGTAGGTAAGACAGCGCAAGTTTCCGAACTCGTAGTCTAATTACTATCTTTGTTTGAAACTTTTAATTTGGGCGTTATTTTTCATTGGTACGTTCCTTTATAAGGGTACCTAGATTATTACGGCCATTGTTGCCGAGTAACAGCAGTACCAGCCTAACGACTTTCAATTTCGAACTCTTGTTAGGCCTTTATTTCGCACACTTTACTCCGGACTCGATTATTTGAAATTCTTGTTACTTTAATTGAAATTGCTTGTTTTTAAAGCCAATCGAAAGTCATATGAAGGTCGTCTGGAATAAATAACTTTTAGAGATAAGACTGCTTTCTGAAATTACTTGTTTAATTTAGCTCGTGTTCTAAGATAAAGCTAATTGAAAGTCATGCGAAGGTTGTGTGGAAGAGATCGTTACAAGCGATTAGACTGTATTTGGTGCCTATATTTAATGTTCTTGTTTTGTAGTGTTAATAAAGTTTTATCGTATAGTATTGTATATTACAATGTACAGAGTAGTTTTAGAAAATTGCAATTCTAGTTGAAATGAACTAATGTATAATATTGCTCTATTTGTAAGTATACGAGTATTTGCGTGACGATAACTTCTCATTTATTTATTACATAGACATTCAACTAAAACAGTAATAGAATTCTAGAAAATGGAAAACGTAAATAAAATGCACATTGCTTCGAACTTTAAACAAAGGCTGAATATGACAGTTTTCACAAAAAAGGTACGTAGGATCTGCCTATTACGAATTCCTGGAATTGCATAGAATATTGAAATTTGCACGTTGGTAAGCTCAACAAAAGAATCTCAGTAACATTTTTAACTATGGATTCAAAATACATACCTATTTTACTGTGCAGTGTATTGTGTATGTTCTGTTATTTTTTTAAAGTAGGAAATAGCTACGCGCCCCGGTTGCGCCAGTCTCACACTGGATATAAAGTCTCCCCCAAAATTCACGCAGATTGGTTGGTTGGTTGGTTGGTTGATTGGTTGGATCGATTAATCATCATCTAATTGCACTCCACTACTGGAGGTTGGCTGTCTGCTTAGCGAACTTCTCCTTATCTTGGGCCAAGCGGTTGGTTAACGCTGGCTATCCTTGTCCATTCACGGATGTTTCGCAACCATGACTCCTTCCCACAGACAATTTAGGTTGTATTGTCTGTGCTCCTTCCTTACAAAGTTAGACATTCCTTAACATCTACACATGCATTTGTGAACTAGCTGCACGCTTGGGTTTCACCCGCACTTTAAAATCTTTGCCGCACCTTTGCCAGTTATTCCACCGCCAAGCAGTAATGTGCAAACATTACTGTGTTCCGGTTGGAAGGGCATTGTTTCCAGTGAAATTACAGGGCAAATGGGAGATTAAACACCTTATATCTCAAGGTGATGAGCGCAGTGCTGTGCCGCGCGGGGTCTTGAATTCTGCGAGTTCAAAATTCTGGATGGCGCAGACCTGTTATGGACAAACGTGACGTTTAACATCAGGCGAGCGATTTGCTCGTCTCGTTACTCAATTACTTAAAAAAAAAAAAAAAAAAAAAAATTTAGGTACTTATAATAATGATGATGAAAAATAGCTTATATTTTATGTTACTCCAAACCCTAACTAAAGTATCCACTTTCCATATTTCAGAAAACCAATGAAACCAAACAAAAAATAAAAATCACTTCAGTAGTTGCGGTAACAAAAATTCCCAAAAACCCACACTTTCACATTTAAAATAATAAAGTAGGATTTTTACCTAATAAATATTTTTTACGGTGACAAGCCAAACTTCCATAAACTTAGGTCTGAGGAGGAACGCAACAAAGGGAAATAAACCAAGCACCTCCAAGCAGAACTTAAGTGCTTAAGTTAAATACTTTTAGGGCATGACTTTACACAGCTTAAGAGTGAAAATTGCAGTTCCAACAGAAATATGGTGCGTTAGAGGGAACTAAAGCGATGTTTAGTCACCTTAACGAGACGCTGGAGGCAGCAGAATGGAACAACTCTCTTAGTAACATTCAAAACACCGTTTTGCTTTTTCCATATTACGACATTACGGCGGACGTTTTCGAAGTTTTAAAAAAGGAACTCAAGTTTAGTATCTCTTTGGTTTGCCCATTGTGTGGAGAAAAACTCAAAAGAGGTTGTAACAGTGTACTCGTATTATAGCGTTAAATGAGTTTTCTTGTTTCTGGCTTAAAGTTTTATAGTCCATTTTTTAGCCACAATTTTAATTTCTGGCACATGCTCTAAAAAAACTTACCATGGTTCGGATAACACGTAAAATTGTAGAGACCCAGTTGTTTGTCCTATAACAGAAACCGGCAAACTAGGTCCAGAGGCTTACAGGCTGCCTAAAAACTCTGACATAGTGCTATCCACTTCGCCTATAAAAACTCACTTTTTAATTTATTAAAAAATATACGATTACCTAATAAAGCTCAACTTTGTTCGTATGCAAAAAAGGAACCCGTTAGTTTTAACTTCTACGTGATTTATCAAAACTTTTTAGCTCTCAGAAATGTTGGCAAGCAGTTTGCAAAAATGCTTTTATCTCAACAGGAAAATCAAACATCAGTCTGTCCATATCTACAAATAGATAATGCATCATATGTACTTGTACGAGTAAATATTTTTGTTAAAATAAAAAAAAAATAGTGATGGTAAGAGGATACACTGAAGTCGGCAAGTTGACAATAGTCGGCGGCTTCGGAACCAAGGTCTGAAAAGGAGTTGAGTTTGTTTTTTTTTTGTTTTAAGATCGATATTGCTGTTAGTGATGCAGAAACGAAAAATAAAAACTAATTTTGATACAGCCTTTACACGGTCTACTATCACAAATAAGTCTAATTGAATGTGTTTTAATGTTTATAAAATTTAATAGTAAAACCAGGAATAAGAAAAGAAACAAGAGTTAGAATTTAAAACTTTAGCATCGCGCTACCTAAAATGTCCTTCAACCAAACGTGAAGAGAAAGTATCAATAATTTCCGTTTATTTTATTCAAAACAGGGTATTTTGTACATAACTATGCGGTATACAAAGCGGTTGCGGCAGTAAAAACTGTCGTTTTGCAGCGACAGCGTCCACAATATCGTCACAGACTGGGACGCAGTAAAATGTTACACGATAGAAGAAGTAAAATGTTTACAAAATATCCCGTTTCTGTTATGGCCAGTGGCGGAATGTAGTATTGCTTTTGTATTACCGCTTTGGTGGGAACTGAGTCGGCCGCTTTTTTTTTTCCAATAGACTCTTTTGGACTGAGATGTTTTTAGACGACTGAGGGTCGAACTCTGTTGCCTAGGCGGCCGGAGGGTTCAATAAAATTGATTTTCATGGATTTTATAAAGAGTACTGATTATATTTTAATTTACTGATTAACACTTATTAAGAGTACTGATGTGATTTTATATAAAAAAAAGTTCTGCTATTCATCGATAGATGGCGAAACCTTACACTCGACACCTAGAGGCGAGATGCTGAACTAAAGAGACAATCGTGATATTTCAAAAAGTCATTAAAAGTTCTGCTATTCATCGATAGATGGCAAAACTAAAACGTATTACCGCTGTGCCGGTCGGAGTGGGGGTGTTAGGTTATTTTCGTTACGTAATTTCTGGATTCGGTCTCCACGCTCAAGGCCCGCGATAGAAGCTATACAATAGCTTAACATGTACTAGGTCCTACGATTTCGTTTGTCATAATATGCAAAGTCTCCCCGAAGCTTGCAAATGTTACGACAAAAACCAACAACAAATAGTCGAATTGAGAACCGTCTCCTCTTTGAAAGTCGGTTAAAAAGAGCCTGCACATATTTTCTGTGTTAAATTGCAAATAAAATACGATTATACACAGATGTAACATATTTAAGATTTTTGATAATTGTATTTTGCTGATTGGAAGGTGAATAAGTAATAAGTCTCGTTCCTCGAAAGAATTATATTTCTAATTATACTAAAAGTAAAAGCCAGTTTCCATTATAGGCCAGGCGTGTTTACATTTAACTTAGTTGAATGTAAACACGCCTTAACATCTAACTAAGGCTAAACTATAGTCACGTTGGATATATAGTATCTTAGTCCGAAAAATGCAACTTTTAAAACTCTTTAGCTGGATTAACGAGACTCTGAAACTTTCTTAAAACCAGATCACGTTTTTCTTTGATTTTAAGTAACGAAGCGGTGAAGAAATACTCTAAATAACCTTATTTGTTATTTTAGACGTGTCAGACTGTCAGTTAGTTCATTACGTAAGCATTGAACATCCATTATTGAAACATGGTAATGGAAAATTTACCCAAGAGAGAAGCTCTAATACAATCAAGACCAATACTTAGTTATCATTAATTGGTCCTGCTCAGGAACAAAAGGACAGGTGCTTCATAATTCATGAGAAAGGACTTTTGTGCGTGGTTTTTTATTTATTAAATACTAGCTGCACCCCGCAGTTTCACCTGCGTTTTCCGAAATAAAAAGTAGCCTTTGTTTTAATTCAGACTATGAACAGCTTTCATTCCAAATTTCATGTAATTCCGTTCAGCCGTTTTTGCGTGAAAGAGCAACAAACATCCATCTATACATTCTTACAAACTTACGCGTTTATAATATTTCGTGGGATAGGATAGTAGGATAAGATAGTAAGAAGTAGGATTTCGAGAATAACATTAATCAAAGTTGTGACCTTACTAATATATTCGATAGGTGCTGTTTTTGTGAAAAACTTGGATGTTTCAGTAAGTGCCATTTATTTTAGTGCTCAAATCGATTTGTGCTTAATCGTTCAGGTCATTTTGGTGTAATGGTGTATTATTTTTTCTAATCGCCTACATTTAAAAACGCTACTGCGACTACCCAATAGTAAGTACGTTTGAGTAACTAGATACCTTTTGAGTAGAATTGTTCCTTTGACTGCATTTGTTTTATAATTGGTGCGACTGATACAAAGAGCGATTGCAACCCTCCGAAAGGAGTACCGTGTAGGCACGATAATTAAGTGACAACAAGCCACTCAAGACGTTACAGCTCACGTCAAAGCAAAGACATTATTACCCACTAAAGATATTGCAAATTGGCTCGACACCATAAACCAGTGAGAGCACCAAATTGCAATCACCGAGACTTTAGTGACTCTCATATTACTCGCACTAATACAATGTTTATCACACTTTTACGTCCGAATTTTCAACCTCGCAATTTCGTCGGTGATACGATCATAAATTCAATGAAATTACCCATCTTTCTGCGCTTCAAAGAGGCCATATATTTTCCGTTGGCGACGGCTCGTTGCAATGTCTACTAGCATCGGGAGATAAATCAGAGAAGTTTAATATACCTATCGCCAGTCTCAGGGTTTAAAATGCTTTGAATGCTCGTGAAGCCTAGGCGGAGTGATTGATTTTGTAGCGCTTTGTTTCACATTATGTGCTCCTAATATATAATCTTTTACATGTTTTAAGTCTTCTATCTTTTTATGCATATAAAATCAATCGTCTTGCGTTGGCCTCGTAAAAACTCGTAATTGGGAGACCAATTTGTTTTCTTTTTTATTTTGTTCGCCTGAACACAGAGATGGTTTAGAAAGAAAAAGTGGATGAAACCGGCAGATAATCTCTATTTTAAAAGTTAAATGATGTTATTTGGGTAAAGCATACTTGAGAACGGCTGAACAGATTTAGCAAAACTTTTTATGTGAGCCTCGGTTTCTTACCTCGAACATGTGAGACTGAAGGCCAAGCAGCAGAGTACTAATACTAAATGAACAAACCCCAAAAACGTTTATATTGTTTATTAATATACTAAGCCTAATCCACCCTTCGAAGGTAGACCTCTATCCCAGCAGTGGGAGGATTAGAGGTTGAATATGATAAAAATGAATTAATATACTAAAACAAATATTTTAGTATACTTCTCATCTCTTGGGACAGTGAAGTACATTGTTGTTTTGCCTATATTTCGTATTAGAATAAGTAGCCTGTAATAAACTGACTGGGAAAGATTACAAAGGTCAAAACCATTACCAAATTGAAAACTAGAACAAAAAGTAGAGCAAAGTGGAAATGATCCACAAGTTTGGGTTAATAGATGGGGGTTACAAATAAAGGTCTGTCAGTGAGTGGCGTGAAAAATACAGCTCAAAGTTGAACACAAATACAAATTCAAGTACAGGTTTATAACAAAACAACCAAAGATCATTAAATATTGAAAATGTTATTTAAATTTGAATAAATTTATTTAGATATAAAACTAATTACCAACGTTTTTATTTTTAATCAGCACATGTACATGTACGATATACATTTTGGAATTATAAAAATCTAGAGGTAAATGACCGATTTTTGGCGCTAAAACATATCTTTTATCCGTAGTCGGCTACAGTTTTTTCAAACTTTTTACAGAGCAGAAGGCCTAAAATTTGCCTCTTTCCTATTTCGTCACACTCAAGTGAATCTCAATGATATTCCGTAGCAATTAAACATGACATTCTACGACGCTACACTGCCTGCTACGCTACTACGAGTACACTGCTACATTGGCTTGTGGATGGATATTAGGCACAAGTTTGAAGGCATTTTAAGACAGATTTTTTTTTTTTATTTTTTTTTTTTTATGTAATTGAGTGACGAGACGAGCAAATCGCTCGCCTGACAGATCTAAACTATCTAAACATATATCTGTCTTTATCATTGTAAGCCATTAGACAAGGATGCCAATAGTTTTAGAAAATTTAGATCTCTCTTAAAAAGCCTTCAAACTTGGGCCTATTGATGATCTTATATATAAAATGATCGTGTCACAATGTTCGTTCCCGTACTCCTCCGAAACGGCTAAACCGATTCTCATGAAATTTTGTGAGCATATTGAGATGAGTAGGTCTGAGAATCGGCCAACATCTATTTTTCATACTCCTAAGTGATAAGGGTTGTCCACCCCAAACATTTATTTTTATTTTTTGAACAAATTTTTTAATTTCTTATATTGTTGCTTATGTGGCATTAAAAAATACATACAACCCTAAATTTTCACCCTTCTATCACCAACCCCTATTTTTTAATAGTCACTAGAAATAATTTTTTTTAATGGCAAAACAACGTTTGCCGGGTCAGCTAGTATTGATATAATTAATATCCATCAACGAATAATCATCAGTTAACAACGATATCAACAAATATTTGAAATAGTTTTCGTCCAACTCCGTCCATCCGATTCAGTGAACATACAGACACACTTTCACATTTATTTTAGTGTGATGGACGAGAACTTATTCATCTAGCACATTTACAAACACTACTTCGATGGGCGAGAGTAGGTATAACTATACGTGATATGTGAATATAACAGGACTGACCCACGATGACCTAAAATAGGAAAAGTAGAACAAATCTGATTAAGGTAAAAAGGTAATTTGAAGTGACGGGAATACAAAAGGTCCAAACTGTACTACTATTTTTTTAATATAAACATTTCAACACTATTTAGATATAATAGTTATAACCATTCTCAGCCATCTAAATTGTGATTGTAAATGTGACATAAGTAGGGTAAAACCCGGATAGTTGCCTCGGACGGATACATGCCTCAGTTTCAAATTCTCTATGTTAGACGTAGTGACAGTGTTTCTTTTTGATCATAATTAAAAGCGTCTCCCGCGCAGGCCTAAGTGCCGCATAAGCCGTTGAAGTAGGCGCACGTGTTTTGTCCGTGTGAGAAAATATCTTCCGCGGCGATACTTTGACGAGCGCCAGAATTATATTGGTAAGTAATCTCTGTTAAATATTTTTATAACTGATTGCGATTTCAGTCAAAAATATATTTCTTTGAGTGCATTAGAGTTTAAATTGCACTGTCTAATAGGTTTTATTGTTAAATATGTTTTATTTATTTCGTAAATAAAAAGGACAAGTATCCGTATCAAATCGGATAGTTGCCCTACTGTCTTTTGCGGATTGTTGCCCTGCGGCAACTATCCGTAACTACAGGGTTATTCAGAAAGGGTATGCTAAGCCGAAAACCCGTTAAAGTACTCATCATTCTGAACAACTTTTGTTCTAGCAGTTTCCAGAAAAGCTTTTGAGATACAGGTCTTCAAACATTTCGTAAAAACATTACGAGTGCAACCCTAGCAGCGGTCAGCGGCCTGTCGCGCGGCAGCGGCATCTTTTGTGATTTAAAGCCACGTATTCACTGAGCAACTCGATACGAAACGATTCTTGATATGTTTCGGTGCTCCCCACTTGCGGCGGGGAACACAGAACCAAATCAGTTGCGAAACAGGTGCGTGCGAGTGTGGAGCCTGTGGACGTGTCTTTAAATTGTTTAAAAACATTTTTTTCTTTTTCTTTTCTTTTTACTAGAAATGGACTTATGCAAAAACACTGTTGCTCAGTTATTTAATTAAAAAATTACATGTTCACTCTTACAATATAAAACCTTAGTATTTTTAAGTGTTGATTAGGTAATAACTTTTCTTAGTACTTAGTACATAATAAAGGATCTCAGTAAGTTATACGGACTGAATACTTACTTAATAGAGGCTAATGCCAAAGTTAATTCTAATTTTGTTAATTGTTCTATCTTCAAAATAAATAATAACATTACATTTTTATTTTGGACTCTTATTTACTTTTCTGGAGTCTATTATTGTCATAATTTTATAATTATAATTTAACCTTAATTAATACTTAATAAAAGATTGTATTTAATAATAAAAACTGATTATTTAAATTAATATAAGTTCATTTTTATTTGAAAAAAAAAACCGACGGGCATCTATCCTCACATTGGGCAAGTATCCCACCCAACCATTTTTAACGTTAGGCTAGTATCCGCCATAGTAGGCAACTATCCCTCTTCTGAGAGGTGAAATAAACCAGTATTTACTCAAAACCATTGCTAATTACATATACAAAAATAGGCTTTTATAGAAGATAAAAGACCTATGTTGTGAGATACAGGTGAATCATTTTCAGCAAGTTCATATTTTTTTTTAAATAAAGCTTTTTCGAAAAGTGGGCCAACTATCCGGGTTTTACCCTAATGCATAACACTAAAATAAAAACAAAAGTTTGTCTGTATTGTCTGCTTCGCGATGAACAGAATAGAACAAAAATCTAATACTGTTGAAATCTAATACTGAGTTTTTGTAAACGTCACCGTTTTTCTTTACCACGCGGTTGACTCGTTGCATTTAAATTTTAGAGTGCTTTGTTACCATTGATCTAAAATGATCGCGACTTGCAAATGCGCATGGTAACTGCATGAAAGTTGCAACCGGTCATTTGTCACGGACCGGGCGGCGCTCCGACAGGCCGGTTCCGGTTGCAAGCTGCTTTTATTAATATTTCCAAGCGAATCCGCGCTTTATTAGCAAACAGCCGTCATGCGGCTGATAAATTATTAATGTGGTCGCGGCGCAGCTTGCCCGTATTGTGACCCGTTTTTTCGTTACGGTTTTACATGTGTTTTCGAGTACAGCCTAGTTTTTGCTCGGGTATTGGGTGTGGAACGGTGTAGGTGTGTTTAATGAACAGAAGTGGTGTAACGATGATGGAGAGATGTTAAGTGAGTGGGTACTTAAATAAAGATGATATTGGGCTAAAATGGTTTTAGGGAAACAAAGAGTATTAAAAGTAATTCCGAGTTTATTTGTCCGTTTTTATGTCAGTTTTGACGTGACAACGTCTTATAATTCGATGGAGCCGGCTGCACGCACGAAAAAACATGACGCATGTGGCGTTACCGTCGTTACCGTCGCTCTGAGGCGTTCCATTTAAGGCTTGAAGTCCAAGCGAGAGCGCGCAACGAGCGACAAAGAGGCACAATCGGCCTCCGCGTTCGGCAGCGTTCGACATCTGTCTCTCTCGCTATACAACACTTACATGTTTTCGTCAAGTATGAAGTGCAGTGAAATTGTTTATAGCAACGATAATTGCGGCGATAAAGGTAATGATTCTTTCGATATTAAATATATGTTCAGTGATATATTGTCGAATATTCGTGCTTTCATCATTAAAATAAATAGCATCGGTCCGCTAGTGCAGCGATTGTAGGTTATGCTATAATTGACAAAACTATAAAAATAAGTTAACAGAACTATTTCACGATGAGTAAAAAATCAATTGCTTTACTATTCGATCGAAATAACATTCCATCAGTATTTTCTTATGACGTTGTCACGTTCAACTATCGTCAGTAAACCGACTTTACAGACAACCGATATTTTTTTATTCATCTATGTTTATTGGGAACACGAGGTCAGGCTTCCAAAACTTCTAAAAACATAAAGATTAGAAATTTTCTAAAATGACTCGTTCGCAGAGTTTTTTGTAAGTCACACTTTGCTTCATGCTATCTTGCTCGCATGAATAATCTGGCTTATCCTGTATATCTGTCCTATATATCTGTCCTTTTTACCCATACCGAGCCGCGAGGAGTCAAATCAAAACGCATCCAATATTTTGTAATACAAAAGTTGAGACGTCTTTTTCTTTTTATCAGGTAGCAAAGGATTTTTAATAGTATCAAAAGAATTTAACAAAGTATCAAACATTACTCTGTCGTCGAAAGTAATTTAAACAAGTAACTTAATCAAAAATTCGCATTTAATTAATTGTTTACAAAATTGTTTGAAACAAGTAAAATAAGTCCAAGTTACCGAACAGGAAGCCGAATCAAATGCCTGAAATCTAATTTGAGCGTGGTTTCATTATTTAATCGTTTTGAGCCCACTCGTCGATAAATGCCGGGAGGTTAGGTATTTTTATCAGTTCGAAATCTTTTAATTCATATCAATTCAATACAGAAACAGAATAACTCCGACTTTGGTAGAAAATTTTTAATCGATCGCATTGTGTTGAACTTTGACTTTAAAGATAATCGGACTACATCTTATTATTTCTATAATTATAAAATGACTACAAACACCCGCAAAAGAAAATGAGCAAGATACTCATTTCTTAAAAATGAAAAATTAATGCCATTCTTATTAGCGTAAAATGTTCTTTTTAACAGACAGTTACTGCGTAACGGAAAATTATTATTTCATGGCATAAAAAGCACTCATTTCGGAGTTCATTAAAATTTTTTGGTCACAA
Source organism: Alcis repandata (assembly GCA_949125135.1). Lineage (NCBI taxonomy): Eukaryota > Metazoa > Arthropoda > Insecta > Lepidoptera > Geometridae > Alcis > Alcis repandata. Next base: position 6,257,924 of record OX421223.1, read on the forward strand.
CTCGATGGCGGCAAGAAAATAAACTTTTACCATTTCTCATTTTCGTAATTACGTCTAATTGAAGAAAACTTAAAAGTGGATAGCAGCCAGAGAAGGAAAGTTTATTGAATGATCTTAATATTTTTAAGGTAAATTGTCTCAAGTCTCGACGGAAACGACGAAAATTAGGCATTAGTAGCTTGTCTTGTAAATATTTCAAGAAACTTGGTATATATAAATACAGAGGTTATTTAATTAAAATGTAATCTAATATCTCTTTACTAGTAGGCACTTTACTACCGTCTAAAAACACATTAGGTCGTTCATAATACATAATGCATCAAGTTACAGTAATGCAAGTGAGTATTAAAATAATTTTCACCTTTTGTAGCCAACGATTTTCAATGTCTTCGAAAAAGACGCTTTTACTCTTTATTAAAGTAAGTATTAGTTAATCGATTTTAATTTCAAACTAGTCGCCGTTTCCATACTTTGTAATACGCAAGATCGCTAACATTCACTGAACATGTTACCGCACGCACCTAGCTTACGCACGGTAACTCAAATAAAAGCAGAATCACGTCCCACTGAGTGTTATCACGTCTAAGGCTCATCAGCGGCTGCACGTGACGACTTTAGCACAAACAGATTTCACAACAACACCACCGCCTTCAGGCCTCTAACAATTTAAGGCCGTCATCAACAAAAAAGAAAAAGAAAAGACGGCGCGAGCTCTTGATATTCTGGACACGTTAATAAATACGCAAAAGAGCGGCCTGAGCTGCAAAGTTTTCTTTCTAACTTTATTACGCCATTAGAGATCGCGTGACGTATACTCGCACTCTCTCAGTAATATCATTTCGGCAAAGGTATCATGTTTTTTAATGTTTTGATTAAATCTCTGACTCCCCTAAAACGCGTTAGGTGTAATGCTGTCATGTCACAATAGATTACCCTTTTATTCGTTGTTAGGTGCCTACAAATGTGCGTGTAAATAACTTGATAAGATCACCCTCCGACGAGCTGTCTCTGTTGACATTACACAGAGCCTACTCCACTAATCGATGCTTTGTATGTACTCGTACTATAACACTGATGTAGATGACAAAATACTATTATTACTCTGTGCAAGTGTTGGTTTCGAGGCCTTCACTCTGTAATTATTCGACCTTTTGTGAAGGCAGGGTTATTTTCTGGAAATAGACGGAACTGCTACCGAAAACTTTAGTACAAATTCTACTTCTTTCTTCTTCTATTTCTTCAACGGTTTTATGGACGATACTAACTCTACTGATAACTGAGTAAGTTAAGTGGTTGTCTTCAGTTTGAGTCAAGGTACATGGAAATTCAATTGATGGAATTCACTTAGTGTTTTGAATTTTACAACATCTTACATCGGAACACTAGTAACTAATAATTGGAAGCCATTCCCGGTAATTTTCAATAAATAAAAAAATAAATGCAGAAACGTATGTATAAAACCGCTTTGATGGAAGTTTTTAAATTTATAATAGCTGCCATGACATATTATTGATTGGTATATCTTTAGAGGCGCATCTCCTGCGTGTGTTTTGGGTCCACAACTCTACACAAAACTTCGGGGCACAAAATATCGTTACGAAACACTCTCTGCTATTAAGAAGGATACCTTGCACGTGTTTTCGCCTAAATACGTGTTTCGAAACAATTGTGTATAGTGTTTTTTGTGCAGTGCGTAGACCAAAACACGCGAAGGAGACGCGCCTCAAGAAATCTAACCGATAGTTCAATCCAATACTTAGAGAAACTTAGTCCGCCTGCAACACAGTTCAAACATT